>OX122883.1:70765667-73165667 GCA_944738645.1 Eristalinus sepulchralis
AATCACCCTTCATCTTGCATAACAATCCATCAAAAAAAGAAGAGGTTGCCCCTCTTGCCCACACGCAGTTCTCCTTTCCCAGACCCACCAACAATGACCGGAAGTGGTGGATCTATTTCTGAATTCACGAAAAACAAAGAACACACTTATCCCATGACGCAGGAGCACTCGTACGTTAAAGTACATCCGGTTGTTGTTACGCGTTACGCATGTTCCTCACATTTCCAATTACCGCTGCCAAGCAACACACACACTCCAACGTGACACACATGAACTGACAGCACAGTCGCAAAGAACTTCCGCTTTATCCGCGAATTAGACCACGTCCTTCAAAAGCAAAGTTTTTCGCTGTGCTGTTGCCAAATCTCTGCCCGAACCCGATCTCCCTCTGTCTCTTTGGATTTGGTGTCAGCCCACGGCAAAGGTAGGTGACAGTATTTTCATTAAATATTAACCACAGCAAAGGAGGGGGCAAGGGGCCGTGGTGAAAAATCATTAAGAAGACAGAATAGGTGAGTGGCAGCATAATTCCACCTGTCGTTCTCGAAATCCGGGGACGTGCTTCGCCTCAAAAAAAAATTTCCCTTTCACTTGAACTAGGCTGCGTTCGACTGTGGCGTGCGAGGGACGGAAATGTAAGTGGGGAGGGAGGGGGGGGGGGGGCATGATGTTAATTCATATTCATGTGCTACTTTTCAGTGCGGCTGGGCTACGATTTTCGGTGTTGTTGGCGCGCGAAATGTGTTCCGAGATGGAAAGCAAAAAAAAAAAATTAAATTTTCCATGTCACTTGGCGGTGACATATTTTTGATCCTGGCAGCGGGCCAAAGATGACTACACTCGATAACTCAAAAGATGTGTTTCTCTGTTTTTCATTAATTCCCTTCCTCTCTCTCACCTCAACAACTCACACACACAGAGAGAGAGAGAGAGAGACATGGGGGGTGGCGTCTTTAATTAATTTGTCATTGTCTGAAAACGTGTCATAATTCTGCCCGAGAACACCCAGTGCGGGTCCTTGAAGGTGTGTTGCTGGCAACTGAGGTGTCTCAGATCTTTTCTGTGACTCAAAGCGAGAGAGGAAAATAAAAACACAAAAGACATTCGTAGGGGGGACTGAGTAATTGTTTCGATTTCCCCTTCACCGCCGCCACAGACTTTGCATTAAATTTCTTGAGGGTGCTTTGTGCTGCGGCTGAGAGGAGGATTGTGTTCGCCAACGCGTGTGTTTTGTGCGGTTCCGTAATTCAACTCTCGAGAGGCTCCTTTTTCGAATTCAATTGAGCGTCAAGATGGAGTGTAATTAAACGCCAAGACGCAAGAAATCTCCTGTTGTGTTTGACATGACGACGACACTCCATCAAGTGACCGCTTTTTTGCGCATTTCATTCCATCTATCTGGCAATATTGACTTTCGCCCCCCCCCCCCACACCTCTTTAACGGTCGACTGACTTCAATCACTCATCCCCAGCAGCAACAGCGAGCAACCAACTGCCCATCTGATTCAATCTGAACTCAATTCAATTTACCAGCCAACCATCAACGACTGCAAATTGATCCTCACATCCTTGCCGCCACCCCCCCCCCCCCCCTTGGCTGTTTATGGTTGAAATGCAACACTTAGTCTCTTGCTCCGCTCTCTCTCCCCGCGGTGGAATTTCATTAACAAAACCCTTGCTTTCGCGTCCTGATTCCAACACAGGGTTCACTGTATATGTGTCAGAGTGTGCCTTTTTCCGCGCTGCGTCAGTTCCGAAGGACATCCATAAATTATTCAATTCGCAACCCCTGCGCCACCCCAGTGTCACTCCATCCACCCCCCCAACGCACATGCATCCGTAAGGCTACGTGAAACACTAATCTAATTAGAAATTAATTTTGTTTCGTATTCAGCCGCCAGGACGTGCACAGAGTGGGACTCTCCGCCCACCACTCACAGGGCTGCCGGCTATGGGCGCCTGTGAAGGATGTCGTCATATAGCCATGCAGCCGCCCGCTCTGTGTGAAGGGTGTGCGAAGTCATAAATATCAAGTCTCTCGGTTAAATGTGAAAATAAAGTGATGAAGGCTAACGGCAGCGACAGCGATGGTGGGTTGCGTCGTTTTTTGGGGGTTCGTACTTCCGCTTAGGCGACTGCACTAATCCGGTCGTGTTCATTCGCCTGTGCTGTGCATTAAAGATGAGCGATGGGGTGTGGATGATGGTGGTGCTAGAAAGGGCTGAAAATTGCACGAAGGGTGCGGTTGGTCTGCGTGTGTGTGCGATGGTGGTGGGTGTATGGGGATGCGGTGAATATGCTTTGGCGAGATATTATCTTTCAGCTTCCACTGCCAGCCTGACAGCGAATGTGTCGTTCCCCCTCGGGATTACACGGGCTTTCGAAGTCCATGTTCTGGGCTGCAAAAAAAAGGCAAAATCAAGAGGAGCCCCATCACCGACTGAACTTCGTCTCCATGACAATTCGCACAGTTCAATTACGTAATGCGAAAAAGGTACAACAGGATGGCGGCAATGGTGGTCACCGCCACCGGCGGGAGTCTATAGAGTCCCCAGAGGGGGGCGCAGACATTTAGATAATGGAAATCCGATTGAGGCGCACTTTATTAAGGGAGTCGTCACCCCATTGTGCCCAAAGAGAATAATGTAAACGAAAAAAAAAAAATGAAACTTCCTGCGCAAGGGACGATGAATGTGGCGGCGTTGTGGGGGTGAGTTTGGTGTGAGGGAGGAGGTGAATTCGATGCGGTAGAGCGGATTACTTCCTTGTAAGTCGTAAAATGTGGTTTTCCTTGAAGTGGTTGAAGAGCCCTTGTTTTTTTTTTTTGAACTGAGCGCCATGGCGCCCGACAAGAGACTTTGGAACAAGAAAAAAAAAATTGAAAGTGAAAAGTTTTGAAAGCAGCTTGTGGGTGAAGATGGCAGAGTGCTTCGTGAAGGGTTGGAAGCTGATTACATATTTAAATTGTATTTAAGAGAAAATTGGATTATTTTCATGAACAAATCGCTCTCATTAGGGAGAGAGATTATTTTCAATCCCTCTTGCGGGTGAAGAGTTAGAGGGCGACCGGCTATCATTTGCCAAAGTCATCTCCGTCGAGGCAACTCTCTCGTTTTGATGAAACTTTGAAGGGGTGTGCCGGAGGGAGGGGTGGAGGGGGGTCAAACATATTCGAAGATGAGCCGGAGGGGCTGCTTGAGAGGATGGACCAAAGTTTTATTAAGTTATGCACCATGGCGTTGATGTGATTTTGATTAAACCCTAAAGGGGTTAAAGTTGAAGAATTTTTCTAATTAAAATACGGTCAAGGGGTAACCATGCCCCCTTGTTTCAAAATTTCAATCAGAACTTGTAGCGACACAGTGTATCCATGTGGAATTTGCTAGAATTTAATTGGATTATGACCCCTTTTGCGCAGCAAATGCAACGAATGAGAGAATTAATTATAACCCCCCTCCCCCTCCCCATCCCCCCTTCTCACTCTACTCCCTCCATGACTGCTGATGATATACGTAACTATTATGGCATTCATTTGCGCACAGCTACACCGAACAAAACCCAATTAGCTGGGCTAGGCCAATGTCAGCTTTATTCAGAAGCATAATTTCCGCCAATCCAATTCCGTAATTAGCAAGAGAGAGATTCATTTTGCGTTCCGATGCCCTAAATTCACGTCGGATCTAAATACACACACAGACGGTTGCACAGATGCTGATGCGATGCCAATACTAGCTCCGGTACCATTCCATCCTCATCTCTCTGGCTGGTGAGTTCGGAAAATTGTGGAAACTTGCCGGGCTGGGAAAAACAATTAACCCAGTTTTGATCCACTGGGGAGTCTCTTGCTAATGAGTGTGCATGAGGCTGAATGCTGCAAAATTGATAGCCAAAAATTCCAGCTGCAAAAACTTGATTACGGCATAGCTGGCATCGTGTGGGGGAGTGGAATGGGCATGGGCATGGGCTGGGCATCCTTTTTGGGATAAGGCTGACATTGATGAAGACGATGACGACATGGGGACGGATCGAAGATAATCCGAAATGAATCATAATCACATTAGCAGCCTCTCGCTGCTAAGTTTCACTGCTGCAGTGACGGGGCTTTGCTTGCTGCATTACACGCATCTCTCGTTGCGAATCTGTTCAATTCTTTCTTCCCGCGTCTCTCTCCAGTGTGGCGGCTTTCCGATGGAAAAAGCATACGATTCTGAAAGATTAATCATCGGGATGCAGTCGTGCACACAAGAGATTGGATTTTATTTCACCGCGTCGACGCTTTGATCTCCATTCATCCGCCAGTCTGTGTGGCAAGCATCAGAAATCACAAAAGCGAAAAACCCATTAAACCGCTCACTCCCACCTCAAGAATGAGAGTGAAGCGAGGGAATTCAGCTCCCTCCACATTATCTTAAAAAACCCGGGAAACCCAAGTGATGTCGAGGGAGCTTCGGGATCGGTGGGACGCTTCCATCACAAACTTCGTCCCAATGCAATGGGAGTGTTGTCGTGAAGGCTGCCGTAAAATGCTAATAAAAACCGAATTTTATGACTTTAGAGACGCGAAGTATCTTTCGCCCAGATTATCCACGTGAACTGACACACAAATGTGTTAATAGGTCACCAACCGCGGACGATGCCGAGTGGGTGGCTGATAGACAGACGCATCTACATTTCAAACAGAATTCTTTTGAACCGCACAGGATGCCGGTGGTTGATTTATTTGATTGATCGATGAGCATTTTGTTTTCCGCTTCATTGCTGCGGCAATAAATTGTGGCCCTTTGAAAGTGTTGCTTGTTTCTTGTCCGGAAAAAAATTTAACACTCTTGTTCGAAAGTTTTTCAAATTATCATCAGATTGCATTGAAATTGGCTGATTGCCGAAAATTCAACAAAGTTTGTTTCATTTGACCTTTTTTTTAAGGAATTTTTTCAACTGCACGCATCTTTGTTGTCCAAAAAGTCTCAAAATCATGTTTGGAATCACCAGAAGATTGTCACAAGACTTGCGACTCTTGTTAGGATTTGCCATTTCTACAGCACATCTCACGGCTTCTTCTTGAACACAATGTCCAACGCTGCCCAACCATCTCTAGAAGATTACCGCAGCACGGATCCATTTTGTTGATTTCCTCATATTTGGAAAGCCTATAGGACTGACAATATTAAGCAAACTTAACCCCGTCTGAAACCCCAAACCCCCCGCCCCCCCGCCCTTAAGCCATCCGATGGACCCTTGTTCCTGTTTATTCTTGCTTTCACAAAATGGTTCATTCTTCTTGGAATCTCTAACATTCCACGTAGATTGTCCTAAGTCAACAAAATTCAGCGCCTCTGCACCCCCTTTTTGGCCCCATCTTTCAACTTAACCCCAGATTAACTACTTTCTGTCCAATTTCCCTTATTTCTTCTCATAATCACCATCAGATTGGCTAAATGTAGCAAGATGACCCCAAGCAACCGTGACCCCCTTTTTGAACCGCATGGACTGCTTGCTCCTTTATTGCTCGCTGTCAGTAATATTTTATACAAACAGGTTGTTCAAAATTTCTTTAAGTCACAGACAGACGGACAAAAATTAACAAGATGACCCCTTTTTGACCCCACCGACCCTCCTTACAATTCAACTTTCTGCTCGAAAATTGTCTGCATCACTTCCACCTTGACCCTTCGATCATCTCTGCTATCCAAATTCAAAAATGACTAAAATTTAAAAGCAGTGAAAAGGGGGGCCCCTTACCCCCTCTAATACAAAAAAAAACCCTCGTTACAAGATATAAAATGTGTATAAAAATGTCATGAAAACAACACCATTTTGCAGAACTCACAAAGCCAAGATCACTGTCTTTCTCTCTTTTAAAGTCATATGACCCCCTCTTGCTCGATGTGCCAAAAATTCACCCCTCTAGCCAAAATGTTCCCTCATCACCAGACAGAAAATCTACCACTCCCATTCACAACCTTTCAAATCACCAACAGAATGCTTTAACCAACAAAGATGCAACCCCTTCTCAACACCGATGACCCCCTTTTTTTTCTTGTCAAACATTCCAATTTCTCATCTCTCCAAAGGCACGTCTAATCATCAAGTCCCTCAATTACAATATAATTCCCTTGCAATCATCAAAATTCGCATATTTCCTTCCTCGCGGCCCCAACAAAGTAGGGGACACTTTGCCCCCTCAACGGGCAAGCGCCTTTAGCACTCATCTCACACTCACTTGAATCTCAACCACCCATCGTTAGCTCTAACGACCGTAATTGTTCATCCTTAATTAATTTCTCAAACACCACCGGCCCCCACCACCCCCTTTCCCCCTCGGCAAAGATGGACGTATTTTTTAATTGAAATTTCAATAAAAATCCCAGCAAGAATCCTAAGAAAAAGTCATTCGCTCCTCTCCTTTCCTAATCGACCATTGTGTGTGTGTGTGTGGGAGAGGAAGGGCCACGAATTGGATTGGCAACGAGTGACCCCTGCGGGCTACCCGCTCCATTTGACTTGACGACGACGACGACGACACGGTTTTTATTGTTTCGTTCAGTTTCTTGTGAATTACCCTCAAAATAGATGAAGAAAAATTGAATGCCGTGAAAAAAATCGTGAAAAAGGAACTGAGTCCTATTCTGGGGGTTATTTTGCATGAAAATTCATATTTTTCCCACCGCCGCCATAGCCATCGCCACCGTCCACTTTGGTTGGGGTTTCTTCTCTCGGTTTTTGCTTTCACTTCGTCTTGGTTACGGCTACGGCTTTCACTTTGTCGCGCGGCGTATTAATTCAAGCGAAACGTCGTTGTTGTCGGACAATTTGCGGTGGGTTTTTAGAATTTTCTTTCTTTTGCTTCTCTCACTCCTCACCCTTCATTCTTCTCCTTTTCAGAGTGCTTTAATTTTTTTTCCCCAACTGGCGCCCAACGGAGGAATGAATATAAAGGATTCTTGTTTCACGGTGACTAGAGGATGAGGAGGGAAACGACACACAAGCCAAACCCAACAAAACGCAACAGAGACAGAGAGATCGACAAAACGAAAAAAAAGTGAATCTGATTTGCGGTGGCTGACTTCGTTTCCGCGCTGTGCCGCCACCGTCACTGCTTCCATTCTCCTCCATTTCATGCTTTGGCTTTCGTTTTCTATTGGCTCAAGTCCTCCCAGCTAGGCTGACTTACTTTGTGCTCCCCTTCCGAGGTAGCTGTGGCAATAAAATGATTTCCTATTCCCCGGTTCAGAGGATGAGGCAGCAAAGCAGAGGATATATTTCCAGGACTCGAAGGAATGTCTCTGCGGAACGTGTTTTTATTTCACGGGGAGGGATAAATTTAAGAGACTGCCAGTGGGCATAAATTCAACGTCGATAACCGTTCGAATGAGATTAATGAAAGCCAATTTACAAAGCCAACATTTTTGCCATTCGACCATCCGGCTCGAAGGACCAACTAAATTTCGATTGTCATAAATCAATGCGCTGAGCTTCGGTTGATTTTTTGTGGGATTTGTGACTGGACGAAAAACAAGGGGGGCCTTGATGAGGGGGAGCAGTAAAAGGGAGCTCCAGCAGAAGCCAAAGAACCACAGAGTTGTCTGCTGGTGCGCAGATGAATAATGGGGTAGGCAGCGACCACTGGCTCGTTGCCGCTAGCGAGCATCGACTAACGGCGGCAGCGAGAAGCGATTAGTGACTAAAGACACGCGAGAAGCGACTAACAAGAAGGGGCTAGAGGGAGCAGCGACTAGCGGCGAAAGACTAGCGAGCATTAACTTCCGAGCAGCCACTAGGGGGCAGCGACTACTGAGCTAACGAGAAGGGACTAGGGAGCCGAGACTAGTGAGCAACGATTAACGAGCATTGACTTACGAGCAGCTACTAACAAGCATCAACTAGCGAGCATTGACTTTCCAACAGCGACTAGCGAGCAGAGAGAAGCGATTAGTGAGCAATGGCACGCGAGAAGCGACTAACAAGAAGGGGCTAGAGGGAGCAGCGACTAGCGGCGAAAGACTAGCGAGCAGCGACTAGCGAGCAGTGACTAGTACGCACCGAGTAGGGAGCATCGACAAGCGAAAAGCGACAAGTAAGCAACGACTAGTAAGAAGCGACTAGCGAGAAGAGACTGACGAGTTGGGACTAGAAGGAGCAGCAACTAGTGACAAGCGACCAGTGAGCAGCGACTAGGGAGTAGAGAGTAGCGAGCAGCGAGTCCGGATCATCGACAAGCATGAAACGACTAGGGAGCATCGAACAACGAGAAGCGATCACGGAGCATCGACCAGCGAGAAGCGACTGGCAAAAAGGGACTGGAGGCAGAAGCGACTAGTGAGCGACGAGGAGCAAGAGGCCACTAACAAGTAGCAACTATCGAGCAGCGACGCTCACGAAAAGACAATCGGCAAATGACTACCAACGATATCCTGGCGTTTACTATGTTAGACTTGATGAGAGAAGGCAGACTGTCGGCGAAGACTTGAGAGGCAAACATGTCACGCCAAATTCTTGTTGTGGCTTGCGTACTTGTTGGATGGTTGGCTCTTAGGAGACATGATAGTGATGTCACCCAACGAAGTATGCGAGTTAATGAAAACAGTCATTCAAAAATGAGACCATTTGGTGGCACAAACTTCGAAATAGATGGATAGAGTTGTTACACCCTCAAAGACGACCATCTCCATCCTCCCGTATCGACGAACACGCTCAATTTGCCCGCGTAACAACTCACTCTGCTCTGCCTCATCCATTTGACATCCGTCTAGACGCTTTATCTCAAATTCTTCTTAAGAAACTCCGGAATTCCCCTGGAACCATCAGTTTCTCGGCTCATCCTGCCGCCGCTGCCATCCCCCTTCAGTCTAGTTAAATATTACGAAGCACTTAACTTTAAATGAACCATGAACGCGAAAGCGATCAAAGGAAGATGTCTCTCTCTCTCTCTATGTCCCGGTGTTCTCGTCTTTCTGCTGCTGAAGGCAAAGTTCCGGACGGTAGCAAATTCAATTCACTTTACATCGCAATGACTCTGTTCAGCGACAGAGCTTTAGTTTCACGCGCAAAGTGGGGGGTGGGGCTGATACTAACATTGTACCAGATGGCTGCTGGCAGGATAACTTAAATTGAGCTTCTTCAGGAGAGTGCGCTGCTAATTACTGCATAAGGTGGAAGGTGGAGGGTGGAAGCAACTGCTGCCGCGCCCAGAATGCGATTGTAATTGCAATAATGAGCCAACACGATTGTTTTCGCCTACAACATGTGCTGCCAACCAGCCAGCCAGTCAGCCAAATGCCAGCACGGCTTGTTTTCAGTTGTTTTTTATTTTGCAGCCCCGTAAAAATGCAGTTATTTGTTCTCGAATTAAGTTCATGGTTGAGAGAGCGCTTGTTGTTGCGCATACGGTTTTTTTTTGTTGCACGCTGCACTCCTTGCAACCCTTCGCTCTGGCCCCCACCACCGTGGACGCTTACACTTGATGAAGTCATAAAATCCTCGGCTATAAACATCAATTGCAGCCCAATCCTCCTACAAAGCCACCGCGGCATATTGCTGCCTTGCCTCCCCGCCCCCGGGGGGGGGGGATTGTTGGTAGCTGCAGTTGGCTTCGGCTTTGGTTTCAGTTTGGGTAGTCTCCGCTGGATAGTGAGTTGGCTGTTGTTGTTCACTGACTGGCTGGCTGGCTGGTTGGGTGACTGGTATTATTCGGTTGAACGAAGTTTTTGGGGCGGGAGCGGTTAGGAGTTTAATTTCCACCTCAAACCCCGGAGAAACTTGTCGCCGTCGCAGCCGCCGCCGCCGCCGCCAATTTTACCGGTTCCAACCGCGCGTCAGTGCGCTTTGTTTTCTCTTTTCTGTTTCCGTTCATGTGTTTTCCGTTGTTTTTGTACGGTCCTACCTCTTCTTCCTCCGACCAAAATGTTACCTGAACTATAAATAAAAAGTTCTATTATTGCGCACTCATGGAGAATGGGATCGCTTTAGTAGCTTTTCCGCTTGCCCAGTCCTTGCTGCGGTGCTCGCTGCTGTTGCTGCGGGTGCAACTTTCATCATCGTCGTCGCCATCGTTGCTGGTGTCGTTGTCGGGAGTTTTCCTATCGGTGGCGGCGACGACATTGTTGCTGTTGCTGTTGTTGTCGTCGTCGTCGTCGTGTAACTTTTGCCTGATGTCACACAATTTTCTAGCTAACTTCGAGTCGTTGCGGGTGTGTGTGTGTGTGCACTGCCGTTTTGAGGACACTGACCTCGTTTCACACCTGCAAACAGCAATCTCCCTCTCGATACGATTCACAATTCATCCTCGACGATCCGTCCGTGCGATTTTTGAACATCGACTGGCGTGTCTTGCGCTTTTTCCATTCCGCCTCCTCCATTCTGTTGTTGGATGGCTTTTGGCAGAAGAGCTCCCTACTGCCGTTCCGTTGAACATATTGCACGGTGCACCGGTGGTGGTGGCTGAGCAGCAGGTACAAGCAACTATAATTCATAAATTTCAATCCGACGTCAGGTTTTGTGGTGCGAGTGCATAAAACGAAACCCAGCGCACACCGCCTGATGATGTTGCTGGTTGTTGGCTGCTGCTCCTGCTGCTGGAGTGACAGTATCTGGTGCCTCTGTGCTTCGTGTGTGTGTTTTGCTGACACATCCGAGGGCAGGAATATCAGCGAGCGAATCAGCAAACGCGACGGAACGTTGAAATTGGCATATTCTGGCATTTCTGAATGCATTTTGACAGCCATGTGTGCAGCTGTACACCGCCGTCGCCGTATCCTTCGTGTGCATTTCGGTTGATTAATGAGACATGCGGCAATAAATATATTCACTCGCTGCCAGGTAAGTGACATGTGACGGTTTTTTAATCAACATTTGCCTGCGGATACACTCTGGGTGGGGAGGGGATGTGGTTGTGACTCAAGGAGGGAATATGATGCAACAATGGTGGAAGAGAAGCTTGAATTCAAGAATGACAGGGGAAAGGATAACAAATTTTTGAGGAAATCCTGTTGTTACAAAAAATTACCGTTATTGAATGACTTTTGTCTTTTCTCCAAAGACATTTCATTGCACTTTGTCATAGTCAAATTTTTTGGCATTATTCTTGTGGAACAAATATTCATTTCAGACTCATTTTTTGGAACAATTTACCGTTATTTTCTGTCTGTCTCCAGAAATCTGTTGAACTTAAAGGCGATTTGGGTTTGTTTATTGGATACATGAAGACTAGTTGCCTTGAGTTCATTACTGACAGTCCAAAGGATGAAGAATTGTTACGAGGAACTATTTAAAATGGCGCCCAATGCATGCTTTTAGTTGTGCCAAAAGTTCGCCGAACAATTTATACATTGTCGCGTGAAATTCACACGTTCCTTGGCTATTTATGAGCAAAATTTTAGCATTTTCGAACACATGTAGCTGCAATTACCGTTATTTTTGATCTGCATCAAGACATTTTTGGCATATTTGGCGATGGTTCCAATTTTTCAACGTAGGCAAAAAGTTTTAAAACCATCAATTTAGGACTTATCAGCCATAAGGATGATAAAACCTTAAGAAAATCTATTCAAAATGGCGACAAAATAACATATTTTCAATAAAAAGGCAATTTGTAGCAAAGTTTTCATAAAGTTCAGCCATTTTGTAGTCATCATGAAGCATCCTGCCACCGTGTTCCTTTGGAAAAGATTTTACCGGTAGATTTACCGTTATTCGTGATGACCTTTCGTACACAAAGTGATAGTCTCAAGTTTGTACCCATAGCAGAATTCTAGTTACCTTGAGTTCATGCTGAGTAGTCCAAAGAATGGTAACTTCTTGTGAAAATCTATTTAAAATGGCGCCCAACTAAAGATTTCTGTTTTCTGTTTCTTTTAATCTATCGTTGTTAGACCATTTTAAGGTATGTTACATTCAAGTGTTCCCCTGCCAATCAATCCTCCACCATTTCGAAACAAAATTCATTCTTTTGAAGAGAGATTCGCTTGTATCGAAAATCTTTGATCGCATTTCAACAGTTATCTTTGACATTTCGGCATTCCTTAGTCACTTTGAAGGAAAATCTGTCACCACGGAGTGACATTTGTTTATCTAAGAGGCATTTCCTGGGCCATTTAATTGATTCAAAGACACAATGTGATGTCATCACATCACAATCAAAGACGTTCCCGGGGCACCTTGCCGTTATTTGTGCCAAAACATCTTAAACAAAAATAAGCACCTTATAGGCAATTTGAAATCTACTGTCTCTTCCACGATTCCTTCAGTAATTACCGTGCCCCTCGCCACCACCCCACCCACACCCATCCCAAATGTCCCAATTACAAACTAATTTCAGTCTTCTCGCGGCCTAAACCGCCACCACCACTCGGGTCTTGGTCTTATCACTGCTAAAGCATACTCTCAGGCGAAGATAAATTCAATTAATCCCGCACCTGTCAACTTGAAAGCCAACATAGCTCGTCCTACCCACCACCCCCTCCCCCTGTCCCAGTCAGCTAAGGAAGCTAGCTCCAGCAATTCCTAATCCCAGATTAAAATATTAACAAGGACTTTTCAGTTCGAAGACGAAGATGGCGAAAAAATTTCACCATAAAAAACAACAACATCCGCACTGACAACAACGACGACGACGGAGAGGTGTGCAGGGAGGGAATGTGTGCGAGTCCTTGGAGAAAGCAAGCCAAGCCAAGCACAAGGTGTAGAATGTGTACACGAAAAAAGTAGAAAATTAAATTTTACTATTTAAAGCCGACAGGGATTTCGCATTAAGATCTCTCCAACGTGTGCCCAAGACAGGTATTTCTCTCACACACACACACTCACTCACTCGCTATGCACCAACATTCTGTTTTGTTGTGTTTTTTTTTTATTTTCGAGGAGTAATTGGAAGTTTCGTTCTTTTGCCTCCCCATCTCTTCATCCACATTTATGGCCTTAAATTATTCATTCGCGAGCTATTTCTCCGGCGGCTGGAGTTCCTTTTCCACGAGAAACAAAAACATCATTCGGCGCCACCGCCCGGACGACTACGAGCACCGGGGTAGCCCGAACAGAAGCAACTTACGGATGGGTGGTCGGTCGGTGGTTGGTAACAAAAAAACCAAAAAAACACCTTTTTCTCCCGCTCAACAAACTATCGTAATAATTTTAAATTAATTCACCATAAAGAAGCTACAACAGAGACTGACGATGTGGGTGGCGTGGGCGTCCACGAAGGTGTTGGTTGTGTGCGGTGCTATGTAAGTAGCCTTACAGCTAAGTAGAAGTTGTTGCACCCTTCCACATTTAGTCGGCCGTCCTTCGCCATGGAAATGATGTCCGTTGTGGTCGGTTAACAATGCAATAAAAAACACTTAGGAGCACACACACACACACACACACCCCCGTCCACCCATATACAACTTACATTGTATCACAGAACGAAGGTTGAAGGCTGACGGGGATGGTGGGTGGAATGGAGAAAAAAAAGTTTCACCGGTGTTAGACTAGGGGTCTAGCATTTCACTTAATGGGGGTGAAATCGGTTCAAATGCAGCAGACGCTTCTGTCAGTTGCTGGTGTCACTTGAATTGTCTGCTTTACTATCAGTTTCTGTTTGTTTTTTTTCCCCTCTCTCTCTCTCTCTCTCTTCCTTCCCCTTCCAATGTTTTTTTTTTTTTTTGAACAAAGAGAATGTGGTGTAGATTACATGGGGTTGAACAGTGGGTGGTAGGGGGGTGAAATACATTAAAACGAGAAAGGTAGAAGAGCATTGTTGGCATTTAACTCACCGCAGAAATCACAGTGCAGTCATTGTGTCAATTTACTTTGTTTCACGTGAGGGGTGAGTGACACTATAACACACTGGGGTGGCTAATGGAGGGCGGATACGGTTTTAGTTCGATGAGTCCCTGAGGGGATTTATGAAAGGCTAATTGAATTCGTATACCCCCCTAGAGAACTTTAACTTACACCTTTTGGAGTTCGTTAGCGATCTCTGACAGTCTACACTTGACTTCTTCACTTTAACAAGGCGTCTCATGGTGATGATGATTTGTTTTGGGTGTCAATTTGCTCATCCCGCTACCAGAGAGTCGTGGCATTGATTTTAGAGGGATGATCAAGGGAACATCGTAGTAGAGTCACAGTCGATGCGACGAAGAACCAAATCTCGCTCTCAGGCAGAACGAACCATTCAACCCCAATGAAAGGAACGATGATCAAGATCAACAATTCCGTCCATCCGACCCGGATAAAGTGAGGATTGCCATATCTAAACTGAAATCCAACAAGGCTACGGGAGCTGACGGCCTTCCCGCCGAGCTTTTTAAAGCCGCAGGCAATGCTAAGGAGCATGCACCCACTCATCTGTAAAATATGGTCGGAGGAAAACATGTTCAATGAATGGAACCTCATCACTATTTGCCCGATCTATAGAAAATAAGACCCTCTGAACAGCGCCAACTATAGAAGCACTAGTCCCCTACGAGTAACTATCACCTACAAAATCTTATTTGCCGTACTGTGTGAACGCCTAAAGCCAACGTCTACAACCTGGTCGGTCCATACCAGTGAGGTTTGGGGCAAAAAAAATCCTTCATCGACCAAATATTCACACTACTGCAGATTTCCGAGAAAACCCAGGAGCAACAAATCGATCCCCACCAGCTTTTCATCGATTTTAAGGCCCCGTATGATGGCATCTATAGAGACGAGCTATACAGAGCAATGTCTACTTTTGGCATCCCTACCAAGCTCGTTCGTTTGTGTAGGATGACGATGGAGAATGCATGCTGCTCCATGAAGGTCGGTAAAGACCTAACCAAGACCTTTGATGTCAAAAAAGGATTCAGACAAGGCACGCGACAAGACGCGCTGTCATGTGACTTTTTCAACATCGCTCTTGAAAGAATTCTTCGAAACTCTAGGAACAATCTTTGAGAAGTCCCTTCAACTACTCGAATATGTCGACGAAATTGAAATTATTTGAAGAACGCAGCGTGATGTCAATGGTGCTTTTGTCGGTATTGCAACGGAGGTCGCGAAGATGGGTTTAGCGACAAGCGAGGGTAAGACCAACGAGAGAGGACACCCAACACCGACGTCTTGGTCAGGACGTCACAGCAGACAGATATAACTTTGAGGTGGTCAAACACTTTGTCCACCTAGGCAACCCTATAAGTTCAGACAATGACACCAGCGCTGAAATCAAAGGAAGAGTAACTCTTGCCAATCGCTGCTTCTTTGGGCTAAGAAAGGAATTGGTAAACAAAGCCCTCTCTCGAACAAACCTTGACGAGACCTTAATCGTTCGAGTCCTGCTATATGGCGCGGAGGCATGGACTTTGTCAAAAGTGGATGAAAGTGCCCTTGGTTGCTTCGATTGTGATTTTCGGTCCCGTCTGCACAGATGGTAAGTGGAGGAGGAGATATAATGACGAACTGGCTACGGGCTGTTCAGCGACATCGATCCAACGATTGAGATGACTAGGTCGTGTAGAGAGAATGGAAACCAATGCTCCGCGGCCTGAAAAATCTTCGAATCCTCCCCCGAGGGATCGCCGCAGAAGAGGAAAACCACGACTCAGGTGGCGCACGCAAGTGGAAATTAGCCTCAACCAACTATGCGTGCGAAACTGGAGACAGCTACCTGAAGATCGAGCTGGTTGGAGACACTTGTTGGTTGAGGCCAAGGAGAACCCCGGACTGTAGCGCCACCTTAAGTAAGTAAGTAAGTTATTTAAGTCGAAAGGGTCTTTGTTTCAGAGAACCTGCGACTAACTTTAAAATTTTTTTAAATCACCCAACAAGTGATTCATCGACAGGTTTGATTTTGAGTTGGCTTTTGTTGACAGATGAAGCGTGACTTCTATCCAACTGTATTGTCATTTTTTTAAGGTTCCTCTGGCATGGTAGGGCACAGACACAATAGCGTCTTGCAATTGCTAGCATTGAGGGAAGCGTTATGAGGCCTCAAACAAGACTTCTTGGGTGACTTACATCTATCAATCGTAAAGACACCGTCACTTGGATCGCTGAACAGTCAGCCGTATTTGTATCTGTATTGGTCGCCGTGGCGTAGTGGGTAAGTGCGTAGACCAACACGCAAAAGGTCTAGCTTCGATTCCTGGAGGGTACACCTGGCATTTTTTCGCGGGTTGCTGACAACACTCAAAGAGTAACGATTGTCTATGAAAGGCTTCTTAATTTTTGCCGTTCGGAGTCGAGAGAAAACTGTAGGTCCCTTCTACTCGTGAGAGAACAGTAGCACGCACAACACGAGTAGTTGTTGTAGAAGCTAGGCCCTGATCCTTTGTGGGCTGCAGTGCCACTCAATTATTACGAGTATTACTAGACAATTTGTGACTACCTTGGAGAAGTTTAATAGGCACCTTAGTTGTGACCAGGCACATCAAGAAGATAACATTCACCGACTTTGTGATTTCTGAGTTCACCCAAGTGGCACGACCATTCTTCTTCAGTCCAAGGCTTCTTCTTCAGTCTAACGTTGTCTCAATTTTGGACAACTTGATGATCGGGAGAGTCAGTCTGAAAGGCAACAGAATTGCTGATGAGGTTCATGAGGTCCCAGCAGATGACTTCAATCCTCCAAGGGGTGACATGTTTTAAGGAGCGAAGGTCAAGTTATAAACCTCATTTGTTATATGGCACTGTGACACACAGTTTGGCGGAAGTCTGAAACGTCTTCTTTAAACTCAATCAGAAGGGGTGAGTGGCTGGTACTACCGCGCTTTGAGCTAGTAGGGCGGTTTGAGGAGTCTTGGACAAATAATGTCAAGGTCGTTCCGCACAGGAAGCAGAATGTCGTTAGTGGAGGAAGACACTTTTTGGTTTTTATTTCGGAAACAAGAGTGTCGAAACACACAATAAGCACTGTCTCCTATTGTATGTTCCTCGTCCATGATTCAAAAAACTGTCCCAATCCTTTGATTGACCCAGTAAAACTAGAAAAAGAGGACGAGTTTGAGACACTCAAACAGTTGTGAGAGCGATATGTTTTTAATTACACTCGTCATGCACAAAATTGCAGTGGTTCGTAAGTTTCGTTATCGATCAGACTTTGTCGTGGCCAAATTTTCATGATATCGCACTCAAAAAGTAAATGCCATAAACTGTTCTTTTAAGCCATAGTTAAAATGTTAAGATCACTTTTAAATTTCTCTACTTTATTTTACATTTCAAATCAAACCTCACGATGAATAACACAAAAATTCATTCCGATCGACAAAAATGAATTCGTCTTCTTTTGCCTTCACTTTCATTTGAATGTATGTCGATGTAGATCACAAACAAAATCCCCATCACAGTTTATGTTCAGTTCCTTCTCATCACCGTCACCCGTTTCAAACGTCAACTTATCAAATTTCTCTCGAAAATTCCTCAAGATTACCGAAAATTCTCCACAATCTCATTAGGCCTAAAACTTTCATACCTCCCCCAAGACCTCCCATGTTCATTAATGAAAAAAAAAAAAAAACAAACCTCCCTCTCAATCCAATCAAGGGAAAATTTAATAAACTCCATCGACACTGAAACCCACCTGCCAGATGCGATTCAATTCAACTAAGTGGCGTGCCAGTGGCGCTCTTTCATTTACTCCTCAATTCCTAGACACTCTAAGACCGCCACACTAATTGGTGCTTTCAATTCAATTTGCGCGCTCTGTGCTTTGCCGAGGTGAGAATTAAGACTCCCCCCCCCGCCCCCATTTCAAAATAGAGCCTTAATTAGTCGACAAAATTTGGTTAACGTTATTGCCCCAGCAGTTGGCTGTTGGCTTAATAAATTCTTGAAAACTTTCCCCAACTCTTCATTTGTATTGCCTTCTGCTCTCTTCCTCTCCTTGTCATCGTTTCATCTTCTCGATTCTTTACACTTTCTTCCCGCTGCTTCGGATGGAGAACGGTCTTGGAAGTGGTAAATGGTGTCTAATCAAATATTTTCTTTCCTCACCCTTTTTGGTGCGACGATTCCAACAAGGATCTAGTTGCACTTCCTCACTCTCCACCACTACCACCACCGCACCAGACAGAAGGAAAATGAACAATAAATAATTTAAAAGCTTGAAACCAAACAATTTCCTTCTCCTCCCTCCCCACCACCGCGTGCATGTCCTTTTCCAGCAGAAACCCTTCACCTAACCAGACTCGTCTGTCCTCCTCTCTCTCTCTCTCTATCGACTTCGATTTGTTTTCATTCCTGGATAAGACCAGGAGTGTCCCTGTGCTCCTTGTGATTGTTATTAACCCTCCGTCATGTGTGAGCTGAGGGGCACGGGTGCATAAAAACGAAAACAGTCGAGAATATGAAAATGTTGCGGTCTCGTCTGTTTCGCTAGCATAACAGACACAGCTCTCCCCAAACCGTCCTCATTGACGTCGTTCTCGTCTCGCCTTCGGGTACATGTGTCGCTATGTCGGTGTCGGTGCGGGTTGTATTGTGTGCACGCCCCAACCGATATCTTGTTCCCGGTTCCTGGCAAAAGTTTCGAAGGGTAAGTGACGCCTGTTAAGGTAGAAAGTGCCTGTCGTTTTTTCCGTTTCGAATGTCTCGCACAACGCTGCGAAAATTCGTGGAAAACTTAATCCTTGCGAATGCTCTACTCTCGGTACGCTTTCGGTGAATCGCTCGCTTGCAGGTATAATTATTAGAAGCGTGTATCGTTGTTTCACATTCTCTGACAGAGGGCGGGAGTGGCGGGAGTATGGCAGAGGCAGTGGGAAGGGCTGTCAGCTTTTGGGCAAATATCCGGAAGCAATGAGCGGAGATTATCGCATAAATTGAAATCACTTTATTTTATTCCTCCTCTCATGCATGATGCGCACAGCAGAGCTGTGTGTATGTGTGTGTGTGTGTAGTCTGATTAGGGATATGTGGGGATATAGCTGGTGGTGGCATGTGTGGACATCATGGGTCGTGGCGATGGATTTATTTGGGTATAAGGTACTTGTTTAAATTTGTAAGCTCCTGCGGGTGATGAGGATCCCGAATCCTTTGAAATCTGTGCTTGGCATGATTTCTGAAAGGTTCATCCATACTTTTCATCAGAAATTATGTTTATCCTGGCCCCGATATCGAGAGAGGGCGTTTGTGTCGCCATCTAGTTTCTGTGTCGCACTAAATGTCATCCAAGGCAATAACCTTTAATCGATTTCTTGCAGCATTCGTCATCAATTTGAATATTGGAACATCCTCCTCCCCCACGCCCCCACTGGGCATGGCCACAAACTTTTGATTTTCCCCCCAAAAACTTTCCCACATTTTTACGACTATTTTTCTCGGTTCATCGTCGCAACTGCAGTCATCTTCGCCATCGTCGTCGTCATCAGTGGTTTTTTGCTGTGCCGTCGCAACGCGCATATTGTGATTCTGTGAAGCCAAAATCGAGAGACTTTTGGCGTGCGACGGTAATTATTCATGTGGTCCGCCTGGCGGGGGTGTACTCGTTGCCCTCTTGTTCAGTGCAATGAACTTGTTACGATGAGGAATCAAAGAGAAAACATCCATAACCTCAAAAAAAAAAAATTAAAAAACGAACGATGACAACGCCCCCACTGTGTGTCATATTCCTGGTGGCGTCGTGTCGCTCGATATGCAGAAGAAAAACATTATTAATGGCAGTTTCGTGTTTATTTATGTTTGCCAATGACGAGGACAACGGCTCATGCAGCCGGAAGTTATATCCCTTTGAAATGTAAGCGCGCGCTCCTCGGGGCTTTGACTGTTTATTTACCTTGTGAAGCGCCATTTCAATGGAGTTGGCGTTCATAGTGGTGCGTCATAGGGGGCATGTTTGCCATCGGGTCCCAAGCGGCGAAAGAGGTGACGTGGAAAGAGTTGGAGCGAGCGTGGGGGGTGGTAAATCAGATACAACCGTCAAAAGGTCACAGACGGAGGTTTTTTTAGAGGATTTTGGAATTGAAAACGGACACAGCCATCGTTTTGGGAAATCAGGCAGATTTTCACTGCAATCAGAGTCACAGAGAGTCCTTTTTTTTGCCTTTGATGGTCTGTATGTCCACAGGAACTGAGTAAATGGATGTCTGTAGTTCCAATCGAACTTTAACTTAGTGAACCCTCGTACAGAGGTAAGAGCACAAATTAAGAATATTTGTCCCAGAAGGGGTCTAGCCGCCAAATTTTGAATCTGAGCTTCAGTATACCTGCCTCAGAGTTAAGGCCAACACTTACGAAGCAGCAACAAGCCTGGGAAATGAATGTTCTTCATCGCTCACTATATTGGCAAATTCAGAACGGGCTGCGATACAGATCTGAAGGGCACATGAATCGTCCAGACTCTGAACTGACAACGTGCATGCACACACTTTGTAGAGGCGACGACACACTCGGAACGGGTCGTTGATGGTGGCAAGGCACAAGGACAGTGCACATTCGGGTGGGGATTTGTGACTCCTGCCAGGCCTAGGCGAGACGTTATGAAGTCAATACATGACTAGCCACCATTAGCCTTGTATACGAACATATCGCTTCATCTTCTGCTTGTGGGCTGTGGCCCGGGGTGGACTGTAGCCCGGGGTGGACCTAGGCCTCAACCAACATGCCTCTCAAGCCAGCACGATCTTTCGCCAGCTGCCTCCAGTTGCGCACTCCAAATTGGTGGAGGTCCTTCTCCACTTGTGTGCGCCACCTTAGCCTAGGCTGTCCTCTGTTGCCTTGTCCCAATGGCTCAGATTCGAAGACTCTTCGGGCCGGAGCAGTGGTGTCCATACCCTCTACATGGTCTAGCCATCTTGTATTCGAAGACGCTTGACCAGGCGCATTCTGCCGTACAGCCTATGGAGTTCGTCGTTAAATCTTCTCCTCCAGATGCCATCAAAGCAAATAGGACTCAAAGTCGAACGTAAACGTTTTATTTCAAAGAGACTACGGGCTTCCTCATCCGTTTTTGGTAAAGTCAAAGTTCTCGCGCTCTAAAGGAAGACTGGGATGACGAAGCCGACGTAGTCCTTCGAGAGGGCTCCTACACGCCAACATCTTGAGCCTAAAGAAACAGCGGTTGGCAAGAGTGATTCTGCGTTTGATTTCGGTATTGATGTTGTTGTCCCTATTTACCGCGGAGCCGAAGTAGACGAAGTCCTTGATTAGTTTCTGTTGCCCAGTAGTACGCTCTGTCCGAGACGTTGGCGTCCTTCCTCGATGACCTCGAAATTTCTGTTGACTAGTGTGCCGCTCCGTCTGAGACATCGGTGTTGTGTCTCCTTCCTTGATGATCTCGAAGTTTCTGTTGACTAGTGTGCCGCTCCTTCCGTGACGTCGATATTGTGCGTCCTTCTGCGATGACAGCATGTACTTCGTTTTGCCCTCATTAACCACTAGACCCATTTTAGCCGCTTCTGGTGGGGTTCCCTGGCCTGAACGACGAACGGTTGCAGGCGTTCATACAATACGGTAGAGAGGATCTTGCGGGCGTTGTTGAAGAGACTGATCCCTCGACTGATCCTCCTTTCTTGTGGACCAGACACACGACGCTGAGACTCCACTCGTCCAGCATGCTTTCCTACGATCATATCTTACAGATGAGCTGGTGCATGCGCCCAACCGGGTCATCTCCAGCTGCTTTAAACAGTTTTGCGGACAGTCCATCGGCTCCAGCAGCTTTGTTCGACTTTAGTCTTGACCTCGTCTAAGTCGGAGGACGGAATTATTGCCTATCATCGTCCCAATTAAGAGGAACATTCTGCCTTACAGTGGGATTTGGGCTATCATCACCTTTTAAAGCCCACAAATCGCTACAGAGGAGAAGGATACACTTGGCGGGGTCAAATCATCGCGGGATCAAGTCTGAGCTTCTTCTGCAATCAACCATCTAGTGCGTAGTGCGGACAGGAAAATTTGAGAGTTCTGTCAGCATCTCAAAAACGGCGTTGCCGTAAAAAATAGAGAGAAGAATGTTTTGTTCAGGAATCGGGCTGGTAAGGTGGTTATCAACTTCTGTGAGCTGTCTGACAGGACGTATGAGAAGTTCTAGCAGTTCTAGCATACAAGTTAAGGTCAAGAAGTGACTTAAAGGGGAACTTGGTCGAAAATCATAGGCTGTACGACACTTACTCCAAGCCTGGACTTGGTTTTGCAACTGGGCTTGACGAAATCATGCCAAAACTGAAACAAGGTGATTTTCAGATCAGTTTACACTCGACCACACTGCTCATGTGGCCATCGATACAAGGCATGCCATTTGCCCTTCTAGACCGTGGGGCTATTTCATCAGCAGCCAACCAGCCATCATAGAATCTAATCCCTGCCTATGACAAAAATAAATTGAGTGGCACTACACAAGTCACAAGGGACCAAGATCTTGTGTTGTACGTGCTCTTGTTGTGTCTCGCGGGTGGAAGAGACCTACAGTTTATTACATCGACACATTGTACTCTGCCAACTCTGAAGATGTGGTGCAGTGGAGTGGTCACTCCAGGAATCGAACCGGCGCCTGAGTCGGAGAAGGCACAGAGGCCACTATAAGCAAGGAAAGCCTTGTTTATAGTGGCCTCTGTGCCTTCTCCAACTCAACGACTGCAACGAAACCATTAGCGTTGTGTGGGAAGTTCAATATTACGAAGCTAGGAGTTGTCCAGGGAGCTATCCCACCGATTCCCCGCCTATCTCTGAGGAAGTTCTTTGCTCTCGACTTTAAATACGGAAGGCCAATCGCTACACTACCAAGATGTCATCCGTAAGATCTGCAAAGATGCTCCTCCCACCCCCAGTTTGGTTGTCGGGGAACTTATCCTAACAAGCAGGATTCAAAGCGTCGCTGCATTGATTAGTCCACGTATTCCCGAAGCTTTCTGAACAGAAAAGAGAGGACGAGGAACATGCAATCGAGGACTGCAGGAAGGAAGGATGTCAAACTCCTCAAAATTTCACAGAAGTCTGAGAGGATAAAAATAGGAACCAATTAGGAGAGGAGAGTCGCAAGCAATGCTAAGACTATGGAAAGGTCTCTTTCGCAGATCGTTCTTTATGAAAACTGAATGAGATGCCCTTTTGCCTTTCCGGTTGTAGGATGCATCGGTCACGGTCACGTCCAGTGACAAACTTCCCACAATCGAGGCATACCCCTTGCTGAATCCATTTCTTGGGTTGATTCTTGTTCTGTCAAAAAGTTTGTCAGACATCCAAGAATACGTCTCACACAGATTGTCACACGTTTGACCTTTGTTCGCCACAACCTCATCTGAAGTCTCCACACTTGTGCACCCACCCTTGACCGTAATTCCTACTCCAGTAAATTGTTCTCCACAAATAGACACCTTCAAAGGAAGCCCGCGTATCGCCCCCTCCCTCCCACCCACTCAAGCAAACGCACAGAGCGTGGAAACAAATAACTGAATATGAGGGAAAAAATATTATTCAAGGGAAAACTGTGGAAAATTGTTAAAATAGCTGGATCGCTGAAGCACAGGGTGTGGGGGGGAGGTGTCACCTTTTGTTTCGTCTGGGGATATTTTGTAAATTTGTCTTACACAATTGCGGGTGTCCGAATGAAAGGACAAAGCACACATGTACACAAAACGCCGCCCTGGTGGCGTGAGGTAGTGTCCCAACGATCGACTGGCAGGCCGACGGATACCGATGCCACCAGGGTTGACAGGGAACAACAATGATAAACGAAGACAAAGGCAGGACCAAAAAAAAATAACAAACAAACTTTCAGAAGGGTGCAATGCTTCCCTTATCGTCGAGCTTCAAAAAAACAGAAAGAGAGACTGAGAGAGAGGAGAAAAGGAAAACATCCTCAGTACCTTGTTGCTTTTTATCTCTTGCCCTTCCTTTTGAGCTACGGCGGCGGGTGAATGCGGTGAATGGATGGGGGGAGGGGGGAGAGGAGAATGACGGTGATTTCTCTTGCCTGGGGGGCGGGGGCAGACTGGGGTGAATGAAAAAATATGCTTGTATGATGAAGGTCTCGAGGACGAGATGCTATTTTACGATAATGAGACCACATGTTCTTCTTCTTTTTTTTCTTGCAGCTCTTGTCTGTCTCCCTTCATTTTTGGGGGGGGGGGGGGGGGATTGTCTCGCTGTTCTGGGTCTTTCACTGGTGTCTTATCTTGTCCTTCTTCGGTTCGATAAAGTGATGAACTTGGCTTCCAATCAATGCTCCACATCCATACCGCACACGCTTCACTCAAGCAAGCGCACAAGTGGAATGTTTCAATTCGATCTCGTGGATTAGAAGTCAGAATGAGTTCATCAGAAATTTATCGACCCTAGCCGACAAACTCCCCTCTTTTGTTGTTGCCCCCCTACGGTGGTGGTGGTGGTGGTGAGGGCAACGGTGTTCTGTTGGTGAGGCTAGATTGAGCGGGTAATGGTGTGCAATGTTTTGAGGGAATATTAAGCTCTATCGTGCCATGAAGGATAATGGGATATGGTGTCGATGCTGAGAGGTAAAAGACCGCAAATTATGTTTTCTCTTTCTCTTTTTTTATTTTACGATCTGTAACGAAAGTGAGAAGATGATGATAGTGAGGCGCAGGGGGAGGGACTGGGGTTAGGGGGCGGCGACAGCTGAGATGATTGAATTTTTATTCCACTGCAGGGAAAAGGTGTCACGGATTTTTATATCGTCGGAAATGGCAGGAGATTATGCGAGGGAAGGACGAGATTATTCAGCTTTGACGATCGATAATCGATTAAAGGGTTTAACGTTGCAAGACGTCACCATAAAGTGGGGTTTCGTTTTAAGGTTAAGTTTGATTTGTCAAGTGTGAAGTATAGAGTGGCCAGATAAGGACAAGGTACATTGATGTGAGTTGGATTGAAGCCTCAAGAAACACGGATGAGGGAAATACAGGTCCTGGAACTGAACTCCTTAAGTTGAGTTTCAGTTTCTTGCACGATTCTGGTGTTTCATCTTGTTATTGTCGATGAGAAGGCCGATTGAGGATCATCCTTGCGAAGATCGAGAGTTTCCTTCATGTCCATCCTCCTTGGAGAATCTGTTCCATACAGGGGAGTCGTACGCTATGCTATGGGCTGCCTGTTTAGAAACAGCTTCGTCTTCTATGCCGTCCTGATGTCACGTCAATGGATTGATGAGATGGAAAGCCAAATAGACCTCTTAAGGGTTCACTTTGGAGTGAGGACCGAAGTTCAGCCTCCCAGTGAAGTTCCCTCCAACTTACTTTGCCTTCTCCGTTGTTGCTTGCGCAGTTCTGTTGGCTATAAGACAAACCTTGACGCTCCCTCATTTGACGGCTCCTCGGGAGCTTTGTCGTCCCAGTCTTCGCAGGCACAGGAGTGGCGATTTATTCAATTTAATTCCAGCTGCCCGACTTTAGATCATAGAAGTAGAGCTTCTCCATTTTATGTTCGACTCATCGTGCTGCGATGTGTGATGAGGGTGATGTAGAATTTGTCAACGAGTCGTCCGCGAACAGACAACACTTGACAGACAAAGATCATGGCGGTGGGTCTCCGATGTAAATGCCTGTTTGAATGCTCCGTGCTGTTAATCTGCTTCCTTCCGTCTCCACATTGAATCTCCTGGCAAGAAGATCGATGAGGCTAGAGTGACACCCCATCAAATTGAGTTTGATGATAGGTTCCTTTATCCAAATCGTGTCGAAAGCCTTCAGTGGAAGCCGTGGCGTAGTGGGTAAGTGCGTCGACTCACACACCGGAGGTCCCAGATTCGATTCCCGAACTGAGCACCTCGGATTTTTCAAGGCACCACCTCTTCCGAGTTTCTGACAACACCGGAAGTGTAATAATCGTCTTACATGCTTCTCAAATTTCGCCGTTCGAAGTCGGTACAAAACTGTAGGCCCACTCCACTCACACGCACAACACGAGTTGTTGGTCCAGAAGGTTGGCAGTGGCCCCGTGTGGGCTAGAGCCACTTAATTTTTATTGGAAACCTTCCCAATATCCAAGAAATAGGCCACAGTGACATGATGGTTGTTTCAGCCTGCCACGACATCGTGATAGAACTTCCTTAGGGGAGTTCCACGTTCTCTCCGGAATCGCAAGTCCTGCTGGATGGCTGATTCCTTTCTGTATATCCATACATCACTGACGGCGTGTGAGGTTATGGGACAGCACCCTGCATCGCTGAATTTTCTTGTTTCTGTGTAGGAACGCAAAGTTACTCAATGTCACTAAGCTGTTTGGCAGGATATGGTGCGTTGTTTCCTGATGCACTAGCGGGGTTTATGTTGCTCAGCTGGAAGGACATGTTTACGGTGTGCTAACTGTGTGCACACAGCAATCAGATCGAGCCGCTTCAAAGGTCTAGATTGAGCAGCAACAACTTGCTGTCTGCTCACAAAGTCCTCAAGTTGCTTTGTCTGACTAGTGGAGGGGACTTAGAGTTCAAGGCCAACTCTGAACACCCTAATGTAAGCAGTTTTTTTATCAGGCCATTCAATTGTCTGAGGGTTATGAGCAACTCGAGGGAGATGGAGCTGCAACTTGGACGATGAATAAAAGTCGTCATTCACCATGACGTCGGTTACACATCACGGCGTCGATCACGCGAAGTATTCATAAATACAACTATCCCACGTTAGACCACATAAGGGTGAGTTTCGAAAAGAAAAAAAAACAAGTGTCCCGTAGCAGGCTACAAGATGAGAAGTTGTTCAATACTTCGACAACAAGTTGGATACCTTCCATACAGAGAATCCATTTTGCCAGCAGCCAGACTGGTTTTGTGAATTTACAAAATTCCAGGAAGGCAATATTTCCCACAGGGCAGTCCTGTGAAGAGTTCGTTTCAGCATCCTCAATAACAAAATTCCAAAACAAGCAGTCCCCAGGTACAAAATACTCAACCGTTAGTCCCAAAACTTTGAATATGCGTTTACGAGGTATTTCTATGCAGTTTGGTAGGTATGGGGCAAGTGTACACCCCTCCCCCCTCTTCAACCGCCTTACTTGACCAGAGATTTGATTAGGAATGGGTGCGAGGTTCAAATATTTATCCAAGCTTCGCCTCAAAAGTTTTGGAGATTTTTCAAAACATGGAGATTATATGGCTTGAGGATTTTCAGTTTTTCAGTTTTATCATGTGTATCTTCCACTTGTGTGAACAGCAGACAATCGAGCGTAATGAAGTTTGAAATTTAGAAATTTGCAATCCTTATGTCTCAATGAGGATTGAGTGGAATTTGCGTGCGAGGGGTATGCGTCTCAAGCATAGCATGTTGCAGGTGGTCTCAAGCAGAAGGTGATTTGGAGAGAACTTCGTCTGTGGATGATGCAGTAATGCGGTCTCCGGGGACACTACAAGGAGGTTATCACTGCAGTCACCAGTTAGTTCTTATGACTTCGGGGCTTTCTGTCAGAGCTTCTTTCATATGAGACAGTCATTTAGCTTCAACGGTGGAAAATGGTGGCGCGGTCGGAGAAGATTTGAAAAGCATTCTGTCAATGAACTACTGCCAGTCTGGGTGATTGAGCTGTTTGCATTGGCCCTGACAGCCCTTTCCCGTTCAAAATCAAGTCAGAGTGTCAGAATCGTACCTTCGAGGAACGCTTGAACAACGTTGAAAAATATTGAAAACTCGTTTCGAAAGTGACTGCTCTATCGTTGCGATGTCAATTGATCATCTTGGCGCAACGAATGACTCCTTTGGAGTCCAGAAGAGCTGATGTTTTGCCAACAAAACGATTCCAACACTTAACACCAATTTCATCGAAGTGAACTACAGCCTGACGCCAACAACAAAGCCTTGGAAAATTGGGGGCTGACAGAATGGTCTACCGCGAAGCCAGAAAAGGGAGGAACCTGAATGACGTGATATTTCATGACTAATGGAATGTACATCGAAACAAATTCGTTTGAAAAGAAGACGGACATATAAATCCTGAAATCGAAAGAAGTGCAAGTCGACACGAAACCACCTATTCGTTGGGTTTAAGGCCGCATATGTCAGCGTGGTCGCCGTGACGTGGTGGGTAAGTGTGAACCGAAGGTCTATGTTCCATTACCGGACGGAACACCTCGAATTTTTTACGGCACCACCTCTTTCGAGTTGCTGACAACACTCAAAGAGATCAATTGCCTATTAAAGACTTCTCAAATCTCGCCGTCTGGAGTCGAGAGACAACTGTAGGTCCCTTCTACTAGTGAGAGCTAGGCCCTGGTCCCATGTGGGCTGTAGTGCCATACAATTATTGTGACAACGTGCATAGAGACGAGCTAAAGAGTGCCATGTCTAGGCTTGGCATTCCTCCCAAACTCGTCACATTGTGTAGGATGACAATGGAGAACTCTCACTGCTCCATCAAGGTCGGTAACGAACTCACCAAGACCTTCAATGGCAAAGAAGGTTTCGTACAAGGCGACGCGCTGTCATGTGACTTCTTCAATCATTCTTGGGAAGATCGTGCCTCACTCATCAGTTAACACCAGAGGCACGATCTTTCAAAAGTCCGTTCAACTCCTGACTTACGCCAACGACATTGACGTGATTGAACGAACGCAGTGAGTCGTCAATGAGCCGTTTGTAGGCATTGAAACGGAAGCGGCTAAAATGGGCCTGGTGGTTAATGAAGGAAGGACGCACAACATTGGCGTCTCGAACACAGCCGCCGAAACTTTGAGATCACCAAGATAGGACACACAACACCGATGTCTCGAACTGAGCGTACCAATAGGCAGCAGAAACCTCGAGGCAGTCAAGGACTTCGTCTACCTCGGCTCCGCGGTAAATATGGGCAACAACATCAGTACGGACATCAAACGCAGAATCAGTCTTGCCAACCGCTGATTCTTTGGGCTCAAGAGGCAATGGAGTGTAGAAGCCCTCTCGAAGGACTAAGTCAGCTTCGTCTTCCCAGTCCTCCTTTACGGCGCGAAAACTTTGACTTTACCAAAAACGGATGAGGAAGCCCTTAGTCTGTGCGAAAGAAAACGTCTACGTCCGATTTTTAGTCCTGTTTGCTTTGATGGCGTCTGGAGGAGAAGATTAAACGACTAACTTCATAGGCTGTACGACGGGCTGCTCCTGGTGAAGCGTCTTAGGACACAGTTGGCTAGTCCATGTAAAGTGTATGGACACCACTGCTCCGGGCCAAAAAGTCTTCGAATCTGACCTATTGGGAGAACGCAACAGAGGACGGCCTACACTATGGTGATGCATACAAGTGGAGAAGAACCTCCACCAGCTTGGAGTGCGCAACTTGAGGCAGCTGGCGACAGATTATGCTAGGTGGAGAGGCCTGTTGATTGAAGCTCCGGTCCACAACGGACTGTAGCGCCATTAAAAGAAGAACGAAGAACTTAGCCATCGCTCAGTCGTGTCGGACAATGAGTCAGTTCGACAAAAAAATTCATGAGTTGGCGCCATTTGCTGTATCGCTGAAAACTCTTGTGTGACCATTGGTCAAATTTGATGACTTTCCAAGGATCGTTGTCCAGGGGCTCAAGATGACAGAGGCTTAGCGAGAGCGCCCCCTTAGATACATTCTACAGATTGTTCCCTCTCTGCCAAGAAGACACTGTTAGCGTCAACATTTGGTTACGTTTGTTGGCTAGTTCATTGCATCCATAAAAAGCAATCCTCAGCCTCAGTCTGACTCCTACATCATCATCCCATCCATCTCTATGGTCCATCAAGCGACCTCAAAGAAAGTGATGACAGCATCACACGCATACCGAGCCAACAAAAGGACGAACTTTGTCTTTTATGGGAATCATCAGCAAAAACAAAAATTTCATTTTTATTTCAAATTTAAATTAGTCACAGTGCCTTCGAATGGGTCATAAACAATTCCTTGGTGTGGTGTAAGATCGCAAGCAAGTTCTGCTCTCATTTGTCGGTGGGATTTTATGAAGTGAAACTATATCCAGAATGGGGTGGAGGGGGTGGGTGTGGGGAGGTTAGTACTTTTTAAATATCTTCTTTCATAGTGACGGCGCCTTTTGATTGTTGATGTTGCGTTTCTTTTCAGAACTTTACTCAATCGGTTTGTGCTTGTTTTATGCTTCAAATTATTGCCAATTAAATTTTATTTAAGAAATTCGAAAAAACAACATTCTATCGCTCGCAGTTTTGTGAGTTTATCTCATTCCATGTGCTCGTACTAAATTCCGAAAATATCTTCACACACGAACATCATAATCATTCGATTTGGTGGAGAGGGGGGAAATTTACAAAAAAAAATTCCAAAAAGAAGAGAAAACAAATTTAAAGGCGGTCTAAAAAGAAGAAATAAAGTATTGAATGGATGCCTTTGACTTGGAATTAATTAAAGAACAACAACAAAGCACCCGCCGGGGGGGGGGAGGGAGTGTGACAAACCAAAAACAATTGAAATTCGTGTTCTTTCTGCTGCTGCTTAAAGTGCGACAACAAATAAAATCGTCGCAATATCCGTGTTTCCACGGTGGTCTCCACCAATTAAGAGAACAAAATCCTACCCCCCCCCCCCCCCACTCCACCCCTTTCAAGCGTCTGCAATGAATTTATTCAAACCGAAATGGAAATGTAAATAATCGAGAGTGCAAAAAAAAAAAAATTGTATATCGCCATCCACAGAGATCCTCTTAAAAAATTCCCATCGGTGAGGCGTGTGTTGGACTTCGCTAAAAAGGCCTAAAAATAGCAAAACAAAAAATTCAAAAGGAAAAAAAAAAACAACTCACGCCGAGGCGTATTTTCGCTCTGCGTGCGGATATAAAACACAAACCGTGCCGACGACAACGGCAGCGACGAGCCGATTAAAGCGGTCACCCGGTACAATTAATTGAATTTACAATCAAACATACTCTCAAACGCACACACACACACACACACACACACACACGCGCATACATTCAGTATCAATGTAATTAATTTGAATACCATCCAGAGTTCCACTTTGAAGCGATGACACGGGTCACTATCTTGCCGCGCGCTGGGATAGGTTCGAGGCAACAGTGCGGCGAACTGTTTAACCTGATTAGCGGAGCCTGGCTTGGGCATCAATTATTTACCGTACAGATTTGATTTTCATAGCAATTAGTTTCGGTATCTATTGCATTTGGCACGGAGGGAGCGGGGATCAAAAATAGCCCAAAGGTGACAGCGATTGGACTGTTGCACCAATGGCCTGGCAAAGGGTCACTTTTAATGGCTAAATGAAATTAGTTTGTTTGCCTTTTCGGTTATTTGTCAATCGGTTTGGGGGTGTAAGGAGGATCTGCTGGTGGTATGGGAAGGAGACTGACAGCTTTTTTTTTTTTTGTGAATGAGCTAAACCAGCTTTGATTGCACAAGAACTCTGTTCCAAGGGATTGTGCTCTCCACCAGGTATTGTCAACTCTGATCTTAGGATGTCTAGGATGTCAATGTCTAGGTGATCGAACAATCTACAGTGAAGTAGCAGAAAGAGGCCTGCCACCTCATGAGGAAGCAGACATCTCACGAAGTGAAAACATTTAAACGGCTTACAAGATGCCATCGAATGAGGCTGTATTTTAAGGCAGCTATGACGAAAATTCAGGCAGTATGAGTGTACTTTTAGGACACTGTCTGATAGGAAATCATTCAAGCACTGCAAGAGCTATAGAGACGTTGATGGGCAGGTGGCAATTACGATTGGAAACTGCCAGGCGACGCTTTGGGCTCGGTTAACCGACTGCTGTCCACTCCGCTGACTACCGATTTGACTCTGGAGTTTAGTGGTGGATCCATGTTTCATCCACTGTGACATACTGATGCAAAACGTGCTGTTTATTCTGCCGCAACAACTCCAAACCGGCAAACACGGCGACCATTTTGAAAAGAGCTCTCTCATGATATCTTTAGGGTTTCAGCTATCACACGTAATTTCAGTCGTGCTGTATGGCACAGAAGCATAGACACAAAACTGAAGCGGACGAGGAGATTCTTGATCGCATGATGCCATCAAGGAATGACACAAAACACCGATTTCTCGGACGAAACGTACTACTAGGTAACAGAAACAGAACAGTCCGCGGTAAATAGGGACAACCACATCAGTACCGAAATCAAAGGCAGAATCACTCCCGCCAACCGCTGATCCTTTGGGCTCAAGAGGCAATGGAGTATTGGAGCCCCCTTTCGAAGGACTAACTCGGCTTGATCATCAAAGTCCTTCTTTACGGCGCGAAAACTTGAACGTTACCAAAAACGGATGAGGAAGCCCTTAGTCTCATCGAACGAAGACGTCTGCGTTCGATTTCTGGTCCTGTTTGCGTTGATGGCATCTGCAGGAGAAGATCCAACGATGAACTTTATGGGCTGTACAGAGACATCCGCCTGGTGAGGCGTCTTCGGACACAGCGTTTAGGATGACTAGGCCATGAAAAGTGTAGGGACACCACTGCTCCGAACTGAAAAGTCTTCGAATCTGACCCATTGGGAGAACGCAACAGAGGACGGCCTAGGTTGAGATCGCACACGGAGATGGAGAATGACTTCAATCAGTTTGCAGTGCACAATTGGAAGCAGCTGGCGACAGATTGTGCTGGCTGGTGAGGCATGTTGGTTGAGGCTCAGGTCTACCCCGGACTGTAGCGCCAGTGAAAGGAGAAGAAGAAGAGGTTTCAATTTCGTCTTCAGTTCCGGCATCTTTCAATTGCTCTTTTATTTTGACGGAGTTTTGTGGGATATTTGTGAAGACTAGGGGCCGGGTTAGAGGGCCACGTAAGGAATCATCTTTCTGAGGATGATGCAACTTTGGCAGGTTCTAAATTTCCTACTCTTCCAGCTTCTATTTTTCTAGCTTGCTATACATCTGCCATTCTTTCATCACAGACTGTTGGTATGAGGAAAATAGCAGTGAATAGTTCTCAAATTTTTGTTTACACCAACCCCAAGCATTTGTTGACGTTTCCAGGAAGTCGAACAAAAATAATTTTCAATCCCCTTCTAGTTCAGTCATCCAGCAGAGCGTTCATTATTCATCCACTCGACGTGTAGGGGATTCCGGGAAGCTTTCCGCAAATGAGCAAAATTTATTCCCTCCATTAAGAGACCCCACCACCCCCACAGGGGTGGACAATTTGTGGACTCGGCCATTTGTTGCTTATGTAAATAATTAATTCCCAATAAATAATAATAATATTACTATTAACGAGATCAAAATGCTTGTGTTCACTCGGCATGCTATGCGGCGGGGCGATGTCGTGGGGGTGGGTCAGCGGTGGCAGATGGCGGCCAACGTGTGTGTTCGTCATATCCCAAAGCTAGGTGCAAATTACATTTAATTGGATGGAGGTGGTCAAATGTGTGTGTGGATGCACAATTTATGGTGATTTTGTGTCACACATTCGTTTTTTTTTTGTTTTCAAAACTCTGCCATTGTATTGCATTTATTGAGGGCATAAATCGCAGGACTTATCTCTCTTTCTCTGCCTAATGGGCGTGGTGGCATAAATTGTGGTGTAAATTTGGATTATGTAAATCAACGTTTGCTGGTGAGGGCAATAGGATGGATGATCATGACTCCTACTGGCGGACGGGAAAAAAAAAATAACTAACGCGTGTGCATTCATTGGATAGTTGATACCGGAATTATGCGAATCCAAAAGCGCAGTTATCGAAATAAAATTTAGGTATTTTCGCTGGAATTTGCCGGCGAAATGAGATGTTAATTCAGTCGAAATGTTTGTTTTGCATGGAAGGACACAGGAATGCTGTCAGCAAGTGGGTGCAGGGGGAATTCAAAGGAATTTTTGGGAAATTTTTGGCCATGAATAGCTTTCCCAAACCATAGAACTCGGCATAGGAATCGGTATAAAGTTTGTGCCTCTATGTGTAAGTGCGACGACTGCTGGAGGTCTCCTAAGGGGACTTTGTTTTGGTTTCTCCTCTCTCGCGTTTTATCTGTTTGTGAGAAGCTTCTGAAGTTTGGAAGGTTCTTTCACTTGTAAGAGAACAATGAGTTTGGCCTTGGCTCTAGGCCTACCTTTACGTCCGCTTCTGTGCCCTGCCCTGAATCTTGTACTGGCCCTGAATCTTGTACTTGCTTTGGATCTTGTTCTGTCCCTGGCTCTGGTAATTGCTTCGGCTCTGACTCTAGCTCTAAATCTGCCCGCACCACTGTTCCTTGCAACGGCTTTGAGACTTACTCTGCCTCTGCCTCTGCCTCTGCCTCTGCCTCTGCCTCTGCCTCTGCCTCTGCCTCTGCCTCTGCCTCTGCCTCTGCCTCTGCCTCTGCCTCTGCCTCTGCCTCTGCCTCTGCCTCTGCCTCTGCCTCAGCCTCAGCCTCAGCCTCAGCCTCAGCCTCAGCCTCAGCCTCAGCCTCAGCCTCAGCCTCAGCCTCAGCCTCAGCCTCAGCCTCAGCCTCAGCCTCAGCCTCAGCCTCAGCCTCAGCCTCTGCCTCTGCCTCTGCCTCTGCCTCTGCCTCTGCCTCTGCCTCTGCCTCTGCCTCTGCCTCTGCCTCTGCCTCTGCCTCTGCCTCTGCCTCTGCCTCTGCCTCTGCCTCTGCCTCTGCCTCTGCCTCTGCCTCTGCCTCTGCCTCTGCCTCTGCCTCTGCCTCTGCCTCTGCCTCTGCCTCTGCCTCTGCCTCTGCCTCTGCCTCTGCCTCTGCCTCTGCCTCTGCCTCTGCCTCTGCCTCTGCCTCTGCCTCTGCCTCTGCCTCTGCCTCTGCCTCTGCCTCTGCCTCTGCCTCTGCCTCTGTCTCTGCCTCTGCCTCTGCCTCTGCCTCTAAATCTGGCTATGAGTCTGAATCTTGCCTTCAACCTGGTTCAGATTCAAGCTCACACTCAAGACAACATGTTCTGAATTTGTTTCAGGCTGACTCAAAGTCGGACCCAGGCTCTGGTTCAGTCGCAAGGTCTGGCTATCTTAAGTGGATGAACAGGTTCTTACTAAGCCTCTAACTAACTTAAAGTCAGGCTCTGTCTCATTCTACATCTCTAGCTCATGCCACAAAATCTTGATGAATCAAAAATCTAGTGCCATGGGCAATTTTTTGGGCGAAGACTTCCTTTGACCCTCCTGAGTCTCAGGTAGATGCCGGTTTCTTTCCATCGCAACAGTCTGGTTTGTCGGGATAATTTTTTGAGCGGCAAACACTTTAATTGTACTGATATTGACTTAGTCTCGGGTCTTAAAAATGGCTCTGACACTGCAGATCCAAACAGCAATTTTAATCTGCTCCAAGTGACAGCAAACTTCTAAGCCACACTGTTCTCAAACCTCTTCACAAATCCAACAGCACACTTTTTCCACGGCAAAAACATATGACATCTCTCCTAAAATTATGCAACAAATTGCATTCTCCATACTGTCTCCCGACAACAAAGCCAGTAATCCCCCACAAATCCTCAAATCCTGAAGCCGTACAGGCAAGAAAGGCAGCTAACTAGGACAACGCTGACCCTTCCCTCATACATCATCCTTGTCAAACAAAAACACATTCCAATTTACAAGGACACATACACAAAATAAAATAAGAAGAAAAAACCCGCAAATATCCCTCGAATTGCAATGTCCTGCTGTCGTCCTCGCTGGTCGTCGAAACGAATGCAGTTTCCTTTCAAATCGAACAAAAGGACAAACGAAAAAACCTGCATCTCTGATATCCTTGTGAGACATTTTGTAATCCTATTTCTCAATTGTCCAATGCAATTCTGTTTTCTTCACGGGATTTGTTTCCTCCCTCTGCCCCACCCCTGCACCCCCTTTGAAGACGATGAATTTTTGTATGTGTGCATGTGTGGGTGTGTGGAGTGACCAACACTCCACACAAGACTGATTTGTGATTCCTTACGTAATTCTTCGTTTTATTCGACGTCTCGTCCCCAGTCGCCTACCATATTCATTCCACCCCATCCATCCACCACCATCGCCGTGCCGCGTCGTCTTGTTCTGTGCTTTGTTGTTGATCTGAAAGACATGAAGCAATCCCTCTTAAGGACCACATAAGGATACATAAAATAAGGATATCTCTATTATATTTTGTTGAACTTTACCGACACCCGTCGCCACCACCCACTTCATAAGCAAAAATCCCAGACACAGCACAAAGCTTGATGCAGCCCGCTCGCTCACACACACACACACACACACACACACACACACATACAGCACCCACATGAACATTGCCATAGAGGAAAACACAGAAATAACTGAAAAGTTTGAGTGGAAAAAAAGGATTTCTCATGTTTGTGGCATCATCGTCGTCGGGGAAAACGAATGCGATTTGTACGTGCTTATCTCAGATTTTCTTGTTCCTGTAAAAGGACGACGAAGAAGCAACAGAAATGGCGCTCAAAGAAAGAGAGCTCTCACAAAGAAAAAAAAAATTAACTCAACCAGACCGGGGAAAGAAGCTCAGGAACCTCGTCGTCGTCCTTTTTTGCAGCTCTCTCACTCCCTTTCTTTAGCAGGAGACGGGAGGAGAGTTGGGAAATTGTGCAAATAAGGACGAAGGATTTTCTAATGTTCATATGGAAGTGTATTAATGTTCACTTGGTCCTAGTGCTAGGCCGGCATCCTTCTTATCCCCCCGCCCCCCACGGCACTTGGTGTTACTGCCGCAATGGCAATAAAAACTAGTATCAAGGATTTGAAGGAGTTGTTTTTTTTTTGCTTCTTCCATTTTATCCGTCGCCGCTTCCTTGTTAGTTTGCCTCGGCCCGCTGAGCATCGTTTGGATGAATAACTGCCCTCTGTGGCGAATGGGTGGAGTAGCTGGGGGAGGGTGTCGGCGAATAAGAACGTTTGAAGTCCTTGAAGTGCGTTTGGTTAGTTTTTCGTGCCGCAATTATTATTGCCCGAATATCAGTGGGAGTGTGAGAGCTGGGCGTGCTGGGCAGTGTATTATATTTCATCGCACCACTAAGCTGGAAATTGATTGTTGTTTTCGTTTACACACTTTTGTATGGGCGTGTGTCTGTGTGTGTGTACTGTTGATTTTGGACGACAAGAAAGAGAAAGGAAAAAGGATATGGTTCGATTGTTTGATATGATATTTGATATTTTGTTCGCCGGAAATTGATTAGGTTGATAAGGTGGTGTGGCAGGGGAGGGGGGGGAGGGGTGTGAACTTGTTGATCGACGATGGTAAATTGAGTGAATGAAATGGTGTGCGTGAGGGTGAGGGACTAAGGGCGCAATGAAATGGCTTATATGGCATGGTCAATGAGCAGGGATATTGGAATCAGGAGTTTAGCACCAACAGCAGGTGATGAGATGGAGCATTTTGAACATTGAAGGCTTAAGTTTACAGTTAGCCACAAGAGAGGACAAAAATCCCCAAATTTAGGCAAAAATCCGACCAAGACCAAGACAAGACGCCAGAATGGGAAGTAATTTGACAACACATTCCCAAAAGTGTTCAGAAATTGTGAAAAAATGTAAAATGACAAAAAATTTGTCAAGGAAAGCACTGAAAATGTGACGAGTTTGGACCAAAATTTGGTCAAAAATGTTATTCGCAAAACTTGTACCGTCTTGGCATGATACTCATATATTCTGACAATGGGCTAGCTGGAGAAGCGATTCCTAGGTGTCGTACACAGTGTGAGCCAAAATGAAAAATGTCCAAATTCTGCCATTTTCTGTCGTTTTCTGAGCGTTTTAGGGTGAATTTCTTGTAAAATTATGAAACTCTACGAATAGCTGGGGTTTTGACAGAGATTCTGAACTTTTTGTTCAGAATTTTGTGTACAACCGTTTCGAATGAGACTGTAGACAACAACTTTTCTGATATGGACAGATATTTTCTTTCTTAGTTGGCACTGATGCCTGCTCCAAATTTCACGTCAACAGCGAAATTTTGCCTTAAACCATGTATTCCACAAAAACGTCGTTGCGCGAGCTCTATCAAATTCAAGGGTTTACAAGGATCGAGAAGGACGATCTCAACATCGACATCAGCGCAGCAAAGCAGTCCAAAATGACAGTCCAAGACCCATCAGCTAAAGGAATAATTTCGTACCCTTAAGTGACCGGAAGCACGGGCCGAAGGTATAGAGGAAGAGATGGAAAGGAGGTACTGGCACACATTGGTTTTCTAATGCCTGTGGATTGTTATGAGGGAGAAAAGCATTCCATATTCGTGTGGTGCGGCTGAAGAACGAGTCTCTAAACTTAACTGCACGTCCGAAGGTGGGCTTAAGGGTGAATGGATGGGCATTCTTCTAAAATCATTTTGACGGACAATTTTGGGCGCAAAATGCATGAAACAGTGCTTTCAGACTCTCCAGTCAAAATGAATCGAGTCTTAACTGGAGATGCGACTTGGGTTTTAAAGCCGAATATTCTATATCCAATGCAAGGGACAAATGAAATGCATGTTGACACTTCTCATCGATCATAGTGGCGTGAGGCATTTTGAAACCTTCTGCACGACCACAAGCTTCTTCTGCAGCTGCTCGTGTTGTACGTGTTAGTGATCCCACAAGAGTAGTGGGATTTGCTGTCTTTTGCCGATTTCGAACGCCGAGATTTGTGACGGTTTTCATAGACAACTCGAAAGAGGTGGTGCCGTGAAAAATGTGAGGTGTTCAGTTTGGAAAACGAGCCTGGAACCTATAGCGTGTGAGTCGACACACTTAAGCTCTACGCCAAGGCGACCACATACAGAAAACTTTGCAGCAGACAAAATTTGACTCATTCGTGGGGCCTATGGGATCTGAAAGAATTTAGAAAATTTACATCTACTGCCGGATAAATACCCGGTTCAACTTGAGCGAGCTCCATCTTAATGAACACCACCCTCAAGTAAACGCTTCCTCTAATCAGACAAGTTTGACTTTAGTGATCTCTTCTATGTGTCACGTCGTCTTGTGTAGAGTCATCTCTCAAGTGGACATGGACAATCGTTTTCAGTCACTCATGGCAGAGAAATACCGGAAATTTGTTAATGAGTCAAAAAATGTTCATTTATCCTTCCAAATTCATTACACTTTACTCTACAGTAGCAGTAAGCAATGCACTTGTGCCAAGGCTCTCTACAGTTTTCAAAACATACGGCAAGGGAAGAACATTAAATATTCGTGAAGTGCGACTGAAGAAGGAGTCTCTAACTCAAGGATTGACTCCCAAACGATTCCATTGAGGCGCGTATTTCGAGTGAACTCTTGAAGGGGAGGTATGCAACTGGTGCATTCACTGGAGCATCTTTTGTTGAAATATAGACAAGACAGTGATCAAGACGAGACATTACGTCGATTTACTAACGAGTAATCAAGAGAAGGTTGAAATACCGAGGATAGATGAAAAGAGTCGAATTTCTTGAATTTCTTGCACACTTTTAAATACTTTTCAGGAATGTGCAAGGAGAGCACTTGGGAGCACTAGATCAGGAGAGAGTGTAAATCTCAATTTTTAAGACAACAATCCTTTTTATACAATGTAGCCCGATAAGAAAGAGTGACATAATCCTTGCGGATATCAAGTCTTTGAAGTATTTTTGACGCCCTCAAACATGTGATCGTTCCATCAAAGTGCTTTGTTGACGCTCATATCGAAGATGGAAAGGCTTTCGGCTTCAACAACACACGTGATGTCCATCGATAATTGCTGATTATGCCAAGAACACAAAAGTGACAGCAGAAAACAATGCGATTTGTTAGTATTAAATTCCACTCCATCGTTTTTCCCCTAATCTATGCTGTCAAGAGAGGAATTAAAAGTGCTTAACACACGCTGCTGTTCTGAGTTTCCAGGAGATGAATATGATGAATATGAAAAACTGTCATCAAGGAAATCGGTTGAAATACAAATCAACGCACGAGATACTCTCCCACAGAGACGGTTTCGTTTATTTTTTTTATTCAGGTGGCCAAAGAAAATAAGACGGTGTTTGGATCAAAAAACATCAAAGACTTGCCACAAAGTTCCATTGTACAGGAATGAAATATGGAAACGCGTGTCACGCAATTCAATTACACTGCAACACGCTGAATTCCTGCTGTTTGCTAAGAGATGGCGTTAGCTGCACTATTCCATTGTTATTATTTCATTGGAACATACATTGGAAAGTTATTGTCATCCCAAGATTCGCATGTTGATTGTTTTTCGTTCTTGGCCAAATGTGTCAGAACTTTTTTGGTTAGTATTTTCGAATTTTTCCTTAAAAGTTGTTAAGGTAAACTTCTTTTACAAACTTATTTGTAGGAAATCATGGAGAAAATAAATTGGAGGCGTACTCTGTAACGGTAATTTGAACCAAGAAGCACATCAAGAAGGTCACTGAATTGATATATTACATGGGGAAGTACAAACAAAAAGAGCCTTTTTAAGTGGTCATCCCAAAATGTTCTCCTGATCCTTGCTGTATATTGTATATTCTTGATGTGAGACACGGAAATTGCGAGAAATAGACAGACAGATAGACAGACAGATAGGCAGACAGATAGACAGACAGATAGACAGACAGATAGATAGACAGACAGATAGACAAACAGATAGACTGACAGATAGGCAGACAGATAGACAGACAGATAGACACACAAATAGACAGACAGATAGACAGACCGATGATTTTCCATTTTCGGAAGCGATCTCATAAAAGTTAGAAAGGCCATCGGAAACTTAACGAAATTCATGAATCAATCCAAAACTTGAAATCCATGGTTCCATCTTCATTTTCTAATCCATAAAAGGAGGGACTCATCGATGCCATCAACACGCATATCCGACACGGCAGCCTATGTAGTCTCAAATTAACAGATCATTTCTGTCTAGGCAAGCGCAGCAAGAGGTTTCATTCCCAGCTCGCAAGTCTTGCGGCCACCAACTGACCCTTAAGGCGTCTTTTCGTTGCTTCTTGAAGCATATCATGGACATGTGTCGGTACGACATGAAATTTGTTTCCATGTGTCCATTTTGAATAGGCCTTACCATTTAGAGAAAGTCGTCTTTTAATTTTTGTTTTTCAACGGAGAGGTGAAGCGTTGCATAGAACAGTCCACTTTGAAATGAAGAAAGGGAGTACCCCAACCCAGTATTGCCTAGAAAGCAACACGATGTCATCATACAGTCCTCAAGAAATTTGTGTACAGCTGACACTAAGATTCATCTTTAAGCCCCACAACCTCAAGCCGTTTCCGTCGATCCGATTCGGCCAACTTCTAATCACTAACCTCCCTCCAAGCCTTAGCTTCATCCTTCAAAGACAAATCTCCTGCGATCTTCAACTTCCTTCCCTGGACATTCCAAACCCTCTCACACTCCTATTTCATTCCTCGTAAGATTCGCAGTCTTTTCGCCGTCTTTTCGCCGCCAAAACCCGCCAAAAATACCTTTAAACACGACAACCTCTAATTCCGCGCAACCCAACGCCATCCCCAATCGGCACATCACGCGCCAAGTACTCTCCTGAGATCTAAGTATTTTCGACGATCTTGGCATTCGCTTCTCATCGCTGACAACCCGTGAACACAATACCAGCAGGCGTCCACGACAGGCATCCACATCGGCCCTACAAAGAGTCTTCGCCGCAGACAGACAGAATGCGTGCCTGGAACGAGCAATGAAATTCAACCAACAGCACAGCACACAGCAAATGAAATGATATCCCCCCTCCACCACACCACCACACCACCACTGTGGCTAGAAATATCTTTTTTCCGAAGAATTAAATTCACAAGTAGACTCGGCGTTTGTTTGCTCTGCCGCACACTGAAAATAGCCCCCACGAACTTTGGAATTCGGCGCTGCGCTATGCCGGCACACGCACTTATCGCGATTCCAGTGTGAAACAACCCGAAAGAATGCACACACTCTACGGAGCGGGCGGCGCTAATTATCGACAAACTACTGCACACTCCTGCATCAACGGGAATGGCAAACAAACAAACAAAACAAGCCCCCAACCCCGCCCCCACATACCGATTGTTTTAGTCCACTGCGCCGGGGGCCTCCAGTCGGGGTAGTGCTTGGGAAAGAGGTCGCGCGTCCAATAGGTGTGCAGGACCACTTTGTACACCACCAGTCGGTCCAGGGTGCATCCACTGGCCGACGTTGCGGTGCCGGGCGCTACTCCATCAGTGCTATCCTTGTAGTAGACGTTTCTGCTGCTGCTGCTGCTGCTGCTGCCGCCGCCGACACCCGGCTCCTGGTTGTAGCCGAAATTTGCGGTGTAATTCACAATTGCATTGTCGATCTCGTTATTGTGATTGGCAACGGTGTACGCGTAGAGGGACGAGGGGACCGTTGCCATCGCTGCACTAGCAACAGTCACCGACAACAGGCACCACACAGCACTAAGCAGGGATTTCATATTTGTAGCTTTTGGAATTTCTATCTATGAACCGGGGAAACTCTTTCACACTTTCACTCAAGGGATCACATAACCAACCGAGCAGGGCGCACGCAGACCCCGATTCACAGCACCGACGGGGTACTTTTGAAGCGCAAACTTTTCAAACTTTCACACCACAATGAGGGCCACTGAGAATTTCAGATTCTTTTCGAGCGATGAAGTCTCCACGCTGCGCTGCGAGGGCGATCTCGGCGTCCGTATCCGTTACAGAGTCGATTCAAACTGAACCGAGGCGGACTGTGTGTGTGGATTTTTCGGTTTTGCCGTGGTGGTCGCTCGTTGCTGCGTGGTGGATTCGAAAAGCGAGAGAGAGAGAGGGCTCCTGCTCTCACAAGAGAGTGACGATTTTCGAAAGTTGGGGAATTTCGTCTGCGAACGGGAATTTCCTTCCGGCGGCGGAGGACAATTTCTAGTCTAGCAAGTGGGGACTCTTGACTCTGGCCACCCCTTTTGTTGCGAGGCCACGGAGCGTATACGCAATGTGGGCGATGTGGTTGAAGGTGTTTATTACCTGTTGTTGTCAATTGATGTAATTGATGAGGGATGGGGATCGGGTGGACGAATGGGGAAGTGAGGTGTTTTTTTGGGGGGTTCTTTGGTGTCGCAGAGAGGAACGAACTGCAGCATCTCATGTCTGGATAGGGTTGTGTGCACTCCCCTAGTCACGAGAGTGGAAGGGTGGCAAACGGAAGGGAATTTCCCTGCTCCTTGATGGGTGACTTCAAGACATTCCAAGATGATGGCTCGCCAATCTCCGAATGGCAGTTCGTCAAGCGACGAGAAGTGAACAAACACCGACGAGTTTTAAGACACGACGAACTTGGACTCTTGGACATCAAGGTTCTCAAAATCAAGCGTCTCAAAAAGGGTCCCTGAGCACATCTACGACGACGATACTAAGAGTAACGAGCTACAGAGCGCTGATACACTGGACGAAGTGACGACTGGCCGACAAGCTACGGGGCGGCAGAGAATACTAGGTTACGGGCTACGAGCTACTGGATGACGAGCTACTCGATGACGGGCTCCTGGACGACTGGCTGCTAGACACTGGTGTGCTGGACGACGGGGTGCTGGACGCTGGTGTGCTGGACCACAGGTTACAGAGTGATGGGCTACTGGACGGCAGGCAACTTGACGATGGGATGACGAGCTTTTGTGTTATGCGATGTTGGACGATAAATTCCTGGACAACAGTCTGTTGGATGAAGGGCTCTCAGATGACGGCTTCCTAGACAACGGGCAGCTTGATGACAGGCTGATGAATGATACGCTGCTAGACGATGGACTGTTGGATGACGGACAGATTGACGACGAACAAATTGACGACGGACTGCTGGATGATGGGCTCCTGCATCACGCTACTGGATGACAAGTTGCTGGAGAACAGGCAATTGGACAACGTGGTGCTAAATGTCGGCCTGCTGGACGACGGCCTGCTAGACGAAGAGCTGCTGGACGACGGCCTGCTGGGCGACGGCCTACTGGACGAACGCTTGCTGGACGACGGCTTACTAGACGACGGCCTGCTGGACGACGGCCTGCTGGACGACGGCCTACTAGACCACGGCCTGCTGGACGATGGCCTGCTGGACGACGGTCTGCTGGACGACGGCCTGCTGGACGACGGCCTGCTGGACGACGGCCTGCTGGACGAGGGCCTGCTGGACGATGGCCTGCTGGACGACGGCCTGCTGGATGAGGGCCTGCTGGACGATGGCCTGTTGGACGACGGCCTGCTGGACGATGGCCTGCTGGACGACGGCCTACTGGATGAGGGCCTGCTGGACGATGGCCTGCTGGACGATGGCCTGCTGGACGACGGCCTGCTGGACGATGGCCTGCTGGACGACGGCCTGCTGTACGAAGGCCTGCTGGACGACGGCCTGCTGGACGACGGCCTGCTGGACGACAGGCTGCTGGAGGAAGGCCTGCTGGACGACGGCCTGCTGGACAACGGCCTGCTGGACAACGACCTGCTGGACAACGACCTGCTGGACGACGGCCTGCTGGACAACGACCTGCTGGACGACGAGCTGCTGGACAACGACCTGCTGGACGACGGCCTGCTGGACAACGGCCTGCTGGACAACGGCCTGCTGGACGACGGCCTGCTGGACGACGGCCTGCTGGACAACGGCCTGCTGGATGACGGCCTGCTGGACAACGGCCTGCTGGACGACGGCCTGCTGGACGAAGGCCTGCTGGACGACGGCCTGCTGGACGAAGGCCTGCTGGATTGCCGTCTGGATAACAGGCTGATGAATGATGCGCTGCTGGAGGACGGAGTGTTGGATGACGGTGTGCAATGCGATGAGATGCTAAACGATGGGATGCTAGGCGACGGGCTATTAGGCAACGGGCTACCTGACATCGAGCTGACGTATTGTTTAATAACGACTGAGTGTACGACGGGCTTAAGGATTGTGAGCGGTAAGTTCTTGGGTGACAAGCTCATGGACGCGAGCATTAAGGGTGACAAATTACTAGAAAAAAAATCGACTTCTCTCGGAAGAACAGTCATTCAAGAACATTCGGGCCTCCCTGAAAGCTTATACTGACTGACAAGATCAGTTCAAGGACCATTTTGCTCTGAATAAATATGTTCAAGCCAATTGAGGTGACTATCAGGTTCGAATTAGAAGCTAAGACCCACTCCGAAATAAAGGAAACTCTCATAACAAGAAGAACTAGTTCGCCACCGACGGCAGAGTGTCATTCAATCAAAGCAGAGACTGCTCTTGGCGGAAACTGCAGCCGCTATACCAGAGGGGCCAGACAGATCCTTCTTCAAATCATTTGACAATATTCCACGGGGCATCCTGTCGTCCTGAATTCTGAAAACTGGAGCCAGGCATCTCGCACCACCTTCCACTAGACTTGGGAAACCGTCAAGGTATAAACTTGTCACCTCCAGAAAAGTGTAGCGGCTTGAGAAATTCTTAAAGCCTCTGCAAAGAGCACTTCTTTGATGGGAGGTTTCTTCTTCCCCCTTTTTGCCCTTGATTTCCATGTCTGATGGAAGATGTCAGAAGTGCTGTTACTCGGTTTCTGTTACTTGCAAACTCCACAAATGTCGAAATAGAGTCAGAAATCAAACGTCGCAGCCTAGTTACAAGCTATGAGCTCAAAAAACGAGTCTCCCACCCCAATGTTACAGACCACGTCAAAGGGAATCCTCGTCAGAGGTGTTCCTGTATCTTGACCAGGTGGACTCAACATGACAACTGTATGTGTGGTGGACCTCCCGCGTCTACCTTCAGGCGCGCAACCAATTTTGACAAACCTCTACAACGCCTTGACACGTCACCCGCCAACAACAACATAAAGCTTCTGCCTGCCATCACCCGCCAGCAATCGGCCACCAAGTCACCTCACACAACAATTCGATCAACTCTGTCCCTCGTGCACGGCACTGCTGTCACAATCAATTCTCATCGGTGCGCCCTTCCCAACCGTCCCATCGGCTCGATGTCACAGTCCCGTGACAGTCCCTTATCGCCTCCCTCGTCGCGCCGTTAATTAAATTAATCGTCAATTAAAAATGTCAAATAAATCATCAATTAACCGTTGACGCTATAAGTTGTAATTACACACCAACTGACCGGCAACGGGGTCACACTGACCGCCGCTCCGCGAGAAGGGGAAATTCTCTCTCGCCTCCCCTTCGACGGGGCAACATCGAAAACATCGCACTTTCCGCACACACTCTCTCTCTAGACATGCGTGTTGGGTGTGCTCTCATCGAATCGTCGTCTTCTTCGAACGGCGACATCCTCCCACCTGTTTCCTTTTGGGATCTAGTCACTTTTTTCCACTCTCCCAACAAGGATTGACTTTTGTGTGAGTTTCATGTTCCCCCTTGGCATGCGACGACGGAATCTGTGCTCGTTCAAAGCGACCTCCCCTCGCATCAGAGTCCTCGAAGGATGCAAAAGAATGAAAATTGCAATTACATTGTGCAACGAGCGCAAGGATAACAAAAGCCACCAGAAACTGGGTAAAGAGCTATTCCTGGAGGATATTCTCTGTTTTTCTTTTGAATTGTTTCTCCGTTCTCTGGGCAATGCTCTCGCAGCGGAACTTTTTTTCTTCTCTTCTCTCCCCTCTCACCGAAATCCCCTCTCTCTCTCTCTCTCGCTCTTTCTGTTGCCATCCTTTGATTGCACACTGCAACAAGTTTGGCAAAGGACGACGACGACGATGACGACGATGATGATGAAGCTCAACTCATTTTTGACACACTTTCTGTGTGCTGCATCCTGCCTCCACAGAGGATACATTCTTCATCACCATCTCCGGCTGTGCGTCTTCATCTGGCGCAAGGGGGTGGGATGTTAATGAGAAATATTTTCCACATAATTACACGGAATATTTGCGAGCAGGCAGGCAGGAGCAATTCAGAATTCAGAGGTTCTTTGAATGGCCATTAGCTGCTGCAGTTGTGCATGCCACCACTGAAGGATGCTCGTGAGCGCGGCGGAGCCCGAGGAGTTGTACAGCAACGGACGCAAGTCATCCCTTTGTCGAGTGTAAATGATGGAAATTATGATTGCATTGTGTTTGGTTGTGGGCAGGAGGAACGGGATGTTGCTTTTGTTTCAGATGAACGGTGTGACTAAACCACCCGCCACCGTGGCACCGCACTGGGTCATCTCGCAGCGGAAGTGAGCCAATTAAGCGGCAGAATGGGAGGTGGAAGGGGTATCTTTCGTTTGCGTTCTTTTTGAATTTTTGTTCCCCTATTTCGAATCCTGCCGTCCCCGTCAACGGTCTGTCATTAGGAAGGGATTTCAACTTTTAATTAGGCGAAGGGAATGAGAAGTGAAAACGGAAATTCCGGTTTCCCGTGGAGCACTCCTCGCAGTCGACTGATACCGGCTGCGGGCCCCTGAAGTTCCTTTGGATTTAATTTAGTCCGTTGGCCTTCTAATGAGGTTTAATGGTGTTTTCTTTGCAGTTTTTTCTTGCGCCTGCTTCCGCCCTCCCCCCCCTCCCCCACCGGTGAAGTCACTTAATTTATGAGCGAGGAGTAGTAATGAATGAATATTTAAGATTTGTCATTCCTCAGCGCAATTGTAATCAGGATCGCGGGCAATTCGAAGTTTGGACGGCACTCTGGATTGGAGTGGCGGTTGGGGGGTAAAAGTTTATCCTTGTCAACAGCGGCGGACACTTGGGAAGTTATAAATAACTTCCATTTGCTGCAATCAGTGTGCTAATTATGAAAATAATAAATAAAGGAACGAAGTGTTGTTGGCTTTTGGGTGAGAGGAAGGTCCCTGGAGGGGTTCAATTTGAAGTGACCCGGTGCGTCTTTGAAGTGTCCTTGTTCGCTGAAGATGACACAACTTCAAACGGATTGAGAGGATTGACTACTCTTGTTTGAGTTGCTTACATCATTTCAAAGAGATGGTTTTTTGAGGAGGCGTTGGGTTGGTGTGGAAGAGGGTGACACCCTCCTGAAGCTTTTAGACTGACGAGTCAAGCAAATGAGCACAAAATTTCCATCTGTCGACCGACGACTCTCTGACGGTGCAGTGTGAGCTAACTACTCATGGTGCTGCTTCTTCTTGTTCAGAGAGCGGGTTGGACCTGGGCTTCAATTAACAAACGTCTCAAGCTGGCACTGGCAAGCTGCGACCAATTTCTGCACACCAAGGTAGTTGAGGTCGTTTCCACTTAATGGCTCTATCGGACCCGTGGGCGTCACTGTGCCTCTGGTTGAGAATTAAAGACTCTTCGGGCTAGAGCAGTGCTCTACATGACCTATATGCGACGTCTAGCTAGACTTATGTCGCTGTCCAGACCGTAATGTTCATGCTTCAGTCTTCATCTCCCGAACCCATAACCACAAACAAGGCCAAAGATCGAGCTCTCCCGAAAAGACCTACTGCTGGGAGAGCAGACTTCCTAGGTATGGTCAAAAAGAGCTTAATCTTCCAATAAGGATTTCTGACCTTTGTGGACATATGGTCGGTGGGCGGTCATATGCTAAGTTTGTTCCTCTTTATGATCATAGACTCTACAAAACAGTCCAGCTGTTGGGATATGCGGACGACATCGATATCGTCGTGCGTTCCCAATGAGCCGTAGCGGAGGAGTTTGACCACCACGGGGCAAACGTTCACTCCACAAATGACATCACAGTGGAGATCCGTCGTAGAACCGCCCTTGGCAAACGATGCTACTTCGGTTTGTCGAAACAACTGAGGTCAGAACTCCTGACTCGAAGGACCAAAGTCATGCTCTTCTAGACCAGGACTGCCAGTCCTGCTTTATGGAGTTGAAAGCTGGACGATCAGCAAATCTGCAGAGCTGGTTCTTGCTGCCTTCGAAAGAAAAATTCTACGCCAGATATATAGTCCCGTCTGCGAGGAAGGTGAATGGAGGAGAAGACATAACAGCGATGAAGTCTGGAAGGCAAAAATCCATCCATCGACTACACTGGCTCGGCCACATAGAACGCATGGACAGCAACGCTCCAGCGAAGAGGGTCTTCGAATCTGAGCCTTCTGGTTCGAGAAGAAGAGGACGACCGAACCTCCGGTATAGAGACGGACGTAAGACAGCTTGGCCTTGATGACTGGAAGCAGCGTGCCTAGGACCGTCAGCGATGAAAGGCAGCAATTGCTCAGGCTCTGACCCTTCAGTCAGAGTATATGATCATAGACTGATCCAGCATTCAAGAGCTCGTCCAAACAGCTACGCAATTGTTGAGTTTAAATGAGTGTTCTGTTCAAAAACGTGTCCTGTACCCTGTTTGCTCTACGATCGACATAGGTGTCCTTGCAGGAGCTATGAAATTGTACAGGGTGGGCTATCGATTGCATTTATTCCTTCAATTACATTTCGACAACAGACACCTATCTTCCGCTCGAAACCCTGGACAGAAAGTCATCATCTCCTCCGAGGAACGAAATGAGTCGCCTAACGATTGACCAACATTGAGAAAATTGGCCACCCCCAGACCTCCTCCAGGCGGTGAATGACGCAATTTGGGGAGTTGATGCAGACGTGTGCTACAGTGCCCCATCGTCCATCATCCAGAGGCTGTCCAAGTTTCTGATTGTTTCGAGTCCCAGTTACGGCAAATCTGTTTGCAAACGCAGCCATCGAGGTGAACATACGCCTCGACGACAATTTGTTATCCCTCCACTTCAAGCAACCCTCTGTGGATCCATTCAATCCATTCATTCACTTTCAATGCTCATTCAGCACAAATGTCAGTCAAATCCCAAACTGTCTCCTCCGACAGCTCCTAAGTCCAGCCACTCCATTTCTTGTTGCTTCATTTAGCTTACGACTTCCGAAGTGATGTTGTGACACCATCAAGTCTGATCCACATTTGTTCCCATCTCGTCTGTCAGGTGCCAGCGCGGAAGTTTAGAGTCATCCGTAAAAAAAATTCCCCCTCAATTCTCGTCATCACACACAACCTCTGTGATGCCCCTCCCCCCCACCCCACCAGAACTGCTTTTCTCCAATCGAAACTTATTTTCGGAACTGTCACCTATAAATCGTGCGCACATTTAAGACCCTCGAACCGCCCACCCCCCCTCTCCAGCCCCCAGCCCGCACAAGCGATCTGATTTATTAAATTGGTTAAGCCATAGAACAGCCGACATACACACACACACACCCACATCCATCCACTCATCCGTCTTCAGGGCAATGCTGGAAATTTAAAAATACACCTCCGTCCGGACAGACAGGCAACCATTTGCATCAAATCCATTCCCTCGGATTCAATTGCGAATTAGGATATCATTATGCCGACGTCGTCATCGTCTGAAGGATGCTCAGCGTTCCATTGCACTCGGACTCCTGCCTCCTCGCTCGCCGTGCAGGCCACAGGGAGGCGGTTGCCGGGACTGACGACTCCCATCGGATTCACTTCTGTTTCGTGGCCGCAATGGAGGCGGCGGCTTTTCGAAAGGTTTTCGGCTGGTTTGCCTGGTCTTCTCCTAATGAGATTGCGATTCCCATCAAAACTAACGAGCTCAACAGCAGCAGCAGTAGACAGCAGGCAGAGCCACCACGTCTGCCAGCCGGGTCAACACCGATACAACCAGAGACACGTGAAGTACCCACTCACTAATCAGATCTAAATTGAAGCGAAGCATCAGATAACTCACTCCGCGTGTATGTCGGTGCAGCGAGTGCGTCTCGTTCGCAGTGCCAAGTGCGGAGTGAATTATGAAGAGCTGGCGTGAAATGAGCCGTTCACGCGGGGGGGGGAGGAAAACATCGCCTAAATGGCCTGACCCACGCCAGTTTGATTTATGTCATGTTGGCTAAGAGAGGCGGAAGGGGGTGAAGCGTAAGCACTCGCCGCTGATTGATGGAAGAAGAGTTGAGACTTGAATTTTTGTCTCGATTTCAGGCAGACGAGGGCAGATTTGATTGAGTGCTCGTATTGTGCAACAAATTGATGACAATTTTGAGGTTATGGACGGTTTGAGGGATGACACGAAGTGCTTGATGATGGAGTTGAGGTGACAATTTATTAAGGATGTCCTTCCTAACATGGCTTATTTATAGCCTCAGTGTCGGATTGTAAGATTGTGCTGGGGATGTGACACAAATTTAAGGCAGTTGGCCTAAAAACTTAACGGTGAGGATGAGAAAAAATGTTCAGAAGACTTTTCTGACATCTTCTTTTCACCACTCAAATGTGTGTCTTAAAATTTGTCTCGAGATAGTGCTCAAATTTTACACCAAAAGGTCCAAAAGTTAGCTTTAGCCAAAATTTTGGCAGGAATTTCGGACACTTTTTGATCGTTGTCTGTCCAACTGCCGCCTTGTCAGAGATGACTAGATTTTGAAGATTTCCATTCCAAATGGTGCGGTTGAAGCTAAAGTTTTGACGGTGATTTTAGGCCTTACCATTGTTTTGACCGTCCTAGACAATTAATTGGCGGGCAGGAACCAGGGCTATCCACACGGAACAGGACACACGAGAAAAATTCGTGCATAAGCTATCTAAAGGGAGATGGAAGGAAAAGAGAAGAAAAGGTTGAAAGAGAGAGAAAGCCCAATTTAAGCCGGAAATCACATCACTGATGCACATCTATCGATAAATATAAATATATAAAAAAGAAGAGGAATGTGAATAGGGGGATGCTCTGATGATGCCTTGCTCGGTAGCCCAAATTTTGAACACCTTCATTCTTAACTTTTCAACAAGCACTTGGATCCAGACAACTCTAGAGAATTTCTGACCATTTTTCGGTACATTTTGAATTGTGTCAATTTTGTCAGTTGACAAGCCAACAACTAGAAGTCCAACCATTCGTTCAACTGTTGGTAGGGAATATCACAGGTTGCAGACCTTCATAATTTTGTTCCTCATCCCCTGTAAATTTTAGCCCTCTGTCAGGTACTTAATTTCATTTCAGATTTAATTTTCAGGAAATGACTTTGCGATAGATCTGAGAGAGGATTTTGAAAGGGATTTGAAGCGAAGTTGGCCAATTAGGATGATGTTGCTTCATCCTCTCCACGTTGGATGGCTCAATCCCGGTTTCTGACTTCCTTAACTTAGACCAGCGTCGCATGAAGAATTTTAAATTGTCTTCAACCCTTAGAAAGTTGCTTCGTGAAGACCAGGCCCCCTGGCCTAAGCGGTGACTTGATTTTCAGTTACCTTCCTCTCCTTCTGTGCGCCCCTTGGCGTTTAAGTGCGTCAACCCACACTTTTAAGTCCCAGGTTCCATTTCCAGACTGAATACCTCAATTTGGAACCGTTGTTGGTGTTGAGTCTTCCCATGATGACTTGCCAAATAATTCTGAACAAAAATCACAAAGCCCTTTGACAGGTATCATGCGTGAACTGTCAAAAAAGTCCTATTGAAAATCAAACCTCACGATGAAGCACTTTTAATTTGAAGAACTGCTGACGACAGATGTTTAAACATCTTGATACAGCTCCTCACCTTCAGAACAGACAGGACCATATATCCGACAAAAACCGGTTTCGTTCGGAGGCATGTAAATACGCAGAAGGTGCTCGGCGTCTCCGCTTATCTTTCAGCGCTTAGCTCAACCCACAGCGGAACTCTTTTTGGCGGACAAAAGTGGGAGCACTAAGATTGTTCCCAATGCTAATCAGGGTCGGCGTACATGATTTTCTTTCCACCAGCATCAAGAGGAGTTGTCCGTAGAGATTTGTATCAATATCAGGAGTTTTGTGGAGTGTGGGCTTTCGACAAACTTGAGGTAATTTGCGGAGGTCTCCTATACTCCGAACGATTCGCACATGACGACTTATTTTTCGTCTAGCCATCTTAAGCCTTGTATCCGTAGACGCTTGACTAGGCTCATGCCGTCGTACAGCCCATACAGTTCGTGTTTGATCCTTCTCCTCCAGATGCCATCAACGCAAACAGGACCAAACATCGCACGCAAAAGTTTACTCTCGAAGAGACCAAGGGCATCCTCCTCCGACGACTTATCCATCTTTCTTAAAAAGATTTCTGGAATCGAAACAGAGACACAAATCCTGAGAATTTTCATCACAGACAGAAGATGGGGCAAAGTTCTATCCATACTGCACCAATTTTTGTCGTTCTGAACATTTCTGCTCCAAAAAGAACCACAGCGACGTTCACCTTCCACATTTCTTCCGCGTCCACCCTTGAGAGTTGTCAGTGCCTCCACGGTGGTCTCGAGAAAGTGAAAGTTGCTGACTTGACCCAGTTTCGTGGAAGTTCCCAACAGTATTTAAGCTCCAAAGATCCCCAATGCGCCCCTTCCAAATCCCTCTACTTGCTTCGGATTTTCCCTACCACGCTCCAAATCCCTTTGATCACCTCCACCTCGCAACGCTCTCCCCAAATCCCCCAGGTCATTCTCCATACACACACACACACTTGCGCACGCTCCCATCTCCTTTGAAATTCAATGCACCTTCGTGGTGTTGTCTATTTCGAGTCACTTCCTCGTGTGACCACTTGTCTAAAAATGTCACACCCAAGCTCCACTCTCTCTCGCTAGAGCAGTCATTTTAAAATATCTTCTGCACCACTTGACATTATTTTTAGTCGAGGATGCAGCAGCAGCAGCAGCCAGCCGCGCACCGTGCACCTTTGAGCGACCCAGTGTGTGCGAGAACGAGATTTCTGTCAATGTCACATCGCCTCGTCACTATCATCCTTTTTTCCCCGGACTTGGCCACGTCCGTCCCCACGCGGCCGAAACAGAATAGCCAGAGCCTGACACACTCATTGAATATCATCGGCGTGTGACTAATTAACTCATGTGTCACCCACACAAGCACACACACACCAGAGTCGGTGACTAAAAATACTCATCTCATCGGAAGAGAAACCCATCTCGGCGTCCGCTCTCCTGCTCGCACACACAATCACGAACGTCTTCCAAATCATCAACTAATTAGCGTCTGACAATTCCATTCACCATAAATCCATATGTGCGAGCCGCTCTCGATGGCGCGGCGCAGCGCGGCGCGGTGTCCTTATTCAAGTGGCCCACAGCCTGCCGCCTCGGAGAGCGGCAGAGCAAGCGGGCGAACAGACACGAGTGAGAGAGGGATCTCCTAAAAATAGGAAAAGCACAGCACACACTCGTCGAACGGTGATTTGGTGAGTAATGGGCAAGCGTGCGTTGGCTACAGATACGGGATGAGATGTGTACGGGATCCACAAGGAGGCGGCAAAGAGGCTTCAAATTAATTTTGCTTCGAGGCGAGGCGGTACCCAGTCCAATAGCAACAGCAGCAGCAACAGCAATCGGAGCCTGAAATGAGTCACGTGTCGGATATCAGGCACACCCGGTGTACCCCATTTCTCGCGCTCAAGGGGTGGTCCACGGCACTCACTCACACACACCCCGACAACACAGTGTGACATTCAATTTTCGCAGATTCTCCCCACCGCTTGCTTCCCCACGAAACTGTGGCGGTGGCGGACTTATAATTTTCTGACACCGGACGACGACGACAACGATGGCGCTGGTGGTGATGGTGGTGCGGGTGGCGCACGTTGAGTTCTCCTTTGTGGCGGAAAAATTTGACTGCTGTGCGCCGCGCCGTCATCCAGATTTTCATTTCAAATTCACATTTTCTTTGCAACAATTTATGAGACACATTCGTGGAGTGATGCGCGAGGCGAGGCGATACGCTGCGGCTATCGTCGGGCGCCAGATTTTCGAAAAAATTCAAATCACGTCGTTGGAAACGGAATTGTTGAACTGGTTCAAGGCTGGGTGGGATTTCAGTTCTCTCGCCGGCCCGCCGATGTGGGATTAGGAAACATTTATTTGTTTTGTTTATCGTTTGTGAAACTTTGAGGCGAACTTGTTGATTGCCGCACAAAATAAATGAGACGACGGGGATCCGGATTAGAGGAGGGATTAGTGTCCAAGGTGCAGGTGTTGACTGGAACTTTAAATGGGGATTTGCTGCTGCTTAGTCGAATGACAAATTTGAAGGGATTCCAGGGTGAACGATTAGTTGGATTTGGAAATAGTTCTTAACTGGCTCCTCTGTCGTCGTTTGTTTTCGGCGCTACGGGACTGTAGCTTGTCACTTTGCTGTGACGGCAGATTGATGAAGATTTTCAGGAGACTCGCAGCTTCTATGAAATGTCGTCCTTAAGTGTGCTTTCATAGATCTGAAGTGACCTGCTGGATTTATGCGGCGACAATGCAAATTGTTACCTCTGATGTGTCTGCTGGTCCGCCCAAGGAAGTGGACTAAATCCCCTCGTGGCTCAGTGGACCTGTTTCCCTTGGAAACTTACGTGAAAGAAGCCATGAAGCTCAATAGGTTTGTGGCCGTCTGTGCTAAGTGTGGAATGAAATGCTGGAAACCCCTGTCCAATGCACTCCGCGTCTAGATAAAATCCTTCTTAACCTTCTTTTCGGCCCTCTGTTGACTATTCTGCTGCAATTTTTTGTTGCGCCATCTCTTACGTCATCTCCCCCTCAGGATCAAAGAAGGCGCCCATAACCTTAAGCCACAGACCATGCCTCCCTTCGCATTCCCTCCCCTCATTTCACACCCCCGCCATCGTCTTGGCCAGCTGTCAGGCAGATTACTCAACTTCCTCCACCCGGGGCACTGTTTTCTCGGCTTCTTTCCACTTTCTCCCCTCGACTGCATCATCGCGACGCTCGTCAGATATAAATACGCCAGACCATCGATCATAGATATCACAGAACAGATGTATCACCAGTCAGTCGCGACCCAGTTCCAGCAATCTTTGCCTCAGACGTCATGCCCACTCGATTTCCCTTAGCCACGCACACACATCACTCTCTGAGACCCCTCCGCCCTTCACTCGCCCCCAACACAGCAGCAGTCAAATGGCATAACCTTGGCGAAATAAATCTGTCAACTGGGGCCTGCCGAGGAGGTGGTGTCGCAGTCGTTTGGTGCGAAGTTCCTTTCCGTCAAATGGCCAGGAACTTGCCTTCTATGTCTGACAACAACGGCCTCCCACTCCACATCGTGCACCTTACGCATATGAAAAATCTCAGATTTCACTCGGAAGTAATATTTTCGAGGCAAACATGACACCCCCACCCAGGGGACTGTTGCCCGCGGGAGGGGGGGGGGGGAGGGAGGGTGGAAACATATCGAACAATGTTTCTATTGTCAGGCCAACGACACAGCGTACACCATTGTAACGTAGACGAGACGCTCCTGAGTGTTCCCCGAGTTATAAGTGAGGGAAGAAAGAAAGAAAATATTTTTGTGACAGGATAATTTATGCGTCCTTTATTTTTGATTTCCCTTCCAGCTCCACGCCGTCGACAGAACAGAGAAGAGGGCACATTCAACGAATCCATGAGGAAGCGACGTTGATAATGAGAAATATGAGCTCGACCCAATTTGTTAAATGACGACAACAAATGGCGGAAAACTCCTGTTATTTGTATCCTGTGTGGGTGGGGTGGAGAAGGGGGGTGGGGGGGTGGAAGATGGATCTTTGCAATTGGATAATGTGTGTGTGTGTGTGTGTGTGTTTGAGAGTGGCGGAGAATTGATTGTGGAGTCAGCTTTCAGCAGCGGCACCTTTAGTGTCGCTATATCCTGACATCAATCAATTTCGAGGAAATTCAAATCAGAACATAATGGAATCTGTCTCGCCCCTGTCGCTCTCTTGGCGTCTGCTGGCTTCGATAATGTTGTAGGCATGCGGGCGGGTTGTGATTGGAGAGGGGCAGACAACAAGGGGAACAGTGGTGAAGATTAAGAGGGAGTTGCTTGCATTCCTAAAGGAGGATTACCTCGTGGTCTATCAGACTCATGGGGAAACAATTCTCAGTCGTCGCATAGTGCCACTGTTTCCCCAAAATGTTGTGTGAGGTACCTGCTTTCATTTTAACCACTTAACTGATGTCCTAGCTTCCTGTTCATACACCTCGACGGCAGCTAAGATCCTCTCCATCTCCTCTCTTATTCTCACGCTTCTTGTCTCCCATTTTGCGTCACAAGTTGGTTGATGTCCTTCTCCACTTTTGTGCACCATCTCAAGCGACGGGATTCCCTGTTGAATTGTCATAAAGGCCCAGAATCGAAGGCTCTTCGAACCGAAGCAGTGTAATCCATTCGGCTTACATTGCCAAGCCATCTCAAGCGTTGTATGCGTGGTTCATGCCATCGTACCGCCTGGGAAGCTCATCTACGCATATCCCCCTTCAGATGCCATCAATGCAAACAGGACCAAAAATTGCAGACAAGTCTTTATGATCCAAAAAGACCAAATTCCTCTTTTGACACCGCCCTTGCTCCTGCGCCGTAGAAGCAGAGGATACCACTGTCAAGTTGTTATACAAAGCTTAGTCCTTCAAGGAAGTGCTCTAGTACAAACTTGACTCCAAGTCAAAGCAGTCCAAAACAACAGGGATTGACAAAAGTGATTCGGCACTTGACTTAGATGCTGATGTTGTAGTTCTTACTCACTGCAGATGTGAATGATTGAGTGGCACTACAGCCCACAAGGGACCAGGGCCTGCAACATCTACTCGTGTTGTGCGTCCTACTGTTCTCTCACGAGTGGAAGGGACCGAGAGTTCTTTGCCGACTCCGAACGGCGAGATTCGAGAAGCCTTTCAAAGACAATTGATACTCTTTGAGTGTTGTCAGCAACTCGAAACGGGTGGTGCCGTGAAGAAGTGAGAGGTGTCCCGTCAGGGAATCGAACCTAGACCTTCTGCCCTTCTTGACCTTAATCTATCCGAAACGCCGAAGTTGTGCCTCCTTCCTCGACCACAGCACACACATCACTTTGTACACGTTTGCCGCTAGATCTGTTCTTGCCGCTACCGTTTAGGTGGAAATCCCGCCTCACTAAGGACTCTGTGTATTCACCCAATCATCAATGTAAGCCATCAGTTGATCGGAATTTTGGGACATCGTGCCTCAAGTGATATGGTCTTCAAGAGCTCGGTCCTGGTCAGGTCTCGGTCAGGTCTCGGTTAGGTCTCGGTAAAATCATTTCCAACCCTGACGGAGGAGTCTCAGTTCTCCATCGCCTTCTTGCACAATTCGACAAGTTTGGCAGGAATGCCAAAATCATTTAGCTCGTTTTAATGCCCGCTCATGTACATATGAGGTCTTGAAACCGAGAAGTAGGTGGTTGAGCTTTCTTTCAAGGATCTGTCCCCTTATAAAAATCTGCTTTTTCCCCCGTCGAACGTAGACCAACATCCAGGAACGATTTCAATCGTTCACAAGCACAAGGGGATCCTGTTTGGAATGTTGAGTAAAATGAGAGATCTCTCCGTCATTGAAGGAATCTCTTTTTGTGTGGATTAAATAGACAGCCTTGAAGTCCCAATTGTCGGTTCTGACCTCCGACCATAACTGGCTGATAGTGAATCGAAGATCGCAGATGAGACCCAGAATGACTCAACTGTGGGGTGGGAGGTAGTTCGTTCACCACTTTCCGCCAGTTCTTTGAAATAAATTTTAACTTCGGTCCCCTCCTAGAAGATGATCGCCACTTCCTCTTTCAACGGAGACGACGAAACCCTCCGCAACAAGGAAAATGCCCTCCTTTCGGGGGGAGGGGTCCATATTGACCGTCTTTGGTTCAAAAACCGCTGTCCACGCATAGGATCAATCTGAGAACCGTTCGCTAAGCTAAGCACGGCCCACACAAACATACACGCAACAAAAGTGCGTGTTTGCTGACCCCTTTGCCTTTCTGCTGAAAAGTTTAAAAAAATGAAAACTTCTTGCGGAAGGAGACCTTTCTTTCTAGCCCTTAATTGGTTATAGGCACCTTAGCGAAAGATTGGCGGTTTTCCTTTTTGCCTCCCTGTTGCGCGGGACAAATAAGCTGTTGCGTGTGCCCAACCACATCATCTTCAGCTGCTTTAAAGAGCTTTGAAGATGGTCTGCCAGCTCCAAGCGCTTTGCTCCTTGTGGCCTTATGCTTTGCAAACTGCTAACTTGTTCAGTAGGCCATGTGGCCTTATATCACATGGCGAGTCATGATACCTTTTGACTCTTACCTTATGGATCATGCCACCTCCTTAATATGTGCCTTAAGATTGAATGCAAAATATTTTTCTCTGGTCTCCAAAAGGGCACTCCAAGTTGGTTGAGGTCCTTCTTCACTTGTGTGCGCCACCCTAGCCTAGGCCGTCCTTTGTTGCGTTGTCCCAATGGCTCAGATTCGGAGACTTTTCGGGCCAGAGCAGCGATGTCCAAGCCCTCTACATGGTCTAGCCATCTTAAGCATTGTATCCGAAGACGCTTGGCCAGGCGCATGTAGACGTACAGCCTATGAAGTTCGTCGTTAAGTCTTCTCATCCAGATGCCATCAATGCAAATAGCACCAAAAATCGCACGAAAAACTTTTCTCTCAAAAGCACTAAGGGCTTCCTCATCCGCTTTTAGTAGCGTCCAGGTTTCCGCGCCGTAGATTAGGACTGGGATGATCAAGCTGTTGTATAAAGCAAGCTTAGTCCTTCGAGAGAGACCTTGTTGCAGTAGGGTTAGCCACGGGGACAGCTACGATGAGGAGGAGAAGGATAACGGCACGCTTGCGGTTGCTCGGCTCAGCTCGTCGGACGGGGTGGTTCTTGTCCCCCTCACTCTCACATCAGACATTGCACACACAAAAATTCGTGCCTTAACTAGCTAAAGGAAGATAGAAGGGAAGAGGAAGAAGAAGGGAAGAGGAAGAAGAAGAGAAGAGGAAGAAGAAGGGAAGAGGAAGAAGAAGGGAAGAGGAAGAAGAAGGGAAGAGGAAGAAAAGGTTGTGAAGAATAAGAAAGCCTAATACCCTAACCTGACAGCGGACGGATATCTAATGTACGAAAGGAAAAGGGAGCGACTTTTGCGTTTGATTTCGGTACTGATTCTATTCAACGCGGAGCCGAGGTAGACGAAGTCCTTGACTACCTCTAAGTTCCTGTTGCCTAGTAGTACGCTCTGTCCGAGACATCGGTGTGGTGTTTCATTCCTTGATGACCTCGAAGTTTCTGCTGCCTAGTCCGTTTCCGTCCTGGACGTCGGTGTTGTGGATTCTTTCTTGATGACATCACGCCCTTCATTAACCACCAGACTCATTTTGGCCGCTTCCGCTTCAATGCCAGCAAACGCCTCATTGACGGTTCGCTGTGTTCATCCAATCACGTCAATGTCGTCGGCGTAAGCCAGGAGTTGAACGGACTTTTGGAAGATCGTGTGTCTGGTGAAAGATCGCACGATTTTTTTGTCTTCACTTTCCACCCCCATTCTCATTCTTTTCCTCGTTTAACGATCTTTTAACGCTGTACCTGTCACCTAAGTTCCATAACTTCCCTAACCTCCTCACCACATTCATTCTAAGAGAACTACAAATTCCCCAACAAACTGAAATGTACTAGATTCTTATAAAGCCGCATCTCTTCGGTGGATCTTTTTATTGTTTTCCCTAGATGTTCTGTCGCACTCGCGAAAAACAGGAAAATTCAACGGTAACCAAGAGTTAACTGCTCGTTCCCGCCATTTGCCCACAATCACGAGAATCCCACCGATAAAGTGAACGATGATCGCGCAACGTAATTGAATGCCACAATCGGCCGAAGCTACAAACGAACTCCCTCTCCTCCTCCATCCTCTCATTTTCTTAATTAAAAACCATCCACCCGCGTTTTGTGTGAGCGCTAGGGAAGGGGTCTTCGCATAATTACTTTCCTCCCTCCAGCCTCGATTGTGTGACCACAAAGCGGGGCGGTAAAAAGGAATCTCCCAAACAGGACACCACCAAAAAAAAAAAAAAAAACACACAGCCAAAGGATTTGTTATCGTTTTTGCGAAGTGAATTTGTAATTACATGGAACGAGAGACAGAAAGAGAGAAACCACATGAAAACCGCCCCTCGTGCAGGGGGTAATTTTTGCGAATTATTTCATAATCAAAGCAACCCGCCTCGATGATGACCCAGATGTGAGCCCTTTGTCCGGCAGACTCCTCCACAGTGCGAGGATTTTATGAGGTGAGTCCAAGAGTCTGTCCTTCATCTCGTCATCGTCGTCCCCTGGTCATCATCTCGGTCACCCGAGCGGCAAATCATCAACATATTTATACGGCTCGTATAATGCTACATTAAGCACGTTTCCGGTAAACAAGGTCCACTCTGACTGGCTGTGTGCCGCATGCCGGACGGGTGGGGGGGGACGATGTGTAAGGATTTCCTGGAATTCACACACAGTCTAGCACAGTGTGTGTTGGTGTGTGGAAGTGGGAGAATTTCATGTAAATTAGATGTCAAGTACGATTGCAATCCAGGGGATGGGCGAAACCAGGTTACACATGTTAAACCGGGACGAACAAGAAGTGCATTGACAGAGGGAGAAGTGATAGAGGGAGCAATCTATTTGCCATCGGATGTGAAATGACAGAAGGGATCATGACGTTGTAAACCTTGGACTGGACGCAAGCTTGAGGGAAGCATCATTGATGGCATATTCTGTGTTGTGCTCCAACAGACGCACACTGTTGCTTGATGCCCTCTGGAGGGTGACATAATTGAAAGCTGCGCATGGGAGGATGGCAGCGATCCTTTACGAAAGTTCCACTCTGGTTGAGAATTCGAAATTTTATTTCAAAGGATGTTCAGAACAGCTGAACAGAGAATGACACTTCATGCAATTTAAGGTGAAACGAGGAAGCGTGTGTCCTTTAAGAGGAATTCAACTCCATCGCCAATTATGCCTGCATCTCATCACATTCCCACTGACCCGCTTTTACGAACACATGAACCACCTCTTCCAGCCGGAAAGATGATCCTCTGCATTGCGACTCACATTAATCCCCTCGAAGCCTTTGACTCGCGAGGCGCTGCTAACACGCATTCAATTCAGTTGCGCAGATTTACACTCTCGTCTATCGCATCCTGCTTCCCGGAGGAACTCACACAATGGATGCACACCCCCCCACCCGGCGCCCACTCAACTCTGGGCAGTTGTGCCATTTTTAATTCGAAACTTAAATTGCCACGAGTTCAACCACACGGTGGCTCCACAGGGGTGGCAATGTGGAGGAGTTGCAAAAATTCAAAAAATGTGAATATATGTTCACACAAGGATACACCCCCCCCTAGTACTGGCATGCCATAAACAGAGGGAGAGAGAGTGTCATTCTCTTTCACAGAACTCTCTCAGGCAGGACATTTTTATTCGCAGTGGCCTCCTTGCCATGTCGGGCATAACGATTCCGTCGTTGTATACATCCCCCCCCCCCTGCACCCTGTCCCAACACAACACAAAAACCCTGCACCCCTCATACAGATCCCGGTGGCAAACGTGACTATTTAGCAAGTCCGTTGAGTGCATTACACCGGAGTGTCGCGCTGCCATGCACTCGCCTCGCGCCCACTGACAACACCAACCGAGAAGGATGCGCTGAGGATGTGCATGAGAAGAAAAAAAAAACCGGGAAATCTTCTATCTTCTATTCATGTCCGCGTTTTGTCATACTGACTTACATCGGGCAGGAAAGGAACGCGCGCACACAAACCGGCGAACAACAGTCCAGCCCCAACGCGATGTGAATTATTATCCTTTTTCTGCGGACTCCGGAGACAGAGTCGAAGTTGAAGTTTCTTTTTAAACAAGTCCCTCACTCCGCCACCCACTCACATCCCAAGAGTCGTCATCGTCGTCTGCAGCAGGACCTATTGTCCCCGCAGATGTCTATCCTTAGGCTCATGAGACTCGCTGCCACTACCGCCGTGGCTGTTTCCTCAACTCGAAACTGCATTCATTCATCGTCGACGAAGAGTGTGTTTTTGACAGATTCACAGATTCCCTCGACAACGACAACAACAAGCAGAACGAGATAATGTTCCCGCCAGAGGAGATCATCGTCATCACAGCGCTGATGGTCGGATGCAGAGGAGGCCTTTGGTGTCTCTCCGCAGCGCGCGCCAAGGGGACATTCACATCCATTATGTATAATTCACAAGTGGAAATTTGCAATTTTAAGTGGGCGAGCAGAAAGGACTCTTTATCTCGTCGGTCTCTGGGGACAGTCGGTCTCTCGCAAGCTCGGTGAATGGTGTGGCCAACGTGGGATTCGGATGATTTATGAAAAGATTCGAATTGAAGCAGACTTTATGAGTCTTTGTTTGTTTGTTTGCTTGCCTGTTTGAGCTTGCCGGCAAAAGGATGTTCATCTTAACCTCGTTTTTCTGCCGTCGAATTGGGTTACATTTGAGGTGAAAAACAGGTGAGGAGAGGGTTTTTCTTTTTTCATTCTTTCTTGTCTCTTGGTGAGTGGTAGCAGGGGTGATGATTGAGGTTGGAGAGTCCTTGTGGAATTTTTGATCGAAGGGGTTGGTTGAAACGGTGAGAGGGAGAGAGTCGTCTAAGGTTTTGGCCTCAATCACGAATGGGAGTCTAGTCAAATACTCATAAATTTTGAGCTGGGAATTCAGCTCAACAGTCACATACTGACGAGCAAGTTGGCGCACCCTGGGTGTTGTAAGAAAATCTTCCTCCTACTCGAACGTTTTCATGTGGAAAGGGACCACCCTGTCGCCTTATATCCACACCGCTGGCTCTGGCTCTGGCTCTGGCTCTGGCTCTGGCTCTGGCTTTGGCTCTGGCTCTGGCTCTGGCTCTGGCTCTGGCTCTGGCTCTGGCTCTGGCTCTGGCTCTGGCTCTGGCTCTGGCTCTGGCTCTGGCTCTGGCTCTGGCTCTGGCTCTGGCTCTGGCTCTGGCTCTGGCTCTGGCTCTGGCTCTGGCTCTGGCTCTGGCTCTGGCTCTGGCTCTGGCTCTGGCTCTGGCTCTGGCTCTGGCTCTGGCTCTGGCTCTGGCTCTGGCTCTGGCTCTGGCTCTGGCTCTGGCTCTGGCTCTGGCTCTGGCTCTGGCTCTGGCTCTGGCTCTGGCTCTGGCTCTGGCTCTGGCTCTGGCTCTGGCTCTGGCTCTGGCTCTGGCTCTGGCTTAGGCTCCGGTTTTGGCTTTGACTAGTCATCGTTGGTGGCGACCTAGAGCAGGAAGTCTTCGCTCGAAGTCTTCCAAATTTAGGTGGTACTCTCTTTTTCAAAAATTTACCCATTCCCTCGAAAATTTTTCAACAATTCCAGGCTCTCGTCACGAGTTTCTCTTAAATTTCACACCTTAAGTATGGATCAGCCCAAAATATTTCTCCGCCCTCCACAGGAACCTGTCGAACTGGGCAGGAAACAGGTGAATGTAGGAAGCCGAAGGATGGGGTGAAAAAAGTTTCATTCGTTTAGAATAAAATTTTGCACAAAACGAAATGTTTTCACAAAACTTTTGCGCCCAGTCACTTCAGACATCTCCGGCAATCACCGTCGTCATATACCGCGCACAAGGCGGCGTGCCCACTCCTCCTGGGACCACCATGACAGTCGGAACGGACGCGCACAACGATGACGAGCACGGAACGGGCACCTACAGGACGGGCTTTCTCTCTACGCAAAAGGAAACTTTTCTACAAATTTAATTAACTTGACTTTTGGCAAAGTCAAAAAACCCCATCTGCTGCTGTGCATTGTTAGGGGATATTAATTAAGTCCTTATTCAATTTTGCATGTTCAGCAGGAGTTTCGCCACCAGTCGACGTTGGTCGTCGCCGCCGCCGCGCCGGTTGGCTGTCGCCAGGCGGTAGTCGCAGTCGGTAGTCACCGCCACTAGTCATTCCCCAACAGCAGCAGCCATTGACATTCAGCCTTTGGTGGTGGCATAACCCGTTGCTGACGTTGTCATTCCGCTTATGGAGTTGTACAGTCGAAGTAGAGAAGGGGGGACGTGAACCCTTTTCCGAGTCACACTGAGATGAAATCATAAATTCGGTTTCGTAGTCGCCACTGATGTTGAAGCGTCCGTGTGTAGCGATAGTCAACTATCCACCAACTCCTTCGTCATTATCTCTTACCGATGGTGGAGTGGGTGGAGGGGGTGGAAAGGGTGAAGGCGGGGTAAGGGATCCTTTTCGAGATAAATTACATTTGTGGATTTTTCCACCACCAGCAGCATCCGTCGAAAGGACACCCTGGCACCCAGGCACTCTGCCCGGTTACTGGGTTGCTTCTCTGATAATGATGAGTGTCCTGCGTCTGGCGGGTGTGTGGGATTTCACCTGAAAATTAACTGGGAGCCGAGCGAAGAGAGGAACACTTTGATTTGATTAATTGTGATTTTATGCGAATTAACTTTTCATTGGGTTGCCGGTGCCGCCACCACTGCCACACCACGGTGAGACAGTCGTTGTGCCCGCCCCACCCCATCCGCAGAACGGAAGGGAGCGGAAGTGCTGATGCCGGCAAACAATGACAAGAAATTCGTTCTTCTTCCTGACAATGAGGACGACTCGTAAGATCCTCGCAGCTGGATGGAGTAAGGAAGTGATAATTAAGTTAAAGTTTCACCATGATAAATGTGTACATCCGGGGGGGGGGGGGGGGGGGGGGATGGAGGATGGTGTTAATTTAATTTATTCATGTGTTGAATATGATGGCTGAGAGGAGAACGAATATCCGAGGATTCAGCGCGATTCGCTGGAGGTAACGAGTGAGTGAGTGACAAATGGAATTTCAGAAGATTTTCATCGCGTAATTAGCCGAGCGGAGACAGCAAGGTTACATGTTGCGGGTTATGAATATAAAGGATCAAGTAAATGAAACATGGCACACAGGAGTGCCTGGGTGGGGTGGGCGGATGTCTGTGGGGAGACGGTAACATGACACATGTGATGGAAACTTGGGCTGTGCAGTGGATAATGTTCCAACTACCCTCTGGGTTGTACTTATGCGGGCTTGGTATATGTCCTTTGCTTCCTTTTTGTAGGGTTTGAGAATTGTTTTTGAAGAAAATTGTGTGGCTAGAGGCACTTTTAGTAGGACATCCACACGACGACGACAAAGCAACTGGAGGTTATGGACTGGCATTCGTTCTGACAGTGACGGTCTCGGAGAGTTCGGTACCGACCTTCACGAAGCTGCAAGGTACGAACCAAGTTTTCTTACTTTTTCCTTGTCTCCTCGCATCTCGAGGATAGGATTCAAAGATTCTCTTAGCTGCAACGTTGTTGTCCATTCGCTCGAAATGGCCGTGCCAGGGTAGTCGACGATAGTTTGCCTCCCGGACTACAGCATGTAAAGTTCGCGGATCTGTCGTCTTCTCCATTCGCTCCTCCGCCATAAAATTTTTCCCTCAAAAGTCCCAAGAATCAGCTCAGACTTTTCGTAAATCGTCCAGGTTTCAGCTCCGTACAGCAAGACTGTCAGGACAAGCGGCTTGTAAGGCATGATCTTGGTCCTTCGCGTAAGGAGTTGTGACGGTTAGCAAGGGTCATCATTCACGGGTCTCCGCTGAGGTGTCATTTGCAGAGTTCACACTCTCCCCGAACAAGTTTAAATCCTCTACTGCCTGCCGACACTTACATTTTGTCCGAGAAGGTGTAGACACATGGATTTTCTCATCTTTGATCTTGTCCTCGTTAATTTCAAGACTAGCTCACTCCAACTGTTCTTTCATTGTCCTGAAAGCTTCTATAAAGGGCCGCTGGGAACGCGCTGTCGATATCGATGTCCGGGCTAAAGTTGAATGAGAAGTTCGTTGAACTTCACAATCGACAGTCGTTGCCCCTTTTGACACCGAAATGTGTCGCACATCCTTGGTCTCCTTGACAGTGTCCTTAACAACACCCTTAATCACCCAACAGCCCAAGTGACCTGTCAGCTATCATTTCCTCAAGGAATCCAAACAGCAGACAATCGACAGACAGAAACCCACTAAAAGTCGGACGTCCACACATTGCTACGGTGTCGATGTCCACGTAGCCCAGTAGTTGTGCTGATTTGAAGAAGATTGTGCCTTCTATGTTAAGATCTGCCTTTCACACTATCCCCTTCAGTACAAGATTGAAGAAGTTACAACTTCTTGCTAAAAACCGGTAAAAGTTCAGTCTCCTAGAAAAAAAAAAAAAAAAAAACAGAACGAAACCTTCAAAGCGCGAGTGTACCCCGAATCTTTTATTTTCTTGTATCAACCCCCGTCAGTACAAGATTGAAGAAATTACAACTTCTTGCCAAAAACCGGTAAAATTTCAGACTTTTCGAAAGCAGAACGAAACCTTCAATGCGCGAGTGTGCCCCGCACTTTCTATTTTATCGTATTTTAATGTGAAAATAGATGTAGCTATGACACTGGATACTCGACACATATATTCAAAAGAAACTTTGCGCTAACGCGACATTTTAACCGATGAACTTCAATCTCTGCGCGCGTACTCCCTCCTCCGACTGCGTTTCATTACATAAATCAATAAATTCAATGACAGCATCATCAAGCTCATCCAATCCAATCAGAATGCCCTTTCAAATTCTTGCCCTAGATCATGACAACTCGTCACTCGGCCGTCACTTCGCATGTCATTCATTACACCATTGTCGTTAATTACCGCGAATTTGACACCACGATGGACGGATGCAAAAATAAAGGACCGCTAGAACAGAGACCAACAATAAAACCGATATTATTCCATGAATTTTAATTGGAGGGTATAAAATGTTAACCCGCTGTCGGAATCCACCCGCACACACTTCGGCGCAAGCACACACGCGACGCGTCATGTCGTGAAATTAGCGCGCATTATCCCCAAACGCAGGCTACAATGCGCCACATTCGACGACCTGTCAACTTGTCACAGGACTCGTCTGTCATGAGGCGCTGAATGTCACACAGGGTGGAGTGCTAAAGCCGTCATCTCACGTAATAATAAGTCCATGAATATTTATACGTGTCAGTTCCATTAATTCCGGCCAACATGGTTAATCCTTTTCTGTCTGTTGTGTTGTTTGTGTTTTTTTTTTGTTTTGTGTCTGTCTCGTGATGGTTTTTTTTGGAAATTTCGATTCTGGACAGGACGACAGGACGCCCTTTCTAAATTAGTCCATTTCAAATCCCTTTCGGAAGCAGAGGCAGTCGGTGTTGATGATGGACTCCCAGGGGGATTCCTGTCAAAAGTCAACCCTTTGCATCAACAATAGCAGCAGGAGAGTGGGGAGGGAGGGAGATATGCGGCGCCATCGCAAGGTGTGGCAGAGTGAGGGAATGGGGGCTTTAACCGCACGGCAGCGTCAGAGTCGACCGGAGTTTGCGTTGAGACGCAACCACTTCACGGGGCAAAATTATTTATTTCAGTCTGAAAATGATATATGACGGTTGTTATCTTTGGTTACAGGATATGTGAGTCTTGTTAATTACAACGTTGCTTTGGTCCTTGTAACCGACCAACCCTCAGCCTCTGCATGCTGGGCAGGCACTGCGTGCGTTGGTGTGTCGACAAGGACTCTGTCACAGTGCTTTGTTTTATTATTCAGGATTTCGGAAATTATTATTATCATCTTTGTCAGTGATATACGCATGCATGTCCTTCACAGCGAACGACAGAGAATGGATGCGAGTGTGCTATTTGGGCCAATTACGAAGCCTGATAGGGTTTCTTGTGTGTCTGGCCTTGTGTGGACGGCACAAGTTGTCGCCTAATTGCAATTACTCACGACGAAAATCAATGAGGATAAATGCTGCCAAAGGGAAGTGTGTAATGGATCAGGGTCAGGGGGCGGAAAGTCTGTCTGCCACTTAAGGCGCAAAAAACTCGTCACCATTGAACAGATTCGGGTGGTGAATTTTTAATTACACAACTGAGCCAGAAACGATGCAATTCATTTGGACGCACCCGGGGCCCCAACACGATCCCCTTTGGATGGGGACTCTATGTCCCCCATTCGCTCAGCGAAATACCGAGTGTGTATAGCGAACATTTTGTTTCCATCAAAACTTATTGCTTGCCTCGGGCAGCACTTGCAATGAAAACTTTTCACTTACCTCCCACCACCATTCTGCCAACACAGAAACACACTTCATTCCGATTTCATTTAGTAAATCTTTTGCAGCAGAACGTCAGCTGAAGCGCACACTGCAAGCCCGTGGCGCCCAACCGCAAGTCGCGGCAGCAACAAAAGCAACGCGAGCTGACGCTGGGTGGCAAAAAAGAGCCGCCCGAACCTTGAACAGTGAACGCAACAAATCCACATGAAGGAAAGTTTTCCGCTTCGTTTTTTTTTTTGGATGTGAACTCCTGGGCGTCCTTGAGCGCGTCCTTTGCGGCATGCAATACTGTGTTCGTGTTGCGAAGGAAAAATTCATCGTACTCTGCGCGTTGTTGCTTAATTCTGCTACTGTGCGTCGGCGGGCACCAAGGTGGCGGTCGTGGTGGCGGTGGCGGTGAAAGACAGAGACATGAATATTGTACCCATCTGTGAAAATTGCAAGGGAAACTTATGAGGGAAAGTTTTGTTTCCCATTCAGGTCCATGATGCAACTCCGAGACACTGCGATGATAAATTTAAGCAACTGTGGCTTCGGGGGGCGGACACCAACGTTCCGCCAAGGAGCAGGAGTTGAAGGAGAGTTAAAAAAAAAAAACACAAGACAACACTCCTCCTTCACAGGCGAAGGAATGGAATGTTAATGCGATTTCTTGGAAGCATCATCATCGCACCAGCTAACAGGCGAGTTCATTAAATTAGCCTCAGTCGAGTGAATCTCTTCTGAGGGAAGTGTGTCTGGCCTCTAGTCCTGGGAACCGAAATCCAGCTGACAGTTGTCTGATAAGTTTGCTGAAGGAGCTGCTTCTGTTGCCATCGCTGCATTGCCACTTCTGCTCCCGCTGCTTCTGCTGGGATGTGTGTGATGTTTTGAATTGAATTAGGAAACTTTTTTCCTCAAAGGATAAGTGTTTTGAATTTTACCTCTTCCAACACTTCCCTTTTTTGCGCTCCTGCTTTGAATGTGTAGCTCGTAGCGTCTTTTGTTTGGGTGTCATTTCGCTGTGGTTGGTTTGTGTGTGGGGGAGGTGTCAATGTGCTTGGGTTTGAATTTAATGAGATTTTCTAATGAGAAGTTTGTTGAACTTCACAATCGACAGTCGTTGCCCCCTTCGACACTAGAATGTGTCTCACAATGTGGGTCCCCTTGACAGTGTCCTTAACAACACCTTTAATCACCCAACACCCCAAGTGACCTGTCAGTTATCATTGCCTCCAGGAGTTCAGACAGCAAATCATCGACAGACAGACACCCACTCAAAGTCGGACGTCCATTCAAAGTCCAAAAATGAAAATCTTGCACTCCCCGATGCCTTTTGATGAGCTCCCCAAAGTCGGAAGTGATGGATCGATACCTCGATGCATCCAGATGATGAACCGAAGACAAGGGATGCACTCCTTCTCGGAGAGAAATGCCCACAACAATGGTGATGAACTTTCCTCATTTACTTGCACTTGCAGAGCACCTAATCCGAAGTACCTACAATGCCTTGAATTACATCTCGTCCAGATTGCATTCGATTCATAATTCATGGACCCAACCCACCCACCCCCGCATTCTTACGTCCTCCCCCCCGGCGGTGGTTTCGGTGCCGGCTCGCATGTCGATTTCTCATCTTCATCGGGGCTGCACTGTAAAGGAATCCCAGTGAAATTTAATCCAATTCACCCAACTCTTCATCCTTCCTGCCACCACTCAGTCGCCAGGCCACCCATGTGCCTGCACAGAGTCAAGGAGGCATTCCTGTGTGTTCCGAAATCCCACAACAGTTCATGAAATATTCAAAAGGGGGAGGGAAAAATAGACTGAGAGAGAGAGAGAGAGTGAAAGAGAGTCTCTCTGACAGCTACTAACTTCCCGTATTAAAACCGAAATTTCAATTCAATTGTCCTCCCAGTCCCGACTGAGTGGAGGGTGTGTGTGTGTGTGTGTGTGTGCGGAGAGCATCCTTTTCCGCCGCCACAGTCGCTGCTGCTAAAAGTCAGAAGCAGAGCGAGACGTAAATTTTTAATAGAAATTGCATCCACTCCCTCCATTCGGTGTTGGGATATTTGATTTCATGCTTCAAATGTAGCCAACTCGCTGTAGGAGGAAGGGACACTTGGTACCCTCCCCCCACCCACCCACCAAATACAAAAACGAAAGCACTCGCATCATCTTCCTGAAAATACACAATTTCTAAGAAACACATCAACATTCTTATCACTCAGTGTCCTGATTCACTTTGCCCTCTCTCTCTCTCACCATCTCTCTCTCCCTCTCTCTCTCTCCATCTGTCTCTCCCACTTAGTCCTCGCACAATCCCCGCCATCGTTGGCGCGTCATCTAAGCGAAATCAATTGGTAAATTTTTTATGAAGACGCAATCTTCGTCGTTTTCCATTGAATTGGATCTAAAGCTCGCTTGGAAGTGGAATTGAATCGCACTAACACTGCGTCACGACACGGCACGGCTATGTCGCAAACAACAAATGACGCGCGCACTAAGTGCGTGAATTATTGAGCAGCTCCCCCGTATAGCCGTAAGCGTGACTAACTTCGTCGTTGACAGTTGTTATTTAATTTCAAACGGGAGTAGCTTCTTTTTCTTTCTGTGTGTGCTTTTGCCTTTTCTATACATTCGTTCTGTAATCCTATTTCGTGTCCTCTTTGGGTGGTGAATTGTCAAATAATTAATTGAAGGGTAACTGCATTTCACTTCGCGGACAGTGGGTCGGTGATGGCGTGGAGTCCTTGAAGTTTTCGGGGGGTCCACGGCAGTAGGAATGGAAAACTTAATCATTACATCGCTGTGTGTGCTTTCCTTTTGCTTCGGCGAAGGTGGATGATTATCATTGTGTCTAGTTTACCTTCGACAGTTGGCTACAGGAGCGGAGTTGGAGAGACTTTTCATTTTCAGTGTCTGACACTGAAACTCTCGCGATGAAGAAGAAGAAGATGACCAAAATCCCGTATTTCGACTTCGTTCACAAATAAATTCTTCGCTCTAGACTTATGTGACATTGAAACATCGAGCTTCGAACAACTTGGAGACGATGTTGTGTGTGAAGCTTTCCAGGATGACTTGCCAAATCATACTGAATAAAAGTTTACAAGCAGTTCGATAAATGTCACAAGTTATCTGTCCGAAAGGATCTATTGAAAATGACACCTAATGATGAATCAGCCTTCATATCTTCTTCTTCTTCCTCAATCAACTTAGAGTGCGCAATTAAAGACAGCTGGTGAGAGATCGTGAGGCATGTTGGTTGAGGCCCAAATCCACCGCTGACTTAAGCGCCAGTAAGGGTACGTTAGCAAAGGTACTTACCGGCGCTTAATGCAGGGATGGATCTGGGCCTCAACCAACATGCCTCACGATCTCTCCACCTCCAACTGGGACCTCCAAGTTGGTTGTGGTTCATCTTCACTTGTGTGCATCATTTCAGCCTAGGCCGCCCTCTGTTGCGTTGTCCCAATGGCTCAGATTCGAAGACTTTTCAGGTCCGAGCAGTCGCTCTACATGGCCTAGCCATCTTATGCGTTGTATCCTAAGGCGCTGGATTAGGTGCATGTCGCTGCACTGCCCATTGAGTTCATGGTTGAATCTTCTTCTCCAGATGCCATCAACGCAAATAGGACCAAAAATCGGACGTAGACGTCTTCTTTCGAAGAGACTCATCCGTTTTTGGCAAGTTTCCGCGTCGTAAAGAAGGACTGGGATGACGAAGGCGACTTAGTCTTTCGAGAGGGGGCTCCAATACTCCATTGCCTCTTGAGCCCAAAGAAGCAGCGGTTGGCAAGAGTGATTTTGCGTTATATTTCGGTACTGACGTTTTTGTCCCTATTTACCGCGGACCCGAGGTAGACGAAGTCCTTGATGACCACGAAGTTTCTCTTGCCCAGCAGTACGTTCCTTCCTTGATGACCACTATGTTTCTGCTGACTTTTGTACCGCTCGGTCCGAGACATCGATGTTTTGTGTCGATCCTTGATGACATCATGCGATCAAGAATCTCCTCGTCCGCTTAAGTTTTGTGTCCATACTTCTGTGCCATGCAGCAGGACTGGGACTATCAGGAGTTCTTGGAGAGAGAGAGCTGTCTCGTGCTTTCCTTTTTTTTGCAAGAGCTTGACAGTCACAGAAAAGACGAGTGATGGATTCTACCTCCTTCTCGTGCCTGCAGCTCCTGCAGAAGTCATTGTGTTGGATGCCATGTCTGGAGGCGTGTGTTCCAATGGCACAGTGGCCTGCTATGGCGTCATTTAGGGTAGACGCTAAAGGAGACTTGGTTGTAGGACAGGGGCGGCTCTCTGACTACCTTTTGTTATCCTCGCAAATGTATATGCTTTGGGAAGACATCTGATTGTGGCCAAAGGGATAGAGGGTATGTCACCCCGGGCTGAGATACGTTATAAGTTCATTGGTTTCGCAGTTTTCCTGGTGATCACTCTGTTCCGGCACTCTTGTCAGGGGGGATATTGAAGTACATAGCCACCTTGTTGAGAGACTGGCGGCACTAGTGGGACGTGTTTGAGTGGAAAAAGTGACCACCAAGCGCTTGAATTGCAGTCAGGCTTGTTCCTTAAGCACGGCAGTTTCTCATTGTTTGCCTTAATCTCTGCTTAAATCACTCTGATGTGCGAAGGAAGGTAAGGTTTCCGTCTCCCCTTCGGTAAGGGCTCCTTATCTCTGACCCATTCGTAAATATACAGAGTGGGTCTTTCAGTCTCCCAGCGACAGGAGCCCCAGTCCAACGGGAGGTCTATCTGAAATGTGAGTACGAGTTTCGTGGAAGGAGATTGAACCGCGGAATGACCGTATATCTTATTTCGGGCCAAAATTTAATCAAATTTAGCCTGATTGCCGTGCGGACTGCCTAAAAGATCAAGCAAAGGAAAGAAGTCTCGTGGGAGAGCTTATCATTGCTTCTCATATTTAGACCCCTATCTAGGTTAGCCTTTGCATTTTCTTTTGCCCTCTTTAACCACCAGACCCATTTTAGCCGCTGCAGCTTCAATGCCAGCAAACGCCTCTTTAACGGATTGCTGTGTTCGTCCAATCACGTCTATGTCGTTGACGTAAGCCAGGAGTTGAACGAACTTTCTGAAGATCGTGACTCTGGTGTTAACTAATGAGTGAGGCACGATCTTCCCAAGAATGATTGAAGAAGTCACATGACTTCACGTCACCTTGTCCAAAAATCTTGTTTGACTTTGAAGGTCTCGTCGAGTTCATTACCGACCTCGACGGAGCAGTGAGAGCTCTACATTGTCATCCTTCACTATCTGAAGAGTTTGGGTGGAATGCCAAACCTAGATATGGCTCGTCTCTATTTACGTTGTCATAATAATTGATTGGCACTACAGCCCAAAAAGGATGAGGGCCTAGTTTGTAGAACAACTACTCGTGTTGTGCTACTGTTCTCTCACTAGTAGGAGGACCTACTCCCGATTCCAAACGGCTAGATTTGAGAAGCATGTCAGACAAGTAGAACCCTTCGAGTGTTGCCAGAAACTTGAAAGAGGTGGTGCCGCAAAAAAATGCGTGGTGTGCCATCCGGAAATTGAACCTGGACTTTCTGCGTGGCGGTCGACGCACTTACCATTACCCCACGGCGACCATTCATGCTGTCATATGCGGCCTTAAAATTGACGAATAGGTGGTTCATGTCGATCTGCACTTCTTGGACCTTTTCCAGGATCTGCCGTAATTGAAAGATTTGCTGTAGTGTGAAGATTTGGTCGATGTTAGGCTTCCCGGGCCTGAAACCACACTGATAAGGAGGATCAGGTGGTTGATGAACATGACTTCAAGCAATACCGCAAAGAGGATCTTGCGGGCGTTGTTGAAGAAACTGATCCCTCGACAGTCGAGGTGTCACCTTTCTTGTGGACTGGACAAGCGACACTGAGTTTCCACACATCGGGCATGCTGTCTTCTGATCATATCTTGGAGATGAGCTGTTGCATGTGCTCAACAAGGTCATCTCCAGCTGCTTGAATCAGTTCTGCGGACAGTCCATCCGGTCGAGCAGCTTGAGTCTCGAAATTGCTATTTTGAGCCCGTCTTAGTCGAGGGGACGGAATTCTTGTGTCGTTAGAATTTGATTTCCTTTTTCTAGAAAAGACATGAAAGTGGCACAGGCTCCTGAAAATATGTGACAAAAATGTTGTATTTACCAGCATAATCTCTGTAAGACTCAGCCCTTAACTCAGAACGTAACCTTCTGTTCTGCAGAGGAGAGAACTTGAATATTCAAGGTGTAATACAAAGCCTGCCTCCATGTGCCTCCATGTCCCACTCACTCCATCTGTCAAGTCAAAGATACCCGGAGTCCCTCCCTGAACCATACGCTCATCCAGTGCAATTACTCAGTTTTAATTCGATTTGCCTCAATTGAAATTCGAATCATCGATTCGGTTGCCCTGCTTTTCAGGTGCCGTCTCTGGTCCAGGTTCTTAATTCTTTTTTTTTTTTTTTTCTCTCTGAATGCCCTCACTCTGCACACTCTCACCCCGCAACCGCAAAGTAATTTTGTCGATCGAAATCGAACTTGCTGTGTGACTTTGTGTGCCCGTCTTCATTGGTCCTCCTCCTCCTTGTCGTTGTCGGTCGTCGGTCGTCGTTGGTCGTCTCGGTTCACGTTTCTCGTTTCTCGTTTCATTATTGACATTTTCAATTTGAAATCCAACGGATTGTAATTATTCATTCCGAAGGCTGAAGAGCGGCGTGGGGCAAAAGATAGTCGCCGCTGGAACCATTTAAAATGGAGGTCGCCGTAGACGTGCTTAAGTTGAACTGAAAAATGCTACAATCCGAAAGTGATTCATTTAAACAATGTCAATCGCAATTGAGACATCACACGAGATTCAATTAACGAGCAGTGTGTTCTTTTATTTCCCTTTTTTTCTTTTTTTGAAAGGAGGAGGAGGAGGGGGAGGAGGAGGGGGAGGAGGAGGGGGAGGAGGAGGAGGAGGAGGAAACAGCTGGACGGAGAGTTGTTACGAAAGGCAAGAGATGACCAATGACAGCTGCTGGTGGAGTCTGGAGAAGAGACCAACTGGAAGATAAATTAAGGAGACAGATGAGAGACAGATTTGGGTGGGGGAGGGGACGAGGGTGTTTGCCTTGACATACATACTCAATTAAATCGAGGGTCGAGGGTACATAAGTGCCTTCTATCCAGCACAAGTCCTGTTAAGAAGTCCCGACAGGATGGCATTGACAGTCAGCAAGGTAGATAGGAAGGTCTTGACGGCATCATAAGTTCTGTCCATTCGCTACTTCCACATACAGAGAGAGAGAGAGAGAGAGAGAGAGAGAGACTGTGTGAGACAAGTAACAGCTTTCCTAGGGAGATTGTCAAGTTGCCAAAAAAACTGAAGGGCCTATGTGCAAAGAAAGACCATTCCAAACAAGACTCGATACCAAACAAACAAACTTCCAACTAAGATCTTCTTTCGTCGACCATGTGATGAGTTTCTCCTTTAGCAACACTCCAAGTGACAGATAGACACCTTACAAACCCACAGGACATCTAACAAGCTAAAACAGAAAAAAAAACAGAAATGCGATGAATTTGAGTACAAAACGCCACAAAACGAGAATCTTCACTGAACCTCCTCTAATTTTCCATCAACCCCACCCCTAAGCCACTCGACATTAAGGACACTCACCTCACTTCGCCCCACCAGCGCCTATCACGGGTCGACCCATTTAATGAAACCACTCTTCACTTCAGCGCATCTTCAAGGCAACTCTCCCAGGAAAGCCATCCATCAGCATCTGGCCAACAATAAATCATCCCCGGGCACTACTAAACTCCACGGTCTATATCCTACAAACAAAACGACTCCTTCATGTCACGGATGAAGCGCTACTCGTTCTTGGGCCATCGCTGCCATGGCTGCCATCGTCGTCCTCGTCATTCAAACGAGCCCACAATCAAGTGAAATCTCAGCGGTGCTCCGCAGAGCGACCAATCTCGTTCATCTCTTCATTTCGCAGTGCCACCGCGACCGTCTTGTATTTAAAATTTGAAAGAACTTCACTGCCGCCCACCGCCACCCTGCGCCACGTTCGGTGCTGCGGCTGATGAGTTCTCATTCAACGCGCTGCGCGTGGAAGAACTGAGACTGGGAGAACTGAAGGAGTAGAGGAAGACTGAAGGAGCCGAAGAAGCCTGAAGGATCCCCTAATTATCCTTTAATTTCGTCGCTTTTCTTCTTCGTTCTGCCAACGATGTCGGGGATGGTAATTCAGGGAGCCGCCGCGCCACAGCCATTATCAACTTCATCAGCGTCATTGTCACTCGGCTCTGTTATGACACGGAGAGGATCTAGAACAATGGCTGAAAGAGAGGAGTGACTACCCTCCCCCCCCCCCCCCCCCACCCCATCGCACTTGTGGCAATAATACGTCATTAGTTGTTTCGAATTCAGCATCGATGCGGGAGAGCAGGAGCTGCGCTTTGTTGATGCCACCGCCACCGTCACCGCCACTGCCACCTTCATCCCAGTGGTAATAGAGCGAAAAATGTTGCGGGATTCTTTCGGAGCGGAGTTCACTGTCTGAGGACTAAGTGGATTCCTCAAAGGACACAAAGTTAAGGGAATCCAAAGACGAAGCGCACAGTGAATCCTTCCTGCTGCACGGTCTCGAACTATTAATCACTGGATACGCTGCAGCTGCAGCTGGAGAACTGGTGGCTGTGGTGGATTCCAAGTTGCCTCGTTGTCGATAGTGAAGTGGCGTTGGGGGAATGTACTTTGGTGTGAAGGGCGGGCACCACATCCACCCGTCCATCCCCAACTTACCACGTTTGACTGTAAGAAATGGCTTCAATTTCAGTGCTCGGATTGAATCAAGAGGACGGGCGTCCGCTCCTCCCCCGGCGTGGCAGTGGCTTTCGGTGCAGTGAGCCACATCCGTTCGAGAACAAGAAAAACTCATTTGAAATGATTTATTCTGGACAGATGCTGCTTGTGTGTGGCAGTGGCAAGGGGGTGAAGATGAGGCTGCGATGCGACTCCCTTGAGAGAGTGCGCAAGTGTGGTGTGCAGAGTTGAATCTTAAGCTTCGATTGATGCGTTAAGATGTTTGCCTTCTGCTGCTGGTGACGTAATGAGAAATGATAAGCGGAGTCGACGGATACTGCTTTCAAATGAAGTTGGAATATCCCTTGCGAAAGGAGGGGGTGGGGGGAGAAGTGACACTTGGGTGCAGGGGGTGGAATGTGTTCGCGGAGAGGAGGTCCTTGAAGGTTGCAATCATTCATGGATCCGGAGATGGATTGCGTCTGATGAAGGAGATGTTACAGCGGTTGATGAGGCGAAGTGTTAGATAGGGGGATGAGATGGGGAGAGCAACATGTCCTTTTTTGAATTCAGTGAAGGGTGGGTTGAAACTGTGGGCAATTGGCAAACGATGCAGCGATCGAGGCAGTTAACGAATCTTTAGGGAGCCAAAGTCTGTCTGACGCCTTAACGTGACCGCTTTCATTATTGGCATTGGCGAGTGACAGACCTTATGTGAAGCAGGCGGCAGGTATGATTAAAATGAGTGATAATGGCTATGTCTATTAGCAGCGCGGCTGATGAACTTCTGCGGCTGAAGAGCTGCGGTAGGTTTTCATGACATGCGGCGGAAAACATTTCTTTCGGTTGGCAACGAACATTTTAGACAGACTTCGCTGCGGAGGACGAAAATCAGTCCAAACTTATGGCCCTGATAGTGATGGCAGCTTGCGAAGTTCATTTCGATGAAGGCGGCAGATCAGTTGGCTAGATTGAAGAGCACGCGTCAGAACTGCAGTTTGTAGAGATTTTATCGAACGTCAGGATTTGTTCACAACGCACCGCGAAACCTCTGATGAATGGCGATGATAACTCCCTCTGCTTGGAGGAGCATGCTATAAGCGTGCGATGGCGACTAGAAAGCCTTATAGTCATCTGCCTTTGGACGCAGGTTTCGGAAGCTTACGTTGCTTATGCTGGACGAAGTGCAGTGGAGATGACGGTTGTCATTTCCGACTGTCAGAGCTTATTTTTTTCTCATTCTCGTCATGCAGCTGAAGAGACTTAGATGGCCAACGGACTTTTCACTAGACATACGGTACAGATTGCGTTTAGTGGACAGTAAGACTCAAACTTTTCGGGCAGTTTCTTGACAAATTTTGGCGGGTGATGGAGTTAATTCCTTGCACCTGGCAGACGTTATTCGTAGGTCGTAACTGGAATCAACTCGTCGCAACTTTGAAGGGAACCAACGGCAGATAGCAGATCGGCACGATGCAACAGAAGACCACTCACTAAGGTGGCTGCGAGAAATCTCAGTCCGCTGAAGGTGCAATCAGTGGAGCAGACATATTTCCAGAGTCTCAGGAACATCCCGAACTGTAGCGCTAAAGATGGTCCTGACACATGGGATTTGGTTTCACGTGATCACTTGCCGTAACAGCTGACATCACAGGGTCTACTTTCCCAAGAAGCGTAAGTAACGCAAAACTGGACTAGACTAGGTTCCCAAGTACCAAATGGGGTCGTGCTTCAGAGACATTCAGTCCACTTCAGTTGAGCGCGACACCTTTCTATGTTAAAAACTCTGCCGCTCTCTGGGTCGCAGCACCCAGTTGTGAAGCCGGAAAGGTTTCCTAATCGCCTGACCTAGTTCTGACTGAACAATAAACTAGACCAGTCAGCACAGTACACTAATCTCCCGTGATATTGGATGTCAGACCACAGCCACCATGATACTCCCACACGGTCAGGCTGAAACCGAAGTCAGAGGAATTCCGTCAGAGTCTCCGTTGAAGCTGTCACTGTCAATCAGCTTCGCTCAACAGCTGGTTCTAGTAGCCGCCATCACACCAAATGATCCTTGGTTCCACCTGCGTTTCGCAAGTGATTTGGAATCAAGTGATTCATAAATGCAGTTCCATCATCTGGAAAACGATGGAGGACAGTAGAATATATCCTGGGCAGGCGGAGGAGCTTGTTGTCAACGTATGTTGGAAGCTAAACGTTGTAGGTGGAAGGCAGACGACGGGGGGAGTTTGTTTTCGAAAATACTGAGGCTTGCTCGCCTGCGATGTGCACCGAAATGGAGGAGATTGTGTTAAGAAGCCAGAAAAACGGATCCTCGAGAACATATAAGCGGACCGAACCACGTTGCAAAACGAAAAGCAATGCTCGACCAAGGGATTTCCGTACTCAAGGAGTAAATTTTTATGAGTACAGAATGAGTTAAATGGGATTTTTTTTTATATTTGGAGTCCTTACTCCTTGTTAAGCGTTTACTTCGTTCTTTTAGAGTGCATAGTCAACCCTGTCTAGCCAGAAGGTGTCCTCATACGCGACAGAGAACACTCTCCTCCCGAATGCCGCAAGCTTCTATATTTTTGAGGTCCTTTGGCAAGGTTTTGTGCGCAACTATAGACAACTGTCGAGGGATTGCTGTCAAGGTCAAAGTCTACTCCAGACTATAGACCCAAATACAGTAATAGGACTCATCTACTCCAGACGTAAGCACCAAGTAAAGTCACGCATGTACTTCACAGTTTTCAATTTCATCTCTTCCACTGATGATAAGTTGGGGAAGCTTGAGAAGTTGTTGATAATATTTTGGCAGCTTCCACTCAAGCGTAGCCGTGGTTAAAGACTTCTTTTAGTGAAATGTAAACTGATACCTGTTTCCTGTCTGTCTTCTTTATGAAAAATCTACAAAAAAGGGAAGACCATAACTGCTGCTGCCTTTAAGTTTATGCAATCCACCACGAAAAGGCTTGTTCTCAACACTCCTTCCAGCCTCAATTTTTCACAAACTTTCTTCCCACAAAGAGCTGCCTCGAAATTGAGAGCTCAACACAGCACTGCTGAGCGCACAGACGACACACGTCCTTTCTCATTAACAAAACGCCCAAGTTCGGGACAAAAGAAAAATATTTGCTGTCGCGTATCCGGAAAGGCAATCTCTGCATGCCCATTCTTCGTCGTCCTCCTGTCGAAGTGAGAAACCAAATTAGACAATCGACCTTATCCGCACCATCAATGGACGTTTTGTGAAGCAAAGGAATTGAGCTTCCTAGAAGTCACTAACGGTGAGCAGTTTGGAAACCAGTTTAGACCCCTAGCTCAGCTGTGTACAGGAAGCTAAACTCTCATAGACTAAACTGGGTTCACTTAAACTTAAGCACGTCAAAAATGTGCCTTCCGATCCGAATGTCAAGGTTCAGTGACAGCGTTCAATTGACAAGCGCCTGGTCAAGTGGATTCCAATGCAACGCTTAAGATTCCATGTAGAGCGTATGGACACCACTGCTTCGGCCCGAAAGCTCCTTAAATCCGAGGAGCGATTCGATCAACGCAACGGAGGGCGGCCTCGGTTGAGATGGCATAAGCAAGTGGAGAACCAACTTGGACTGCGTTACGGGAGGCAGCTAGCGACAGATCGTGGTACCTGGAGAGGCTTGTTGGTTGAAGCCCACGTCCACCCCAGACTGCAGCGCCAGTTAAAGAAGAAGAAGAGGATTAGAAGAGGAGAAGGACCTTCGTGGACAGAAGTTTTGACTTGAGTAGATGGACTGGAGACGGATCTGGATCTTAGTGAGGCATGAAAGTTATCGAAAGGTTCAGGTTAAGAGGACTTAAAACATTAACCTCAAAATTTGACCAAACAAGAAAGGTCCAACTTTTGATAGACAGTCCAAGACATCCCAAAAGGAAGGCGGCCAGAAGCGGCAAGCCCAAGCCGTAAGGAATGTAACAGTGCGTTGAACTTCACATCATTCCTTTGAAAGAAAGCTAAAATTGAAATGAAACTGGTTTGACCAGGTCAAGGCTCAAACTCCTAAATTAGACGGTAGACGACTGGAAGCAGCGTTTGCCTCAGCGAAGTTTGGCAAGAATAGAGAGGTGTCCTTGTGCTGTAGAGATCGTAATGGTTTGAAGCTGATAAAAGAGGCGTATGTGGCCGATCACCAAACAGCAAGGTTGTCAATGCTGCACGATGATTTCTGTGAGAGATTATGACAAGATGAGAATCAATAAGTAAGCTCCACAATTTACAACCAAGAGTTACCGCGAACATTTGAACAGGAAACGCACATTCAATCTTCTTTATGGTCCCTGTGCAACATCAGGAATCTCCTCCTGCATTGTAAAGTAAACTTTGTCTCTTCCTCTTCCTTCCACAGAACTAGAACAAACATAAGAAAACATCCAACAACCTCCCTCTTTTGTTGGTCAATTTCCTGCATATTTCCCTGAATCATTTTGCATAGCAGACTTCACCCAAGTATCCAGAGGGACTTTCCGCATTCCCTTCCGTCACATTCCTTCAGACGACATTCAGTCTCAATTCATCTCTGCCAACTCGGAAACTGCCAATCTTCCTTCAAATTGATTTCACCACTTTTCAAGGCACCCCCGTCACCCGGCCCCATCCGCATTCGTGTTCAAAGTTCTAAAACACACTGCACATCCTTCAACTTGGTTCATTATATTCGTACTCCGCTCCTTGTTGTTCCTAAACTTGTCCAAAGTACACTATCCAGTTTCAATTTCTCTGCGATGACACAAAGGGATAAACCTCATAAATCAAGCCGATACACACGGCGGCGGCGGTGGAGGCACTGGCGAACATTCTCTTCAGAAAACTATGACTCGCCCGAGTCACTGCGAACATTGAAAACTTTTGATTCTCTTCCTGCCTGTGCTCCGCTCACATCCGTCGCGTATTTCATTTTTTCAACAAAACGAAAAAGGAAAACTTAAGATTTTCTTTGCGACAAAGGAGACGAATGTCCCGAACAGAATCACGTTCTCAAAGATTTCCATTTCATTCATATGTGTGCCAGAAAGAAGAGCGAGGACAAAGGACGACGAAAAAAAAAAAGCATTCAAAAAACCTTACATTTATGTTGAAAAATAAAGGAGCACTCCCAGGATGTCAACTCAGCGCTCACAAAAGGGATTGGTTATCTTCCATTATCCTGCGTTGACAAAGTTTCAACCTAGTTTCCCGTCTTCGAGGAACACACGTTCGTCCTTTCTATTACTCATTTTCGTTCATTTCTCCACCTCCCTCCACACACACCCACACACACACAAGGGAATATGTAAAATGTGCATAGTTGTGCAAAGAAAGTCACAAGGGGCCATCGAACAAACTTGAAAATCCTACTTCAACCTCTCAACCGACTGACTGTCAATGCTTCTTAATTACATAGAGTCCTTTCGCCATTGTAACTGTTTGTTTGCCGGGAGTCCATGAAACTGACTTTACGTGCCCACACTCTGCCGCCACCGCCCGCGTCGTCATCGCTGCGAAAGTTAAGCGGGAAACTTTAAGAACTAAGCACACTTTTTGGGCACTTTTGGCCTCCTCCCAGCATGGAGTGCCGGGATGAGAGACCCTGGTTACACCAGCAGTGTCACCTGTTGGTTGGTGGTTTATTTTCATCACGTGTTCCTCGGCAGGCGTAATTATCTTCTTTGGAAATCCTAGTGGCTAAGAGGGACTTTTTTGATGGGCGGGAGTGTGTGGGTGGGTAGGCGTCATCAACGGGTTCGTTGTATCCCTTTGTTGAGGTGTGTGTGAGTTGTGGAGGACAACGAAGGGTAATTAATCCTGAATAGAGTAACCAGGTGTCGTGGAGATGGTGAATTTTGTGAAGCGCCTGCTCCTCTCCAACGCAACAAGTTAAAGGCGGCTATCGTCGCCAGCATCAAGTTTCTTTCTTATTTCAGGGTAACTCACGTTACAGTGAATCTGCGGCGCAACTCTTTGAGCTTCTTTGTCCGATTTGAACTCACGGATGTTTTGAATACGTGATGCTCTAGCTGTGCAAAGAGTAGAGGTGTACTCTTGCGTCTTTTCAAGGATCTGCTGTAGTGGGAAGATTTGGTCGATGGTGAACCTGGCCTGAAACCACACTGACAAGGACCTGTCAGGTTGTTGACGAACAGTTTCAGAAGTTCAAGCAAGAGACTGATCCCTCGACAGTCGAGGGATCTCCTTTCTTGTGGCAACGCGCATGCTTTCCTCCGATCATAGCTTGCAGATGAGCTGGAGCATGCCCCCAACCGGGTCATCCGGTTGTTGGTCAGTCCATCCGCTCCAGCAGCTTTGTTCGATTTCAGTCTTGACCTCGTCTTAGTCGCGGGGACGGAACTCCTGCCTATCATCGTCCAAATCGAGTGGAACATTCTATCTAATAGCGGGATTTGGGCCGTCATCGCCGTTTAAAAATCTGCCGAAATGATCTTTTCAGATTCTCAGCATCGATTGCTACTCTACCCCTAGTTGTCCGTTTTGGTCCCGGCAGGCTGTCCGGTCCGAACCCTATATCAACCGGAGAGCTGTTTCACCTTTCGGTTAAGCTTTCAAACTTCATTCCTGCCATAGCACCTCTCCATCTCTTAGACTGCGCTCTTCTCATGTTCTCGGTTCTCTTCCCTTCTTTTCTCAGTTCCTAGGGCTCACGAACAACTCTTGTTGTTTGATGCACCGTTGCCAGGTAGGCCTCCTGTTTAGCTGCATGTGTCTTGGGTTCCTTCTAGGTGGTGGCGTGAAACCCAAAACATCAACGGGTTCCTTCTAGGTGGTGGCGTGAAACCCAGAACATCAGCGGCAGCTTCTTTGATGGCTTCTTGACAACGCTTCCGTTCTTCTTCTATTGTCAGTGCAGGCAGCGTCGAACTTTGGGAGAGTTTCAGGGAGACTCGGTCCGCAAAGATCCCGGCGATCTGTAGCTTTCCGACATCAAACCGTTTTCGCCTATCTCGACTCCGTTCCTCTCTCAAAACCTTGGCTACAACAAGGTGATGATCCGAGTCGATGTTGGCGCCTCGGAATATTCGGACATGGAGGAGTGTCTCACGTCGATCGCAACGTGATCAATCTGGTTGACGGGGATCGCTAGGTTCCTTTATGGATGTTGAGCTTTGAGAACCTCGCCCTACTCACAGAGAATTTCCGCCCCGCGGTGAAGTCCAACAGTCAGAGTCCGTTTCCGGAGGTGGTGTCGTGCAGGCTGTGTTTCCCGATGTCGACAGCAAAGATGCCCTCTTTTCCCAGCTGGGCGTTGAAGTCTCCTTAAACGATCTTGGTGTCATAGCTGGGGCATCGATCGTATGTTCTTTCTAGGAGATCACAGAACTCATCCTTGCTGTGGTCCTCCTTCTCCTCTATCGGGGCGTGAGCGCAAATCAGGCTGAGGTTCCCGAATTTAGCCCTAATGCGGAATGGCATGAGGTGTTCGCTTCACGGATCGTAGCTTAAGACTTTTTGCATAAGTCTGCCTTGAACAACAAATCCGTATCCGAACAGGCACTGCCTTCTCACCCTGTAGCAGTCGCTGTAGTAGATGACGCAGTTCTTCATCTTCTTTTTGCCTGGCCCATCCCACGGTACTTCCTGAATGGCGGTGGTATCTGCTTTGCAAGTTGTTCGGCTGCACGTGGTCTGTTAAGGGACCTCACATTCCACGTGCAGAACCGAAAATCGTCTGCTGGGGTCGTCAACATTGGATCCCTCCATATTCGGGGCATGTGGTTGTCTCTGAACTCGGTTATTTTGGGTGGTGAGGATGTTAGCCTCACTCGCAACCTACAGACTGGTAGGCCAGGCCCATTATTTAACCCTCGGGCAGAGGCTTCCGCTGCATACATTGGTTCACCACACAACGGATGTGGTGATGGCTATCCAGGGGGCGCCACGGGGAGGCTGTATGTCAACTTGACCTGTACACGGACGAGAATAGCGTTGGCAGCTCGCAATGTTGAGTGGGGCGATCAACGACGTTGCCTCGTGTCCATAGGCCCATTCCCTTCCTTGCTTTCTGGTTTTTGAGTGTCATTTGTAGCCAAAATGAAAACCGTCGTCTTATATCAAGAAGAGAGGCCTCCTTCAGAACGTTTTTCTTTGGTCGGAAAGACAACGCGTTGTAAGCGTTGTCCCCACTTAATTTCGGATGCAAACATCCACCAGTCTCAACATCTTGTGAAGGCACAGAAGACCCGAGTGATGTTTCCGTATCTGAGAGAAACAAACGATGCCTCTCCTTCACAGTTTCACCGCTCAGACAACTCTGCCAATTGAGAGCTAAATACGTCTCCCATAACCTCACCAAAATCTTCTCGCAATTCCAGCCTCTTGCCCATTGCCAATTTCACATGATACCCGCCCCTGGCATCTGTGCCAACGACCAAGAATCCAAAACACAATCACATCCCGACGTCCAAACGGTCACCATTTCGCAGCATATTGAGTCCCGCATCCGGCAAGAGATTCCATTGACTCCATATCACCTCATTAGTTGCCAAATCCACCCGCCTCGCAAAGGGACACTCAGAAATTCAAAAATCTTCGGCAGGCAACGCAAAAAGGATTTAATGATGTAGAAACCAACTCAGAGACGAAGAATTGAATTTCCATCGAAACGACCACCCAATCGCATATCAGTTCAAATATTCAGAGTAACTCTCGCTCCATCGGCAATAACATCGTCTCCAGACAATAGATTGCCATCTCGCTCTCCCCGGGGAGTGATAAAATTCCAGTGTTGCCCGTAAGTCCAAGGACCCATCGAATCTGGAGCAGAGTCCTTCAGTTCAAGAAGCAAAACCCGTCCTCCCCCGCACCCGGATCGAAGAAAATAAATGAAAACACTAAATTAAAGGATGCGCGCCAGCCGGATTGAACCTGGCCACGATGCGGGGAACGTGGGGGCGAGAGGAAGCGAACGCTCGCGAGGACCAGGCGGCACCATGTGATACTGATGGGTGGCAGTTAATACACTTAATGACCTCGATGATTTTATTGATGAGGCAACACATGGCACTGATGTTGAGAGATTTTTATCCTGCTCGCTCCCCTTCAAGGATTTTCCCTTTTTCGAGGGTGTGTGCGCTCTTACTCGGATGATGTGGGGTTGTGAAGCTGCCTTGGGACGCGCGTCTGCTATGGGGGGGAGTTTAATCGAAAATGGTCATATTTGTCACGTCATTTTGGACGGAGAAAGGATCTTCACTTGGCAAACATTTACACTTTGCCCCCGCAGGAGCAGCAGCCAGGGCAGTGGCAAGCGAGGAAGGATTGAAGCGATGTTTTCTGTGAAAGCTCTTGAAGGGATATATCTGTTGCTGGCTGAGAATGCGAATAAGAAGGGTGGAAGGAAAACAATTTTAGGTTACGAGCACAGCACGGCTGAGAAGTACTTGAAAGGACTTTGATCTGATATTTAACATCTGACAGCGCCTTTAAGACAGTCGGTGCATTATTTGATGCACCTGTTTGCGATAAGGTCTTAGGCAAGTCTTCCGGTGCCTTAGAATCACTTGCAAGCCTTGGTCTGCCAGTAAATTACTCTCAAGCTTCTTTTTGTGTCCGAAGCCTGCGACTGCGACTAAGCTACTGACAAGCCCCTGCCTGGCAATAAGTCATCGGTAAGCCTCCTCCCAACTTTAACTCATTGGCTACCATCCGCCTGTCTCTTCCTCCCTCTTAGTCGCTGGCAAACCTCTTCCTGCCTCTTAGTCGCTGGCAAACCTCTTCCTGGCTCTAAGTCGCTGGCAAGCCTCTTGCTGGCTCTAAGTCGCTGGCGAACCTCTTCCTGGCTCGAAGTCACTGGCGAACCTCTTCCTGGCTTTAAGTCGCTGACAAACCTCTTCCTGCCTCTAAGTCGCTGGCAAACCTCTTCCTGGCTCGAAGTCACTGGCGAACCTCTTCCTGGCTTTAAGTCGCTGGCATGCCTCCTCCTGGCTCGAAGTCGCTGGCATGCCTTCTACTGGCTCTAAGTTGCTGGCAAACCTCTTCCTGGCTGTAAGTCGCTGACAAACCTCTTTCTGGCTCGAAGTCGCTGACAAACCTCTTCCTGCCTCTAAGTCGCTGGCAAACCTCTTTCTGGCTCGAAGTCACTGGCGAACCTCTTCCTGGCTTTAAGTCGCTGGCATGCCTCCTCCTGGCTCTAAGTGGCTGGTAAACCTCTTCCTGGCTCTAAGTCGATGGGATGCCTCCTCCTGACTCTAAGTCGCTGGCAAACCTCTTCCTGGCTCTAAGTTGCTGGCAAACCTCTTTCTTGCTCTAAGTCCCTGGCGCCTTACTCTGAATCATCGGCAGGCCTCTATCTACATCTAGCTTACTGCCAAGCCTCCTAGTCCTTCTTAATTTTGACACCTAATGACACTTAATCACTTGCAAGCTTCTGTCTGCTCTAAGATACTGCAGAGCTTCGACCTGCGTCTTGCTTATTGGCAAGGCTTTGCCTGCTCAGTAGTCACATGCCGCTAAGCCACTGCAACTGTGTCTAGGTCACTGACAACCCGCCGCTTACCCTTAGGTCAGTACCGAGCCTCCTCCTGACTTGAACACAATGGCAAGCCTTGGCCTTTGTCTGCATCGTTGGCAATTCTTCCCTCAACCTTTACCTGCTGGCAAGCCTTTTCCTGCCTCTAAAACACTGGCAAGCCTCCACCTGCCTCTTACACACTGGAAAGCCTCCCCCAGCGGTAACTGAGTAAGTTACTGCCAAGCATCCTTTTTCGTCCTCTCTAGCCTTTGTCGGCTTCGATACCACTACGTTCCATTTGCCTGCCCCCCACGTAACCTTCTCATAGATTGGAAGCCACTTTCAAAGCAATAAACTTCAGCCATCACTTTCAGCTGATTTCCTTTTGCTCCTCAGCTTCCTAACTTCACCCATCGTCCTCTCCACTCCGTTCGTTGACCACTTAAAGGAGAAAATAAACTCGAATCGGACAGATTTAAGATCCGCCCGCCAGCAGTTCCGAATTGAGAAAAATCCTCCGCCATTACGGTCGGCTGTCAGCCGAGGTCGAAACCAAGATGGAGAGTTACAGTGCCGCTGCACCACATGTTGCTGGCTGGTGCGCCTGCACTTCGCCCATCGCCCGCGCGCATAAATTGAATTAAATTCCGGATTCGGAACGCTGCAAACGTCTAAACGGTTCGTATCTCGTTCCTTTTCAATATTCAGGACATTCTGGCTTATCCTGAATTATTCATTTGCCAAATAAACATCTTGCCATGGACCCCAAGCCACCGTCTCTCTCCCATTGACACTCAATAGTCGCTCATTCGAAATCTAATTTCGCCCAGAAGCCTCCTTCTGGCGCACCCCAGGACGAGCGTATCTGCTCGGCGCGACAGCGGCACATTCACCCCTTGCCGGGCGTGTGCAATAAAATTAAATGGAATACGGAATTAGCATCCACTCAGCGTCTTCGAGTGGAAATAACCCCGGCTAACCACGTTCGATATCTGTGTGTGTGTGTGGGTGGGTGTGGGTGTGTTTGCACTCACCCGTCTTCAGATGCATCGGCAAAGGAGGTTTGCGATGTCATACTGCACAAGGAGGCGACAACGAGCTGATGGTGGCTGTGCTGCGGTGGATACGTGAAATTATGCGAAACTTCTTGCGAGAGTCCTTGAGCGGAAGCTCGTTGCCAGCCTGACTGACTGACTGACACCGATATATGTGACATGGAAATCTTGAATAAGTTTGCCTGATGTCCGTGATGAATGGTGATGGAGAGGGCACGAGTGGGGGCGGCAGCGATGGCACAACTGGAGCGGAAGGACAACTTGATGTGGTTACAAGATTTTCGTCTTTTGATGGTAAGGGCGGCCCACTTCGGCTGGATGCCTGGGGATTTATTTGAGTTCCTTTAAGGATTATAATGAGCTACATTTACTCTGAATCCTGTGGGTGTTGGAGGGGGTGGGGGGAGGGCTGCAGGATATATGAATATCGATTTTGATTGCCTCTGATGGATTTATAGGCACACAGGGTGCTTTAAGCCTCAAAATGGGGTAAATTTTGAGGAGGATTATGGATTTTTTTTTCAAGAAGAACTGCAGATGACAGGTAGTTTCAGGTTTTTCCAGACAAGCCGCTCTTTTCATGCAAAAGTAGAAACAAAGTCGACATGTGTCACCACCATTGTGATGTCAATGACCGAAGAGTTGACGATCTCCTTTGCCGTTCTGAGCCCGATAAGTGCTATCCCGTGAAGAATTGTGGATCTACACCTGGAATAGGATATTTCATGAACTATGACAAACGCAGTCAATCTTGCCAATCGCTGTTCCTTTGGGCTCAAGAGGCTTCTCTCGAAGGCCAAGCCCGTTTCATCATCCCAATCCTACTTCACGTCGCGGAAACTTGGACGTTACTAAAATCGGATGAGGAAGCCCTTAGTCCTTTCGAGACAAAAGTTTTGCGTTCGATTTTTGGTGCTGCTTGCGTTGATGGTATCTGGAGGAGAAGATTCAACCACGAACTGTATGGGCTGTACAGCGACATGCGCCTAGTCAAGCGTCTTCGGATACAACGCTTAAGATGGCTAGGCCATGTAGAGCGTATGGACACCACTGCTCCGGCCCAAAAAGTCTTCGAATCTGAGCCATTGGGACAACGCAACAGAGGACGGCCTAGGCTAAGGTGGCGCTCACAAATGGAGAAGGACCTCACCCACTTGGAGTGTGCAACTGACGGCAGCTGGCGAAAGACCGTACTGGCTGGAGAGGCATTTTGGTGAGGCCCAGGTCCACTCCGGACTGTAGCGCCACAAGAAGAAGAAGAAAAAGAAGATGAACTATGATGGCAGATTCCAATAAGTCACCAGCCTGGTTATGCAAAAGGATCAGATCTGCATGGACGCACAAGTCATGTCGGGGGATTCATCATGAGGTTTGATTTTCAATAGGCTCTTCTCACAATTCGCTTGTGACTCCTATCAAACTGTTTTGTCAGTTTTGTTCAAAATCGTCTGGCAAGTCATGATAGAAGGGCTCAGACCACGATAGCGTGTCCAAATTGCTGTCTTACGGATATCTGTGTTCGATGAGAAATGTATTTCGTGCGATTTGAGCTTCTAGCGGTGCTCAAAGTCGACCTCTCACGATTGTCAATATCTTTCAAAATAGTTGAGTTCCTGTTAAGATCAGTGAATGAAACTCCACAAGTTAGACAACATCTAGCACGTAGTGAAGAGACTATAGCAACTGAAGCTGGCAGTGAGAGTCTTCGTCATCGTACCTTGGCCACGTTAACGAACTATGTGCTTCCTGAAATTCAATCTCAGGATCTCGATGGGCTCTGATTTCGACAAGACGGTGCTACACAGTGCTTAAAGCAATTCAGGACTATGAGAGGATCTAGGTTTTGATTTATAAGCAATTCAGACGGAGGACCGCTGTGTTGCCTTGAGAGTTCCTTAATATCTCATATGAAAGGATGTGTGGGACAGTGGAGGAATTCGATGTCAATGTTAGCAAATGGTCAAGCATTTAGCGTTCGTCGGAAGGACCACGACAAGTTGGTAGACAAATTTTGGTCCACTCCTTGTCCATTGTGTGTCGAAAAGGCTAATTTCCTTGTGAGACCTTCAAGTTCGCCTAAGCTCTATCCATGGCTTTTACCTTTGGTTGCCTCTCCTCTCCTGGCAAAGGACTCTTCTTCTACTTTCTTCTATTTTAAATTGAGAGGTGTGCCTGCCTGGCTTGAAGGGCCCTCGATGTATCAATTTCCTTTTGCCAGCCAAATTTATTCCTTTCACGGAGCTGGCTCCTTTATGAATTGCAGCAACTTACTTATTTACTTATCAGGCCGGCGACCAATGATTCGGGTTCGACCCTGCAATGCCGCTTATTGACGGTCCGGGGCCATCAAGACCAAACTGTCTTACGTCCCCAATGATTTGGTGTCTATATCAGAGATTCGGTCTTCCTCTCCTTCTCAAAGCAGTAGGCTCTGGTTCGAAGACACTCTTTGCTGGAGCATTTGTGTTCAAGCGGTCGTTGCGGCCGACCCAGAGTAGTTGATGAATTTTTGACTTCGCGAATCCATTGCTATGTCTTCTCTACCATTTGCCTTTTTCTCAGACAGGACCATACATACAATAATTGAGCGGGACTACAGCCCACAATGGACGAGGACCTAGCTTCTACAACAACTACTCGTGTTATGCGTTCTACTGTTCTCTCACGAGTGGAAGGGACTTACAGTTTTTTGCTGACTCCTAACGTCGAGATTTAAGAAGCCTTTCATAGACAATTGGCACTCTTTGTGTTTTGTCAGAAGCTCGAAGGAGCTGGTCCCGTGAAAAAATGCGAGGTGTCCCGTCCGGGAATCGAACCTAGACTTTCTGCGTGGCGGTCGACGCGCTTACCCACTACGCCACAGCAACCACGGACCATACATATACCCGACGTAAAATGTTTCCTTCAAAGCGCCAACAAATATCGCTGTAGGTTTACTTATCACCCAGCTTTCAACTCCATATAGAAGGACCGGTAAGATGAGTGTCGGCAAGTCGGCAATTTCGAACTAGGTCTTGCCGACAAACCAAAGAAGCACCGCTTGACAAGGGCGGTTGTGCCTCAGAACTCCGCAAAGGTGTCATTCATGGAAGAACACTGCAGTTTCAAGGATTTTTCGTAAAAACCGAACAAAGGATCCCAACTCCTTTTGGGTACACTTTTGGATATTGGAGTACTTTTGCCATCTCATTTTGCGACAATTAAGGGAAGCGTTTGAATGGAAGTTGTGACCTCCAAGGGGTTCGATTGCAGCCTGGCTGTCTGAACAGATGTTTACATTCCTCTTGGATGCAGTATTGTTCCTCAACCATGACACAGCTGCTTTGTTTGTCATAAGCTCTGCCTAAAAGACGCTGCAAAATGGAAGAAGGGTGATGGATAGACAGGTGCGGAAACTTGGACCCTACTAAAAACGGATGAGGAAGCCCTTAGTCTTTACAAGGGAAAGTTTTGCGTGCGATTTTTGGTCCTATTTGCGTTGATGGCATCGGGAGGAGCAATGCTGTATGATGTGATGTGCTGGACAGCGACATGCACCTAGGCAAGCGTCTTCGGACACAACGCTTAAGATGTGTAGGCCATGTAGAGCATATGGACTCCACTGCTTCAGTCCGAAAAGTCTTCGAATCTGAGACATTGGGACAATGCAAGAGAGGACGGCCCAAGAATCCCAACTGCCCTGTTCCGACAATGCAAAAAGCTGACATGATGACCACTCCTCTCTGACTAAAAACCAAGACTTAAGCTTCCTTTCCCACTCAAACGTGGTTGACAGATAATCTGTGAATGAAAGGAGCTCAGGACATCAATCTAGCAAATTCAAAGCTTCTTGGAAACTCTTTCGTGAACAACAAAGTAACAATAAACGACCTCATTAAACACAATATTGCCTCAGTGAAAAGCACAGACAGCGCACTCATTAACCTCCATTAAGGGCGAATCCAATTCTTCCTGATTTAAAACCCACGCAAAGATACACACCACTGATCCTATCAAATGTCCGCACAAGGCATTCATTTCGACTGAATGAATAATGAATTTAATCACCCGATCACAGCGCTTCATAAAAATCACCACAACATCCTCATTGCTGGTTAATCACTTTCCGAAAAAAACGCTGCTATTAATATTTTTTTTTTTCAGAAAAAAATGCCCATTCCCGTCGATTGAATCCTTCGTCGCTTTAATTTGTGTATTTAAACAATCTGCTCGGCCATTCCGAGAAGTGATTGATTAAACACCAATTAAATTAACGTTTTCCCCTCCGCCACAGATCTGCGTCCCGCTTGCCCAATAAATCAAAACTTTTTCAACCGCCACCGGGCGGAGCGCTCCACAAGGACACTGCGTGCAAAATGCAAAATAAATTATTTTCCGATTAATTTGCGTGGCAAAGCTCGCATTAATTATCCCAACACGAACTGGTCGCATTTAATGAAGCAGTCGGTCGGAGCTAGGACTGCCCCGCAAACATTCACCGGTGCCCAAGTTTCCCAGCAAACAATTGTCAATCGGTCCGAATCGATGCGGCCACCGTTAGATGCGGTGCAGGTTGCGAAAAATTGTCTGATTGCCGCCCCTGCAGGCGTGCCGCGGCTACCGCCATGGAATCGGATATCAGAATCTGCAACGTCTGGCAAAAGTGCGGCAAACAAATTCAATTATCCTGCGGCCAGGCAGTTAGATTGCCGCTCTCTCCCTCTGGCTCTGTCTCTCTCTCTTTCCCTCTGGCAACAGATGCAGTTTTTTCTTGTTTTAAATTAAATTTGTCAAGCACAGGGACAAGGCGGGCATTCCTTCGAACACATGCCCATGCAGCGGTGATTAAGTTTGTGTGTGTCCGCTGGTCGTCCTTTGTCTGAGGAGAGTGAGCGCAAACACTGACCGCCGGGTGGTGGGGCAAAATGGACCATTCATCATCGTCATTATGGCAGGAGACGTAAAGAGATACCGGCCACGTCTACCGCATGGATCACCTGTGTGGCGCGTGTATGTGGGTGTGCGGGTGTGTATGTGTGTGTGAGGATGTGTATAATTAATCACCTTGTCCCGGTCAGTTTGTTTTGCGTGAGTGGCACGCCAGAGTCGCAGCAAAAATAAATGTAATTTAGTTTTTAATTAAATGCCGAGGATATCTGATTAAATGTCCGCCGGAAATCCGATGTGTGTACGTGTGCGCGCGCTGAGTATGAAGTGAGTGCCTGAGTGGGGAAGATATCTGTTTGACTTGTTTAATTGCAATTTTTTTTTTTGCTTGTTGCTGTCGCTCGAGCCCTTTGGCTCTGCAGTTCACGTTCAATTGCATTCCTGGGGTGAAGGGACTGTTGGCTGTTGACTGACCGTCTAGTGAGCGGGGGAGTTTGCCATGGCCACGTGGAATGGAAACTTTTGTCTTGTGTGGAATTCAATGCAAATTTGTGACAAGAGTCTGGAGCTGGTTGGTGCTTTGGACAACAAGTCATCTGGGCACTACAAAAGTGGATCCTTTTGTGGCACAAAGGAGCAGAGGAGCGAGGTCCTTAAACAACATGTTGATCGGAATTGAAAATAAGAGAGGGAAGATTGGATAGAGGACCAGATTTACCTCTGTCTGAAGAGCCGCATGATGCAGAGAAGAAGTAAGCGGCTGAGAGTGAGTCCTGCTTGCTGCATGTAACTTGGTTGATTGGTATAGAGCAAGAGGAACAGAGCTCTTTGGTTCAAGGTGCCAACTACACTTAGGCCGCCTTTGGGCCCATTTTGACGCTGCGCGGTAGTCTCCCCGACGTATGTAACGATTGAAGGGTCCCAACTGATGCCGTAGAGTTAGGCAAGATCGCCAAAACTACCGGCTTAAGTGTTGCTTTGTTCATTTTGCAAGGGCTTGGCGGTGGTAGAGGAACTGAAAAATGGTTTCAAGCTCTTCCTCGTCCCAGCAGTTCCTGCCGAAGTCGTTGGGAGGGATGTTACAGCACCTATTACGATCCGTATACGCGCTTTGTTTAAGCTGTCAAGCCAGAGATGGTGCTTTGAATTGAGTTGTGGCCTAATTGCTTTGGTTATAAGACAAGCGGGCCTTTTAGACCATCTTGTGTTTTGTTTATTTAAGATGTAGGTGTTTGACTGTAGCAAAGGGATAGGAACGCATATCACCTTCGGGCGAGATTAAGGAGTTGACCAACTCATCAGCCTCGCAGTTCTCATGGACTTGAATATGTCCCAGCGCCCTTACCAGTTTGATATTGGAGTACTTTTGCCATCTCATTTTGCGACAATCAAGGGAAGCGTTTGAATGGAAGTTGTGCCTCCAAGGGAATTGATTGCAGCCTAGCTGTCTATACAGATGTTTACATACCTCTTGGATGCAGTAATGTTCCTCAGCCATGACACAGCTTTTTTGTTTGTCATAAGCTCTGCCTGATGGAAGCTGCAAAATATAAGAAGAGTTATGGACAGGGTGCCGAAACCTGGACGCTACTAAAAGCGGATGAGGAAGCCCTTTGTCTTTTCGAGAGAAAAGTTTTGGGTTCGATTTTTGGTCCTGTTTGCGTTGATGGCATCTGGAGAAGAAGATTCATCGATGAACTCAGCGACATGCGCCTAGTCAAGCGTTTTTGGATACAGCGCCTAAGATGGCTAGTCCATGAAGAGCCTATGGACACCACTGCTCCGCACCAAAAAGTCTTCGAATCTGAGCCATTGGGACAACGCAACAGAGGACGGCCCAGGCTCAGTGGGCGCACACAAGTGGAGAAGGACCTCAACGAACGTGGAGTGCGCAACTGGCAGTAGCTGGCGAAAGATCGTGCTGATTGGAGAGGCATGTTGGTTGAGGCCCAGGTCCACTCCGGACTGTAGCGCCACAAGAAGAAGAAGAAACTAGACAGACTAAGGTTTGTATGTCTGGACTACAAACCAGTCTCCTGCTAATCGTTAAACTTTGAACCATCTGTAAACATACGCAGTGGGTCTTTCTGCGACGTGGATACATAGTCCCAGCCAGGGAAAACTAGCATCGCCAGACCGTGATTCAATTCTAATTCCTCAAAAGGAAAGGAAAAGTCACGCAGTGCAGGCTGACTGTCAAATGAGTTTCGACATGGTTGCACGTTGATTTTTGATCAGCCAGTCTTAGCTGCAATCACGGAGGATAATAAATAATAATTGAGTGGCACTACAGCCCACATGGGACCAGGGGCTATCTACTACAACAACTGCTCGTGTTGTGCGTGCAACTGTTCTCCCACGAGTAGAAGAGACCTTCAATTTTCTTTCGACTACGAACAGCGAGATTTGAGAAGCCTTTCATAGAGAATTGATACTCTTTGAGTTTTGTCAGCAACTCGAAAGTGAAAAATGCGATCCCGTCTAGGATTCGAACCTAGACCTTCAGCGTGTGGGTCGACGCACTTACCCACTACGCCACGGCGACCACAATCACACAAACAAAGGATAAAGTGACAGAAATCTACAATCTTGTATTAGCGCGTGAGATAGTTATGACACTAGGCACTTAAAACGATCGCATGCAAACAAAAATTTTGGTATGAGAAAGTTGCCTACGCTACAGGTGTCACTCTAGGCGCAATCCGATGGAGTTTCTGTGTCATCGACGATGCATGCATTACCTTGGATTGCACACCATAAATCAACACACAGTGGACTTCGACCAGCAAACACACTAGGAAGGCGAATACTAACCTATTGGCGAGTATCTAGATCGTCACTGTTTTCTGGAATTCACTAGATGAAATCTACACCAACTACCTGGAAAAGGGCCAAAGGATCACAGGGTTTTGCTTAACTGAATTATTTGACCGATTCTACGACAAATTACTGGAAAACGGTCCCTTTTGGGAAAAGCTGATGAAAAAAGCATCTTCACCACAACAACGCACCAGCGTCGACGTCGCCACTGCAAAGTTGGATAAATTAGAGTACGAACTGCTGCTCCATCCACCATATTCTAGAATTTTTGGTCCCATACTCTTTCTTTTTGTTTACAAGCTTGCAAAAGTCTCTCGGCGGTGTTCGAATAAAGGAGTTATGCCATCGAGGCTTATTGTATCAGAATTCAGAAGTCTCGCTGACTTAGAGCCATCAGGCAGAAAGGAGAATTTGTCGAGCAATAAATCGCAAGTAGTTCGGACGAACCTTTGAGAAAAAAATTCAGCGCTTGCTCCTCTCTGTGAGAAGGACTATTGGGGGAAAAGACACAGCAACTCTTACAAACTGCAGAAAAATGTGATGTGATGAATGTCAGAAAGGCAAAGTCTGATGAGCACACTGGCTGAGTCTAGGGAGTACATAGGTCTTTAGGGCGGTCCCCGAGGCGACTTCGATTTTGCCATAGGCGCATTTCAAGTTATAGGTGCTTCAGTTTCTCCCTATTCTTTACATTCCCGAATCCTTCCATCACCTCCCCCGACGGACGATGTCGGACGACGGACGATGTCGGACGACGGACGATGGACGATGTCGGACGACGGACGATGGACGATGTCGGACGACGGACGATGGACGATGTCGGACGACGGACGATGGACGATGTCGGACGTCGGAGATAATTTTTAATACATTTTTTTTGGTTTTGGAATTTCTGATAGTTCCTGAGGAAGCGCGTTCTGCATTTTAATTGTCTTCTGTCGTAATTTTTGCGAAATCTTGGTTCATTAAGCATTCCCACGTTTTTTTGCGTAAATACTATGGTTTATGGGGTTATGTATCGTCTATCATCGTAGTACTCCAATATAAGAGTCATCTTAAAAATGTCATTGATTTGAAGGACTATGAAGCTGTCGTGTTCGCTATTTCCCCGAGTACATGCATTAATCCGTTTGAGAGCTGCGTTTTATAATTTTTTAAGTTTTTTTTTATATGCGTGGCTGAAGCGTTGCCCCATGCGAGTATTCCATACCTAAATTCGAATTTTACTTATGCAAAGTTCACTTGTTTCGATATGTTGCTTGTGACATGGTACTTTAATTCGGTCAGCGCGTAAAGTGTCTTTCTCAAGGTTGTGCGTAACACCTCTGTTTGCAGATTCCATATAAAGTTGTTATCTATTGGACTCCTAGATACCTGTAGTGTTCTACTATCGCTCTAGGACAACTAGCCGATGTGCTGCAGGAATCATTTCTGAAGTACATTGGTTGTTGAGTTACTGCAAACTGGGGATTTCTAATATGCATCATTTTGGTCTTGGATGCATTGATAGTTAGACCCTGATCATGACACCATTTAGCTGCATTGCAAATTCTTCAAATTCTATAGGTATCTATGGCACACTACAATAGCGGTATTGTCCGCATAAGCAAAAGGTTTGGCTCTCCCAGAACCTCATTGGCATATGGGATGAACAGAATTGGCCTCAGTTTCGATCCCTGTGGAACTTCGTAGGGTGCATCTTCTTATCACTATAGGTTTCACCGATCTTAATGCAGTAATACCGGTTGTGCTGGTAGTCCTTTAGCCAGTTTGCCATTAGTCCTTGTATTTCAATGTGATCAAGAGCTTAAAATTAGCTTAGTATGATTAGGAGTATCAAAAGCATTACCAAAATCTTAAATCTCCAATTGAATCATGTTTTTGATCCTGTCTGTCTGTCTGTCTCCCATTCCCTACTAGAAAGTATTTACAAGCTCGTGATTGCGATTTCCATGGCAGAGGACTTCCGCTTGAACGGCGAAATCAATCATAATATAACAGATTACAGATTCCGATTGACACGCGCAGCAGACCTGGATTGCCGGTGGTTTCATTTCTGTCTCGCGTCAGGCGATGGATGAGCACAAATGTGCAATCGACAAGGTTTATGCCAGAAGAGTGGAAAAGACTCCATGAATGACGTATGCGTCGAGGGCAAGGGAATGTGCATCATCCTCAACTGCACCGTCAGGCGAAATTGTTTTGCAATGTTCAAAGGACATCCAAATTAACAACAAACATGTCCCAAGTAATATAATATAATTTATTTTATTTAACATTATTCTTAGTGCATTTTTGGTTTGCCTCATTATACAATAAATAGTGCTGTACAATTATACATATATATATGTGTATGTACGTAGGTCGGTACATATCAATAAGATAAAACATATCATTAATTAACTATAAACAAAACAAGAAATCTTCCTCACCTTCCCCCACCTCTCTTTCCCTCTCTCTGAACACAAACAAAACAACCGAAGAAATTATTTAAACAAATTGCTCTAAACTCACCTCATGTCATCGCTAATACTTAGTCTTTGAATTGTTTGTTATTTTTTTTTGTTTTTTTGTTCATGTTCAACGCAATTTTTTCTTTTTCTTTGATTTCTTTTTTTGTGTGTATGTAGTATATGTTATATAATAAATATATGTTATTTATTTATATATATAATATACGCTTTCCCTTTTGTTTTTTGTTTTTTTTGTTTTGTATGTAGAGTGTGATTGATTTGATTAGGCTGATTGGAATGAGGCGGACTTAATATCATTGGTTTTTTTTCCACTTTTGTTTTTTCTTTTGTTACATATACATATATACGTAGGTACAACTAGTAATATTTTTTTTTTTTTGGTTAGGTTGTTTATTTTATACAAATAAAAATTTTTTTTAATGAATATACATATATATATTTTGTTTTAATGTATATTTAATAAATTACAATATTTTCAATTTTCCCCTTAAAAAAAAAGAACAACATTTTTAATTTATTTATGTTTAATGAATTTGTTTAAAGTTTGAAATTTTATTTAACTAGAACGTTTATTATTAAGAAATTTCACAATTGTTTTTTGTTTTGTCTTTTACAACAAAATTAAAAGGATATTTGCTAACTTTAAAAAAAGAAACAAAACTCAAAATAAATCTGATGACGTTCCTCAGACTTGCAGAAATACATTTTATTGCTTCTCTTTGTTTGTTTGTGTTTTTATTTTTCAATCAAAAAAATGTTGTTTAATTTTTTTTTGTTGTAAAATGTATCTATAAACACCAATAGAAAAAAGTTCCATTCATAGGAATTTGCGAACATCAACATGGAAAAAAGTAGATTAAATTTTTCATTTTTAAAATGTAAAGTATCTTGCTTAACTCTTGAAAAATGTCAAAGAAAGAAAATAAACGAAATTCCGCTATCGAAGCGAACCCTGGATTTCCTTTATATTTTTTTTTATTTTTATGTTTATTTTCCGCATCACTCTTTAATTCTTTTGGTTTTTCTGGTTGATGGTACAAAGTTTCACTTTTTTTCTAATTTTTAGCTGTTGTCTCCATTTTTGGTTTTTTTGTTTGCTTTTAGAATATCTATTGAATATCTTTGGTTTTCAAGCGTTTTCGATTAATATATTATATGTTGAGGAAATCTCTGGAAGGAGAGACTCAGATTTGTTCACTCAGTTCGGTTACCACGGGGGCAGAGTCGAAGAATTATTTTCAAAAACATGACAAATGGATTCTTAGTTCAAGATGATCACTTAAAGGAATCGTTCAATTTGATATACAAAAACTCTTCGTTGTATACAGATTTTCGACTTTCACTGTAAGATCATCAAATTTCCATTTCAGTTGCATAACAATTGAAGAATGGCTCCATCAGGGGAGTGGCTCAAGAGTAATCGACTGAAAGCAGTCTAAGCTCCCTAAAATTATGCAAGCGAAAACAATTAGAAATTTACTACTGAGATGTGCATTGGATAAGTTGTTGTGGGAGCACCTGATAATGGCGCGAGACTAGTGCACGACAAGAGAAAAACATTTTCGGGAAGTATGCTGAACGCATAAGCCAAAGATTTTTTGTACTGCATGTTTTCCATTTTTTAGCATATTCCCTCCTGTTTCGTGTACAATAATACGCAGCCTACTCATTGCATACAACTCCTTGTATAAAAGAAATATCTTGAGAAGGGCAAAAGGATCAACAGCGCACACTACACGGCATTATTGATGCATTGGAAGGAAGAAATTGCAAAAAAAATGGTCCCATATGAAGAAGAATTCTCTTTAACCAAGCCGTGTTACAAGTCCTTGGCTACTATGGTCAAATTGCACGAATTGGGCTTTGAATTGCTTCCGCACAAACCGTATACTCCAGATCTGGTCCCCAGCGACTTCTACCTCTTTTAAAACCTCAAGGAGATGCTCGCCGAGGAAAAATACGACTCGAATGAGGAGGTCATCGCCGAAACTGAAGCCTATTGTGGGGCCAAAGATAAATCGGTCAATAAAGAAGGTCTCGAAATGTTAGAGCGGCGTTGGACTGATTGTATCACTTTGGTGAGCGACTAAGGATCATCTACCGACTTCATCGTCTTACAGATTACTTCAAGAAATAATATTAATTAAAAAACAGTGCAAAAAGCATGTTTTTAAACTCTACCCGTGACAGGCTATAATCAATTTCGTTGCATAGATCATTGAACGTGTTTATACACCTTGTAATAGGTTCATTGCAACCATAGTTGGTTCCTTTTTTGTCTGCAAAAGTGAGTGATGTGTCACATAACAAACTTAACGCATATCACTTGCGCATTCAAATAAACAGGTCAGCGCTGCAGTTCATAAGGAATCAAGGCCAAAGTTCTTCGGTAGCTCACCGTGTTGCGTGTACTATTGTTTTCTCATGAGTATAGGGGGCCTGCAGGTCAGTGCCGACTCCCAACGGCGACAATTGAGGCAGTTAGCACTCTTTGAATGTTCTCAACTACTCGCAAACGAAGGTCCAGTTCAATCCATAGGGGGACCTGCAGCTCAGTGCCGACTGCGAAGGGCGACATTTGAGAGTGAGTGACTCTTTTAGTGTCGTCAGCTATTCACAAGAGAAGATCCAGTCCAATCAGGGAATCGAACTTAGACCTCCGACGTGGGAATCGACATCTAAGAGCAATGAAAATCAAGAATGTTCGCAAACACAGGGTGCATAAAGCATCAAAAGTCAATTGATCGACTTAGACCCAAACATGCAGATTCCCGAAAGTCGCCCACAATTTCTAGGTGCCCGCAAGGTAAAACTTCCTAAAGATACCATCTCAAGCAATAACGAAAGTAGAGAACGCGGGGGATTGATGTTCCCCATGTAGCCTTTGCGACAATGCGAGCTCACACTAGATTATATTTTTCCAAGATGTTTAATTTTTACAATTTTGGGATTTTGACTTTTCTGACCATTTAGGGATCTTAAATTTTTTATTTCGTCCGTCTGCCTATGACGGCTGATGCTCATTCAGATAATCTATCGAACACACTAAATCTGTCCCATTGAGTATTTGGGCGACATTGCATCTATGAGAGCCTTCAAGCCTTAATTTTGAGAATGTACGAACAACTGAAACTCCGAAATATGAACCAAGTGATCGATCGATTTCGACAACTGATAAACAGTCTGAGGACAGTCACATGTCGATAGAGACTTCAGACCAAAGTGTCCTTATAGGCATTCCATAAGTCGCTGGTGTGGGACGATGTCTAGTGGCATCAACTTCAGGCAATTGAGTAGTAGAGCCCTCTCCCGACTGAGTTGTCTTGATTATCCCAGTCCTCCCTGACGGCGCAGAAACTTGGACTTAAAGCGAATGAGGATGCCCTTGGTCTGAGCCAATCTTTAGTTCTGTTTGCGATGACGACAGATGGAGGAGAAGATTCAACCACGAACTTTATGGGCCGTACAGCGACATCCGCCTGGTGAAGCGCCTTCGGACACAACGCTAAAGATGGCTAGGCCATGTAGAGCGTATGGACACCACTGCTCCGGCATGAAAAGTCTTCGAATCCGAGCAACAGAGGACGGCCTAGGGTGAAATGGCGCACACGAGTGAAGAAGATCCTCAACCAACTTGAAGTGCGCAACTGGAGGCAGCTGTAGAGGTATGTTAGTTGAGGTCCAGGTCCAACCCGAACTGCAGAAGAGCGTTCAGTTATCTCAGGATTGTACTCCGATCGCAGGAGAAATCGGTTCCAGACTTGTAAATTCTCAAGATTTAGTAAAACGAGTTTATTGAGTTTCCTAATTGGTCCACGTTGGTTTTACTGAGACGCATATGCAGAGCAGACATATACCTGATGTCTCAGCTTTCACTGCACAAGTGTGACTAACTCCATAGCTTCTCGCATCGATTACAAGTTGAAGGGTCTAAAAATAAATAACTTACACTCCTTAGAAACATTGCACCTCTTACTGTTTAGAAGACGTTCACTTCCGAGTGATACTAAACTCTTTGAGAAATTCTCAAGCTCAAGGCACTAGGCTGTCCTTGTCTCCTTGAAAATTCTCAACAAACTGAATCATCCAACCAGAGCTTCCTTCTCCTCTTACTTCGCTGGCTAAACCCCCTTACAAATTATATTCTATTTTCCTATCTCACATCTGTGCGAGTACATGTCGCTATCTCTATCTGTCCTATGATTGCATATGGTATCTAGTTTACTTGTCTATATTTCTTTTTATATCTACTCCAAATATTGTATTCGTAAGATTTTTGAATTTTGTTTTGTGTATGCGTGCGATTTTTGTTTTTTACACATGACTGTCCCCTCAAACGATTTTCCGCTTCTACACTGGTTACATAAAACATTTTTCCTTTCTATATGACTGTTTGTATATACTCTATTTTTTCAGTTAACTATTAAGCAAAATAAATATATATATTTTTGTATATATTTGTTTTAAATTTTTTTACAGGCAGGCCAATACTGGAGATATGTTTTAAGTTTACACAAGTTTTACTTTTGTTTTGCTTCCCATTTGTCTTTTCCTTTATACGTTACACACACTTTTTCTTATGCAAATTATACATACAATATTTATCTATATATATAGCTAAATGTGCAAATTATTAGGTGATAAATGAAGAACAGGGTGATTCACAAGACAAGACAGTTTGGTGAAATATTTTAAAGAGTCGTCGCATTGTTTTCTACCGAATATACAAGGTTTGTTGCCAAACTTCTTTAACAATTTTTATGATCTCTTCGAGGATCTATCCCCTTCCTTAACCTGTTACAAATATCTTTAGAGCAAAATATTTAAAGATTTTTAAAAAATTTTGTTTCTTTTTTCCTCTGTGCGTTAACGGTAAGGAATAAAAATGCATTTCTCTACTCAATTTATATACGCCGATCCACAAGCAAAACGATCGGAATCTATTCGAAATTCGAAATTCACCACATGGGGGAGGAAAAATTTCTCACCTATCACAACCAGGACAAATATTTTCTTGATGTCTTCGGAAGTTACTAAAAAAACAGACATTTTATCTTAAAATCTCATCTCTTAGATTCTGCTTTAAAAATTTCATGAAACTCACCACGAAAATGAAAACACAATCTGGCAGCACTTGTCTGAGCCAATTACCACAAATAAAAAAAAAGGTAACCTCAAATTTCTTCTCCTCCATCGTCAAATTGCGATTTTTTTTTTTTCAAACTCCTTGCCCCCTCCTTCACCCCGCCCTCTTCACATCACTCAAACCCAGAACAAAATTTTAAAGCACTGAACTGAACACTGAACACTGAACCGAAAACGAACAGAACTTAACAAAACAGAAGAATACCTCACTGGTTGGCATTTACTGAGCGAAAGGATTTCGTGGATTCGCCCCAGGGATGTCCAGGTTGCCTCCGGTTGTCTGATAGGTCCCGTAGCTGTTACCGGTTCCGTTTGGATTCATCTCATTGAGTCTGGTGTTGGAGAGGGCGCGAGGTATCGGATTGCTGGGCACACCATGTGGAGCCAAGTGGGACGTTTCCTCAGCCACCTGCAAAGAATAACACCGTGCAGGCACCACACATTCCAAAAAGCACATTTCATGCACAAACCTGATGGGGATCTTCAGTGGCAGGAATCTCAGAAATAAAGCCATGCTCCTTTCGGTAGAAGTTGATGAAGATGAACGCGCCCAGTACCACCAGACACATGACGCCGTATCCGCGGAAGGTGGCAGTGGTGCCGTAGTACGTGACAAACATTCCGCCAATAATGGCGCCGCATCCTCGTCCCAGACCGTGGTGGATTCCCTGAAGGACGCCCTGCGCTGAGGCTCTCAGATGCTGTGGTGTGTTGTGGGCGATGTACGAGCACGAGGCCGCCCAAACGGCGGCATGGGTAATGCCCTGCATGAATTCGAAGGGCAGCACCCACCAGGGGTTGCGAAGATAGGAGATGTACAGGAATCGCAGAACGTTTCCAATCAGACCCAGGCACAGGACCTTGACGTGGCCGATCTGAGTGATGAGGCGGAAACTGAAGAAGTACGCGAAAATCTCCGAGACGTGATTGATCACCGACGCGACACCGAAGAGGGTCGGGGAGCCACCATAATCCTGTAGATGCCAGAAGAGGAAAGTGAAAATAAGGCCGATGCCGAAGCCCATGAACCAAGCCACAAAGAGGAACGAGGCGCACTTCAGATCCTTGAAGTGGTGCAGCACGGCCATCCACTCGGGCATCTCTTTCGTTGTCTGCGCAAACATCTTGGACTGGGCCCCCAGGTTTGGCTGCTGGATGGGGGCGCTTGAGGCGCCTCCACTCCCAACAGCCAGTGATGGCAGGTTTAGTTGGGCGGCAAGTTGATTCTGCATTTCGTCCTCGGCAGTGCGGCTGGGGTCCACACTGTCCGACGGCTTTGTTTCTGGCTCGGAAAAGTCGTACTTGAAGGTGATCTGCGTCGCGGTCAGGATGGCGCATGTCATGAGGACTGAAAATGTTGCAAAGCAAATCGTATAGTTCTTCTCTTGGCGCTCCGGGCCACAGGGATGGTCGGGGAACGAGGTCGAGTGATCGAGGGCGATGCCGACAAAGAACATCGATATGCCCCAACCGAGGGATCCAAACATACGCTGGTGACCGTACTTGTCAGCGTCGTCGCCGAGCAGAGTTATGACGGCCGAGTCAGCCAGAGTGATGGCGGGCGCACTGAAGAACTCTCCGATAAGGATCAGGAGAAGAAGCAGGAAGAAGGCCTTCTGAATATCCTGCACGAGATAGAGAGAGAGAGAGCGTAAAGGATTACAGTTTGGAAGAGGGACCTGAAATATGAAAAACTTACTGGAGTTCGGTAAACCATTGACGAGAAGATCGGGCTGACGTAGTCCTTGTGGTGCTTGTCGTCGTAGTTCGAGGCGAAGGTGACCCGGACTGGAGATATCCCAGCGTCGATGTAGGGGAAAGCCGAACGCCGGAACCTAAAGAAAAGTGTCACGGTCTTATTCAAGCAACTTTTCCGCATTCATACCTTCTCAGTGGCTCATCAGGAGCAGGGGCATGTTCTTCGAACAGATCAGGACTCGTCTCAAAGCCTTCGAATGGTGAGACGTCGCGTCGCACTCGTGTTGTCGTCAAAACGTAAGCACTTCGATTCCTCTCAATACACTTGACAGCCTCCGGCTGGATGAAGCCCAGCGGTAGCGTGAACAACACCCAGCAGGCCAGTGAACCCAGCAGCAGCTTCTTTCCTTGCTTGCACCTGCGACACCGAAACCATCTCCAAATCAGCCTCTCATGAAATTGAAATATTGCCTCACCTGTCAGCGTACGAGCCCCAGAAGGGCGCCGAAAGGAACTCCACGAAGGGTCTCATTCCTATCAGGATGCCGCACTGGCCAGGGTTCATTCCCATCTGTTTAAAGTACACACCCATCAGGGGGAAGAGCGATCCAAAGGCTGAGTAGAAAAAGAAGTAGAAGCTCTTCACGACCAACAGCTCCTGGTCGACGGGCCCAAAGAACATCTCGATAACGTCGGACTTGCCTCGGATTTTGTGCGTTGCCTCCTTCGGCTCCGGGTACCTGCGAAAATTCCGAGGAAACACCTTACCGAACGTCCATTTCGACACCTTGTCCCGCATTCAAACTTACAATGACGGATCAACTTCACCCTCCGCCTCCACGTCGACTCTCGGCCTAGCCTTCACACCGTACGGCTGTTGAATGCCCCCGCCGGGTACGTTCTGAGTAAAGCCACCACCACCGTAACCGCCACCGCCACCAGCATCCTGGCCGTAGCCACCGCCGTAATTACCCGACTGGTCATAACCCGCTTGACCGTAACCACCTCCCGCCTGCCCGTAGGCCCCAGCGCCCGGCTGGCCGTAGCCCCCTCCACCGCCGCCACCGTACTCGTTGCCATATTGATCCATGAGTGTCCTTCTTTTGTGTGCCGCACTCCCTTGTTGGCCTACAGTCTCGTTCGCGTTTGATCCCGGGGACGGACGATTAAATGCCTCTTTTGTCCTAGTGTATCTTTCACCGAGCTCAAGTGGTTTCTGTATTCGTTGGTCGTGATGTTATTCTTTTGTTTTCGTCTCCCCCCTCTCCTTGGATCTCGGTTGGGATTGGCTGGTAGGTCGGATTTTACGGCTGCCGCTGTCGCGCCGCTTGTCTTGTTTGCCCTGGAACGGATGATATCTTATTGTGGTGGTCCACTGTACGGATTCTGTGTCCTCTGAAAGCAAACCAAGAATTTGCATGGTAAATTTGTTTTGTAAGGCTTACAATTTTTGCTAAAATGACACTCAGGAGGGCGGGATAGAAAAGTGGGCAGAGGTCTCAGCTGCTTTTTGAGGGAGCAGCATAAATTGTCTCTGCGTTTAAGTCATTTGGGTTGGTTGGGAGGATTAAGGGAAGTGATAAGGGTTTGCATTTATAATTTTTTGGGGGGTGTGCTTGCAGAGGGAGGAATGTGAGAGCTAATTGAAAGATTTATTTGCAAATGTAGAACAGGGTCACTGAGGTGAATTTGCCTAAAGGGTGATAGACTGCCTAATAACACAATCCTCCCAGATCTCAGGGGAGGGACAACAACCACCGTTCTCCGGGAGGTTTGAACTCTCTGTCATTGCACCAGTCGTACAGTGGATTTGCTTCTGTCCTGGTTGCACTTGGCATTGAGATATGAAGCATCCAGATTGGCGCTGTCACTGGTCGCAGAACCATGATTCTTTCGGAATCTCATGGCTGATAATGGAAGGATGATCAAGTTTGTTAGCAGTTCAGCAGCCTTTTCAATTCCATAAATGCTGGAACGTCCAATGCCCCAGAAGGGGATGGTCCACTGGAATTTAAGGCTAAAGAGCTCCCTGTCTGGAGAAAAGGTATTTTCTATGTCCGGAAGGTCTCTTTGTTGATCCATCGGCGCCGCTTACTGGTTGAGAGAAACCAGCAGAAGTCAGTGAGACGATAGTCATTATTCTTAGTGAGGGGGGGGGGGGCAGGATTTGTGGTCACAGGGCAAAGTTACTGATCGCTCTCAACGTGGTGGGATGCCAACAACAATCCCTGTCGATGCGCAAACCAAGTTAACATGCAGCCTCCTAGCGGCGCCCCCTGGATAGCCATTACAACACCCGTTGTGAAGTGAACCAATGCATGCAACGACTCCCTAGCAGTTGTGCGGAGGGCTAACAACCCGCCCACAGAAAAACTATCTTGTTATGAGAGAGCAAGCAGCCTCGGATCTATGGACGGACTTACAACGACGACACCGCGCGAAAAAGGACAACGATTTGCGAGTGTGCTCCTGGAATGTAAGAACATTCTACACTCCTGAAGCCGCTCAAAAAATGGAAAATATCCTCACCGCCTCAGTATAAGGCGACCCAGGAAATACGCTGGATAGGACATGGGATAGTGAAGAAGAAGGAGTGCGACATACATAACAGCTGTCACAAAAGGTTGCATACATTTGGATGCGGATTTGTCGTAGGAAAACGGCTAAGGTCGAAGGTCATCGACTTTAAACCAATAAGTGATCGCCTGGCTGTGATCCGCATCCAGGGCAGATCAGCCTTATATGTGTACACTCCCCTACCGACGAGGCTGAAGACTCTGTCAAAGAGGACTATTACGACCTCTTGGACGGTGCCTACGGAGCCTGTCCGAAGTACGATGTAAACATCGTACTTGGAGACTTCAATGCCAAAATCGGTAAGGAAAACATCTTTGGCGAAGTGTTCGGAAAGCACAGCCTCCACGATACGACAAGAGACAACGGCTTCCGACTCACTGACTTTGCGACAGGCCGTAATATGGTCGTTAGTAGCAAAAGAATCCCCTTGCAAAAACATCCACACAGCAACCTGGCGATCTCCGGACGGTCGAACCGCCAATCACTTTGTTTTCCCCTCGTCGTGGGGTGCACATCGAAGGAAATTGGCGCCTATGTATTTTTTCTCTCCCCCGTCCCAAGTACTCATGTCCCCGGGTGCACGTTGGGTTCACCACCCACCCGCAGGTGCTGGTGCTGGTGCTGGTGGCTGACATGTTTGATGATGGTTGATGTCTTCGGTGGTGCCTAGAATTGAAGTCTTCGATGGTGCCTGACGTGTTCGATAGTGTCTGTCTAACATCTTCGTAGTTCCTGACATCTTCTGTCAGGACTGTAGTGCCACTCAAGTAGTAGTAGTAGTATCTAAGACCACTAGGAACCCGGCAAATCTATGTGTAAAAGCGTTTAGATTATTTTCTTTCAGGAAGGGAGAACCATTGTCCAATGGTAAAAAGATCGTTCAACAGACCCAAAAATGTTGACACTTCCCAGAGTTACAACCTATTAAATTCAACTTTTACGACTTCGCTCCTCGCAGCCCAAATTCTGAGTTAATGTTCATCCGACTTCATGGTGTGATTACACAGTTGTAACGATTTCGATCGAATTGGAAATTTCTTCTATGATGTCAGAAGCCTTATCTCGTTCACATTGACAACAGCAGCGGCAGCCAGCGGCCAAACGCAAAATTATTCTTGCAAATCTCTGTACCGTCTTAAGTGTGAGGACAAAGAAAAAGGCTGCCGGGGTGAACCTGAATTGCAACCAACAAATTTCTTCAGCCGTCTGCAATTATTTATCATCAAGTTTGTCTCTAGACCTTTTCAAAGACTCGCCTTGGATTTGAAATATTTTTTTTTATTTTTGTCAATGGAACTCTGCCCTTAATCAAACATATACCACGAGTGAGAATGAGTGTTTTCAACCAAATATCTGATCTCCCGAAAAGAAAGGTCAAAGTTCACAATAAAATTTCTGGTTGCTGGCAAAATCACCGTGACAAGAGCTGTGTGAGCATTCTCAACCAAATCACTGGTCTTCCAACTCAAAGAGCAGTTAGCGCTCGAAGCAGAACACCGTGAGGATGCAACCGTGATGAACAGAATACACCTCGCAACGAAATCACTTCTGAAACTAAAAAGTATTGCATACATTTAGGCGTTTTTTTTTTTTCATGTTTTATCTGAGTTGCATTGAAAATTTTGTTTCAAAACATTCTTAGCTTGTTAAGTCGTTTCCCTTATTCACAAATTCACGATCATTGTTCAAAATCACGGGGATTGAAAAGTCACTATCACGATCGGTCTCCAGTTGGATCCACATGCGCTGGTCTGAACAAGTTCCACCCTCTTGAGAAAAGGTTGTCCTCAAGTTTTCTTTTATCACTTTAATCCATTAAAGGAAAAAAGTAAAATTCTTGTCATCTAATGTGTTGCATAATTCAACATCAACTTTCATTCAACAATGCTTGCTCAACTTCGTGTCAATTATTCTCGGCCTTAAACATTTAGGAACTAGAACGTGACCGAGACGAAAAGTGTCCAAGAGATGCTTTCGCGACTGCCAAACGAGACACGCATATGAATGCACACAGTTCAAGGGAAATTCTTTTGTCAAACCGGAATGTCCTTACCCTCCCACAGAATCCCCATTTAAAAAGTATAATCTCTCATCGCGCACTCCCATAACGGAATCGTTTTTGACAACAATCAAGACACTCCTCATCATCATAAATCGAAGTATTCAAACTTGCGACTGCCATTAACACATTTGCTTGCATTATTCCGACGAGAGGTCCTTGAGGCTCCCTCGACAAACCATTTAAAGCGACTCACAATCGAAGCGGAGGAGGAGCTCCCATTCAGCGGAGTGTATTTTCGTTTAATTCACTTGTCAGGCAAACCCCCCACCCCGACCCTTAGCGCACACAAGACAATCCAAAGCGTCGACATCATCAGTCTTTTTTTTTTTTACTGTTCGCCGATAAATCGAATGCCAGATGATGATGTTGATGTCACGGGGAAACGGCTAAAATCGATGAGAGAGAGAAAAAAAAATAAGGGACTTGTGCCAAAAACCTTTTGACATCCTTGAGTGGGACACTTGAGGATGAATCTTCCCTCCCGTGCCAGGCCACGCACTATTTAGCATCGCGGCTCCTTACGACACGCTTGATGGGATGATTTTCTCGCGTAAGGGTGCACTTGGCTTTCTTGCCGTTACGGCGAGTTGATGGTTGGTCGCTGGGAAGAGAATGTGAAAAAGGATTCCCGAACGAAGGACGAGGCGACGGTGGCTCACATCCCACCGAGAAGCAGAGCTGAGGTTCATTGGCGTCGAAAGCAATTACATAAAATGCCAGGACGAAATTAATATCGTTTCTCTTCATTGTGTCTACATCTAGGAACTTTTTTTTTTTTTAGTATCTCCTCTCCCCTCGTGTATACACCTAGAGAGTAGATACATTCTCCGCTGACCCTGACGAGAGGGGGGAGGGGACAGCTCTTCCTGTCTCCTCAGTTTAACACTTTTTCAAATCACAATTCTACTCACCAAATTTGTGTATCCGTTTTTGGATGGATTTTTGGATTTTCCTTCCTTCCTGCAAATGTCCTGCTTCTCTGCAATAAGAATTAATAACTTTTTCTTCGCTTTTTTCTCGCACTCGAAACGCACACAGCACAGAGACAGAACACCAGTAGCAGCACACGTTAATGGAGGAGGTGAATGCAAATTTTTTTTACATTTTCCTCTTGAATCCAGCGGAATATCCTCACTCAGACGGAGTTGAAGGGAATTTTGTAACAAACACCTTTTTTTGTGAAGCAGCGAATCGATAGAAATGAGATTATTTTTCCTCAGCTCTAGACGGACTACTTTCCTGACGGACGATTAGACGAGAGCAGTAGCGCCATCATGCGATCGATTTTGTAATGAAATGGAAATTTTGTTCACCCTCTTCGGTGGTAGCTTCAAGTAAGCGTGAGCATCTCTCTGCGGTGTTGTGACAGTCTCTGCGAGTTTGTGTGTGTGTGTGTGGGAGGGAGGAGGTATTCGTTTGACTGTGATTTGATTTCCGAGAGCGTGCGATGAAGCTTTGAGTTTTGTTTTCGAGCTGGAACAAGAGATCTCTTACGTAGGAGGGCGGGGAGAGCTTTTCGTTCTACGTGTGGAGGAATGGTTGGATGGTGGTGTGTTTGTTTGCGTAGACAAATAACTCACCCCCGACTTTCAAGGCTTCCCTAAATCGTTTCAGTGGAACAGTAGCAGTCACAAGGCGATAGGGAATTGTGTAAAGGTTGGGGTGCCTACCGTTCGAATAACTGGAGCAGAGCAGCACGCGCCTTCAAGAAGCTTATCAGATTTTCATACGTCGGCTGAACTTTGTCTGTTTGCTTTAAGAAGATCCCAATTTGACTCTCAAACAAGGACGCAGTATGTGTTCTTCCTACTAGCGCCGATGACTTGATTGGTGCCGTTCAGAAGTTGTTGCACGCGCAGTTCCTTCAGATCCTTCTACTCTTGTGTGTGCCATCGGGTCCATTCGCGTCCCCTGGTGCGTTTTCCCACTGGCTTGGGGTTTAAGACACTTCGGACTGGAGCAGTGTTGTCCATGCGCTCTACATGGCCTAGCCAGTTAAAAAGATTCAACCTAAATAAAGCCAACTGGACCAACAGGTCAGAAATCGCTTACTCTCAATCTCTGCTTGATAAATCGATTTGTCATCGTTCTTAGCAGTTTAATAACGGTATATGTGCTTTCTGAAATGTAAGTGTATGGTCTCGGTGAGCTAAGGTTTCAACAAGACTGTGCTGTAAGCCACAAAATGCGTGAAGTATTAGACTAGAGAATGATAGAGATCCATTTGCGAAGCATTTAATTTGAAGTCTTGCTACATCCAAATGGCCGCCTGGATCGTGCGATATCACTCCTTTGGACTATTTTCTCTGGGAATATGTAAGGTTCCAGGTATAAGTCGACTATAATTGACGCCTTGGAAGCCAATACTAGCCGTGTCATCCACGAGATGCCAGTGGTTAGGCGCGAATGGGTCTTCACAAATTGTGTCAACTCAAACGTTGACACAATATTTCCAATATTGTTCAATATTTCCAAGAAATGATTTTCAAAAAGTAAATGCCATAATATGTTCTTTTAATCGACAACAAAATTTTTAAGTTTTCTTTTAACTGTATATCCTTTATTTAATGTTATAAATCAAAGCTCACGATGAATCACACTATGTTAGTGAAATTGTACAAAACTAACCTCACTTCTGCTTCGTTGCGCAATCTACTCCATAACTGTAATTCGAAAATCTTCACTACACAACAACAAGTACAATTACCAAGTAAATGTCCCTTACAAAACCCCTTCCCGCCCCCCCCCCCCACGCTCTGTAGAGAGCACAAATTTTTCTCACAATCAAAATGAAACAACTTAGAAGAAAATAGTTCATTCCACTCACTTCAAGCATTCGGATCCCCAACGAGCTTCAAAAGAGCACCACCACCATTGCAAGCCCACCATTGTGCGATGTATCGCTCCGTGTCGCGAAAGGAAGCTTGAGTCATGCGCAAAATTCAATTATAAAAGCTCAACCGGAAACTAGTAATGGCTACCGTCTGAATCTCTTTTGGAATTCCCACGCATTTCACTCTCTCGCACGGACATTCCGTCGTCCGTCGTCTGGTCACATCCAAACTCGCCCATTAGCCGTGGATTACTTTACGTGGAGATAAATAATTTGAGCTTTATGATAAAAACAAAGCTTATCGAAACGACCATACGGCATGGGACGTGCTGCGAAAATCAAAACCCTTCTCCATCTACCACCCGCCTGTCGAAAAACGGGACAAAATTAATGACTCTACAGCTCATTCATGATTCAGCAAAAGTGGATCATCCAATAAATCCTTGTGTCGCATGTGTGTCCCGGCTCTGTGCACCTTGGAAGGAACGATAGAGTTTTTGTTGATTGAAATTTGGACGGGATTAGCGGCATTTAGGCAGCCATTCATCGGGATCAAGTGTAAACTTTGGTGAATAGGGACGCAACAAGTGGCGCTGCTATGCGAGTGGCCTAGTATATTGATCTGGTGGTGGTTAGAGGCAGAGACAAAGGCAACAGGAAGTAGACAAATGCCGCGTGCTCTTTTTAAAGGCGCCGCCGGCTTCGGGAAAAATATGAAAACACTTTTTTTTTTTCTCCTCATTGTCTGCAACTTTAATTGAGCAGTTGATGCGAATGATGGAGAGGGGGCGAGGAGTGCCTCAAAGTTAAGAGTGTGTGTGGAGAAGGATCCTTCGTTGAGTAACTGTAATGGGAAAATAATTGCTTTAGGAATCATTAGTCTTTTAAAGAGATTTCAATTCAGTTTAGCATGCAGGACGTAAGGCGGATGGAAAGAGGAAATCTTAGATATCAAGGATGTAGCAGAGATACGAATATGAAGGATGTGTATGGATCTCGATCAAGGTCATGAGCAGAATTGGGCAGGGACACTAACCAACTCAAGGAAAGCTGAACCGAAGGATAAACGCGCTACCGAATAAGTCCTGCAGCTCAGGGTGTATGTTACAAACCCAAACCCATAATTTCCAACAAGAGCGAGAAGATGTCCGTTAAGTTTAGGGTGGCTTTGGCTGTGTCATGCAGCGTTTGTTCATGTCTGCATCGTTAATTTCTGTTCTGGAGCATTATCTAAGGCCAATGTCTTTTTTTCTATAATTGGCGTGCGCTAAATTGATTATTTAGAACCCTTAAGTGACCGGAATTGAGTCGCAGCACGGGCCGAAGGTCTAGAGGAAGAGATGGAAATGAGGGACCGGTGCACATTGGTTTGAAATGCCCGCGGATTGTAATGAGGGGGAAAAGTTGAGCTGGGAAGAGCATTGCATATTCGTGTTCCTTCGAACTGTACGTCCGAAGGTGGGCTTAAGAGTGAACGGGTGGGCATTCCTAGCGAGGCGAGAATTGCGGGTAAATTCTTGAAGGGGAGAAATTCAACAATAATAGCGATAATGCGATGTTCTAGCGAGTCGATTGACTTCTTAGCATTAGTTTTACCAATAAGTTTGTTGTGCTGCTGAATTCTATCAAGTAGGAGCAGAAAGGTCTTAACAGCTCCAGACCAAATAGGAGCGTTATACTCAAGTTTTGGGCGAATTTAAGGGTTTTATGTTGTTGGGTGAAATATTTCTTGCATCGCTTTCAGAAACCTAGACATTTCGCTGCATTTTTGTCGATCTGGAATATGTGTCCAACTAAGTGTTGAGTTAATACACATACCGACGATGGAAAGTCGATCGGTTTCAGCAATGTTAGAGCAAATCATGGACAATGGCTGTTTATTTTGGCAACACTTGAGTGACACTAGACATCACTGGGTCTTGGAAGCATTAAATTCCACTCTATTCTTCTTACCACCAATCAATTATGCCGTCAAGATCGGAATTTAATGAGCCTAACATACGCTGTCGTTCCAAATCTATGGCCGAAGAGGAGGGTCGAGAGCCAAGGAATGAATATGAAAAGCTGAGGGCACTGTCATCAGCGAAGGAGTGGATTGGGTTATAAGCTACAGACAGGAGATCCTTTATAAGAATAAGGAAGTTTTCGTGAACAGATGCCGTGACCATCTTGGATTTTTCTGAATTCCTTAAAGGACATATCTAACTCATGTGATAAGTATGTAGAATGAAGTGACACAACGCAAGCATAAGGTGGTTTACGGACATAAGACGAAGAAGTTTTAACATTCTGTATCTGAATAAGAGTTTGCTTGGTTTACAGTCGATGGCTTTGTGAAGATAGTAGTTAGTACTAAAATATATTTCTTGACAGTTTCGCATTCGAATAACTTTGTTCCGTTTCCCCACCGTTGTGGTCGCCGTGGCTTGGTGGGTAAGTGCGTTGACCCACACGCAGAAGGTCTAGGTTCGATTCCAGGACGGGACATGTCGCATTTTTTTTCAGGGCACCACCTCTTTCGAGTTCCTGCCAACACTCAAAGAGTAACAATTTTCTATCAAAAGTGATATAAAGCTAAAGCGCCTAACAGCCGCCACCTGATACGAGCAAAGGTGGGACATTGACAGAGAAAATGCAGTGAAGTGTCTTCACCTTCTTCACAGACGTCGCAAAGGGCGGCTTCACTAAACCGCAGTAGACGTAGATGCTTAGCAAAGGTGAAGTGTCCCATTTGTGCGCGGACAAGTTTTCTGTACTCTTTACTGTCTACAGATAAAATTAAAGCCGCGGATTTTTTGCTGACGTTCGGGAGCATGCTCTTGGTCATCTCTGGTTGTGCTGTTGGGAGCCCTTACCGTTGACGGAAACCCTAACCAAGGAAGCGGGCAGTCCCAAGGTGGGTTCGGTCCCCTCTAGAACCTTGCTCTCGTTCCCGTGATCTCCCGTGACAAAGCAAATTGAGTCTGCCAACCAAATTAAAGGGGGACTTGCATTCCAGGACTATCTTGGAAGTGGTTAAAGGGTTGAGTAACGCCTTAATCACAGCTTGGCTGTGACCTTCCACCTGTTCTTCACAATATAGTTGTTGGTCATGAGGATCGCAAAAGTTTCAGCCTGAAAGACCGATGCGAAATTACCTAAAGAGGTGGGAAATCTAAAGTTGTCGTCTTCCACGAAAGCACCGGCTCCAGATGCCTCCATCGTCTTGGAGCCGTCCGTGAAAATCCGACTACATTCCCTTCCCGGTGCAGTGTCTGGCCAGAGCCAGTTTTGGATGCAGGAAAAGTCGACATTGTAAAAGCGACTCAGCTGGATCGTTGCCTTGTATCAGACGGCATGTCCCTGAGACTTGTGTCAGAGGAGATGCGGTGCGCGAGTTAAACCAAAAATCATTCCTTTCTAGTCGTGAGATGGCCTTGATTTTACAACCCATGATGTGGATGTCAAGAGGAAGGAGATTTAGCAATGCATCAAGAGCAGAACCAGCCGTGCTGGGAAAGGCCCCTGTACAGCCGAGACATATGTCTGTATATGTTATGTGAAAAACATGTCATAAAAATGTCCCTTGTTTGAGACAGTCTTAGTTCATACTTGATTTCAGTTTTGACCATTAAACTGCAGTAAGGGGGGATATTTCTCGAAGTTAGTTAAGAAGGAGACCCCTTAACAGGAGACTCCTTAACATCGCGTACAAGATCTTCTCTACTGTATTGTATGAACGCCTGAAACCGTTCGTCAACAACCTGATAGGTCCTTAGCAGTGTTATTTTAGGCCAGGGAGGTTCACCATCGAACAAATCTTCACACTACGGCAGATCCCGGAAAAGACCCAAGAAGTCCAAATCGACATTCGCCACCAATTCATCGATTTTAGGACCGCATATGACAGTGTGCATAGGGACGAGCTAAAGGGTACCATATCTAGTTTTGGCATTCCTACCAAACTTGTCAGATTGTGAAGGATGACGATGGAGAACTCTCGCGGCCCCGTCAAGGTCGGCAACGAACTCACCGAGACCTTCAATGTCAAAGAGGTTTCAGCAAAAGTGACGCACTGTCATGTGACTACTTTAACATCATCCTTGAGAAGATCGTGCGTAACTTACAAGTCTACACCAGAGGAACGATCTTCCAAAAGTTAGTTCAATTGCAAGCTTACGCCGACGACACTGATGAGATTGGACGAACATAGCGAGCCGTCAGTGCGGCGTTTGTTGGCATTGAAGCAGAAGCGGCTAAAATGGGTGTGGTGGTAAATGGAGGCAAAAAGAAGTACATGCTGTCATTAAGGAAGGACACACAACATCGGCGTCTCGGACAGAGCGTCACACTCGGCAGCAGAAACTTCGAGGTAATCAAGGACTTCGTCTACCTCGGGTCCGCGGTAAATAGGGAAAATAACATCAGTACCGAAATCAAACGCAGGTTCACTCTTGCCAATCGCTGTTTCTTTGGGTTCAAGAGGCAATAAAGTATTGGAGCCCTCTCGAAAGACTAAGTCGGCTTCGTCATCAAAGTCCTCCTTTACGGCGCGGAAACTTAGACCTTGCCAAAAACGGATGAGGAAGCCCTTAGTCTCTTCGAAAGAAAAGTTTTGCGTGCAATTTTTGGTCCTGTTTGCGTTGATGTCATCTGGAGGAGAAAATTTAACAACGAACTCTATGGGCTGTACAGCGACTTGCGCCTAGTCAAGCGTCTTCAGATACAACGCTTAAGATGGCTAGGCCATGTGGAGCGTATGGATACCACTGCTCCGGCCCAAAAAGTCTTCGAATCCGAGTCATTGGGACAACGCAACGGAGGCTCAGGCTAAGCTGGCGCACACAAGTGAAGAAGGATCTCAACCAACTTGGAGTGCCCAACTGGCGGCAGCTGGCGAAAGATCGTGCTGGCTGGAGAGGCATGTTGGTTGAGGCCCAGGTTCACCCCAGACTGTAGCGCCACAATAAGAAGAAAAGGAAGAAGTTGGTTGAGCTCCTTTGTGGGTGTGTTCGCTCGTGCTCGTTGTCTTAATCAAGGACGTACTCAGACCATAGTCGAGTTGTTTGTTAGCCTATAGTGCAACTTTAAAATTCCATCGCCCATTTCAATTCCAGTAGCTTCAGATTATTTCTGTGGGAATAGCTAAGTTCAGAGAAACGTACAATATCCGGAATGTACCCCGTGGACGTGACGGAAGACCGGTGCAACGAAAGAAAAACAGCAACAGTCCAATCCGTCTTTTTTGTAGAATGTCTACAGATGTACATAATCCCACACCACAGCGCTTGGGGCAGTCAGAAATTCCTGCTAACGACACACGTCCCACGACTCTTACAAAATGTCCCCAACCTCCACATATCCAATACAATATTCTTTATTATTTTGACATGAGTTGTATATCTGCTTAGTATAATTACATCCTTACACATAACAATCGATTAAGAAGTACAAAATTAAAAAAAAAACACCAACAGCTCCTCACTGCAAACCTCAAAGCCCACCACTTCCACAAGCTCAAATAAAAGTCCATCTCATCCGTTTTGTTTGTTAAATCTCATCTTTTCTATTAATTATTCTTTCATACTCGTATAATGATAAATTTGATGTATTCTCTCGGCCAAAAAACGTGGAAAATCTACTTGCTCCTCGAACTCTTCGGGCGACTGCAGACTGTGGCGCAACGGTGTGCGCAAAATATTGCAAAACAAGACTATTTCGAGAAACTCTCACAAACAATTTGAGAATGAAATTGAAAAAAGAGGAATAAAATTAAAAATCGTTACATTTTGAGAGGGGGAGAGATGCTGTTACAATTAATCGATTAGTATTTCCCAAGATAAACAAAATAAATCAATTTTGTGTTGTTGTTGTTGTTGCTATGTAGAAATGATTTTCGCTGAAGGTGGTGCTAGTATCTATGAGAGCTTCTTGGCCTTCTGATAGAGTGTGTCGACAACTTTGCCCATACTATGAATTGTCTCGAGGACGCGTTCGTAGGTCTTGTCGACGGTGGTTTCTTCGAAGACGATAAGTACACCTTCACCCTGATCGAGGATACCGCTGAACTTCTTGTCGAGTATCATTTGTGACAATTTCTTTTCAACCTGAGGCATGGGAAGCTTAATGCAATCGGCTACATGTGACACCTGAAATGAGAAAGAACGAGAACGAGATAAATTTAAGATTCAATAACAACGCAATAATTTGAAAGTCGTCAGAGGAATGTTTGTGTTGCCTGCCCGCTTGGCGTGGGTGAGTCATCTTCAAAACTGGTATGGGAAGCTAGTTTGTAGCTAGAGCAGTGCTTACCGATCTAGTCGTGGAGAAGCATTTTAATTCGACGCACATATCAGCGAAGTGGATGAAGTCATCAATTGTGGTGTCTTTAGAGCAGACGACAAACTGTATCACCTGAAGAGTGCGTCCTTTACAAATGTCTTACCCTCTCAGGCAATGGTTTGCTATCCATCGCTTACTGCGATATGAATTGTTGGCTTTTTGGGACTGAAATCGAATTGTGCCACCAGAGCATTATGTTTCAGATGATTTCTCCGTTCACTTGGGCAATGATCAGACGCAATTTATGACTTTAAGCGCTTTAAGGTCACGACATGATTGTTCGTCTCTTTGCAGGTGACGACTCTGGGGTTGCCATGGAAACCTGGCTAGAACCAAATTTTTGCAACATTTTGGAGAAGGCCTCTGTGACGTTGACGCTTTTTTCCATTCCAAACCAGCAGACTCTCATGAAATCCACTGAAAGTGGCGAGTGGTAATGCGACTCGGGTTAAACAACCCAACCGCGCGATGCCTTCAAACAGTGGTCGAAGTTCCATTTCACCTCTAACAGCACGCACATCCCAAGAAATACCCAAATCTTAATTCCAACAACCGCCTCCTCATCAACCACACATTCACAATACTGAACAAACATCCAATTAGTCAGCAAAAAAATTAAAAATGTCATTGCAGGCGTTGCAGACTTTGCATTTTCCCCACTCGTACACTTGCTCACAATCAATACAAACAAAGAATCCGGCGGCCTTCGGCCAACAAAGACGTACAATGCTACCGAATGACGCGGTAGCTCACAAACAACAACGAATTCCGTCTATTTTAAGCACTCACCTGAACTCTCGAGTATGGTTCGATGATTCTGCAAAGATTCTGCTCCAGCATTGTGTCGTACAATGTGCCCAAGTGTGCCTGCACGATGACATCTTCGGCCAGTTCTTTTTTGTAGTCCTTCAGGGCCTGCTGGAAATCGGCTAGGGAACGTTTGTGCGATGCCTCAGCAACTGCTTTCATTGCGTCAATGTCTCTGCCGGAGTATGTTATAGCCTAAAAGCAAAGACTCAATTTCTATTCCCAATCGAAAAGTTCTTAGGAACTTACCAGCTTCCCACTTATGATCTGATTCACATCATCCGACTGACCGAGCATAATTTTGCACAACAACATGTATTTGAGCGCGGTCAATGCCCTGACTGGGTCGACACTATCGAAACCCTCGAACGCCTCATAGAAGTATGAGAATCCAGTTTTGAAATCCCTCTCATCAGCTGCATGCAAGATGCCTGACTGGAGATCTAGGGCGCCCTGAACTTTCGGTGGACAATAGATCGCATTCGCTGTGGTTCGAGCAGATGTGAGGGCAGCCCGAGCTTTCGGCAGATTACTAAGCGCATGGTAGGTCTTCGATTCCAACAACTGCACCTCAACCAGAAGATTCTTGTCGTCCAACTTCTTCAGCTCCTTGAGCAACTGCGATCCCAGCTGGAGCGCCTCTGTATACATCCCGGTATCAAAGTACAAAGCAATCAAACGGGCCTCCAGCGACTGCCTCAGGAATGTTCGTTTCTCCTGTTTCGCCCACTCGATGCAATCTTTGCACAATTGCACTTCAATACCTGTACCAGCCTCCATATCCAGAAACAGATCCACCAAAGACCTCACCAGCTTCGCAGCCTTCGCCTTGCTAATCAGACTCAAGAAAGGTCTGGTAACTTTAATGAGGTCAGCCAACTCCTTTGCCTTGCCATCTTGTTTGTACAGTTCGCCCAACTGCAGGATGCCCTGCTCCTTGATGCGGATCAGCTCCTCATCATTCTCGGCTACCTCTTGTTCGCGAACGATTTTGTTGAGAAAGTCGATGCCCTTCTCGGGACTCCGGGTGGAGAGTTCTTGCGCCCGTTCGATTTTCGTAGCACCGGCCATTGTGTTCTGTTTTTGATTAGCGTTTGGTAATGGGAGTTTTTATCAAAAATTTTATTCAATTAAGCACTCAGAAATTTTCGCTGATCCTTTTGTGAGTTTCTCGTGTTTTCTTTTGCGATGTCGTCGGGTATTTCTTCTTTCTTGTTCGTCTTCTCTTTATTTCTTTTCGTTCCCACAAAAAAAAATAGACCTGTGTGTCAATACGTGAATTACGGTAGTGTGGACGACGGACAAGCGCTAGTCATTGCATTCAGGTTGGCCAACTTTGACAAATTTGCAAGACAAAGGGAAACTTTTTTTTTGCGGTTTCCTTAAGGCTAAGTGTCACGTTGTTAAGTACTCTTTGATACTTTTGTATAAAATTTTGAAATCTATGTTTCTTAATTTTTACAAGAATTAAACGAGGAGGCCTTTGTGGAAGAATGTAAAGCCAATTTAAATTTGAGCAAATTAAAACGTTTGCAAGCGACTGAACGTTCTTGCTTTTTACAATTTTTGACAGTACTTCATCCACATGCGTGCCAATTTGTATTCATTTTCAGATGTTGAAAATCCGATCAGAAATGAACAGCAATTGTTTGTAGTTTATTGAAAGTCAATCAAATTGATTGAAAAGTTGAAACGTTCTTATCTACCGTCTTGTGACTTTGGTGTGAGCGTTCACATTTTGTGTTATTCACAACGTTGCGTTGAGCCGTCATAGCCGTGTATTATTCACAGCGTGTCAAGGACGTTTTCCTTAAGGGTTTTCATTTGTACAGCGGCTTGATGGACGTAAACTGTCATATAATTTTCAGGACTAAATGAAAATTCGGGTGCATTTTGACGGTTTGTTTGACGGTGACGGTGTGTTTGAGGATAATATGAGGTTTTAGAGTTTCGCATGTTACTTTTTAATATCACGTTACTCTACGGTGAGATCGGGTCTGTTCACAGACTATCTCATTTTGTTGAGTGAGGTTTAAATTCTGTCAAAAATTGCGCAAATAGTGAAATAGAACAGAGAGAACTATTAAATTTAAAGACTCCCTGAGAATGCTTGGGAAGAATGTATCTATTCAAACCTCTACACCCTTAGAGCACCAGTTTTTGGCCAGAAAATGCTTTTATTTAGTGCGTACTTGGCTCTTCTATTTTCTGTCCTCTTCCGTCCTCTATCAATTTACGGTGACAGTTAATTAAGTTCGTCATATTTGAAAAAATAAAAACCATTGCGAACTGAATTCACTCATTTATCGGTGAGAACAAAAGCAACAAATAATTTTAATTCGTTGTAGTTGCCAGCAGTGGGAAAATTCTTCTTCGCGTGAATTTTTTTTTTGTTGTATTTTCTTTCTCGCATCAAGTGCGCAAAGAGGTTTCCATTTTTTTGTGCAAATCGTGGTATACAGTGGTCACCGCTAACAAAACTTTATCATTTCGGTCCAAACAAAACAACCCACAAAGACTAGACTATTTCCCAGCGCAATTCACATTTAAACACAATTAAAATTAGGTTCTTACATGCCGGAGAAAATGAGCAGACGCATGGTAATTTCACAATCAATGTTTTATTCTTGTTTCTCGGCCATTCAAATTGCATTTTCATTCGATTAAGAGAAATAACTTTCCGTCTCGGCTGTGAAATTAATTCGGGGTGGTAGAATATTCTGGGTTTCCACCCGTTTTGTTTATACCATCAAAACACAAGTGCCATGGAAATGAAGTTGTCCGCAATTTTGTTTGTTTATGACTTTGTTGTCCCTTATATTGATTAAATAGAATTGCCGGCTTTTGATTTGAATGTGAAAGTGCTTGACCAAACTGAGAGATTTTCCTCTTTGCTTCTATAAATAGCTATTTATATCTTGTTGCAAAATATGTTGATCGTTTCTAACCTTAATCACTTGCAGACACCGCGCAGCGACAGTCGAAGCGTCAGCAATTCCCCAATACGGAAGAATGGCAGAAGGTTTGTGTAAGCTTCCTCCACTTACAAGCTTTAATTCATCGCCTTTGCTTCCACAGAAAATCGCCCAGCTATTCACGTAGCCGCTCTAGATCGAGAACACCATTGCCACCGGTGAGGCGAAATGGCCGACGACCCAGTGACAGTCGAAGTCGTTCAAGGTATGTACACGCTTGTTGCAAGCGCTATGCATTAAATTTATTGAATTTTCTTATGGAAACGTTCCCCAAACATTCACAGCCAATTGTCAATGCTGTTCAAGAGCTTCGCCAGAAAATTTTGTTATCAAAATTTTGTACATTTCAAAACAAAAATACTCAAATCTCTCTCTCTCAAAAAAAAAAAAAAAACATCAAGCAAACACAAACTCTTTGCAAGAGACAAACATTTAACTAATTTTATTCCTCTCAAAGGTCGTACTCGCCAAGGGATAGGCGTATGTCGCGTTCTCGTACACCATACCGTTTGAAGCGACGATTGGGCACAAGAGTAAGTCACATTCAATTCTGTACGTTTCTACAAATGCCAAAAACAATCGTTTTCTCTTGCAGGAAAAGCCACTGCAAAGTAAGTGCCTTGGAGTGTTTGGCTTAAACATGTACACAGATGAACAGAAAATTCGCGAAATATTCACAAAGTTTGGTCAGATCGAGCGCATACAAATAGTGATAGACGCTAAGGTGAGTTAATCCACATTTGCTTCGGATTTTGTGTGTCAATCATGTCGCATTGCAAGAGTCAGATCTGTCTTCAGGCTGGACATGTCTGACAGCGGCAATTGGTAGAGAATCTTATCAGAAATTTAGAGCGGGATACTGCTAAGCAATGGTGTTCTGTCAAAGGCTTTTTGAAACATATTTTCATCTGTGATTGGGTGATGATTGTGATTTTGTGAGTATCGCTTGAATTTTATTCGTGTCTGCTCATGAATGGCTGCGTGTGCAGTGTCATTAGTCTTTTGTTGAACAATTGTGATGATTATTTGGCTTTCGTGCACAGAAACCGATGAAATTAGACTTGTTTTCAGAGGTGTAGGTCATTTCAATGTCCCTCCATGGTGGCTTACGCTTTAGAAACTTATTTAAAGGCACTGAACTTCAGTTGTGTCTTGCGAAACGACGAAATCTATGGGCCGTACAGCGACATGCGCCTAGTCAAGCGTTTGCGGATACAACGCTTAAGATGGCAAGTCTATGTAGAGCGTTTGAACACCACTGCTCAGGCCCGAAAAGTCTTCGAATCTGAGCCATTGGGACAACGCAACAGAGGACGGCCCAGGCTAAGGTGGCGCGCACGAGTGGAGAAGGACCTCAATCAACTTGGAGTGAACTGGCGAAAGATCGTGCTGGCTGGAGAGGCATGTTGGCTGAAGCTCAGATCCAACCCGGACTGTAGTGCCACAATACTTCAGTTTTCCATTCATCGTCCCTTCCAAACAATGCTTGAGGCAATTTTTTCTTTAAGTCCTCTCTCTCTTATATTTACCCATCACAACGCTCTAATTAGTTGGATTCAGAATCTTCACAATTTGTTGTTGGTTGTGGCCACCACTTAACGTGATCGCCGCAAGTGAATTGCGATGTCAACACTCAGCCCGCGCATCTCGCTACCAATAGACCAGCGCGCTGTGCAAATTAATTACAAGCTCTTGTAGCTTCTCGAACGAAAGATAAGATTGCCGGTGATTTTCTTTCATTTCATTAGTTGATAATGTGCGTTTGTTGGGTTGGTCGGGAGAAGGGTGATCGTCTCAAAGGGGTTTTCACCTACGATAGCCGTAAAAGCATTTTCCTGTTGCTTTGTGTTTGCGCTTTCTTGTCAACACTGACAGCACCAATCCGGAGCAAATTGAGGACACTATAAGCAGAGTATTTGTGGGATGTGATAGTTGTGTAAGATCTACCACTTGTGCTGTGTCTGATGGGAACGATAGCGATTTAGAATTCATGTTTATTTATTTTCTACATTCCATGTGTTCCATACCCCCACTTTCACTATGAATCACAATTCAATTATTTCCTCCCTCTCGCACCTACATCCAACACAATGCTTCCTCCGCTGCGATGCATTTCTATTTTTGTCCTCGACCTTATTGCATTCTGCACATGCCAGCTTTCGGAACAATTAAAGTTACCTCACAAAATCACTTTCATTGCCACAGTGTTTGCATTTCGTTTCCGATTTTTTTCTTTTTGACATTTGCCATTGCTTCTCTCGTTTGTTTCTTTCACAGACTGGACGATCCAGAGGATTTTGTTTTGTATACTTCAAAGAACTGTGCGATGCAAAAGTTGCAAAAGACGCCACAACTGGAATGGAAATCGATAAGCGTCGGATTAGAGTAGATTATTCAATTACACAGAGACCTCACACCCCAACGCCAGGCGTTTATAAGGGTCGACCAACAAGGTAAGGATAAAATGCGTACATTTTGTGATGTATGTTTGTTTGATGATGTCTGAGCTATGCAAGTTCAGTCTTTGCCTTCAGGATGGATCTATGCACTTTCTTCGCACTATCTCTCTCTGCACACCATTCGAGTCGTGTTCTGTTTGTCGGTCGTTGTCATTGTCTGAGCGCGTTTTGACTGTATGATGTCCGGTAACAAAACTTTGAGGTTGTGACTTTCATTTTCTTGTCCTGAGTGCTGTACGATTTAGAGGATGTATTCGATTATAGACGTTGAAGAGTATTTTTTTGAACTTTTCCATTTTTAAAAGTCAGATTGCTTAGTGTTTCGACATTCCAAGTTGCGTTTCATTACTCCACCATAGCAAGCCTAAGGCGCATTTAAAAAAATTTTTTTTATTGTGTCCTGGTGACCTAGCAGAGCGACAAAAACTATTACATTCTACAAGCTACTCCGTTTAAAACCCTCTCCTGTGGGTGAATCCAATGTAAGGTTTTTTTTGTTGTCTTTTAGTCGTAATCATTCCTCATTCGACGGCAAGGACAATCATGTAAATGCACGCACGAGAGATCATTAGGCTACTCGATCCTCCGCTTGCGGCTCTATCTCCTCCAGAGCTGTCCCTCAATGCATCGAGGCGAGTTTATGAACTTAACGCAATCATCTTGCGGTTGGTCTGGCGAGTGGTCGCCTACCTGATGGAATCACATCCAAGGCACACCTCGGAAGTTGTGATGAAGCGGACAGCCGCGCCACCTGCCTAATCTATCGAGGCAAGGCCCTTTTCGTCCGCACTCTTGTTCTTTGGATTTGGAGGATTTAATTTGATTTCAAAGGGAGGCTCACACACTGGTCTTACTTTAACTTTTGCGATAACAGTGCAGGAATAGAGAGATGTAACTTTTGCCATCAAAATTTTTGAAATAGACTAACTTCCAGTAATGTTGGTTTCCAACGATCTTCCGTCATCTGTTTCCTATTCCGGTTGGATAGGATGGCATGCGTTGTGCTGCGTCATTAACTCATGATCTTAAGCGTTATATCCCCCTATATGAGACGCTTAAATAGATTCATGCCACCGTAAAGTCGGCATAGTTCGTTTTTGAATCTTCTCCTCTAGATGCAAGAAGCGCTAAACTTCTCTTCACTTAGTCGACATTCGTATTTTTTCCTCTTTCACATAAAAAAAGCGCATTTCAGCAGATGCTCCATCATTTTCAAATGATTACAATCATTTCCAAAATCGAGCAATTACTGCTTTGTCTTCAAATGCTTTAAATTTCAAAGGTTGTCAAGCACAAAGCCATCGTCTAACAGTCGGATTTAACCTATAAGAGTCTCCGAGTTTACTAAGCTAACATCTAAACGTCATCTTCGTGTTTATTTTTTCTCCTTTCAGGTCATACAAAGAAAGAGAACATTACGACCGCTACAGAGAGGAATACCGTGGCCGACGACGATCAGGTTCACCGTACCGCGACAGAAGAGAACGCTACGGCCGCAGTCGGAGTAGATCCTTCACTCCACGTAAGACTCAAACTTCTAGCCAATATGTCAGCCAACTTCAGCATGTTCCGTCTTCCATTGCAGGACGCTTTCGTCGCTACTAGTTCATCGCAAAACAAACGTAGGAGTAACACACAACCAGCTGAATCATCAAAATATCATTATTTATCATAAACAATGACTTCACACAACAACTCTGCTACTACTTCCTTCTTAATTGTTCCTCGTTCCTTTTCATAGTTTTAACTCTTTTGATTTTCTCTGATTCTCCTCTTCTTTTAGTTTGTGTGACATGGAATTGATTATTTTTTTTTTTCTTTTAATTTCCCCCTACTTCTAACTCATCATCCTAGCTATGTAAACGTTAATTAATTAGTCTTTATTTGTTTGTCCACAACGCGCGCTCGGCTATTCATTTGATACATTGTGAATATGTAGAAAATGTTGCGTCCTTCACAAAATCAGCCAGCGCGTGCGCGTGGACACGGTTAAAATGTATAAACTAAATTAATGAAAACAATTATCTCGTCTCCTGTACGTGCGGTCGCCTTTCCCTCTGTCTCACTGAACGAGATCGCGTTCGATGGACTCTAAAGAATGAAACTATTTTTGTATAAACCGCCCGCGAGGCCAAAAAGCGCATCCCACACGGTTTTGAACTGCAACGGCATATACTCCACACACGGTATGCACGTATGCTCGTTCGGTAGACCGTATATTACAACTCAAATATTATTATTAACAGTTGATTTTGGCCGCCTTTTTTTTAACTTTAAACCTTTATTGTAATATATAACATGGAAACAAAAAAAAAAAATAACAAAACATGAAACTGAAAAAAAAACTTAGAGTAAATAATAAATCAAATAAAAAAATGGAGACCCATGCGTGTGCTTTTTTTTCTGATCTCCGTAGGGGGTGGGAGCACTTTTAAGACGTTGACGAGGTGACTGGTTGCCGCGAGGTCTTGTAGGCGATCTCGAGGGTGCCCTGAATCGTTTGCATGTCCGAGTCGATGCTCCGTGCCCAGTTTTCGACGTCACCAAGTTCCTGAAAAGAGGGAAATTTCTTTAGTCCATTGCGAGACTTAAACGAAAGGATTGGTCGTCAGCCATTGCCAGAGGAAAGTGTCAGGCAACGAAACTGGAACCTCTTCCGAACAGGCTCGAGATAGGTGAGAGCTTAATTTCATGGAAGCAAAGAATCACTCGATAACACGCTGAAGTAAAGAAGCCATACGACAATGTTCATTGCACTACATCCCAGGTGTGCCCTGGGAGGCAAAGAATCTCTTGTAACTTGCGAAATTTAGTGGGACTTGCGGAGTATTCTTCCAATTTGATGTCTTTTGTGTCAAATCCGACAAATTTTTCATCAGTCTCTGCGATTGGTGCAATTCTTTGCACAAAACACACAACAGATCTGCATTCACCGCACTTTTCTCTGCCCACGAACCACAAAATGACAAACATTTCCTTACCTTTAAAGCACTGCTAAAGTTATCGATTAACTGCAACCACTGATGTGTCTGCTTGGCAAAGTTCGTCGCACCGACATGAAGTTGCTTGGCCTCAGCATCCAATCGTTTTTGATTCAAATACGCCTGGGCGACACTAAAAACAAAACAAGAAACATAAGACTGTATTTGTTTACAGTTTTTGCGCTTCGCTTACCCTACATTCAGATGATCTACAAGTGCTTGTGTTAGCTCATTAGATGCTTCAATTGCTTCTTTGCGACGAATTTCTGTTGGATTATTGGCATGTTTTGACAAAGAATTAGAGGATGCCTTCTGTTTCGTAACTTACCTTGTTCTTCCTTGCGTTTAGCTTGGCGAGCTTGGTGTTCTTTTATCATGGCATTAAGCATTTTTGCTGGAGCTCAAAAAATACGTATGATTACTCGGAATTATTTGATTGAACATCCCAAGTGACAGATGCTAGTCGGGGTAAAGTGACGTCTGCCTTGACGTTTCTATGGACTGCCAGGTGGCGTGCATGGCACTAAGAAGACAAGATTAAACTGAATGGTCTTGCCTGATAAGCAAACATTGAAATGATATTCAGTGAGTGTCCCAGACGTGTCCTGTAAATTAGATTCCATCAGGTAGCCGTCCATCCAGACCCAGAGCAATGTGATTGGACGAAGTCAGAAATTCAGTTCAGCGTGGGGATAATTTTAATGAATTGGCTCAATTGTGGAGGATCTTGCTCGAGAATGGTGCCCTGCTGACACCATTATTGAAAAATGCGGGCTTAAACGATAATGGTTCATTATTGATGGTCCTTCAGCGACTGGTGGGTATCCTTCTCCGGATCTCAAAGACTGCTTTCGGCGCATTTTCACCTCTAAACGACTAGGGCTTCTATCAGTTTTAGTGCTTAGACATCTGTCGTCTGTAATAGTCGCCTTGAGTCCTAGGGTATACAAATAACTTGCAGGTAAACTGATCTTCTTAAGAGTGTGGTCCCTCTCAAAAGGAGTACAAGGATCGCTGTACTACACCTAATATTCATGGCAATTCAGAAAATATCTAGAAATAGACCAAAGAATCAATAGCTTAACCAATCGAAGCAAGAAGCCGGACAATACATTCAAACACACAAGATTACCAACAGAAATCACGTGCTGTTGTAGCCAAACGGTTAAAGCTAACCTCAAATAATTGGGGCGATTGTCGTAGAGGCCTTTCAAAGCAAGTAGTGGGGGTTCCCAACGTGAACAAATTTACATCTCCCATTCAACTAGTTTTGACAACTTTTATTAAAAAATTGAGTATTTCTTCGCCTGATATATTTGCAAAGCTACTCGTGTGAGAAAGCCTGCAGAGGTTTAAGGAGCTCGGAAGAAGGAACAGAGTAATAATTGGGTACCAATACAGCCCACAAGGGACCAGGGGCTAGCTTCTACAACAATTACTCGTGTTGTGCGTGCTACAGTTTTTTTGCCGACTCCGAACGGCGAGATTTCGGAAGCTTTTCATAGACAATTGATACTCTCTGAGTGTTGTCAGCAGTTCGAAAGAGGTGGTGGCGTGAAAAAATGTAAGGTGTCCCGTCCTGGAGTCGAACCTAGACTTTCTGCGTGGCGGTCAACGCACTTACCACAACGCCACGGTGACCACAGGAACAGAGTAAAGAGCTGCTAAATTGCCGGGTCAAACGATCTACATATGTACGGCAACCCGTACTTTCTAACGCCTCTCAACTATTCACCGCCAAAGCATGGATTGTATTTAAGGATGAAATTTGGAAACCAGAGAATACTTGCTGGGCAGAGGAATAAATCAAACAAGCCAAAGAGAACACAGTTCCATATGACCGCAAAAAAAAGGCAACTTGGAGTTTGCCGCTCTTATGAAAGTCCCTTAAAGACATTCATTTCACAAAATAAATTCAACTCCAGTCGAATTAAGAATCATTGCACAAACTATAACATAACACAGCCCACTGCGCAGTTGTGGAATGTGTGTGGAACGCGATGTCAACTCGGCCAGCAACACCAGAACCGAATCCACTTCATAAAAACGATTCGCACAATCGAGGTGAATAACAATGACGTTCCGATTAATTAGAAAAAAACATGTTTTCTTTATTATTTGTTTCTTTACATTTATACAATTGAAATCCGTTCGAACAGTTCAAGAAGACAAACATTTAATATCCAATAACATCATATCCACTTATCACAATTTTCTAAACTCAACACAATCATCTCTAGTCTTAACGCGATTCGGATTAAAAGTAGAACATTCAAAAGTAAACAAATCAACCGTAAGAATGACAAATTGCGCAATTTCGCTAAGATCTGCCCTTTCCTCACTTCTTCGCAATTGTTTCGAAAACGTTTCATCAACTTAATCGCTAGTATTTATTTGTTTAAATATTTTATATTGTGCTACAAGAAGTACTCCTAATATCATATAAATTTACAATTCAATTTACAAGACGAACGATCTACAGGGTGTTTCTGCATTTCTATTTACAAATATTCTCCTCTAAACATACACATCGAGGTGTTTCTGCTTCAGGTTTGTGCTAATAACTTGCTGATACATGTAGAAAAATAATTAAATTGTTTTTCTATTTGAATATTATCATTTGATTTTTTTTTTTGGTTAACATATATTTTTGCGTTTGTATTTTGTTTGTTGTAAGGTAAAGTGTTCTTTGCTTTGTTAAGTTTCTGGTAATGATGATAAATGGAGCTAACCAAGTGATTCCAAGGGCGAATGTCTATGAATTAATTTGTCTTAATTGTCAACAATTAACGGTATACGTAAGATGTATGTTTTGAGCTTCATCTGTGGGACATGTGATCGGGAAAGGGTCACAAAAACAAAACAAACAAATATTTGAACACATTGCCAACGAAAAGAGACATCGACTCCTCCTTCGTTCGCCATTGGAATGTTAGCCCCACTTACAGGGCTTCTCTTCGAAACTAAGGAAAATATTTCTATAGGTTATGTAAGGGTATCCTGATTGTTGCTTCTTCATTGTGAGTTTGCATCGTTTTTACCGTTGTTTTGTGTCTTCTCTACCACTGCTGGTTCTCCATTTGTTGCTGTGCGTAGGCGTTGAGTTTTGCTTGAATTGGTGGCGCTGGAGCCCTTGGTTTCCGTGGTGGATCCGCAGGTGGTGGCTTGACTGGAGGTGCTGTTTGGAAAATAGTTTCAAGGAAGAGTGTGTGTGTTTTGTGTGAGACAAGGGATATTATTTTAAAGAGTTGCAATGAGTGCCAATTTTGAAAGTTGAACATATGCGTGTGCAGGGTGGAAGGAAGAAGAAACAGTGGAAACGTAAAGAAATTGAATTTGAATGGATTTATGGTTGATGGGGAGACAAATTTTGTCTGTTTCGGTATCCCTGTCTTAAGCAACACTAAGCTACGAGTAACTAAAAAACCACGTATCATTTTTTTCGGAAATCCGAATTTTGTAGTTTTGCGTTGTTTGTGGCAGGCTGAGGGAACAATGCTCCTAACAGGAAAGAATGGAAAATGACAACTAAATCCTGCTAAGAGAAATTATTTTAAAAGTAGTTTCAGAACGGAAGACATGAAGTAGACAATCAATTCCGACGTTGTGTTGACTATAGAACCAGAGCAATACGGTCTCTGAACAACGCACCGAATGACGGTCTGCTCAAGAGATGCCAGAGAGTGTACACAATTAGAGAATATCTTCAACGTCTGTGCTTTGCGTTGTTTATGCTCAATTTTATGCCAGCTAGAGAGGCCAACATGGTAATTCCCAGTTCCACTCCGGGATCTAGAGACTCTAAGGAGAAGAAATCTAGGGTCTAAATGGGTAGTTGGGGAGGCACCTATGCACACGAGGTAACTTCGTTGATTTACAGCCTCCTCGTGGCGCCCCCTGGTTAGCCTTCACAACATCCGTTTTGTGGTACACAAATGCATGCATGCATGCATGCAGGGCATGTAGAGCGTATGGACAGCACTGCTCCGGCTCGAAGAGTCTTTGAATCCGAACCACAGGGACAACGCAACAGAGGACGTCCCAGACTGAGATGGCGCACACAAGTGGAAAAGGACCTCAACCAACTTGGAGTGCGCAATTGGAAGCAGCTGGCAAAAGATCGTGCTAGCTGGAGAGGCATGCTGGTTGAGGCTCAGGTCCACACGGGACTGTAGCGCCATCTGAAGAAGAAGAAGAAATGCATGCAGCGAACCTCTTTGCCCGAGGGCCTGGCCTACCAGTCTGGGGGTTGTGCGCGAGTCTTTTGACCAAATCGTGCGTTTAATTCTGCTTGTATATACACAAGTCATTTACAAACATTGTAGCACCAGAAGTGAACTTAAAGTCTCATCAAGCATTAAGGGAGAATGCTCCCGGATTTTTGATTTTAACGACCATAAAATCTAAGCAGTTTTAGGGAAGCTTAAAGACTCCAAGTGTTCATGGCCTATGCAGAGGAGGAAAACGCATCACCTTTTACAATTTAACGCGTGGCCAGATGGCAATAAGGTTTGTCCAACAACATAGATGCCGGGACATTTTATGGCGGAATCTAAATCTAAATGGGTCCCCAATACCGTGTTTTGGGCTATTACCTTGGTACTATGGACTTCGCAGAAGTAAGGGAGACCGACAGTTTAGGATTCAACATATCTTGCAATAGAAACTTTCTCACTTTGAGAGGTCAAGACGAATGCATTGCTTGGTTGTTGAAGTTCGACGGAAATCATCGCCAACCGCAAGCACTTTATATCGATAATTGAATGATATCAATGACATGGATACCGACGGCATGTGATTACAAGCGTTCCACACAGCTAATGAATTGAATGTGTAATCATCTCACGTGTCGAAGGTGCTGTTAACTGGGCACTAAGTTATACCCTTTCTTGTGGAGGTGTCTTAAGTAACAGATTTATTTCAATGGGTCAGAAAGCACAGTTCCCCTTAAGAACAACGTAACGTAACCTACACCTTCGATCAAACGAGTCTTGAGGTACATACATATGTTGAAGGGTCATGAAAAATTTAAATATTGAATGCAGCCCGTTAACGTAGCCTTTGAAGCCAAAACAAAAAACATAGACGTTATTCTATTTAAGTTTAATGATAGGAAACGTTCAACTCAGTGTAAGAGTAACTTATCATTTTAGTCCATTGACTCAGTGTTGCAAACAATTTGAGTCTCCATACAAGAAGCAGAGGCATAGCAAGAAGCACACTCAAATTTTCTGTGCAGGCCTGCTGGGGAATGTTTCTAGTTACCACAACAATGGTCAACATGTGAAGCTTCTGTGGTGACAGACAATAACCACCTTAAACTACAAGATATCTCAAGGACAGAGTTGTTTCTGTGACAAAGGAATATAGCTTCTACAACTACTCGCTGTGCGTGCTACTGTGCTTTCACAAGTAGAAGGGACCTACAGATTTTTGCCGATTTGAGATGCCTTTCGTAGACAATTGATCCCCTTTGAGTGTTGTCAGCAACTCGAAAGAGGTGGTCCTGTGAAAAAATGCGAGGTGTCTCGTTCGGGAATCGAACCTAGACCTTCTGCGTGTGAGTCGAGGCACTTACCCACTACTTCGTGGCGACCACACAGCAAGGAAGATGTCTTCTTAAATCAGAAGCGTGTTTTTCACAAAACTCTCGACTTCACTTTTCGCAGTAAAATGAACTTAACAACTTAGCGATTGATGAGAAAAAAAAGGGACCAACACAAGAATGTTGAAACGAAGAAGATGAAATAATAATAAAGAAAAAAAAACAGAACAACAGCAAGACATATGCCAACCATGCCAACAAAAACATAAACGAAAGAAAAGAGCAGTCACCAGCAACACAATAAATGAAACAAACAAATAATCGAGGCAAAAACAAAATGCATTTCTTCAGATGATGATATTTTATTATTATGACATTTCTTTTTTTGATTCATTTAACTAAACTCCTCCCTTTGTTCTCTTTCTGCTCTGCCGCTACACTCTTTCCACTAACTCTACCTATATAAAGCATGCTTTTGTTAAATGTTAACAAGAAAATGAAAAATATAAATGAACCAAAAATCAACTTATTCACACACGTACATATGTAATTTAAATATTTGTTTATGTATAAAAATTAGAAAAAAAAATTCATTTCTCTCTATTCACTTCAACTATAGAAAGTGTGTACATTGGCAAAGAAAATAAAATAATAAACTTCTTAAAGAGTAACCGTACAAAGTAGTGGATATAAATTTCATTTTATACAAAAACATTCATTGTTGGTAAGAATAAAGAAAAAATAATAATTTTGTTCATCTAACTAAAAAATAAAGAAAAAGAAATAATACATGTGTATAGTATAAAAAAAAACGTATTATTAAGTAACAGGAAATATTTATAACGAGTAACGATAAAAAAAGCGAAAAAAAATTTGGAGAAACTACTAGTGTCTAATCTAAACTGTGTTCTTCATTTGCTTTCATAGACTTGAAGTTCTTTGAAATCTTCGAATCGTTTGTTGCTGTTGCTTTTCTACATACCGTTAGTTGCTTTAACTGCATTACGACTAGGATACATTTTTTGGATATTTAAAAACGGTGGCGGTGCCGGAAATTCGGTAACATTGTGAAATCGTTTTCCGAATTTCGATTCCAAATCTGTCACCAATCGACTGACTACCGAGTTGCCACCAACACCAATGCCGCTATTGTTGTTGGGACTGCTGTAGCTGTTTGATGTGGAGTTTATTGTGTTCCCTGATGTTGGGATTATTGAGGGGGTGCGCATTGAGGAGTGCCTTTGCGGTGGCACTGGTGGGGCACCCGTCTGAAAATGAGAAAAAAAAAAGAATTCAATTAGTTTTTTTTATGTTTTTTTACTGGTGAGGCTGAGGCTAAGCTATTTAGAGTGTATGGACAGTATAGCTCTGGCCCGATATAACTTTGAATCAAAGCGAGTGGAACAATGCAACAGGCGCATCCTCCGCTGGGAATAAGTTCCTGAACAAACTTAATGTGCCCAATTGACGTCACTTGGGGAGACATTTTGTCTGATGCCCACATCTACTACGAACTACAGTGCAAAACAAAGCAGAAACAACTTCACTCTTAAACTCACTCTAGAATTCATTTTTTTTCTATCTTTTCCTTTCCAAACAACGATCTGTACCCAACCGACAACCTAGCAAAACTAAACTCTTTTCATATCAAAGACCTTTTCTTAGACGACCCGAAATTACGATGAAGTCAAACACAACAGATGACTCAGAAGCACAAGCATTGTCCTCTTACTCCATCCAAACCCAACTATTACTTCACGCCTCGAAATGCCCGCCAATCAGTGACAACTGTCAATACTGAACAGCACATGTTGACTTGACTCATAAAACGTCACCATTCCAGGAATAAATTAATTTCTCTCCTTTTCCCTTTCAATCACTTAGCAAAGCAAGCCATCCCCAAAACATACGCAGGAATCTCTCCCAAAGCATCACCCGAACAGTCTGAGTCATTTCATTTACCCGCATAACTGCTGCAAAGTCTGGTGACCTAATGTCTTTGCCAATTATATCACATTGATGAATGAGGTCATACTGTCACGAAGGTGCTTCATTGCGTTATTTTTTTTCTCCCCCCCCAAATCAATCTCCTAATCTTCATCGATTTCATCCGATCAAGACAGCGGCACTCGTACCTTAGCCCACATCATCGTCTTGTGGACCTTCAAATCCTGACACAGAGCACATCTTGAGACAAAACACATTGATTCCTCAAACCCATTATCACCTCATTAACATCCTGACGGGTACGATGATGACGCGTACTGACGACTATCCATAAAATCGCGCCATTCTTTCTTTCCCTCAATATTCGACGTCTAACGTCGCACTACATTAACACGAAATGAGGAAGAGGATGAAGGGGGAAAAAAAAGCTTTAAATTTGATATTTTCCGAGAGACCTTGAACCTATGAGGGTTGTCCTTAAGTGAGAAAAGGCACTTTACATTATTCCGCATCCGTCCTTGCTCCCCACGTTCATAGTGCCGTTGCCGCTTCACTCTTCCAACACACACAGGAACACGGAACAGAGGATATATACTGAATTCATGTTGTTTACCTTTTTAGATCGCATTTTGGACGTTGTCGTCGTCGGCGGTACTTTAACCCTAATTTGCAGAACTTTTCAAGGCTGCCTTCTGATAAATTAAATTTAAATTAACACCAACTTAAGTGAACACCTTTTGCGGATGTCTCTGCCAGGGCATTATCACGACGCGAAAGCGAAATAAACACTGACGACCTGGTAATTGTGATCCCTTTAGGTAAACTTGCGAAGCAAACTCTTTCAACAAAATCAATAGACAGACCACCCTCTGAAGAGAGTGCGAGAGCGAAAGGTATGGGTGCCAGAGAGGATGGATTCTGCTGTGGTGTAGTGTTGCCGTCTAAATGACCATCTCAATGTGAAGGGATGATTGATTTGTGTTCTCTCCGAATTCAATTCTGGCATCTTGTAGCCCAAAACAAACCTTACCCCCATTCAATTAGCTTTCTCTCTGCTTCGGCAATGGCAACACCAACACAATTCTCCCCCAAATTCGTTTCTCTTCTGCACGAAGTCCACGCAGGCATCTCTCTTAACCCGAAACTAGGTCGATGCATGGAAACACAACACATTAGTCTCCATTGCACTGCATTTGGGGGATGAACTTTTGGCAAGTTGTCTTGCCTCTTAGTGTGTACCTAATGGCGATGAGGAAGAAAGCTACTCACATTGGTTGAAGATTGTCGCTGCGGCGGTGGTGGTGCTGGACACGTTCTGTGCGGCGGCAGAGGTGGCGGTGGTACTCCATTCATTTGGGTGATTGCTACTGCTCCTGTTGTTCTACTAGTGACTGGGGAGTTTGTTTTTGTTGTTGGCGGCGCTTGCGGCGGCGGCGGTGGTGGCGGCGAATTATTGGACGCCGACGAAGTGGAAATATTGCTCTGACTCGATTTAAAGTGCAATGAGGACACATTCGGTGTGAGGTTAGAACTTGATGTCGAGTTGCTTTGGGTTGTACTCAGCGACAGATTGTTCAGGTTCGTGTTCGATACACTCCTGGCAGGGGTAGGTGGTGGCGGTGGTTTGACAGCTGGTGGCTTTGGAGGAGCGACTGTGGGACGGCCTATAAAACAGTCGATTGATTAATGAAACTGTTTGGCCTCCGTTCGGAGACGGCTTACGACTTACCTATTGGAGGATTAGGCGCTTGTCGCACACTGATTGCCTCTTGAGACTGACACAGGTTCAGGGGGGTGCGCATCGTGGCGAACGCTTGGCTAGTTGGGAAGAGTGGTCCACCTGGCGGGGCGATTGGTGGGGATCTGCAAGCAAAGTTAGTGAATAATTACTTAAGGTGTACGCTTTGAACTTGACGATTAGTTTTGATGAATATTTCAGAAAGGAACAAACAAGAGTAAACGCGCTGTACTTCGCAAATGTATTCAGGGCACTTTGGGTAATTAACTTCCTGCATGAGCACACTCAAAGCGCCTTTGCCATCTCTCCCATCATCACTGATTTCACTTGTGAATATTTTACGAAAGGCAGTGATTCTGTCAAAGAGTTCACCATGTAAGAGGGATGAAGCTCAGTCCTCCTTCTGCACTTTTGATGAACTAAGCCTATTACCGCAGAAATTGCACGGAACTGCTCAGCTTTACATACCTCGGTGACTTCATGCTGTGATGCCGGGCGACGGTTGACTTCTGTCCGTTGGAAGCTGCCACTAGTTGCTGAATGCCCGGGGGTTTGGGTGCGAAATTCGGTTTGCCGTGATTTGGTCCAAATTTGTTAGTTGGCGGCGGTGGTGGTGGGGCCGCATTGACTGCCAGTGCCGGAGAACTCGGCGTCGGCGACCTGCTACCACTGACTGAGGCAAACAGCGTTGACTTATTTGGTGCCAGTCCACTCAAACGTGGTTGTGCCGTGGATCCTGCCGTTGTGGTTGATGACGACAACGATGAGGACGACGATGACGTCTTCTGTTGACTATTCATTGCAAAACTCGAATTACTTCCTAACGATAAACTGAAAACAGACGTAAATATGTTGTACTTCAATGGAACACACACACACACAGAAGCTGATGCTTGAGAAGAACCATCTGCTCAAGAGATGACAGACGTTATGGACTTCATGACCTTACACACTTACTTTAAGTTGGCGGCGTTTTTTCTCACAGATATGCCCGTGGTAATTTTATTACTTCCACTACTGCTGCTACCCTCCGACAGAGTGGGCGACGATGCTTTTGCATTACTGCCTCCTGTTCCTCCGACTATCGGACTGGATCGCTGCGAATTTAAATTACTTTTCTCCAGCACCGAGTCGGAAGTGCTCTGTGGATGGGATAACGGGGAGGAAAAAATGAAACAAACAGGCAAACGATGAAAAATAGGGAACAGAAAGCGAAAAAATTATTTAATTGAAATCTATTGCTTGCTAAACTAAACAGAGGGGCGGATAGTGGTGTGTATGGGACTGTGGAATAATGCGGATGGTGGCTTTGGCATTAATTGCAATGTATCTCTTGTTCCAGTGATGTAATGAGGGGTGTCTACTAGCTGGCATGGGCATTCGTTTCATCAAGGCGTTGTGGAGTCTAGAAAAGGGGCTGCTTCGGAGTTGAATTCGCATTCGTTTCTTGTTGACGTGGGACAGTTGATTAATCGGCGCGTAATACAAACTAGACCTGACTCGACGCTAAATGTTAATTTGTCTCATCGTGGCTTGTTGCGGAGCTCAAGAAAATTCCACGAAACAAATAAATCAACAACTTCCATCAAGTTGACCGCTTTTCTAACGAATTCCTCGGCTCTGCTGCTAAGGAAAAGCAGTATATTCATTGAATTCCCACAAAAGGTATTTCCTTCATTTGAAATTCAAGTCATCGCACGTCAACAGAACCCTCGCCCCACGTCTGCCAACTTCCCGTGTGCGTTTTAAAGTCCAGAGTTCTTGCTGCTCCCCCGCAAATGTGTTTGCGCTTCTAAGTACGTACTCTCCATACCCATTCGAAAATAACTCACACAGCTTGAGCATATTGCGTCCTACCCTCCATCATCATCATCATTACACTCGGCCGATTTCAATAGCATTTCCCATCGGCGTCACCGAATGATGTTTATTTTTATATGACGTCACGGTAAATTTGAAACCTAAAATTCCCATCAAGTCCGTGCACACACAGAGAGACGCGTTACCGGAATAAAGATGAAACGACGAGAAGAAAAACAATTCATTGCCTAAAGCCACCCCCTACTACGGTGGACGGGGTTGTGACAACAAAAATAGCTTTGCACCCGCTGAGCAGTGAGCACTCACACTGAGCTCTGAGGTACAGCAGAACGCACGGTACTTACGGATGAAAGATTCTTCGGTGGCGCTGCTGGAGGTTGTGGCGGTGGGCCACGATTGGTTCTCAAATTCGCTTCGGTCGCGTTTATTTGCTGTTTTTGTCGCTTCAATGTCAGATGCTTTGTAAGTTCGGCATTGAAATCAAGTGGACCATTTGATGAGGGTGGACTATTCGTTGTTGTTGTTGTTCCAGTGTTTGTTATTGTATTGGCAGTTGCTTCAGACTGTTGCTGCTTTTGTTGTGCAATGTTCGATCGAACGGAAGACGGTGAGCTTCGTGCTCCGTTGACTGGTTTTAATTTTGGCATCGAGGACATACCCTCAAAAAGGCCACTTAACTTTGGTCCACCGTTGGCTATGACGCTGCTGTTGTTCCTTTTCGGTGATGCGGTCGATTTTGCCGCCGACGAATTATCACAGACCTAGAAAAATGCAGAAAATTCATTTCAGAGAGCGCACAGCGGGAAGTCAATGTGAAATCTACCTTTCCCGATAAAGCTGGTCCACTTTTGTCCACAGTGACAGCCTTCTTCAGCTTGGCACCCTTCTGGATAGAAAGCAGAAGAGCTGACCGCATGTCCCCACCACCAGCAGCGCTGCCCAATTTTAAGCCGCCCATCGCCGGTGGTGGCGGCGGGCCTGGTGGTGGCGGTGGTCCCGGCGGTGGCGGGATTGCCATCTGAAACGAGAAAAAAAGACATTTTATGATGTTCATGTTTTATTCGCAATCAATTAGAATTATGATCCGCAGTCTACTTCGGCCAGAGTGTGATTCCAAAAGTTCAACCCACGCACGTGACACAGGAATTAATGTGCGATCTAGCGTGTGCGTGGGCCACTAGATATAGTGTTGCCCGAGCCAAATTTGCCGCTGCTCCGAGTTAGGACATACGAGTGTCCGCCCTCGCCTTCAACCCATATCAACCACTTGACGGACAATAAATGTCAATGTCCGATCTTCGGATCCACGCCATAGCGCAGCTGGGACGCTCTGACTAAGAATCGCCCCAGCGTGACCTTGATTAAGGCGCAGAGTTTCACAATGTGTGTGTTCGTTTGCGAGAGACGCAAACGGGAGGGAGCGCTGGCAGTAGGAGAATATTCAAGTTTATATTTATTCTGAGATAGTTAAATGCGTTGACTCGTTGTTTACTTATTCCGCGGGAGAAAAAATGCGTTTATCGGTGTGAGAGCGATGCTTGATTGTTTCATAAAATGAACTTGGATCTGGTGCCAACGGGCGCATTATCTGATCACAGCGCGATGGCAATTTGAGGCGAACAAAAAAGAGATCTGACTGGTGCGACTGAGGAAGGAAGAGGATTGGTGTCGTGGGACGTGTACAGAGGATAAAGGGGGAGAAATCGGGAACGAGTACAATTGAGTCGTTGCTAAGTGAAGAGACATTAAGCAAATCGTGATGAAGCAAATTGACACGATATTTTGTAAGTTTTAGCTTGGTGGAACATTTCTCTAGACACAGTGGTGGAGAATTGAAGTCTGATTGGAAGCAGAGCAAAGGTGAGGAGAGCCTCCTGGGCAAAGGGGGGCTGTCGAAATTTACTTTTTGATTTGACGACTAGAGGGAAGTCAATGAAACCGACAAAGGTTTTGATTCTGAATGGCATTCAGCGGAAATGTGGTGAGGTAATCAAATAGTACAGAGACGCGTCTGTCACAATCCAAAGATGTCAAAACAAGTTGCAACACTCGTCCAAAAGTGGAAGCCCACATCTCCATCAATCGATGTTAATTTAGTTCCACATTTGTCACATTCACGGATTTATTCTGAAACTCCACGACACACGCACTTGTTCCCCCCCACAGAGGTCAAATTTCTTCACACAAAGCTAATTCCAATTATCACCGCTGCTGTTTGTCATTGAATTTATTGTCACAATGGTCAAGCGACACCGAAAAATAATTCACTTTCAACGGCCAAGCATTTAATGTCAACACATTCCACCGTCGAAAAGGCAATTTAATCGAAAATCTGGTACACAACCTTTTTAGTTTTCGGTGCTCCCATTTCGAAAAACAATATCCAAGTGTGATTTTGCACAATTCACACAGTTCATACAACTAAGATCACTCTTCAACTTCCGATTCAAGCCACTCCACCGTTCGACTGCTAAATCAAATCTGATCACGCCGGCGTGAATGCTTGTCGCTCGACAAACCGACGGCAGACCAAAATAAAACAACAACATCAACCACACAGAACGAACTCCAGCGAGGAGGAGGAGGAGATCACCGATCACAATATCGCACTGCGCGTCAGAGGCAGAGGGGAAGTATACGCAACGACTTTAGCAAGCCGCCGCCGTATGACTAAACTGCGGTTTCTCGAATCGCGTTTAACTTGATTCTCCTTCTCTAAGCTTTACATGAATGACTCAATCTTGACGGGCCGGACTTCTCGCAGAGATTTGTCATTTGGTAAATATTTACAGAGAGTTGCAATTCTCCACACGTCCATCAAACTTCGCACGTCACTCCGATGATTTGGATTTGGGGGGTTCTTTGTGACTCTGCCTAAGGAGTGACGGCGATAAAGCAAAAATCGATAGGATCACCACTAACGTGGGGAAATGGACACAATATCCGGCGGAAGGCCAGGCAAATAAAGGCACGTTTAGGTGCGGAAGCATTCTGATTTCTTTGCGAACTCGAATGTGACAAGCGGCATGACGCAACGACTGTCAAAATATTCTGGCCGCAGCTCAAACTCGTTCAATTTGCCAGCCACGCATCGATACATCGCGCGGTGGCGTCCGTGGGCCTAGATGAAAACAAACCCGCGGACTTTACATAATTTTCGTGCTTCAATGGTTAGACGATGGAACGATGGAAAAAAAACACAGACCATTTCACCTGTTATCGATGTGACCGTTGATTAAAATTCATCATGGCCACTATGCACCACCACCGTCTTCTCCATCGGGGCTCGTCTTCTTACAAGAGGGAGCCCGCATTGAGTTTGTTTTCCAATTTGAAATTTGTTTCTTTTTTTCGCAATTTGCATTCAAACGACAAGCGAAGATGATCAGGACGGTCGGTTGTACGGTGTTGGTTAGCATGCAAACAGAGTGGCAGAAGGTGGGAGGAAGAAGAAGGTGATGGAGGCGAAAACAAGAGAAAAAGAAAAAACACATTTTACTTTCGATTTCTTTTTCGATTTCGTGTCTAGAGTGTAAACACGGCATGTGTGTGACATATGACTTAAGCCGTCCCTGCCACCGACCAGTGGTGGGTTTTGTTTTGTCATCCATTCATTCAGCCACCAGTTGCAGAAGCAATCGCCTGACCACCGGAACTGGATGCTGTGCCGTGTGTTGCTGCAACATTGTGTCACCTTGAGACGCAGACGTAGACCTGTTTTAATGCGTTTTCTTTGTTGATTCAATGCAGAGGGAAACAAGTTTGGGCAGAGGAGACAAACGAGCATTGAAACGAATTGAAGGAGATTTATGTATTTTTTTTTTTCCTAATAAAAACGTGTTCAAAAATCGTTGAAAGCGTCATCTGTCAAATATTGCTTGACAGCTGGATTTATTTTTATTTAATAAATAAATGGGAGCAGGGATGGGAATGGTTTTGTTGGCTTAAGGAACCTTTTTTGATGATGAATGACGGAAGGCAGCTATAGGATTGTGGTTTTGGACTGACGTTCGTCATCCATAAACTTAATTTTTGAAGAAGACCATCGTCTGGACTTTCCACACACTCTGATGAGTCATCAGAAGTCGAAACAATTGCACGTCATTCTAAGTTATTCAGTGAATCAGCGACTAGGAGAAAATTACATGAATCAGGGGCAGGGACGTTACAAATTCCTTAATAGAGTTAAATATTTTAAAGTATTAGTAACACATTGACTAACTGATAATGTCTAGGGAGCGTAGATTAGATAACACAACTTTTTTTAAATGCGTCTAAAATCAGACACAATTGAAACACAAACAAATTACCGATAAAAACAGTTTGCATGGTTAACACCGCCATTGTATGGGCAACAATGTCCAGTGTCACAGAAAACAATAGCGCAGAAACGCTACACCCGGTATCATTTCTCAAAATTCGGGTCATTTAATGGCAGCCACAAGAACGTCAACGACCAACTGAACTAAATTGTTTGTTGTTGCATTTGACAAACCGAAAGTCAGTGCTAAAGTTCGAAATCAGTTGACACCATTCACGCAACGCACAACGGTCACAAGACAAAACAGAGAAGGGGAGGGGAAAGCAAAATATATTTAGCTCCCTCCTGGCTTTCAGTTGCATTGTGTTCGATTATAAAATTCAGCTCATAAGGAATCACATTAAGAAAGCAAATGAGAGAGAGAGAGAGGGAGAGGTAAAAAAAAAACGTCAACACGCGGGGTTAATGAAGAAAGAAATTCGCACATCTTTCTGACCATACTTCCCTGTACCCGTCGTCACGGTAATTTAGGACCGAACGAAAGTGGTTTTAACATTTTTCGCTTGTTCTCGTTTGGAAATAATTAACCAGTTTTTTTTTTGTTTGTTTCGTCTTTTGTCATTTGTAGCCGTTTATCTGTGTGACGGGGTTCTTTATGTAAATTGGAGATCTATACATAGAGATTATGAACTCATTGACAAGACAGTTAAAAGAAAAGAAGAAGAAAAAGAGTCTCACAAAGACATTTGTTGTCTTCATTATTTTTTCGTTAAATGTCAAACATTTCTCTAATAACTTGATTGTTATGAGTATTTGAGTGCCGTTACTTTCGGTTTCTGTCAGTTTGCTGGTTTAAAGTGTCACTTTCCAAATTTATGATTTTAGAATTGTCCGCTTCGGCGTATCCATGAAAAATGCATAGTAGATCACAATTGACCGGAAAGTCAAACATTTTGAAACCAGTTAATCCAGTAAGCGCTTCGAATCATTTGCACTGAACAATGATGAAGTATGAGGATTTATTGCAAGCTGATTAATTATTTCACATCCGTCATAAGTCCATAAAACGAAATTGACGGTTATACAATTTAGTACCAATGACCTGACTCATGTTTTGTGGCTCTGATAAGAAGCTGTCTAATTTTGTGTTGGTATTTCCAATTGTTGGTTTGGGTTGGAGAAAGAATCTCACCCGAATATGAGTAATCCATGTAACCCCCCAGGTGACTTTGTTTGTTGATGCATCACGTTTTGTGGGGGGAGGGGGAAAGTGGATCACATCGTGATCAGTGAAGAAAATGTAAGTTAAACTTCTCTGCTCGGAGTTGACATTATTCCTTTTTTTAGATTCAGAATGCTTGCTGTAGAAGTTAATATCTTGATTAAATTAGACCCTTCTCTTTAAAGAATTTCACAAGCGTCGCCTTAACAAGATGCCGAAGCCCTTCAAATATTTTCCTCTTGTGGATGCTGCGACACTGTTGCATCTAGGAGAATTGAGAGGTCAACGAACTTGGCAGACGAAGTTTAGTTTCACCCAAAAAGACACATTCCCTGTAATCATTACTGCAGCCAAACTAAATCTCAAATTATACATGTTCAGCGTCCTGTATAAGAAGGGTCTTCGAGCATTATATTCCCCAAATCAATGAACTTAACCTCAATTTGTTTTCGCTCTAAATCAGCCAAAAGCGATAATTGCTGTCATAATGGGCCGTCTCCATAGATATATAGTGCTCTAGACTGACTAGGGATGTGTCCAACACCCCGAAACTCCCAAATTTCCGAAAACCTAAAATCTCGAAATGTCCAACCTCCAAACTCTACATCGTGCAAATAAACACTTAAGAGAAGTATGAATGAGGGTGGACCTCAACCAACATGCCTCTCAAGTCAGCACGATCTTTCGCCAGCTGCCACCAGTTGCGCACTCCAAGTTGGTTGAGGTCCTTCTCCACTTGTGTGCGCCACCTTAGCCTAGGCCGTCCTCTGTTGCATTGCCCCAATGGCTCAGATTCAAAGACTTTTCGGGCCCGAGCAATGCTGTCCAAACGCTCTACATAGCCTTGCCATTTAAGGCGTTGTATCCGAAGACGCTTGACCAGGCGCATGTCGCTGTACAGCCCATAGAGTTCGTCGTTGAATCTTCTTCTTCAGATGCCATCAACGCAAACAGGTCCAAAAATCGCTCGCAAAACTTTTCTCTCGAAAGCACTAAGGGCTTCCTCATCCGCTTTTAGTAGCGTCCAGGTTTCCGCGCCATAGAGTAGGACTGGTATGATCAAGCTTAGTCCTCCGAGAGGACTTTATTACTCAATTGCCTTTTGAGCCCAAAGAAACAGCGATTGGCAAGAGTGAATCTGCGTTTGATTTCGGTACTGGTGTTATTGTCCCTGTTTACTGCGGAGCCGAGGTAGAAGTTTCTGCTGCCTAGTGTGAGGCTCTGTCCGAGACTTCAGTGTTGTGTGTCCTTCCTTGATGACAGCATGTACTTCTTTTTGCCCCCATTAACCACCAGACAAACTTTAGCCGCTTCTGCTTCAATGCCAGCAAACGCCGCACTGACGGCTCGCTGTGTTCGTCCAATCTCATCAACGTCGTCGGCGTAAGCTTGCAATTGAACTGACTTTTGGAAGATCGTGCCTCTGGTGTAGACTTGTGAGTTACGCACGATCTTCTCAAGGAAGATGCGTCGCCTTGTCTAAAACCTTTTTTGAGATTGAAGGTCTCGGTGAGTTCGCTCCCTACCTTGACGGAGCAGCGAGAGTTCTCTATCGTCATCCTACACAATCTGACGAGTTTGGTAGGAATGCCAAAACTGGACATGGCACTGTATGACTCGTCTCTATGCACGCTGTCATGTCAGATCATCTCCAGCAGCCTCATTCAAATCCCCTACTTGGGGCCAAGTTGCAAATTTCTAAAATTTCTAGATTTCGGTTTTTTTGAAATTTTCTGTACTTCGAGATTCTGACCCTTCCTCAGGCAGCTACAATAACATCTTCTGCAGTGGGTTGTGGCAAAGAGGAGGAAATCAAATCAATTCCTCACTCCTTTGGCATCCATTTGGGAGAGAAATCTCCTCGATCTCGGTGATGTCAAACAGCAAATAGCAAATTTTCCACTGGCTCTAGGTTAAAATGGGCCCAACGGAGGCAACTTGTGCGATTTGAGTCAAATCTTGAATTTATTGCCGTTCATTGCGCCCTTTCTTCAGATATGTTGTAAGTCATCATTGATGGCAGAATAAACTTTGCTTTGTCCCTTGATTGTCGCCAAATAGTGGCTTTCACTTCAACTGCTGCAACTATGGAGCAGCCCTCCTCATACGAAATTCCGTCTCAAAACTGCAACTTGCTCATGCAGACATGTCCTTCAAACAGGCAGCTTTCTCAGATAAGCGGCCGCTGAGACAGCGAGGCCTAGATGGCGATTAGCCTTCTGAGGCGGATAACCTTTTAAGGGGAACAGTCCTGAAGGTCTAGGAGATTCATTAGACTCACACCTCAGACTGGCTCTTTTCTAAGTAGTCATTTTGAATTGGTGGACAGCCTCCTCACACCGATAACGCGCATTTCCGAACCACTCACTGCGTCGCATGCGCAGGTAAAATCTTCGCGTTCCATGACTCAACCGATCTACAAAAGGTCTCACTTCAATGTAACCTCAATCATCCATCACCACAATTTGCTTTCCTCGTCCCAGAATGAGGCACGTATCTTACGACGGCTACGCCGTAAACAAGGTCTTCCATTAGTCACTCTACAGACCCATTTGCATTTTCCTCCACAGATTGCTTCAATTCGTTTGACTTGTGTCAACCCACTGTAAGGTTATCAGGCATCACCTCATTTTCGAGACCAAAGAAAAGCTGCCCAGTGCTTCCGAGGGAGGCGAGCGCCTTCATCAACAAATCTCTTCTGCTTTGCGTGTGATATCATCGCCTAACCCCTTCCCACAATGGCGGGGGGCGCGTTCTAAAATTAAACCCGAAGCGCCAGTCCGCGGCGAAAGGGGACGCAAAAGAAACAAGCAACCAGCGCACCAACCCCTCCCCCAGTGGTCTAGTTTACTTAAGTCTTGCTCCACTAAACGATTAGGCATGCAAATCGTCGCGTACAAAAGTCGAAACGAAAGAAAAACGAGGAAATTGAAACTGAAAAGCGTTCGGTTTGATCGGTCGGTGGATTCTCTTTCTGTCGTCGCCATTCACTTCCTCCCTCGGGTTTATTGTGTCACAGCCTCTGTCGATCACACACTCCGCTGAATGACTAATGCCGATTAATTTACTGCCAAGGGAGGGTAGAGATCTCTGTGTCGGCTCAAGGTTCTCGCACTCTATGCGCGTTGAAATCTAATTACATTCGAATTAAACGCGCGCACGAGGGAAAGGAGAGAGAGGACGGCAGCAGCAGCATCATCATCGGTAATCAGAGAACGAGCTCTGGTTACATCACAGCGCAGACCGCGTCTATGGTGCGCACTAGAAGCGCGAGGGTCTACGCCCATTCGCGCTGTGCGCCCGTGTATGTGCGCGGAAAGTGAGTAATTGACAATGTTGACATTGCGCTGTGTTTACATTTGCATACGCTTAAGCGGGACAATCTGCGTGCATATCAATTGGCGGCTCGAAAGTGGAGCCAGACCCTGGCGTACCTTCGCGTGTGAATGATGAAGGAAAGTGAATGCGATCGAATCTAAGTCGCGCCCAACTGCCGGTCGAATTGGGTTGAATTACCTTCGATTGTCCGCACAATGTCACATTCGGGGAGCAGTGACATCAACCGCTGCCCTGACGTAAGAACACTCCGCCAGATAGTGTGCCTTTGATGCTTATCTGTGGTGACCTGCACCCAGTTTTCGGATGGCGCTGGGGGTGGTAACGAAGTCTGCCCGGAAGTGGGTGCATGTGTGTGATTGGGCGGTTTCCTATCGATAGCAGCACGTACCCCAGGCGGGAGGGAAGGCGACGAGGTGCGCTGCCAGCCAGCACGCAGGAAGTTTGCGTTTGCGGACGGTGCCGAGCTTAATATCACGTTTTTACTGCTGAATGCGGTGCATGAATGACATTGTCTCGGCTGGAGCTATTTGAAATGCTTGTTTGGCTGGGACTAGCGTGCGGAGACTTCCGGAATGTGCATGGAATTTGAATTTACTGTGTGCCGATGAGAAATAGTAGTGGAGGAGGAGGGTAGAGGAATTTGCAAAATAGAGGAAACGCATTGCTGGATCGGAGGGTGAGAGCAGGAAAATATTATAGTTGTCTGCGAGAAATTCCTTGCAAGATATCGACATGGCTAGTGGAGCAGGCTTGCTAAGGGAGCTGTCAATGAGCTGCACCTTCTCCCGCAAAAACAACGTAAATGCGCGACAAAGATGCCCAGCCAAAGAGACTGCCAGCATGAGAAGGCCATCGGTCTAACGATGTGGGTCCCCTATAAGCAGGCCAACTCAGCAGGCTGACCGAATGAAGAGGCCTCCAAGGGAATCGGGAATGCCGTTCGTCTGGGGAGAGTATGGGAAACTGTCTGCTTGACGAAGCTACCAACCTGAGGAAACTTCTCGTCCGAAAAAGCAAACCACCTGAGGAACCTGATAACCTAAACAAGCTGCCAACCTATGGAAGCTACTTATGGGAGAAAGCAAGCCGCCTGCCTGATGAAGCACCAAACGTAAGGAGCCTGCCAACCTGAGGAAGACAGCCAACCTAAGATAGCTGCCAAACTGACGAAGTTTCTCGTTTCAGGAGGCTATTCGCCAGAGGAAGCAGCCAAACTTCGAAAGACCGCCAGAGAAAGCTGCCAGCCTGAGAAGGTTGCCAACCTGGGAAAGCGTTACGTCTGAGGAAGCAGCTCATTTGAGAAATCTGTCCGTCGTCTGAGGAAGCAGCTCATTTGAGAAATCTGTCCGCCAATGGGGTGGGATTTGCGTGCTTCATCTGACGAAGATACATGTCTGAAGAAAGTTTCGGGTTTTGAGGAAGCTACCAGCGCCAACGAACTGTGGTTTTTAGAAAGTGCTTGCTAACACTGAAGCGGAGGTAACCAACATGAGTCTGACAGTTCACGCGGTATGACACAGTTGGTAGGCAGAATTTCGAGGTAACCAATGACTTCAGAAACTTCGAGGCATGTCTATCACATGTCTAATCACAGATCGACTGATGCCGACTGATGCTTATTTGAGCTCAAGATGTATGTCAGGCCTGGAGACACTTATACAAAGACCACGCTCACAACGCACTGTTTATCTAAGTTCTACTCCATTTTACAAATGCAGGGACAGATGCGAGATGTTCGAAGGTGGTCGAACTTCGAGGAAATTTTAAGCCACGTCGATAGACAAGTTCTGCGGTCATCGATTCTAACATCTAAAGGAGATACTTGAACCAGAAATTTTGCAGACTAATAATAATACTAATTGAGTGACACTAGAGCCCACAAGGGATCAAGGCCTAACTTCTACAACAACTACGCGTGTGAATAGAAGGGACCTACCGTTTTTGCCGACTCCCAAGGGCGAGATTTGCGAAGCTTTTCATAGACAATTAGTAATCTTTGAGTGTTGGCAGCCGGTCGAAAGAGGTGGTGCCGTGAAAAAATGCGGTTCCGGGAATCGAACCTAGACCTTCTGCGTGCGGGTCCAGGCACTTACCCACTACGCCACCGCGACATTTGCGGACTTCTTCTTTTTCTATTTCAAGTGGCGCTTCAGTCCGGGGTGGACCTGGGTTTCAACCAACTTGCCCTACCAGCCAGCACACTGTACAGTGTTAATAGCGGTGTCTTGAAGTTATGCCTATAAAAAAGGAAGAGGAAGGACAACTCTCGTACCTCAGTCATTGCGACAGGGAAAGGGAGGATACCCTTAGTAAGGATGACACACACAAGTGGAGAAGGATCTCATCCGCCTGCGTACGAACAACTCGAGTCTGCCAACGAAGTAATGCGAGTCGCAGGAGTGTTGGCTCAGGCATACATAGGTGCATTCCGCGACACAAAGAAACAGAGCTGGAGAAGGCAATGTATTCTTTAAAATACAATGTTGCCATCTAGTTCAAAATTTGTCACGTCTGAACGTTCAAGACAAATCAATCAATCCAAACGACAAGCAATGCCCGCGGACGGGGATGTTGCTTAAGCTGTTGATTAAAACGCACCTCCACTCGAACTGTACATGAACAAGGAGCGTTTTAGAGAAGTGAGTGCGCAAGTCTCAAGTCTCAAGTCATAAAGAAACGTTCACAATTAAAAAATTCCTCAAATCAATTTGGGCAAGTCCCCAAACGGCTGTCATACACCCCAAATACCAAGCCGCCCCAAAACTGTTGATTGCCAGCCACGCCAAACAAAGCCTCAATTATTCCTCAATTGCCAATGACAAGTACTCACATCTCAGAGTGAACGACCCCAAACCGCCACACAACGGTCTCTGAGTCATTTTCGCAGAATTTCCTGTGCCACCATCCACACCCCGTGACTGCCCCCAAACAGGCACAAATGATAGCCGCTTCTAATCGAACCAAAAAAGATAATAACATTATGGCTGGAAAAGAAAATCAATAGCCATTTGAAAACAAACCGTTCAACGTCAAAACAAGACGTGGAGCATCGACGAGACGTGTACGCGCGTGTATGTCACACAGCTGACCAAAAACACAAAGCCACCACACGGGGTGGGGGCGGCAGCGCTTAATTGAAATGCAGTGCGGCCAGTTTGAAGCGCTTCGTCATCCGAGTCTCTTTGTACTGTGTGTGCTGTGGCTTTTTTGAAACAATAACTGTCATATTGTGTGATTTATTGAGAAGAGTTTGCACTTTGCCTTGGCGCTGGAGTTGAACAAGGACAGACGCCAAACCTAGTAAATCACGATGTTTTTGCCTCGTCAAATCTGCCTGGTATCTAGCGCCGACGAAAATAACTTAATTCAATGCCGTGAGGTGCTTTAATTCGAACAACTGTTAGCCGCTATCTAATCAGAAATTAGCTACGCTCCCAACCTGGATAAGATATGCTTTTGTTTCAAAGTTTTACTCTGTTCTTTTTCGGGAGTTTTCGTCGCTCAAAATGCTGCACTTTGCAAAGCGAAGGGACACCCTGTGTGGTAGGTGAGGGCAGCAGAATTCCATTTTCTCGGTTGTACCTTTGATGCTGTGATCGCGATGAGGGCACCGCGTAATTAAATCGCACAACGAAACCGCAGCAGAGCTGCGTCTGATTCGGTTACGAAACAGGTGGGAGGGGGAGAATGAGTCGGAAGATATCTACTGGGTTGACGTGAGGTTAGACGGCAATCAGGTAGTAATTGAATTTATTTTATGGGCTAGTTTACACTGCAAACAAGTTAGAGGGTTGTTCAGTGACTGGTTATGAGTCATTGAATTTTAAATTTCTATTTAGAGAGATTTTCATGATTTGTCTGAGTGGTAAATGTTGCGCTAAATTTGTCAGTAGATGCATACAGTGAATTTAAAATGTGTCGTATACAAGAATGCCTTTAAATGCAGCAAAAAGCATTTCTCATCAATTTCTAAAAGTTGCGATTTTGGTTCAGGTGACAAAGAGAAACGCAGGGCGGCCAAAAGTTGTGCAACAGGACATCAGGAAGAGAGCCTTTACCGATCGATTCTCCCTAAAACTGTCTCAAAGTTCGACGCTGCCTGCACAAAATTTAGAAGACAAATGGAAACGTTGTCAAGAAGCCATCAAACAGGCCGCCACTGATGTGCTGGGTTTTAAGCCACCACCTAAGAGGAACCCATGGTTTGACGACGAGTGCAGGCAGGCGCATGCAGCCAAACAGGAAGCTTACAAGGCCACGCTGCATCGAACGACGAGAGCTGTTTGTGAGCTCTACAAACAGAGAAGAAGGGAAGAGAACCGGCTTCTCAGAAGAAAAAAGAAAGAGCACGAGAAGCGCGCGGTCGTGGAAATGGAGAGTTGCTATGGCAGGAAGGACGTCCGAAATTTTTACCGCAAGATAAAACAGTTATCTGGCGGTTACAAACATCGGACTGAAGCCTGCCGGGACCAAAATGAACAACTGGTGGTAGAGTCGCAGTCGGTGCTGAAAATCTGGAAGGATCATTTCTGCAGACTCCTAAACGGCGATGACGACACAAATCCCGCTGTTAGGCAGAATGTTCCACTCAATTTGGACGACGATGGACAAGAACCCCGTCCCCCCGACATCGACGAGGTCAAGATAGCAATATCGAGACTGAAGTCGAACAAAGCTGCTGGCGCGGACGGACTGTCCGCAGAACTGTTCAAAGCGGCTGGGGATGAACTGGTTGGGTGCATGCACCAGCTCATCTGTGAGATATGGTCGGAGGAAAGCATGCCCGACGAGTGGAATCTCAGCATCGTATGTCCGGTCCATAAGAAAGGAGACCCCTTCGACTGCGCCAACTATCGAGGGATCAGTCTCCTTAATATCGCATATAAGATTCTCTCTGCCGTATTGTGTGAGCGCCTGAAACCGTTCGTCAACAACCTGATAGGTCCTTATCAGTGTGGTTTCAGGCCAGGGAAGTCCACAATCGACCAGATCTTCACACTACGGCAAATCCTGGAGAAGTCCCAAGAAGTACAAATCGACACCCACCATCTATTCGTCGATTTTAAGGCCGCGTATGACAGCGTGCATAGAGACGAGCTATACAGTGCCATGTCTAGTTTTGGCATCCCTACCAAACTCGTCAGATTGTGTAGGATGACGATGGAGAACTCTCGCTGCTCCGTCAAGGTCGGGAACGAACTCACCGAGACCTTCAATGTCAAAAAAGGATTTAGACAAGGCGACGCGCTGTCATGCGACTTCTTTAACATCATCCTTGAGAAGATCGTGCGTAACTCACACGTCAACATCAGAGGCACGATCTTCCACAAGTCCGTTCAACTGCTAGCTTATGCGGATGTGATCGGCCGAACTCAGCGAGCCGTCACTAAGGCGTTTGCTAGCATCGAAGCGGAAGCGGCTAAAGTGGGACTGGTGGTAAAAGAGGGCAAAACTAAGTATATGCTGTCATCGAAGAAGGACGCAGAACATCGACGTCTCGGACAGAGCGTCACTATGGGCAGCAGACATTTCGAGGTAGTTAAGGACTTCGTCTATCTCGGCTCCGCGGTGAATAGGGACAACAACATCAGTACCGAAATCAAGCGCAGAATCACTCTTGCCAATCGCTGTTTCTTTGGGCTTAAGAGGCAATTGAGTAATAAAGTCCTCTCGGAGGACTAAGCTTGATCATCCCAGTCCTACTCTATAGCGCGGAAACCTGGACGCTACTAAAAGCGGGTGAAGAAGCCCTTGGTCTGTTCGAGAGAAAAGTTCTGCGTGCGATTTTTGGTCCTGTTTGCGTTGATGGCATCTGGAGGAGAAGATTCAACCACGAACTGTATGGGCTGTACGGCGGCATGAACCTAGTCAAGCGTCTACGGATACAACGCTTAAGGTGGCTAGGCCATGTAGAGCGGATGGACAGCAGTGCTCCGGCCCGAAGAGTCTTCGAATCTGAACCACAGGGACAACGCAACAGAGGACGTCCCAGACTGAGATGGTGCACGCAAGTGGAAAAGGACCTCAACCAACTTGGAGTGCGCTACTGGAAGCAGCTGGCAAAAGATCGTACTGGCTGGAGAGGCATGTTGGTTGAGGCCCAGTTCCACCCGGACTGTAGCGCCATCTGAAGAAGAAGAAGAAGGACATCAGGAACCTCTGAAAGTATGCTGTGGAGGCTGAGATACAATTCAAGTGGCGAACAGTGTTAACTGACTTGAAACATAAGATACATGAGGATCTCAGTTTCCAGCATGATACGAAATTGTATTGCAAAGGCGTGATGGCATCCACAAAGAAAGAGAATTCTTTAAAAGTCCTTCTTAGTTGCAGAGGACAACTTTTCTGTTGTAACAGAAAACGTAATTTCTTTCGATAGTTCAGTAGTTTCGAAACTATAAAATAAAAATGTTTACCCAAACCACAAATTGGTTTACTCGTGTCGTCTTAAACAATCAAATTGTTGCTTACGAATACTATTAGGGGCAAAAAAACGCAAGTTTTTATAACCTAACTTCCAAATCAGATCTCATCAAGATTCTTTTTTACTGATTTCGAACCCACATTCGAACCCAAGTTCTTTTAAGCGTTACCAGAAATACGAAAAATCAGTTTTAAAACAAAATTTCTGTTCCGCCTGTACTTTACTTCGGTTAACTGATCTAGTTCTCAGGAAACCAACTTCAAATCTATTACAATTTGAAGTTTTAACAAACCTCAAACTACACTCACCCCACAAAAGAACACATAAAATAAGCGACTACTTAGTGCCTCCTAACACGCGGATATCCTTCAAACCATCCTCCAGCACACACCCCCCCCCACAAATGCATACCTCATCCCTAGGGACAGAGAGAGAGAGAGAAAGAGGAGAACAGCAAAGCTACTAAAGTCTTTGCCCTTTTCGTGTTCTCCTTTCATGCAGCAAGCAAGCACCCTGTTGGCTGTTCCTTAAGAACTTTCACAAGTACAAAAACAGACAAGCAAGTCCACTTAGAAAGACACATTAATGCATTGCCTTGCATCACAGAGTCCTTGTCCTACGCCAACATCGTGACGGGAATCCTTTTTTTTTTCCTCGTTTAATTACAAGCGTACAAGGGGAAACTAGTTTTGAAAATTTATTGAATTCCTCGGAGGTAGCGCCGCAGAGCTCTTGCCAAAAATCTGAAACCGCCTTCAAAGCGCAGCGACGCTAAGTCTGCCGCGAACTGGGGTAAAAGCGGAAATCATCCATTCTCGTCTCCTTCTCAAACCCACGCGCAAAGAAGCCCACTCCGTCTCGGTACACACCGCCGGCATACTGCCGCCCCCTCGCCCTTGCTGGGTTGCGCAGTTTGTTTTTGTGGCTTGTCGTTAGCGACCCAGATAGAGGTTGTTTGCCTTCTGTGTGCAAGGGAGGAAGGAACGTGTGCACACTCGCTGCAGCGTCTAGGAATGAAGAAAAAAAAAAGGAGTTCAATGCCACCAAAGGATTCTCTGCCCTTAGAGAAATCGCCCAGAGTTATACAGTGCTCGGGAGGGAGTTGTGGGTCCGCTCTGATTCATCGTGAATTTCTCGGAAGAGCCGCAAGCACACCGCACAGATCCGTCAATGAATCATTGCGCCGTGCAGCGCGGAGGAGAGGGGATGGCGCAGTGTATGCTTGGCAATTAGTATTCCGGTGAAGTGCTGGTGAATGAAGCTATTGCATGATCATGCCAGCAGATAGACATCTCTCGCTCCGTGCTTGGCTGAGATCTGCTGATCTGAAATGATGCTACATGCACCGCACGGAGATTTCGAAACAGTGACAAAAAGTGTATTCACCTACTGACCAGCTTTAAAGTGCCAGAGGTGGTGGCTTCACACTGACCCTTGTCAGATAGAGAGAGAGAGAGCGAGGAATTTGAAGTGTTTTTTCTTTTTGTAAATTAAAGGAATGCAAACGAGGGGAAGAATAAACGCGTGGTCCAGTCACTTTCCGCCCGCACGGCTGCGGTTGGCCAATCAATGAGTTTGCCAGAGGAAACGATAAATAATCATCAGGCGTGTGTGGGCTGTGAAAGAGTGTGCCGATGCGTCGCGCTCAAAGTGTCTGCTGACAATTTGGAGCGCGAAACCACTTGTGGAGGGTTTCTAGGCTGGTCGAGGGCTGGCCAAACACTCGACGGAACGATAACAAAATGCGCCACACTGACTGATACAGCAAACAGAGTTATCTGGCAGAATACTCGTAAATTGTGCTTAATTGGAGCGCACTGGAGGTTGAATGTGTGCACGGGCAAGTAAGCAAGTGAGCAGGCCGACGACGACGCTGTGCTTGACACATTCCTGGCTCAGATATGTTTGTTCCCGTTTTGTGCGATTTGTGGCACTCGTAAATTTGTATTTCCTTGTTGCTTTGTTCTTGTGGGTGCACGATGAAGACGACGGACAAAGCTTCGTCAAGTTGAGGAGAATGATTGATTTAGAGGGAATATGATTTATTCAGGGTGATTCATAGTGAGGTTTGATTTTTAATTGACTTTTTTTGACAGATCACGCGTGAGTTCTATGAAACTTATTTGCAAACTGTGTTCAGTATTGTTTGGCAAGTCATTATAGAAAGACTCGCATCACAAAAGCGGCTACAAATTGTTCAGATGTGAGAAATGTTTTTCGTGACACTATTGCCATACCATTCGCAACCTTTGTAATTCACTTTTAATACGTATGTAAGTTGAAAACGCACCTGCAGTTAGACCGGCGAAGAGACTATAGTTGCTATCATTTAAAACACCATAACGGTGATTGGAACCTTCAAACTTGAACCCCAGAGCCCCTGAAACCACACAGTAATGCCAAGAGAGTCACCCAGCTTGAATAAAGAGCTGGTGGGCCAAATCCTTAAGGAAGAATCGTAAATCTACTCGCAAGAAGGAAACGTTGTTAGAAAGACAGAAAAACGATGAAGGACTCCATTGACTTCGGCTAAGCGCAATAAAACCTTACCCAACAGCCGTTGATCAAGGATAACCAAGAACAACTTGAGAGTGTTCACAAGGAATGCAACCAGGCCAAAGTCGAGTGGACATTCGCCTCTTAATCACAACATCTTCAAAGCGCCCAAGTCGATGAGAGCAACTCTCAGGAAGGAGTAAAGGTGGAGTCACGAACACAAAACACGGAACACGAAAGACCCAAATTTGCTGACATGGTCAAGGACACTCTGCGATACATTGACCCAAACTCTGTGACGACCAAAAAGTTGCAGTTGAGTGAGGCCATGCTTAAGAAAGTGGCCGTTATCTCCTTCCTCAGAGAGATTACTCGCAAGAAGGTTTTAGAGCTCCTTCAATGTGAGAAGGAAAATAACCTCAATTGCTTTCAGAGGCTCATTGCTATGACGGGACACACAGGGACCTTACGTCACAAAGGAGAAAGGATCGTTACCTGCAGCATCTTAACCGGGAACTGATCCGTCACGACTAGATGGTGCTGAGGGTGGGGGATTTGAAAGAGAAGTGAAGCAGCTATGTGTCCTTTTTGCTGGGCTATCCATAACTTTAGTCCCTTCGTCCTTTCTCGAGGTTACAGTGAACTTTCTACCGCAAAAAAATCAGTGAAACTTCATCATTGTTTGGACCTCCGCCGCCCCCTGCAGTTAGAAACACAACGATTGGCGACCACCCCTACAACAAACTGGATAATCTAGGTGACCAGCGTGTGACCAGACCAACAAACGGCTGGAACTTAAAGTTGCAAGAAAAATTGTTTCACTCGTGGACAGGTGTTACTCAACATGATCAGCCACTTGAACCCAACCCAACCTAAGGCAATGAGGAATGATAGAGGCTTTGCTTATCTTGCAATTCTTTTCATAAGTCCTTTCATCGCTAAGCAGCACGCAGATTTGAAAGACCTAGGGAATTAAAGAGACACGTGTAAAGGAGTAATGGATCTCGGTGGGGAGAGAGTCGCCTTAAAGGGGGAGCAGCACTGCGTCTACACCTAAATTTGCAGCCTAATGCATACAAAGCTCTTCGGTATACCGAACTTTACTGATTGAAGAGACGGAAAAGGAAGTCCAATCCAAGCAGGTCATGTTCCATATAAACTTTCGGCGGGAATATCACATAATGTGCTCTCTGCTCCGAAGAGGCCACGGACACCCCGTATACAAAGTCATGACAGTTCATGAGATTCACAATTGTACATGAGATCGGCAGTTAAAACGTAATGTTGCAACCTTTATTGTTCAAGCGATCCAGATTCATGATCTCTTCGGAATCATACGATATTCTCCTTGAACCGTCTCAATTCTATTAGACACCTTGGCCGATACCCTAACCTAATCTTACCCCAACCACAGTAGCAATTCTCGAAAATTTTAACGATCACAAGAATGCCTACGGCGGTCTAGGTATTGTTTCGCGAGAAGAATTAAACACATGAGTCAAGAAATCTTGCTAATTTGATAATTATATCAGAAATAAATTCACCACCGCGTGATGTTTATCGAATTAGTGTGGATTTTGATTAGTTAACCCACAGACATTGACAGCTTTCTGCTTCCTCAAGCTCGTTCCTAACCTTAGATTCTAGGAGTAAATAGCACAAATCATAAAGAAAACCAGTTTAAGTAGAAATGTGAACTACATATTTCCCAAACCGGACTACGTGCCGAAATTCAAAGTCGACAGCAATAAATCCCGAGATTCCTGCACTCACAACAATATCAAGATTTGAACACGTTTCTGACTCTGAACTATTTGAATATCTCACAAAATGTTGTCATCATCTCCCCTACTGAAGACCCACATGAATTCGTACCCTTCACAGATTGTGTCATGCTGTTAATGATCGAGAAGAAGCTCCTCTGAAATTGAGATTCCACTCACATCACATCGTTGTGTATTGCGCCAAGGTTGTGGCTCTTAATTAGCCCACCATATGCAGTTGCACAGCTGAAGTCATGTGTGTATGTACGGCGGTGCCAAGCAATATCATATTTCTTGACAAAAGCGAAATTTTGCGAATTTCTTGGGCAAGTTTAACAACCGCTCTATGACATGGCGACCTCGACGAATCCAAAAAATTCGCAACATGGACAAGGAGGGACATCATTCCCAGCTTCAACCGAAGAATGTTTATGATTGGATATGGGCAATGTTGATGAGTTTATGAGCCCTCCAGTGAGTCATTGCAATCAAATATGCACAATAAAAGAGGTAAACACAAGTATACAGACTCACCTTGAGTGTCGTTTTTTCTGTTCAGAAATTTTTATCTGCTCGCTCTGTTGTAGTGTAGCCAGTCTCTGCGGCCTGCCTGATTAATGGTCAGATTTTCAGGTCTGCCCGCACACACACACACACACACTGAGTGTATATGGTCAACAACAAAAGGTGACACGAATATAAAAAAAATTTAGAACAAAAACAATCAAAAATTATGAAGAAAAGAGAAAAATAAAATCTCCGATGACTTTCGCGTTTAAATACGAAGCGTGCGGAATTAATTAATCTTTTATTTTTTTTTTCTTCGCTCCGTCGTTCCTTCGTTTCGCCAATCAAGCTGCAGCAGACACACAATCGAATGTGAAACTAATAAACTTTTCGCGACGAGAAGAAAAATACCCGACGACGACAGCCAGCACTGCGATTAACCAAATCCAACTCCCGACAACTAATTAGTTGTTTAAACTGAAATTGTTGGAAAACGAAAAACCGAAACAGGGAATTTCACATAATTTCCTTCTTTGTCGAGTGCGCGACGAGGTTTCTTCTCATTTCTCCTCTCCGATCTTTATGCGTTGTGCAGTTTCACTGGAATTCTGCGTCCAACACTCTTGACGACTTGATTTTCATGATAAAAGTTTCCTTTACAGTTTTGGAATACTGAGAATTCTCTTTCGATTTGCGCAACTGGATTTTTTTTTTATGTCAACACACGACGGGAGACGGTTTTTGTGCAGAAATTTGCTGCTAGGCTTAATTTTTGCATTCTCCACCTACACTCACGCACACACTCGGGCACTCACAGCACAGGACAGCGAGAACCGCAGGAGACGGAAAAAACAAATATGTGTGGAATATTTTTGACGTTCTTCGCGTTGACATTCGAAAGAAACTTCACTATTTCAATTTTTTTGCTTGTCTGTCTTTTTTTTTTCTTCTTGCTGCTGCTGGACGTTGTCTTGCCGAACGAAGGTGATGTCTCGTCGATTGTCACTGGGCTGTTCGCTGTCGTCGTTGGGGTTGAATTTGGCGAAGGTTGTGTGTGGGCTAGAGCGAGAAAGGAGACGATTTGATTTGGCAAATTGAACGAAGAATCGGGGAAATGTCATCAGCTGTGGCAAGGTGAAGTTGGCTGGCGTTGAGTGTTTATGGAGTGCAGGGAGGGCGCTTTATTTAGAAACTGCTTTTAAAACCTGCTGCCATATATAGAGAATAAATAGAGGCAGAGGCAGAAAGAAAAGTAATTGTGGCAGAAGTTTGCCTTAAAGGATTTCTTTAAAAATGTCACTGATGAAGCAACAACGAGTGAGACAAAAGACTATCCAATAGAGATCCAGTGTAGATGGGGATATAATCAAAAACTCAAAGCGAATAGTGCAGCAGATAGCTGTCAGCAAAAGACGATACGACAGACAAAAGATGAAGAGAAAGGAATGCTAAGCAGGTATCTAGCAAAAGAAATGGTATGACTTCACTTTTTAATCACGTTGCTCACTGACTTACGTACTCTCACGCTCTTGTACTACAAATATTCGACAGGACCCAGTACATTAATTTCTGCCAAATGTATGTTAAAAAAAAAAATTTCTTAACATTTTCCAACCACTTCTCACCCAGACTCCACTGTAAGTTTAATCGCCGCAATCTTCACTCTCTTAGAGAACTGTCAAAAACTTGACAGCAAATCAGCTGTCACTGTCGTTGAAGTGCAAAAAGTTTTTGTTTTCCGAAAAATCTTCAAAAAATCTCCCTGTGATGGCTGGACGAGAGGCACTAAAAGCTGCTATCCAACAAGTCCGACCGATTCTGTCCGTCAATCAGGAGGACGCAAGGAAACGTGCAATTAATCTGTATAAAGCATGGTATCGTCAAATGCCCTACATCGGTAAGCAACTGAGTTCCCTGTCCTAGGTTATGTGCACCAACAGACACAACTTGTTATATAAACTCACTGTACCATTGTTTCCTCTTCCAGTCATGGACTATGACATCCCAAAATCTGTTGAAGAGTGCCGAGCCAAGCTCCGTGAACAATTCGACAAGCACCGCAATGTCAAAGATGTCCGACTCATTGATATGTTGGTCATTAAGGTGAGTCAAACTGACTTGTGATGCCTGTAAATGATGAGATTCTTGTTACAGGGACAAATGGAGTTGAAGGAGTCTGTGAATATTTGGAAACAGAAGGGACACATCATGCGATATTGGAAGGAATCTGAAGAACCGAAACCAACAGATTTCCTGTCGAAATTCATTCAGGGACAGAACTAAAGAGGGGGGTATCCTTTGCAGTTGCAGTTAAGGCAAAATTTTGTTTGTGTAGCAAACGAATGTATTGGGCTGGGTATTAGAAGCCATTAAACTGATATGTTTGCATTCTATGCACTTGTGTATTGTTTGGTGTGAATTGTTTCATTGCATGTAGGTGCGAGGTCGTGTCCGGTGGAAAATAAATCGAATTGCTCATGGTAATGGCCTCTTACTTGAATTCTATCACAGTTTGTGTAAGATTCAAGAATCCAGACGAAACATTTCCCTGTTGGGGGTGTCCTTCGCTTTGCACTTCTGCCATGAAGGAGTGTGAAAGTTGATTATTTTAAAGTTAGGCTCATGAAACAACATAAACTGAAGAAGTGTGTTAGGTTTCGGGTGATGATCTGAAAACTGTGCTGGGTTACTTAAACAGGAAGACATCATAATGAATGGCACTACAGTCCACAGGGGACCAGGGCCTAGCTTCTACAACAACTACAAATGTTGTGTGTGCTACTGTTTTTTCACGAGTAGAAGGGATCTACAGTTTTTGCCGATTCCGAACCGCGAGATTTGAGAAGCTTTGCACAGACAGTCTTGAGTGTTGTCAGTAAATCGAAAGAGATGGTGCCGTAAAAAAATGTGAGGTGTTCCGTGAGGGAATCGAAGCTGGTACCTTGGCGTGTGAGTGAACGAAAAACAGACGGCATTCATGCATCCTTTTAATGCAGCAATGAACTTAGTGGCCAACAGCATTGGGCCAAAGCGAAACCCCACGTTAGTGCCTAATATATGAAAACGGAGGCTCTAGTGGTGCTTTAATAGAACATGGAGCTGATGATTTAAAGTTTTATGAGAGTTTTGTCGATCCAGGAATGGAACCTGATTAAACGAAATTAAAAAATCCTTAAACATCAATGCATCTATGAGACCACTGGAGTGATTGTAACACACTTTATTATAGTCTGCAGGCAAGTCAGTTACCACTTCAACACTTATCGGCTTGGGGAGGTAAAATCTGAAGAATTGAAGTGATAAGACGGATTTTACGCGTAGGTGCTAGCGTTGAGTCAAACTTAAGTATAAAAAGATACTTCAGCTTAAGCACGAAATAAGTCACAAAAGGAAAGAACGAGCGAACTCTGCAGAAGACAATACAGAGGACACCAAAGAGCAGAGCGTATTGGAGGTGGCGAGCAGGTTAATATAACACGGCAACAGGGAAGTAGAAGCACCATACCATCTTGGTGCGCAAAATAGAATATAGTCAAGAAAATATTGTACTACCTGGAGAAATTTTGATTTCTTCCTCTTCTTCTTCTTGTGGTGCTACAGTCCGGGGTGGACCTGAGCCTCAACCAACATGTCACTCCAGCCAGCACGATCTTTCGTCAGCTGCCGCCAGTTGCTCACTCCAAGTTGGTTGAGTTCCTTCTCCACTTCTGTGCGCCACCTTAGCGTAGGCCGTCCTCTGTTGCGTTGTCCCAATGGCTCAGATTCAAAGACTTTTAGGGCCGCAGTAGTGGTGTCCATACGCTCTACATGGCCTAGTCATTTTAAGCGTTGTATCCGAAGACGCTTGACCAGACGCATGTCGTTGTACAGCCCATAGAGTTCGTCAGAAATTTGATTTATTGATACAAATTGTTAGTGCCACACAAAAGAAGAAGAAGAAGACAACCAAACACTAGAAGGTCTTGTATCAATTTACAAGCGTGAGATTGTACCAGCGAGAAGATGTACAAAGAAGGTATGTCGCACATAAAATGTTTCCCTTGATCAATGTTGCTTCCAGGACTTCATGCATGCATCCACCTTCGTTCCTGGTTGTCTTTTCCTTATCTCTGGCGGCACTCCTACCATGAGTGTGTAGTTGGCTTCTACGTGAAGGTGTTAGCTTGTCCAAAGGAGCCCCTCCTACGTGAAGGTGTTGCCTTATGTGGATATGACAGTCCTAAGGAGTCCTCCTCTAAAGCCGTGCCTATGACAAGAATAACTCTGAGCAGAACACCCTTTCTTCTCAGTTCTGATCACAACACGTCACTGAATACATTCTAATATTTGTACGCATAAATTTTAGACACTCGTGGTCTTCTAAACCTTGTTACAAAAATTCGTCACGTACATAAACAGCTGATGCAACGGGGCTATTTGAAAACAGGTCTACTCCGGACTGTAACGCCACAAGAAGAAGAATAGCGCGTGACACTCATGGATAAACCCGCGAAGGGTGAAAGATTAACAGAGCTTTCCATAAATGGAGAAGTCCTTCCATAATGGGATACGGCCGCACGTTGTTGCATGGGCCTTGTCCCTCTTTGTACAGTAACGAGGTACAAAGCAAGTCTTATCTGAGCAGAAAAATGTGGTAAGACAAGCCGATAACCGGAAGCGAGGCGATATAAGACCGCAATCTGATGTCTCCCTTTGCAGTTCTCCTGGTTGTTGGCACCCTCTTGGCGACAACGATGGTCCTACCCTTCAAGGATTACGCCATCAACCCGCTGCTGGATGGTCGCATCATGGAAGGTGATAAAACTGGCATTGCCAAGTGCCTGCATCAGATTTCGTTACGCTACAAGTTCTGTCAAACTTGTTACTTTGCACACCGATGTGGCGGTAGAATTCTTTACAAGCGCATAGTCCTTACCGCGGCGCATTGTGTTTTAAATATCCTGCCAAGCAAATTGAACGTAGTCGCAGGGGCAAGTGAAAGCACTGGACAAGGAGTGATAGTGCCGGCAAGAAGACGTCATACGCCAGCGACATCGCAGTGCTAGTGCTGAGAACCGACTTGGCACTGAGCTGGCGGACATACAGCCATCCGAAAGAAAGCTAGCCACGGTGACTGGATGGGGTACAACCATCGAAGGAAGCAATCATAAAAACAAAATATCATCCTCTCCCATGCAAAGTGACACGAAGTTTGGCGTTTCCGTTCGTGAAGTGAAAATGCCCTTTACAGGTCCGTGCTGCTTCACCAATATTTAAACAATTTTGGTGTAATTGTCCCCAACGTCCTTTTTTTTTGAACGTTTTGTTGTTGCGTGATGCTTTAAGTCTTGAAAAAAATATTCCTAACTCTGATAAGAGCCAAGAAAGTCTTCGTTGTGACCAGTAGGTTGCTAAAGAGCAGCCAATTTGGTTCCACCTACCGAAGGTCATCTGCTGCACGGCCCTTATTTGGCCACCTATGAGTTTGTTATTTTGGTCTGATCGAATAAACGGGATCTATGTGGTGCGCAGAACGGGGAATTAGCGGCTACTCGTGGCGGTTAGAAGACGAAGAGGAGCGCATGAGTTCAGTGAACCATACCCCCTTCAGGGCAACATCGTATGTAGCTCACACTCAACCTGGCAAGATGCTAACCATTCTTGACATGTAAGTCATTCTTGACAAACCAAGTGCAACCGAAGAAGAAGAAGCAACCGTCTCCAAATAGAGACGTGACGTGAGAAGCTTTCCACAGACAGTATTTAATCTCTGAATGTTGTCAGAAACTCGAAAGAGGTGGTGCCGTGAAGAAATGCGAGGTGTCCCGTCCTTGAATCGAACCTAGACTTTCTGCGTGGCAGTCGATGCACTTACCACTACGCCACAGAGACCAACGACAATTTTCGAATACTCTCTTAAAAACTGTGTTTCCTCTTGCATTGATCCAATAATTGAGCCGTTCTTCGATATCTTCAAAAGACTGAGACCGGTGACCGCACCATCGAAAGAGCCAGAAGTTGGATGGAGCAAGGTTTTGAGAACACGGCGGGTTTGGCAGGACTTCCCAATTTCAGTGTTTCAAAGTAGTTTTTGGAACCGAGTGTAAAAATTTTGCAAAATCATCTTGTCATGCCTATCGATACGTTTTCTGCCCGTTTGCACAACTGAAACGCATTAGTTGTAGTCGATAACGTTGCCCATCATTGATTTCGCCTGATTCTTGCAGTTTGTTCACCACACCCGTCTGGTCCCATCATATACAGAGTATGGTCCTTGAACGGTGGATGATTTTCCTTGGCGTCGATGTAGACGCCCTGTACCATGTACACTGTACATCTTCAGTCACGATCCTGTGCAAAAATCTCTTCCTTTGATATCTTTTAAGAAGCAGTTCCCAGGTGAAAAATCGCCTTTCGACATACCTTGGTTCAACACGCACGGCACCCAATTTCTTTGCTTTTGAATAAATCCAAAATTCCTTTAACTGAACGGAAATTGGTTGCTGAGTCATTCAGCACTCAGCACACAGCACACTTAAACGATCTTGATCCAGTTGAGGCTCCAATTCCTTATTTTCACACTCTTTTGACTGCTCAAGACGCTCTTTGTTCTCGCCGATAAGATCGCCACATAATGAAGCGCCGAAACCACTCTTTGAAGAGGCCGAAAGGCATAAGAAAAAAATCCTAGATTCGCTTAGAGTACTCGTGAAGAGTCAGTAAATTAGAATTAAGATAACTAGATTATATTGTAAAGAAATGTAGTTTTAAAATAAAAATGCATTGAAGTCAAAATCTAAATCTGAAACCACTTTCTGCATAATTTATCGGCCGAAGTAGATTCACCACAAACTTCTCCAAGTTTTCAATGGGCTTCTGTTACACTTTTGTTCCAATTAAAAATGAAAATCAAAACTTTCTGATGCACACTAATTTGCTACTAAATTGCTGACAAATGTCACACCTTTCCAGTGAAGCAGGTAATCCCTTCCACGATCAGGCACAACTTACAAGTGGCGCCATCTTAATTTGTAAACAGAATTAATTGTACTCTTAAGAGGTCAAAATAAATTGGGTGTCGCTGTAGTCAGCATGAGTGAAGGGCCTAGCGTCTTCAGCTACCACTCGGGCCGTGTGTGTTCTTGTTCTCGAGTAGAAGGGACCTACAGTTTATTGCTGACGACGAATTGGGGAAACTTTTCGTAGACAATCAGTGATGTGTACTGGAGGAAGTGCTGTAAAAGAAGCGTAATAGATTTGAATTTCGATGGAGAAATCGAACCAAGGGCCCCCACTATGGCGACACCCCCCCCCCCCACTTCTATTTATATTTTTAACTTATCTAGAATGGTTTCCAAGACTGGAAATTAGACGGTGACCAAGAACTGTGCTGCTTGCCTCGGCCTAATGACTGAGAACAGTGCTTGAGGACCGCAGTTTGTTTTCTTCTCATGACCACTGAATTCATTGCTTACCGCTTTAAGCCAATTCTAGACCCCGTATACAATTTTAAAAGATCGAGGAGAAAGTTAGCCAATTAAGGCAAAATCGAGCAGCTACTCTGCAATTGTTTCCGGCCAATTGAATTCAATTAAGTCGATAATCGCTGAGACTTTGCGTCTGTGATGGATTAGTGATCTTTGGACTTGCATTCACTTTCATTGCAGAATGCCAGTCACTCGTAATAGAATGAAAACAACAAATTGCAGGGAAATACGCATTTGACACATGATCTTGGTCACTCTGGAGAAACGTCACTCGCATTCAGATGTCGCTTTGAGATTAATCATCCTCTACATGGCGTCAGACATTCTGATATGTGCATTTAACTTACAGACACCCTTCCGTTTTGTGACTCACGTTCAAGAGTAAGGGACATTTCAGACAACCTGGCACGACTCTGTCCTGCACTTTTGCATCACCCCAACTTTGCCTCTCTACCCAACCCAAGTGCTTCTAGCCATCCCTTGTATAATTTCCATCTTGAGGAAAGCTTTGATCTCGCAGAGCTTCTGTTGGCCATGAGTCAGACTTCCAATTGAATTTTCCCCATGAGAACAGTTCAGATGTAAATTCTTCACAAGCCTCCCCCTCAAGACTGATTGACAGCCGGCTGACTTCATCTGCTCACTCGAACGAAATCCCTCTGACTCAGTAGGGATTTTTCAAAAGATCGATGTACTGTTGTTCGAAAGTACGGAAAACCTCCCCGCCTAATCCCCGTAAGCCGCATGCAGTAAATTCAAGGTAACAACGCGCCCACTTATCAGCGAGCCAATTGATAAACACTATCACGGAATATTCTCCCATTTCCAATCAGCCACGTAATCAGTCAATCACGAGAATTATTGTTTTTTTTTTTTTTTTGTTGCGATTATTGTTTGTTTGCGGATGCTAATCAAAGAGATACCATTTTATGGCACTTAGCCCAGCCCGCAGCTTGATTTATTCGCCGTCGCCGGGTGCTTGAACAGACATGTGTTGCAGGGGGATATTTGGATAAATGTGATGCAATGGACGGTCAAGTGGTTGGGGCGCTTGATAAGCGTCTTTGAAGGCGAATGGCGAATGGCGAATGGAATTTGTGTCAGGTGAGTGGTCGGTTTCACTAGCTCGGCCATTTCAAGTTCAGAGTCGGCGACGACGACGACAAGCGAAAACACGGTGTTTTCTAATTTCTAAGTGAAAACTGGTCACCGGCCATTCACGGTCCGGCTGCCGCCTCAAATTAGACGCTTGCCGCGTACGTGATCATATTTGCTTTGTCCATGTTTACAGGCGGGAATCTTTTGTTCGAGTACGCGCGCCGCCCAATAAACACAACCCGCCGATACGACAGACATATCAGTGGACAGGAGCTTTGAAGGTGCACACGGTGAGTGCAGCGCCTTGACTCAGCCAATCAATTCCACAAGTGTGTGCCCGTCTGCCTGTCATCCTATCAATTTGATGACCCTAAGGCAAGTGACTAATCATCTGATCGGTTTTGTGGGGGGAGGGGTGGGCAACGACGCTTTTTGCCTGAGTCACACTCGCATAGAGAGCGAGGGGGGGGGAGAAAACAAAAAAAACCCACAGAGAAGCTTTTAAGCCACCGCTCAGTCGCAGGTAGCGTTGTGGGTGTCGGTTGTGTGGCGAACTTTCCGCTGCTTCTCATTCTTAGTCTAACCGCGCCGCCAGCAGGTGGTTTATCGATATTCTTCGCATTGAAAGCTCCCCTTGAAGTCCGTGTAGAGTGAAGTTTGCTAATTCGCGTTGCGACTTTCAACCCTGATAAGATTTGACTCGCCGTCTTATCACCCTCGCAGCTCCCACACACACACACACACACTAATTCGTGTACACACTCAAAGTTCACCCTCGGTACAGTTCCCCGTCTTAGTGTCGCCCCGTTTGACGCTTTTTGCCCTTGTGAGGGGGTTCAAGATAAACAAATCGATTTGCTTTTGGATTTTCGTAACTTCTCGCAGCAGTTATCAACGGCGTACGTTCCAGTCACGACGAGGGTAGCGCGCAGTTCTGTGGATACAACAATTTGTTTTTTTTTTGTTTCGCTTGAAGGAGAACATTCGACGTTTCCAGCACCACCCCCGGCTCTTTAAGGTGAGTACACAGTTTTGTGATGTGCTTGGTGGACGCTGTGTGTGCCAATCGTTGGTGTGTGACTAGTGACCGCAGAAACATTGAAATGAATCCCCGCGAAGAGCGTTTATGTAGTCACCTGCGGTTTTGTGGTAAATTTTTGTGCGGCCGGTGCGTCTTGTCCCAGAATCGGTTTATCCCCATCCACCGTCAGGTGATTGAAAACGAAAATAGAAACTGTCGACGCTCTCTAATCGCCAATTGATTGTACTGATACGGAGGGGGCTAATCTATGAGCAGGAAATGCGAACAGAACACGTCTGCGTGGAGTGGGCTGCCTGCCCAGTGGGTGATGTGTGTTTTCATAAATAAAATGGAGATATCCACGCAGGGTGTTATCAAATTGTTTGGGACTATAATTAACTTTTGCTATGCGTCCGAAATATGCTCAGCTCGTGAATGGAGAACGGAGCTGCGCCCAAATTTATTGGAGTGATGGGATGGGTGAGGATTTATTGTGAAATTGAATGCACAACGGCACGGGTATTCCGTGACGAATGTCCTGCGTGGGAAGTTGTGACATTTATGAGGTCGCGTCGGAATTTTTAAACGTGCCGGACGACAGTTTCCTTTTAATGAAATGTTCAAAAATTGACCCCGTTTTTTGAATTTGTGGCAGTCTGACGTAGATAGAGACAGATAGGAGTCGTATTGAAAGGGATAATGGGCAAATAGCCGCAGTCCCCTAGATGGTAGTGATTTGTTTGAGGCAGTGGTCTCTTAGAGGGCAGTAGTTTCCCAGAGGGCTGTGATCCCCAGAGGGCAGTGGTCTCTAAGAGGCCAGTGGTCTCCTCGAGGGCAGTGGTCTCCTAGAGGCCAGTGGTCTCCTAGAGGCCAGTGGTCTCCTAGAGGGCAGTGGTTTCCTAGAGGGCTGTGATTTCCAAGAGGGCAATTTTCTCCTAGAGGCCAGTGATCTAGAGGCCAGTGATCTAGAGGCCAGTGGTCTAGAGGGCAGTGGTCTAGAGGGCAGTGGTCTTGAGGGCAGTGGTTTCCTAGAGGGAAGTGGTCCCCTAGAGGGTAGTGGTCTCCTAGAGCGCAGTGGTCTCCTAGAGAGCAGTGGTCTCCTAGAGAGCAGTGGTCTCCTAGAGAGCAGTTGTCTCCTAGAGAGAAGTTGTCTCCTGCAGTGCTAGTGTCTGACCTATACAAAATTTTTCCACCTCAAGGTGGGCCTATGTGTCATTCAGTTGAATTTATTTTGTTCCGTTTTCTGGACATAAGTATCAACGTCCAACAGTAAGCTAGCAGCGGCTTATCTTTTCGAGCATATGTATGTGAAAAATCTCGAGAAATTCCTCAAGGTATCCCAGCATGTAGGTGTGATTCGAGAAATTGTCTTACTGCCTTCATAGAGTGCAAACTTCATTGCAAACTAAGTCTGAAACATTCAGCCTCACCGCTTAAGTTATACTGTAAGAACTTTGGGAAGGAATGTCTTAAATGATTTGATTACCGTAGGGGACAACGTCTACGAGCATTCTATTTCTGCCTCAGTTTTTGAATCAGTGCCAACATTTTTCTTTAATTTGTGTCTTTTGGTAATCGGTTTCCTTGTCCGGTTGGTAGTCTTTGACTCAGCTAACAGTGTGTCTCCAATTTCTGTGCTTCATTGTGTAGCACACCGCCTTTCCATAAGCTCGGTTGCACTTCAGTGCACAGGAGATTAAGTTTTAGCTCCTTCAGCAAGTACTTCTGTTGTGTGTCTTAGTGTGTTGGGGGACCTACAGTTTAATGCTGACACCGAACGGCGAAATTTGTGAAGATTATCGTGTTAAATTAATACTCTTTAAGTTTTGTCGAAAACTCGAAGTAGGTGGTGCCGTAAAAAAGTCGAGATCTCCTGTTTGTGAAGCGAGCTCTTGACCTTTTGGGTGTGCGGTCACATTATTTAACTTTTTCAACTTAGTAACCTGGGCTCCTTCACTGCAACGGATTCGTGTCAGTTAGTTCCTTTAAGTGCCTATCCTCATTCTCAGTTTTTCTGAGACAAATTTTATCTACAATAGAACACGAACACGTCCTTTTCGTAAAGGGTTTCATCAGTTGTCATTAGTCAGTGGTTTGAGAAGGAGTTCCCATGAAATTTCTAAACAATTTCCTCATTTTCCTTGCCTAACCAGTTCGCTGGAAGTTTAACGTTGGTTACCTTTTTCGGGGTAAAGGGAAATTGTCGTGTTTTGACTTGACACTTGGCACAGAAACGGAGAAGTCCTGAAAATCGTCATTCTTCAGGACACAGATGTAAAATTGAATTTCGTGCTAAATAGCTGATGTCCTGATGAGTTGAGAAAGTGTGTTTTTGCCGTAATCCTGAGATGGTTGATTGTCCGGTAAACCTTTAAAAAAACTAATAAAAACATAGTTGAAAGTGTTAAGCCATAAGTGGAAAGTCATCTCTTCTGTGAGGCCCAACTTTTCAAACGACCATCTGTGTTCGTGTTGTTGTTTAGGTTTTTGTACTGCCGTTGGTGTGAAAAAAGATGGCAGAATAAAAAAAAACACGGTAGCCTATTCCGTCAGTGTCAACAGACAGTCATCAGTGTACCGATTGTGCTGCCGACTTCGCTTACTTCTGACACTGTGTGTCATCAACACGGAATTGACGTCCAACTTAAGTGTTTGTTTAGCCAATATGGACAACTGTATCATCTAGATAATTGTTTATTGAATACTTTCGGTGGTTATCACTTCTCACGAATCCCGAGTCCATTCAATATGCAGCTGCACTGATTTGCCGTCAGCGCGACACACTAAGAAATGCTGAAAACTACGTACGACTGGAGGAAAGTTAGAGAATGAACTTATCTTTAACAATTCAGCTTCTATTTTGCAGTTAATTTCTTGCATCAGTTAGAAACATCAGTTCTGTGGAAATAATCATCCGAATGGTGGACGTCACACCAAAGTCAATGCCTTTCGCTCCTTAACATGTCCCTCAAACTCCCAACGATGTGTGCTTTCTGTCATCACTCCTTACCTACTTAGTCATTTGACGCCAACGACAACAAACCCTGGAAAGATCCCCATTCCTCCGTAGCCCACCATCATCAACAATCATTTAGCACATCCCCAACCACGATAATGAACTTTTGTGAAATTGGATTACGCTCTCGAATCCGGAAAACAATCCCCTTCCCACTCACCCACCGTCTTCTAATGCGATTAAAAAAATATTCCGATTCCGAGAGCGATTCCAAATTCACGTCGCCCATCAAAAACGGCCTTAAGTCCGCGGTAAGTCGGTGTAATTCAATTATTGAATCAAATCGAGCGGCCAGCCATCAACCGCCCAGAGCCAGTCTGGACCCACTCCAGCGTTGATCTGATTCCGATGGCGAACAGTGCCTCGCCCAGCCGAATTTGCCGCCTGAGGTGGCGGGCGTTTTTAATTTCCTTCTCTTGTTTGCATTTTTTCGCGTCTATTTTCTTTCCAGCTGTCGTCACCTTGGGCTCTGTTTGGACAGCACACACAACCCAAAACAGCCGTGGGCGTGGGGGGAGACGCCCTTTAAATCAGGTGCGTCGAGAAGGTCAATGGAAGATGGATTATCGTGGCGCGAAGTGTTTTGCTACACAAAACCGCTGTTTCGTGGATGAACTTTTACTTGTCAAACGGTGCCCCATGCGCCCCGAAATTTGCCTCACAAATGAGCGATGGGGAACAAAGCGTTCTTTACCGGTTTCATTTCGACACCGGCGGACGCACACTTGCACACGGCCAATTTGATTCAGATGCAAAATTTAAATTCGTGCTAAATAGCTGATGAGATAACGCTCGAGTGGGGAGAGCGTGTTCTGGCCTTAATTTGGCTCCACTGCAACTTTGGCATTTCGCGCTTGTGACGGCAATTATCTAGCCGGTGGTGAGATAGCACGAGGTCCATCGACAGCTTTATTTATGATAAGCGCGGCTGCACAAAATGTGATCTAGAAGTTACCTTGAAGTTGGTCTGAATGCTAACGGGTTTTTTTTTTTTTTTAATGAGCTCCGATGACACTCTTCTCGGGTTCTCGGAGATCGAGACAAAGATTGGAATAGTTACCCACTTTTAGAATCCGTTTGAATATCCGCTTTGGGTTAGTTTATTACTTCTTCTGTGCTGGCGGTGGTGGGGTGGTGAAAGTTGGTACAAGCTGGCCTTGTCAATTGAAGATGAATTTGAGCCTATTTCCGCAATGCTGATGGAGGGGACATTTTTCAAGGTTCTCGAGGCTAGTTTGGGAGATACGAATTGTAAACAAATTTTGGCCTAGATCTGGCGTAAGCGGTAGGCGCGTGTTTCACGACCAAGCGGCTATCTGATGAAACGCTTTTATGGTTGTTTTTAAAGAGCGCTCACTACGCCGGTTCTTCAACTTCCTTGTTTTGACTTATTTTTGTGAGGCATGATTAGACCGATCTTAGATGATATCAGATTGGAAACAAATTGTGCAGAACCCAATAGGGCGCTTTGATGCTTCTTAGGTTGGCCGGAATGGGTCTGGACCTAAGTCAACGTGAGGCTCCAGGTGGCACGATTGCCTGCCAGCTGCTTTCAAGTTGGTTGAGGTCTTCCTTTACTTGTGTGCGTCATATCGAGGCGAGAACGTCCTCTGTTGCGTTGGCTCGGATTCGAAGACTCTTCATACTTTCAAGGACTCTGAAACATAACTGAGGTTTCATGTCGTAACTGTGCTGAATTGTTTCATCCTCTTCTTCGTCGACTAACTATCCCCAAAGAAAGAAGTCCAACCGTGTCAAGTCACATGATCGTGGCGGACAACTAACATCGCCATGACGTAAGATAACACGACCCTTGAACTTCTGGAAAAAAAAGCATTGTTTCGTTGGCAGTGTAACGAGTGGGCACCATACTGTTGGAAGCACAAAACGTCCAAGTCTCCTTAATTTCTGGGTTCGTTGTCACCCGGTGATAGCGAACACAATTCACGATAACTGCTTGGCCACCCTCCTTTTTAAAGAAGTACGGCCCGATGATGTCGCCAGGCCTGAGACATGTATCGGCTCTTCAACAAACACCCGTGGAGGCTCCTTTGCTCAAATGCAGCAATTCTGTGTAAGTGTGCCTCGTCGCTAACAAGAGCTATAACAATCGCATAGCTCAACATTGTGTATCTCTCCACGGTTGAATGAATTTGTTAGATACTTAAGCAAAGAAATGACAGATTTTGTTGGCATCATGGTTAGGTTGGTCTTTCGCCGAGCGCCTGTCCAAGAAGATCAATCTTTACTTTGAGTCCCGCAAAAGTAGGTACTTCACACACGTTATGATGTCGCCGAAAAAGCCAATGGAGCTGCCGTTGATTGAGAATGGTGAGATTCAGAAGGCAACGGTAGAGGATGTGCCAGGGGCTGTTGTGGAGCCAGTGCAAAATTGATATAAGAGGGAGAGAGAGAGAGAGAGAGGGAGAGGGAGAAAAAGATTGAGATAGAGAGAGGGAGAAAGAAAGAGAGGGGGTAAGAGAGAGAGAGAGAGACACAAGATAGAGAGAGCAAGAGGGAAAGAGAGAGGGAGGAAGAGAGAGAGAGAGAAAGAGTGAGAGAAAGAGAGTCCACATTGCCTTTTTGAGCTGATACAAGACAACCCATATGTCTGTCTTTGATGTTTTTTTCCTTATTTGCTTCAAAGCCGTTATAGATGAAGTTCTTGAATATCTTAACATTTTGTTGCTGTCCATTATGGCGCTGCTTTTGTGTGTTCTTTCTTGTTTTCCTGTTCATTACCGTCAAATCCAGGACACCCAATGCTAGGACACATTTCATGGACGGCTCACTGCTTTCGTCTAAATGCTTCATTTTCACTTTGGAAACTTTATTATAGGGACACCTAGATCAGTTCGCGTCTAGGACTATCTGCACCATCATTCAGCCGACTTATAGACAATCTGTATGATCATTTTCGAATTATAGGAATGAACATTTCTCTGAAAAGGAATTTGAAAAAGGTGGATAAAGTTGCGCCTTACTTCACATCTTAAATCTTTGCAGCTTTCGAAAGTTAATTTAAAATATTTTCTTAGACGCCGACATTTAAAAGAAGTCTGTTAACTGTCTAACTCTTGACAGTTAAGGTTCAACATGAACGTTCCTGGCCTTAAATTCATCTCTTAAAAAAGACGAGTCTTCTTTCCTTTTCTTTGTTCTCTAATTAGCACCCCATGACCACACATTAGACTCAATTACTTTGCTTCTGAGTTTCACCACACAGATAAGAAAATTGTAAGTGTGGCCATGCATCGTCTTCAAAGTTTGAAAACCTCATGAAGGGCTTCAGGTTTTCTTTGAATGTTGGTTCCAATCCAGGTTCGACCGAATTTGACCATGTGCCCCCAAATTGTATCAGTTTCTGACAAAAGGGACCAAATTTTCCAAAGCTGCCAAATTTGTTGATTTATTTTTCTTCCTGTCGACTTTAAGTTCACATCTTGAAAGACTTGGGAAATGATGAGGCCTGCCTTCAAACGCTAAGACGTCCACAGCTTAAGGTCTCCAAAGGGTTAGTTGTTATGTCATCACTTGAAGACGTGTAGAATTGAGGCTTTTATATAGTCTGCCGTTCAGCCCTTTGTGTAGATATTTAGACACCTCCGCTGGACGACGTTTTGAAGATTGGAAAATGTGTAAGAATGTTCTGATACTCAGTCGTTCAACAGTTGAAGAGTTCAAAATGTTCAAAATTCTGTCAGAATTCTGTTCAGAAGTTAAGGGTCAAAATTTATGGCGTCCACACTTCCCATTTACACGAATATTCCAATGTGACACTTACTCCTGACTTCAAACAATTCTTGAAAAGGTTTGTACCCTCCGACAAGGAGATATTTCGTCAATCAGTTATTCATTTCTTCAATGATTTAGAGTCTCAAAGGTTTTTCTTTGCAGGTTCAAAAGTCAATAAGTCACAAACAATGAGTCTACATTGTGTCTGAGAGTGATTTAAAATATGAACCCCCGACAGAGGTTTTCTTTTTCTTCTTGTGGTGCTACAGTCCAGAGTGGACCTGGGCCTCAGCCAACTTGCCTCTCCAGCCAGCACGATCTTTTGCCAGTTACGCACTCCAAGTTGGTTGAGGTCCTTCTCCACTTGTTTGCGCCACCTTATCCTGGGCCGTCCTCTGTAGCGTTGTCCCAATAGTTTAGATTCGAAGACTTTTCGGGCCTGAGCAGTGGTGTCCATACGCTCTACATGGCCTAGCCATCTTAAGCGTTGTAACCGGACAGAGGTTGCCGTGACGATATTTTGGCTTGTTTCACAATTTGAATCAGAATACTCAGCACGGAATACTTTCCTCTACTCTGCCTACGATTTTGGATACAAACCACAGCCACCCCAATACTCCCACAGGGGATGACCTACCACTGTCAGGCTTATAGGCTCCAGCAAGCCGTTGCACCAGAATAGAACCCGTGGCTTAGTAGATAAATGCATTCAGTCAATGAGCAGAGTTGACGCATGCTCACATATTCAGTTGAATCCCTGGAGAAAGCCTTACGTAGGCGTATGGCTGAAAACATAAAACCCCCCCCAAGAAATGTCATAATGGTGACAAAACGAAACTAAAACTAAAACTCTCATCGAGAGCCATTAAAAACCGCTGTGCCGCCTGCAGCAATAAAGTCTCATTGCCCCAATCACATGACGGCGGCTCATCACTTTCACACAAGTAGAATTTCTTAACATTTCATGTCAAAGACTATCTGCCTCGTTATGTCACATTATCGTCAGCGGCAGCGATAGTTGTAATCAGGTTGTCGTCGTCTGGTGCGCAAGGCTCACGCGCACATTTCATTGATTGATGTGCAATGATTCCAGGTGAGTCAAGCGATTAGGTAACCATTCGGTCTCGTGGTTGCACTGCAGCGTAGAATGTTTAATGAAGTGAACCATCTGTTCGACGACACAATTTCAATTAATTAGAAACACGTTTGCAGTTGCAGCCCCGCCATCTGACAGGGGTAATTATCGCCGCTTGGTGGCGGTGGAGGTTTTGTGCCAAAACCATAAGGGCTTCCAATGAAATGCAGTCACGACTGCAAATTTGCATGACGACCCACATTCAATTCATTTTCAAAGCGCACGTGACCTGAAACCTAACCAAACTTTTGTGTTTTTTGTTTTTTTCATTGCAGAATTAAACATGTCAGAAATCAAGCCAAAACTGATCCTCCGAACGGGAATAAACATCTCCGACAAGTCGCCGTCACCGTCGACGAAGCTGATGCTCAACCACGGCAAGCCGAACTTCACCATCAATCGATCAAAGTCAAAGATCGACACACAGCTGCCTCAGCCGACAACACCGGAGGCATCGCAGGTCGTCCTCAAGAGCACAACGTTTAATGGCTTCATTAAGCCGGCCAATCTGAACCTGTCCACCGAGAATGAGGTCAACAAGGTTGTTCTCCGGCCGACAAAGCTTCCCGAGGCGAATGACAAGCCGGCCCAGGATTCCGAACCGGAATTCATGAAGGTTCTGCGGCGCACAAAGCAACCGGAGACAAATGGCAAAGCGGCGCAGGATGAGGAACCGGAATTCATCAAGACGCAGCGAAAGATCGCCGAGCGCCTGGCCAAGGAGAACAATCTGGACTTTGAGTCCCGCAAGAGTGGCTACTTCACACATGTCATGATGTCGCCCACGTCGCCCAATAAGCCCATGGAGCTGCCGGTCATTGAGAATGGAAAGATTCAGAAGGCAACGGTAATGGATGTGTCTGAGGCTGTTGTGGAGCCAGTGGAGCCAGTGCAAAATAGACATAATGGTCAACAGGAGGAACTGGAACCGGAGGTACAATCCGAAGCCGATGTCACGGAAGTCGCCAAAACTCTGATCGAAGAAGTGGTTCAAAGCGTTCCAGAGGAGCTCATTGCACAAAATGGAATCCAAGACGATCTTCAAAATGGACAATCTGAAGTCAAGACGGGCCTTACAAATGGCGACAGCCAACCAAAGGAAAACGGCACAACACCCGCCACAAATGTCAACTTCGAACCGAAAACCGTGGTGTCCTTCTCCAAGGAGCTCTCCAGCGAGCCCAACAAGTATCCAGACACCGTCAAAGTGACACAACAGGTCGACGCATCCACAACCGATGCGGCGCTGCTGCAAGAAATGTCAAAGCTCAAGTTTGACATCTCCGCTGACAGTGAAGACGTCACAGTGACACCTGTTCTCCGGGCAACCGAATGAAGTGCAACGGCCCGTTTTGTGACCTTTCTGTGGCGATCAATTCCTATTTTTAAATGTTTAACTGTTAATTTGTATTATTGTTGAAATTGAAAGTATTGCACATCTGGTTCTGCCTCATTCTTGTTGTTGTTCCGTATTGTAAATAAACTGTTATGTTATTTTTTTAAATTTGAAAGAAGGCGGTGAATGTGCGCAGAGAGAAACGAGGCAGTTCTCTTCACTTGTATCATAACTGACAAAATAAAAGAACTGTATAATGTGGATAATTGGTGTTTTCCCTTTTCGCGTTTTGCGCGCTGTCACTTTTGAAGTTTCATTTTCGGCCCGTGCTGATGATGGAGGTGGAGTCATGAACGATTTACTCGATGAGTGGTGGTGACCAGCTGACAGCTGCAAAGAATCGAACAAAACGAATTTGAATGGCCATCGAACATGCTTTTGTTGTCGCCATCAATCCGGCTCGGTGGGGAATGTCTCCCTCCGGTTAGCAACTGAATAAGCCACACCATCGTTTTTTTTGTAATTATTTCAATTTCATGAGTGTTGATTTTGGCGCAAGGGTGCAGCGTGTGGCCACATAAGTGTGCAGGAAGTGGACTCCACTGACATGGAGAGCAATGACATGTGGTGTCAAATTGACACATAAACTGATAATTGATTTGCTTGATGTGTCATTCAACCTAAGCCGGAGTAGATTTAGCGGTGTTTTATCTCCACACAAACTTGCCGTGATTGAGTCTCAATCTACGGGAACGACTTTAATTTGAGAACTCGTGTGAATAGATAAATTGTTTTGTTTTTTTATGTTTGCTTGCCCATCAATCATGCATTTAAAGCGCCTGGCTGTTGGAGAAAAGAGTGTCAATGCACGTGGTGACAGGCTGAAGGTCAGTTATGCGATGGACATGGAACTGCGCAGTAGGTTAGAGTGCATGAAAACCAAAAGAGAAGTGGTCAAACGTGACCATAAGAAAATCTCGTTCTTCGAAACAAGATGCCATAAAGAAGTTTGATCCAAATGACTTCGTTTCCTATCGAACGAGTTTCTCACGACACTCGGCAGTGAAGGCGGTTCGAAGTTCGGCGTAAAAGATATTCAGAGACTCATTTGAAGAGATTGAGGTGTGTCATGCAGACTGCGATGATCTAGAAGGGGGTACTTCCTTGGTGTTGAAGTGCTGTCTTCAGGAATTTGACAACTCATCTGAATGGGATGTCTTTAGAGTTACAAATGCTTTGTTTATAATTTTGAATCTTTCACTGGGCAAGTTTGAGCTGTCAAGGGAGAGGTGTTGCGTTTTTTCCTTCCGTCTGGCTAAAAGGCAGACAGTCAGACAAACAGTTCAAACAAGGTCTATTTTATGGAGGTGATTCGATGCACCGTGACCTGTTAGTCCTTCACATGACATCCTTGGGTAGGATTTGTTATGTTTTAGCGGTCATTTTGAACTTCCCAGAGTGGCCAAAACACTCCCGTTTGCTCCTACAAAACCTTTTCCTTTTTTGCTTGGGGAGGTGTAGCCTTGCACAGGCACCAATGGGTTGACGTGCATTGGTAGCACCAGATTCATACTGAAAAAGGAATCCTTCCATTTGCTATTAAATGCCACTTCATTGTTTTAACCCCAATCGACTAAGCTGTGAAGATCATTTGGCGAGGTTCAAATTTACACTGAAGCAACAAGAGCCCAGGAATTCGTTCCTGAAAAGCTGAGAGGACCGTTCATCAGCGAAGGAGTGCATTGAATCAAAAGTGACAGATAAGAGACCATTTATAAAAAATGAGAAAAAGTGTCGAAGCCCAGTCCATGTCGCTTCAGTCCGGGATGGAACTGGGCCTCAACCAACATGCCTTTCCAGCCAGCATGATCTCTCGCCAGCTGCCGCCAAATGTGCACACCAAGTTGGTTGAGGTCTTTCTCCACTTGAGTGCGTCTTCTCAACGTAGGCCGTCTTCTGTTGCGTTGCCCCAATGGCTCGGATTCGAAGACTTTTCGGGCTGGAGCAGTGGTGTCCGTGTCCATCTATCCAACTTAAGGGTTGTATCCGAAGACGCTCGATCAGGCGCATGCCACCGTATAGACCATGAAGTTCGTCGTTGAATTTCTCCCCCAGGCGCCATCAACGCAAACAGGATGCAGACGTTTTCTTTCGAACAGACTAAGGGCTTCCCCATCCGCTTTTAGTAACCGCCCAAGTTTCCGCTCCGAAAAAGGCGACTGGGATGGTTCAGGTGTTATGCAATGCCAGTTAAGTCCTTCGAGAGAGGGCTTTATTACTCGATTGCCTGTTAAGCCCAAAGAAACAGCGATTGGCAAGAGTGATTCTGCGTTTGACTTCAGTACTGATGCTGCTATCGCCATTGACCGCGGAGCCGAGTCCCTGACTACGAAGTCCTTGACTACCTTGAAGTTTCTGCTGCCGGGTAGTAGGCTCTGTCCGATGACGTCTGACTTAGATGTTGTGTGTCCTTCCATGATGACAGCATACAAAGGGTGATTTTTTAAAAGTTTTTCAAAAAAAAATTTTCAGAAAAATGCCTGAAATCTTTATTTGAAACGATAGTACGGTCCATATAATTTAATAATTTAAGATTATTTCATGCAAATGTTGACCTTGACTGCGCCTCAAATGATCCATCCGCTTAGTCCAATTTTGGCATACTCTTCCCAACATTTCGGCCGGTATCTCACGAATAAATGCTTCAATGTTGTCTTCCAATGCGTCTGTCGAAGCGGGCTTATCTATATAGACATGAGCTTTAACATAGCCCCACAAAAAATAGTCTAAAGGTGTTAAATCGTATGATCTAGGCGGCCAATTGACCTGTCCGAACGTAAAATAAAATGTTCACCGAACTCGCCTTTCCAAAAGTCCTTTGTTGCGTGTGCTGTGTGGCATGTGGCACCGTCTTGTTGAAACCACATGTCATGCAAGTCAAGCTCATGCATTTTGGGCAAAAAAAAAGTTGGATATCATCTCACAGTAGCGCTCACCATCCACAGTTACGTTACGATTCGCATCGGAAGTAGAAGTACGGTCAAATGATGCCACCAGTCCATAAACCGCACCAAACTGTGACTTTTTCTGGATGCATTGTAGCTCTTGCAAAGCTTCTGATATTCACTTTAAAATCGACAATTCTGCTTATTTACGTACCCATTGAGCCAAAAAATGAACTGACCATAGAATGGAATAAGCGCGCGATGAACTTTCTTAACAGAGCACGCATTTTATGATAAAATTCAATAATTTGCAAGCGTTGTTCGTTTGTAAGACGATTCATGGTTAGACTTTAGACCAAACTGAAGATGTTTGACAGTGAAACAAAACACGAAACGTGCGTCAGCTGCTTAAACCAGTGTTGCCAAAAGTGAAAATAGCTAAAAAATCACCCTTTACTTCGTCTAGCCCTCATTTATCGCCAAACCCATTTTAGCCGCTTCTGCTTCAATGCCAGCAAACGCCTCATCAACGGCTCGCTGTCTTCGTTTAATCACGCCAATGTCGCCGACGTTAGCTAGAAGCTGAACGAACTTTTGGTAGATCATGCCTCTGGTGTGGATTTGTGAGTTACGCACGATCTTCTCAAGAATGATGTTGAAAAAGACACATGATAGCGCGTCGTTTAGTCTAAAATCTTTTTCGACAGTGAAGATGTTGGTGAGTTCGGTACCGACCTTGAGGAGCAGAGAGAGTTGTAGTCCTACACAATCTGATGAGTTTGATAGGAATGCCAAAACTATACGTAGCCTTGTATAGCTTGTCTCTATACACGCCTTCATTTAATAATACTTGAGCTCGCAAGGGAGCAGGGCCTAGTTTCTGCGTGTTCTGCGTTCTACTGTTCTTCCACGAGTATAAGGGACCTACATTTTTTGCCGACTCCGAACGACGAGATTTGAGAAGCCTTTTACAGACAATTAATAATCTTTGAGTGTTGTCAGCCTCGAAGGAGGTGGCGCCGTGAAAAAATGCGACGTGTCCTGTCCGGGAGTCGAACCGAGAACACCATCATGTGCGTCCTTGAAATCTACGGTCAGGTGGTGCGAGTCGATCTGTATTTCTTGGTCCACAGGTATGGTGAATATCAGACTTGAATCAATCCTCTACTGAATGGGTTGAAGGATAATTTCGAATCCATGTCAGAAAAAAAATTCATTGACGCCATGAACACGCGTTTCCGAAAAGAGAGCCTGGTGCCAGACTCTGTCAAATGTCGAACGCAACGATTTTTCCCGCTTTCCGGTGAGCCATGAGATCACTTGTGGAGCTGGCGCTGCGAAAGCCATACTGCTGGGTATTAAGAAGCTTCCAGGAATCAAGATATTTCATAAGCTGACGATTTATCAGCTTTTCCATGTCCTTAGAGGAAAGCGAGAGTGCTGGGGGTTTGTTGGAAGTAAGTGATGAAGATTTGGCTTTTTGGGGACAGGCTGGACAAATGCTGTGTTCCACTTACTCGGAGTTAGCGACCAAGAGTACGAGACGTACAAGAACACCTCTTCAGGATGACAGGGAATCTACCATCCGGGCCAGGGGATTTGTGCACTGTGAGATCTTTAGGAACTCTTGTAACTGTGAGAGTGGGAAAGTGAATCTGTCCCATGGTGGAATTTACACTCCCAAGTACAGCCGAAGACAAAGCACAGTCTGAGTTAAAGAGCTGACAGCTGGAATGTGTTCTAGCATGCCAGACAGTTTCACTAGTGTGACAGCAGATTGCCTTCAGACATCCATTGTTGTGTTTTCTGTTTCAAACTCCACCCTAAGATGAACGATTGCACTTTCTCAAACCAATCCAACTGAATCGGTGTCCAAAAAAATGCAAAACCCTCACAGGAAACTCACAGCACACCCTTCCATACGTGCAAACCCCCTACGCACAGTCCATAGCGTTGCCATGACTTTGTCCACATATTACCGTCACACCCACCCCATGCGCCATCAAGTGCAAGAAACACCTGTCCCCTGGTCGTTTTGTTGTGGCCAAGCGTTGTTTACATTCCGAACCACCCCATAACCTCGATCGATATAGCGCGTCCAGCACACTGTCGCAATCGTCAGCACATCTAGTAGTCAGTCCACTCGCTTGTAGTCCTGCCAACACACAACTGCAACGGCGGCAGATTCAAAAACCAATTCAACTCAAAAATTAAAGCTAATGAGGCTTTCGGTTGGTGGCGAGTTTTGCGGTTTCGAGCTTTTTCATCCCCACCCCGGCGTGTTAGTATGGATTTGAGTCTGAAAGGATCCCAGGTAAGGCTGCGGAGAGTCAGTGTTTGTGTGTTGGCCAGTCCTCAATTGTCGACCCCGTTAACAGATTAATTTAGTAACGAGACACAAGCCGAAATCGTTGAACGTCAAGTTTACGTCAGTCCTTCAGCGACCTGGTTCGGCCTCGGTGTGCAGACGGGGACGTGCCTCACCGTTTCTTCGACGACCACAGTCAGCGGATGCGAAGTTCTCACGAGGGGGTAGTGCTGGTGGCGGCGGAGGAGGACACTACCTCGAGGGCGAGTGCAGTGGAAAGTTGGTCAGAAATGTGAGGTTTTCCTTGGCGTGTGTGCGTGTCTTGGTGCTAATGTGTGTCCGTTTTGCTTGTAGAAGCAATATCTGTCAGTTTCGTCGTCGAATTTGTTGAAAATTTTATTGGAGGAGCCCATAAAACGTTCCTGGCTGTGCAGGGATCAATCTGACGATCAGCAGTCGGGAGCAAGCACATCCCGGAAGGCGGGTGGGAGCTTCAACAATCTGAACAGAACCCGAAAAGACTCATTTGAGGGGAGCAGCCAAGAGGGGGACTACACTCCGTCAACCAGGTAGGCCAGGGACACCAACAGAGTCACTGAATCTAAAACTAATCGCCCCTTTAGGTCTTCAGCACAGCTGCCGCTCACACAGAGAATGAATCCTTCTACGTCACTGTCCAATCTTTCATCGGAAAAATCTTCCGACTTCTGGCACTCAAAGAAGCCAGACCTGCCAGGGCGGGTGTCCTTCAGCAAGTCCACCGATTCTCCCGATATAGACGTCCTTAGTGACTGCGACAATGACAAGCAGCTGTACTACACCTACGGCAGCAAGAAGACCGTCCACTTTGGGGCCAGCAGCGAAGTTCAAGCCGAGACATTCGAGTATCCAAAGTGTCCCTCGGAGAACTGCTCCTGCAGCACGCGAAGCTCATCCACTGCCAGTGTTCACGACTCCCCCAAGAAGTGTGAATACTCAAGTCAACCGTCCTGCTCGACGAACGGCGAGAAGTCCAACAACTGCCAGACTTCCACGCAGGAGAGCGACGTCATCCGTCAGTACAAGAACGCCATCGGTGACCAGTCCGCGGAGTGCTCGTCGATAGTGAAGAACATCCTACAAGACCTGGAGCCGAAGGGCCACCAGCTGAACAACATTGATGCTCTGACTGCTCCACTTGGCCACTATGCTCGCCTGGAGAAGCAGAACAACTTCTCCGAGGTCAACAGCAAGAACTCCACGATTGACGTGTACAAGCAGGCGAACACTCCGACCAGCGAGTCGGTAATCAACAACTACCTGAAGGTCGCCGCCACGCCCATTGTCCCCACGAAGAAGAGGGCGAACATCAGACCGGCTTCGGCCAACAAGGAGCGGAGGTCAAAGTCTGCATCGGCGGCTGAGTGCCTTCAGCAGAGGCCGCCGAATCGGTTGACGAAGTTGAAGTCGCGTCCAGTTTTCCGGGAGGACTCGAACATCGGGGAGTTTCAGTTGGATAAGGTGGACAGTTGGATGTCAATGAAGATGCCCGGCGAACGGGGCAATGATGAAATTGAGAAATTCTCCAAGGACAGCATCGATGGTGACGAGGACTCGTCGGTGCAGGAGAGCTCCCAGTGCTCAAAGTCTGACGACAACTCTCAGGATGATTCGACTTATGACGAGATTGTGTCCGTCATAAAGGAGATTGAAGAGGATAAGAGGCAGGGTTAGTGGATACGGCGAACATCGACATCTGAAGCAGATTTTGTTGATTTGCTGCTTGAACTCAGACATCAAACGTAGACATCGAACTCAGACGTTGCGCTCAAACATCGCCCTTAGACATCGAACTCAGATATCGAACTTTGACATCAAACTAAGACATTTAACTTAAGCATCGAACTTAGACATCGAACTCAGACATCGAACTTAAACTTCAAACTCAGACATCGAACTCCGACATTTAATCTAGACTTCGTTTCTTTTTCAGACAATCTCGAACTCAGGCATCGAACTCTGACATCAAACTCAGACATCAAACTCAAACATCGAACTTAGACATCGAACTCAGACATCGAACTCCGACATCGAACTCCATATAAAATTATTTTGTTACCTTTTCAGACAATCTCGCCGAGAAGACAACCGAAACGGACTTGAAATTGAGCGCTATCTCCCAGCCGGATCATGTCGAATTGGAGCCAACTTCCAGCTCTTCCACATCCAACAACCCCAAGTCACCGGACAAGTACAGGTACCTCACTCGTATAATGAAACTATCCGTGTATCTTAGCAGTTACGTCGTGTAGTACCATTTGATCCAATCATCCAGCGATGCTCTATTTGTCCTTCCTTCCAGGGACATCCTTACTTACCTGGACGACGTGGAAAACAGCTGCGACAAGACGCTCCTCGAGACGCGGCGCTCTATTCCCGAGTCAAACCGGTCGGAGATTGAGTTTGTCGTCGAACCAGACATCGCCGAGGATGTGCCTAAGTACGTCTGGTTGCCATAAATGCCACCCCAAACTAGTCCCTTCCCTCTTCTAGGCTGTCAGACCTCCTGATGCTTCCAAATCACCAGTTGGCGCGTCGCGTCATCGGCCTTAGTCTGCGCGCGAACGAACTTGCCAACGCGGTGCTGCTCTCCAAGGAGCACCTCGTGAAGATCCGAAACGAGAAGCAGAAAGGGATCCGTAACGAAAAACAAAACACCGCCAACCGCCTAAAGGAGCAGAAGAAGCACTTTGAGAGCATCGTCGCCCGCCACCAGGGATTCATTGAACAGGTAAATGCGGCACACACATCCTTCCCCCGCACACACTCACACACATTCCCTCCCGCGCAGCTCTTAAAGGACAAAGCATCCTTGTGCGAGAAGGTCGCAGCACTGACGCGTCGCCTCGAGAGTCAAAATCAGGCGTGGGAGCATAAACTGGAAACTGAAGTGGCGCGCGTCAAAGAGGCAACCCTGGCGGGGGAGAAAATCCGCCGCGAACGCTGGGTGCGGGATAACACAAAGAAAATCAAGGTTCGGAAGTAATCCACACAAGCGGAGGCGGTGACTTATTGGATATCCTTGCAGGAGCTCACGGTGAAGGGTCTCGAGATGGAAATCAATAAGATGACGTGCAACCATCAGCGGGAGATCACCGAACTGAAGCGGGCGCACCAGCAGGAGCTGTTAGACGCTGTCGAGGAGGTCAGGCAGAAGCACGAACAGGCGGAGAACATGATTCGCGACTCGTGCGCCCAGGATAGGGAGGCGATTATCGAGCGGGAGCGGGCGGTAATACGGGAGAGATACGAGCGGCAGATGGAGAACGAAAGAACTCAGGCAGAGGAACAGAGAACGAAGTTGAGCGAGGACTTTGCCGCCGAACGGGAGCGGTACCAGGTGGAGTTGAAAGAGAAGGAGGCGGAAATGCAGCGCAGGAGGGAAGAGATGCTGCGGGAGAAGGAGGTGGCCGTTGAGACTGCCACCCGCGAACTGATGGAGAAGATGTCCAAGATGGAGGAGAAGTATCAAGTAAGGGATTGTTGGGCCCAGGACACCAGACCTTGATCAGTTTTCCTTTCAGAGCCGAGTGAGTTCCATCGAGAAGCAGTACGAGTCAGACTTTCAGATCTGGAAGAGGGATTTCGAGAACGAATGCAAGATGCGACAGGCAGAGAACGAAAATGCCATTCGGCAGCACTACCGCTCCGAGAGGGACAGGCAGATTGACGCCATCGTCACCAAGATGGACACGGAGGCCCTCAAGCAGCAGGAGGATTTCGAAGCGAAGATCGAGTAGGAGATCAGTTGTCGTTTTCAGTCCCCGCATCAATTCGCTTCCTCCCCCTTTCAGGCGCCTTAAGGAGAAGTACGAGAAGGACCTCCGAGATCTGGAGACCGTGGAGAAGTCCCTGCGTGAGAAGTATACCGAGACCAGGACCCGACTAGCTGAATCGGATGCCCAGACACGGAACTACCAGGCAGAACTCAAGCAGCTCCACATCGAACTGGATCACAGCAAGAAGGTGAGTTGGCCGTCCACCCTCTCACAAGCGAACTTCCACTCGTCCCTCTTCGCAGATGTGCAACGAGTACCTCTCGGAACGTGAACAGCTCCGGGACAACGTGAGGACAGAAATCGCCACAGAGGTGGCCACCCTCAAGTCGGAGCGGGACAATGAGATCCAGCAGATCCACAAGAGGTACGTAAGCCTACAGGCGTCAATGCGCTTGAATTTAATTTAATTCATCCCGCACATCCAGGGTGCAGCAGGCTATCGAGAAGAAGGACGCAACGATTGAGCTGCTGCAGAAGGAGAACGGGGCGCTGCGTGAGCGTTGCATCAAGTTGGAGGCAATTATTCGCCAACAAAGGAAGGACTATTGTGTTAAGTGAATGCGAGCTGGACGGTTGGCTGCCTTCAGGATGAATGTCCTAATTGTTACTTTGTGTGTCAGTGCATTTCAGTTTAATTGAATTGCTTGGATGGGCGAAAAAATTTATATTAAAAATGCTGCGATACACAGATGAGGGAAGTTCTTTATTTTTCGAGCGTCTGAGATCCTTTTGCTTTGCAAAAACATTTCAACCCGTTATGACTGGACTTGGACTTTAAGGACTTCTTTTGCGTCAGCAGGGTGTGTTTCATTGAAAAGATGAAATCTTATTGAAATGTGATGCGTACATACAGCATTCACTGAGTCACGGTCAACGGTAATTTTGGGTTCGTTGCCACTTCGATTGTCTCGAAGAAGAACATCCGGGCAGAATCTGCTAACAAAGAATGAGTATTCAAGTTACTCCCTAGTCCAGGAAATCATCTTTGTGTGACTAGGTGCTTCTCCTGTTGGACAAAAATCCCACCCTTGAGCGCAAGAGCTTCTGTTTGTGTGAAACGGGAGGACTAGCAGCTTGTGATCCGGAATTGGAGGTGACGAATGACACCTTTTGTGGACTTCGAGGATCTTACAGGAATGTACTTTAGTTGTATGTACTGTTTCATTGACGCAGATGTTCGTGTAAATGGATGGAATAACGGTAATTGAAAAAATAAATTTAAGCCCTCGACACGAGTTAGTGTCTTAGTCCCCAAAATGAACACAACAGATCCTTCCAAGGAACGAGTGCAGACGTTATGATACACTTCACATATAATTCCAAGCGATAATGATACATATGACAATTTCAATGGAAGCAAGCTGACGGATTGTCGTCCCTGCTTTGCAAGGACTCCGACGTCGATGAGTTTTAATTGAACAAAGTAGAGAATATGAATCTCCAACTTGTTAAGGGGATCTGAAGACATTGGTGAAAAACGGTTTCGGGGTGTATAAAGACCACTCCCGTCCGTAGAGGTACGGGAGTTGTTGCACCTTGCATGCCTAAATTCCCGCCTGCTAGTGCACAAAGCGTGGCATGGCGTTGTGGTTAAGTGCGGCGACCCACACGCAGAAGGTCTAGGTTCGATTCCCGGAGGGGACACCTCGAATTTTTTCACAGGACTGAAGTTGAAGGGTGATTCATCACTAAGTTTGATTTTTACTTTAAAATAAAACACAACAGTTCGAAAATGAACTTAAAATTTTGAATACTCATCGAGAGGAAAATTCGTAGCATTTCCTTTTTGAGAAAGATATCAAGTTTCTGTTGGTCATTCGTACGTCTGAGGTGGCGGACAATTTTGGGCGACTTCTTTGAGGATATGGACTGATGTCTCTTAGAGAAATGTTAGCTTCAAAAGCTTGAACCGAAGCTAGTTTATTCCTGAAGCCTGAGATCTTAGAAGTATAATCCTCAGAGAAAGAATGCCAAAGATACGCGATCTAGGTGGTCAAATCTTACGTAGCAAAACATGAAATTAAGTCCTGACCAAAATGATTTCCCAACGAGTCCATTATATCACGCGCTGTACGCTTTGAAGGGACGTCTTCGCGAAAGCAGAGCTTAGAACAATCATTTGCTTGAAAAGCACACTGTCTGTTAAAAGGGAGAAACTGCTGAGATTGATGACGTATATCAACTACTCACATGATCGAGTAGCGTCAAGTTAAATTTGCAAATAAACAGTAGGCAGGATTATCATGCCGTAAGCTCTTGACCATCCTAGTCCTACTCTATGGAAGCCCTTAGTCTTTTCGAGAGAAAAGTTTTGGTTTTTGGTCCTGTTTGCGTTAACGGCATCTGGAGGAGAAGATTTAACGACGAACTCCATAGGCTCTACAGCGACATGGGCCTGGTCAAGCGTCTTTGAATACAAGATAGACCATAGCGTATGGACTGCACTGCTCCGGGCCGAAAAAGTTTTCGAATCTGAGCCATTGGGACAACGCAACAGAGGACGGCCCAGGCTAAGGTGGTTCCCACAAGTGGAGAAGGACCTCAACCAACTTGAAGTGCGCAACTGGCGGCAGCTGGCGAAAGATCGTGCTGGCTGGAGAGGCATGTCGGCTGAGGCCCTGGTCCACTCTAGACTGAAGCGCCACAAGAAGAAGAAGAAGAAGGATTATGCATGCCGTAAGCTCCGCCAATCGATTTTTGTCATATATCTGAACGACTTAGAGATACTGTTGAGGTGTGAATTTTCGCATGATTACTTGCCAAATGATACTGAAGAAAACTAACAAAGCAGTTTGATTGAAGTCACGCGTGATCTGTCAAAAAAGCCTTTTTAAAATCAAACCTCAGGATGAATCACTTATTTAACGTTTATTCTCGCTTCTTTTAAAATTTCTTATTACTTCTCTATTAAAAACGCTTTAAGACTTACAATTTTTGCTGTATGACAAGGAGTCAATAAGGAGTGTCCTGTTGAAAAGTACATCTGCAGGTGCGAAAAGGCAAGAGGCTCTAGGGCGTTAATACATTTCCCAGAACCAGGAGGTAGACTTCAGCATTGGCTTGCGATTCAAGGAAGAATGATTGACTACACTTCAATCTTCAAAGAAGCATCCCTAGACCATCAAACCTTCACTTTTGGCAGCATTCATAAGCTCATTTGAGAGATCAGACGTTTCTTTGCTGCTCTTAGGACAAGAATCCTTCCATCTTCACCACCCAGCTTAAACTTTGACTTGGCAGAAGATATAACATTGTTCCACTTGTCTTGTGTCAATGATCGGTTTTCTGATGTAGAATAAAAACCCTCTTTATTGCTGCCTTGAGTACTCTGAATCCAGCTACCACTCGCCTTTCCTCACCGAGCTTGACGAAATTATTTTTCCTGTAGCTCGACAGAAGTAGTCAATACCGACGGTTCATATTTTTACCCGACGCCTTAAATGCTTCTCATCACCTACAAATCGTCGTACAAATTGTTTAGTAAACCTCAGTCGTGCCCAGACACATTTTTTCGCTCAAAAATTTTACCAACTTCTTTCGATTAAAGCTCATCACTGAACACTAAACGTTTCATCGGACGCCAAAAAGTATACACTCATTTCAGTCACGTCATCGCAAGAGGGAATTTTTCGCCGTCTTCCGAGCACACAATTTACACCGGGGGACATTTCTATTTCGTTCTTTTGCCGTTCGCGCCCATCCCACCGGCCAAGTGCACGTGTACCCACTTATTTTTAGTTCCTCGCCTCAAGTCACACGCATAGGCATTCATGGTGTGGGACTTAACGCCACCGTCCTCCTCATTGGCATCGTGGATTGCAATGTAGTCGTGGGGAAAGAAAGCGACAGAATTGAATTTATTTCCAATTGTCGTTCCGCCCGGTTCCCCTCTCACTCTAGCCGGTGGCAGGCTATTGACCCTGCAGCGCGCGTTAAAGTGGAGCCAAAAAAACTGCCGATTTCTCTTATGCATACGTCGCCTGTGCAGCTTCAAACTATTCCACGTACGCGTTCGCCAGTTTTGCTCCAGCGTCGCGTAGGCCGTGCGAAATTCAATTTGAAATTCGCCAATCTATAGCAATTTTACGCGAATTTCCTTCCGTTCGATTGACGGGGGGAAGGACACACGGGCAGGAATGTTTACCAGAGAGCAGCGCGCATGTGATGAAAGGCTGACTCAGCGGATGATTGGGAGTGTGTTTTGTTTGCCAATGAATCTGGTTGGGAATTGGGTCAAGTAAAGCCAAGTGGTGGGGTGGACAGGCAGTTGACCAGGGGGGTGAAGATATTTTACTGCAGTTTATGTGGATTCACCATCTGGCAGGTGTTTGCGTTTTCTGGACGATTAAGATAATCGATTGGTCCTTGGGAGTGCAGAGACGGAGAGAGACGGAGTTCCACTATTTCGGATTGAAACTCGTAAGTTATTGATCGCTTTGCCGGCGAACGGTGAGGAGGAGCAGAATGAGGAGTTAGTTGAAGTAATTAGTGAGGGAATGATTAACGGTATTCCGGTTAATGGGTGCCTTGAAGGAGTTTTGTGTTTATAACGAAGAAATTCTGTTTCGAGGGTATGGACAGAAACGCTCCGATCCTGGGAAGCCTTCTATTTCGGAGGCTAAAGTGGAAGAGAAAGTTTTTGCATCCGGTGGCGTGTCAAGTCAGTTGAATGTATGAAACTGGAGACACGTCAACTCCAAATTGTGCCACTGGGAAACACTGCACTGGAGCGTTCAGACTCTGTCTTTTCTGTCTGGAAATAATAGAAAAACCGCTGATTTCTTGTTGACATTCGGGAGCATGCACTTGCCCAGCCTGCATCTTGGAGGGTCATGCCATCTCTGCTTGTGCTATTGGGAGACCCAACCAGCCCTAACCAAGGAAGCGGGTAGTCCCAAGGTGGGTTCGGGCCCAACGCTTTCTGCCTCTTCAGAACCTTGCCTGGCTAGTTCATCAGCAATCTCGTTTCCCGTGATCCCGAGATCCCGTGATGTGCCACTTGGAGAAGGATGCTAACTGAGACCTCCATTCATCCATGACTGTAACGTACGTGGATTGGAATTTGAGGTTTGAAGAAAAAAATAGGGATTATCCAGAGGCGCGAATGACCTTGCCTCTACAGGCAGGCATATTACACTCTTTAAAAGGAATCCAGAAGGAATCATCATACCTTCTGGAGGTTTTTGAAAACGTTTTCGAGGGTCTTAAAGACTTTTTGGAGACCCTTCACAGGCTACAGGCTTTAAAAGGTCTGTAAGAGTCACTGGAAAGTTGAGAATTTTACAAGGGCCGATGGTTGGATCTCTTAGCATCTCTTAATCGAAAAACTTGTAGTGGCTTCTGGAGACTTTTTAGAGCCAACTGTGGAATTTTTGGGAGTATGGAAACCTGTAAGAGACACCTGCGGGCTTATTGAAGGAATCTGTGGACTCTTTAGAGGTGTGGATCTGTTAGAGGTATCCGTAGTCTGATTGGAAGCACTCCTCGGTTTGGAACCCATTGAACATACGTACAAAGACCTTTTAGAGGTCTTAATTCTTGATGAGGCATCTGTAACCATTGTGGCATTTAAGAGTTTACCATGGGCGTCGGCTGTCTTGTTGAAGGCGCCCGGCACTTGGCATCGCTCGTCATCGCGTAGTGGGTAAGTGCATCGACTCACACACCAAGGTTCTCTCTACTCTTGAGAGAGCAGTAGGACTTACAACACGAGTCGTTGCTGAAGAACCAAGGCCTGGCCTGGCATCACTAAAGGCTTTTGAAAACCTTCAAACTCACCCACATGCTTATTTGACGCTGTCAGTGCCTCAAAGTCAGTAAGAAATTTTTAAACTCCATTTAGAATCCTTTCCAAGACATTCGTGTGCTTTTAAGGATCATCCGTGTCCTCTTTAGAGGTGTCCGTAGACTGGCTAAAGACATCCGTAGACTTAGTGAAAGTACTCGGCGCTGTCAAGGACTTTTGAAAACTTCTTTCAGGGATTTGGGAATGTTTCATAACACATCATTCAATAAATTCTGGACATATAGGGGGCGCCACTAATAAAACCTCTTAAAGATCCACGAATGTTTTACAAGGTTTAACAGATCCCTCAATATGTCCCGGGAAGTAAAGGGGGTGCCACTAACAAAAATTATACACTTTTATTAATTTTTTGTGTTAGTGGCGCCCCCTATACTTCCCAAGACTTATTGAGTGATCTGTTAAATCTTGTAAAACATTCGTGGATCTTTAAGAGGTTTTCGTAAATTTTTTGAGTGTTGTTTAGGACTTTCAAAGACCATTTGCAGGCATTCAAAGGCCTTTAAGATCCATCACTTGACCTTTTAGAGACATTCGTGAGCCTTTTTAAGGCGTATGTACAGTTATTAGAGGTGTCCGTAGACTTACTGGAGGCGCTCGATGTAGTAAAAGATGTTCAAAGACCTGTTAGGAGCACTCAGGATTCTTTCAAAGGCATTCGTGTGTCTTTCACAGGCATTCATGGTCGTTTTCTAGGTGTCCCCAGAATTGTTAGAGGCATCCGAAACCTTATTGGGGACGCTTGCTGCGGTGTAAGATTTTCAAACACCTGTTGGAGGAACTCAGCGCCCTATCAGTGTCATCGGTGGGCATTTAACAACATTCCTGGCCAATTTAAAGAAGCTCATAGAGATGTTGGGGGAACCTGTAGACTGATTGGAAACACTCGTTAAGGGCTTTCGAAAACTTGGTGCCCGAACTTCGGGACGTTTTAGAGGCATTCGTGAGTCCTTAGAAACAATAGCAAATCTTTCAATGGCTTGTGTAAATTCATTGGCATTGTTTAAGCTTTTCTGTTGGTGGCATGCAGAGTCCTTAAGAAGGCGTCTGTAGATTTCTTACAGGCAGCAGTAGTCTTATTGGAAGCACTCGTTGACATTAAAGGTCCTCGAAGACATTTTGGAGGACACGGAATTCATAAGGAGACATCCGCGGACCTGTTGGAGGCGTCTCTTCCTCTGACACACGTGAAGAACTAATCGACATGAGGGGCTTACGAAGATGTATAAGTGACACTTAGAGGTGCCTTTAGATCTATTATAGCCCATCAGATCTACCAGAAGACCTTATATACTTCTGATGGCAGTAAAGTCCTTGAAGAGCATCCAAACCTGTCTTCGATGCATGCACTAAACCGGTAAGTGTCAGCTTTAAAGAGTAGTTCGCTGACTTCTTTAAGACAAAATTCACCATTTGCATCCAAAGTTGCTCCAGAACACCAGAAACAGCAAAATTCCCCATTTAAAATGACAAATTCACATCAAATACGAGACAATCCCGAAATAGATTCCATCCCAAGATCATCAAACACATCGTCACAGCAGTTTGAATTTCACAACGATTCCCCACAAAACTGCTTGACACAGAATTTCCAGCTGAATCCCCCATGGAATCATAGCAACCACCCCCAGTCATTCTACAGCCACCACAAATCAACTCGTATATTTCCACCTTAACGGAACACACTCACCCGGTGGGGGCAAGGTCAAGCCGCATGTGCTGCATGCAAGGAAATCAAGCATCGCTTCGTCATTTCATCCCCTCGTGAGGTAGTCCTTTTGCAATGTCAACTGTGCATGATGATGGACGGGTGGGGAAGGGGGGAGGGGGCTGGGGAATTTACTGCGCAATATCTCCCCATCCCCACCCACAAACTCAGCCGGCCTGCAGTATTTCTGCTGCACCAGATAGCAGTGAGCCAGCAACATGTTGCTAAAGTTTCATCGCTGCAACCACACATACATCGACAGCCATCTGCATTCGATCATCGCACGTTACGTCATCGTGCGCCTCCGCATCTGTCCCGCGCAATCATCAACAAATTCACAGAAAAACGAAGCTGAAACCAGACAATAGAAGTATCTCCGAGGAGAGTGCCGAGTGCCTCCATCTTCCTCTGGCCAACGGTGGAGCCTCATGGCTCTGTTTCGCGTCTATTACTCATCGTAATTGCCTTCTTGGCACCCCCTCCGCACATCCACATCCCTCACCGGCACTCACACACACTCAGCCACACAAACAAACTGCACACGAACAGCGCGCTAGGTGGGTTAACTGGTCTCCGAGGCAGTGAACAACTTCTGAAGCTCCACTAGTGAAAGCATCCTCTGTAAACACACCAATACGTCGGCGGCCGCACACGCACATACATCTGCTCGGTATCCATCGGAATTTGTTGGTGTCGCTGCTTGGATTTGTATTCTATGTTTTATTTTTTTTTTGTACACGCCAAGCCGAGAGAACAGAAGCAGCAAAGCAGGAAAGCAGCGCACACAGCACATAGCACAGCAGTGTTCGTCGTCGGTTGTGTTTAGTTTGAAGTGTATCTCGCGTTGCTCAAGACGTGTTCCTTTGAAAGTTCGTGTGCATTCGTTCTCCGTGTCCCATTGTATCCGTGAATCGGTGATTTAAGCCAACAATTCGAAACAGTTTTCAGCACAGCACTCCCGCAGAATCCTCCAGCTACAAGATGTTCAGCTCATTCACAGGTGAGTCCAGTCCCAGTTCGCCTTCTTGTGTTGGTTTCGTTTTTTTTCGTCCTTTCAATTTGCATAAAATAAAATCGCACTCGAGACGCAATTCGAAGACTCATTGGTGTGTTGACCTGCATTCCTGTTCAGTTGTCTTCAGTTTTATTGATTTTTTGTTTTCGTGGGAAAAATTATGTCATTCCTTTTCATTCCCCCCCCCCCCCCCCCCGCACACACACTCACACGCAACCACCCACTGATTCATAAATTCACTTCGGATTGAGCCAGGCTTCGTGGCGGCGGTGAAGTCAATTTAAAGACTTGTCCAGCAGATGGTTTCTAGGTTGTTGCGCATTTCTTCTTCTCTGGAAAAAGCTCCTCTACGGAGGAAGTTCTGCTCCTCAAGGATATCTCAGGGACATCCAGGGGATGGAAATTTTTAATTTGACAAACACAGGACATTCTCGCATGATTATTGCAGAGGATACGCCTCGCCTTTGAGTATCGTTCTCATTGTTTATCTTCGCCGCGGCGAGCGGAGATCTCAATCGATTCTCTGTTCCTCTGCCATTACGTCATTTTTATTTGTGTTTAGGATGGGCTGGCCGACTTGTTGTTGCCTGCGCTATTATGAAACTCGTGTGTGTATAATTAGAGGCTCCTACATACATACAATGTAGTTTATGCAGTTTTTTTTTGTGTGTTTTGTTGTTCGTCGTTTGGAATTTTGGGTGGACCAGCGCCGCCGTGCTGTCCGATGATAATGCGTTGTTTTGGTCAGAACCTGACGGTTGACATTGTGTTATGTCGTCGTAGTCGAAGTGGATTTACCAGTGAAAGAGTGAGACAGACGCCGCAAGTATGTACGTACTTTCATTAATTATTGTTCTCGAGATTAGAATGACATTTCTTGAGCTCGCTGCCTGACGAAATACTTACCCACACCAACGGTTGACAGTCATGAATTTAATAGAAGAGAATTTATGATGATTAGTCTATTGTTAGTGCTGCGTTTAATTTCTGGGCAGTGCGCAATGGCTAAGCGGAGACTGAAACTCTGAAGAATTTCGGTTTTATGACAAATGACTGGTGGAAAAAAATTGAGTGATTATCTGGAGGGTGAGAAGCAGTTTTTTTCTGTTTCCGTATTCCAGTGAATCATCTTTCCAGATAGTTTTTTGGAAAGTCACTGTGAATATGTTTGTGGTACTGAAAACTGGGGCAGTCTGTCACAATATGTTTCCTACTTGCGGGTGAAGTCATATTTTCAGAACGGGAAACTGAAGGGTGTTGACATTTTTGGACATCCCTGCATTTGTAGCTCAGATTTTCAGGATCTTTTAAAATTTGAATCTTCTTCTTCTTCTTCTTGTGGCGCTTCAGTCCAGAGTGGACCAGGGCCTCAACCAACATGCCTCTCCAGCTAGCACGATCTCTTGCCAGCTGCTTCCAGTTGCGCACTTCAAGTTGGTTTAGGTCCTTTTCCACTTGTGTGCGCCATCTCAGTCTAGGACGTCCTCTGTTGCGTTGTCCCTGTGGTTCGAATTCGAAGACTCTTCGGGCCGGAGCAGTGCTGTCCATCCGCTCTACATGGCCTAGCCACCTTAAGTGTTCTATCCGTAGACGCTTGACTAGGTTCATGCCGCCGTACAGCCCATACAGCAGAACTTTTCTCTCGAAATTTGAATCAACAGATCTATTTATTCACAAAAAAATGAATTTCAGGGATTTCCCAATTGATCAGTAATCATTGAATTTCTCTACAACTTAGCTGTCAAATTGAAGAATTTGTATCAATACTCGATGTCGTCATTTTTCGTCCGTTCGGAATGACATACACGCGTTCTCATTCGCAAATATTTCAAAAGGGGCCAGAGAAGAAGAGGATAAGTGCAGAAAACAATATTCTTCCTCAAATGAGAAATTTCTTCGTGAAGTGACAAACTCTACAGACCTCTGCTAGAATAACTAATTCCAGAATGCCGGATACCTCGTGTCTTTGTCTTCAGCGTCATTCTCTCCCTGAAGGAACCAGTCCTACAAGATCGACTGTGGCACCGCAGCGCTGTGAGTAAGTTGTCGACTAACAGGCCGGAGGTCCAAAGTTCCTCCCCTCATTAAATGTTTTCGTCTTCAATGGCATTTTCTTCCTGAAATTAAGGAACTTTTTCTAGACCAGTCGCTGTCGTCTGACGACTGTCCATGCACTCAATGTTATGGAGCTAGTTTAGTTGATGGTACACGCAGAAGGTCTAGCTTCGATTCCCGGCCGGGAATCTCGCATTTGTTTACGGCACCACCTCTTTCGAGTTGCTGACAACATTCAAAGAGTATCAATTGTCTATCAGAAGCTTCTCAAATCTCGCCATTCGGAGTCGGCATGAAACTGTGAGTCCCTTGTACTCGTGAGAGATCAGTAGCATGCACTTGACGGGTTGTTGCTGAAGAAGCTAGACCCTGGTCCCTTGTGGGCCCACCCTCATTTTTCCCTACCGCAGCCAAATCCTGGTACATCTTGACTTCTCCTTCATTCTCCATAGACAGGACCACAGATATGCCGCAGTGTTGGTTTTGTTTGAAGACCCCAAGGATCCACTTCACCCTCCTTCAACATTCCACTCAATATATCAAAATTGATGCGATCAGAGTCAGAGTGGTGTTATTGAAGTCCTTTCAGTTAGCAATGTTGATCATTGATATTCGGGAAACTGGAAATAGCATCAATTATGAAAGGACAACCTGCAAAGGATCTCAGTAATGAGGCCGTTTACACAGTTGACATTAGCTTTGACTGCCTTCAAGTGTTTATTATTCGTCCGATGTGGTGCATGAGAACTGAGATGACAAAATATGGAATTGGTCCTACTCCGTGACAACTTGGTTCCGCTTGGTCTTTAACTGCAATAAACCGCATCTTCTCGCTAATGTCTGCTGCAAGTTTGAGATGATTCAGGACTTCAGGAAGCAAACTACAGGATGAATTGACAATTTTTGTTGACCTTGTCCAACACAATTCATCAATTCAATTTGCAGATGTTTGATCAAAAACGTATCACCAACTGTACGAGTATGTTATACAAGGTCATTCATTGCGTGGTTTCAAGTTGATAGTGATGGCATTTAACGCCCGCTGGCCTTTGTTGTCATTTGATGTGCCGGAAAATTTGCTAAATGCTTGCCATTTACGATAAGGAATCGTTTGATATTGGAGCAACCCATAAAAGTATTAAAATTTACTACAATAGTGGTTACAGTACCAAGTGCAAGATACCCACTTTTCGCGTATGACGCGATGAAAATTGTCTTCGTAATCGACCGACTACGCAAGGAATCGGTAAATTTGTGAAATAATTTAAAGATAATGGAGGCATTGCTGATGTCATAAGGCGTGTTCATCTTCGTAATGAAGGGTCAGTCATAAGGGAGAAGCTCTGGAAAGTCAAATGTTGGTGGTCTTACACTCTTTGGTGTACCTTTCATGACGTTCATGAAGTTCGATTAAGGCTAAGTTCAAAATGAGAGTTTGGGTGTTGCCAAGAGCTTTTTTTTTCCATGGAGCAATAGCATATGAGTCATCAAACGCAACTCTTTAAATAGATTCAACCTTGTCAGCGAATTTCCCTCAATTTCCATTGAGTTGCTTTTACCAGAAAAAACCAACAAACTTGTCTAAAATCTCTTCCATATTGTATATATGTTCTATTTCACACAATTTTCAATCAAAACACGCACCGAAAAAGCACACCATCACCACACACGTCCTCCAAGATTCCACCCTCATTTCAGTGTTCAGTTTTCCACTCCACACCGCCCACCCATCGCAACACTCAACATTCTTCTTCAAATTAATTTTTTTTTTTTATCAAAATTTCTATTTCCATTTCGTTTTTTCTTCCTTTTTTCTCAAAATATACCCAAAAAAAAAGATTATTTGTGTTCTCTCTAGAGAAAAGAATAAAAACCAAAAATCTTTCTTTTTTTTTCTATAATTTCTTATTTTTAATTACCCACACGCAGACAGTTCAAAATGTAAGTATGCGTTTATCATAGTTTTTCTCTCTCTCTCTCTTATGATTTTGTAGGATTTGAAAAGAAGCATTCTTACAAGTAGATGACGTAGATATGATTTTTTTTTTCTGTTTTGTGTTTTTTTTTTTTTGGTTACATTTAGTTTGAAAAACTGTTTTCAAGTAGTGCCTTAGAGACTTAGAAAAAAGTGATAGAGTCTGTAGAGAACTGCTTGAACTTAAACTTTTCCTTCTGGAAAGATTACACAGCTGTCCGCAGGGGGATTGAGTAGAATTGATGGTCGCGAAGCGACGAAAACGATGTTTGAACGTCTATTCTTAGAGACTATTGGGCTACAAAAATTTTGCAAGGAAGGAAGCGAAGTGGCGCGGGTGCTTGTTTATAGGAGGGGCACTATAATTTGGAACGTCAAAGTAGACCTGCGGGCGTAACGCATGTTTTGATTAACGAGCGGAAAATTAAGATTGTGGAAAGAAGTGTCACAGGTGGAGAACGGACGGATGGGGATGAACAAATATTACGGAAAAGTTGAATGTTCGAAACATTGGTTTGACTGCGTTGTGGTTTGACACTGTTTGATGTTTCAAGATTGTTTAAGATTAGAATTTTGTTCCTGGCATCTACAGATCTGCTATACAATTTGTCAATCTTTGACACATTCGCTTTGAACCGTCTTTGAAATTCTCAAAACATTCTCTTTGCGACTCTTGTTTGTGGAACATTTGGAGAGTGACACAACAGCCCACAAGGGACCAGGGTCAAGCTTTTTCAGCAGCAACTCGTGTTGTACGTGCTACTGTTCTTTCACGAGTAGAAGGGACCGACAGTTTTATGCCGACTCCTAACTGCGAGATTTGAGAAGCTTTTCATGGAGAATTGATATTCTTTGAATGTTGTCAGCAACTAAAAAGAGGTGGGGACGTGAACAAAATGTCAAGTTCCCGGCCGGGAATCAAACCTAGACCTTCTGCGTGTGGATCGACACACTTACCCACTTCGCCACGGATAGTGCACATTGACAACTATGACCTTAAACACTGTCGATCACAACAAATGCCAGATATAGTCTTTTCGCCTGACAGCAGAACGTGACGTGTACATCAATGGCTCTCTTTGAGAAGCTAAATTTTACTTTGCATCGAACTAAATAAAGCATTTGTCCATCAAGAAGCTGCCTAGACTGAGTTCAAATCCACTTTGGGGGACCTGCAATCAAGAATGAGTTTCTGTAAACCTTGAAAGCCTCATTTTCATTTGTAAGCAGTCAAAACCCTGCTTAGTCTTCCGTCATTGAACTTTAGATTGATGAAACTCAGCTCCAAACAAGTGATCGGATAATCTAGGATCGACAGCCGTGTGCTCAAGTTTCTTATCATTGACAGCTCATTTTCCGCTCAAGCCTTTTCCAATTGGAGAACGCTGCCTAAACAGTTTTCGGGTAAATTTTGGCAGAACTTTGGATCATCAGCCGAAGCCTATGGGTGCTGCCAGGTCCACAGCCTCCTATTGCCTAGATTCGATTGAGGCCTTCAGTCTCTGTCTAGTCTTGGATCAAACTCTGCTGTTAAACCGTCCTGTCACTGGGAGCCTTGCATTCCGCATTCAAAACTGAATTATTTCTGTCCATGCGCTCTGTGTGTGTGAAGGATTTATACGAAAGTGAAGTTTCCTTGTTTGCGAGAAGAGAGGAAGAATGTTTAAATTGCCTGCCATTTATCAAGTCTTTCCTAAAGTGAAGCACCTTTAGAGGAATAATGTTCAAAGTGCCTGCTATTTATCAAGTGGGCGTTGGGCTCCGTCAAAGATGAATTCAACTCGTCCGAAAGCAATACCACACTTAAGACTCATGATTTACTGAAGAAGCTAGATTCTGGTACCTTGTGGTCTCTAGTCCCCTTCACATTATACTGTGAACTGTCTTTTAAGTGGACAAGTTAAGAGACCAGAGTATTTGTTTCAAATGAAAGGTGAGCATTTCTGACTCAATTGATAAATTCACCCTTATTTTTGGGCACTTAAATGAATCTGTCCCACCTTCTATCGCAAGCGCTCCAATATTCTATTTGGTTTGAAAAAAAATTGGGTGTCCGGCAGATTGTGGAAATATTAATTCTACACAGACCTTTGGATCGATGGAGACCCAAATTTATCTCCAAACTGAAATTTAATCTCTTGCGGCTTCAAACTTAGGTCCTCAGCTACAAGTTCATATATGTAAGTGTTAGGTCTGATTCTGATGGTAGCTGTTAAGCTGACTGGGTAGGTTCTAAAGAGGCATTCGTTGGGCCCGAACCCATCTTGGAACTACCCGCTTCCCCGGTTAGGGCAACAGCACAACCAGAGATGGCATGAGTCTCCAGGATGGCATGAGTCTCCAGGATGCAGGCTGACCAAGTGCTTGCAACCGAACTTCAGCAAGAAATCTGCGGCTTTTCTGTTCTGTCTCGACGTAACTTTTCGGCGTACAAACGGGACACTTTCCCCTCGCTAAGCACCTAAGTCTACTTGGGCTTAGCGAAGACAACCTTTGCGATGCCTGTGGCCAGGGTCAAGACACTTCAGAGCACTTTCTCTGTCAATGTCCCGCCTTTGCTCGTATCAGGTGGTGGCTGTTTGGTACCGATGTGGTAGGAGCTCAAAACTTAAGCTCGTAATCAGAGAAGCGCCTGCTGGTTTTTCTTCGGAAAGTCAGAAACGAAGGTTACTGCCTGGTAGAACAATGGACCAGTTTTTGAGTCTGATCGCCCCAGTGCAGTGTTTACCAACAAAAATACAAAAAATAATGAGCTGACGAGGTTTCCTTCATCGTGAACCAGAGTCTATCTGGCTGATGACTTGATGTTCAAAAGAGTTCTCTTAGATTCAAACTTGCGCCTGAAGGCTTGATGCTGTTTTGAACTCACAACAGAGACTGGGTTCAACTAATGGACAAAAATGAAAAACAATGATACGATGTGTCAGAGGATTCTCTCTCTCAGTCAGATTCTAAGTTCCTCAATAATTTGAAATCGACAAGTTGCAGGTCGAAATGAACTCGAATTTCATGCATGTGAAGGAAATGAGTCGTCTATCTCGGCTCCGCGGTGAATAGGGACAATAACATCGTTACCGAAATCAAGCGCAGAATCACTCTTGCCAATCGCTTAAGAGGCAATTGAGTAATAAAGCCCTCTCCCGAACGACCAAAGTAACTTTGTACAACACCTTGATCATCCCTGTCCTGCTTTACGGCGCAGAAACCTGGACGTTACTAAAAGCGGATGAGGGAGCCCTTGGTCTCTTCGAGAGAAAAGTTCTGCGCGCGATTTTTGGTCCTGTTTGCGTTGATGGCATTTGGAGGAGAAGATTCAACCACGAACTGTATGGGCTGTACGGCGGCATGAACCTAGTCAAGCGTCTACGGATACAACGCTTAAGGTGGCTAGGCCATGTAGAGCGGATAGACAGCACTGCTCCGGCCCGAAGAGTCTTCGAATCCGACCCACAGGGACAACGCAACAGAGGACGTCCTAGACTGAGATGGCGCACACAAGTGGAAAAGGACCTCAACCAACTTGGAGTGCGCAATTGGAAGCAGCTGGCAAAAGATCGTGCCAGCTGGAGAGGCATGCTGGTTGAGGCCCAAATCCACCCCGGACCGTAGCGCCATCTGAAGAAGAAGAAGAAGAAGAAGGAAATGAGTCATAATGAAGCGACAGAGCCCAAAGAATGTCGTTGGCAATTTCGAGAGATGGAAAGACTCGGCAATTTAAAAAGCTTTGGTTCCTCTGCGACTGTCAAGCCGTTGAAAAAGAAGAGAAGCATCAAGACAAGTAGGTCTTTGGCAACTTAGCCGAACTCAGTGATATTTGTGAGTGTGGGACGCTTCAAAAACTACAAAGCTAGGTAGACTTTAAGGTCACCTTCCTCGTCTTCTTCTTTTACTGATGCTACAGTCCGCCGGCTTGGACCTGGGCCCGAACCAACTTATCTCTTCAGCAAGCACGACCACACGGCAGCTGCCTTCACTTGTGCACTCCAAGTTGGTTAAGGTCCTTCTCCACTTGTGTGCACGATCTTGTTTAAGGGTACCGAAGGGAGATAATGTGTGTCACAAATATGGCCTAAATGTGACCATTGACAACCAGCTGCTCCCTCCTAACCTATCCTAAGCCATTTGGTACTCCCGTTCCAAGAGTTCTGATCAGTTTAATTTGAAGATGACTCTAGTGCTTCTTCGGCTCTCCCAGACACTGCTGCTGCGACGTTGCGACAAGGATCTTTAAGTGATCTCTTAATGCGCCTTACACATGTGTGATAACAGAATGACTCAAAAACTTAAAATATATGGCAGATTGAAAACAGAAGGGCTGTTGAAACTGTTGAGAACTGAAAGCAATGAAACTGAGAAAGATTGAAAGGATGACAAGTAAAACGCGATGAGATTTCAGGACATAACACACCTTTGCCTTGATTGGTATCAAGAGCGAGCAGCGTCTGGTACTCGTGGGCTAGTTAATCATCAATCCAATCAAGCGAATTCAGTCTATTTTTGTCTTTCTTAGATTTTCCCAAAATCCCACTCCGTATCTATTCCCACACTCAGCATCCAGCAAACTCTTCAGATTCCATCTTGATTAAAATGCCCCCAATTGTGGACAGCGCACAGCATGTTCATTCAATACTGCTCCCAACCCTTGATTCGATTAAAATTCCTCTCTCTGCTCTTCAAAAGACCACACACGCCTGACACCTCCACCTCCACCTCTGCGAAATTCCAACTCAATCGCAGTGTGGTCTCGAATTTCAAAAACTAACCCAATTAAGGCGTCACACCGCCTGCCCTCGTCCATGTGTGTGTTCACAAATTGCGACTGAAAATCGAGTCACATCTGAATACGATGCTCCAGCAAAAATATGAATTTGTTGCGTAATTTGATTCAGAAGTGCGGCTGATTTGTTTGTAAACACTGGCAGGAGGCACTCGTTCCCTCGCTCGGTACGTCTCCCTCTAGCGGTCTCCTGCCGGCGCATTCCGTGTGAATGGTGAGGAGAACGGAAATTTCTGATACGGACTGTTTTTTTTTGCTGCAGTCGTGATGGAATGCATGACACGACACACACAGAGAGACAAAAAACAGAACTGTTGCTAGAATTGCTAGAATATGCGCGTTATTTAGCGAAGCGGAAAGATGAGAGCGCGTCTGGGGCTCAGCTTAGGCAGGTTTTTCGATCTAATGAGCAGTGTACTGTGCACAGCGGGTTTCCGTTGATTGACGCGTGGGTTGTCGAATTCAATCGACTGGACAGGTGTCGGTACGCCTTCTTTGTTGGAATGTCAGTGAACCCCGAGATGGAACCCATTTTGCTTCAAAGGCAGAAATACTTCACAACCGGTGAAAAGAAAATTTCCGTTTGGTTGCCTAATGAATTGTTATCCACACGCCATGGTGTCACCGCCTTGGCCTAATTCACTATCTCCCTGCACACGCTGCCCATAAATTCAAGAGTCACAATTGACCCACAGGCCGAAAGGTCACGCACACTGACCGCCGCTGCTGCTGCTGCTGCTGCTGAGCGATAACTTTCTTCGATGAGTCACAGCGATAGGCATGACAACACACGCTATTCCGGCTAGAAATCCGTTTTTTTTTCGGCTTGTCAGTGGTCAAGGCCTGGCCGATGCACGTGCACAGGGCATGCGTCCTGCTCGGCGATGCATAACCCAACCAAAACAAATGGAGAAGCAGTTGCTACATCGCGCGGCGAATGTCGACGAAGTGCGCAAAAAACGCGAGTAAATAAATAAAAGGTGTAAAAATAGAACGGCAACCGCATGGAAATCGAAATTCAATCTGCCGCCGTGCTGCCGCAACCAGTAGAACGTATCAAACGAGTATCACACCGTCCCCTCCGCACCTGTGTCGGTGCGGCTCCCGACAGCTTGGAGCTGGTTTTCCGAGTCGCACACCACCGCACCACCACTGTTCCCTCCCAGTTTTGTTGGCTCCATAGTCGCCCGAATACGCGACCAAATTACCACCAAAGTCGGAATAGTTGCGTGCTGATGGTGGTTCTTGTATGATGTCATCCACCCGGCTCAAGGTTAGGAACTGGTCGTCGGTTTTGAACAATCAAACACTGTCGCGGCAGGGGGCAGGGGGGGGGGGAAATTTGTTTTTTTTCTCTGTTCCATCAGCTGATTGGAGAACACGGGACAGCGGTAGGAGCTCGCTCAACACTACACGTTCCCAGATGAGGGAGACGTGCTCGGTGAGCGGAATTTGTTTTTGGGGAGGATGCATCGCTGACGATGCCTAGAGGGCACACTGCGACAGTCAGGTGTTCAGAAGTCGGATGGCGGACATTATTAATGGACTATTTTGGGGAGACTGCCCTTAGGGTTAGGGGACAAATGGAATTCTAAATCAGTTGTGTGAGGGCTGGTACTAATGACCTGTGGCATGATTGGGGGCAGAACGTGATAGTCAAGTCAATCAATAATCAATGAGAGACGGAATGGCTTCCGTTTGGGTGGCCAATATGGCTCCAATTTTGTCTAGAAATTGATGTGTTGTGAGGGCGGAACTGTTTTCATTCGGATTGCTTTATGATTTGGGCAGATTCTTATGGAATCGGAACAATTTAGAACAGGCAGAGGAATTTCGGACAGATTTTAGCAGAAATTGAGAGATTTTGACGAATTTTGTCAAATTTTGGACAGATTTTGGCGAGATGAGAGAGATTTTTGTCAGAATTTGTTAAGTTTTGATTAATTTTTAACAAGTTTTGGTGGAATTTCACAGATTTCGATAGGATTTTACGAAATTTCGAACATTTTGAAAAAGGTTTGAAAAGGTTTCACAGATTTGGACAGAATTCGAAAATGTTTTGATCAGAAATTGACAAAACCTGGACGTTATTGAAAGATTTAAAGCAAAATGATAAATGCAGACAGATCTGCCAGATTTATTGTACATTTTGGATATATTTTGAGTAAATTTTGACAAATTTGAATCGATTTCGACAGTTTTTGGCACAACACAACTTGAAATCAGTGAATTTCAAAAGAAGATCAGACAAGAGCTTGTAGGCTTGCGTGATTCCAACGCAAAGCAAGGTTGGATAGTGAACTGAGAAGAGCCTCCTTTAGCAACTTACAAGACCCTCTTCAAGGTCTAATTTGGCAACCAAACCCCAGTCGCTTTTGATTGGAAATCAAATCTAAGTTGATAATAGAGATGATTTTTCTTCCAGACTAGACTTTTTATTTCAATGACTTCTAGGACGTGTTCAACACTTTCCAGTCATATAATTTTGAGCTTGACTCAAATGACCACATTTTCACAAGGGTATGACAGTGAGTCAGTTGCGACATAGACGTGCAAGGAATGGAATTCTAGTTCGAAACTGGAGTATGAGCGAAAGTGAAGTTTTTGAAGAACTTCTAGCCACAGAGATTGCTTCTGTTTCAAGATTCAGTTGGTGGATCGTGTCACATCTATGGCTTTCGTTCAATACTTCGCATCAAACTATATAAAACATTTGTCCATCAAATTATGTCAAAAGCTGCCTAGAGTCAGTTCAAATCTACGCTGGAGGACCTGCAATCAAGAATAAGTTTCCGTAAACCTTGAAAGCCTGATTTCCATTCGAAGCAGTCAAAACCCTGCTCAGTCTTCCGTCATTGAACCTTAGTTCGTCAGTCAAACGTTGATGAAGTTCAGATCAAATCAAGTGACCGGATAATCTTGGATCGGCAGCCGTATGCTCAAGTCTCTTGGCATTGACAGCTCATTCTCCACCCAAGCCTTTTCCAATTGGAGAACGCTGCCTACACAGTTTTTGAGTAAATTTTGGCAGAACTTTGGATCATCAGCCGAAGCTTATGGGTGCTGCCAGATCCACAGTCCAATGTTCCCTAGATTCGATTGAGGCCTTCAGTCTCTTTCTATTCTTGGATCAAACTCTGCTGTTAAAGCCTGTCACTGGGAAACGTTGAATCAGCAGCTCAAACCTTCAGCCACTGAAAAACTTGGAAGCGGAAAGTTGCCTGTAGAAATCCCTAAGGACCTTTATTTTGGTGATGCAGTCTTTAAAGTCAGTGAAAATTCAATTTGCGGCTAAGCTCTGTTTTAGCCAAAGCCAAGAAAGTCGCACTTGATGTCAAGAAAATCACGTGCTAACCCAAACTCTTGGAATGTCTCCAGACCACAGCCCCAGAGTCATAAATTCTTCAATGACCACTCAAAGTCAAATCTGTCAATTTCTCTAACGCAATAAACTTCAGTCTAACGTCATCCGTCCACTCTCCGTTCAATAAGATCCAACCGAACCGCCAATAAAAACCGAAACTGTTGATGCACTAGTTGCTTCCAGAAATTCCTCAGAAACAGTTCTTCCGAGTATTAATAGAATTCATTGCTTTCCTCTATCCATCATCGCACGACGTCTGTCTCCCCCGCATTCGCTTTATCTAGCAGCCGCAAAACGGCGCGAAGCAACACCAAACAGCACCCAACGCAGCGCTTCCAAGCAACGCCAAGCAACGCCTATTCAGTGAGAGCAACAGCAGCACTACGCCTCAATAATTCATGTCAGGGGAGCTGGCCGATGATGTCAGAGCATAAAAATGTTTCACATTCGCCGCCATGTACAGAGCGCTTGCTGGCGTGTGATGTGTGAGGGTCGCAAGCACTGCAACTGCTTGCAGTTGCACAGTCCCGCGGTGTAATCGTGTAACACACGTTCGTGAGATCAGAAAAAAGGAAAAAAAAATGAACGCACACGTAGCGTTCTTGTTCCCTAGTTTAGCGCCGAGCTAATGGCCTCTAGAACCCGTTGTCGTGTGACGCATCCCTCTAAGACGACGACGCACGCTAGCGGAGAATTAAGTTCGCAAGGAATGTCTGTCGGTTTTTTTTTGCGGAAATGAAGTCATTGCTTAATTTACGGCGAGAGACCGCGTATAGCTCAATCATTCGCAACAGATTCCAGTGAAATTCCTCCAGTTTCCGACTTGAATTCCATTCCATCCACGCCTATGTCGCAACTGACTCACTGTTACCCGCTCAAAAACCAGTCAGAACGCTAACAGCTCTTGCTAGACCACGATTAGCATTCATTACGTTTTGACAAAGCGATTTGCGCCTCATCTGTTTTGAATAAGTTTGTTGAAGAACGCAAATATCGTTCACGAAGCGCGCACAAGGTTACACGTCGAGAACATCGAACGTGCGATGTTATGTTGACGGGCCCAGCTGTTGGACTTTGATCAGCCTTCCGGCGCAAACCCCGTCTCAAACAACAACCGATCGTCGCGTGTGATAAATTACAAACGCGCTGTTCGGTTGGCATTTTAATGGTCAATAACCGGAAATTTGACAAAAATTCTGCCCACCGATGGGTGACAACACGGGCGCTCACGCACAACTGGTTGTTTGATGTGGGCGCGCACGGTGAGCCAACGTCAGCCGTGTGTTCGTCGATTTGGCGTGGCGGTGAAATGGAAAAGTGCGAGACGCGTGGGCTTGTGGTTCAAAGAAGGTGGTTTGCAAGAGGTGTTGACAGGTATTACGATTCAAAGGGAGATCAAAGAAAGTTTTGGATGGAAGGGGGATAAAGGGGGCACCGCACCCCACGTGGACTAGCAAAAGAACATAGACTGGAGCTAATTGGCGGGAATTATCACCTTTTTCAAGCGAAAGTGGGAACAAAAGTGAAGTCTTAGATGAATTCGGAGCCAAAGGTAACAGAGTGGTCGTCGGGAACATACTTCTGTGGGAAGATTCAGCTGGAAGTGTCCAGAAAAAGGGAGTTTCTGCAGAATATGCGACTTCTTCCTACTTTTTGGTGGTTCGCTGGCTAACTTTGTTTCAGATAAGGATTTGCATGTCCAAGTTGTTGGTGCCTCCAGTTCATGGCAGCTTAAGCTATCGGGAAGCGTTCAATTACGAACACGCCCGAATATGGCCTTCCCGAACCGAAGCTCCACTTTGTTAGAACTTTGGATCGGTAGGCAAACGTTGTCAAGACTCTCTGGAACCCTCAGTCAGTAGCTAAATGTTGCCAAGACTCCGTTGAATCCTCCAGTCACTGGAGAACATCTAATCGGCAGCCAAATGTTATCAAGACTCTATTTAGGCCCCAAGTTACTGGAGAACATTGGAATCTTTTGCAGCCGTCCAGTCACTGGAGAATCTTAATCGTCAGCTGAATCTTGCCGATACTCTGTTGAAACCTCTAGTCACTGGAGAGCTTTTAAGTCTGTAAAATTTTCCAGTCTAGAGAACATTGCGTCAGCTGCCAAACGTTGCCAAGACTCTGTTCAAGTTTCTAGTCAGTGGAGGGCCTTCGATCGGCAAAAGAACGATACCAAGACATAAAAGTACTCAGTCACCGAAGAACCCTAGATCCTCAGCCGGACGTTTCCAAAATTCCATTAAGGCCTCCAGTATTTGGAGAACCGAAGATCAGCGACCGTTTTTAAGGATCTCTTCTCAATTCACTGGAGTTTTTTGAATCAGTAGCCCACCATTGCCAAGCCTCTACTGAGGCCTTTGTCCACCTTCGTCTTTTCGCCTCAAGCAGTTGTCGTCAGCGGCCTAGATTAGACTTTGAAATAAGCTTCCAACTAGCCCATAGAAAGCAAAGCTATTGCCCACAGTTTTTCTTTTAAATCCAGAATTACTCTCATTTCCCCAAGTTGTCCCTAATTGCAACGAAAATTGCTTCAAAGTCTCTAAATAGGACCCCAGTTGATGGAATGTTTTAGAAAAGCCTTATAGAAATACCCATAGCTCTTAGAAGATTGCCCCAAGAGACGTCCCTTTCATGTTAAAAAGTCTCAGTTTCCGCATGAAAATCCCTTTAAAACTGAACCAAAGTTACTTGAAAATTCATGAAAGAGCTTCTAGGCCCTAAATCACACTAGAGTAGACCCCTTAAAGCAAGCCAAGCCTTTGCACGCAGCTCGTTAAATAAAGGCGTTCCCTCTAGACTAGACTTAATCTCCCAAGCCACCCCCATTGATTTGCCAAAATGACACCTAACCCTATTGTCAATTTCGTTTAGCATCCCTCAAGAGCCTCGGCGATAAGACCGCAAACCTGTTCAGCAAGAAGAAGGATGAGGCAGAGAAAATCGCCGAAGAGAAGGCCAAGAACGCCCAGAAACTCGCCGAAGAACAGGCAGCCAAGGTTGGCCAGTCCATCTCATCGGCCAAGTCAGAAGCTGAGAACTTTGCTGTTTCGTCTGGTAAGTCAGCGCTCATCCACTCACGACGCGAATGTATCACATTTGATCCATTCCTCTGACCCTTTCAGCAAATGAAGCCGGAAAAGCTGTCGATAACAGCGTGAAGACTGCAGCGTCCGCTGTCGACAACACCGTCAATCAAGTGAGCGCCGTGGCACAGAACACAAAGCAAGCCGCCGCCAACATTGCTGACACTTCTTCAAAGGTAAGTGGCATTTGCTCTTTCCATGGACGGTCCTGAGAAATTGGGAAATGTTTGATTTAAAGGCCGCCGCAGCAGCAGTTGACCAGACCAAGAAGGCCGCCAACGAAGCAATCAACAAGAGCGTCAAGGCTGGTGAACAAGTGATCGACGCCGCCGAACACAAGATCGACGACGCCATGAAGACCACCAGTAACGCTGTTGACCAGAAGATGAACGAAGCTGGCCAGTATGTTGACCAGAAACGCGAGGGTCTCGAGAAGGTAAAGAGATCAAGGGTGGACTCAGTTCTGTAGGCTAATGTGTTTGTTTCCTTTGCCAGACCATTCAAGAGAAAGCCGCCAAAGTGACAGATCAAGCTGGCAACACCACCACCAACCTATTGGGCAAGCTCAACTTGGGAAAGTAAGCGATTGACAGTCACGCGCCAATCTCCCAAGTCCACACCAAGCTGAGATTTAGAATTAATTTTGTCTAGCACCTAAGAGAATCCCCCCTTCCCCCCTCAAGAAAAATCGAACAAAAAACTGCTTACATTTAGAAACAAATTCACTGTCAAACTAATCACGATGTGGGCCCGTCTGCAGCCCAGGACCCCGACGAAACGTGGAAAGATGCCAATTTTGTGGTTGACTAGACAGAGTGAGCTTCAAGAGTCAGCGTCCGATCTGGCTTCGTTTTTGTTTACTGAGAAATGCACCCTTATGAATAAACTATACTATATACCAAGTTCATATTTAGAGAGCTATACAAGGTAGATTATTTTTTTGTCATAAAGAAAAAGAAAAACGGTATATTTTGTTAGCAAACGACAAGTAGATAGTGTAAAAATGGAAATTTTGAGCGATCGTTGTAGATTTTCTAAGCATACAAAACACACAAAGTTTCTAACAAGTTGCCTTGAAAACACAGGTGGTCTTCTATAAATATATATATATATATATATATAAATACTTTTTTTTTTACGTATATTTTTGTACATGAAAACATTTGCAAAACAAGGAAAAAACAAAACAACCTCCAAGCAGAGAGACGAATCTCATCTGCTTCAAATTTGTTTTCTTTCATTTTCTGAAGTCAATGTCAAAGCTTTTTGGAATTTTTTTTTGTGCGGAAAAACTTGCAGATTTTCTTTTTTTTGATTTTTTTGAATTTGGAGAAAAAATTACAAACAAACAAGGAGACGATGGAGATGTTAAGCGAGAGAAACAAAAAAAAGGTGAAATTCTAGTTTGTAACTTATTTGTAAAGAAAAAAAAAAACAAAAATACAGAAAGAGAAATGTTTAAAAGAAAGTTATTCTAAATGTATTTTAATGTAAAAAAACATTTAATTTAGATTAATTTTAAATAAAGTGGCATTCGTGCTATTAAAAAAAAAAAACAAACACACCACAGAATGTCTGAAATTTCATTTCGTACTGTACTGGGTGCAGTTCAGACACACACCAAATGGTTGGGGGTTTTGAATGGAGAAGCGAAGACACTTGCTACAATTTGCCAAATTCAAATAATTGAATGTAAGTTCACCTTCAAACGCGGTAGAAGTAAAGCAGCATCCTAGTAGAATGATGGGCGTCCTTCGGGTTACGGCTACCCTTAAGTGACCGGATTTAAGTCACGGCACGGGCCGAAGGTATAGAGGAAGAGAGGGAGGGGAGGTACCGGTGCACATTGGTCTTAAATGTCTGTGGATTGTAATGAGAGGGGAACATTGAGCTGGGAAGAGCATTCCATATTCGTGTGGGCCGGCTAAAGAACGAGTTTCTATGCTTAACTGTACGTCCGAAGGTGGGCTTAAGGGTGAACTGATGAGCATTCCTAGCGAGGCGTGTATTGCGGGTGAATTCTTGAAGGGGAGGAATGCAGCTGGCAGGGAGGTATTGGGACGAATGTAGGCCTTGTAAATTGTAGCCAGATCAGAGGGGGTAAAATATTTTTTGCATCGTTTTAGGAAACCTAGACATTGCGCAGCATTTTTGGCGACCTCAAGTATGTGATCGTTCCAGCTAAGTGTTGAGTTGATACACATACCGAGGATTGAAAGTTTTTCGGTTTCAACAACGCAGGTGCCGACCATGGATGACGGCTGGTTATTTTGGAAACGCTTGAGTGACAGTTGACAGCACTGAGTTTTGGAAGCATTAGAATTCACTCTATTTTTCGTACCCCAAGCGATTATGCTGTCAACATAATCTCCTATTGATGGCTTACACACAAGTTGTATTTCAAATTTTTATGCAAATATTAGTTCAATTCCTTCTCTATATCCTTGCCAAGTCCTTGTCCAAGTTTAAGTTCAAATTCTTCTACAAACTTATGCTCAAGTCCACGTCATTGTCTGCGTTGTTGCCCAAGTTCAACAGTATGTCTAAGTTCCTGCCCAAGTTCTGGTTCAAGTTCTTGTCCACGTACTTGTCCAAGTTCTTGTCCACGTACTTGTCCAAGTTCTTGTCCACGTACTTGTCCAAGTTCTTGTCCACGTACTTGTCCAAGTTTTTGTCCACGTACTTGTCCACGTACTTGTCCAAATTCTTGTTCAAGTTCTTGTCCACGTACTTGTCCAAGTTCTTGTCCACGTACTTGTCCAAGTTCTTGTCCACGTACTTGTCCAAGTTCTTGTCCACGTTCTTGTCCAAGTTCTTGTCCACGTTTTTGTCCAAGTTCTTGTCCACGTTCTTGTCCAAGTCCTTGTCCACGTTCTTGTCCAAGTCCTTGTCCACGTACTTGTCCCAGTTCCTGTCCAAGTTTTTCTCCAAGTTCTTGTCCAAGTTCTTGTGCAATTTCTTCCAATTAGATTCTCTCAACATATAGCCCTGGAAGCCGTCATCGCACCAAATGGCCTTTGCTTTCATCAGTGTTTTCGTTGGCACTTGGATGCGATTTTGAGGTTGCTTACGTCCAGTCTAGATCTTTAGGGCTCCTTTTGTGGAAAACCCTTTTAAATGGACGCAAGGACATGGTGGTTCGTCAGCTTCCCTTTGTCCTTTAAGAGCATTTAGTTGTTGCGGCTGGCTGTCAATGGACAATCGGACTTAGGCCGCTTCGGGACACATTGGGACGCCACGCCTTAGTATTCTTTTAAACCATTCTCCTCTCTACCTATAAGAGTATATGTGGCTGTTAAGGATTCCACGCTTGTTTCGCTAAGTCCATCTTGGCGGTGTACTTCCCTAGGTGTTCCTTACTTCTTTTTTCAAGGGCTTAGCAATTGCAGAGAAGGCGAAAAGGGGTCTCAACCTATTTCTCGTTCCTGGAGCTTCTGTTGATGTCATTGCAATGTATGCAGAGGCTGGTTTCGTGCATTCCAATGACACAGTTCCCTGCCATAACGTTCATTATGGTTCTTGGACTCGATTTGTCTAGCCTGATTGTAAGACAAGTGGGGTTCTCCGCTTTTGAGTAAGAGTTTGACATTGGTGAAAAGATTACAAGCAGAAGCATCGTTCGAGCATTCGGTGCAATTACAAGTTCATCGCCTACGGGATTACCCAGGATTTCACAGTGTTCCGGCAGCCATATCCAGTGAATATTCAAATACCTCGTCATCTGGTTGTGAGAAAGACGGCACTCGATGGTGACCTCCAAGCGATTTGACTGCAGCCTGTCAGGCATTGTTCCTCAGCCAAGAAAGACCTCTGCCTGAAAGACACTACAGTGTGAAGGTAGCTTGATCGAGAAACGGAGCCTAAGATGTCTGGAGTAGACCCACAGCCTACTCAAACTTGACCACCCAGAGTGCTTCATCCAGCAACGTCACAGTCTTCCAGTCCGATCTCTTCGGTATGCTGGTGGGGAATTCTTTTTCAAAGATGACTTGAGGGAGCCCTGTGATCTGTGTTTTGGGGAAGGGAGGTGAGTGACCGTTACTCAGTTCAGACCACAGCCCAGTGGACTTGAGTCTTATGGCAGTACGGGCTGTGATTTTCCTTCCTATTTAAGAGCGATCCATTGAATGGTTTCATTTGAAATATGAAATAAATAACATAAATATGAAAGAAAACTTAAAATTTTAGTTATCGGTGAAAAGAACAATTCATGGCAATTACTTCCTGGGAATCTTCTTCTTCTTCTTGGGAGAGTTTTAGGGAGACTCGGTCGGCAAAGATCCCAGCAAACTGTTGCGATTGTAGGTTTCCGTTTTGGCTTATATCGGCTTCGTTGCTCTATCGAAATCCGTGTTCTTACCTTGACTACAACAAGGCGATGATCCGAGTCGATGTTTGCTCCTCGGAATGTTCGGACATCGAGAATGTTGGAGGAGTGTCTGACGTCGATCGCAACGTGATCAATCTGGTTGACGGTTAATTGATCAGGGGATCGCCAGGTTCCTTTATGGATGTTGAGACGTGGGAACCGCGTACTACTCACAGAAAGGTTCGGTCCCCCGGCGAAGGCGAACAGCCTGAGTCCGTTTCCGGAGGTGGTGTCTGCAGTTGAGCTGATCTGAGCACTGCCTTCTCTCCCTGTAGCAGTCGCTGTAGTAGATGTCACAGTTCTTCATCTTCTTTCTGCCCGACCCATACCACTGCACTTCCTGGGTGGCGGTAGTAGTCAAGGGCCTCCGTAAGTTGTTCGGCTGCACGTGTTAAGAAACCTCACATTCCACGTGCAGAACCGAATATCGTTGTCCTTCTTTCGTCTGCTGGGGTCGTCAACATTCAATCCTTCCATATCCGAGGCTTGTTGTTGTCTCTGAACTCGGTTATTTTGAGTGGTGAGGGAGTTAGCCTCATGCACTGGACCAGAGGAGTTCCCTGCATACATTGGTTCACAAAAAAACGGATGTTGTGAAGGCTATCCAGAGGGCGCCACGGGGGTGCTGTATGTCATCTTGACCTGTGCAGGGACGAGGATAGCCTTGGCTGCTCGCCATGTTGAGTGCGATCAAAGACGTTGCCTCATAGATCCATGCCCCCGAGATGGGAGGTCCAATTTTTGGCGACTGGTTCGAGCAAAGGGAATGATATCTCGGGGATAAGACGAGCAATGTTGGCTTCCAAGGCTTGAGTCGCAGTTGGCTTATCCCTAAAGACACAGTCCAAGGAAGTGATGACGCTCCGTATCAAAACGTGAAATCAAGTGCTTACCAAAATGAGTTCTCAACAATTCTGTTGATTCTGGCGCTGTGTTGCTCTCCGTGTTGTTGAATCTAGAACTTGTAAAGACCATGTTCTTGAATTTCAGAAACCACATAGTCCTCTTATATGACCAAGCTGTTGAAAATGACGAAGAATTTAATCTTCACGTTCCTTGCTACTTGTGCTATGGTTCAGTATCATCCACTAATGTAAACTGGGACTCAAGTTTGTGAATGTTGTTGGCAACAATGGTTTCAGTAGGTCCAGACCTCCAATCCAAAAATTTCAGAGACTGCTGATTTCCGTAGTACAGCTGAGCAATTCAGAGGCAGAGCTGTGATTTGAGTCTTTCCTTGATGACTTGCCAAACGATGCTGAAAAAAGCTGGTAAAGCAGTTTGACAGAAGTCATGCGTAACCTGTCAGGAAAAGCCTTTTAAAAACCAAACCTCTTGATGAATCAGCGGATAGGTCTAGCAGAAGGAAGAAACCAATTTGCCCCGTGCCTTAGAGGGGGTACTTCTCAGGGCTCATCATACATAGACCCCGGCAAACCTTTTCCACTGTGCTCTTGCCAACTGAGGGATGTATGTAGATGTCGTTTTCTGAAATCTTCTGGAAACTTAAGAGCAACTTCATTTCATTGTCCTTCAAAGTTTGATAAAAGGATCCACAATGATGTCAGGGAAAATCAGTTTTCTAGCCATTTACATGTATTGTCAACCATAAAAAATTAACGTTTATTTTTGTATCCTTTAATTCAGAAACTTCTCCCTCCCACACATGAACTCCCCTCCGTTGATGTGTGAACAGCGCACCAAAAAAAAAAAACGTAAAATTATTCCCAAACGAACTTTGTGTCACAAAAAGTAATCGTTTCCCTTGCACACATTCGATTTGAATGGTCTGGTAGACAAAAAAATAAAACGGCAGCGGCACCACCACGACCAGCTCCACGTGCATGTCCGCAAACAGGATATACTAAGTTTCCATCTAAAAACGCATTCACATGCATTCTCCTTCACGCTCGCTCCGACCCCGAGTTCGGGTTTTATTCATTCAATTCCAAGTGATTTATGCCGATTGGATTTCTCCATGATTGCATCTTGAGTGCACCAGGACGAGGATTGCGGGAAACTTACTTTAAAGGCGGCAGCCAGAGCTGTTAAACTTTACACGCCATTCCTTTTCATTCGTTTTTCGGGGAACCATTCAGGAGTTGCGCGCTTCTCCCTGTGTATGTGTATGTGTGCAACTATGTGCAACAAAATCTAATTTACCACTTATTCCTCCACACAGTTGGGTGGACCACTTTAACCGCATCGTCACCGTGGAGGGGTTGGGTGTCCTTTGGAAAAGTTTGTCGTTCCGGTTGGTGAAAGGGGTGGGGGGGGCGGCGTTTTAATTCACAATAAAATCCGACATTTTCAACATTTCCACACACAACAACAGGACTTAGATTATCTGCTGATGGGCGACTCCCAAAAAAGGACACATTCACATACGCCCACGCACAGGACACCCGAGTGCGGGCGAACGGGCGGTTATTTTTTACGACTTTGATCGTGAATCCTTTGATTCGTCGACTTGCTTAAATCTTCATTGTCGTCGCCCGCTATTGATCACAATGAATTTCAATTATATCCTTAGAGGATTTGCATGGGGCACTCTAATGAGATCGCTTTCGGGGTTGACCAGAGGGGCTGGGTGAATGTGGGTCGGCCTGTGGGATGGACTTCTTTTTCGGAGGCGACGGGGGCACTTACATTTTATTGCCATCGATAAGAGGAAAGTCCTTTTAAATGAGATTTCCTTTCGGAGAAAGAATGAAAAAGGGGGAAAAGGAAATAAAATTCAAGGATACACACATCCGCTGAGGGCGGCAACAATATCATCAACAGCAGCCGGCGGTGTGCACACACTTGGCTAACCGTAGTCGCTCGTCGTAATGGCATTTTAAATGAATTCCTGTGCAGCTTGTGTTCCCGGTGCAGCTCAACATCGCCGCCGACCGTTCTTAAATTCAATTATCCTTCCGCCATTACATTCAAGTCCTCGTGGTGTTATTTTTCTTCGTCTGTATTTCCGCATTCTCTCGCCTCATGTGTCTGACCAGCAGAGGCGGCGGCGGCGGCGCGGCGGTGTCGGAAAGTAACAACAGTCTTGTGTCGGATACAATGGACGCCGCCGGGGTGAGGACGTGGGTGGGACGGTGGCGGAAGGATAACAACTTATTCAGGTGGTAATTGAAATATCGGGAAAGTGTATATCTCGCCGATAATGGAATTCCGAGGAGAGGCCGCGTCGAGTGCCGCTGAACTCTGCGGGGGAAATCGAAATAAATCTTAGAGCCGCCGCGCCTCTTCTCCCCTTCCCCCTAATCGATGCCTTATCACCGATCAACGTCAACAGGCCATGATAAATGCATCAGACGGTCGGTTCGTGCCCGGGAAACGTTGTAATTAACCCTGCGCGACAGCATAACTCAATTTACATTCCGTTTAGGGCACCCTTAAGGCGTTTGGACACACGCAGCGATACCCGCGCCGCGCCACCGCTGCCGCTGCCTTTTTTGTTTCAACATGTAACTCTGCACTGTTCGGATTGTGAGTTATTTATGGTGATCCACACACTGGCTGGGTTTGACATGCAATCCCCACACGGCGGCGGACGGTGGCGAGGGGACTTGCGATTATTTCGCCCCGATAAGGGCGGCCTTTAATTAATCGTTCGGTGTCCACTGAATGGTGGCAAATTTGAGCTTTGCACTGAGCGAATATGATTTCATCGTGTTATCCGATTGGGTACATGCCGAGCAGATTTTCTGATGAGCAAATGGAAGCGTGGTGGGTGGGTGGCGCAGAGAGACGTGCACTTGTCAGATTCACGCTTTCACCCTGACGGAGGTCAAAGTAACCCCCGGCAACGATGTTAATCAATTTCGAAATTCCTGCAGAAAGCACTTTCTGCAAGTGTGCAGGTGCGAAGTGCAAGCCACCACCTCGTCCATCGCCGTCCGAGTGTGGGAGCGAGAAACAGAGGACGATGGAGAGTGCCCTTTGGAGAGTTTATTCTGAATCTGAGTCCAGTTGCGGTGCAGGCACCGTCCCTAATTTGTACGTGCAGTAATGGCGGCACTCTCTCTCTCTCAGATATCCATCAGTGTCCTTGTTCTTTAATCGATTGCATCCTGGGAATCGTTCGGTTGCAGGTACCTTCCTTTTTTTTATTTCTCTGTGCCGGGTAAGTGATTGCTGCGTCTGTTGATGTGGAACCAGAGGTGCGAGGAGAGCGGGCCCGCTGAAGGAGATTTCAGGAAACATTGACATTCAGAAGGTGCTTGATTGCGAAGGGAAGCTAATTGGTTTTTCACTGAGTTTTGTTGGCAGGCAAACAGAGTAAACAGAATGGGACTGAAGTGGTTTGCCTGAGGAACTCCAATCGGATCCACTGAAAATGAATGAAATTCAACGACGAGGTAGTCAAGGAGGAGGAGGAGGGTCTCCTTGAGGCGAAGTTCAACGATGAGGCATGTCCAAGACTCTGGGGTCCGTCGAGGTCTCCGTGGGGGACTTCAACGAAGTTCACAAAATCGGGCAGACGTGTCTAAAGTGGATTTTTGTAAGAACTCCACCCGAATCCACCGAAATAGGGCAAAGTTCAAAAACGAGGCAGGTTTTCTAAAGACACCGGGACCATCAAGGTCTCCTTGGGGAACTTAAACGCAGTCCACAAAATCGGGCAGACGTGTCTAAAGTGGATTTTTGTAAGAACTCCACCCGAATCCACCGAAATAGGGAAAAGTTCAAAAAAGAGGCAGGTTTTCTAAAGACACTGGGACCATCGAGGTCTCCCTGGGGGACCCCAACGAAGTTCACAAAATGCGGCAAAAGGGAGTACAGACGTGTCTAAGTGGATTTTTGTAAGAACTCCACCCGAATCCACCGAAATAGGGCAACGTTCAACAACTAGGCAGGTTTTCTAAAGACACTGGGACCATCGAGGTCTCCTTGAGGGACTTCGCCAAAATCGACTGAAAATGTGTAGAATTCACCGAAGAAAGTGCGATTTGTTGGACATTGCAGGTGCGAAGTGCAAGCCACCACCTCGTCCATCGACTTCCGAGTGAACCCATACACAGGGTGCCAGCGAACGTCTAGACGTCCACAAAACAAAAAATTAACATTCGCATCTGATCAAGTCGAACTTTTTCGTAAATCTCCGCCATTTGCATCGCGTTTGAGTTCCTGTGAAACACAGACGAAAAAGAAAAAACAAAAAAAGAACGATACATTCTACACAAGCAATCGCAATCAACTAGCACTTACAGGTTGCACTTGCGTGTCCACTGCCACGTTCGAGATCATTTTACACGCAACACTGAAATTTGCAATGGGCGTTTGAGAAAACATTTCAAAGGCGCATTTCGCACACGGTCGCGGACATTGGCACTCGCAACAATGTTCGGCTTTGTCGGTCTCCTAACCGCCATCGTCTGCTGCGTTGCAATGACAGCGCTGGCCAGCGACATGCTCTACCATGACCCGCATTTCAAGCCGAATCGCAGCGTCATCGTTCATCTGTTTGAGTGGAAATTCAACGACATCGCCAGGGAGTGCGAGGATTTCCTGGGACCTCGCGGTTTCGGAGGCGTTCAGGTGAGTTGCGGCATGTAATCGTGCGCTTTTGTGAATTTCCCGTCACACGACTGTAGGTGTCGCCGGTCAGCGAGAATATCATTCGGAGGGATTTTGCACGGCCCTGGTGGGAGCGGTATCACCCGATTTCCTACGAAATCATTACCCGATCCGGCGACAGGGAGGAGTTTGCGGCAATGACGCGTGCCTGCAACGAAGCTGGCGTGAGGGTGTACGTGGTCGTGGTCCTCAATCACATGGCGGCTCCGAGGCCTGATGGGAATGCCGTGCAGGGGGAGGAGGGAGAAGAAACCGAGAACGAAGCGTACAACGAGATGATGGAAGGGACGGGAGGTTCAACGGCGAATGCCTCGGGCAGGGACTATCCAGCGGTGCCGTACCGGGACGAGCACTTTCATTGGCGCTGTGCCATCGAGGACTTCAACGACGGCCATCAGATTCGCAACTGCGAGGTAAAGCAGCTCCCTGACCTGGATCAGACCAAGGAGCACGTGAAGGAGAGGATTGTTCGGTTCTTGGACGAGCTGGTGGACTTGGGAGTGGCGGGTTTCCTTTTAGATGCGGCGGAATACATGTGGCCGATGGATATCAAGGTTTGTGACGTCTTTTCCTATGTCTTCCGCATGTGATAGGGCTTCTCTCCACAGGCCATAGCCCTCCGCGTCAGAAACCTAAACGAGGAATTCGACTTTCCGCCTGACAGCCGCCCGTTCTTGATGCAAGAAATCGTTGATTTGGGGGAACACGCGATTTCCAAGTGAGTGCACGCTTACTTTTCCATTTTGCGGATTTCATGGCGCTGGCATTTCAGAACGGAGTACACGGGAAACGGTGCTGTGACCGACTCCCAGCACGCTGTCCAAATCGCAGGCATCTTCAACAGTCGTCAGCCGCTGAGTACGCTCATAAATTGGGGACCACCGATGGGTTTCCTGCTGCCCTTCGACTCGGTGGTCTTTATCGACACCCACTACATGCAGCGGGGTCTAGGAATCGGCAGGAACGGTGTCGTCGGCGAGACGGTGCTCACGCATCAGCAGCCCAAAAAGTACACCATGGCGAGCGCTTTCATGCTGGCGCATCCATACGGAATCAAGCGCCTGATGAGCTCCTATCGATTCGAGAACGCCGACCAGGGCCCACCGGCGGACGAGGATGAAGCGATTACAACACCGGCGTTCAACGAGGACGATGGACAGTGCACCGAGGAGTCGGGATGGATCTGCGAGCATCGCTGGCCGGCCATCGCGGGAATGGTGGCGTTTGCAAATCACGTCGCTGCGGACGGAATCAATGGATTCCAGAATGCCGGGCCCAACCAAGTGGCCTTTTGTCGTGGCGACAAGGGATTCGTGGCGATGAACAATGACCCGGAGGTCGACCTGGAGGCCAGCATGTATGCCTGTGTGCAACCCGGTGATTACTGTGACGTTGTAAGTGGCAGCTTGGTGGACGGCGATTGCACTGGCAAGAGGATTAAGGTGGATGAGCAGCGAATGGCGGTCGTGTCGCTGGCAGCCAGCGATCCCTATGGGGTGCTGGCGATTTCTGGGGAGTCCAGGGTGGGGAATGATAAATAAAGGCTTGGGCCCGCACGCAATCGGTTTTGTTTACCGAAATGAGCAACAAATTCGCGCTCGTGTTTATCTGGAATTGAAATCAACACGGCGCTGGAAACGAATTGCTTCCGGTTTCTTTTCGACGCCAGTCCTCCACGTCGGATGATGACTCATTGATATGCAACGGAAGGAAGTGGTGGGAAGTGTGGAGACGGTGTCAAGGGAACGAAGACTGGATTCAAGGCGACAAATAGTTGAATCGTAGTGAGCACGCAGGACGTGGTCTGCTCACAGATTGAAGTGGGAAGCCAACGCAATCCATCAGAGGACAATCGTAAATGGATGTCGGAGTGGTTTACTGGAGGAAATGCTGGGATTTCAACCGACATTCGGTATGAAAAGCAACTTCCTTCCATCCAGCCATGACCTCGCCCCCGGATGACACAGAAACACGACCAAATAAAGGCCAACAACGAGCAGAGTCTGAGAGCCCTTTCAAAGCGACCACCAACCTTAAATGAAAACAAGAACCAAGAGAAATCTTCCCCCCCCCCCCCTCCCACCCGCACCATCGCCACCTGGCCATGAACCAGATTTGAATGAAAGGACTCAATACCACGGAGAAAGCGAGAGCTCAACTCTTCATCGCAAAAATATGTCCTTCCCCCAGCAAGGATGACGATGATGATGATGATTACGGGGACGAGGAGAAGAAAGATTTTGAATGGGATGACGGACGTGATTACAGCGGCAAGTAGATCAAAAGGTAGGCAATTGTTGGACAGCGGTACACAAGCCGGAGAAAGGTCACAAGACTGAAGACGGCCTCCACTGAAGCGCACGCAATCGCTTTTGTTCCCGTACACCGCCCTCCTCTCCACGCCCATCTAATAATGAGTTTCTGTGTTTGAAATTGATTTAACGGTAAGTAGGTCATTAAAATGTGCTCACCGGGGGAACAATGAGATGAGGTGAGCAGTCTTCTGTCACTGGCTCCTGCCATCGATTCACCCTTTTTGTGATTTAATTTTCGTTACGAACCGTTACGAATTGGTTTACTCTAACGGTGATTTTCGAGAGAGACTGAGATTGGATGTTTTTTTTGTGTCTTGGTGGTTCGAACACAAATTTGTGGTGACTTAATGGCGGAGACGGTGAGAAAAGGTGTTTAATGGGAACTTGAGATGACAAGAAAGAGGAAGTGACTGACTTGGGGGTAGACAAGCCAAGGTGGTGTGGAGGAAGATGTGATGTTTGTGGCGGGGAATGAAAATAAATTTGGTTATCGAGGGACAGGAAGTGAATTTAACGCTTGTTACAAATTTGGAAGCAGGAGATTGGGTTTCAGAAGCAGTAAGATGTTTTATTGGGAAAGAATTTAAGTGTTGAAAACGGATCAACAGAGTTAACGTCTCCGCCATTGAAAAGTAAAGCCGCAGGTTTGGATGACTTGTCATCTAAACATCAGTGTGCTGGTGGAGTGGGCTCCATTTGGCCCATTCACACAAGAGGCGATTCTACCTACCTGCAAGGGGGTGCATACACATATCCTTGCTGATCGTCGTTTAGATGCTGCTATTCAGGATTCGCTGAGAATGTCCAAATCCATTTTGCATGACAATCATCGGGACAGGCCAAAGTGGCTTCTAGTGCAACAAACCGAAAACAGAAGAGTTCTTCTTGACGAAGCCGATCCTGGAAAAGATAAGCTGGCTCCAAGTCGGCACACATCATCTCTTCATCGACTTTGAAGCCACATATAAAGCATTTTTGGAGGGGTGTCCAAATTCGAGATTCTGAGCCTGAGCCTGAGCCTGAACCTGAGCCTGAGCCTGATCCTGAGCCTGAGCCTGAGCCTGAGCCTGAGCCTGAGCTTGAGCCTGAGCCTGAGCCTAAGCCTGAGCCTGAGCCTGAGCCCGAGCCTGAGTCTGAGCCTGAGCCTGAGCCTGAGCCTGAGCCTGAGCCTGAGCCTGAGCCTGAGCCTGAGCCTGAGCCTGAGCCTGAGCCTGAGCCTGAGCCTGAGCCTGAGCCTGAGCCTGAGCCTGAGCCTGAGCCTGAGCCTGAGCCTGAGCCTGAGCCTGAGCCTGAGCCTGAGCCTGAGCCTGAGCCTGAGCCTGAGCCTGAGCCTGAGCCTGAGCCTGAGCCTGAGCCTGAGCCTGAGCCTGAGCCTGAGCCTGAGCCTGAGCCTGAGCCTGAGCCTGAGCCTGAGCCTGAGCCTGAGCCTGAGCCTGAGCCTGACCCTAAACCACTTTCAGCAAGAAGATGCGCTGCCCTCTGCTTTCCTGAATGAAAAGGCTGGAGAGGGTAGTGCAGGGGGTAGGTGTAGAGATTTTGAGAATCTTTGACACCTTTCTCTGCCTTGGGACAAAGGTTAACTCCTCAAACGACATCTTGAAGGGGACTCAACGCATGTGTGACAACCGACATGATGGCAAGGACGTACTTCCTTACCTCAAGCGAAACTCTTATCATTCCCGCATTACTGGAGGGTAAGCAATAGGGGAAAGCAGACGCGCAGTCCTTAAGAAAGAACAACTTTGCCTTAAATGGACATATGGACATATGTCCTTGTCTACAAGAAATGCGGCTGTAGGGGAAGACACACTATCGAACCATATGAGCTGTACCAAGATGTTGAACTTTCACCTAGAAAGGTCTTCGAACGTCACCCATCTGAGTCGAGACATTAGGTCACTGTCGATGTCACACAGTTCGGTCTTGACGGCTAGAAGGAGGATGCTTCCCTTCTTTTCTATTTTTAAAGAGTGCTACAACAGTCTACGGTAAGTGTGAGTCTAGAAACATGCTCCTGAAACGAGTATTGATTTGGGCTAGCCCAGTTCCAGTTCCATACACTCGGCTAATTGGTGTTCTTGTGCAGCTGAGTGCACCTTTGGAGGCGAGTTTATGGCACTCCCTTAACATAGCCCAACCACACATTCGATTACGGTTGACTAGATCGTGTCCTCGTGCAGGTCTATAGAGTTCGCATTCCAATTCTATCTGTGAGTTCTGAAGATGAGTCGATTTTCCGTCTCGGAGCGAAGTGGACGGCCGAGATTTCTTTCTTCTTTCTGTTTTTCTTGTGGCGCTACAGTCCGAGGTGGACCTGGGCCTTTACCAACATGCCTCTCCAGCCAGCACGATCTTTCACCAGCTGCCGCCAGTTGCGCACTCCAAGTTGGTTGAGGTCTGTCTCCACTTGTGTGCGCCACCTTAGTTTATGACATGAGTCTGTTCGCCCTGCCATGCGGTCGATTGTGGTTTCTGCTGGCTTGAAACCTCGCCTATTATGATTTATTAAGACAGTGACGTCACCTTTAAGAGTGACACTGTTGGAAGGGATTCCTTTGCTTTGCTATTGACGTCCACATTCCATCCATTTGGCAGTCACCGACAGATGAGTTGGTCTGAGAAGAAGAAGAAGAGATACGCCAACCAACTTATCACCCTCTTCCTCTTTTTCTCCTTTTGCTAACGCTACAGTCCGAAGTGAATGTGAGCCTCAACGAACATGTCTCTTCAGCACTTCAAGTTGTTTGAGAGCTCCCTGGAGTGCTTAAGAGGAAGGACGTCAGTCCTTCTAAATTTGCGTGCGCCATCTTAACCAAGGCCGTCTTCTATTGCGTCGCCCCAGTGACTGAGATTCGAAAATTTTCGGGCCGGGGCAGTGTTATCCAGACGCTCTACAGGGCCTAGGCTTCTAAAGCGTCCAAAAACGCTTGACTGGGCGCATGGTGCCATGTAGCCTATAAAGTTCATCGTTGATTCATCAACAATGCAAACAGGACTACTAGTAAATCATACGCAGAGCAGTTTTTCAAGAAGACTAAAGGCTTCCTCATCCGCAACGTATCCCCGCCTTGGGCCTTGTTGGGCTTCAGGTTGTCCCAACACGGCGAATACGCAAGGGATTATGGGGGGGGGGGGTGTGAAGTTCTGATCAGTTGACTTCTAAAAGCGCTCAATCTCCTGACTTAGAACGAAGTTTCGATTGTCGTCGCCATTTTTCCCTTTTCATCAGTCCAGGGGTTATATTTTGGTGCCACAGAAAGTCTGGAAAACTTGTTTCAGTCTGACCTTCAGTAAGCCCCCTTGTGGAGGTGCCTTAGTGGCTGGGACCTCAATCATGTCGCAGGAAGAGTTGAGGTCAGTCTACCGATCTGACCGATCTGAGAAAGTTGTCTCAGACTCGGGGGTTATGAGTCCTCTGTCACAGTGTAGAATTGGAACCAAATGCTGTCCAAAGAGCGGAAGAGCTCTTAGAAAATCTTCGTGACCTTCAAAGGTGGACTGACTGTCCCTAAAACATTAACTCAGTTGGCAGGAGACGTGGCTTGAGTGAATTGAAAAATTGTCCCCATAGTCCAAATCCAAATCCCTCATCTGCCTGCCAAGAGTGATCCTTCCATGTTCTCCAGTACCCGCTGTGACTCTTCTATCCTGTTGTTATTCCTGACTTGTAAGCTGTTGGAATTTTTGAACATCCTGTCGCACATCTCTCTTAAATTGCTTTTCTCTGGAGAGGTCGGTGCACTTCTCCCCCTTTCTTCTCTCACGCTGAGATCGTGAGCAGCCATCGACCATCTTTGCATCATCATAGACATCCTGCGTGTGCCCGCTGACATTCATCATCTTCCTGGGGTGCGGGTCGAAACTTAACCTCATCATTTTTGGCATTCTTGATGACATCTAGACAGTGTTGTTATAGGGAGAGGACATGCAATGGACTAGGTTTTGACAAATGCCCTCTTCACGGGTTCTACGGTTAAGTCTTTCATTTGAAAAGCCCTCTACTTCCTAAGATCTGATTCAAAGTTAAATTTCCGCTCCTCACATACACACTCACAGCACGATGCTTCAGATAGAGTCCAAAAGCAAGTAACTTAATGTCAATATCCTTCGGAAGACCTCACCCAGGGGAGGTCAGCCTTTTTCAGTTCTATTGAAAGTGCATTCACCCCCCAGTGTCAATCATTTCATCTCAACAATGGGCCTCAAAAACACATTCCAGCCTTCCAGAATTTCTCCTGTAAGCCCCCCTCAACCCCGTCAACTAGACACAAACCCGTCATTGTCCAGCAATCACTGCAGCTGAACAGCTGAATGGTCATTCGGTTATTTGATGAAGCAATTGAATGCCTTTCTAGTCATAAATTGCCACTCAACCGATTGCCCAAAGCCTTCCCCATTCCATGACGACCTCATTTTGACTCTCTTTCCCTCCCGAAATCAGTTCACCCAACAATCATTCAATGGATACACACACACCCGCCCTCAGTGTTGCTCCATTCGCGTGCCTTCTTCAATTCCATTCAAGTCATTATTTCAAATTTAGATCACGCGCCGAAGTCCATGTCCCTCCTGCGCCCCCGACCCAGAAATGGGATACAAATTAAATGGCACCCCAACATGACAAGCCAGTTTTTCAAAAGACGTCTCAATTCGACAGGACACCCGGACACCATCCGGAGGGGGGGGGGGGGGGGCGACAGAGGCTGAGGGAAAGACAAAACAAAACAAAAGAAAGAAGGATAAGCTCTCGCTCTCCGCCTGTGTGTAACCCACTTCCTTAGGAGCCGTAAATATGGTCCTCGCCTCGTATCCCATCACAACACATCCCTTAGACATGGGTGACTTGTGTCTCCTGTGGGCTGTGCCTAGGCCGCATCTACTCGCGTCGCCTCCAATCGGGTTCGAATCGACTTGAATCAAGTTGAGCCGATTCGAGTTGAGTTCGAGGGAGGAGGAGGAGGAGAAGTGTCAAAAGGAATCCCGAGATAATGCCCCGAAAATGTTTCCGAAATTTCTTCGAAATTAAAACATAAAAACAATGCTAGGTGGATGGAGGGAGAAGGGATTTGATATCCCCTCCCTGTCCCCCCCCCCGGGTGTCACATTGTGTGTGATGAAGGATTCATTAGAGAGTGCCGACACCGATTGGATTCAGATGGCCCACCATCGCCGCGTCGCGCCAACTCAACGGTTGGGAGGGATGATCATAAAATGCCCTGTAATGCGGCGGAAAGCGGATTCCCCAACAATGACGGGCAGTTATGAAATTTTTTCCCACTACTCTCCGGAATGTGTGGGACGGCAGCGGCGCGACGTGGCGGCACTGGCAGGGAATTTCGGGCCCAAATTGAAATTTAATTCGAAAGAATCCCGTAGGTCGGGTTGGAGGTATTAATGGGCAGTAGTGGACAAAGCGACGCGAAGATGGTGATGGGCGAGGGACAGGCAATTAGGGGGGGACTTGGAGGCGATGAAAATTGGAGACTAACCAAAGAGGTGGTCGCTGAATGAAGTGGGGGGGGGGGGGGGGGGGGAGGAGAGATGTCTTTAGGGGGTGTTGGCTTAAGATGTTAGTGGCGTATATGGAAAAGGGATTTTGAAGTTTTTTTTTTGAAATTTTGGGTATAATTTGAATGCTTTGTGTTAAAGGGTGTGGGGGGGTCATTTCGAACGAAAACCGGTGGCAAAGTTGATCACAATCGAGGACAGTCCACTAAGACTCTGGCATGCAAAAATCGACCTTCCTCGGCTGTTTCTACACGTCTTTCAAGCTCTGCATTCGAAAACTTTGCCACTTCTGTTAAAATTTTGATCCCTTCAGACTACACACAAAAGATTAGAACATTTGCCATTACAAATTGTTGAATCTCCGCCATTTTTGTTTCTCATAATTTAAAATGTAGACATTTTCCAGTGATTCTTGTGAATAACTCCTTGTCAGAGACCTCAAAAATTTTCAACAATTTCAGCTGACCGTTGCCGACTGTTCCATCAGAAAATTTGGCATTTCGAAATCTTGCCAGGCAATGATTTAGCTTGTCTCAAGCTTCTCTGTAAAATGTTCGACACTCCTCAACCAACACAAATGAAAATGAAGCTTTTAGAAATTTGATCCCTGATTAAAAAGGGCGACTCTTCCCACAATTTCCCCCACGTATCAAACCTTCTCGTGCAAATACATTCAAGAATTGGTCCTTCCAGTCCCGCTTAAACAAGGATTCGACATTTCTCAGCAACGCTCGCCCATAAACCGTCCGTCCATAAGCAAACAATTTTGAAACTTCCTTTTGATGAAACCATTTGAGACCAAAATGGACATTCCTTGGTGACTCAAGTCAACAATGGGAACTTGAGCGTCCCATTCACACACATTTTTAGCCTAGGACTGATCATTTTTCTTCATTCTGTTATTAATCCTCGTTTCCCTGCCCCACATTAAATGCAAGAAGAGAACAACGTTCAAGACAGCCTCCGTATTCGAGAAGGAGAGGAATGCTTACATTCCGGTCTAGACGCCAGGAAATGTTGTTTAGACGACGTCTCATGACCCTCAGTGTTGAAAGGTAGCCGAAGCTTGGACTAAACTCTTCAATAACCTCTGGTTTCTTATGTAAATATGAGCGCTTCGCAAATTAAGTGAATCTACTGTTGGGCGCTTTGGTTTTCAGTTTCTTGGTCAAACGTCAAACTTGTCTCAAATCGCAGGCAGTCGATGATCCCGTCCTTAACCTTTCTTAACTGTTTACGGATACTGTCGCCTTCCCAACCTTCTACCAAAGACTTCCATCCCAGAGATCTTCTTCGGTCCCCCAATTAAAAAGTAGATTTTGAGAAAATTCGGACAGGACCAGATTTAGATTTCTGCCAACAAATTTCTTCATGCATCTGCCTCCATACATTCATCGAATGATTGAGTTGAGGTCCATCGTTAGACGCCATGACGTGGTCCTTACCTAGGCTCTTTGTCCCTGTTTACCCAAGTCCTTACTTTACCAGACAAAGTGTTGACTTTGTCAAATATTAAAATCTGCTTTTGCTGCATTTCAAAAGTAGTCCAGAACCACTGTAGAAACCTTTTTTTTTTAACTAAATAAAGATTGAGCTCCATTGTTGAGCGCCACCAGTTGAGATCGATACAATATCCCACTATCCCCACTAATTTCTAATTGAGTAACATATCATTGGACTGTGTCTACGGCTTTACGTCTTATTTTCTCAAATTTTCCGTCTAAATTTCGAGCTTGCGCTCATTTGCACATTGCAGAGCTTGTGGCCAAAACCAAAAACTCTTGTTCATTGCAATTTTTGACACGAATTTAGTCGTAGTAACCTTTTCGACACCACCACAGGCTTCTTTAATTGAAATATCCTAGGCTAACCAGAGAGACCCAAATTGGACTGACTGATGAATAGTGAAACGACATCGAGTGTTGCCATCGTGAGATCTCGATTGCTTAAGTTAACAGACGTTTCAACCGTCTTGGACAACGTTCCACTTCTGGTCAGTTACATAGCTGAGTCTTATAGATGAAGAAGTTCGCTGTTGGGCGCCACGGCACGGGCCTTCTTTCGCAATGTCACACAAACCATAAGTCTTAAAACAACCAAGTTTTCTAGGAACAATACTTAACTTGGTGCCTCACCTATATCTTTCATTCAATTGAAGAAATGTGCTGTCTTAGCGTTTCATTTTATCAGCCCCCTCCTGCAACGTTCCAATATCAAAACTCAATATTCAGACCAATTGTGCAAGCTTTAAGACAACTCTAAGCATGCAAGAATGTCTAAATAAATGTCAATCTTAATTTTGCCCGTCGGCGGTCCGCTGTTGGGCGCCACTTCATGGGTGTATTTTCTCATTTGTCTGCCTTAGACATACATTTTTCTGATTGATTACAGATCATGGAAAGGGGAAGATGCCCACAATCAACTATCATCTCATCTTCTCCAACATTGAGAATTCCCTTAGCAGCCTCCATTTCAGTTATAAGACGTGTAAAACACTTCTTTTCAGATTCCATAACTTTTCCCAAAAATCTTGGGGCTCATTTCAATGCGCCTCTAAGTTTTTTCCTTTCAATGCAGTACATTTAAGTGGTCCATTGTTGGGCGCCAATGCGTGTTTTTGTTTTATTTGTGATGACCCACAAGTTTTCGCTGGCTGGAGAGGCATGTTGGTTGAGGCCTAGGTCCACCCCTGACTGTAGCACCACTAGGAGAAGAACAAGAAGAAGACCCACAAGTCTTCAGGCGACATAAATCAACAAAATAGATTGAAACAGCCTTCGCAATGTTAAAGCCATCATCGTCAACATTTTTTTCATTCATACAGGCCCCTCAATATCAGTGTCAGACTTTCGGTTTCAGTTGCATGCCAAACTACTGATCTTTTCCATGGAAAAAATTGACGTTGTTGTCAAAATTAAGGGAAGGTCGGCTTCGTGGTTCTTCACTGTGCTCCACTGTTGGGCGCCATCGTACAATCTTTTCTTCTGGAAGTGTTTACTAATGCAGGAGAAAGGCAGACCTCTCCCCCCCTCTCCAATCCATTTCAGTGTCAGCTCACACGTTCCAATTGCATGTTAAAGACTTCATTTCGCAGAGTCATTAAATCATCACTCATCGTCCATCAAGAATACCACCACCCCAGTCCAATTGAAAACTCCAACTGATTCATCGCTCCATGCATTTGCCTCTTCAGCCCACAATCCACACTCGCCTTCCACATCCACAGCATGCGCACATCGTTTCGAAGAAGACTTCCCACAAAATTCACCACTCCCATGGTGAATAACTTCAAATTTCCTTTCCAGCCGTACAGTAGCATCCCCGCATCCGATAAACACAAAACTCTTCGAATCCCAACCGTCAGTTCGTTGATGGTAACCGCACCGGTTGCATCGTGAACCTAATTGTGCTGCCAATCACCAGCCAGAAGCGCTCTTCTCCGCACCGTGGACCGCGTCAATTTGGAGCTTGTTTCGATTTCAATTTGACGAAATAATCGTGAATACTCCCCAAGCCAGTGTCTGTTCGAGTGGTAAAAATTTTAAGAGTGCCCCCCATCCCATGGAGGAAATCGAATTTAAGTGGTTCCGGTCCGCGAATTGGTCGTAATTGTATCGCAAGTGCTTCTCCGGTCCGTTTGCGGTTAATAGCCGTCATCTCCTCGTCGTCGACGTTGTCGGCGCCGTCATCGTCATCGTCAATTTCGGGTAATGCGAATTTAATACCGAGTGAGCGCGAGTGAATGTGATGCGGGGTCCCTCTACCCGCGGTGCGCCAGTGAGTGAGTGAGAAAAGGTGCACAAATCAAAATTTAACCGCAGAATGATTCCATTTGGCCATAAAGTGAATTGCCCCCACTACCAGGAACTGAGCATCGCAAAATAGCAGCACCACCATCAGCAGCAACAGCAACAGCAGCAGCAGCAGGATACGCACACTAAACGGGGTGAGTGAGAACACTGGGACCAAGAACAAGGGAGATATCCTGAAATTAAATTTTCTCCTAATTAACTGGAGAGCGCCTTCATAATTTTTGCGTTTAACTGCCTCTGCGTTGTAACAAGCCTCACAATTGATGAAGATTGGATGGTGTTCTCTTCAAGGATCTACACCTCTTGAGCCTCCTTGGGGCACTTCAACGGTTGATTGCCCCAATTCGTCGAAGTGGTGTTGTTGGTGGTGCCGAGGGAGGGTTGTAATTTTCTGCAATCAAAGCGGGATTCTAATTGGAACACGGCCAATGTGATGAATTTATTACACCAAGCCGAGGGATGAGTGGACACACAATGGCCCTTCAACTTGTTTTGTGTTTCTTGTGGGTTCTGTGAAAGGAAACTCTGTGTCTTGTTTGTGCCTGACACACACACCCCCACACCCGTTCGCATGACTTACAGCAGCTTGACCAGGACTGCTTCCGGGACCAGTTAGACTGTCCTGTGAGTCCGTTGTTTCTTTCTTTCTTTCTCTCTTTCTTGTGACGTTTCCCACCGAGTGAGCATAATAACATTAAGAACAAGTTAATCGGAGATTACGTAGGTCAGCGTTTTGCTTTTATCCTTTTTCCTTCATCCACCCACGCAGCGTGCAGGCGCCCATATTGAAGGTTAAGTCAACTAAATTCGCTTGCTTAAGGGAGATACGGCAAACGGATCACTGGACATCAGTTCTTGTGTAGCGTATGCGACCTTGAGAGGGAGGGCCGGAAACAGGAAAAGAGTGAGAGTTAGAGGAGTAGAGCTTCCCCGCCCAGGGAGATGAGGAAGATTTCAATTATAAATTGTGTCAAGAGCAGTGACAGATCGAGGAACTAACGACAAATGGGCGGAGTGGATAACATTTCGAGATTTAATGACCATCGGTCGGTTTCTGATGTTTTCCTGGGTGATGGCGATGCAGTTGGGGAATGGTCAGATGTTCTTCCTCGTCTGCGTTCTTGTTGTTTTCTAATTATAAATTTCTCTGTCAATCGCAAGACTAAATGATGAATTGACCGACTTTCAAGGGGGTGCATGAGAATGGCTTTCTCTAAGCTGACAGTAATTTGCTGAGATTTCCTCATGGAATCCTTGCGCAAAGGACACTTTGGGAATTGACCATTTTGATTCGTTTGTAAGAGACACTTGAACTGAAGAAAAGAAAAGAAAATGGGGCAAGATGGTTCGATTGGGTTGCGTTTGGAGGGTCGCCTTGCCTAAGAAGTGCTCGCGAAGGACCTTTGGGTATGCCCTGTGAGACGGCATAGGATTTTCAAAAACACCACCATCTTAATGCCGCGTCCCTAAGCCCGTGAGAGAACCTTGATTTTGAATGAATGAGCCACCTTTCTTGTAAAGCTGGACAGTGACAAAAGAGGCATTCCACTGGATCCATTTCTTCTTCATCCCTTCTGGCCATTGAGAACATTTGTTCCTGTTTTCCGTCTCCTCTTCCTGTTGCCCTGCATTTGATTCCGTTTAAGTTGTACTTTGGCCATAAGCAATGGACTGTGACGGAGTCAGATTGGCGCTGCCTCGCTTTCGAATGACATACATACACCTTCAAGGAGTCCCTTGACTGAACCAACCAGAGGACGGATAACATGGTCCGTGCCTTTTCATTTGCCTTTCCATCAATGCAGGAATGTCGAAGGATCCAGCAGAGGATTATTTTGTGGCGTTCAAGGCTCGTAAGGTCCTTAGACAGACTTAAAGTCAAGACTGTAGGTAAGTTTTGTATTTTTTGAACCAAGCTTGCGAAGTTTGCTGGGATTTCTAAGAACGTCTCCTGTTTAGGATACGTTCGTGGTCTTAAGAACAATGTGCTGGATAAAATTAACAATAAAAAATGCATGTGGAAATGGAAATGGAAGCAATCTGCTAAACAAACGACTTGTCGCACTCGGACCGGCACCGTCTTCATACTCTACTCTCTTGCCTTGTTTTAAATTGGCTGAACAGCGTTTCTGTTTCATCATTCGATTGCAAGGAAGTTCAATTGTCTACTCTTCCATTTCAAGGAGTAACTTCCAGTTCAAGCACTTGACGTGATCTTTAAAGGGAAAGATAAATCAAGAGAGCAGGAGTTGGTTGGTCATCGTGTCGATGTGGACAAGTGCGTCAATTCACATGCCACAGGTTTCGATTCCCTGACTAAATATTTAACCTTAACCTTTCTTCGAAAGAACATTTTTTTTGTCGGAGGTTAGTTCGGTTCTGGACCGCTCGGACTTAAAAATTGGTCCCTTGTACTACCGGCAGAACTCTCAATGATACTTTTTGCCAATGAAATGCTTCTGAAATCTAAAAATTCGGAGGTCCCTTCTATTCGTGAGAGAACGGTAGCACGCACAATATAAGTAGTTGCTGATGAAACTAGACCCTGGCCCGTTGTGAGCTGTAGTGTGACTTTGTCTGGTTATTTTGGAGTTCATGAACACGTATCATGAATTCGAAGTTCTGATTTTCGAGAAACCTTAAGTTTGATATGAAATTTGTTTCTTTTGTAGGCTTCTCTTTGGCGACAGTCTGTTTCCTTCAAAATAGTGTCTCTCATCCGCAGACTGGAGAGACTGGGCACTGGAGACTGGAGAGGGTGTTCCTTGACCCTTTTTCGCTTTTGATAAATATTTTGCGAGAAAGATAAATTAAACAAGGAGCAGCTCCTAAATGAAGAAAAGACTTGTTTCAGCCCTTAGATGATGTTGCTGCTGCAGAGTGTAGAAAATTAATCTCAAAACTTAGGGGACTATGGTCGCCGTTGCGTAGTGGTTAGTACGTCAACCGCCGCGCAGAAGGTCTAGGTTTGATTCCCGGACGGGAGACCTGGCATTTTTTTCACGGCACCACCTCTTTTGAATTGCTGACAACACTCAGAGTATCAATTGTCTCTGAAAAGCTTCTCAAATCTCGCCGTTCGGAGTCGGCAAAAAACTGTAGGTCCCTTCTACTCGTGAGAGAACAGTAGAAAGCATAACACGAGTAGTTGGGCTGTAGTGCCACTCAATTGTTATTATTATTAGGGGACTATACAGCACGTCATCCACAAGCAGTCTGGTCCAGAAAAGAATCCCCTCAAAATGGGGAAGTTACGAGGTTCTCTCACTAAACGATACCTTACTGTGTGATACAGGTCTTCATTTGAGCGCCAACCAAAACTGCTAGGTTTGACTTCATTGTCTACAGTTAACTCAATTGGAAGCCTGATATCCTAGAACGTTCACAGAAAGCCAAGACAGCTCTCCTTCGCTGTTAAAAATCAATTGGATGTGAATGTGATCTTTAAACCCGCGTTGCCTATTCTTGCACTTCAGTTATCCTCTGGAGTGTCTTGCTGTGATTGACGGCTCTTCATAAAGGTTTAAAATGCAAGATTGACTTGAGTCTGCATTAGCGGTTCACTGAGATGTGCTTAGGTTGATGTACATCTCAGTGAACCGATGATGCATGGGCACCAAGAAGTGCGAACCAAACTTCACTTCTTCAACTGTCTCCTCTTGGGTTAGTAGATAAACGGTTTGGCGTTGTCTAGACAAGGCAGTTCAGGGACACTTGATAGATGAAGGGGGGCTTAAGCCAGTAATATAATTTTCGCCCCATAGGCACTGAACCAATCATTATCCGAAGTCATCTTCAAAAGGGATGTGCCTAGCTCAAGTAGTCGAGCTTTTAGGTTATCCGAGAATGTGACTCACAGTCGCTGGATGGCCTTCTGTGAATTTTCACTGATGAAGGACGAGTGAGGAAATGGCACTTGACGTCGACTATAGGACTCATCTCAACTTCAGTATTTCATTCAATCTCTCTAAGTCTGGCGAGGCGACGGTGATCAAGCATGAACTCTCCCAATTGAAGAAAGACATGATTTCAATACTAGTTCTGACTGGCAGCTCAACCACTTTCGACAGCAAAACCTCTTGAATGTGCCGCCTGCTCTTAACAAAATGGATAAGTACTTCATATGGATGCTGAATTGTGATATTTCTGGACGGTTACCGTCCATCCCTGTTCACTCTTCAGGGAGCCTCACCATCCATGCCTCACGTCTTAGCTTAACATTTATTTCAGCGATTCCTAGCTGGTGGCTGAACTGACTTAAATGAAATCTTGCACTCTCGCTACGCTTGAGGAATGGGGACCAGCACCAGTTTCATCAGTGGGCGATGGTAGCAGACTCCTCACAACGACGTTTGGCTAGCTACAGGAATCGGGTAGAAGAAGAAAGCCTTCCTCAATCGGTCTGCTCCAAGAACTCTTCCAGCAGAGAGGGACCCACCTGCGTTCTTTTTTCTTCCACGATCTGAGTGAATTGAATGAAATCGGCGTCAAAGAACTCGCCTCGTAAATTCAACAAAAATCCTGCTTTTGCTTTTCACAGTCAACCTAAGTTGGTCTAAGTGGGACTTTCAAGCGCAGCTCGCCACTTCCTGTCCTGTCTAGAGTTAAGCGAAGAGAAGTCATGAACAAGTACCAGAAGGTCTTATGTTTTTTCAAGACTCGGGGTGTGTTGGGTGTGTGCAAGGCCTCTAGAGCCCCCGCACGATCGCGTTTCTCACCCTATCCCGTTGAATAGCTCCCGCAACAGCTCATTTCAGCAGCTTGCATTCGCAACATTAATCTTTCGGTCTTAAGCCTAATTTCATGACCATTGGTGAGAGTTGAAACCAACGCTGTCGTCCACATTCACCTCCATTCCAGCATCAGCACATGCGGCCACAAACGTGTCGAGTGCGAGCTGTAGTTCCGTCTGGGAGGAAGGAAAGAACTGTCTTACTGTCAAGTCCTCCAATGTGAAACATTCCCCGCCTCGGCTGCACTAACAAGGCACCTTCTCTTTCGATTATATCCTCCCTACACAATCCACATGGATATCCACGATCCAGCTTCGAATCGGATGTCTAAACCTAGGGACACGACACAGACTTGAGACAACCTGAATTTGTCGTCTGACAACTGTGTGTCCCTGAAAATCGAAAATGCAGGGACTAGCTGTCATCTTATCTCTGAGTCCTTCACCTTGAAACTATCTCCTTCGAAGCAAAAAGTGGAAAATATGTCGCTTCCTTAAATGTACTTACTCCAAAACACCCGCCACATCCTTCCATCCACCACATCCCCCCACCCACCGCATCCCTTCATCACAACCAATCACAACAACCGCCAGCACTCTTGATTGATTTTGCGTTCAGTGCACGCCTCAAATCGACAGCGAAACCGGTTTTGACATTAATCCACAAATCGACGCAGAAACGTGTACAGGCAGCGACGACAACGAAACGGATAAAGAATCAGTGAGAGGCAATTAGGAGCCTCAAGTGGGGGCTCTTGTTCACCCGATCGCCTATAAATATACTAATAATCCTAATGCATGTCATTAGACCGGAAAAACATACGCCCCCACGCGCACACGCACCCCAGTACACCTGTCGTCACGTACGTAATTATTTTCGTATTACGATGGCGTTTCCTCTTCGGGTTGAACTCCTGAGGGGAGCGATTGGATACAAGGTCACGATGAATCTTGGTCCTTCGCCGAAGGAAGGAAAAAGAAATGCAATCTCTTGCAGCCTCAGCTCCAGGCCATCTTTAATTCAAAATCTCATGCAATCTCAAGAATCCCAGGAATCCAATGCAGGACACATTCAAAATTGATTGCGGACCACGTCATGTCACCCGTGAGAACTTTTGTCCTTTTTCAAAAACCACCCTGCATGACAACACAGTTCGATAGCTTCACAACCCCTTCGATTGATGAATTAAAAATCAGGAAAGAAAAAAAAAATAAAAATGAATGCGAGTGTAAAGGAAGCAAACTCCTGGCGCATCAAGGACATAAAGAAGTCTGCCTGCTCACGTTCCGCAGGACGTATACGTAACCTCCTAACGTGCTGTTCGGTTTAATGTTAATCCCTGCCACTGCCACTGTTCGTTCGGTCGTTGGTTGGCCTCCTCCTTCTGTCGAGTTTTTTTTTTTTGTTCGTCCTTTTTATCGGTTGACGGTACATACCAACCGTGTGCACTGGTTGCGATGCTCGTAAAAATGTAGGCAAATAGAGACACCACTTGGGTTCGGTTGGTGAATCGTGGCCTAAGCACTCGCCGCACCGCCATGCCGCCGTCGCCGTCGTCGCCGGCGTTTCGATGTCAATGTATGGCCGCGGCCGGAGAAAGGAAGTTGTCGTCGGTTCCTGGAACCAACTATCACCATGCAAAGGGGAAACTCTCTCTCTCTCCTTCTCTCTCTCTGCCACGCTCACACTCTCAATAATTCACGTCCTCTGTGTGGGCTACACACTTTGTATCCTTGAATATCCTTGTAATATTCATTTTTATTTCTGTGGTTGAGCTTGGGATGTTGTGTGTGTGTATGTGTGTGTGTGCGTGCGTTAGTTCGCGTGTCGAATTCTGATTCATGCACCAAATCGCAAGAAGCTGTGTATATGCCTTCCGCCCCCACAGGCGCCACCGCTAAAGTTCGTAAAGTGCACTCAAATGTATACTACCATCCGAAGAAGATATCAAGCGTAATGAGATAAGATACTTTTGCCGACTTTTGAGCAAATCCATTGATTGGTGTGAATTCACAAAGTTTTCGCGTTAAAAACGAACCAAACACAAAGAACAAAAAAAAAAAAAATGAAACGTGCAAAAGAACCGACAACAGAGGCAGGAACCGGAAACTTCTCCCCAAAGGAGAATCATTTTTCTCCATCAGACATAATTAACTTTGCTTCTTGTTGTGAGAGTTGGAATATCTGACGTTCGATGCCATTCTGTGTGTTGGTGTGTGATCCGATAGCGAAGCGCGCTTCCATTCCGTGTAGAAGGGGTTCAAAAGTTCGAAGCGTGATATCTAAGAATTGAAAGTTTTCAGTTTCAACAAATTTTGTTTTTTTCCCTGTTGCTGTGTTGAGCTGAGATGGCGGCGTTAAGGCGAGAAGGCTTAGAAGATGAAGATTGCCTCAATATTGAGAAGTTCAGGGAAGCGTGGAGCGGGGGAGGACGCGCGTAATTGAAACTGACAAAAACTTGTTTCGCAAAAGGAGACTGTAATAGACTTCATCATTATTTGCACTTAACGTGTTCAAATTTCTCATTTCTCACTGGAGAGGTGCGGTTTAATTGCTTAAAAACTTAAGCATGCCGTGGTTGAGTTGGAGAGGCTTCTTCTTGTGGTTTTTTTTAGTGGAAAACTCTCTTAGATCATAACGAAAAATTTGGGTGTTTGTTGGCTCAGAGGTTTGTGAGTCAATAGAAGACAAGCTTCTTCAAGTTTTAATTGTTTTTCGTGTTAAGAGTGTGATTTTCCGAAGTTCTGATAAAAATTTAGGCTTTGGTTGGTTTTTTGGCGCCTTTTCCCTTTTCAAAGTGCGTTTGGTGGACATATGCTGAATTGCAATGCCGCTCTGTTGACCGTAAGAAGCGACTTGAATTAAGAATTGCGAGCATCGGACGAAAGACTTACGAGACAATGGAGGACAATTATTCTTGTTACAGATTTTGAGGTGGTTTTGGAAACTTATTTCACATCTGAATCCGAAGGCATGCTTCTTCTAAGAAGCGTTTGCCGGCAATAAAACTCAAACTGCCAAAGGTGGTACATTCCAGTCTGATTCATCGTAAAGTTGGATTTATAATTTGATACTTAACACATAAATTTGAAAACGAACTCAAAATTTGAACTGTCATTTAAAAGAAGAATCCATGGCAATCACATTTTGAAAATTTTGGCCGCAACTATGTACAGTCTAAGGTCGTCAATTCTGAAGATTCAATTTCGGGCGACTCGTTCGCATATAAAACGAATAATTTTGATTTCCAAAGCTGCAGTCGTAGGTTTCTAATTTTTGAAGACCTGAGAAGACTTTCCACATCCTCAGAAAAATAAAGTCCAGGGTGTAAGATATCGCACAATCTGAGCATCCAATTTGACGTAGCCAAACATTAAATAAAGCGCGCGCAAAAAAGTGATTTCTCAACATGTCGATTGTTTCGCTCTCTAAATGGCTTGTTGCGCCATCTTGATATAGGACCTCATCGAGCGCGCTGCACAGATTAAATTTTGTTTCTTCTTAGGTCGAAATCCTCACGTAACATACGCCAAGTTGGGGAGAACTTTCCGATCACTGTCAGCTGCAACTGCTGCAGTCTCTTTACAACTTGACGGATATGGTCGAATGCCATCCACTTATGTATGCAGGGACTCAGGTCGAGATCGATTATGCGCATCGTAAGTTCCTCGCATTGCATAAAAAGCATTTCTCCTTGAGCGCTGATTTTCGTGGTTCAGCTAAACAATTTGGAGACACTGTTGTGGTGTAAGTCTTTCCATGAAGAGTCAAGCGTGTTCCACTAAAGGAGTCGCTGGCGTATTGCACACACGTGAGACCGCTAGATCTTCCGCCACCAACTCCAACTCGTCAGAGCTATGCCGAATTGCAGCCAAGTGAGTTTGTGGGCTTGAACCTCGTCCTGGGTCTACCGAGCGGTCGTCTATGTGATGGAATTGCAACTAAGGCCTCATTTTGCAACATGCCTCATTTCTATTTACAAGGATTTACATCGCACGTTGAATGCAAGTCCTTCTGCAGCCAATATGCACTTCCTGCCCATTCCCGGTGAAGTGCCCAATGGAGGTGGTTCAAACTTTAGTATTTTTAAACGTCAACCTTTGCCTTCAAAGAATCTCAGACAGACGGTTTTGAATCCGGAGAATAGACACTCCATTGTGTATAAACCGTGGAACATTGATTTCCAACCAATCTTGGTTGACGCGCACTTTGTGAGACTCAGTCTTGTTGTATCACAGTCTCCGATCAAAATGTTTGATTGCCTTAAATGTGATTCATTTTGACTCCACGGTCCAAACATACAAACGGTGAGCGACCATCGGCAGTTATGCCGACCCAAACTGTTACCATCGGTACTGTCTGGTGGCTGTCCGAAGGTGGCCGTCGGAAGGTGGCCGTCCGAAGGTAGCTGTCCGAAGGTGGCCATCCGAAGGTGGCCGTCCGAAGGTGGTCGTCCCAAGATGTTATTTTTTTAAGGACCTCTCCGGCAAGTACACTCGGTCACTTTGTTTAACAAATAGCAACTTATTGGCAAATGAACGAAATTCGGCTACTCATCAAGCGTTCTTTCGTGCAAGCGTTCGCTTTTCTCCTCTAACTTTTTCTCTGTTTCGGTTTTTGGAACTTCAATGGCTTGAGCCGTGGTCGTCATGGCGTAGTGGGTAAGCGCGTCGACCGCCACGCAGAAAGTCTAGGTTTGATTTTCAGACGAGGCACCTCGCATTTTTGTCATGGCACTACCTCTTTCGAGTTGCTGCCAACACTCAAAGTGTATCAATTGTCTATGAAAAGCATCTCAGATCTTGCCGTTTAGAGTCGGCAAAAAACTTTAGGTCCCTTCTACTCGTGAGAGAACAGTAGCACACACAACACGAGTAGTTGTTGTAGAAGCTAGGCCCTGGTCCCTTGTGGGGTGTAGTGCCACTCAATTATTAATGACTTGAGCCCAAGGAAAGTCTTCGATTTGTGTTGCAACCGTTTCAACGCTATGTTGAGACACGCGCCATGGTTTTTTCACTTTGACGCAGATTTTGCTCTCTTTCCGAACCACTTCTGCCGGTGTTGCGTTTTTGCCCACCCCCATGGCATTTCGCAACCATGCCGGTATCGCTGTAATGAGCTGTGGTTCGTGCCATAAATGATTTATTCTTGTTGAGGTGCTGGAGGTCTGTCTTGTTTTCCAGACAAGTTACCTAACACATTGAGCTGCAAGCAAAATTTTCTTTTTACGGGTAAGAACCGTCAAGAGGCCATCTCAGAGCGCTTTAAATTGTTCCCATGACTTCCACGTCAACAAAGACAAACCTAAAAAAATTTAATTCCTCTTAAACATCCTGCTAAACAGAGATTTATCCCTTTTGCGTTTTTTTGAACGGATTTTTGAAGTGGTTTGTAATTTTATCACCTTCTCACCTTAGTCACCATCCATCTCTTACAAGCTTGAAGTTCTATTTTTGTAATTTTTCCCACTTCTCTGGCACAGCATCAGAACAAAATCATAAGCTTCATCAACAACATGCATTGTCTTCGGTGAATTTAATTGTGACACCCTCCCCCTTCCTCCCCCCCCTCTGCGATCCCACTGCATTGCCATGTAGTCATCAAAACTTCCTTCAACTCTTTTCCACCAGGACAACCAAAATGACGAACGAACGAACGGAGGAACAAAGAAAATGTACAAAATTACAACAGTAGCTCATCTGTCACATTCCACCACCCACCGGCAGCCAGTCAAGTCAGCGCCCGGAATTCAGCTCCTCTACTTTTTGGCCATGATCAAGTGCCCTCATCCAGAGTCGGATTTATTTGATCACATCTACAAGTTAATTACCCTCTGAGGCGAACCGCAAAAGTTATTTATATTTACTTTTGCTCATCTGCCTTCGTCCGCTGTCACGTCTGCAGTACATGCTGCGGCGGCGTTGGGTGGCAGCGGATGGGGTGGTTGGAAGCATTTTGTCATTTCGGGGATGTCGTCGTCATTGTCGTTGCATGAAAGTTGAGACAAAGCACGTGGGCGGGCTGTCTCTCTCTCTCTCTGTGTGTGCGTGCACTTGAGGACATCATAAATTGCAGGAGCTGCACTGGTGAAAGTTTTGTTCGAAATGCTCATCTAATCTCTGTTCGACTCGGGTAATTAACTAACTCACAGTTCATGTGAAAGTAGGGGTAAAGGTGGACAAGTCACGAATGGATCACAATGGAAAAACAACAAATTCTGTTGTCAAACTTTACCGTTGTAGTGTAAACAAAATTAAATGCCGCCACATGAATTCGTGTCGGAATGCAAGGTGGTTGTGTCCTTTGGGTGGGGAAGGGGGGCACCTTTCTTTGCTCAAAATGTCACCGTTGTCGTCGTCAGGAGGTTGGTAGATTTTTCGTGTCGTCGGATTTAATTAGGGTTTTCGGGCGCAAGAAAGTTCACTGTTTGCCCGGAGACACGGATGAAAAGTTAAAAATTCTCCATCCAACAACATGGCAGAAGTTCTAATCGGCTTCCTAATGTCATTTGGGACAGTCTTATGGCTTGACGTGAACTGCCAGGGAGAGCGGTTGTGCAGCTTCATTAATGTGACATGGGGGGGTTAGATTGTGAGCAAAGGAGAGACGACTGCATGCTGGGTAGTTTTGACAGAGTTTGGAAGCTCTGACCGACTTTTTTTTCAAAGTTCTGGGAACGTGATTATTTTCGAATTCAATGTTTTACAATGGTGGCTAAGTCTAAACGGAGAGCTTGCTCCAAACATAGCGGTATCAGAAATTTCACAACTGACCTCCACGCTGCTCAGTCTTGGGCCAACCTCATCACCTCTGCTTTCGTCGATGCTGCTGTGGTGGTCGATCGCGACTGCGAATTCCTTGTGCTGTCCAAGTGAGGGTCATAAGTGCAATATCTCTTTACGGTTTACGTAGAGTGTGGTCTGTCCAGTTCCACCTACGATGTTGAATTTCTACTAAAATTGGTTTCAGCATCTGAACTTATTCATTCCGGCGAGATGTCCTTCAGTCTTGAACATTTAACAGGGAAAACCTGAAGCTTGCGAACAATGACTTCCAAGCCTCGCATCTGTGTAACTTGAGTGAATCTTGAGTGCGCTGGCTGAATTTTCAGACGTTTCCAAGCGAGTGTGACGTGCCTTGTCTATACGAGACAAGCCGCCAGTTTCTGCACCTCTATCTTTGCAGAATGTGCTGCTGAAGTACCAGAATTTATTGGCATACAGCCGGCCTAGTAGCAGAGCAGTGTATCAAAACCTTTTTAAAGAATTTGGTCTCTTGCCAATATATAAATCAGGACATTATTGTGAGTCAGGATCCATCTGGAAGAGGTTTGAAAAAAGCCAAACTCTGTGACTAGCTTCTTGCACAGCAGTTTTCACATTCCCTGAGACATATAGCTTAGGATTCTTGCAGTAGTTAGAAACCACAAATTTCAAAAACAGCGTTCCAACCTCTCTTGAAATAGTTGAGTCAAAGATTTCGAATGAAACGAGTTGACAACGCTAGTGGACGACAAGGTAAGGCCATTGAACGGCAAGTGAACTGCGTGGACGACGATTGAAGCAAGTGGCGAATTAGTGAAGCGATTGTTTTTCAAGTGAAGTGAGCGAACGATGAAAGAAGTGAGTGAAAGATGTTTGAAGCAAGTGAACGATGAGTGAAGCTTTGGACATTGAATGAGGCCATTGGACAAGGGGCAAAAAAGGCTAGTGAAGAACGGGATAAAAAAGTGAAAGTCAAGGAAATCAAGAGACAGAATGACGGGTGAAACGATAGGATGGCAAGTGAAGTGTTGTATGGCGATGTGTGAAGCAAGTGTCCGAGAAGAGCAGCAGGCGAAAGGCCAGTGAAGTGAGTGACAGAGTATTGAACCAACCAATAGAAAACGAAAGGCGAAATTTGAAAAATAATTTGGCAATTTTAGGCGACTAATAGGCAAAAGTCCCAAGACCCAAGAAGTGCAGATCGCTACTTACCACCTATTTGTCGATTTGAACGCCGCATATGAAAATGTGCATGGGGACGAGCTATACAGTTCCATGTCTAGTTTTGGCATTCCTTCCAAATTGTGTAGGATGACAATGGAGAACTCTCGCTGCTCCCTCAAGGTGGGGAACGAATTCACCGAGACCTTTAATGGCAAAAGAGGCTTTGGACAAGGTAACGTGAAGTCATGTGACTTCTTGGAACATCATCCTTGAGAAGATCGTGCGTAACTCAGAAGTCAACACCAAAGGCACGATCTTCCAAAAGTCAGTTCAATTGCTAGCTTACACCGACGACATTGACGTGATTGGACGAACACAGCGAGCCGTCAATGACGCGTTTGCTGGCATTGAAGCAGAAGCGGCTACAATGGGTCTGGTGCTAAATGAGGGCAAAATGAAGTAAACGCCGTCATGAAGGAAGGACACACAACATCGACGTCTCGGACAGAGCATCACACAAGGCAGCAGAAACCTCGGGTAGTCAAGGACTTCGTCTACCTCGGCTCCGCGGTGAATAGGGACAACAACACGAGTACCGGAATCAAGCGCAGAATCACTCTTGCTAATCGCTGTTTCTTTGGGTTCAAGAGGCAATTGAGTAATAAAGCCCTCTCCCGAACAACCAAAGCGACTTTGTACAACACCTTGATCATCCCAGTCCTGCTTTACGGCGCAGGACGTATCTGGACGCTACTAAAAGCGGATTAGGAAGCCCTTGGTCTCTTCGAGAGAAAAGTTCTGCGTGCGATTTTTGGTCCTGCTTGCTTTGATGGCATCTGGAGGAGAAGATTCAACCACGAACTGTATGGGCTGTATAGCGACATGCGCCTAGTCAAGCGTCTTCAGATACAACGCTTAAGATGGCTAGGCCATGTAGAGCGTATGGACACCACTGCTCCGGCCCGAAAAGTCTTCGAATCTAAGCCATTGGGACAACGCAACAGAGGACGGCCCAGACTAAGGTGGCGCACACAAGTGGAGAGGGCCCTCAACCAACTTGAAGTGCGCAACTGGCGGCAGCTGGCGAAAGACGGTGCTGTCTGGAGAGGGATGTTGGTTAAGGCCCAGGTCCATCCCGGACTGTAGCGCCATAAAAAGAAGAAGAAGAAGAAGAATAGGCAAAAATCAAGTCAAAACTTTTTTGATGACTGGTATCAAAGCTCTGCAGGCACAAGTCGTATCTGGCAAAAATTTCTTCGTATTTGGATGAAAAACTGGCAGAAGTAAGTAGTCTAACACAAGAAACAAGATCTTGTGCCTTCGGCGCAGAGACTGCGGCGTTGACTTCAACTTCAGAACAATGCAACCAAGACTGCCGGCATTCGAAGTAAGTTAAGAAGCTCACTTGCCAATAGATTCTCATGTCGAACGGACTTCCAAGCCACCGATTGTCAATTGTGCCAGCCAGATCTAGAGGTATAAGAAATCCTTGTTAAGCCCTTTAGCCGTCATTTAGAAGAATGGTGATTGACAGTCGTTTTGGGGTTGTTGCAATATTCTTGGTCTCGACATCTGGAATTTCTTGGCTTCATACTCCTTTTTGGTACAGTGCCTCGCTTTTCTTAAGTCAAAGGTGGACAGAAGAGTTGCCTTCTGGGTGAATGTGCCTTCGCAAGTCCACAGAAAAGTCCCTAGTTCACAAGAGCAGCCTACTTTAACAGACCCCAAACAAATTCCCCCCTATGCAAAGTCAAACCGCACCTGGACCTCCTAGCAATTAAGTTAAATAAAATATTTTGTTTCTCTTAAGTCCCCCCGGCACACCCGCCGATTGCTTACATCCCCGAAGGTCTATCAAGTGAGGTCTCATTACACACAGTCTTCTAAAACAGTGCCCCAGCCTCAGTGCGCCTGCATTCTCAAGAGCCCAGCAAAGTACACATTTCATCAATCTCTCCGACCCCCCCTATCAGACTATTTATAATTGAACTTTGAGGAACTTCACACACACGAGAGAGATGAGAGATGGAGGCAGAGAGTGGTAGATTCCCTTACGGCTGGCATGTGCATTCGATTATCGCACAAATCCCTATCACAGCGAGTGAGGAAACATCAACACAACGTCTTGTCGTTCATTTGGGCACTTATGCGAGGGCGGCCGCCTACGATCCAATTCCCCAAAGTTGTGTTCACAGCAAATTTTTGTCCTCCCCAGCCCAAGATGGAAGAGTTGCCAAAGAAAATTGATTACTTCCTGACCCCCCATCCCATCGTTGGCGGAGACTCTCTGAAGGATACAAGTGGACACGTTCAAACAACAAACCCCTCAGGCCCTCAGCGAATCCATTAGAATGGCCTAATTGATATTGTATCTGGGATATTTGAGGATGGGTAAATCTCAGGGATGAACAATTAATTGAATGTAAAGTGTAACGGTCGTATGTTATGCAAACCTGATGACGCAGAGATATTCACATGCTGGATGGTATGGGGAGGGGGGGCGAAACATTTATCCTCCTTAACACTGCTGCCTATGACAGGTGCTTGAGAACGTGGCCGGAAATTATTGGAACACTTGTTATTTGAACGTATCCCCTGCCACAGGATTTTGCTAAAGCGCTCCAGGAGTCAAATGCTTCGTAACACCTTAATAATTCATGACAACGGCACGGCATGGCGCGGCGACGACCTAAAAATAAAAAAAAAAACGTTGAAAAAATGCGAAAGAAAAGAAATGCTCCGTGAGAACGATGGAGGAATCGGAAGAAACCATAACGCGCCCCTAAAATGTGCGGCACGACCCTCCTGTTCGTCGTCGTTACCCTTACCCACGCCATCCTCGTCAACCTCGTCGTTGTTGGCACCTTCACCATGCACCTTGTGACGGGTCGTCCTCCACACAGTTGTTCTCCTCTCCACTATCATCATCGTTGCCGTGCTCGTTCTGCACGTCTTCATCGTCGCTGTGCTTGTTCCCTTGATCGTCGTCATGATGTACGTGCATTTTTGTTGTGCTCACCGTCTTTTCCATCGTCGTCTGCCTCGTCATCATTGTCGTGCTCCTTAAAGAGGTCGCCTTTGTCATCGTCGCCATCCGCTTTCCAATTGCCTTTATAGTTCCTAGCGGTCGTTTTCGTGACTTCACATCATCGCCAAGCCGGGCATCAGTCTGGAGATCGTCCCCATAGTTGAGTTCGCCATCATCGTCGAGCAAGGTGTCGTCTCGGAAGTCCGTTCAGCTTGCCATCATTGTGAAGCTTGGCTTTGGCTATCATCGTTGAGCTCGCTTAAGATCGTCGTCCTCGTCGAGCGCGCTTTGTAGTCGAACTCGCCATCGCTGTTGAATTGATCATCTTCCTCGAATTTCTAATCGTCGTCAACATTGAAACCCTGGCCATCGCCATCGCCACCGTCCTCACCCTTACCTCTGTACTTGCCACCGTCATCGTTGTCCTCACCGCCATCGTCGTTGCCACCGTCATGGTTGTTGCCATCGTCGTAGTCGTAGTCGTTGTCATCGCCGTTCTCACCATCGTCCTCAACAGAGGCGTCCTCAGCACTTTGTGACGTGCGTATCCCCGTACCGTCATATGCCTCCTTATGCTGCTGTTATCCTCCTTTGTCACAGCAGCACAGAGGTGGGAGACACAAATTCCTGCACTTCAACTAATGACTGACATTTATGGGTGCGTCGTCTGTGAGTAAAGACGATAAGCGACTAGTTACGAATGCAGAGTGTGGCATAAGAAGCCCAAATCGGCTTGGGGTGGAATGAGTGGCTTTCTTTATTATGATAAATGCCTATTGTAAATTTTCCTGGAGCAAGTATCACCTCAAGGATCTTAAGATTGGTTCTGTCTTCGCCACGGGTGAGACGTGAATCAGCCCGGAAGGTGAGTCTGCTCCTAAAGAAAACATTTCTTCGCATACTCGAAATCAAATTCCACACAACATCACCGCTTCCCCCGTTTCTTGACGAATTCTTTGCAATTTCATGAGCACCCCCTTGAGCAGCGCTTAAAACCCATCCACCGCGCACAACAGTCAAACGCGACGACTCTTCATTATCCGCTGAAGTAATTATTGCATAAAACATCGACGCCATTTAAAGCCTTCGCCTTCCATCGGCCCATCGCCCTCCAGCTGCGGGATGCCTATCTGTTCATCATTATCGTCTTAATGACACTCGCGGAGGCTGCACACTTGAAACCACAAAAGCCGCGCGTATCCTTTCATTATCAACACAAAAATTGCGCTTCATACAACCCCAACGAAAAAACACGATGACGACGGTAATGGCGGGGTGGCTGGGGTGGCTGGGGTGGGCAGGTGCGGCAGGGGGAGGGGCATTGTGTGTGTACAGGAGGAGAAAGGAATTTCTGGTAAAAAAAAGGATTCAAATTGAAATCCAGTCGAGTGTCTAGCCCCGAGCAATTACAGGAGCTCTCGCTCGTCGGCTCAAGAGCTCACACACACCTACATACGGCCACCGACAGCCACGCACAGCAGCTTGACGGAATATCTCTCCTCATTCTGAGAGTGTTCCTTAATTGAAATCAATTTATTTGAAGTCGTATCCTTTGAATGCCGCAGAGAGGTCTGGTGAAACTTTTCTTGCTCTTCACTGGCTTTTCTTCTTCGCCTTTTTTTGTCGTTGTTTGTGTGGACATATCCCCTCAATGGTTGTCGTCGATTTAATTGATTAAAGTCTCACATTAGTGGCCCCAGGGGGCCATCGTTCGTTCTCGAATGATGATTGATTGCGATTTTTGCTGTGCTATGGAATTGGCGGAATGTGAAGCATACTTTTGGGCAGACGGTCAATTCATATAAATTTGAATGAATTACTTTTGCCCGAGGGAGTGGGGGGGATGGGGAAGCATCTCAATCTTGCAAAATGAAATCGACACCATCTGCCCAAGGCCCGAGAAACTTCAATTTTCATCATTACTGTGTAGTCATAAATCATCGCAGTGCTCGATGAGGGCGTCCCCCGATTGTTTGCATCTCAATTCTGCCGCCCGCCAGGAACCCCCGCCCTCAGTTTGTTTTTTCTCTTCGCTTTTCATAATACATCTCGAGGGTGAATGCAAATAATCGCCGAGATAAATGGACAGCTGATGGGTTACATTGAAACGGTTAACATTGCGAAGGGTTGGAGGTGGTGTTGGTGGGAGTGGGACTTTAAAATAAAGAAGAGGTGGGAAACGATGTCTTGTGTGGATTAATGAACTGTCTCTGATTGAATTGGAAGGGTGGTGGCGATTTTTTCGGAATCAGTTGGGAAGGGTGTGCAGAATTTAGGTGGTTTGTGGAAATAGTTCCAGTTCAGAGTTGACAAGCGTTGGACACAGGCGCCCTCTATCAAACAGCTAGAGCTTCGAAAATCAAGCAGAATTATTTTCAGTTAGTCATGCACTACGGTTTGACGTTGGGCGCCACTTTAATTTGAATTCAGCTTGAGAGGATGTTTAAACTTCTTGGTAAATGTTCGTATTGTACCGTGTGTTGCGACTGCGACTCAGAGAATGACGGAGAGGTGTTAAAAAGGCCTCACTCCCTACGAAGTAGGAGTGACTTGCCCTCAAGCATGAACTCAGTTCGGTACTTGGGTAAGTAAGGCCTCGAGTCTTTCGTTATCTACAACTCCTAAGTAAATAGACCCCATGGTATAAGGTCGCCTAGGCAGAGGTGATCATGTTATTCAGAATCGCCCACCTGTCCGTGTTGCGTTTTTGGGCTTGATGTCGGGCGCCATTTCAGTACGTTTTCGCATGACAAAATAAGCAGATCGTGTGAGCGTCTACGTAACTCGGAAACCAGAAAGAAGTAAATTATGGAAAATGCGTTTCGTTGTAACAGTTGCTCCCAAAAATGTTTGTACAAGTTTGATGTTGGGCGCCATTTGCACCACCGCCACCGTAAGTTTTCGAGTGACAAAATAATCAGATCGTGTGGATACCTAAGTCACTCGAAAACCCAAGACATGTTAATCATGGAAAGTGCATTTCGTTGTAAAAATTTGTCTTAACGAAGAATTTGATGTTGGGCGCCACTTTCGTAAATTGTTGCCAAAGTATGGTACGAGACTGTGTAAAAGTGTCCTTTCTCTTAAGGAAAGCATGGCAAAGCGTCTTCTTATACACTCGAGATAAAGGACACATTCGCTAATAAATGTAGCAAGGATGACGAAATGAGGGATAGGTCCAATCGCTTTTTGGGTTACTTCTACATGCAAACTGGTGTGTGGCATATTTGGGCACATTCCTATTTCTAAAGCAGAGCTGGTTCACTTAAATGGAAAAAGAATTCTGGGGTTGTGGAAGGAACTAAAGTTTTAATTTTTCTTAAGTCCTGCGTTGGGCGCCAATGTAGCAAGTTTTCCCCGCAAGCCATTGAGACGAGCGAATGTGAGAGTCATTATCAAGAACATTCTGTTTTGACTCGGTGAATCAGAGCAACACACATGGTCTTGTCTTTTTCCTGGATGGGAGCTGAAAGCAGTGTCCTTGCCCAGAATTTACACCAAAAATTCGATGCAAACTTGCTGCACACACCTAAGAAATATCCTCAGTGTCATAAAATATGAATCTGACCTGAATATGACTGATAGAGTCAAGTTTTAGGGTTCCATGTCGGGCGCCATTTTTTGGAAGAGTCGAAATTTGAGAGATAAACTTGCAATTTCGACCAAATAAGATATTTATGCAATCACTAGGACTGCCTGGCTAGATCTAGCATTTGAAAATGCTTTTAGCAAGCAGTTGACAGACTTATATTTTAAACTTTGGTTTTGTGAAACTGGACGTTGAATGCATAAATTTGACGAAGTGTTGTGCAAATCCCTAAAACATAATCCTTCTTAGAAAAACACTGAAATCCAGTGATTTTTTACAATCCTCTTATTCCCCTCCCAGCCACGTTCAACCACACTCCACCCCACGTTGAAAAATCCATTTCGCCAAGTATCTCAAGCGTACACACGGTCATTGTAATTAAAAAGGATTTGTTTCCTATCCAGTGCAAATAAAGAAAAAATCACCAAACACACACAATGTACCACCCACCCATCGCTCATTCAAATTGCAGTCGCCCTTCAACGGGGTTTTGTGAATCGGCGCAAGTTTGTTGTTTTTTCACACAAAAAAAGAAAACAGAACGATTCACACCGACAAACAATAAGTAATCCCTTCAGTTCACGGCTGGATTCATCGATTTTTTTTCTAGCGCGCACTGCCTGCAACAGATCACCGAAAAGATCACCAGCGTCCCCATGGATATGTCCTTTTAAAAAATTAATTCTCAAACATTTGTTCGTTTAATTAAATTTACGCATGCATCCCGCCGCCACGGACAGCAAATTAAAATCGAATTTGCGAAGGTCCTGCCGGTGTCGCTGCAGTTGCATCATCTGCTGCGGAGGCAAGGAATTCTCAGTGCACGTCCCCAACGGTCGCTGCCTCTGGTGCACCACCCACCGGAGGGCTGGCAATCAATCAGTTTCACAACACACATAACTTCAGCCCGGAGTGACGCTGTTCAGTACTGAATCAACTTGCGTGAGCACACACGTGTCCTGCCCGGGAGCCGGCATCGCCCGGTGGGAGCGTGATGCATGTTTACACAAATTCCAGATGAATTCGATTTTTGAATGCACCCCAGGGGTCGAGGAAAATCAATAATTTAAGCTGGGTGCAACATCCTTGCGGATGGGGAGTGTCTCTCAAGATTGAGGGCGGGCGGCGATTAAATTTTCGGATGAGATCCTCCCCACCCACGCCCGCGTGTCATCGTGACAACAATGAGGACACGTATCCAGCAGCCACCCAGCAAGCGTGTGTGCGCGCTGAATATAAAGATAATCGTGGCAAAGTTTATCTTTAGCTCCGGGAACTAAATGAATTAATTTGCCGGGAAAACAAATTGAATTGCGTCAAAACTCTCATTGGTCGTGACAGTTTGATGTGCCCTCTGGCAGACACCATGTGGGGCGAGCTGAATATTTGTTCTATGTGTGACGCCGTGAGCGTTATTGATTTTCGCTTTTTCCGAGGAGTTTCGTTTCGTTTCGCTTCGTGGTCGTCTTTTTTTCTGTGCAGCTGCTCTCCGATAGAGGGCATCACCAAATACATTGTACGTAGCACTGCTGTCCTAATGGATTTAATTAATTCTCGGAGTTTGGTAACTTTCCAAGAGGCTGTAGGGGTCATATGTGTGTGTGGGCTCTGGCCAAGGGACCGTGATGTTTGCCAGTTCAACTGTGATCCTAAATTAGGTTTCCGAGGATTTGACTTGGATTTCAGTTTCGGAGGGAATTGGAAGTGAAATCGTTGATTTTTCTGTGGAAGGATGTGTAAAATGTCACGGAGGTGGGTTTCTTCAAACATCATTGGTGTGAACCTTTCGATGTCCCTTCTACGACAGACAGAAGACTTCTCATTCCGTCAGAGTTGGAGGCCGTGACGAAGATAGTTGGATATACAGCAATATGTGGAAACTCAAGCGTATCTAAATTCACATCCTGGGCAACCTTAACACACTGGGCGATGATCGGTCAATGACTTCTGGCCAATCAAAGGGTAATTTGATTTTGTAGCACTCTTCTTAGTAACTGTCCAGATAATGAACTGAGCAATTGGGCTCGATGACGAGCGACAAGGCGACAAGGCGACAAGTAACTTAGTGGAGAGCGATTGGGACCATCCCTCGTCGTTGCATCAGTGAATAAGGCCACTAGAGCAAAATGGCGCCCAACACGCAACGTGGTGAAACGATGAGGAACTGTGACCGTTGCGCTTCGTGGCTAAGCCTATTAGAACCAATTGGAACTAAATGGTGCCTGACATGTAGCTTGGCCTCTGTTGAGCTGTAAGCGACTGTGGCCGAGGCAGATCGTCACTCTTTGCTGCACTTGGGGCTAAGCCCACTAGAGCAAAATGGCGCCCGTGTAGCTTGGCCTCTGTTGTGCTATGAGCGACTGGGACCATGGCAGATGGTCGCTCGGTGCTGCATCTGTGGCTAAGCCCACTAGATCAAAATGGCGGCAACATCGATCGTCACTCGTCACCAAAATGGCGCCCAACGTGTAGCTTTGGCTCTGTTGAGCGATGAGCGACAGTGGCCACGGCAGATCATCACTCTTTGCTGCACTTTGGGCTTAGACCACTACATCAAAATGGCGACCAATGTGTATCGTCACCTTTTGCTGCACCTGTGGCTAAGCCCTAGATCGGCTAGATCAAAATGGCGCCCAGCATGTAGCTTGGCTTCTGTTGAGCTATGAGCGACTGGGACCGCGGGGGATCGTCACTCGTTGCAGTACCCGCGGCCAAGCCCATTAGATCCACATGGCGCACAACGCACATTGCAGCACTTGTGGCTAAGCCCAAAATGGCAGCCAATGTGTAGCTTGGACTCTGTTTAGCGATCAGCGGCTTGGTTTGTCTTGGGACTTATCATATCCTAGTGTAGTTGGATTTGCTTCCTTTTATCAATTTGGTCAAGCTCTTGGTCGTGAAGTTATCTCTCTATGGCTCCAGATGTGGAGGAGACTCTGTACCAACTTACGTCCGTAGACGCCGTTCCAAGCATTAAGACTGTTTTTATTCAGATCAGAGCCCCTTGAAGTGAGCTTGTTGTGTGACCTTGTACACTTTTCGAGTGCCAGCTATATGCTGTCGTGGTAGCCCTTGTCCATGGCTCTATAGGGAATGCCGGGCACCGAAGGCACGCCAACCAAGTGAACAGAAGCATCACCACCTGTGGCTGCACCGATGCCGATGCGAAGAGTTCGTATGCGAAAATGAGGTTTAGATTCCATTGCTGTTCCTTATGGGACTCCGAACCCTACAATAACTCTCTGTTCCTGGACACATCTTGGTGGCAAATGTGGATCAAACATGGATCATGCGTTTGGTCCTCATTTCCTCTTCTGACGTCTTATTCATTGTTTATGGCGTTCGACGACGACAATAGCATCATGAGCAGCATTCGAAGTCTGCAATCTGTCTGCAGTCTTGCTGCAGCAAAAATCTGTTAATGCGGGAAAACTGAATATGTGGTGGAATTGGAAAGCGTCCCAATAGGAGTGGGTTAAGTTCGATCGCCGAGCTGAGCGACATCTGCGTACCCTCAGGTTCAGAGCCACACAGGGGACAGCATTACCCCATTCCCCATATTTGTCCTTTCCATCAAAAGATTTGTCTTTGCATCTGTGAATGAAAAGTTTCCAGTCCCACAGTCAACAGAATCCATCTTCTGAAGACCAGTCCGTTCCCTTGACAAAGTCGATCAATTGAATCCTGCACTCAAACGTCACCTAATTAGCAGTGAAACCCTTTCCACACGCAAGTCTGACTTTTGAAGAAATTTTTATCCCATCTGAGCGCTGCCATGTATCTCATTAAAATGTCTCCCCCAAATAAACACGAACAACCAGCTCAAAACAAAAGCCTTGCCTTTCCCCTTTTCTGCCGATACACGATAAGCGGTGAGCAGTAAGCGATGAGTGGTGAATGGTGAATGGTAAGCGGTTACAAATGATGCCCTTCTAATTGGAACGTCAATTCCATCGCCAGCCAACCCCACCTGGTTGGTGGCATTAACACAACACCCGTGAAACACTCCAATTTATATCTTATTACGCGCAAAATCAACGCTCGCTCAGTGCGGCACAAGGGGGCGCCCCGCACCGCAGCGCCCGGCATTCACCACTCGGAGCTCGTTTGCATTTTGCTGTCAAATATAATCCTTTTACGCGCCACAGATCCCATGGACAAAGCCGAGCCGCCCCGATTGCCGCATCATCCGCGTGTTCAGTGGCGATGGCAGGACCACAAATGAACGTCTACTAGTCCGGAAAAGCGCATCTGCTCAGCAGAACTACATTTCAAAGAGAAGCGCCATTGTTAGTGGTTGGATGCGTTGCAATTTTAATTGAATCCTGGCGTTGAATTAAATAATTGCCTTGCCTTCCGCCTTCTGCATTCGGCGGCGAGTTCGAGGAGGTCCTGTGCAGCAGTAATTATCGCACCGCACGCAAAATAATTAACGCTCAAATGTGCCCAAAACAGACGCGACACCAACCAACTCAGCGCAAGCGGTCTGATCCTTGTTACGGTCAGTGCGCCGGTTGCAGTTAATGAGAAAATAATGCCCGACGCTACGACGAATTGCTCAATAGACAATAAAATCCACTTATGCGACCAACTTGTCAGTGTATTCGAAGGGGGATGTCGCACGGAATGACGGACATCCTGTAGCGGCGTGAGAAGAAACTTATCAAAAGCGTTCAACTACTGGCGCTGTCGACACGAGGTTTTGGATGATTCATGCGACTCAGCGGAGTGGGAGGTGGCAACACTCCTCCGGAATGTCCTTATTGTGTATCCTTTTTTTTATTTCTCACTTTATCGATGAAAACAACTTCATTCCCCCCGGGGGGGGGATTGCGAATGGGGTGGGTCCTCTTGGAATTTAGGGCGTAAGTTTGGCGTTTGGTTCTGAATGCGAAAGCATCTTGTTTTTACGACTCTGGCAGAGGCGGTCCTTTTGATCCTTCGAAGACATAAATCCGCTAAAGGGGCGAAATGTATATATGTGCGTGTGCAGGGGTTGGGAATGAGGGGACACATTCGCCCCCACCCCCAATTTTTTTGTTATTTTTGTTTGCAAAACAGCGTCCTGGGTTATAAATTGAAAGGATGATTAGAAATCATATAACGGATGACGCGCCCGATATGCTCAGGATTTCTTCTTCTGTTTACCAAAAGGACGAAGGACATTAATAGAAAGTGAAGAAGTTATTGGATCAGGTAAAGGGCGATAAGGAGACCAGCAGAATGAAATATGGGGTAAATGGGATTCGGGTAGGAAAAGGATCTTGTTGCGAGTTTTCGGAACATTTCAAAGGATGCTGGAGGGGGTTCGAGCAGAATGATGAGTCCAATTTGCAGGTACATTTGTGTTTGATTGTAGTTATGTTTGAGGGTTCGGTTTAAGGGTGCGCTCTTGTGGGGGCGGGAACAAATGACAGAACGATTGTGTGTGGATTAGGTGTCACCGTTTGGCAGGGGGCAACGTTTCGATTTGTCTTAATTGAGTGACTTACTGGAATGATCCCGGGAGGGGGGACCTTACAACTTGGGGTCCTTTGATGCAGATGCTGAAAATCAAAGGATTTCCAATGCGAAAGGGCGTGTTGACCCGTGGATTTGTATAAACGAACACCAGACGATGGTGGAAGCAAGTTCATTAAGCCACTGTGACTGAAAAGAATTAAGGAAAAGTTCATGGAAAGTCAATGTCATGTTGTTCAGAAAGGCAATTGGACGTCAGAAAATTTCTAAATTTGGCTTGAAACACAGTGTGGGACCTGTAATTGCCTCCCACTTGTTCATTTCATTTCGATTTAAAGTGAAACTTGGTTGGGTTCCTATAAAAAAACACTTGGACAGTGATAGATGCGTCCTTTAGGAATTTGCAAATTTACAGTAAACGGTCTGAAGTTTGGACGGATTCACCTTTCAAAAACGCACTCTGTCATTAATAAGCATCTTCTTACTTACATAAGGTGGCGCTACAGTCCGAGGTGGATCTGGGCCTCAGCCGACAAGCGTCTCCAGCCAGCTCGAGCTTTAACTAGCCATCTCTAGTTTCGCAAGCATAGTCGGTTGAGGTCCCCTTCCACGTGCGTGAGCCACCTAAGTCGCGGTATTCCTCTACTGCGTCGTCTCTCGGGGATGGATTTGAAGGTTTTTCGGGCCAGAGCAGTGGTTTCCATCCGTTGGACAGCCCGTACTCATCTGGCAAAGTCGATGTTTCTAAACAGCCCGTTTAGTTCGTCATTATATCTCCTCCTCCATCTATGCTTCTGACACTTCAATGCCTCCGTGCCATCCGCTTTTGACAAAGTCCATGCCTCCGCACCATATAGCGCAGGACTGGGACGAATAAGGTCTTGTAAAGCGTTGGTTGAGAGAGGGCTTTGCCTACTAATTTCTTTCTTAGGCCAAAGAAGCAGAGATTTGCAAAAGTTTGTCTTTGTTTGATTTCAGCGCTGGTATCCTTGTCTGAACTGATAGCGGTGCCTAGGTAGACAAAGTTTTTGACTACCTCAAAGTTATATCTGTCTGCTGTGACGTTCTGACCGAGACGTCGGTGTTGGGTGTCCTTTCTCGTTGACAGAATATACTTGGTCTTACCCTAGTTTACTTATCTTCCCGAACTCCGTTGCAATACCCACAAAAGCGCCATTGACATCACGCTGTGTTCTTCCGATATGGTCAATATCGTCGGCATATGCGAGTAGTTGGACGGACTTCTGAAAGATTGTTCCTTTGGTGTTGGTGTTCGAGTTTTAAACAATTCTTTCAAGAACGATGTTGAAAAGGTCACACGCAAGCGCGTCGCCTTGTCTGAATTCTTTTTCGACATCAAAGGTCTCGGTTAGGTCGTGCATTCTCCATCGTCATCCTACACAAACGGACGAGTTTGGTAGGGATGCCAAAACTAGACATTGTTCTGTATAGCTCGTCTCTATAGATGCTATCAAACGCGGCCGAAAAATCGATGAAAAGATGGTGGGTATCGATTTGTTGCTCCTGGGTTTTCTTCAAAATCTGCCGTAGTGTGTCAGATAAGCTTTACCTTGCAGATAAGCTTTGCCTTGCCATACTTAGGAGACTGATGCCTCTGTATTTGGCGCAGTTCAAAGGTTTTCCTTTTTATAGGCATAATCTTCACGATTTAACAAAACAAAAAAACTTCAAATCTGTGCAGAAATTAACTGATGTCACGGTCAGGGGATCTGAATTTGGACAGCGCTTGCTGAGAAATGGAAAAATGAGTCATCGTATTCGCTGAATCATTCTAAAATATCTATTCCTTTTGATGACATGAAACTGTAACGGCTTGATTTATAGAATCCTTTAAAATTTGTCACAGTCAAGGATACAAAATGTAAACCGATATCACTTCCATGAGCATGACCAAAAGTGACCCCCATTTTTTTATATTTGACTCCATGTGTGCAGCAGATTTATTTTATGACTCTCCAAAATGAAACTGTTGACACAGTCAGTGCTTCACAATTTGAACTCTCGCCCAATACTACGGGAAACCCTCTTTTATTGTTCCTTACTTTTCTCTTAATATTCCAGATAAGACGCTGAACTTAAACAGCTTGACGCCAAGAGTCATAAGAAAATTAACTTCAAGTACAGTCAAGGTCTTAAAATTTGAACAGTCACCATCACCAAAATTCCCTTTCCTTTTTCCATAACTTTTGCTATGGTTTAAACCATAACTTTGTAGAATTTAATTCAAGAGCTTCCTAAAATTTTCCTTGAGACACTGACGGTATCCAAAATTTGGGCCCTTGCTTCTTCCCAGATCTCCCTCCGTCATTGTAACTAACTTTTTCTTTCTCTTGAACAACTTAAACTGACATTTCGACAGTTTAACCTTAAAAATCTAAAAAATGCGTCACAAATCACAGTCAGGGGCTTAAAATTTGAACTCTCACCACTGTCTAGAATATTTCCTCATCACTTTTACACCTTTTGTTCTTTATTAGAAGTGACTCTTCCACAGCTTGGATCAAAAATTAAACTTACAGTCAAGGCCAAGGTGTGAACAGCCTTCATTAACGAGTGACAATCATTTCTTTTCTCACTCTTCAGCCGAATGTTTAAAGAGAGAACTTAAATTCAAACATTTCCCGTACAACAAACTAATCTACAGTCAACGTCATTAAAAGTGTACACTCTCCACAGCATCCCTAGCACCCTCCCGATTGCCACTGTCATTCAAATTCATATGATTAATGATGAAAATTCTGTTCCAAGAATTTTCACAATTATTAATTGCTCCTACAGTCAAGGTAACAGAAAAGTGAACACCTGCAATCATTAATTTCAGTTGCCACTCAATTTTCCCACGAATTAAAGCTCGAAAACTCGAACAGCACACGTTTCATTTTCCGTAATGACACCAATTTCAAGAGAATTTAAGGGCCATCCAATGAGGCAGAGATGTGAACAGTTCAAGGAGGTGTTCCGTCAATGAAAATTCCACGAGCACTCATCACCAAACGTCCCACCATCCGCATCCCTCTGACCTCCTCATGGACACTCAATCGTGCTCGGATCATCAGCACGGCTATTTATACTCCCCCTCAGGAATGGCGTCACGTCACGTGCAATAGGATACACCTCTCAGCTTAGACAATGGCCCAGAAATTCATTCAACGATGAACACCGAATGACAGCCACTTACGAGGAATTAAACATCATTTCGTCATTTCCACCATATAACACTCGGTGAAACTTCTTAGGGGTTTTTGTTTCTTTTTTTTTTTTTTGGTTGCTCCTTCCGGCGGCGGAGTCCTTTTTTTTTGAGTGCTGCTGGTGGTGGTAGTGACGGCAGTGGTGGTGGTGGTGGTGATTTAGTGTGCTTTTACGAATCGTAAAATCTCGGATTACTCTTACTTTCGTTATCGGTTGCAGGGGAAGACAAAGGAATTGCACATTATCCTTGATTAAATGTCTCCTCTCCATGCACGTACGGGATGGGAGCAGGAGGGTCTCGTCATGGCATCTCACAGATAATCGTATGTGTGTGTTTATGGAAAGGACAATGTCAACAGCAGTCATCTCATTGAAGCGAATCGGCTCTCAGACAAGGAGCGAGACAATGGGGGACTTTATGCGAAAAACCAATGACATTGTAGGTGCTTTCACATCGTCAACCCATAAACGACCGAACCGGGACGGACTTGAGGATCTATGAAATGGAAGATTGATATCTGGGCGAATGGGAGAGCGTACGACGTACAATCATTTGCAGCACGGATCAGCAGCAAGCGGTATCGATCATCGGAATTGTATCTGTCAGAGGCAAAACGTGAAGGAGGACGATTCGATGAGAGAGATTGTTTGCTGGTGGGGGGATGGGGAGATGTTTGACATGCGCTTGCTTAATTTAAATGATCACCAGAGCAAACGCTTTAAACGACTTTTTTTTACCAAAAAGCAGCCACAACCACTTTATCCTTCTGTTCCGCCTCCGGGGGCGGCATCTCAGTCATTAAATAACCCACGGTCTGCGTTCCAAAGTTCTCACTCATAATTTCGCCGGCAGCGAGGACCCGAAAGTTGGTCACCCTTCCTCAGCGTGGCAGATGTGGAGCCGTGGAATTGGCCCACGTTCAGTTCGTGAAATTAACCCGAATTAGTCCTCCATACCCCCCCCCCTCGGCCAACGCCATCAGCGTCACGACCGAAAACACCACCGCAGACAACCATAATCGCTTCTACATTAATGAAGTCCACCAAATTAGCTTAACCTCAATTTTTCTCCGTTTCCCCGAGACATGACACAAAGCACTCCCGCCGCAACCGGGCCGGCGGGTCCTTGCACCGTAACACACTGCCGCGCCGCCATTGTCGTCAGTCGGTCGGCTTGCACCATCCCCTCTTTTTCCTTTTTCTCCCCCCTCGTTGGGAAATCTTTCCCCCTGCGGGGCGAACCGACATAACTGAGAAACAATTGTCTGCCGAGAGTCCTTTATGAATTATTAAGCGATTCAGGTGAATTATTCGTTTCACTAATGTCATTGGGAGTTATATTGTGGATGCCTGCTGTGTGCCATTTGCCCGGGAGCGGATCGTCTTCCACGTGGAATTTTAATATTTCATTACGCAGCTCGCCCCCCCCTTTCAAAAAGGATGCTGACAATCACCTGACTCACCCGAAGCCTCCATCTGTCGGCCACCCCAAAAAAAATTTGTTACTCATGGTGACAGATGCTCGCCGCTGCCGCCATCTCAAAGGAGACACTCACAAGCACACACACACCCAACCAATCGTCCAAGCAGCAACCAGCATCCAAGCAGCAAAACAATGATATCGAAAATGGTAGAAGAAGAGAACAAGGCGAAGAGAGAAGAAGAAAAGCGATAGAAAAGCGAAAAATAATATTTTTCTTTTGAATAACGACCAGAAGCGACATCTGACAAACAGAAGAGGATATTTCATTATCCTGTTGACTTTGTAGCTGCTGTTGCCGGCTTCCTTTCGCTCGCTAACTAGATTAGCTTGCGCCTTTCCTCGCCCCCTCATCCACCGCCACAGATAAGCCAAAAGCGAACGAGACAAGCCCCGAGACAAGAAAGAAGTACAATTGAGTTGTTATTTTTATTTTTCCATTTTTTTTGTTGGTTCTTTTGGAAGGGGGCGTGGGCGCACCTGAAAAGGATATCCTTATGAAAACGTTTCTGTTCGAGTTTCCTTTTGTTGAATACGCCAAGCACACAAGCGTATTTTTGAATCGTTTCTGTGAGGGGCGGTGGAGGAGGGGGACTGCTTTCAACCTTCTGCCTGGACAAGTGAATTAATTAATCGAATTGAATTCAAAGTCCTGCTCGGACAGGCAAATCCTCCCCTTTTCTACGTTCAAGTGGCTGAACTCAGTCCGGGTGGGGAATGGCAAATGGCCAATGAATTATGAATCAAACAATGAAATCGCCTCTAGGAGCACTTTGTCAAAGGGTTTGTCAGGTGCAGAGATCAAGCAACTGGATGAGGTCAACAAATGGGAAGACGAAGCAATTGGGAACAAAATGCAGGAGAAAGAGAAATGACACGGATACATGCTGTTTTTCATTCAGAAATCGAAGAGCTGCTCAAAAGATGGTTGTGGGATCCAAATGGCTGGGAATTTAAATAAACGAGTTCCACTCACGCAAAAAAGGTTTCGTTTTTTTTTTTTTTTTTAACAATTCGAGCGAGGGACGAATGGCGGAGTCAACACAGAACCTTGGGGAACGCCAGTAGTTCTGACTTGGGAGATATCTCAAAGAAACGGCTTAAAGGAGAAGACTTAACGATATCATGAGCACACGTCTTGTGATAAGTTTTTCCACTTAATTGGGAAAGAGAAAGGATGAGAGTTCCGCTGTGTCGATTAAGCAGTCCTCCCAACTAAAGAACTCGACATATCTGACGGCTAAAAACAACTTAGCTGCTTGTCCTGCTGGTTAATCATCGAAGTTCTTCAAGGCAGGGCGCAAGCTTTAAGTAGGGAGGTAGCACCAGATAATCTGTAGAATCAAAGTATCACGTCAATCCACAAACAAATCAGTCCTACCTCTTGCAACACCTGTAGGGGTCTATTCTACTCAACATCGCCTACAATATCCCGACTTGCGCACTGTTTGAACATTTGCACAGCACTAATGGCCACGTACCACTGCGGCTTTCGGTCTGGAAAAACGACCAGAGACCAATCGAGGCCAGCGAGTGTCACCAACCAAGGCCTAGAGTTTCAAGTCCATACGCACCACACATTCGTCGCTTTTAAAGCCGCTTTCAAGAGCATTCATTGTGTTCAGCTGCTCAAGGCGATGGACGATTTCGAGATCTTGAAAGAATTGACTCAGTTGTGTCGCACCACGTTAACACAGGACTTTCAAACCATTTAAAGCTTGCACCGGGCTAAGGCAAGTTCTGGTTTCTTCTGGTTTCTTCAATCTGGTACTGGAGAGTGCGGAGGGGTGGTTTTAAGCCGAAACTGACTGTCTTCTACCGATACCTTCACGCGCTCTGCACATGTCGGTGTGGAAGCTTTCATGGCGATTAAAGGACAAGCGAAACGAGCTGATCTGCCGAAAAGATGAAATTTAAATGCAGTCGAGTAAGAGCCGATTGTTCACTCGCCGCTGGGGTCAAAACCCAACCGAGTTTACTTCGGCTTGTCTAAACAACTGGGCTCAAGGCTCATGCCTCGAGGGATCAACATCTTACCCCATGAACCACTTGTTCTACCAGTCACGCTTTAAGGACTTGAAAGCTGGACGATAAGTTATGTAAAACTTGCAGAACTGATTCTTGGCGCGAGCGGAAGAGAAATTCTTCTGGTCCCCTCTGCAATGATTGTGAATGGAGAAACTGGAGGAATCAAGAACTCTCCGATCTGTACCAAGATGTGAATTTAGTCAGGAAGGTAAAAGTCCGTCGACTGCCCTGGCTCAGCCGCATCGAGCGCCAGTGACCCAGAAAAGAGCGGCTTCGAAGCCGAGAAGAAGGAGGGGAAAACCGAATTTCTGTTATGAGGACGAAGTCATCGCTAACGTTAGACTGGGCGAGTGGATGCAACGTGCACGGAGCCCTCAACCATGGAGGGCAGCGATATCTCTTGCTCAGACCCTCCAGGGCTTGCGGCCTCGTTTTGAAACTTTCGCGCCTTCTTTCCTTCCTTCAAATCCACGCGCAATGGACAAAGAAAAACGACCGCTTATAGGCACCGCTTCATCAAGAAAAAATAATTATTTCAAGATCAGTTCACAATCGCTGCTCATTTTCAGCCACAAATTTCCCAAACCTCTCATCCACCAAATCAAAGTCCCGTACCGGCTTCTAATTGCCTTGACGACACTTCCAGAAGCAAACACTTCACTTTCATTAAATTCGCTGGCTATGCACCATTCAAGCAATTGATGTCCTTTCCGTTTTAAGTGCCAACAAAGCGCTTTAAAAAGGGTTCCCCCTCGAAATGCCAGACAAGAACAACAACCTCACTTCACCGAATGAACGTAAAAATCTTTTATCTCGCAAATAAATATCACTTGGGAATTTCCTAATGAAAATCAATCCCTCAACGAGGTCCTCGTCGTCGCACGCACAATCCCGGCGCTCGTCAAAAATGCTCCTTATCCCTGCAGAAAGGGCGAACGTTTCACTGTTTTATCTGAAATTAATGCGCCACTCACTGGCTGTTGTTGGTACTCCTCGGCCTGACGTCCTGACTTCCTCGATTGCAAACAGTAGGTGTGCCGTGTACTACACACTCTGCGACAACATTCTAAATGCATGACATTATCCTTGTTGGCTACGGCTGCTGCTTCGGGCTACTTTCATTTTGAAGCGAATCAGCACAGCACCGGGGTACGCATAGCAAATGACAGATGGGACTGGGTGGTGAGGTGATTCCGATTCATTTGGAGCAGCACACCTTTTGCTGCCTGACAAGCATAACTCAACGTCTCGATGCTGCAAAATGAAATCTATGCAAATCGGCGAAGCACTGGGCTGGTCTGTCATAAAACTTCGCTCGCTCTCTCTCTCTCTCTCTCTCTCTCTGTCTATTTGACTCTCAGGATGGGCGGAATCATTAAGATTTTATTCGGCGATACGCGTAGCTCACAATTCGTTGTCGTATCGCATCCCAACGCAGAGCTCGGCTGTAGTTCAATAAATCACCTCGGCCAGATGGCACAAGTGTAAATCCATCAAAGCAGAAGGTGTCTTCGCTTCTGGCAGTGCTTTGTGTTTGTGTGCGTTTGTGGTTCGTCCTCTTTAAGCGGAGCCGTTTAAAGTTTTTCCCGGATTGGCCCTCCAACGACTTCTCATTAATCATGATCCGTGTGGCGATAAATTTTCGCCTTCAAGGGGGCACTTGCCTTAACCACTAACTCAGCTGTACGCCAGTCGTTGTTGTCCTTCAACAGGATCTGCTGCTGCTGCCTCCGACAATGGATATTGATGTACTCTGCTTGTTGCTTCGGACAACTGACTGTCTCAGTGGTGGTGGAGAGGGAGGGTGGAGTTAAGTCCTTTTATCATCGACGAACCGCTCCCGCATTGGATTTCAGTTTGGATATTAGATTTCGGGGGAAAAAAATGTCAAAACTTTCCATTTGCCGGTGAATCCCCAACGCGAGCAGCAACGGTGGCGCTTAATTAAATTTTCATATTTCAAGAGAAACGGATGCCCAACAAGCGAAGGCACGACCATCCCTCAGTTATTTGGGGACAGTATGGTTTGGACTCGCTTTACTCACTGCTGAATGTGAATTGAAAGAACACTCGAATGGCGCCCGATCACAAAACTGCAAAAGCAACGGCGTGGAATGAACTAGAAGTATGACGGGGCAGTGATTAGGTAACAGGATGCTTTTAGATTAATTTCGAAATGTTTTTGCGATTCTCGTTTGGTTTGATGCATTTGTTTGCAATTTTGGACGTTATTGTGAATTAAGTGGATTAAGAGGGGAGTTCCTGCTTGAGGATGTGCAGATGGAGAATTTATCATTGTTGATAGTTTGAGTAACAAAATGTGTTTTTCCTCGTACCCTGTGTAGACTTAGTGGAGAACAAAAATAGAGAGAGAGAGAGAGAGAGATCGCACCTTAAACAAGAGGAAATGGACCTTATCCACCTGTGTAAGGAACAAGCAAGGACTTGGTCTACTTCAAGCAGCAGACACAGTTCATCTTGGAGTGGAGTGTTGGCTTAAGTTGAAGAAAACCAAGATCGAAGAAGCTTTTCCATTGAATGACGGTGAAACGTCTCTGAGCAGGTCGCGTAACCACAATAAAGCAACGGCCCAAAATGTGTATCGTGTGGGACTTCATATTTCAGGTATTCCTATTAAACAACGATCCAGGGAAAATATCTCCTTCAGGCGATTGTACGTCAATTAAAGTCACAAAAACTAATTCTGGTCCATTCACGGTGATGATGGGATAGTTTCTAGTTTTGTTACAAATAAAAGAAAAATGTGAAAAACAGCGTGAAGAAGCAAAGATTGAATGAAACAAAACACAGCCTTCAACAGAGACACGTTGTTTGAGATTTAATGTCATGTCAATTGTGAATTGATCACATTTTTTAAGTTAAGAATCTGGAAAAAAATGCAAAAATATGATTTTTTCGTAAATTTTGGGTCAGTAAACTAAGGCTCATTCACCATGATATGTGAAGATATTCACAGTGATTTCATGACTGGTTACAATAATCTACAAAGCCGAAAAAATCGAAAAAACTTGTGAATGGGTCACTCTGACATAGAAGTCATTCAGAGCTTCGAAGATAATTAAAGTCTTTCTATAACTTCAGCGTTTCATTTGAAAAATTTTGGTTCACCAAATTTTATTTTATCCATTGTGAATGGATTTTATGTTATTTTTAAAAAATGCTAGTGCGCAATATTATGCATTAAAATGTTTCCACGGAAAATTTGGCACTCTTTAATTTCCACCAGGAAAATGTGAAAACTTTGCCATTGACTGGTATTGTGAATGGGTCATACTTTCTATTTAACTAAATCACATATTGGCAAAATGCAACTTAATTGGTATAGTTGTTGAAATCTAATTTGTAGAAAAAAAAAATAAGGCTCATTCACAGTGGTTCATCATGTTGTCTTATGTTCGTAATTAAGAGAAGGCGAGGTAAAATTTAATAAAGATTTTCGATTCTTTAGGACTGTCAAGTAAGCAAACCAAATATGCAGTGTTCCAAAAATACTTGATAGCGATTGTGAATGATCGAAAATTAATTCGAATTTTTGGTTTCTTAAACAAAGCACAACTCTCCAAAGCGGTTGATTGACATACATATTTGACTAGGACATTTGATCACTATTTCCAAAGAGACCGATTCACAATGGTTCGTTGTACAAATAAACACAAAACACACACCCCATTGAAAATTCTCCTTTATACCACCCCTCAGTGGGTCAGACAACAAATTTAATTGAATCCTCCCCCCAGAGGCATTCAAAAACAAATGAAAACAAATGAGAAACGATGCCGAATCCCCTCATCAATTGACATCCCGTTCATTCATCACCGCATCAGCGCAGCAAGCAGCAGCGCACGCAGCATCCGATTCCCACAAATTCCCTCCACCATAATCCCGCTCGCATGAAACTCTTCCGCACCCAGTGCACAGCACAACGAATTCACATCAATTACCTTCCATTGAATTAATTAATTCGCTCCACCCGAACAGGCGCACTATCTGCGCCCGTCCACCCGTTCATCGGGCCCACACTCAACAGCAGGTGATAACATTCCAATTTGTGGAACTCCCGCCAACCATCTTAATGGCCACTTAAAGCACTAAAATAAACATAAACGATTTGTCTGGCACCTCTATTCATTTCCGCACAAGGACATCGTCCTGGGCGACGGTGGTGGCAAGCGGCGCCCGACTCTTGTGTATTGTCATGCAAATTAGTCGTCCGGTGGGCGACGAGCGATGGGGTTATACAAGTCTGATTGTGAAGTGGCGCACAAGGAGGGTGGGCTTTTGCGAGTGGCATGGATGGATACTCTGTCAGGAGCCTGGAGGAATCACGATTTCTCAATGGAAAGCGAATCAGCTACCGTCTCCGCCCACGACTCAGCCTCCTGGTGCGCCCAAGGTGGATGCCATTAATTCTGTACAACCACGATCCGTCGGCGTCGGCGTCTGCACTCTTGCAGCTGTTGTTCCCACAGGAAACTCAATCATTTCAGGACCAGTGCCTCACGCTGTTGCTGCCGTGCCGCGCACCGTGCCCATACCACCGCCAACGTCCACGGTGTGTTGCTCCGGTAAATTATCTCGCAAACATTTGCACAGCAGATGATGTCGGAAGAAAAATCAACACGACTCGGGGCGCGTCTCGAAGTGCGAGTATCTTTGGCTAATAAATCCGAGGGAAAATATTTCCCTTTCAGCGAAAGGATACCACTACTCCTGTAGCGAGCTAATTAACATTATCCCTGGCATTTCTGTAAAGTCCCCGTCCGCCCACCACACGGCCGACTATTTGAAGACTGTCTGGGGGGGGTGATGGCTGCGGAGTTCGAGCGGCGATGCCACGATGCGCGATGAATATCTAATTCCCTCAACGCGTATAAATCTCATCACGTGATAAATAGCGAAATTCCTCGTCACAGCGACGGCTTTGGTATCCCGGCGCCTGACGCAGTGGCGTGGGCATGTGTGCCGCGGTTTGAGGAAAGCCCCATGTGAGGTGACTGCCAGTGGCAGCTGCTCAGCACTCAAAAGTTCGTGTGTACAAAAGGTGGAATGTCAGGGACTCAAGGATCAGTCCTTGACGATGGGATGGGTTAACGTGAGAGCCACAAGTTTGACGTTAAAATGGGCGCAAACTGAATAGCTCTGCACATCCGAGGTTTCGGGCACTATTGTCGTGTCTTTGAGTTTTGTAAATGGGGACTTGAGCGTGACTGGGAATTCAGTTAATAAAGTCATCAAACTAGGGGACCTCCAAGACACCGTTGAGGGAGGGACCCAAGAACAATACGCGTCGGCAGTGTCTACAACAACAGGATGTCATTGTCCTGACGGCAAGATTCAGCATCTTTTGACCGCAATTATGGCAAGTTTGCGAGTAATTAATCAAGAGTGGCAAATGCAATTGACATCTGGATACGGGATGCTGACAAATTGAGCATGGAAACGTTGACTGACTGACACCGCACCGATTCCACATGTCAATTAGAGTGTAAACGGAAGCTTGAGTGACATGTCAGTTAACCTCAGCAAATTATGTGTGAGAAGCAGAAGGAGAAGGAGTCCTTGTGCTGTCTGTAGAGAATTAAGGACTGAAAGGGAACGATGAAATTATGAGTTGACACTTCTTCTCAAGACACGCAATGGGATTCGTTCAACATCCCCTTGGTGGTAAAGGAGGCGACTGTACGTACCCGTAAATCAAATTTCAAAAATTAAGCGGACACACAACTCAACAAGGACGATGATTTTACCTGCACGCCGCCCACCCACCGCCCTTCCGTCCATTAGTCCATGTCTCCATTCGCAACACCATTTCATTCGCATTACTTAAGCTGTCCATTAACTCAAATCTAAATCATCATAATCCACCGTCATAAGCACCAGCTCGAGCAGCAGTCATCGGATAAAGGAGAAACTTGACAAACTCCAAGAGAATGTAACACAAGTTGAGAAAGGGATGAATGCGACTGAAAAAGCAGGACTACCGCACCGCCATCAGATAGTGCTCGAAAGGCGGTCCTCACGCGAAGATGCATAACCACTTTCCGGTTGGGAAATTTCATATATTTCCCCATCCATTTCCAGCTCCCGGTGGGACGATTTAGAAAACGACCAAACAGGAGCACACACAGGAGTACCAGCGACGGGGAGACCACATTCCATACGCTCTTATGCAAATGAGAAATGCATTAAGAGTCAACTGGAATTTGTGTCACGGACGGTTGCCTCTCCACCGTCACCACCTCATAAACAGCACCAACAACAAGCAGGCTGAGAGAGCATGAAGGCGGATGGAGAATGGTGGGGAAAAAAATCGCGATGGGATAACGTCATGCATATGTGAGACGTGTGCTGACTGCACTCACTTAAGGTAATTCCACTCCGAACATGACTGCCTGCCAAAAGGACAACGAAGGACAAAGGCAGACAAAAGTCAGAGAATGCCAAAAGAAAGCTCGAGAACCCCCCTCCCATCCCCATGAACCCCACAAAGCGCACAGAAGCAGAGAACAAAAAAATTTTAAATCACCAGCTCATTTCCGGTGACTGTGCTTCACTGCAGGACTTCCAGTTCGCACCTTCAGCCAAGGGCTGGTGGTGGTGGTGAAATTGATTTTTGACAACCAAGTGACACGGTCTTCAACGACGAGTCCAGGGAAAATCTGCCAGTTGCACGTTTGCGCCATTTGGGGAGCGACTTAAGGAGTCATTGCCTCCGCCTCCGCCTCCGCGAATGAATGGCGACAACGTGATCCGATTGACGGGGGCGATACCACTCCAGGGCCATCATTTCGTTTCGGTTTTGTGCGTAATATCTGCAAAACGGTTTGAATCCCGGATGTAAACAGCACGGGACCAGATAAATTTCAACTGCTGATCTGTTTGTTTGTCATACGGAGGCAATGGAGGCGTGGTGGCGGTGGTGGTGGCTGTTTGGTGTATGCGCAAGAGTCAATATGAATCTTTTGACTGGAATTAATTTGTTTAAGGCTCCACAGTTTACATACACTTCCACAGCAGGCAGCGCATACAGAGGCGGGAGCTCGGAAGGAGGAATATGAAGTGAAGGAGTGGAAGAGTGATTTATGGTTGTTTGAATTTTGGGAACTCGAGGAGCTGCCTCTGGGGATGGGATATGAACGGCTGGCTGGCAACAAGTCGTTGTTGGACTTGCTCCTGAGGAGGGTCCTGTTTTGCAGTGTAATTGAAATAACCCGACAGGCATTCGGCTGTGCACACATATTTTCCACCGGGCCGCCTGAATTAAGGGAAAGAAGTGGATGCTTCTCGCATTTAAGGATATCATTGAGTGTGGTTGCTTAATCCTTGATTATGGGTTTCTGCTACATATGCCGAATGCAACTGTGGGGTTATGCTTTGGCTACGAAAGGCGTTGTGTAGACGTTGGTTGGGGCGCAGCAGGCGGTTGAGGGGCGACAGGTGGAAGCTTGTAGGTAAATAAAACGCCCGTATGCATCAAAATCAATTTGCTTAGGGGGCAAGGAATGTGTGTCAGAGACTGGAGGAGTGTGAATTCATCACATTTGATATTTGGAGGGGAATATAAAGCAGTTGAAGACTGTGTCGATAAATCTTGATTACGTCCACTGTCCTCTCCTGGAAGAACTTTGGGTTTTCGCAAAAAAAGGCGGTCACTAGAGCCTGGGGCCTTGAGACATCGGAATCTCTAGAAACTCCTGAAGAAAGACTGTCGTTGGAGCCAACTTCCGCTCGAGAAACCGCAGAAAATGTGGACAGTCATCAGAAACTCCAGAAACTCCTGAAGAAAGGCAGTCGTTGGAGCCAACTTCTGCTTCAAAAACCGCAGATAACGTGGACAGTCATCAGAAACTCTAGAAACTCCTGAAGAAAGACAGTCGTTGGAGCCAATTTCTGCTCCAGAAACTGCAGAAAATGTGGAGAGTCGTCAGAAACTCTAGAAACTCCTGAAGAAAGACAGTCGTTGGAGCCAACTTCCGCTCGAGAAACCGCAGAAAATGTGGACAGTCATCAGAAACTCCAGAAACTCCTGAAGAAAGGCAGTCGTTGGAGCCAACTTCTGCTTCAAAAACCGCAGATAACGTGGACAGTCATCAGAAACTCTAGAAACTCCTGAAGAAAGACAGTCGTTGGAGCCAATTTCTGCTCCAGAAACTGCAGAAAATGTGGAGAGTCGTCAGAAACTCTAGAAACTCCTGAAGAAAGACAGTCGTTTGAGCCAACTTCTGATTCAGAAACCACAGAAAACATGGACAGTCATCAGAAACTCTAGAAACTCCTGAAGAAAGACAGTCGTTGGAGCCAATTTCTGCTCCAGAAACTGCAGAAAATGTGGAGAGTCGTCAGAAACTCTAGAAACTCCTGAAGAAAGACAGTCGTTGGAGCCAACTTCCGCTCGAGAAACAGCAGAAAATGTGGACAGTCATCAGAAACTCCAGAAACTCCTGAAGAAAGACAGTCGTTGGAGCCAACTTCTGCTTCAAAAACCGCAGATAACGTGGACAGTCATCAGAAACTCTAGAAACTCCTGAAGAAAGACAGTCGTTGGAGCCAACTTTTGCTCCAGAAACCGCAGAAAATGTGGACAGTTATCAGAAACTCTAGAAACTCCTGAAGAAAGACTGTCGTTGGAGCCAACTTCTGGTCCAGAAACTGCAGAAAATGTGAACAGTCATGAGAAACTCTGGAAACTCGTCAAGAAGCACCATCGTTGAAGCCAAACAGCAGCATCACAAGAATTAGAAAACCAGACACCAGCAATGGTCTGCGCCATCTATGCTCCACAGTGATGACTGAATAGATGCGGCGGCAGATGCTCTCATTCATAAATTATCGAAGCTATCGAACGCAGAACAAATGACAGACAATTCCAATCACCCGCAAAGGAAACGAACTTCGCCCTAAATTTGATACTTTCGTCCTCTTAAATAATTCACAATCCCATAAGGTATCCCTCCCACCCCTACCGCACACGCACACACACACACACACACCATCTCACATCCAAGGACAACAATTTTAATCTTCCATTTATCTGCTTAAGATCTCCCCTGCTGTAGTCCCTCGTCGCTCAAATCGCACACAAATCACATCCCCGTCCTGGGCCAGCATCCCTTCGCTCCGAGCAGATTCATATTTATGCCTGAGTGGGTGGTGAGGGACGAGGCAGGATTAAATTCAAATGTACCACACAACATGTCCAAAGGGATGCTTCTGCTGCTGTCCTGAAGACTCATAATTTCTCTGGCGCTGCTAAAGCAGCTCATCGTCTTCGAGATTTCATTCTAATGCCCCTGGCATGTAGCTTCCTTTTTCCGTTTTCTTCTCTTGTCTTGTTTATCTCGCCCTGTGCCCGTCGCCCGTCGCCCGCGCCCGTGCTCCCGTGTGTCGTGAAGAGGAAAATGTTAAGTTCTTCCCTTCCACCGGTAGAATGACATGCCCTCATGTGGAACTTATGTCACTTCCTTTATTGCACTACCGCCGCCGCCGTCGCCGTGGACGGGGTGCTCGCTGCGAATAAATCTTATCGCCGGCGGAATTCTTAACGAATTCGTCCACAAATGAGCGGAATTAAGACTAAAAACTTCAAACTGGCAAACAGTAATAACAGCAACAACAAAAGTGTCATCCCCCCCCCCCCCCCCTCCCAGCATCCATCCACCGACAGTTGTCAGGCCAACGCAGAAACTTGTTTATCGCCAGCCAGCCATCGCCAGCTTAATGCGATTAACTTCATGTGTGCGAAGCGCCTTCTGTCTCTTCAAAACTTGGAATGCATCACCAGCACACTCAGATACAAAGCGCGGCATGCCACACACGGTGCCAACGACAGAGCCGCCACGAGGTGTGTTTTTATGGAGCTCCTCTAATTAGGGAAATCTCTTTAGGAACGAGGAGCGAATCAAATAGCATCCGCTGGGAATTCAAGCCCACCGGAGCGGAATGGTGAGTTTATTACACAATTGCGCCCGTCGTCGGTGGGTGGGTGAGTGGGTGGGTGGTTTGGCGCGGTCGGTCGTGTGTGCGCACCGTCAGCCGGAGCGGGTACGATAAGAGGATTTATGTGCGTAGTTTTTGACGAGTGCCGGGTGAGACAATGGGTTCCTGATTTATTGTGAAGCGGTGACGGTGGCGGCGTAACTTTTAATTGGCGCTCCAGCAATCATAAATATTTGCAGAACATTTTGGTTATTGTTACAAGAAGCAGCAATGACTGAATGACTGAATGACTGAATGGCGAGGAGGGGTGCGGGTGTTCACCGGTGAGAGATAACTGCTTGGAGAAGTTGTTGCAAACTAATTTGAGTTCTTCTTTTTGATTGGAAAACTTTAAGGAGTCTACTTCATCAAGGAGTCTCTGTAAAACTGAACTTCAGAGGTGTGACCGAGTTTCTCCTTTTTTTCAGGATATCCATGGAAACCATATCTTCCCTCCACTTTGGGGGTCAGAAAAAGGCTTCAAAGACAGTCATCCCTTAGGATTTGCCTTAAAGGCTAAGGTTCCCTTTAAAGACTCTCCTTTTGTAGGACTTTCTGCAGGTGTTGAAAAAATATGGTCTTTTCTGACGTTTCGTACACAGGAGGGCTAGTTTCAATAATTCAGCCCACACTGCGCTGTACGTGCTGTTAGTACGATGAAGGAAACCTGTTCACCGACCCAGATGGCATCCTTTAATGGATTGCCAAGCGATCAGCTCACTGAGGAAGTGACCCTCCACCCTATTCTACCGCCGACAGGATTATAACTTCTTAGACTTTAAAGCCGTCTACCAAAGCATAGCCGCGACGAATGTACGCTCCTGTCTCCGAGGACGTCGAATGAAGGAGAAGACACAACCGCGAACTTTGTGTGCTGCACCAGGATGTGGATGCAGTTTGAAAGGCAAAAATTCGTCGACTACAGTGGCTCGGCCACATCACAATATCGCTCCAGCTAAGAGGGTCCTCGAGTCCCAGCGTCCGGACTCGAGAAGGAGAGGAATGCCGAACCTCAGGTATAGAGACCGGACGTCAGAAAGCTTGGCCTTGACAACTGGAAGCAAGCGTGCCCGGGACCGTCAAGAATGGAAGGCAACTATAGCTCAGGCTTAGACCTGACACATACCTTCAAACATACGCATAGTCAGGGAGGAACTGAGAGATTGGGGATTCAGTCGAATTGCTATCCAGACCAATCATCATTTTCAAGGGGCCTTAATGGCCTCCTCTTGAACATGTCGTTGTATAAAGCAAACCTCGAGAAGGTTCTTCTTGCCACACGGTTCAACCAGATAATGCCTTACTCCGGGCACAAGAATCTGTACATCAATCCTTCACCCAGAGCGAGTAGGGCGATAGGTATCCTGTGGCTGCACATCAGTGAGGAAAGCAGTGCAACCCTTTATCTACCTTGGGTCACAAGTAGCAGCGGACAAAAAGATGCAGGAAGATAAACACGGGTGGCCGCTGACATCCAATAAAGCCTTCTTTGGTCTGTCAAGGCTCTTCAAGTCGAAGACGCCTCATCGAACCTCACATCGATGGCAGTACGCATATATTGGTGGAAAATTTGGGTACTTAGCAAAGAGCACTCCGATGAGAGGAACGATGATTCCGAAAACGCCACAATTTCGCACCTACATACCTCGAAGCTGAAGTAGAAAAAAAAAAAACCTTAGCTCGGTAGACTCCGGTAGACATCTAGCTCGCATGAGCTATGAGGAACTGGAATGGAAAATCCTTTAATGCTCATTTTATGGCAGACGACATCGACAGCGCAACAGCTGCTGGCGCGGACGGACTGTCCGCAGAGCTGATCAAAGCGGCTGGGGATGAGCTGGAGCACCAGCTCATCTGTGAGATATGGTCGGAGGAAAGCATGCCCGACGAGTGAAATCTCAGCATCGTATGCCCGGTCCACAAGAAAGGGGACCCCTTCGACTGCGCCAACTACCGAGAGATCAGTCTCCTTAACATCGCGTATAAGATTCTCTCTGCCGTATTGTGTGAGCGCCTGAAACCCTTCGTCAACAACCTGATGGGTCCTTAGTAGTGTGGTTTCAGGCCAGGGAAGTCCACAATCGACCAGATCTTCACACTGCGGCAAATCCTGGAGGAGTCCCAAGAAGTACAAATCGACACCCACCATCTATTTGTCGATTTCAAGGCCGCGTATGACAGCGTGCATAAAGACGAGCTATACAGTGCAATGTCTAGTTTTGGCATTCCTATCAGACTCGTCAGATTGTGTAGGATGACGATGGAAAATTCTCGCTGCTCCGTCAAGGTCGGTAGCGAACTCACCGAGACCTTCGATGTCAAAAAAGGGTTTAGACAAGGCGACGCGCTGTTTCAACATCATTCTTGAGGGGACCGTGCGTAACTCACACGTCAACATCAGAGGCACGATCTTCCACGCGTCCGTTCAACTGCTAGCTTATGCGAATGACATTGACGTGATCGGCAGAACTCAGCGAGCCATCAACCAGGGGTTTGCTAGCATCGAAGCGGAAGCGGCTAAAGTGGGACTGGTGGTAAACGAGGGCAAAACGAAGTATATGCTGTCATCGAAGAAGGACGCAAAACATCGACGTCTCGGACAGAGCGTCACTACGGGCAGCAGACATTTCGAGATAGTTAAGGACTTCGTCTATCTCGGCTCCGCGGTGAATAGGGACAACAACATCAGTACCGAAATCAAGCGTAGAATCACTCTTGCCAATCGCTGTTTCTTTTTCGCTTAAGAGGCAATTGAGTAATAGAGCCCTCTCCCGAACGACCAAAGTGACTTTGTACAACACCTTGATCATCCCTGTCCTGCTTTACGGCGCAGAAATCTGGACGCTACTAAAGGCGGATGAGGAAGCCCTTGGTCTCCTCGAGAGAAAAGTTCTGCGTGCGATTTTTTGTTCCTGTTTGCGTTGATGGCATCTGCAGGAGAAGATTCAACCACAAACTGTATGAGCTGTACAGCGGTAGAACCTACATAGCAGAGGACGTCCTAGGCTGAGATGGCGCACACAAGTGGAAAAGGACCACAACGAACTTGAAGTGCGCAACTGGAAGGAGCTGGCAAAATATCGTGCTAGCTGGAGAGGCATGCTGCTTGAAGCCCAGGTCCACCCCGGACTGTAGCGCCATCCGAAGAAGAAGAAGAAGACATCGACAGCGAGACCATGTCGTGGTCTACACCAGGACTCAGGAAGACTTGTGGTTCGCTGCTGGACTGCGTTGGTGCGTGACTGGATGAAGAGGCATGGAGGCCAGGATCGGATACGTGCGGCTGTCGTGTCGATCACGATGATGATGATGAGTGACCTGTCTTCGAGGGTATGACAACAGTCGCACTCTTGAAGACGGTGTCTCTTCGCTCCAGTCGGGGATGGAGCAGGGCCTTAATCAACAAGCCACTCCAGGTGGCATGATCTTCAGACAGCCCCCGCCCCTGTCAAATCAGTTGCTGCCTTAGTCTGTTCTGTGTGCCTCAAGAATGAATGGAGCTCGGCCTCAAAGGCTGGGAGGCTCGTCGCAGTCGCTCGTCTCTCTTGTCTCAGTATGTCTTCAGCTCTTCTCTTCTTGAAAGGATCACAACGCATCACGGGTGGCTCGATCAATGATGATCAAAGGCTCGATCAATGATGATCAAAGGCAAAGGACACCGGCTTCATATAAGCAAGGTCTGTTTAGGTTGCTTTGCAGTAAGAAGACGTGTCAGTGGAAGCACACCTTCAGGGAGACACCTTCTGTCTGGAGTCTTGTAGTCAGACGCAAAGATTTTGTTTGGATGCCATTGCTGCTGATATTTGTGTCTCCGGTAAATATCGTTTCTCATCTTGAGACACGCTTGATTAATGGACCGATGAAAGAAAACAGAAGTACCCAAGGAACTTCTCCTCCTCCTCTGGATATTGTTGGTCCTTAGTCCTTCATCTTTACTGCGGTCTCCAAGCCAAACGTTTGCTCTGGCGAATGTCTTTCTTCACGAAGTTCTAGGTATTCTGAGGGATGGCAATCTTTTGTTCAGACTTCGTGACAGAGCCTGACTCCAGTCACCCCCATTCTTCTGGAAATCTCAGCGTTTCTAAAGAGTTTTCATCTTTCTTAAGGTTCCTGTCGTTCTTCTCTTCCCCGGGGTATCTTAAAAGAAACCTCGTTCTCTTCCTCCTCTCTGCACCGTCCATCTCTGAAACTTAACACTGCGTTTTACACTTCCCCTCCTCCCCCCGACACACTCACTTCCACGAAGACTGTTCTAATTACATTGTAACTCTTAATTACCGCTCGTCCCCATCCAAACCTTAATCAGAAACGAATTAAAAACGAATAAATTTAACACACTCGTAAACACCAAACCGAGTTACATACCGAAACAAAAAAACGAGAAAAAAACACAGAAACCCATTCAAGGATGCTCCCTCCGGTCCTGTAGCCAAAATGCAATTTCCTTCTACATTTTCCCCAGTTCAGCGTCGTCGTCATGTTGCTGTTCCCTGTTGTTGGCCGTCATTGCCGCTTGCTTAATGTGTACACTGGGGTGATCCTTTGGCCAAGGATAAAAACTGCACATTAATGAAAAGCCCGTTACTGCGGAGCCATCATCAGCAGCACACCGCTTCGTGGTTGAGTGTCGTACCCCCGCCGGGCAACTGCATCTTGAGATGGATGCAGAAGACCCATGGGATGTGGGCACCCCTTACGCCTGTAGCGCGTTTCGCTGCACATCGCGGAGGATAATAGCGTCGTTAATGAAGCCGCTAGTAGCAGTCCAAGATAAAGGGCCAGCATTCAAATACCCACACAGAGGACGGGGCTAAAAAAAAACGAAGAAACAAAACGATTGCAGAGGAGGAGTGTTGTCTTAAGTGGACACAACGCGCCATAATGATGCAGCATTTCAAACGCTCCCCCCACCCCTTTGATTGCGACACAAGCAGTGCCATACAATGCTTAATGAGGAGATCCTTCAGACGGGGCTCGCTTCGCTGTGAATGACACTCCGCTCGGGTCACCTTTGTAAAGGTTGCACCCTCTGCCATGCCATGCCCCCTCAAAGGGGTAGATCAACTTAATTGAATCCCTAAACAGGAGTTTTAAACTTTAATTAACTTGCTGCCTCCCTGCCAAGTGAAGCCATTAATAACCACTCCCCTCGTTGTCTAGTTAAAGTTTATCCCTGACTGGCTGGCCACTCGTTACCCGGTGCCCGATGTTTGATGTCTCTCCGCACAGGAGTCTCTTTTGCATTCTGCACTCAGATTAGCCCGGCTTCAATGCGTGATTGTCTGAAGTTCTGCCCTCATCCTCGTCACTGTCGCTGTCGTCGTCGTTGGACACTGAATCACAGAACTGTTGAACAGATTCTGAAGAAGTAAATCTAATTAAGGTCACTTTGGTGGACAGGGTGAGACTTCTGGCAGGACAGGAGAGGATGAGAATATCGGGTGACAGTCAATGGAATTATCGGATTTTCCTGGTCCCCCTCCCCCCCCACCAGAGATGGAAGAGGGCAAAGTTTCGTCAAAGACTAATTGACGGACAGACGTTGGAGTCGAGTCCACTGCACTGAAGGAGAATCGATTGCGTGTCTTCAGGGGGACGACAATCTGATTTCGATGACCCTTTGCGGAGCTGATTAATTAGTTGTGGGAGATTTGGGGAGGGTGCGTCACTTCGGTGAGTCGGATGGGTACTTGACTTTGGAATTTTGACATTTTCAGCACAAATTTTGAACGAGTCCAAGTGTGGCTTTGGAAAAGCAAACTCAATGTGATTTGAAGTTAGAGGGGAATTGAGATGGTTTCAATGAAGGAGAGACGATGAAGATGTCTGAGATGATAGACGAACTTTGAAGCAAATTTTGAACAGTCTTCAGAAGTCCAGAGGGCCAGGGATGAAGCTCAAGATGCGACGATGTGGAAAGAGGAATCTGTGATAGTCGGAGAATTTAACGACGAAATCGGAAAAGATTTGAAAAGATTTGAAAAAGTGCAAAAGCCTTAATGACAGAAGAATGTGACAGGACAGGGCGCATTCTATCCAACATTTGCCGGTCTTTTCGATGGAATACGCCTCAACCTTCTGATATATAAGGCCTTGAATTTGATACGGGAGCTTGATAAGGAAAGTCACGTCTCAGCGCTGTAGGAGTGCTTACAGAACCCAGTGAGGATACGTTCAAGGTTCTGGTGGAAAAAAAAAAAAAAAACAGACCTGTCCTGTTTCTATCTTCTACTTTGGGCTCTGGCGATGAACTATATTCTGGTTGGAAACATGTAGCGTGTGCTGATGACTCAGCCATTGCAGCATCAAGTAAATTATCCATTCCTCCAGGAAACCGTCTCTAACTAACTGGAGGTTTGAGTAGGACGTCAGCCGGTTCTGGAAGAAGCTGGCGTTCCACACGAAAAAGTACAGGCATGAGAGGCAATACAAGAATACAATTCTCGTCGTCTGGAAAATATAATCTTCTACAGAAAATGCTCTCTTTTCTGGGCACGCCATTACATCAGTTATTCAGTCACTTACTGACCTATGAGGCCAGCGACCAATGAAGGGTCTGAGCTTCAGCTTTAGCTGCCTTTTTTCCCGCTGCTTCCAGTTGTTAAGACCAAGCTCACTAGCGTCCACGATCACTTGGACTTTATACTGGAGTTTCTGTCTTCCTTATAAAACCCACGGCAGGGATTGGAAGACCCACTTTGGTGGAGTATTGCTGTGCATTCGCTTGATGTCACCGAGTCATTGCATTCTTTTGGCTCATCTTGGTGCAGCAAGTAGAGACCGTGGTTGTGGTTTCTCTTTCAATCGCCCTCTTCACAGACACGACCATATAATCGAGAATTTTTCTTTCGAAGGTACCAAGTTGCTGCTCTGCAATTTTGGTCATCGACCAGCACTCGCAAGAGTAGGATAAGCGTCTGTCACATCATTATATCAATCCTTCGAGTCGGGCTATTTTCACAGATCAAGGGGGATTCCGCATCGAATCTCCATGAAGGTGTCATTTGTGGAGTTTGCCCCGAGGTATACACCCCCTCTCGCCCCTCGAGGTAACTACCTTAAAGTTGTAGCCATAGACTGTCACATTTTGATAGAGATGACGTTCCACGGATCGATTCATTGTCGATAGCAATTTTATCCTCGTTCGCTCTAAGACCAGGTCCTTTCGCCACTGAGAACGGGTGATGGTGTCGATTTCTTCAGCGTATCATAGCAATTGTGGTGATTTTTAGAAGATAGTGTCTTCCATGTTGACACCTGGCCTCCGCATTATCCTTAAGTAAGGTTCGGCTTAAGTTCGGGAAGGCACTAATGGGTGCACGTGATCCTAGTTCGTATATGCACCACGGGGCTCTTTGGTCGACTTCTTTGACCCTTCGAATATTTACTGGAAAATGAAAATCACTCAAGTAGCCCTTAGATTAGGTTAGATTAGGTTGAGGTTACTGGTAGGAGCAGCACTTAGTGCTGTGCTTGTGAACGTAGTGAGAGTTGAAACCATGAAATCATCAAATGGGAAAGAGAGGAGTTTCTTATGTCATGCGGACTGAATAAGAGGTAATCCCCAAAATATTTACGTCCAGCACTGTGCCAGTGCAAGACCGCTTGCAGTTCCTCTTCATTCAGCCTAAGTTTAATGTTTGTTACCGAGGCAACAACTTTGAACAAAAGGATACACTCCTAGGAGCAAAGTTCTCAAGCAGACTGAGTTCAACGGCTGTCAAAGTCGTCATTTTTGAGTCATTTTTGAGGTTAAATGATGTGATATGCATCGACAGTCAAGTGGCTAAAAGGATTCTAGAAATGCAGTCTAAAAACAGACTCTGAAGGTTAGAATTTCCTGCCTACGGTCGGGTGCAATATTACAACGAAGGACCAAGAGGTGGCGGTCCTGTATGAGTTTCTAGGGTTTTTAAGGAATTTGAGGTTTCTCTCATAAAAAAGGCCTTCTTGCCGGACTCAAAGCCAAATACCACTCGAAAACCCAAGTTAAAGTGATTTATCCCTTTTTTGGACAGAAACAGAAATGTGTTTTTTTTTTAAGTGGAAACGAAACCTTAAATGAGTTTTATTGCCATGTATGGTAATCAACGACTATCTCCATAATCAGTATTCCAACCACAAGAATTCTTTACCAAGAATCAGAACCTTGCTGTGAACGGCGAAAATTGGATAATTCATCATGAAGTTTGACTTTAAACAGACTTTTTTGACAGATCACGCGTGATTCCTGACAAACTGATTTGCAGCTTTTGTTGAACATCGTTTGGCAAGTGACTGTGGAAAGACTAACATCACAACAGTATCTCCAAATTTTTTTAACTTAATAACAAAAATAAGCCTCTGTTGGAAATGCTTTTGTGTAATTCGAGGTAGTAGGGTTGCGCATGATTGACTCACTGAATTCACTAGTGGATGATAGTCGACCGTCGAGATCACAATCAGAACATAGTGAAGAGATTATAACAACCGGAGGTAAGAGTTTACGCGAATACAGTGACGAATCGCCATTATCAGCAGCTTGCTTTGGCGTATTCGACAACTTAGAATGTTTCTCACGTGAGTACTTGGGCCTTAAAGCGTCTCAGTAAGCTCTGGTCTTAAGAAGAACGTGCTACGGGCCAGTCATCAAATCTGAGCCATTGGGACAACGCAACAGAGGACGGCCCAGGCTAAGGTGGCGCACACAAGTGGAGGAGCATCTCAACCAACTTGGAGTGCGCAACTGGCAAAAGATCGTGCTGGCTGGAGAGGCATTTTGATTGTAGCCCTGATCCACCCCGGACTTGTAGCACCACAAAAAGGAGACGAAGAAGTGCTACGGGCCATACAGCTCATGAAACAATAGACTTGTTGGGAAATCCTTTTGGTGGGAAATTAATTTTGAGTTCGACTGCGGCAAGGAAGTTGCCTGGATAGTGTGATATCCCACTTTTGGACAACTTTCTCTGGGGATATGTAAAGTTTCAGATCTTCAAGAATTAGCCGGCTTCGAATGACGCCTTGGAAACCAACATTATCCGTGTTACTACGCCCGATCGAGTTACTCAAAATTAAACCTTCCAAAAGGACCACCTCAGCCGAAGTCGTGTCGAAAATTTACATGATAACATTTTCACAAAGTAAATGCCATGAATTGTTCTCTGCACTGATCCTAAACACTTTAAGTAAACTTTCAAATGTGTGCGTTTTATTTCACTCTATAAATCAAACCTCACAACGAATCATCCTTTATATTTGGATATTTTCCAACTTTGCCCTTCTCTGAAAACCTCCCCCTCTCTCTCCCTCCACAAACACTCAACATTTCAACATCTTTACATGCATTTCTGTTGAAGGAATCCGAATTAAATTAGAAACCTCTGCAAAATCCTTTTTGTACACACCAGACGAATGAGCAAATAAACCCGTCAATATCATTTACCTCGACCGGTTTTACATCGAAATCCATTAACAGCAGCCACCCCCCTCCCCCCAATTCCACTCAGCATTTAATGGCTTCACAAGTCATCATTTCGAACTCGTGTGAGTGGTGTGTAAAAACCTTCAAACGCATTCCAACTTTAATCAAAATGCGCCCGAACAACAAAGAGGCCAAACAACAATTATTTCCCGTCAGAGTCAGGGAATGTCAGGTCATGAATTCGCACCCACACCAACACACCCACACTCGAGTGGAGAATCCTTGCAAATTCCAATTGCCTCTGCACACAACATTTCCCCGCCATTGACCGTGGGGATGGCTGCAATTAAAATAAACATTTAATCCTGCCCAATGGATTCTGTTCTCGCCTTCTTTTCACTTAAACTGGGAAGCCATCGCCATCGCCGTCGCCGTCTCCGGGATGGAATTACTCACTCGACATAAAGCACTGGCATTGGCGCTGGCGCACGCACAGCCCCACAGGCAGCACAAATCACTAATCCTGTGTTACAGCTACTTAACTTCCGGTCGATTATTTCCTCAAGATTCATTTGGGGGGAATCAGTCGCTCCTGGTGGACTCCTGTCAGATCTGGGCACCACCACGTCTAATTATGTTATTCCACGGAGCCCAGTCCATAGGCAACTCTAGCCCGCTGCCGGGGCCTGTTAACGAGATTTCCCTTTTATTGACAACTTCCCCTGGCATGCGCCACACTCCCCCTAACCGCGCCGCCATAATCACATTTCCATTTGATTTAACGACGAAAGTGCTAATTGGATGCAAGAGCTCCGACGCAAGGCGCCCCTACTCGACAACAATTATGTCGCCGTCTCGACCGTGGCGGCTGTCGAGTGTGCATTGATGTGTCACGCGCCTTGAGAAAACAATCCTTCTGCATGTCCTTTGTTTCAAAACGAACTAATCCTTGCCTCTATCTCTCTCTCTCTCTTCTCTTTCAGGATCCGCCAAAGAATAGGTGCAGCCGCCAGGGCAACCCAAGCGAACTCCCATCTCACGTGGTAGACCCAAATTGGACTGCATTGTGCTCCGCGATTGCACTTGTGTGTGGATGACAGCGGCAAGTGGACGAGCTTTAGTTTGCCACTCGCGCGCAGAGACCTGCTCGAACCCCGTTCACCGGGCGGCGCCGGTATTCAGTGTGAATTCGAGTGTGTATCGGTTCTGTGCGTGTGTGTGTGTCCTGTTTTTGCTGACCCAGCAAACGACAGCTAAATGAGTGAGCGAGACTCGTGCTTAAAATGTCGGACGTTGAACAGGTTTCCGGCGAAAACGAAATTGAAATCGCGACCGGCGCCACCAAAACCTGTGTCACACCTGTGAAGCAGTTGCATCATCACCATCACCATCATCATCACCATCAACAGCAACAGCAGCAATATCGCCAACAGTCAAGTCAACAGCAGCACCAGCAGCGACTACCCTCCGCCCTGACGATAGAGGAGGGAGTTGTGGATCGGGCAGACCTCATCGAAACCAGACGCCCGCCAGGACACGGCTTCCTCAGTCGGGTGCTGAAGGTGCTATTCTCGACGCCCGGTCTCGTTGTGCTGGTCGTTGTGTACTCGGTGATGGGTGCGTTAATTTTCCCAATGCTCGAGGCGCCGCAGGATATTCGGAAGAATGTGGCGATTGCGAAGAGTCGAGAGGATTGTTTGAAAGAGCTCTGGATAATAACAGGTAAGAGTGGGGCGGTCGGCAGCGAATTGTAATAGGAGGCTTATTAGCTGTCTGAAGAGGGAAATCTTCTCGTCGTTAATGGGATTAGAGCGGTGCTTGAGGGGCTTAATAAAATCTGAGCAGCCCACTGGTGGGGCGTCACTAAATCCCCTGGATGGTGTATGGGTATCTGGTTTCTGGGGGACGTGGTGGAGGCACGAATGTGAATTCATCGGCGGACAGGTGCGGGACGGGTGCAGGGTGGCGGGTGGACGTGGGATCCCACCAGAGGAAAAGCATTCCTCTGGAGCACAGAATAGAAATTCCCCCCCTCTCAGATTGCGAAGTGGAATCGAAGCGGGTGGAGCTGTGGTGTTGGGCTTGATTTTGTTGCTTATAGGAGCTGTCAAGGAGGCGTTCTGTGTCCATAGTGGTAGAGAGTAAATTGAGGTCTTGAGGCTAGACTCGTGAGCGAAGAACGCGTCGCTCGTATGTTTAGAGACGACGTCGTATGCCAAACCTGATGGGATAAGCGCCTAGCGAGGGGTTCTGTCCAGATAACAGAGTAGCGCCTGCAAAACGCGTTCTTAAATGAAACCGCAACGATTCTCACAATTTCACTCCTGGCTGAGGACTAATGGCAGCTGGCAGCTGGCTGCTGGTTGCTGTCTGCCGACTGTTGGCTGCTGCCTGCTGCCTGCCGGCTGCTGGCTGCTGGGTGGTGGCGGCTGGCTGCTGGCTGCTGGCTGCTGGCTGCTGATTGCTGGCTGCTGGCTGCAGGCTGCTGCCTACTGGCTCCTGGCTGCTGCCTATTAGCTCCTGGCTGCTGGCTGCAGGCTGCTGCCTACTGGCTCCTGGCTGCTGCCTATTAGCTCCTGGCTGCTGGCTGCTGCCTGCTACCTGCCGGCTGCTGGCTGCTGCCTACTGGCTGCTGGCTGCTGCCTACTGGCTGCTGATTGCTGGCTGCTGGCTGCAGGCTGCTGGCTACTGTCTGCCGACTGCTGGCTGTTGCCTACTTGCTTCTGGCTGCTGCCTATTGGCTCCTGGCTGCTGGCTGCTGCCTACTGGCTGCTGGCTGCTGCCTACTGGCTGCTGGCTGCTGCCTACTGGCTGCTGGCTGCTGCCTACTGGCTGCTGGCTGCTGCCTACTGGCTGCTGGCTACTGCCTACTGGCTGCTGGCTGCTGCCTACTGGCTGCTGGCTGCCGACTGCTCGCTGCTGGGTGGTGGCTGCCGACTGCTGGCTGCTGGCTGCTGCCTGGTGGGTGGTGGCTGGTGGCGGCTGGCTACTGGCTGTTGGCTGCTGGCTGCTGCCTACTGGCTGCTGGCTGCTGCCTACTGGCTGCTGGCTACTGCCTACTGGCTGCTGGCTGCTGCCTACTGGCTGCTGGCTGCCGACTGCTCGCTGCTGGGTGGTGGCTGCCGACTGCTGGCTGCTGGCTGCTGCCTGGTGGGTGGTGGCTGGTGGCGGCTGGCTACTGGCTGTTGGCTGCTGGCTGCTGCCTACTGGCTGCTGGCTGTCGACTGCTGGCTGCTGGGTGGTGGCTGCTGGCTGCTAGCTGCTGGCTGCTAGCTGCTGACGGCTGGCTGCTGCGTACTGGCTGCTGGCTGCTGCCTACTGGCTGCTGGCTGCTGCCTACTGGCTGCTGGCTGCTGCCTACTGGCTGCTGGCTACTGCCTACTGGCTGCTGGCTGCTGCCTACTGGCTGTCATCCGCTGGCTCCTGGCTGCTGGCTGTCATCTGCTGGCTCCTGGCTATTGGCTGCGTTCTTATAGCTTCCATAGCTTGCTGCTGCTGGCTGATACCGGTGGTAAAAAACACGAGACTGTCTTCTCACGTCGTCGTCCCTTGTACCTTCCTCCATGAGATTGGCCCAATTGCTGGTTTTTCATTACAAATTCCCCAAAAATAGGTTCGTTCCCCGTGTTTCACGACCCCACCTCGCCTCCTCATATCTCGGCGGTAAATCACTTCTTTCAAATTCACTAACCACGAGTCTGCCTGCTTACGATTCAGTTTGCAACTCATTAGCAATCATCCACTCGCTCAGCCTTCAATCATGCTCGAGGAACCCTTTTAATTCCAGTTCCAGTTCAATTGATATTCAAGTTCGAAATAGACACGCTCTAGCACTAAACTTTATTGCTAGCGTTACCTGGCCCGAGAGTAAAAAAAAAACCAACGCCACCACTGTTCACCTCGGTGGATGGATAACGCGCTCGAATCGGTTACAAAACGTATAACTCTCCCGGCCCAAGTGAGTCATTAATGCATGAGCGGTCACAGGTGAGAAGGGGCTCCGATGTTAATCGCTTTTAATTAAGTTCCGTGGGTGGGGAAAGGGCGCACACCACCCTGCATCCAGTGTGTTTTGGTTTGTTTCCTTTTTTCAACAGTACGCGGTGCGAAAAAAAATTATGTTGTGCGTTGAGTAAACCGATTTACATTCAGTAAATAATGAAAAGAAAAAACACACACCGGGCGGTGACCGACGAGCGAGGTGGGCCTGTGGACAGAGGCCGCAATTTTGAAAAGTCTGCAGTTTGCACAAAGGTTCGCGGCCGCCGAACTCCCCCCCGCCCGATTGAGATATTAATTAATATATTTTCGTTGGAATGCTGCGCGTTTGGTTTTATGAGAGTCCGGGGAACGGGCGAGGGGTCGCCGCCTATACACGCAGGCACGCAATAAATATGAATTAGTTTGCGGCTGGGTCGAGCGCGCAATTTTACGGTCAACAGAGCGACGTAACTGTGTTTAGTTTGAAGAGTGATGTTGAAGTGGTTGCTCAGCGGAAGGGGGGGGGGGGGGGGGCTGCAGTCTCTGGAAAGGGTGTTTCGGTTGACCTGCATTTGATAATTTATCGTCCGGGCAATGAATTTTAATAGGAATCGCTGCGTGTGCCTGGTTACACTTAATTAAACTATTTCATTTAGATTCGACGCCTTTGCTCCTATTGCGGATTTTGCAGGATTTCCTTCCCACAGACAGCTGTCATGGGATTTGAGGGGGGGAAGTGGAAAGTTTCAAGCGCTCTTCGAATGCTTGGGCTTGGAGTCACGTGGGAAATGGGTTTTGTTCCACTGTCAGCCATGTCTCGGCTTCCCAAGCGATTGTCGGTTTCCATCTTCCAAGGTCCTGGCCACACTAATCGGTTCTTTATATCTGCCATCATCAGTCTCTGCATCAAAGGTGTCTCTTGTTAAACCCAGAGGATGACTCTAGAAGATCCTCTTGTCTTCAGCAATTTTTTTGATTGCAGTCAAATTGTTACAAGTGAACTAGAGCAAGCTATTAGACGGATTGACGGAGAATATCAACCCACATAGACCAAGGAATGAGATGGCTGATGCACTTGCTAAGAAAGTGTCAGACATGGGTACTACATGAACGCACTCCCCTCAGCCACAAAAATGAATAAGAAGAAGTAGAACTAGGAGACATCAGAAATGGCAAATCAATAGAAGAGTAAGGGTCTGGACTTCACTGGCCAGACTCAATCGCGAAGAGAACCCGGGCGCTATTAAATCGAAACCAAAAGAAAGTCATCATAATGACACTAATCATCCGGTTAGGCTAAGCTTGTGGGGAACGTGGTGGTGGACGTGACTTGATGCAAAACATAGGTGGCGCTGTGGAAATCTAATTCGGCATCTTCGTACGTTCGATCCGAGAATAGGAGCCGCACCTTAAGATGAACGTTCGGTCCAGAAATCGAATCTGACACCTTCGGCAAGATTAACTTTCAGTCATGAAATCGATTCCGGTACCTTCGAACGTTCGTCCTGGACTTGGTACCCGCACCTTCGGTAAGATGAAGGGACGGTAGACTTTCGGTCATGAAATCGATTCCGGCACCTTCGAACGTTCGTCCTAGACTTGGTACCCGCACCTTCGGTAAGATGAAGGGACGGTAGACTTTCGGTCATGAAATCGATTCCGGCACCTTCGAACGTTCGATACGGGAATAGGATCCGCACCTTCGGCAAGATGAACGTTCGGTCGTAAAATGATTCTAGCAACTTTGGCAAGATGAACGTTTGATCCAGAAATCGAAACTGGCACCTTAAGGGCTTCCAGACTACGCCGTGGCTCTTAAAACCACATTGTCTATGGAAAGGACGAAATTCTGAGCATAGGAATATTTCTGAACAAAGCTGACGATGTCCAGAAACATGTTTTTAATCATTTTCGAACATGGAAGTTAGGTCTGAGTGGCCAGAATGCCACCTGGACTCATTTTTGTACATCCATCAATATGTGGCCAACTCCTAGACACTGAAGTCATATTCTACTGCTTAAGGACATCTCTTTGATGACAATGCAAGGTTAGAAGACATGCCTACTGATGAAGTTGAGGTATAAGGTCTTGCTCCCCTAATCTGCATGTGCACTTCATGAGGAAGCTGATCGCAGAAATCGCGTCGTCCTTGCAGCAATGAGTGTCCTTAACAGCAATAAATGTTTGAGAACAGACTTCAACACTTAAGGACGTAAATTTAAGCTGTTTAAGCACATTTCAGGAGAATCCTTAAGCTCTATCGGCGCCTAGACACGTTTGAGATGGTAATCTGATGTCCCTTTACGGGTTTTTAGCGCCAGAGAAGGGCTAGAACTTGACCTTCTGTTCACACAAAGCATCATATCACCGATTTTCCCTTATAAGCCGACAGAGGACATTTAGCTGACAGGCGGAGAATTTATTTTCGCCATCTGTTCAAGGACAAAATTTGACGCAAGTCCTTTTTTTTCAGAAGACTTTGTTTAATTAGCCTTTCAGCGTGGGGTGAAGATACGACAAAACACGGACGCATCGATTAGCAACATGACGCAGCAGGATGAAGAGGCGATGAGACCTTTGAAACTCAAAGTATATCTCAAGTTAGTAAACAGAGCCTTCAGAAGAGACGTCGAAAATACTTCCTCAAGAGTGGAAGTGAAAAAAAGGACGAAAAACAATCTAAGAAGCTTAATTCGAATTAAAAACAACCGATTGACGTCATTCCGCTCATCTGAACACGAAAACAGAAAAAAAAATTCCCTCAAAGACATGCCTCCTTCCGCCACCATCACTTTGCTTTCTTGCCACAAGAGTCTTTCACTCTGTGTCTCAGCCCTCTCTCTCTCTCTGCCTCTGCTTATTGCCACTTAATTTACTTTTGCCATTACTCAGCCTCCCATTGAACTAGCTTGCCTCATCAAACTTCAATTAAAATCAAGCCTCCTCTTCTTCCTTATCGTCATCCCCATCCCCTTCCCCCACCACCACCATGGAGACACTGAAAGGAGAGAAGGCTCTTGCATCAGCATCGGTTGCTACAATGGCTCAAGATGCAGCTGAGGAGCACACAACAGCCTCTCTCACAGCTGCGCCTCCATCCTCGGTTTTGGCACTTGTATGCTGCACTTCACCCATCCCCTCCCCCACCCCGGTCTACCTGCAATTAAAATCCACTCGAGAGGCTGCTTTATGCGAGAATCTGCTGAGACTGCAGGCCGTGTACAAGGATGTTTTCTTTTTTCTTGATTCCTCTGCCTCCCTCGTGCAATGAAAGGAAATCTGAGGACACACCTCCGCCTCCCGCGAAATGCGTCTCAAAGGGACTGCGGCCTGAGGAGGATGGTGGCAGTCGTGTGAATTGAATTTCATAACCCACCACCCACTCCACCCCGGTGTCACCTGTATTTTTGGCAGAGAGACGATGAAAAAACTTGTCACCGCCGCACCGACGCCACTCGTTCAATTTAAATTAAATTGAATCGGCAGCCGGGGTGCAAATTGCATGTAAATCGAGGCGAGCGTGGGGCGTCAGACGGTGGGGGAGGGGGGCGTTTGAAGTGTGGCTGGTGGTTAAAGAGTTCGGTAATTTCCCGTGGGATCGTTTGTTTAGTATCAATTTTTTTTTCTCGCCCCCCAGCCCCTCGCCCCTCCGTGTTCGGTGTTGTGAGTGTGCGTGAGGAAAGGGATTAAAATGCGGTGAAGTGCGATGGAATGGAAAATGTTCCGACACACGGAAATGATTTGTTTTACGCCTCGTATGGTGGTTGGAGAGATGCCTTCCAAGGATGAGATTCATAAAGAAATCCGATCCCTTTGGGTATTTATATCGCAATTTCTTAAGTTGCATTGTATTTGCCTGTGAAGGCTCTTCTGTGGGTAAAACGGCTCGGGGGATGGCCACGGTTTACGAGATTAAATTATGTCTGTGGAAGGGTGTGAGGGGGTGGGGGGTTGAGGGAAAGGGGGTGTGTCAAAGAAAATCCACTTAACACCAGCTCTTTTCAATCCTTTACACCATTTTCACACTTTCAGAGAAACTGCACACCAACTCCCCTTATCCCCTTTCAGAGAAGTGGCTTAGGAGATTCTATTAAGTCCGCACACCCCCCCCCCCACCCCCCTTAATCGCTACCTCCGCCGGACAAAATAATAAATGAAAAAGTTTTATAATCCATTTGTCGGGAAAGCCACCTTCAAAGGATATACTTCTCAAGCCAAACCGAACCCCCCTCATAATAAACCGACAGGCAGACAGGCACAGACTCTGGGCGGATAGAATTATGATGTTCCTTTGTTGTTAACAGACAAAGTGCATCTTCTGATCCTGTACGCGTCCTATGCTATGGTCACTTCAGCCATCCTCCACTTCACATGGTGTACGCTTTTAATTGTAGTTTTTTTTTTCTTCAGTCTCGTCCTCCCCCCCCCCCCCCCCCCATCATATAGCATATCCTTTGTCAGGATATTGTGTGCGAGAGGTAAGGCGAAAAGAAAGAAAGAAAAAAAACGGGCATTAAATAAATACGAGAACATTGTCCTTGAAGGTTTGAAATTTAAATGCGAAACCAACAAAAGCAGCTTCACGGACGTGGATTTCTTCCTTTTTCAGGTCACGTTTTCGCCACATCCTTTGGTATCCCTTTCACTTCCTCTAGTCCGCTACTCCCTCCCCCCTCCCCGTCCTCCACCCACCATCATCGTAATTTTGCAATGTTTTGCTAACCTTTCTCTTAATTTCTATTTTCAAACTTTTTCCACGCACACACACACCCACAAATAATAGAAAAAAAAAGTCCACTCCATTGAATTGCTTTTTTCTCTCGTAATTTTTTCGGTTTTTGTTTTTTTTTCTTTTTCTTTTGCAGAAAAGTTGAACGTTCTGTATGAGAGGAACTGGACAATGTTGGTGCACGAACAGTTACGACGCTTCGAGGGCTCAATTGTGGCGGCTACACGTAATGGCGGTAGTGGCGGTGGCAGTGGTAGCGGTAGTCATGCTAATACGGCAGCATTGAGCGGATTTGAGACGGACAAAGGACGATGGTCTTTCAGTGAAGCTCTCCTCTATTCGGTGACTGTGATCACAACAATAGGTAAGTGCTAAAGGGGGTGCTGGCATTCACCAATTCCCCAACCCATCTTCATCCCCCCCCCCCCAGTCCAATAATGAAATGAAAATTGAGGTTAATTGGAAGGTGGACTGTGATTCGGAGATCTCTGCACGGGTGACAGTTTAAATTTGAATATATATTAACTTTTTGAAAGGGATTTGCCCGAGCTAACCGGATGTAGGCGTGGAAAAAAAAGGTTGGTGGCAGGAGCAATTTATTTTGATGGTGGAGCCTATTCTGTCCGCACGGGATGATGGGATTTAAGGGATTCAACTTTGAAGTAGTCCTGAGTCCTGAGAACACCCACACACACACAGAATACTCACTTTTCCATAGCCTGTGCAAATTCTGAGCTGTGTATAAGCTTGTCAAATCGACACTCACTGTTCGTCGTTTTCAAGGACGCACTTGACAGTATGCATAGAGACGATCTACACAGTGCCATGTCTAGTTTTGGCATTCCAATCAAACTCAACGATGGAGAACTCTCGCTGCTCCGTCAAGGTCGGGAACGAACTCACCGAGACCTCCAATGTCAAAAAAGACTTAGACAAGGCATTGCGCTGTCATGTGACGTCTTTAACATCATCCTTGAGAAGATCGTGCGTAACTCACAAGTCAAGACCAGAGGCACGATCTCCCAAAAGCCTGTTCAATTGCTAGCTTACGTCGACGACATTGCCGTGATTGGACGAACATAGCGAGCAGTCAATGAGGCGTCTGCTGGCATTGAAGCGGAAGCGGCTAAAATGGGTCTGGTGGTTAATGAGAGCAAAACGAAGTACATGCTGTCATCAAGGAAGTACGCCCAACATCGACGTCTCGGACAGAGTGTCACACTTGGCAGCAGAAACTTCGAGTTAGTCAAAGACTTCGTCTACCTCTGTTCCACGGGACAACACCAGTGACGGAACAAGTTTTCCATTTGCTTCTTCTTTGAACGGAGCCTAAGCCTGGGCTCCAACGCATCTGCCAAGGACGGTCTTTCGTTAAAATCTTGCTCCACCATTGGGCGCCATATCGTCCAAATTGAGAGGAACCTGCCTAAGAGCGGGATTTTGGCCATCATCGCCATCTGCTGAAATGATCTTTCCAGATTCTTCACATCATTATGTCCCGGCAGGCTTCGGTCCAAACTCTTTATCCACCGAATAGCTGTTTCACCTTTCGGTTACACTTTCGAACTTCATTCCTGCCATAACACATCTCCATCTCTTCGAACGCACGCTTCTCATGCTTCTCATGGAGACTGCCAAATTGTATTTTCCTGCCGTGACGCTGAAAATTGGCTCAAACAAAGAGCTTCCTCCACCGGTTTCTCATCAGCTTCATTTTCAAAGTCGACTTCAGACTAAACTTCTCCTGACTCCATTTGCTCCCATTCCACTGCCTAAGCTGGAATCATGCCACAGACGTAACCTGAACCAGTCAGAAGACATACCTCTCTTTATGACCAAAACCCCATTCACATCACTCCTTTGAATGTAGTGATGAATAACCCAAATGTTTTTGCTCACCTAACGAAGCTCCTTTCAATGAAAAAAAAGGGGCGCCTACCCTCTCCAAACAAATAAACCGAAACCAAGGCCTCGGTGAGAGTATCTTTTTCGTCCTTTGCCAAGTCCCTAATATGTGCTCATTAAAGTGAAAACCGTTTCTCCTTATTGTTCTTCATTTGGGACAAATCTTCGTCTCCTTCCTCGTGGGGGGGGGGGGGGGGGGTGGAGACAAAGGCAAAGGTTATGCAAAGGAATGCTATTTTACTTTATCACCGCAAAACACAAAAGTCCCACAGGCAACAAAACCAACACACCATCCTCTCCTCCACCACCCATCCAAAGCTCTTTTCAAGTTTCATTCATTTCCGTTCGTTTTGTTCTTGCTGTACGCGTGCATGTGTGTGATATTCTCATTCCGCAGGCCATGGCAACCTTACACCGAAATCTTCCGCCGGAAAAATCGCCACCATCCTGTATGCCTTAATTGGAGTTCCTTTGATGTTGATGTGTTTATCGAGTCTTGGTGGTTTGTTAGCCGAGGCACTGCAATGTACATACACAAGGATATGCTGCCGCCTACAGAGGGTACACCGGCAGCAGCAGCAGCAGCAGCAGAAACAGCATCGTCACACCGCCCCTACAAATCAGGCGTCAGGAGTGGTCGGAAGTGCTGGCGCAGGAGGTGAATGCGAATCTGGGAATCGGACGGAGGACGGCGGAGGAGGATCGACAAGGAGAAAGAGTCTAGATTCCACTGGCTCCAGTTCCTGTCATGGCCAATCGCACGAGGTAAGCCAAACGGTAAATTATAATTGATTGTTAACCGAAGCGAGTGTGTGGGTGTGCGCACACACACTCCACACGCAACTCGACTCGAATTTAATTGATATGCCTGCGAGCGACCGGGGCCACACTTAAGATTCATATTCCGAAACGAAACATCACAAAATTAGACTTATGACGGAAACTTTTCCTCTCCATGGGAAGTAATTTGCTTGTAGCCAGCAACCGGCAAAGTTGGGAATAACAATGAGGGTTGTGCGAGAGCTGGCTGGCCCCGCCGTAACGGCATCCCGGGGGCATAAGATAATCATAAAGTTTCGGTCGGGTACCGTTGGGCGGCCAGATAACTAACGCTTTTGACATGTTCACCAAGGTTGCGGCGCAATGGAATGCAATTTCATTAAGTTGCCGTCCGAGCGTTGGGCGCCAAATATCTCTATTTCCGGTTCGATGATGAGGCAAACATCAAATTCCCCCGGGCACGCATTTGTGTGTCGGGCGCCAGCATAGGCCCGTCACAGTGGACACGTGCAAGCAGAAGCTGGAAGTTACAGAAAAATAAAACGATTCGCAAGTAAATCACATTTTACGGTTATAAACAAAAATAACACTTATCGTGGTCGGGCTCCGTCCTCGTTGCTCTGCCCAAGTGCTGAGATGAGATTTTTATTTTCAATTCCATGTTCTTCTCTTGGTTTACACTTCTGTTGCTCTTTCGTAAAGTTTACTCGAGCGCAAAATTGAGGGTTAGGGCTGCGCTTGAAAATGGATGAAGATCGACAGGATGGGGGCGCGAGGGGAACGCGCAATGGCGGATAACGAGAACGGTGATGACGGTACTGTGCGCCATCCAGTGCGATTATTGTTATGAGAAGTTGGGAGGAACTTTTTCAGCTGCCGCTGCTGCGTCTAAGTGAAACTTACGCTAAAGTAGTTGCACTTGAGTGTGCTGGAAGGGATAGGCAGCGGCGGGGAGGGAGAGACGTGCAATTTACGGATTCGGACAATCGTATAATGCGCCGTTGTATCGTTCAACGAACTTTTGTGTGTTGATAGTTATTTATTTTTTATATTTTTTTTACCGTGTGGGAAACTTAGTCGTGCAGAGGTAAGGACGGGTGGCTGGGGATTTGTAGGGATTTTCGTCGTTTTAAATGATTCGTGGGAAAGTTTAAGTTTAAATTAAGTAGTAGGTGCGGGTGCGCAAAGTTTCTCTTACATGCAACCACCTGAGCGCTATCCCAAGAGCTGAGTAAACACTTGCATCTGCGAACGATAGGGGCCAATAAGGAACAGAAATTGTTAAGGTTGCTAAAATAGCCTGTAAAGAGTCAGGGTGAGGTGTAGACTGTCGGAAGATGCTAGAGACAGACAGAGAGTTATGAAGAAGAGCGGTAGTGGGCCTAGTAGAAGCCAAAAACAGGCCAAGACTGCCCAAAAAAAAAAGGGGAAAGAGAACTCAACGAACACCAGAGATAGGCGAAGACTATTCAAACGATTCGACGGAGGGCGTGGAAGAAGCCGTAGACAAGCGAAGACTGTTCAAAGGAAGCAACTGAAGGCGAGGTAGGTTGAAGACTGTTCAAAGAATGCAACTGATGGAGAGGAAGGGTAAAGCCTTCACTGCCCAAAAGATGCAAACTAGGATATGGATAAACCCGACCCAGTCAGAGAATACGCCGAAAAATAGACAGAGGGTGATAGAGAAGAAGATAGAGACAGACCTAGACTGCCCAAACGAAGCCGCGAATGACATGAAAGAAGACAGGACTACACTGAGAGAGTTCAAGAGGAGCGACAGAGTGAGTGGTAGGACCCAGGGACAGACAAAGACTGTTCAATATGAATGATTGAGGACACGAAAGAAGTCAGAGAATTGCAACGAATTTAAGTAGAGGCATAGTCTATCAGAAAGAACAAAATTAATTATAGAAGAAGAACATTTTCAACACGTCCTTAAGGACACAGGACCAAGGCTTAGTCGAAAACCCCGCCCAAGACACCAACTCAGCTTAAGCCATATAGAAAAGTCAAGACTCAACAGTCCTTAGTCCCACACCCAGCGCCAGAACAAGTCCCAGGCACACCCTAACTTAAAGTCCCGTCCCCTCCTATAGGCCTAATTCAGGACTAGTCAAAGACAGGCCACTCCAAGAACCAGATTCAGATCAAGACTAAGGCACAGTTCAAACCTCAGGCCCAATTTAAAGACTCGGGCTCAGTTCGAGACTTTGACTCAGACCAACGCACAGGGCAAGTACAAGACCGAGACAAAATCAACACTCCAACATCCAGTCTTTTTCCAACGTGAAGGCGCAATCCAAGACTCGGGATGCGCGCCGAGTCGAAATCCCAATTCCACTCCAAGACTTAGCAACAACACCTAGGCCCAGTAGAAAACTGAGACCCGTCTGAGACGTAGGCCCCGTCCATGACTCAGGCCTTGTTCAACACCCAGACCCAGATTAGGACGCAGGGCCAGACCTATGCTTGGACTTACTAAAAAAGTCAGTTTCAGTACAAGGCCAAGACCCAGCCAAAGTTACCGAACAAGTCTATCATGCAGTTCCAGTCTACCTCAAGGCTCAATCCAAGACGGTGGTTTGGTGCAGGACGTTGGCCTAATAATAGTCCCAATCCCAATTTAAGGCCCAGACCCAGTCTAAGACTAAGGCCCAGTCCTAAATCAATGCCAAGCTTAAGTGCCAGGTCTATTTCAAGCCTTAGCTTCAGTCCAACAACTAGGTCCAGTAGAAGACCGAGGCCAGACTGAGACCCAGGCTCAGTCTATGACTCAGGACCTATTAAAGACCCAGACCCAGACCCAGATAAGGACGCAGGGCCAGACATATACTGAGACGCAGTTTAGAAGTCAATTCCAGAAGAAGGCCCACACGCAGCCAAAGTCCCAGAACGAGTCTATCATACAGTCCCAGTCTACCTCAAGGCTCGGTCCAGCACGTTCGCCTAATCATAATGTCTATCCCAGTCCAAAACTCAGGCTCAGTCCTAGATTCATGTCCACTTCAAGACTTAGTTTCAGTCCAACCTTTTCCCAGTTCCTGCTACTAATGTAAGACTTTGGCCCACGCCCAGTGGCAGGCCTTGTCCCTGTTATTCGTCTCAGTTTAAGTTTAAGGCCCAGTCTAAATTTGTGCAAAGTTTGAGGAATGGATTCAGAATTCCGAAATCGAAGGAGATCTAAAATTCAAGCCCTTCTCGACCGCTTCATCCAAAGCGATTCAGTCATTTGAGAATTTTAAGGCACAAGCGGACAACAAATCATTTTCTTACATTTTCTCTGAGTGCATAAAATTCATTAAGGACCACTTTTTCTACCGTCCAATCTCAGGACTTCAACCATCTGTCGCTTGCAGGAAAAACCCAGAAACTCTCTAGTTCAAACTTCTGACACGCTAAACCCTTTTCACAAATAACACGTCGGCAGCACTTCCGGTCATTCCGTTAGCCGGCAACGAAAGAAAAACTAAATAAATTCCTTGACAGCGCAACTTACGACTGTCCACACTTCCAAAGAAATTAAGAAACACGAAAACTCTTTCCGGCTTCCGCTTGTTTCACTCACTTGTCTCCAGAAAAATAAAGAAAACGGAAAGAAGTTCTCAAAAACAAAAACAAAAGTGAAATGCAAGAGGAGGAGAAAAGAGCATAACCCTGTAAGAGTACAAATCCATTTCAAAAACACTTCAACGGCACGCTTACATGTCGTTTGCCATTCATTCGACATCCGATGAGATCCTTAGAAACCCTCAGAGACATGTCCTAACCCACCCCCCACCCTCCCCCAACCCCGGGAGTCAATGTCTCATCCTATTTTCCGTTAAAAACTTTTGATTCAATTAAAGTTTTTCTTGTTCAATGGCCGAATTTAGTCCTTTTTTTCCGATTCGGTAGTCCTGCTGTTGCTGGCAATGGAAATGGGGACAGCACACAAACAGCAAAAACAGCAAAAAAAAAAAGTTTCACAAAATTCAACTTTTCACAAGGATAATTGGTGTAATCTGAAGCCGACAGGCTGTTTGCATATCATTAGAACATCAAACACATACTTCGCTCATGTTATTGTGGTAAACACTGGAAGCTTTTTTGCATTGCATTTGTGAGTGGGGTCCGCTTACCCCTCGGTGGAGAAGTTGAGAAAAACATCTCTTTGCGGATGGATTCAATTAAAATTGAGTTAGCCTTGCAACACTGATTGCATGGAGGGAGAGATGGATAATTGTGGGAGTTTCAGCTTTTGAATTATTATTTTTTTGACGTATCCTTTCAGATGGATTGTAAATCTTGTAAATATGACTCGGTTATGGGAGACACAAAGTTGCAGAATAGCTTCAAATTTGGAGCGTTAACTGAACGGGAAGGTGAGTGTTTTTTTTTATAAATTTTTCTACTTGTAAGATATTTTAGTACCTTTTTAGAACAGTTTTAGTAATGGTTTAGTACATATTTAGTACAAGTTCAATAACTACTAATATATTTGGAATTTATATCTTGGTAAGAATGAAGAGAAAATTTAGTACAAAACCTTTAGATATTAAATAAACAGTTCGATTCAAGTTTTAGCACTCTGCTTAATTTGTGAACGAATGAAGCAATGAATGCATCCAAGTCCTAAATCAAGAAATTGTTAATTGAACTCAAATTTAGTACACATTAGCACAAAAACCCACAAACTAAATGAAAGAATGATCAGAATGAGTTTAGTACACGTTTGTTAAGATATTTAGCAAAATTTAGTACAAATTTCGTACATAATTTTGAACAAACTCATTTCAATTATGGTAATAATTTAGGACTGCTTTATCCTAAGCCCAATTAAGACTTGTTACAAATTCAGTACAAATTTAGAACAAATATTGTTCGTATTTAGTACAATATTTTTTCGAAATTTAGCATATATTATTATGTCGTAAAGCTGCAGTGGTTCAATTTATAATGAAAGGCTATAGTGTAAATAACAAACAAAAATGTAAAAAAATTAGTACTAATTTAGTACAAACATAATAAAAAAATTTACTTAAAATAGCTTCAAATTGCAATTCAATGCATTACAAATTTCAAAAAATGGATTATAAATACCTTTTTACAAGTTTAGTACACATGTTTATTTTAGAATTTTAGTACAACTTACCACAATTTATTACATTTTGACAATGTATATGTATAAATATAAAAACAAATTAAATATTAATTGGATGGCAATTAAGTATAAACCCGCTAAGCCTTTTGTTTAAATTTAGTACACATTTAGAACAAATTCGAAAACAAACTTAGCACATATCCAATTTCAATTGTAGTACAAAGGATATCGTAATTAAGTACAAATTTAGTGCAAGCTCAGCTCGAAAAATGCATAAAGACTCTCCAAACTTTTTGCCACATTTGCAAAAATTTAGTACACATTTACCTCACAACTGAATTTCGTACACAAAACCTTGTTGAATTTTTGAAAACATCCTCCGACTGATAAACAATCCGAAAAAGCAGATGGGTGATGGCATTTACAAGCCAATTACACCGTTATCTGGGTCAGAACCCTATTGTTCTCCTCCACATCCAGCAGATAAAAGAGAATTGCATTAATAAACTACACCTCCTCCCAACACGAGACTGAATGAATTAAAAGCAAAAAAAAATCCTTTTTCACTTTTATTCAGATGCCTGCCAGCTCCTGCACAGTTCGCCGAACAAACTACACCACAACGCGCCGTGCATTCAATTGAAGCCACAGCCCAATCTAAAGCAATATCACCATCACCAACTGGCCATGGCACAGCACCAACAGAATCAGCAGCAGCAACAGCATCAGCAGATGTCCCCGCAGCATCAAACCTATCAGATGTCTCCTTCAGCCGCCACTACCGCCAACACAATCAACACCTACCACCACCAACAGCCGCAACAGCAGCAGCAGGTCATGGTGCCAAACAATGTCCACGCTCAGCAACATTACCACCCTCATCTCCAGCACCATCAGCAGCTACAGCAGCAGCAGCAACAACAACAGCAGCATCTTGTTCAACAAAACGGTTGCACGGAAATCACTGGCACCGCGACCATATACTTCCCCATTCCAACGGCGACACCGGGCAGCCCCCTCAATCTGCCTGTATCGGCGGCAGCAGTTCATTACAACCACCAGCCGCTTGTCAAATATCACACGATTCAATTACAGCACAAGAAGGCGATGCCGATGTCGATGCCGATGCCGATGACGATGACGATGCCAACGTCAGCAGCGGGACCAGGCGTAACGGGGGCGACGACAATTTTTGAGCAACAACTGCCAGGGCACACAGTGACCGTGGGGACGGGAATGACAACTTTGACACTGCCACCACCGCCGCCGCACTACCAGACGGCCACCGTGCACGGTGAGTGTTACGACTGTTTGCTCGTTTAAGTTTCCTTTCCTAGTCTCGATGTTTGCTCTGTTTCCGAGAGGAGGACCAGTTGACAAGAGTCTCCGCGTCACAAAGGGATTGTTCTGCGAACGACGACACGGCGAATTTGTGACTTTGATGCGTCGTTGTACTGTGTACTCTTCGGAATGCTGTCGCGGTTCCCCTGCCGTCATCCATTTGCTCGCAAGTTGCCAGAAATAATCAACAGAAGGTCAAAAAGTTAGAAGGCCACCCCTCGTCCTTTCCCTTCATCCCCCCCCCCCTTCTTTGTTGGGGAGGAAACCAGTGAAACAGTCACAAGAACAACAAGAAAGAGGACAAGAATTCTGTTTTCGACAGGATGCACAGGCGAGGCCGTCTCTAGGTGGAAGGGCAACATGGCAACGTGGCAACGTGGTGGTGGCAAACTTTCAATTCCATTTTACTCGTATAATTAATTGAATTTCTTTCGCGCTGCTGGTGCTTTTCTTTTCGTTTTTGTGTGTTTTTCCTCACCACCACCCCCACCCCCTACCCCACCCGACAGGACAGGATTAGTGCTGCTACACACTTTCTCCTCCTCCTCCTCCTCTGCTCATGGTTTTCTTTTCGGCTTAGTGAAAAGCAAATATTTGCTCTTGTCCTGCAATATTGAGGCCGCTAATGGACTACCCACCACTAAACATTATCCATCGACCAGCGGGCGCTCGGAATTTCTCGGGCGTTCCTAATTCAGTTGGAACCTAAAATTAACAGTCAGACAGAACCCCAACCCACCCTCCCCCCGTCGACTGTAGTTAATGCTCTCAACCTAGTTTGGCAGGTAGTTGAATTATCCTATAACGGTAATACTGTGAAACAAAGTAACGAATTGTTTGGAAACACACACAGAGAGCGCGGGAGAGCGAAAAAGGATTTCATTTAAACCTTTTAGTGGTTGGTCTCACTTTCGTATTTTTCAGGTTTTTGTTTTTTTTTTTGCCACCCCCCCACCCATTTCCCCACATCGGAGTCGACCTTTGAAGGGGGATTTCAATGCGCTCTTGCCTTGGTTTTTATTTCACTCTCTGCTGCACATCTGCAGCGCCAGTCGGAGTTTACGTGGAATTCAAGGGCAAAAATCGCATTTTCTGTGGCGGCCTAAAGTGGTCTACAAACACTAATGGAGCAGATCCTCTGGATATCGGAGGGTCTTTCATTCGACTTTCCTTCTGCTTTTGGAGTGTGCATTAGGTGAGGCCATTAGGGGATAGTTGCGGCTTGTGGAAAGGCGCTTTAATTGGGTTAAGTCAAGCTCGTGTCGAGGCAAGGAAAAGGCCATACAACATGTTAAAAGGACATTTTACATTTCCTTGGTTTTTTGTTCGTGTGTGGCAACTTTTTGCGACCAAAGTGATGATCCCAGATGATCCACACAGAGTTAGCATTGACAAGAGACAATGAGATAGGCCGCGTTGAAGGAAGTGGATAAGTGAGTCCTTGTTTCGGTTCCTGAACTGAAGGTTCATCCCGCATTACCAACTTTAAAACGAAAACTCCACTCCCATGTGGCCGAGAAGGCTTCAAAGGCCAGCTTCCTCAATTGGTTCTCATGGGACGTGAGTGGCGACGAGAAGAGTTGCCTTCGTTGCCACAGCACGTCGAATAGTTTCAGACGACAACCCGTGTGCAGAAGATGTCGAGAATCTACCTGCAAACGAAGTTCCAAATGTCCAAGCTGATGACAATGTCACAAATATCACAGAGCTGCAAAGTGCCGTCCTGGATCAGGAGTTGTCCTTCAAAAGAGGATGAAAATTCTGAGGGACAATATAAGTGAACTGGTGCAAGAGAGGAACAGGACCGACAACCGAGTTCTGGAGCATGCCCTCTCGAAGTCCAATGGAGATGACTTGAGTTGTTCCGTCTTGAACTTCCTTCGAGCCCAAGAAGAGGTGATGGAGACAGGCGACAATGACAACCGATGCCAGTTGCTCAGTTTACGCCACTCTTCACGAATGCAAATCGCACTCCTCAACGAATGCATTTCTTCTCTAGTATTTAATGGCTGGGACTCAGAGGTGGAGCATTCAAGTCCCTTCCTCCCATGTGGCCGAGCCAGTCTAGTCGCTGGTTCTTTGCCCTCTAGAAATTGTTGAAGGTGTAGTCCTCCAATCGCTTTTCTTGCAGACAGAACCATCCTTCGAAGGCACCAAGACTACGCTCCTACGCTCGCTGTCCATCATTCAGCTACCCACAGCAATACTGGCAGGATAGCGTCCTGTAGAGCATTATCGTGATCCTCTGAGTTGAAAGTTTTGGTCTTGGTTGTCAAGGACGATCTCCAGTGGAGTATGGAGTCATCTTATTGTGCGTTCGGAGATTGTTTGCTATTTTGATGGACACGGCCTCCATTTGATTCAGCTCAGAGTTGATTATTTCCTACGTACAGCAATGATGCTCGGGGGGTTTTACGCGTGCCTTCCTTATTCATCATCACTGCTGTTATTTGCAAGAGGCGAGTAGGAAGGGACTTGGGGTCTCTGTGGATTACCCACACACCCTCCACCCGGATGTGTGCATTCTCATCATTTTCAGAAGCCTGCTTGCCCGTGACGCCTTTATTCGGATCAAGGTTTCTCTAAGTTTGCATTCTGTGTGGTCGCCTCTATTGGTTTGTCCGTAGTGGGAAGGTCCTTCGCCAGCAGTTTCCTTTCCAACTAATACATCATGGGGACCTGCGAGGGACATAAGATGATCGCTATGATCCTTTGTTGAAAAGTTGTCACCAAGACGTGTCTCGTACCAACTCTTAAGATGGAACCTCTAACTTTAATTCTTCTTCTTCTTTTTGTGGCACTACAGTCCGGGGTGGCACTAGGTCTCAACCAACATGCCTTTCCAGCCAGCTGCCGCCAGTTGCACACTCCAAATTGGTTGAGATGCTTCTCTGCTTGTGTGCGCCACCTTAGCCTAGGACGTCCTCTGTTGCGTTGTCTCAATGTCTCAGATTCGAGGACTTTTCGGGCCGCAGCAGTACTCACACGCTCTATAGACTTTAATTGCCCAACTTTTTATCAATCCTGAGCACATAACGCAGTTGTAATAATTGAGTTGATTGTGGCCGCCGTGGCGTTGTGGCTACTGATTGACTCACGGCCAAGGTCTCCAGTTCTGTTCCCCGACTGAAGACCTCACATTTTTACGGCACCACCTCGTTCGAGTTGTTGACAACACTCAGTGAGACCTTATTGTCAAGAAAAGCTTCTCAAATCTCGCCGTTCGGAGTTAGCAACAAACTGTAGGTCGCCTCCATTCGTGAGAGAACGGAAGCACACACAACACGCGTAGTGGAAGAACCTAGACCTCGTTCCTTGTGAACTCAATTATTTTTCATTTTTGGTCCTTAACGGTAAGAGCACAAACAGTGTAGAGAAAGTAGAAGCCGTGGGTGAGAGTGTACGTGAATAACTAGACGAATCGTTAACCTCAGCAACTTAGCAGGGCGTATTTGAGTGAAGACTTGGGCCTATCAGCTGCGATGGAGGCCTTGGAAGCTAACATAACTCATGTTGTCTTTGAGGTTTCGACTTGAATGTGTCGCTCAAAATTGGGCTGTCGTATTTAAGTGAAGATTTGGGCCTATAAGCGCCTCGGTAAGCCATGGTTTCAACAAGATGGCGCTACAAGCCCACAAACAATTCACTTTTTGAGAAATCAATTTGTGGGGAGCTCCTAACTTTACGTGTTGCTACGGTAAGTTGGTCACCTAGATAGGCCAATGCCTTTGGACAACTTTCTCTGGGGATACATAAAGTCACGAACAAACCAGCTGCGATGGAGGCCTTGGAAGCTAGCATAAATCATGTTGTCTTTGAGATTTCAGCTGGAATGAGTCGCTCAATATGGGGTTTTTGGAATGAACCACCTCAGACGTAGTTGTCGCCAAAATTTCCATAATGCCATTTTCAAATAGTAAATGCCATGAATTGTTCTTTTAACTGAGGATCAAATTTTAAGTTCACTTTCTAGTTTATGGCCCCTGTTTAACACTATAAATCAAACCAGACAATGAATCACACTTTAGTGGAGTTTTCTAAGTCAACGGTGTACAGTGGACCTTTCCCTCATTGTCCACAACAATGCCTATCTCCGCTAGTGTCCGTCAGTGCTATTGAATCTTATCCTTCACCTCCTGTGAGAGGACTAGCACGCAGATCAATTTTGATAGATTTAGGAATTACGGCTTTCCATTGCATTCCTGATGCCCCTTAATCCCGCCATCCTCCATCTTCCTTAAGAAAACTTCTTTTTAACTTGTCGAGCTCAGGGAAGCTTCTTATTCCTTTTGCGGCGTCTCTATGTAGGTGCGATCTTTCGCCATAAATGGACACGGGCAGTGCTTATAATTTCTGTACCATGTATGTTTGTGGGTGTCCTCTGTATCCTAGCTTTCATCACTAAACCCCGAGTTTCTTTTAAGCAGTGGAATGAAATCAAGCTCGTCAGTTGTAGCTTCTTGGAAATATAGGTACTCGCCTTTTATACTTGATATCGACGGCATAGGACACGATGAGTTTATTAGACAGAAAGAAGGATAAATACTGCGAGACGTTGCATCCTTAAGTACAAAACTGCTCTACACAGCTTCGAGTGGGTTGCTCTAAAAAAATTCAGAGTCTCCTCTCCCTTCCCCTTAGTCGTGACCCTCAATTGTTGTTCCAATCTGCTTAAGCGACCTACAGAAACTGCCTCGAAGAGGAAAGTCGGCATTTCCGATTACATTCATTCACAAATTATTTGAAAATGTGTTCCTAGGACCCGCGCTTTTTGGCTGAAAGATGTTGGTTCAAGCCAATTTAAGGACTAGCTCTAGGAAAACTCAAATTTCCCATCTGTGGGACTTTGTTCAAACCTTACGAAAAGGTCCTTGAAAACACCAACGCGGTTGCTTTGTGGAACAAATCCGGTAAAAAGGACTTCTGCAGCCTCCCAATAAGTAGCCCGTCACATTCAAATATCAAACGTAAACCCCAAAAACCGTTAAATCCAGCAAATGACACACTTAATGCCTTCCCCTTTCTCATATCAATAGAACCGATTAAGGCCTCCCCCACACACTGCCGGTCAGAGCAACCTCAAAATATATTCCAAAATCCATCCATCTCTAATCTCTGGCAAAGAACTCATCGTTATCGCATCGCACGCAGTTAACCCACTTCAAAAAATATCAATCCCGCCTCCGACGCCATTGGCCCCAAGCAAACCACAGCGCTTATCAATCCAAGTCAGGTTTCGCCCATTTGTGCCGACGATCGGCCCCCCATTCAATTTGTCTTCTTCTTCCGTGGCCCTCAAGCGAGTCCTTCTTTGCGCTGTGCGGTGAGGAGAAAGAAATCAATTCACAGAAACGTGCCCTCTAACGCGACCTACTTCCCCGGCAAACAAACTCAAAATGAGTCCGCCGCTCAAATGATTGATTAGACTCATACGTCATCCTTAAATGTCAATTTTACTGTTTCTCCTCTCATAAAAGTCGCAGCGCGACGCGGCGCCTTTCGGGTCGCCTTCCCACCACCGCATCCTTCGATTGTCACATTTGCCTGCATGAAGAGCGATCTACTCTTGCTCCGGCTCCTGCTCTGCGGAAGCCCATTGCTTTGCCTTCTTTTGATTGACTACGTGAGTGCGCGCGAAAGTTTGCTTGACAGTCCGACATGTGCGGTGCGCTGCGGTGAAAGTGCCGCGCCGCATACTCCATCACAAGGACGTGATGTCATGTCGTCCCTTTTCGCACCTTAACTTAGCCGAATAGGCGTGGGGTGGGGGAGGGGGCCAAGAAATAAAGCCACATTTACATGGACGTTCTCTTTCACTTGCAGGCATCCGACGTGCGAAATTCCTGACGAAACCGATGCCACAGGAGATCAATACGCTGCTGGCGGAAAGTGATATCTCGTCGTGCGGCGGCAGCGGTAGCCAGCAGCCGCGGGCGGGCTGCGAGAGTGGAAACTCCTCCTCAACACCCGGAAGTGTCGACATTATGGAGGACGAGGAGGAAAACGAACAGAATCGAATGGGGTAAGTAGCAGTAGCCGCCGTAGTCGTAGCAGTGGCAGTCCTTTTTCTCGCCTCTTAGGTGGTGTGTGCCGTGGCGGCTCCTCTTCACCCGGATGCATTGATTTATGGAGGGCTATTTGCAAATGTGTCTTTTCATTCTCGTGCCGTGTATCCTTACAAATCACTACACACCACCGCCACCAGCCCGCCACTCGGTGACTGTGGAAGGAGAGAGTGCGCGCGGCTGACAGTGCAAAAAAGAACCCGAGGCAGCCGACAGCCTTTTAGTTGGCAGGTCCCTCCTAAGGACATTAAGTCGTTTTCCCTTGGCAGATTCACACCCTCCGCCGCGCCGAGGGATCACGTCTTGGCCCCGGAAACAGGAAAAGAATTGCTGCCACCTCGATAAATTCTGGTTGGTGTTGGCTCATTGTTGACACATTTTGTTCTTTTTTTTTTCATTCTACTGCCGGACTCGATGGCAAATTGCCGGCACCCTCGAGTGGGAGAAGGACAAATTGTGAACAATCGAGGAATGCCATTCGCCCGGGAATGTCCGTGGTTGCCGATGGCGGCGGTTGATGACGGCAGCAGCAGCAGCAATGTAAGGCTCTCTGGACGGGCGAAGATTTATGCCCTGAGATGTTGTTAATTGGCGTGAAACAGCAGATGAGGTCAGTGCACAGGACATGACCTGGCGTTTATTGAGAAGGCTGTCGTTAATTAAAATGTACGGTCAAGGCGAGTGGATTTTCGTTCAAAAAAAAAAAAAACCCACACAACGTCACGGCCTAGAAACAAACGCTGGTAATCAGGAAAATGAGTGGATCCCCCCCTCCCTCAGGCCACCCACTTTTCCGGGAGCCTCATCATGTTTTCTGTCGTCTGTCAAAGCTCGAACGGATTACACTCTACTTGATTATCTTGAAATCCCTTCAACACAACGACCGACGAGGAGGTCCTTGATGCTGCTTGTTCCCCCCCCCCCACTCCATGAAATAACGACTTGTTCACATCGCCAAAGGATTCTGCTTAAAAGCCACTCAGTATCTTCATTATGTCTGCCGTTTGCCCTTCTCCTCGTTTCGTTCCAAAAATAAAAATGCTCCAGCATCAGCACAGACGGAGAATTTAAAAGTTTCTCCCCTCCCCTCACCCCGCCTTGCATGAGATGTCCATCATTAGCCCCCAAACGGGACTGACTGTCGTCCACCGACCGACGATTGTCATGTCAAGTGACAATAATCGTAAACTACAAGCAGTCCTTTCAGTTCCCAGGACGCCACGCCATCATCATTATTCCCCCACCCCGGCATTGCCATAACTTTGGGGGTCATTCATAAAATGAGGATAATAATTGTAATTGCGCTCCGCTATGGACTGTTGCCACTGAATGGTCTCCTCCGGCCGGGGAGACGCAGCCACGCAGTTGTTGGTGGTTTTTAAACAGTGCGCTGGGACAGGATGACAGGAAGGCGTGTGATTTCGTTAATAACAGTCGAACTGACTGAGCAAAGGACACACATGTCGCACAATCTGATCCCTGGCTGTGGTCTGGGGTGGGATTTAATGCGCTCACGTGTAGCATGAAAGTCAATACCAATCCCGTCATGCTTCGGTCAACAGAAATCAAATCACACACATCTTCTAGGTCAACAAACCCAATTACCTTAGAAAAACAAACCAGGCACCCCCATGCGAGCCCCTGTGACAGCTCCTCACGTCCGACCACACGGGGAACGAATCCATAATTTAAACAGTTGCCACAGTTGTCACAGTTTACACAGGTCGTCACTGCCAAGGGCTGCCCCTCCGCCAGGTTCGCCTAATTCGTCGAGCGAGTCCACAAAAATACCCTCCACCCCCCTCCCCGCCACACGCAACAATTTTTTGCCAATTCATTGTTTCTCTCTCTCTCTAACATCTCTGTTTTCTTTCTGTTTTTTTTTTCTTGCAGCTGCCCACATGGCACGCCGTCACGTGTGCCACTGATTTCCTCATCGACCAGCAACCGAAAGAATTCCAGTAACGACATCTCCAGAAAGCTCTCCTCCTCCTCCCCCTCTGCCGCCACCGCCACCGCAACCAGTCAACGCCGGCGAGTCCGACTAATCACCACAAACAACTCAAAGAGCGGTGGCAGCCATCCGCACGCCCACAAGAGCAACTGCTGTTTGGACAGCAGCTGTAATCTGCATACGGATCACACGGAGGACGAAGATGAAGACGAGGACGACGACGACGACGATGACGATGAGGATAATTGTGGCGAGTATAACGATGGAGCCCCGCAAGTGCCAATCACGATTGTCCTGTTGATTCTGGTGGCGTACATCTGCCTGGGCACTGTGATCTTTGCCTTCTGGGAGAACTGGAGCCTCATCGATGGCGCGTACTTCTGCTTTGTCACCCTGTCAACCATTGGCTATGCGGACTTCATGCCACAGCACACATTTCAGGGCCCAGATGTCCAATTGTTTGCCTGCTGTGCGTATTTGCTGCTCGGCTTGGTCCTGGTCGCAATGTCCTTCAGCATACTCGAGACGCAACTGCTGTGGAAGTGCAAGCGCATCGCAGTCAGATTGAAGTTGGCTCGCGACTGATGGTTGCAAGTTGCACAGTATTTATAAAAAAAAAAAAAATCAAACCAGACTCTGTACATAGGATCCCTCACTCCCCCTCAAACACACACACACTTAGGCTAGGACTTGAGCATACTCTACTCTAAGCGATTTTCAATTTTTCCTTTTGCTTTATATTTGTAAAAAAAAACCTTAAGATGTAACACACACACACACACACACGCGCGCAGCAGCAGAGAATCAGATATCAAATCACATGTAGGATGTATGTATGTAGAGAGGGGACTGCATTCGAATGCGGACCCGCCAAGTGAGTGTGTGTCCCTTGGTGGCATTTCATTGTAATCCAAAGGCGCCCCCCCAAACAGTTTTGTAAAAACCAGAGAAAACCAATCAAGAAAATGAAAAAAAACCAAATCAAGTATTATTTGCTAAGGTAATGCGATAATAAATCAGAAAAAAAAGAAAAACAATTTTTCATTGAAACTATAAGTGGTTGTGTGTTTTATTTTCGATGGGAACGAGGTGCTGCAAGGGATGGGAATGGAAGGGAAAATGTTAGACGAAAGGTATTCCTTCCTCCATCTCACTGGGTGGATGGTTCAAGTTTAGTCCTTGACAACAGACAAAGAGCAGATTTTGAACAATTTACGTCAGGCTAGGAAGCAACGAACAGAGCCCGATATGGAGCAATGAGTTCGTTAAAGCAAGGAAAACCTAGTATCACGTAAGTGCAAGGGCTTTTGCGGTGTTAGAGAAGCACACATTTGAGGATATGCCATTTCATTCAAGTAGAAAAAGTGCTTGGCTACTGGCTGTCATTTAAACTAACCCAACTGACTACAAAGTCTTCCTTTCACCCTTAGTCTGATCGGTCACCTGTTTTAGTTGAATATTCAACAAAATTAAAAATTAACCTAATGGTCCATCCATGGGGTTGGGAATAAAATCCAGAAATGCCCAAAATCCTGAAATGCTCAAAACCCTAAACGACCTCGGAAATATTTTGTGACGAGAAAGGTGAAAAAATTAAGGGTGCGACCAGAGATCCAAAATGGTCAAAATTCCGAGAAAAAAGAACCCAAAATGCTTAAAATGCCGAAATGTGCAAAATTCCGAAATGACCAAAATCCCGAAATGCCCATCATCTCGAAATGACCAAAATTCTGCAATTCTTAAAATCTCGAAATGCCCAAAATGGCTAAAAGGCCAAAATGCCCATAGTCCCATAATGACCAAAAATCTCCAAATGTCCAAAATTCCTAAATGTCCTGAGTCCCGAAATTCCCAAATTCCCGAAATGCCCGAAATTCTGAAATCCCAAAATCCCAAAATACCTTAAATGACCAAAATCCCAAAATGCGCAAAGCCCCAAATGGCCAAATAACCGAAATGCCAAAAATCTCGAAATGACCCTATATGACCAAACTCCCAAACTGCGCAAAATCCCAAAATGACCTAAGTCCCGAAAAGTCCGAAAATCCGAAATGCCCAAAATGGGATTGGAAACAAACATCCGAAATAGCCGAATTTCCAAAGTTTCAAAAATAATAAAATGGGATTGAAGGTAAAGGCAAAAATTCCGAAACACCCAAAATCTTAAAAAATCGAGAAACTTCCGAATCGAAAAGACAGCAATGTAGAAAATCGCGGAGTGTCACAAAGCCTGACACAACCGAAATTCAGTGACGAGGAACATGACCAAAATGTGATGGGGGACAAGATGCCAACGTGCCCGAAATTCGGAAATGCGAAAAATCTCGAACGACCTGGAAAGCATTTTATGTTGAAAAAGTTGACCAAAATGGTGCTGGAGGCGAAGTTCCAAAATGGTCAAAATCCCGAAACTTAAAAATGGTCAAAGCCTCATACGACCTGGAAAGGGGTTGAAGGCGATGCCTAAGTTAGTATTGCGAAAATGTTGAAATGCCCTAAATTCCGATATAACCAAGAACTCGAAGTGCGCAGAACATTTCATACCAGGGAAATATTTCGTGACGAATAACTTGAACGAAATGGGATTGGGTCTTAACCCAATGGGTGCCCTAAGTGACCAAAATCGCGAACAGCTCAAAGTCCTGAACGAGTTCAAAAATATTTATGTCTATAAATTTGACCTAAGTGGAATTTGAGACAAAACTCCGAAATGACAAAACTCACAAAATGACCGAATTCCCCTAATGTCGAAATTGCCAACAATTTCCAAATGCCCAAAATCGCTTAATGCCTAAAATTGCAGAATGCCCAACCTCGTGAAATGCCCAAAATCGCGAAATGCCCAAAATCGCTAAATGCCCAAAAATCGAAATGCTCCACAATCCCGAAACGTCGAAAATTCTCGGATGATCAAAGTTTCAAGGGACGTGAGAAATATTTTGTGACGAGAAACTTAACCAAAAAGTGTGAATGGGAGATCGGAAAGATGCCGAAAAGTCCAAAGTCGTGAAGTGCCCCAAAACCTAAAATATCTGAATTCGCAAAGAAGCAACAAAGCTAATAAACGTCTCTTAGCTATGCCCAAAACGAACCAGAAAGCATTTTGTGGACTACTTAATAAGAATCTCTAGAGACTCGGCTTTCATCACGGCATGCTTACTGGCTGTCACTGCTCTCTCTGATGTGTCCCAAGGCAGTCATTTTAACACACGCTTAGTTCTATCAAATGAAAGCCTTTTTTGCGTAATAGAAGGCTTTGATGCTTTTTAGCTGCATGTCATCTCCAGGTTAATGATCTTTGTTGGAATATGTTCACACTTTGTTACCAAAGGCACCAGTTGGAGCTCAACGTCCAGTCATCACTTTCTCGAGGAAGCACTCACGCTCAAATCCAAGAATCAACAAAATTGGCGTTTGTGATCATGGACTTGGGAGGAATCCACGACATTTAAATGATTTTTCGTACCCCACTCTGCAAGTTTTGATGAGTTCCTTCTTACGTGCTTCATCGCAACCTAAGCCGTCTCCTCTTGCGTTGACCCAATGACTCGGTTTTTTAAGAATTTTCGGGTCGAAACAGTGTTGTATCCGAAGACGCTTGACTAGGCGCATGTCGCTGTACAGACGTAGAGTTCGTCGTTCAGTCTTCTCCTCCAGATGCCATCAACGCAAACAGGACCGAAAATCTCACACCAAACTTTTCTCTCGAAATGATTAAGGGCCAGGTTTCCACGCCATAGAGTAGGACTGCCATGATCAAGGAATTATATAAAGCAAGGTTAGTCCTTCGACAGAGGACTTTGTTACTCAATTGCCTCTTGAGGCCAAAGAAACAGCGATTGGCAAGGCTGAATCTGCGTTTGATTCCGGTACTGGTGTTATTGTCCCTGTGTTCCACGGAGCCGAGGTAAACGAACTCCTTGATTACCTCGAAGTTGTTGCTGCCTAGTGTGACGCTCTGTCCAAGACGTCGATGTTGTGCGTCCTTCCTTCATGACGACGTTTACTTCGTTTTGCCCTCATTAACCACCAGACCCAATTTAGCCGCTTCTGCTTCAATGCCAGCAAACGCCTCATTGACGGCTCGCTGTGTTCGTCCAATCACGTCAATGTCGTCGGCGTAAGCTAGCAATTGAACTGACTTTTGGAAGATTGTGCCTCTGGTGTTGACTTCTGAGTTACGCACGATCTTCTCAAGGATGATGTTCCAAGAAGTCACATGACAGCGCGATGCCTTGTCCAAAACCTTTTTTGACATTGAAGGTCTCGGTGAGTTCGTTCCCGACCTTGACGGAGCAGCGAAAGTTCTCCATCGTCATTCTACACAATCTGACCAATTGGGTAGGAATGGCAAAACTAGACATGGCGCTATGTAGCTCGTCTCTATGCACGCTGTGGTCTGTGCGTGGTACCCTGTGACCTGTGGCCACAACAACTCACAAGAGATGGCGCAGTCGAAGTGGTCTGCTTTCTTGTGGGTTGGGCAAACTGAGATTCCACTCATCGGTCCTCCAGTCACATTATACAAATGAGCTGGTGCATGCGCTCAATCAGGCCATCTCAAGTTGCTGACAGTCCATCCGCTCTATCAGCTTTGCTCGACTTCAGTCACGATATTTGACCTCACCTAAGTCGTCTGTTTGCTACAAACTTTCTGTAGAACGTATGGACACCACTGCTCCGGCCAGAAAATGCTTCGAATCTGAGCCATTGGAACAACGCAACAGAGGACTGCCAAGGCTAAGGAGGCGCACACAAGTGGAGAAGGACCTCAATCAACTTGGAGTGCGCAACTGGCGGCAGCTGGCGAAAGATCGTCTTGGTGACAACTTTTCAACAATATTAGCACTCGATTATCTTAGCGATCATCTTATGACCCTCGCAGGTCCACATGATGTATTGGTTGGAAAGGAAACTGCTGGAGAAGGACATTCCCTTCTGAAGCGCCACAAGAAGAAGAAGAAGAAGAAGAAGAAGAAGAAGCCTAATTTGTCTATTTTGATCTTGTCTAAGTCGGGGGGACGGGATTCTTGTCCATCATCGTGCGAATTGAGTGGAACTTTACGGTCTAACTACAAGATTTGGGCCGTCATCGTTGCAAAGGAGTCTGAAGATTCTTACCATCGATTGGGACTCCACTGCCAGTTAGCCATTTTGATCCTGGCAGGCTTCAGTCCGAACAAATAATTTCATAAGATTTTGAATATGTCCACCGAGATTCTGAAATATAAAACGAAACCTCTCATGTGCGAGTGTAACTCGCTCTTACGCAGTTCATCCTAATGTGACCTCCTATCTGCCTTGTGACTAAACAGAGGAAAGAGGAGAAAAAATAACTTACACACTTTCTACTATATGCTTGGATAGTTCTAAAGGACTCCCTCAAACCAGGAAATCCTTCCTTTTGCGGGTGATTACGGGTGACAAAGAACTCAAATTAAGAGAGGAGAAAGGAAGAAAATTTCATATTTCATTTCTTTCTCACATATCCAGTTGCAATTGCAAGGATTCACTGCAGAGAATTGGAAAATTCCCCGAAGGACACTTGTTGCTCGATGAAGACGGAGTGAAATTTGAATTTCAAATACAAAAGGTAATTAACTTCTGCACACACATCTCCCTCTCTCAGTCTCTCCCACCGTCTCACCTGAGTGTATACATTTCGTTTGTGGTTCACATCCTTGCTGCATCCTTTTAATTTAAATTGAGGAATGTAATTCCCATATGAACCACAACAGGCTGGTGGCAGGTAATAAATTGATTTAAACATTCGATAAACATGGTAATCTAAATCAGGACAAATGTCGCCCGTCCCCATCCCCCGCCCACCATCCGCGACTTGACAGAGCGTTGTTCTCAAATAACCGAGGTAAATAATTCTCGGAAATGTAGGCATTCAATTCGATTTTTCATTTTTTGATATTTTTCTTCTTTTTTCAGCGACGTCTTCGACAACGTCCTCACCGTCATCACCGGCTGGAGAGGGAGGACTGTGGGGCTGGGGTGGACTTGTATACAAGCCCCTTGGGTCAAATTGAATTATCCTTGCAAACGATATACAAATAACATCCTAATGTACTCAAAACCGTTCCGTTTTCCCATGAGTGCGGTGGGCGGGGGGAGGGGGGGGAAGGGAGGGAGGGAGTAGCCTGCAGATGAGAAAAAAAAAATTACAAATTCAATTCTCATATCAATTGCCTGGCATATCTTGGATCTGAAGACGGGGGTCAGGCAGTCTGCGGCTGAGACGCCGCGTCTCTCCCCTTCCCCCAAAATCACAGGATATCCCCCGTGCATTTATCAAATTTAAAATCTTTTTCTCGGCGCAATGGCCATTCAATTGGAAGAGTCGAACGGAGATGAATTCATCCGATGAATAATAAATAATGTCAAGACTGTCGGGTGCGGGGGCTGGGTAGTGAAATGAAATCGCTAATCCATCAGAGGATGTTGATGTTGCTGTCGTCTTTGTCGTCGTTTGGTTGGGGGCGGTGGCGGTGGTGGCGGCGTGCGTCGTCGTCGCTCTCTGTCTGAGACAAGAGGCTGATTGATAGATAGATGTGGCTACACACTGACAGGCTAAGTTAACTCAAATGGGTCATTGAGCCTTGTGCGTTGAGAGCATTTGAGCATGCTGGACGCCATGAATAGGCGCGCTATTCAGTGCTACTGTTGCTCATGCCATAGAGAGTGGATTTCGATTTGTCATGTCTGGAGGTGTCTTTTGTGAGGTCTTTAATTTGATCGATTGGCTGGATTCTTATTGATTTCCATTGTAACGCGTGGATTTTGTGTGGCTGCGGCTTTCTCTTCTTCGCCCCAATCAAGGATGACGCGTTACGGTCTTCTCGGAATTTCCATTTTAAGCACGTAGCACACACGCCACGGCTCTCATCGATTGCAGCAAACGAGGACTCAATTTCAGTTGCAGCACAGTTCAATTCTGCCAAAAATCCAACTTCGTCCACGCTCCCATTGCAAAATCCCAACCAGCATCAAGCGCACACAGAAATCTATTCCACCCCCCTCCCTCCCGCCCTACTGGGAACAATAAATTTTCGGATATCACGACACAACTCAATTTCTGGATGGCTTGGCAAACGAGTCAAAACGAACCGAACGGCGTTATCCTCGTCTATGCAGCAGCGTCGTCCGATAGCCGATGTCACGGCAATTAACAAACTCATTCGACACTGAACGTGAACATTTCGAAAGTCAATGCACTGGAACCGGTAAGCTCGGCACCGGCGAAACATTAAAGTTGATTGCACCGTGTTCGCCTGCTAATTAAATCTTCCCCCGGCAAGGAAGAAGGAACATTGAAACGAAAGGGACACATCACGCAGATCCCCTATTCGTTTGTCGTGTGTAAGGTTTTCCGTTTTCTACGGTGCCGGCGGTGCCCCTGGTCCTTGTCGTCGTTGTTCTACTGTGTGATGTTATGTGTATATATTTTTTTTTATTTCGTATTAAACGGTTAAATGAACTCTCATCCTGTGATGGCACATTTAACACTTCATCCCCCTCACTTTGCTGCGGCCTGATTCTCCTGCCATCGAAGCACCCACTTTCTTCAGCCAGCCACTAGCAAGCGGGGCGACTTTTTTTGTGCTCTGTCGAGGCATCGCCTCCACGGCCTCTCTCACACAGGATGTTTAATCAAATTTTATGTTTCCTTCCCCCCTCTCCGTAGCTTGGCTTGTAATAATTTGCAATTTTCATTTAATTTTGATTAAATTTTAAGAGAGCTCGCAACGATTTTGCTTTCTTTGCGTTTTTCTTTACTCCTCTCTCTCTCACTCTCCCCCTCCTTCCTTTGTCCTCGTCATCATCCTACCCCCCCACCCCCCCCCCCCCCCTTCATCGTCATTCGCCTTTACCTAAACGAAATTTAATAAGAGTACGAGTATTTGACAGAAGAAAGACGAAGGAAGTCCTCTGCTGGCACGGGTGGCAGAGTCCTCCTCTGCACCGAAATGAAATGAAATGTATCAGGACATGTCATGTGCGACACAGCAGCAGCCTCCTAGGTGGCAAACGACACTACACGGCTGTGTGCCACACACAAACACGGCGGCGGCTTATATCGATGCTAATTGGCGGGGGGATCGCTACTGAGTGCGGGGAGTGGTGGAAGAAGATGGGTTTACCACCTACACATACGGTGATGGCATCCGAGTGGATTAGTAGTGTGGCTCGGATTTGAATTGCAGATGGGTTTAAGGAGCAACGCAGCATCGTCGTCCTTTCTCTTCGCTTACCTCTGTCAGACTGGGTTTTTTTTGTGGATGGTGGGGCATGTGGGGGGGCTGTATTATCTCTGTGGTTGAGGTGTAGGTTGTATCTTCGTTTGCACATTTTGTTGACGTGAATGTCCTTTTGTGACTCAGTTCTTATTTGAAGAAAGTTGGTTTCTTAAAGTCTGTTAAAGGGACTGAGCGACTGGAAGACTTAAAGTAGGTTCTGTGAGGCTCTCAAAACCTCCAACACAAGTGTCTCTAACAGCAGACCGCCTGAATCTTAACCATCATCGCAGCTATCGCAGCTCTGGGAGACTTTCGAAACTCCAAAACCATCGTTTTTAACCATTTTTCACCAAAAATTCACCAAGAGTGTCCACATCTGGTTGCTGTTATTCGTTTAGCAGATTGAAGACCTGGGAACGTCTTAAAAAGTGCAAGATCTCATTTTTTGGCAGCAAATACCTCTCAGTCACTCGGTTAAGGCAGCTCTATAGGTTCCCAAACCCTTCAAAGCCATCATTTAAGCCTCGTAAGACCTGAAACTTCATCAAAGCATGCAGTTTTCCCGTCTTACTTTTAGCCTTTAGGGAGGTTAAGGAGGTTAAACGAGGGTGGGATGATGGGAGGGAGAGAGGTAAAAAGGGAGGGAGGTAGGGAGGAATGGAGGGATGGAATAAGAAATGGAGGAAAGAAAGGAGGTAGGGAGGGTGGAAGAGAGGTAAGAAGGAAGCGAGGAAGTGAGTGAGGAAGGGTGGAAGGGATGGTGGGAGGGGAGGGGGGTGAGAAAGGAAGGAAGGATGGATGGGAGAAAGGAAGTGAGAGGAAGAGAAAGGGAAACCCCCAAAAATGTCAAAATCATAATTTCCAACACCAGTTCAATAAGAAACAACAAATCGTCGTTAAAACCCCGTTTTTCTTCTTCTTGTCTTCTTCTCCATCTTCCCCCCTTTCTGTGTGACATAACAGTGACCCTGGGTACAGATGATGTTCCCCTTCAGCTAGCACGGTCAGTGACATATATTCAATTTCGCACCTTAAGTTGGTTGAGGTCCTTGTCTCCTTATGGGCGCCATGTCAGAAGAGATAATCCTTTGCTGTATTGTCCCATTGGAAAAAACCCCTCATTCATCCACAAATTTTTCTCAAAGAAGACTTAGGTAGCTCTGGGTGCTTCTCAAAAACTCCATGATCAACTTTTTCAGTCCCAAATCCATATAAGAGTCCAGAAACTGCGTCAAATGTCCCTGTATTTGCTCTTAATTAGCCTAAGTGTACCTATGGGAGTTTGAAAAAAAAGACCAAAGACAAAGTTTTTAGCCCCCAGTCCAAAACAAAAACCAAGAACTTCGTTAAAAACACCTCTACATCAATTAGTCTCAAATAAAATATGGAAAACCCCCTAGAAAAAAACAAGGTTTCTAACACCAAATCCACCCCAGTTGCAGCTAAAATTCTCTAATTGACTCTTCTTCTTCGGATGGTGCTACAGTCTGGGGTGGACCTGGGCATTAACCAGCATGCCACTCCAGCTGCTTCCAATTGCGCACTCCAAGTTGGTTGAGGTCCTTTTCCACTTGTGTGCGCCATCTCAGTCTAGGACGTCCTCTGATGCGTTGTCCCTGTGGTTGGGATTCGAAGACTCTTCGCGCCGGAGCAGTGTTGTCCATCCGCTCTACATGGCCCAGCCACCTTAAACGTTGTATCCGTAGACGCTTGACTAGGCTCATGCCGCCGTACAGCCCATACAGTTCGTGGTTGAATCTTCTCCTCCAGATGCCATCAACGCAAACAGGACCAAAAATCGCACGCAGAACTTTTCTCTCGAAGAGACCAAGGGCTTCCTCATCCGCTTTTAGTAGCGTCCAGACTTCTGCGCCGTAAAGCAGGACTGGGATGATCAAGGTGTTGTACAAAGTCACTTTGGTCGTTCGGGAGAGGGCTTTATTACTCAATTGCCTCTTAAGCCAAAAGAAACAGCGATTGGCAAGAGTGATTCTGCGCTTGATTTCGGTACTGATGTTCTTGTCCCTATTCACCGCTGAGCCGAGGTAGACGAAGTCCTTGATTACCTCGAAATGTCTGCTGCCCATAGTGACGCTCTGTCCTTGACGTCGATGTTCTGCGTCCTTCTTCGATGACAGCATATACTTCGTTTTGACCTCGTTTACCACCAGTCCCACTTTAGCCGCTTCCGCTTCGATGCTAGCCAACGCCTCGCTGAGCTCTGCCGATCACGTCAATGTCATCCACATAAGCTAGCAGTTAAACGGACTCGTGGAAGATCGTGCCTCTGATGTTAACGTGTGAGTTACGCACGGTCCCCTCAAGAATGATGTTAAAGAAGTCGCATGACAGTGCGTCGTCTTGTCTAAGTCTTTTTTTGACATCGAAGGTCTCGGTGAGTTCACTACCGACCTTGACGGAGCAGCGAGAGTTCTCCATCGTCATCCTACACAATCTGACGAGATCTAGACATTGCACTGTATAGCTCGTCTCTATGCACGCTGTCATATGCGGCCTTGAAATCGACGAATAGATGATGGGTGTCGATTTGAACTTCTTGGGACTTCTCCAGGATTTGCCGCAGTGTGAAGATCTGGTCAATTTTGGACTTCCCTGGCCTGAAACCACACTGCTAAGGACCTATCAGGTTGTTGACGAACTGTTTCAGGCGCTCACACAATACGGCAGAGAGAATCTTATACGCGATGTTAAGGAGACTTAGCCCTCGGTAGTTGGCGCAGTCGAAGGTGTCTCCTTTCTTGTGGACCGGGCATACGATGCTGAGATTCCACTCGTCGGGCATGCTTTCCTCCGACCATACCTCACAGATGAGCTGCTGCATGCACCCCAGCCGCTTTGAACAGCTAATTGACTCTAAATTAGTCTCAATTCAGGTCTGGGCGACCCTCAAAAACTGAAGGACATCGTTTTTAACATCAGGTCCTTCGAAAATTTCAAAAAATTTTTCGAAAATCTCATAATTTTCCCAAAATTAGTTCGAAAGAAGGTCAATTAAGCTCAGAGAGGGTTTCAAAACTTCATTTCAACACCAAATCTCTCGAAATAAAACCCACTTCGCCTCGATGTGCCTTAAATTTCAATTAAAGCTGTCTCCTCTGTCCCGTTTCATCATTCGCATACCGCCATGAGTGCTCCATCTCTTCGGAATCAATAAATATTTGGCATATCCATGAAATGCTCTGTGTATCTGTCACGTCATATCTCGCCAATGAAACCTCAAAAATATCATGAATCGCCACCAACAACCCCACCCCCTCAACACCACCCAGTCTGTTAAATATTCCCATGTTTCGAAGCCCCCCCTCCCACCCCCATGACTCCATAATGAATGTTGACGCGCAGACTTATTCAGACCAAACAACAACCGGAATCCTTTTATTCTCTTTTCGAACTCAAAGAGTACAGACGAGCGTACGATAGCTCCGTTCCCCTTCCGAAAAATAGACACACACAAGCTCCTCACCTCCGCACCACCCCGCTAATAAAAGAAAAAAATTGTTTATCGCAAACAAATTCACTTGGATGTCATTATTCATCGCAATGAATTGATAAACACAACGTCCTGCGCGTCCTGGAAACACACAAAAATCGAAGCTTTGGGACCTATACACACCAGCGACCCCCCCCGCCCCAAAAATTCATTCATTCTCGCATTGTCGTCCGCATTGACTGGGGACATGTGTAACGTCGTGCATCGCAACAGGAAAGGACGATGACTGCAAGTGACTATACATGTGTAGCGATGAGCCCCGCCAAAAGTGTTGCGACTGCGAAATAACCGCCAGCATTGATGGATTTTCGCACAGCTGATGTTTGCTCTGTGTCGGTGATGAAAAGGGGGTGGGGTGTGGGGGCGGGGTGCTGTAGGAGTGGGGAACTTGTAAATCAATCAATTTTGCATTAAGCTACGTGGTGTAAACCCCATTTTCGATGTATGCATGAATTTATGCAAGCTGGGCTTACGCTATTTGTGCACGGAAAGGACTTCACCACGCACATATTTTTTTTCAGTCCTCTCTCGTCTCTCTCTCTCTCTCTCCCTCTATCTGTCTCTCCGGCAGTAAGAGGCTTTTAGGCTGAACCATTGTATATGTTAAGGGTTCTGAAACGTAAAGGCGGCTTTTTATTTTTCATGGCTTTAGTTGGCTTTATCAAGCAGGTCTATGGCCAGTATTGTGAAAAAAACACCAAATACTGAACAGTCAGTAAACGAGGATGGAGGATGAAGAAGGGAAAGGAAGACAGGAAATGGTCCAGCTTATCGCACATCCTTCCATACTTGTCACCTGCCCAAGAGGAGAATCGGAAAATATCAAAATTCCGTGTCAGTTCTGCTTGTATGGCACTACAGCTAAGGTCCGTCTATTTGCCCACACTGTAAGCTTTCTTTCCCTACATGTAGGCAATGTGAACTTTGTCGACGACTTGGTGTCCAACTCGTTCATTCTTTTTCTTGAACCTGTGCCTCAGTCTGGAGTGAATTTAGGGCTCAAACAACATGCCTCGACAGTTGCCTCCAAGTTGATTGAGGTCCTTCTTCACTTCTGTTCACCGTCTCAACTTATGCCTCTACCTCGTTGGCTCGGATTCGAAGATTTCTCAAGTCGATTCAGTGTTGTCCACGCGCTCTACACAGCCTAGCCATCTTAAGCCTTGTAGTGGAAGGCACTTGAAAGCGGTTCATGCTGCTGCACAGGCTGTAGTGCAGCCTCCTCCAGATGCCATCAACCCAAACAGGGCCAAAACTCGAACGCAGAATTTTTCTTTCGCAACGACCAAGGGCCTCCTCATACGCTTTTAAAAACGTCCAAGTTTCTGAGCCATCAAGCAGGACAGGGATGATCAATGGGCTCTGCTGCTTGATTGTCTCTTCGGCTCAAAGAATGAGCAAGAGAGAGATTGTGCCACCTGCCCGTAGTCAATATTTCCTTGACCTTGACTACCACTGACGGTCTTCCCGGGATTAGGATATTTTTGGCGTCTTTCCTTGATGACAGACGATGTGCCTTTGTCAGACTCATTCTAGCCTCTGCCGTATCAATGCCTTCATTGCCGGCTCACTGTGTCTACCCAAACCTGTCAAGGTGGCGCAAACAACCAGCCGATCGAATTGTTGGAAGACCATGGCTCTAGTTATCCACTTGGCAGGATTTTCTTCAGAATGACGTTGACAATGCCGCATGACTCCTTGTCTAAGGCAGCCATTGAGTTCAGTTCCTACCTTGCAGGAGCATCGAGAGGTCTCTGTTGTCATTGCATGCGATCTTTGGTTTGAATGCCAAAACTAGAGCTGACACGGTGCACGCCATCTCTACAAACGCTGATTCGACAGGCATGTAGAGCCGTGCCTAGATTTTACACCAACCTACCAACCTCGTCCAATTGTGAACGATGTCGCTTCTTCATCAAAGTCGACAACAGATCCACTGAGACAATTCCCATCGTCATGCCCCACTCAGCATCTCAGGACTGGCGCGGTGTTGGAGGCCGGAGACTAGCTCGGCTTAAAGCAAAAAGAAGAAAGTTTGCAAAGCCCAAAAAACAAACTCAGAATTTGGCCCCTCCCTCGGACCTCAAACCTCGGAAACTTCTCTGCAAGCCAAAGCCTCTGGCTCCGACGCAATATTCTTACCAGAGTGGAAAACCCTACGAGACTGCGCTCCAAAATTTTGTCAGAAGGATCAAATGCGTACTTGACAAGAAAGAGAACCCGCCAGGCATCTTCATAGATCTAGAAGATCCCTTTGACAGTGAGATGGCATCTGTAACTCAGTCTGGGAACACGATGCATTTGGGCTCTTAATGAAAGCAGCATTCATGGGCGGAATTAAAATTGCGGACACGAACTGTGGCCAGTAGGTAATGACGGGGGCAGGCAAAGGCTGCATGCAAGGCAGCGTCCTGTCTCCTCCTTTCTTCTGGTTGACTCTCTGCGCAACACTCTCAACTGTTTAAGTACACCCAGGTCTACGGGGTTGACGAAGACGTTACGTTTGTAGGAACCTGCTTGTTGGTAGTTCTGGACGTCATCGATGATAGATGTCCTAGGTATGAACTTTCGATAGGCTGTCTTAAAACCAAGATTGTCCCCTCCACCAGAAGGAGGACCTTGACTGATGTGAGCATTTCTGGGTGCCATCTTGGATAGGAAACTTTTGTGGAACCCATTAAGCCGATAACAGAGAACGCGCTGTCGGATCTGGGGATGAAAATGAACAAACTCTGTGGCCTTTCACCAACAGGATCCATCTGAAGCTACAGGGCTATGGTTAGGGCTCTTCTTTCCTTTTCGGTGGAACAAGCTCGCCCGTAACTACGTATTTGCTTTTTTTTTCCCTAGGCTTCAAGGAACTGTTTGCCTTGACTGCACCTTTCTTCCCTTCCTTTACATTTTTGACTCTGGTCTAGAAGGACTTCTTAGTCCTGACTGAATGTACACATCAGGAGCTGCGCTTCTTACCCCACATTGGATGTACACATCAGGACCGGCACTTTAAGGGCTATCTTCTTGTTAAAGGGAAGTGGCCGTGGCTTGATTTTCGATGGCCTTCTGACAACACACTCATGGCAAGTCGTCTTACACAGCAATAATCCTTCGGCGTCGTACACACAACATCTACTTTCCCTGTACTCAGCACTGACTCTGGCCAGAATATAACACAGGAAAGGGTAGTAGTCGATGGCAGTACTTGTGGCTTCCTGCAAGACGACAACTTCAGACTGACTACGTAATTTTTCGGTTTCCCAAGCGGAAGCCTATGTGGTCCTGAACGATATTCTGAAAAGCAAGCAGCGACAGTCAAGCTCCGCCTAAGGCCTTGATAAAGCCTTCAACAGCTTCGAAGGTAGTTCAGGAATGAAAGTCTTCTCTGAATTTGATTAACACTTTGTTTGGGTCATAGCTCACCACAGGATCACTGGAAAGAGAGTGAACGAACTTCCCATTGAAGGATCTTATGGACTGTAAGCGACTATGGAGCTATCCTCGTTCTTAGTTAAGACTTCGATCGATGGCTGGGCCTCTCGAGAGCCCTACGACTGGAGGTGGCACCTTGGATGGAGTTCAACCAAATTTCCCAAACCTTTTCCCAGTCCACAGCATTCGTGTTATCTCAAAACAGAAAAAGCTTCCGATGACTTGTCCTTGTAAAGACGACCCACTAACCCTTCGCCAAACACCGAAGTGTGCCATAATTGGACGATGAAGGCGCAGCAGGGGTGCTTATGGAGAAGGATGAGGCCACCGGAGAGCACTTCCTCAGTAACTGTCCCGCCTTTACTCGGATAAAGAGGCTGATTTTCGACGTCAGCGTGATGGAAAATGTCTTTTCGAGAGAAAAGTTTTGCGTGCGATTTTTTGATCCTGTTTGCGTTGATGGCATCTGGAGAAGAAGACTTAACGACGAATTCTATGTGCTGTACAGCGATGGCACGGTCATGTGGAGCGTATGGACACCACTGCTCCGTCTCGAAAAGTCTTCGAATCTGAGCCATTGAAACAACGCAACAGAGGACGGCCCAGGCTAAGGTGGCGCACACAAGTGGAGAAGGACTTGGAGTGCGCAACTAAAGGCTGCTGGCATGTTGATTGAGACCCAGGTCCATCCCGGACTGTAGCGCGACAAGAAGCAGAAGAAGAAGTGATGGGAAATAATGACGTAGACTCCTTCTTCCAGAGACTCTTGCTGGTATTCCTTCGGACCGCAATCAAAATTCAGGAAGGTTGCTGCCAGGCAGTACAGTGCATCAGTTTTCAGGTTTTACTGATCCAGTGAAGTGTAGAGACTCGACAAAAAAAAGAGTCCTGTGAAACCTTAGTCAGGGCAGACCATGCAATCCCCACTTTCATGTCGTTGCAACCTCCACTTCTCTGTCCTTCTCCATTTCAAGGAGTTTCATAATTTCTTGTGGGAAACATGGCAGTAAGTGAAGAACTCAATTGACGAAGATGCTTTTTTCGAACTTCTCCTTCCACGATTTGGTGACGTGATTCATGAGGAAATAGTTGGGACAAGTCTAACCGTTCATCTGGTGTCTTTGACTGTTGCTTCGCGAGTCGATGGCAGAAGATCGAATAGATTTTGAAGGTCTCCTTAAGTGAATCATGCATGGTCAAGCAGAAACGATGACGGAAAGGATCCCTGGCCCGCGAAGCAAATGTCTCGAAGCCCCTCCATCCAATGATCAAGGATTCCTTTCCTTTTCCAAACAGAGCTTCAAATTCTTACCACAACATCTTAAAGAAGCCGGCTCCCCCCATCTCCCCCCACAGGAGCTCTTTCAATCAGCATCAGACTTCCAAGAGTGTCCCAGCCAGTGGTGGACAACCTTCGGTCACCGAAAACAATCCATCGCTTGTTATAAATAATTGCACTTTAATTTCAAATACTTCTGTTTTTTTCTTCAGCACAAATATGAGGTACAAATCTTCACTTACATCCTAAACCATTCACAGACTGAATACGGCCACGAATCGCCTCCAACTGCCACCCCTGCCAGTGTCTGGCAGTTACAACCACCCCTGTCTGCCAGTGCCCCGCTTGACGGGACTCCTCGGCGGTGGCACAATGACACTCGCCTCCGATGTCGTATCGCCAAAGATCTGCTCCACACTGTCGTCCACCTCGAAGAACGTCACCTCGAACGAGTCGGTCGGCATGGGCGGGTACGCGGGATGCACAGTTGACGAAAACTTACTTAGCATCGGTGGCTTGGGCCTGTCCCGCACAGCAGCACTTGCAGAGGCCTCCTCCGCATGCGGCGCTGGTGGTGGAGGTTTTTTAATTGCTTTGCCCGCCGGCTGCTGCTTGGCATCTTTACGCTTCCCGTTGGTTGCGCCCGCTGCACCGCTACCACCCAGACTGGATGCAGATAGAATCACTTCATTTCGGTCCTTTGTCCCTGTTGACTTGCAGTCCTGTAGCACTTTCTGGCGCGAATGCGAGTGCTGCTTGAAGGAGTGTGGTGGCGATATGAATCCATATTCAGTGACAACTGGGTGAACGTCCCGCGGCAAGTGGTGGTGTGCGCCGCTGGAGTGGGAGATGTCTTCGGCGAGCTTCCGTGCGGCTCGTGCATTCGCAATGGCGTCCTCATTCACGGGGGCGCCGCTCAGCTCTTCGCTGATTTTGTTGAGCAACTCCAGCAGGGTGCTCGTCTTCTCGTCCTCGAACTCGATGGTGGGTGTCTCGTGGCCCCCGTGGGGAGGGGATAGTAGAACTAACCTGAAGCGAAGAGAATCGATCAGAAAGCTGGGTGAGGATGGGGGTGGGGGTGCCTTGTGTCACCTCTTAGCCTCGCCAATGGCCCGCTGCAGATGCTGCAGATTCTTGAAGCTCTCCTTGTTGTAGCAGCGTCCGATTTGCGAATTCTTCGCCACGCCCTGGATGACCATGGACCACTTGTGGGCCACCGACTGGTTGGCCACCATGCGCGCCACGCGCTGGAACCGGGCCTTCGGGTCCTCATGGGGAGGAGGCGGGTTAGGCTCACTTACGACTTTAATCTCATTAATATCGCCATCGCCGTTAACATTATTAGCTGAAGCTGAAGCATTTTTGCTGTTACTCACCGCGGTTGGCACGGGGGCCACTTGGAATCCCTTCATGAGGCGGCGCTCCCAAATCTTGGCGTGCTTCGCGCGGCAGGCTGAAAGGAGAGGTCATGAGAGAGGAGCGAAGCGAAGGCGGAGGATGTCTGGGAGGACTTACGTTTCTCCTTCTTGGCGGCAGAGGACACGTCCATGCCGTTGTTATCGAAGATCTCCATCAGCTCGTAGCGCATGGTAGAGATGTCGGCCTTCACCTCGTTGATGTCATCCTCGGTAACAGGGGTCTGCTCCTGCTTCCTGTGGTTGGCGGAGACATACCGCCATACCAGCGACCACATGATGTTGGCGTAGCGGTTTTCTTGAAGCTTCTCCTGGCGTTTCTTTAAATGGAGAACGTTTGAGTGGAAGTTGGGACGTTCGCCCGAATCTGCTTCTTACCTGGGATCGCTTGCGGGCAAGCTCCTTGCTGGACTTCCTGCAGAGTCTAATGAGCCACTTGATGGACGGGAAGACGTTGAAGGGTGGCGGCAGAGTAGAGCAGTCCTCAAAGTAGCTCATCCACAGTTTTGTCCGCGCGAACTTCCACTCGGTGTCGGAGTGTTGCTGGAAATGAAAGAAATTTCCTCGTGAACCTTGGCATTCGTGGCGCTTGCGCGTGTGTGGCTTACATCGATCAGGGCGTAGGAGTTGGACATCATAGCGATGAGGAGGTTCAGAAGGACGATGACGTTGATGACGCTGTACGACCCATACATCAGGAGTCCCCAGAAGCGAGTATACGACTTGATGCCGGTCAACTCGAAGTTGTCCAGGCCCACCATTCCGAAGCTGGCCCAAAACAGCGACTGCGAGGATTCAAACAAGCTGCCAAAGGGTCAATTTAATCCCTATCCGAGATTTCATTCGCATCATACTCACTTCCCGAACCGCCTCCACTTCATGCACGCGTCTCCAGTGCCCTCCCAGTCTGCTCGTCCGTCGGGCAAATGGTAACACTTCTGCTTCTCCAGGTCCGCGAAGTACCAGAGCAGCTGGTTGAGGCCGCAGGCGAATGCGAACAGGATGAGGGAGTAGATGAAGAAGAACTTGACGATGTCGATGACCATGCGTCCGAGGGAGATCTGCAACGGCCCGAGGTGTGGGTTGATCGAGAAGAGATGCACCAGCTTGAGGGCGGAGAAGATGTTCGCCCCGGCAAAGAGTCCTTCAGCGATAAGCTGCGGATCGAAGGCGTTCCACTTTTCACGGGGCACAAACGCCACCGCTGGATCCTTCTCGATCTCCCTACTCTGCTGGACATAGGCCAGGACTCTGAAATTTGAGGCACAAGGTGAGCACAAGAATCTTCACAAGAAGGACAGCGGCACCTCAGGCAGAGCACACTGATGTAGAATCCATTGCGGAGGAAGTCAATGAAGTTCCACATGTTGCGGAGGTAGTTCTTCATGCCCAAATTGAAGATCTCCTGGACCTCTTCCCAGAGGAACCCGGCCAGGTAGCAGACGACGATGATCTCCAGCTTGGTGGGTCCTTTGCCACGTTGCCGGCGTTGGCTCTCCTTCAGCTCCTGCTTCATCTCCTCAGTCCCGAAGAACCGGATGACGTCGTCTTCGGCACGCTGAGAGACAAGAATCAGTATGACTACGGAAGACGCGGTCAGAGCAAAGGAAACGAACGAGGAGACGCGGCCACTTACAGAGGAAGAAGAGGTAGGAAGACGCGTGGATGAGGAACTTCATGAACGGCTTCCGCATGAGGTTGCCCACTCTGGAGTTCGGCGCGATCATGTACACAAGGCAGTAGAGTGGAAACAGCACCGCCACCTGAGCGATGTTCAGCATCCTCTGGAGAGCGCTCTTGCGACGGAATCCTGGAAGGCCTTCATACCAAATCGCCGCCAGCAGTTGTTGGACGTTTGGGTGGGCTACGAACTGGGGGAAGACAATGAGCGGCCAATTCAAGAGAAGCCCTCCTTACCTTCTTCTGCTTGTAGGTGATGGCCTGCTCGAGGAGGCTCAGCGTCATGCGATCCCCTGGCTCGTAGCTGGACTCTGGGTCGTAGTTGATGATGATGGCCAACTCCTCTGAGGTGCGGGTCTGGTCGAGGAGGTCCACAGCGAACTGCTGGCACTGCTTCCGCAACTCGAGGTACTCCTGCTTGCACTCCTGCTCGGTGAACGCCAGATTCTTCAGCTCCCACGACAACTCAAAGGCCGTCATCAGGGGGTCGTGGGAGGTGAGACTGATGAGGGAGGGGCTCGCCAGGGCCTTGTAGATGTTCACCCGTGCCAGAGAGTAGCGAAGCGCATCCTCCGTCGACTGACGAACGCACTCCTCACAACCGCATCTGGAAGAGAGAGCACTCACTGTGGTCGCGGTTGGAAGACGAAGGCGGACACCGACTTACTTGATGTCATGGGGAGTGGGAACGGCAGCTCCTCGATCCAGCAGCAGCTTGAGAATCTCAAAGTTATTCTTGTGGGCAGCCAGGATGAGGGGGGTGATGTCCGGCGGGAACATTGCGATGTTTATGTCGACCTTCTGCCAGCTCTGCAACGAAACCCAAGCCAACTACAGTCACAAAGTGAAGCTCAACACGTCGCGACAGACAATGCAAACAACCGCTCAATCAATGAACTCCTCAAAGGATCCATCAGAGAGGGAGGCAGAGAGAGGGGCGGCTGTCACTGTTCACATTCGCAACGACCGACAAAACTCACATACAACTCCCCCTCGGTGTAAATCAATTCCTCGTGCTCGAGCAGCAGCTCCACAGCCTCGACAAACTCCGCATCTATGGCATGCAGCAGAGAGTCCTTCGTCTCCACGCCCATTATAACCAGCAGCTCCACCATCTCCAGATTCTCGCTGTCAATGGCGAGAGTTAGTGCGCGTCGACCCAGAGGATCCATACAATTGATATTGATGTGCTTCTTGCGATGTGCCCGCTGTAGCATCCTGCAAAAGGACACGGAAAACCGATGAAGAAAAGGATGATATTATTGTGTGTTTGAGGGGAGGGGGGTGGGGGACATCACCCCCACTACCGTATGATGAGCGTAATATATTGAACGGGTGAATGGCTTCTGGAAACATGTGTACAATCGACAGGATAACACACTAATACAAGGCAAGGCAAGGCTGAAAGGAGCGAAAGCATAGTGTTGTGCTGGGATTTTTCTTTTCTTCATCCTTCCAGGACATTGAGCCAGAATCAGAAATCAATGGGTTCCCCCGGTGCCGTCAACGGCAAGCCAGTCGCTAGTCAACCAGTCATAGTCACCATCAGCGCTATTTAATGGACAATTTGCTAAGGAAGCACAATGTGCGCGCCGAAAGGAGGAGCAGGCGACGACGACGACGATGACAACACCGAGGCCGAGGATTAGAGATGTGTGCTCGAAGGACGAGGGGATAATGGGTTGATAGTAGTAGCAGCAGCAGATTGTGTGACTCTCGAGAGAAAATTGGGTTAAGCACACACAGAGCACATCCACACATGTAGTCGGCGATGAACGCGTCCTCGTGCCCCGTCGCCGTCGCCGCCGCCACCCTCACCCCTCTACTCCCCTCATGGCACATTGAAGTTAATGACTTAAGTGTGTAAGTAGCAGGATGTTTGAGTTCGAATAGTTTCCCTGGGAAATTGCTTGCTAAATGCGGTCAGGAATTTTTATTAAAAACCGCTGAAGTAAATTATTGCGGTGCGAGTGTGTGCGATGAATACGTTATCAGCGTGCGGATGGTGGGGACGAATGAATTAAAAGGAATGTGCACTGATTATGGGAATGTGAGATGGAGGGGGGGGGTTGAGAGTGAATTATTTCAAGGTCTTATCCTGTTTGGTCACCACACTGGCATTTATAACGACTGTTGGTCGGTATTTACTGTTTATGGGGATACTTCCGGTCTAGTTGAGTGTGTTTGTGGGGAGTGACGTTGTTTTTTTTTTTTTGGGTTTGTTTTAGTTTGTGGCAATGGCCGACACTTGAGATGGGCGGCATTAATTGTTCGTCCCTTGGGTGAGGAGGGGCAGAGAAATGATGTGATAAGTTGATTTTATCTTTTCTGTGGGAAGGGACAAGTTAAATGGGATGCAAGGAAGGATGTTTTTTCGCTTGTATTTGCTTTGGTTCATAACTAAGAGGGGGGTGTTGGAAAAGTACATGGCTATGCTTTTGCAAAATGTCAACAATGCTAGAAATGATCAGAAAGAAATGATTAGAAGGAAGAGACCGGAGTGTTGTTTGTTACTCTAGCCGCCGAAATGAAAAACTGTCTCGCCAGAAAGGATGATTTTTTTTCCAAAAATGATTGTCCAATTCAAGACAAAAACTGTGAAGTTTTATCGAAGCTGTTGGTAGTGCGCATTCAATTGCTGAATCAATCAGACCGAGAAAAAGTATACAACCATGGCCAAAGGTTGAACGGAGGCAACACGCCCCCATGCCCACTCCTTTGAAATGTCTTATTCGGGATTTCGTTCGAAATTTAGGCCAGTTTGGGATTTTTGTCAATGCGGAATATTTGTCATTTCGGACTTCTGTTCAATTTGGGACCAATAGCAGATTTTGTGCTAATTTGGAATTTTGGCCCAATGAGTATTCAAAACTATTTGACCAAATCGCGACGTAAGCCGATTCGGGACATTGACCAATTCGGGTCTTAGGTCGATTTCGATCAATTCGGGATTTCGACCAATTCAAAATTTAGGCCACTTTGGGATTTTTGTCAGTTCGGAATATTTTCCGATTTGAACTTCTGTCCAATTGGGACGAATAGGAGAATTTGTGTCAGTTTGGGATTTTGGCCAATTGTAGATTTTAAATTATTCGGGATTTATGCCAATTCGGGCCTCAAGCCGATTCGGTATTTTGAACAATTCGAGTTTTAGGCCGATTTCGATCAATTCGTTATTTTAGCCAACTTAGGATTTTGGCCAATTTTGGATGTTTGGCAATTCAGAATATTAGGCAAACCGGAATTATGTCAAATTTGTGACCAGTAGGAGATATTACACCAATGTGGGATTTTGTGCCAAATCAATATTTTGGCTAATTTGGGGTATTTGCCAATTCGGACTTCTGTCCAATTTATGACGAATAGGAGAATTTGTGCTAGTTTGGGATTTTGGCGAATTCAGGATTTTGGCCAATTTGGAATTTTTTGCAAGTCGGCATATTTGCCAATTCGGAACTCTGTCCAATTTGGGACGAATAGGAGAACTAGTGCCAGTTTGGGATTCAGGATTTTGGCCAATTTTGAATTTTTTGCGAGTCGGCATATTTGCCAATTCGGAACTCTGTCCAATTTGGGGCGAATTGGGATTTTGGCCAATTAAACATTTTATCCTATGCGGGACTTCGGCATTTTGATTAATTCAGGACCAATTCAGGATTTTGGCCAATTCGTAATATGTGCCAATTCGGACTTCTGTCCAATTTGGGGCAAATAGGAGAATTTGTGCCAGTTTGGGATTTTGGCTAATTTAGAATTTTTGCCAATTTGGGATGTTTGCCAATTTGGAATATTTGCCAATTCGGAATTCTGTCCAATTCGGGACCAAAAGAAGATTTTGTGACAATTTGGGCTTTGGCCAATAGAGAATTTCAACCTACTCGGAATTTTGACCAATTCGAAACGTAAGCTGATATGAGAGATTGGCCAACTCAGAATTTTGGCCATTTCGGGATCGAGCCGATTTAGGATTTTCACCAATTCAGGATCCCTGTCTATTCGAGATTTTGGTCAATTTCAAGATTTTGAAAAATTTGCATTTTAGCCGTTATGGAAATTTTGAACTTTGGGACTTCGTCCCCAAACCAAACTAAACGCAGTCTGGCTACAGTTTGCAAAACTGGTCAACAAAAGATCCCCTAAACTGATGTCTATTCCCGACAGATATAATTCCATCGGGAGCCATCAGTGTTTGGACCGCTCGTGTTAACAATTTTGGAAATCCTGATTTCATCTCGTTTATCGTCATTCATCCCTATCCCACCCATCGTCGGTCATTTTTTTCAAAGACTCCATACGATAAAAAGAAAATCCTTTCTAAGTATCTACCTCTCTCTCTCTCTCTCACCCCCTCTGGGGATTTCTCTAAACAACCTTTTAAATAAAACAAAAGGCGTAACAAAAAAAACACAAAAACGAGCGCCCAACAGAGACAGAGGACAGCCATTGTCACCATTCTTGTCACGCATCGGTCATAAGCGATACGCACACAGTTGTCTGTCTGCCGTCCGTCGCACGGCCTCATGTGAATAACGACAATGACCGAAACGGTCGTTGAGGAGGATACGCCACGACAAAAATGGAATAAACATGGTTATTATGATTGTTCAAGTGCTTCGAGTCAGCCGAGGACTGGGCGGAATGTCACATCCTGGCGGTGGTCGCAAGCCGTCCGAGTGCGCTGCGTGTGTATAGCATAAAAGGATATGACATGGCGATTAAATGAGGACATAATTTTGCATTACCGGGGATGGGTGGATGTGCGTTTTCAAGTCATCTTGGGCGGTTTTAGTTTGATCTTAGTTTAGCCTCAAGGTGCAGGATTTTTCTTTTTCTCCTGTTCATTCTCGCTCTTTGTTACTTTTTTATGAACATCGGGCAGCATTTGAATGGATGGGTGGGAGCAGAAGTTCCTGCACGATGCACAGCGGGTAGCGAAGTGGTCTGGGGAAGCAATTACATGGCACGGCATGTCCTGCGGTCTGATCCCGGGGAGAAGTGTATGTGCTCGGGCTGCTGACAGTTATTCTGATTTTCCTTAACGATGCCAACTGGAGACATGGAATAATAATCGTTGACCACCAAGTCGTGGGGGCAGTCTTATGGTGATTGAGGGGGCTGGATGTTTGGAGGAAGTCTAGATGTGTGTAGATTATTTGAATTTTCGAAATTTGAAAGGGATGTGTCCTTTGTGTTGATAGGAAACTTTCACAAATCGCAGCTGCTTAGGGCATCACCCCCACGTGTCAGATGTCAAACAAAGCGGAAAAAAGCAGCATCAATCATAATCACTTAAGGCCCAGATCTTCAGGAAAACATCTGACATCCTGGCGTCATGACAAACACAAGGATCTCAAAGAGGGAGGGGAAAACTTTAGAACTCGACACAAGCGTCAGATTATTCCGTTTCGCGAGCACACCAGCACCTTGCACAGGTATGCTTAGCGATTTGTCAACATTAATTGAGGTGTTCCCCGCCCACACACACACACTCTCAGGTCACACACGCACCCGGTGTGGAAAATCGAAAAAGTCATCGGTGTGCCGAAAGAACAACAAAAAGTCTTTGCTGTGCGTGTCAGTGTGCAGCGGAGTAATCCATCTTTTCGTAATGCCATTCATCATCGGATATACGGCGACGGGAAGATTTTGCACTCACTCACCTCCTGACATTGGCGATGTCACCCCTCTCGACGGCAAGCAGGAATTTCTTCTCCTCCAACGACAACGGTTGCGGTAATCCCATCGGCAATAGCCCCCCGTAGCAGCTCGGCTTTCTGTAGCCCATCTCACCTGTGGCGCCCCCCTGCGATGCTGTCGCCGCTGTATGCGGGGGTGGGGCAGAAGATCCTGTTGTTGTAGCGGTGCCACTGCCATTTGAATTCACCTGTCAAAGAGAGAGAGAGAGAGGGAGGGAGAGTATAAAAAACCGATTAGCATCTTTCAATCTTCGATCACAAAAGCATAAAAGATGATAGCATTCAGCGAGCGCGCGGCGGTATCCTCTTCTGCTTCTTGTCATTTTTGTAAAGCAAACGAATAACGGTAAAAGATGAAAATACATACGCACATAAGACAATTTTTTTTTGCATAGAAAAGAAAATTGTATTTACCCTTCGCTCCACCATCCATGCCACGGCGGGGGTTGGATGGAAGACGAAGGATACGAGCGAAAAATGCTGACACTTAATGGAGGCACTTTAAGCAAGCTTCACTCTACACCAACACACACACACACACACACACACACACATCCATCGGGTAGCTGTTTGCATTTCTTTAAGGATGGCAACGAGGCAAAAAAAAAAAAGGAAAAACTCCGAAAAAAGGATACAAATATGCATTATAATGAGGAAGGAAACACAGCATCCTGTCTCTAAGCCGAACATCAACCAGCACCAGAAGCAACAACAGCAACAACAACAACAACGACAACAGTAATAGCGACAAACTACGAACAATATTTGACACTTACACCTGCAGGAGTCTTTTTCTCGTTAGCCATTGTTGTTTGCCTCTATTGTGTGTGCCGTGGGCGCACTTCCTTCTCGTGTGTCTTGGGTGGGATGAAGTAAAGGATTGTTTGGTGTCTTCCTCGTTGTCTTTTATTCTCTCCTCAAGCAGCAGATTATTTTTCTTAAAGAAATCGGCGCAAGCATAGAGAATCGTTTTGTGTATGTAGAGAGCGACGACAAAAAAAAAAACAAACGGCCTCTTCGGAGTGTCTGGACAGGAGTATTTTATTTTATTGCCACCACTACCACCGCACCGTCACCAAGCAGTTTGCAGGAATTGTAGGTTTTCCTTGGACAAACCCCGCACGGGATTTCATACAATGAGGTGAATTTCCTTTGGCACAAAAGGAATCCTTTGTGCGACAACAATTCAGCTCATTCGGTGTTGTTCCTCGTCTTCCGGCAGCAGGATTTTGTGTCTCTCTCTCTCTCTTTCTTTCACGTCACCTGCAAAAAGGAGAACAAGAGAAAAAAAACCAACAATGTGAAGTGGGACAGCATTTATTGGGGCCAGGAATCCCAAGTGAATGAGTCTTAACGAGGCTTATAGGGCAGAGTGCGGCGGAAGGGGTCTTTGGCACGAAATCATTTTCCATTTTGTTGGCTCTCAACTGTGAAAAAGGGTTGCTTGCCAACGATGGCTTGTCAACAAGTGATCTGGAAAATTAAATGAAGGCGACGGTTATTTGCGCAAGCGATCGTATACGACTTTTGAAGGATTTCGCATATTTTTCCGATCTAACGATTTGGTAGCAGTTGCTGTAGAAGATGATGACGAAGATTTGGCCTAAAAATTTAAGGCAAGAGTCTAACACTTCACAAATTGGCATCACTTTTGTGGCATGTCAAAATTAAACCAAATTTTTTAAAACATTTTTTCGACTTGGCATCACATTTTGTGCAAATGGAGCGTTCGTAGGAAAATTTCAGGAAATTTTGAACGATTCTGCTTGTGCATATGTCATTAAAAAGTTTGGCCACAGTCTTAATTCCTATCATGCGGAGAGTCTTGCAAAGTTTTGTACGACGTGGGATATTGTTTGGACGAAGTTTGACTATCTCTTTGTGGCTGTAAGACATTTTGGACAAATTTTATAATTTTTGGGTCACATTTAACCGTGATCCTCTTAGAAATAGATCAGACAAAGACCTGTACAAAAGTTCAAAACAAATTTGGTCAGAATTTAACAGCTGTCACGTGCTGGTAACAAGAAGTAAGCAATTGTCTTCAAATTGGGATGCGTTTCAGTATTCATTAAACACAGTTTTTAAGATTTTCTGGGATCTTAGAAGATTTTGAATAATTTTCCATATTTTGTAGACATTCTAACGAATTGTCAGTACCCTCTGAGAAATTTCGACGAGGAATAGAGATTAATAAAGTTAAGTGTAAAATTTAGGCTCTTTTTGAACCCATAAACCCCCTAAGGCTGTGAACAAATTTGAGGGATAAGGGATCAGATTCTGCTTTTGCAAATATTTTGAAAGAAGTTTAATAACGATTATAAATAATTAGAAAAGTTTTGCACAGTTTTTGAACGCAATTGGAACATCAAAGTGATAATCGTGCCAAATTAAAGGCAAGTTTCTTAAATTTGCTGATCTCAGAAATCGTTCGTGCAAAATTCGGGGCAATTTGGCACAAGTTTAAATTTGAACTATTACGAGTTCTTATACCTCTCAGAATCCTTTTGACTGACAGTCAAAAATTTTTTGAAATTCGGGACAATTGTGATCGATTTTTGGACCCAATTTTATTTAAATTTAAAGAACAATTACAAATTTATTTTTAAATCGTTACTTGTTCGAATTTGTGTTACTTTCTGACCCAAATCCGATCGTACTCGTACAAAATTTTAAACGGTTTTTAGTATATGTGATCCAAATTTTAAAATAACCAATCTGGCATGACTTTTTTGGACAAAGTTTTGACTGAATTTTACGTATCAAAAGTAGGGGAATTAAGACGATTTTGAAATGAAATTTTCTTACAGATCACATGAATCTTTGGACACATTACGGAACATTATATTTAGATGGAGATAAACCCTATGGCAGCACCGTATATACTTTAAAATCTTGCCAATGAAATAGAGCGATCGTTCAAAATTTGACTATGGTGTTTGTACAACTTTTAAACATATTTCTACACTGGCATCAACCCAGAAGCTGGCGAGAGAATACGATTTATAAGATTTATAAAATTTAAACAAAGTTGGCTCTTTGGCATCACTGGTAAACGCAGTAAATTCTGACCATTTTCCAGCACAGATCATGACACCAAACATAAGTCTTCTCCGCTGAAATGGAGTTTAATGTTGAAACTTGGACATTTTTTTGTTAAATTTTTGGGCTTCAAAACCTGGGGATGGAGCGTAAATTCGGACATTTGGAGAAAGTAGGGGATTTTTTTTTCGAGAATAATGATGGCCTTGCATATATTTGAATGAAATTGAAGGGTTCCCCTTCCATAACTTGCTACAAATGACCGAAAAGCAAGTTTTTACGCTACTTAACATTCATTAATTTGGCATCACTTATTTGAGATTTGTGGCTTTACATGTTGGGGTTTGTACACGCAATTGGACTTTGGCCGCACGAAAGCATGTGTTGCCTGTGCACGGCTTTAGACGACAACACATATTACGCAAATTGACATTCCAAACTTGGCATCACTTAATTTTAGTATTTTGAAAATAAAAAATTGGCGATGTTCCAACCTTCGTCAAAAACGAACTGTTAAAATTTGAGGAAGAACTTTCACAATTTTTCTTAGTAATTTGGCATCACTTTTTCTTCCAAGGGACAAGGAAAAGATCCGAAATCACCTCCTTTATGCGAAAATCCTTTCAATTGCTTCAACCAAACACACAGCACACTCTCAGAACTTTCACTTTCACTGTTTTTATGGAAATCTCTTCGCAAGCCACATTCAGTCTCATTGGCCTTTCCTTTCTTCACTGACCCGCAAGCACACTTCCCATCCCAACCAAAGCAAACACTCGCCGCCAGCTGCAAGATCTCTTTTACTGAGACTTTTTGTATCTTATTCAAATAATCGACCCAAAATCCGACATGATTTGTGGCCTCTTCATATTTTATCGTCTTCGCGCCACACACACACTCGCACACTGCCCTCCGTTGGGGATACAATCGGACTGCTTGGCCTCCGAAAAACCTCTCCGCACTTGTAAAAGTTTTCCTGTCCGACGACGTCCTCTTGCAGCGGTACTTTGAGATGATTTTCAGTTAATTTCAGATGAGGGCAACCCCGCTGCCTACCTTCTGCACTAATGATGTGAATTGATGGACGAGACGTGTGAAAATAATTAACAGATTGATTCCCGTGAATCTCACTAAGTGTGTCCAAGTGTAGGTACATGTGTTCATCATCTGAACTGAAGAAACGTGCAACGAACAGCTCACCGTCCACGGTGATGGGGACGATGGAGGCAATGGAGACGTTAGAAAGGATGTAGGCGATATGGAGGCGCTCTATGATTGTTTGTTTGTATAAGACTTCTCTTCAAGTGTCAGCAAACGAGAAGAGGAACACACTGAACGAGAATGAATAATACACTTCTTCAAAGTGATTTCTGTTACAAATTACTCGAAGAATACCGGTGGCGCCTTAGCGTAGGCGGTGTGTGTGTGTGCTTTGGACAATAATTGGATTATCCTTGGGGGGTGCACACATCGGATTAGTGGACAAATTGATTTTCTTTTCTTTAGCCGACTGAGTCATACGCGAGATTTGCTGTGTTCCTTGAATGCGTGGTCACTTTGAACTTGTCGTTAAGCCACTAATGGAAGCTCGCAGTGGGATGTCTTTTAAATGATCGTTTCATTTTCAAATCACAAACAATTTAAATTTATCACCAAAACCCATTCCGTCAAAAGCAATCTCGGGATCATCAAAATTTTTTCCCACCGGTTCACATTTTACGACCCTCACTGTATGATCACATTAAATCCTTCAATCGGCATTAAATTTCAAATTTTCACCATCACTTTCCATGTGAAACCCTTCGCATAGCACACCCCCACCCGAAGTTATCCTCGCCTATAGGATTCCGTGAGAGATTCGATGAACATTCGTGTTTCTCACTTTACAGTGCAATCAAACAAAAAATGACATAAACCAAGAAATTTGGCCCGATCTGCACAAATTAGTCGCATAAAACACATTGCCACAATGTATCCTTCTGGTGCACAGTTGAAAGAGCGAGCGCAGGACAGCACAAGGACATTCAGGACACGCAAAACCTCATGCGGACAAGAAGTCACTGTTCGCTACATTTGACAAGATTATGTTCGCATGTCCTTCATTGCTGCTGTTTACTGTTTATTAATCCATTCGCTTGAATTTAATTTCCATGGGGAGGAGCGGCCTGACATAAGGGCGAGGTCAAACCAAACTCCCGGATGGGTGAGAGACGCTGCCTGGAGGGAGGGACTTGTAAGTACACAAAAGACACTTTACCAGCATATTCCATCGGGAGGATTTGCATAAAACCTTTCCCCCGCACATGAATGAGGACCCCCCTGCCACCACCCACTCTCACTCATGCGAGTCGATGGAATTCAACTTCATTGTTGCACACTCCCTGCACTCGGTTGTTGCGCGGATTCCTGTGCCCGACTCTTGTTTTCGTATTTTTTTTTTTTTTGCATTCACACACCCAGCCCGAGGGAAAGGGTTTGCACTGAATCAACAGGGATTAAGGACTTTTGTGCCGATTTCATATTTCACTAGCTCTCACAACAAGTGGGCTCTGTGTAGGGGATCATTTATTTATTTCATCTTTTTCCCCCATTCCCCCATCCGCACTGCCTCCGCCTGTACTTTGCACACACAAATTCTTACTCACTTGTTGGGGGGGGGGGGGGGGTTGTGTTCTTTTTTTTCGCGTGAATAGAGACAACTCTCGCGGACAATAGACGCGTAATGAATGTTATCCCAGTTCTTGCTCTCGCCGTTTGAATCTATTTAATCCACAAAATGCCCGCAACACACATAGCCGCGACCGAACAGTTCGCACTCATGCAAAGAGTCTCGTCGTTCGCGCTCTCCGAAGGGATAACTGGTTGTGATGTACAATGCTGGCGTATCCGTAAGACACTAGTGTGCCCGATGGCTCGCGAATAAACTGTTTGCAGAGCCTCTAGAGGGCTGTTGCTCCGTTTTATACCTGACGTAAGCTCATTTCCTTTCGCGGGAATAATTTAATTAGTGCATACTAATGTGTATCGGTTCGGTTTGTGTCGGTTCGGCGGGTGCGATTTGTCTGCTTGTCGGAATGCAATGGGGGCGGGCCCTGGAGGTGGGTGTCCTCTTGTTTGAATGGGATTAGGGGATGTTTTGCTGTTTGGTTTCTTGGACATCTTTTGTTTTTTTTTTTTTTTTTTGGCAAGCAATCCGATACGTTTGAATGAAGTCGTACTGCTTGCTTAGTGTGTCGGTGGTCGGTGGTCGGTTGTCGATCGATGTGAGGTTGGTTTGTGTCTGTTTATCCACTTTGTCAGTGACTGACTCACAGACGGTTCACATCGCAAAACTATCCTGTTTAAAGTCCTTAAGCTGGACATTGTTTGAACATGCTTATGGCGAGGACGGTCTAAATTAATCGATTCAGTCTACTTACCGAGGGGGAGGGTCATCTATCAACTGTTTGTTGACACATTTCTTTTGTGTGCAGTTGACCAGCCGGTTTTCCATTAAATATGTCAAACAAATGAGGACGCACCCTGTTTAGAGAGATGGACGTTAAGCCCTTTACGTTTGCTGGCCATGGCATTTGTGAGGGGGCGACGCATAATTTTCTGGTGGTTCCCGTTTGTGGCGATTCCCGAACACACCCACAGCAATCAGCTGGAAACGACGGCAAATTCATTTCAAATTCGAATTTTGTTGGTATCAGCAACATTGTACAATGTTCCATTCGTTTCTTCCACACAGTGTTGTAGGGACTCCATCGCATATTCATCTTAAAAAGCTCTTTCAATTGAATTGAAGGTCATTGGGTGTGGCGCCCGACACTGGAACTGTCATCTACTGTATTCCCTTCCTCGATTTAAGCTTTCAATGCAGCTGTTCGACACCTTTCCTAGGTGGAATGTTTCTGAAGTCTTCCCCTTTCGGCGTGTCGATTATTCTAAGTCTGACTAAGTCAAGCCTCGAGTAGACCGTTTGGGGATGTTCCACTGCCACTTTGTTCCAGCCTCAGGGCCTGCAGATCTCTGTCGTATTAAGAGTCCTGGTGAGACTTTGCAGAGCATTCTCAGGTCAGATTTATTTAAGTGTGTAGATACTCCTTTAGCCGCAATCTGTTGGTCTACGGGAAGACCGGAAGTCAGCCATGATGACATCCTTAGCTACATCCCCAGCTTCCTTAGGCAAGTCGCTATTTTTGTCGCCTCTTCAAATGTCACTCACACGCACGTCACTTCCTCGACAGCGCTTCGAATGCCCTGCTACACACTTCCCCTCTTAATACCCACCCAATGACAAATTATTCATAACAAATGAAAATAACCGTTTTCAATCGGAATTCCCTCTTGTCACTGCTTTCACCACTATCGACTCATGTCGACACATCGGAGGCATATTGAACCACAACTTCCGTCTAAGTATTTCCCATCGGCAGCGACGCGTTGTAGCGTCACCACCATTGAAGCCCGCCAACTGTTGCAATCGCCCAATGTTCATTATTTACGCTTCTTATCACGCGTTCAACATTTTCAAAGCTGAACACAATCAAAGGGGTTTGTGAACGGCATGTGATCCCACTTAAGACCAACCCGACCCCCAGGGTTCGTGTCTTGCTTGGACAGCGACAAATGCTAGCAATTTCAGTCAGTGATCGATGAGGATGGAGGTGACGTCACTCACATTCATTCATGCGGTCGCACCGCACTCCCTCCGATGTGCACACAAGGAGCCGTCCGCTTTTGGAGGACGGAACGCAGCATATCCATTCAGCAATCATGCACGACAGATGCAGCTGAGCAGATTGTTTTTCTTTCATCAGCCGGAGCAGCCACGAGGAGGAATGCGAAATCTCTCGAATCTCATTTGTTCCTCGCAGTTGTTCTACTCCGGCAGCAGGACTTGCTCATTACAACCATTGCCTAGATCCAATCTGCAGTTGAAGCTCGCTTGGGTTTTCTCCTTCTCGTGTGTTTTTTCTCTGTCTGTGCCATTTCTGAGTGATTCCTGAAAGAGATGCTCGGAAGTTGGCTGGAGGTGAAGGATATCTTTAATTAAATCACGTACGTTGGATGAATTCGTGTAGACGATGGTGCTGAGGCGTTTAAAAAAAGGGCTTGCATAAGTTGGAGCAGAGATTTAAAGTGAATTTGAAGCAGCAGAGGTGAGTTTGATGCGTTGGCATGCTGATGGCACTTAACATCTGTCAAGGCAGTCCTACGCTCAACTGCACGTGTGGTTATAACTGGGGATCAAGCAGCTTTCACTGTTCCCATTGGCCATTTGGTTGGAGACTGTTACTAAGAGAGTATGTCTCAGAATGGTCACCGTTTTTATGGCGTCCAGAAGATCGCAGGACCCACTGGATGTGTGGGAACTCTTTTGCTTCAAGTTTTCTACGTGTGGAAGTCAAGGTCTTAAAGAAATTTTCATAAAAGAGGCAGTGTTTGAAATCAGAGAGGTCCCATGTTGGGCGCCAGTCTAAAATTTCTATGAAGTGCGGAGTATGTGATCAAGGAAGTGGAGGTGTTCAGGAGGAGGTGGATATTCGCTGTTTCCAAAACCAATTTTTCAATTGACTAGTTTAAAAGCTTGGAATTAAGATGATTGTTGACTCCTTCTAGACTGTCATTCGAGTACAGACATCCTTCCAAAAACGCACTTGTTGTACTTTTGCCAACAGCAACTATCTCAAACTGTCAATCGAAATCCAAATTCACTGAAAAAATGAAGTTGAAAAAGTGAGCTTTGACTTATTCCTTTATGGATCTGTGTCGGGCGCCAATTCTGAATTTTAAAATTTTTTAGATAGTTCAGGCTCTTTCAGCTTACAAAATGAAGTAGGAATGTTTCGAAAGCGAGTTCAGAGTCAATATTGATAGTAGGGTGTGTGTTCTTTCCCCTGGCTCCTCGATCGGGAGCCAGTCATCCTTCGCTACATTTCATTTAAAATATTCCAAAGATGACGGAAAGTTTGGAAGTGGAATCTGCGGGCTATAAATAATTTTCCCAACACAACACAAGGCTGTTTGTGCCTTATAGTCAATCTTTGAAACTAGACACGAATCCTGTGTTGGGCGCCAGTTCATTTTGTTGTGTTTGAAAACTGAAAATGCGATTCGAGCCCAAAATTCAATTTTTCATGGTTGGTATTTTGTGTCAGCCGACAGTTCCATGTAGACCTGATAAAACCGTTTATCGCGCCCTTCACAAATACCTTCAGAATCATATCTCTCCCCATTTCCAAGCCCTCAGTTCCCATTCCCACCATCCATGCATCACCTTGAACAGACCGCATGTGAAATCATCCCAGGCCATTATTGAAAACATTCGCAAATCCGCAGCCAGCGTATTTTGGCTCCAGTGCCAAAAGCGTAATCTCACGCGTGGGCGTTCGATTCAGATTCCTCGCGCGGGTCAGGCGAAAACCGCAGCGAAAAATCTTCAATGAATCTGTGGAATGACAGTGGACAAGAACGGACAAAGAAAAACACAAGAACCTACGAAGAAAATCTTTCGTTTTCCCATTTGCCGTCCGTTCTCTTCGTTTGGACATCGGACGTCATAGCCCGGGTCTACTTGGTGGACGGATGGTGAGCTGGCATTCCCAAAAATAAATCGCTCTCTCCCTGTCTCTCACAAGGTCTCTGTCTTCTCCTCACTTAACTACGTCGTCGTTTCCATATTTGCTTATGTGTGCGCATATTTAACGATGCCGCCGTCACGCCACAACGAAGCACAAATGAAAACAATCGCGATACCATAACGAGAGATTGATCGAATGGATTTGTACGGTTCATCTAGCAGTAGTCACACATTTATGTCAGTCGTCACTTGGGCCCCCCCCCCCTGCTGCACAGCGTACGCTCGTTGCGTATAAACATTTAATTGAAGTTTTACGAGAAAATAATGCAAAACGAGAGAAAGAACGGAACCGATGGAATTCGGATCAAAGTGGAATACTCATCAAGTCTCAGAGGCCGAGCAGAGATCAACAACAAGACGATGGACGATGGCCGGTGAGGGTGTGTGAGGTGGTTTTCGGATGGCGATTCAAGGTCGTTCGGAAGAAATGCAGTCACCCCATAGAGTGGCTGTAAAGAAATGCCACCTCCTCCTCTGGGTGGGAGAGAGAAGAAATTGATTTAAGGGAAATGCGGGTGGGATGGGTCAATTGCTGGAATGCCACCTTGAACCTGGTAATGGGACATTTTTTGCTGAAAATCCTTGGGATGACTGAATGGAGGGGGGAACGTTTGGCAGACAATGACGGATGAAGTTGCCTGAAGTTGACTGTGGTTTGCATGTGGCTATTTCAAGACGTCCTTGTCGCCATTTCGATGGTACTTAGATGGAATTTTTTCGAAGAAGAAATTTTAATTTTAGAATCTTTCACAAGTTACACTGAAACTGTTAGTTTCAGTTCTAGATGGACACGTGTTGGGCGCCAGTTTGAAATGGCCATGTTTAACATATTTTACAAAATCTTCAAAACAGACACGACAGAGACGATCAATTGAAAGTAAGATTCACAGCAAAATGCTCACCATTCCGCAAAAGGTATCAAATTTTACAAAAAGGGCCCCGAAGGACCTTCAAACGATGAGGAAAAGGGGAAAGGTACAGATGATGATGCATTTTCCAGCTAAGTTTGTGGAAGAATTCACATTTGAATATCTCTCAATCATTATTGTGAAGTTGTCTGTGGCGCCAATGAATGTCTGCCGAGAAGTGATTTCTAAATGTTTTCCTTAACAGATCCTTTAAAAAGGACCAGCCCCCCGCACTAATTCAAACCAAACTGAAACTTAGATGTTCTGAAAACATTGTTCACAAGACCAAGCTCAGACCATCAGTCAGAGCTACAAGTAGACTTATGTACGTACTAACATGAAGCATCTGTGTTGGGCGCCAGTCCGCAAATTCTATAAGATCCAAAATTCACAGAAAACCAATTTACAGTGGATTATCTGAGACAAATAACGCTTAGCAGTAGTTCTTAAGGCAATTGTGTTGAGCCTTATGTATGTCGGGCGCCATTGTTAAGTCCTACAAAATTGAAATTTTCGGCAAATTTCGAAAAGTTTTCTATCAGAGGCTAGTTAAAGTCGATAACGGTCAAGTGAATTGAAGATCTTCAGTACGAGCATTTTCCGCACGGTTTTTGCCAATGAGAACGTGGCCGTCTGGCTTGAATTGCTATACGGACTTGAGAAGTCGACAGATCCTGCAAAGTTTTCCAAAGGGAGCTGCCGAACATTTTCAGTACAATCCAAAATTTGACCAGAGTCGTCAATTAACAGAAAAGTGTGTTAGAAAGTACGCATGCCTGAACTTTAAAATTTATGACATAGTTAATTTTTTCAGGGTCACCTGTCGGGCGCCATATCAATCATTTGCCATAAGTTACAGATTTGACAAAGTTTTTCAACAACATTTGGGACAGCCCAACATACATGGCCGAAAACCAATCCGAAATGCCTCATTTTAAGATTTTTTTTTCAAGAGAAGGTCCATCCAGGCAACAACTCTTAGTAAATATTTGACAAAGCATGTATATTTTTACTCCTCTCAAAAACAAAGACATCTTCCAATTGCTGAAAATGAATTTTTTCCCTTCCTCCTGCGTGGACTTGTGTCGGGCGCCAATCCTAAAATGCTATTACGTGCAAAACTTTCTCAAAATTCAACAGTTGCCCAAGAAGCACTTTTTTAAACTACTAATCAAAATCAAGAAAAGCATTTTTAACTCCTTTTCTGCTTACAAGATGCCCAACCGTCCCTTTCCAAATTCCATCTGATCCTTCGATTTAACTTTAAAGTCACTTCACAGGCGACCATCGTTGTCTGAGAAGATGTCACGACGTTTCATCTTGACGAGGGTTAATTGGAAAGATGAATGATTCCTGGGGAGGCGACAAAGAAAAGGCAGACAACTCAAAAATGTGAATCCCTAATTATAAATATTTCACCGGTGTGCCAGGGAACAGGGAATCTATTTGTCACAAGTCAGAAATAATAATTAGGATTGAGTGTGTAGTTCATAATTCAGCGATGAGGCCTTGGGAGTGATCTCCTGAAAGGTGGGCGGCAGCCTTGGACAGGGATGTAAATGACTGTCCCTTAATTTTCCATTTTTCCATAGAGATGACAGGTTTGATGAGTTTTGACAAATTAATCAGTTTGGGCCGGGGGTTGTCCATTGCAAATGACACTTCAAATCGATTGTAGACCTTTTTCAGCAGTTCCTAGGTATCTGCTCCCACTCCTATCAAAGGTTTAGATTGTCGAAGCTGTGTGTAGTTACCCGCCAGTAAGCTGATAATGGAAAGTCATTAAATGGAAAGTGCTTCACCCAGAATCCAGACAAATCCTTTATTTCTGTTCCTCCGTACACCGGCGCTGTGCTGTCGGGCGTAATAATTCCCATCATTTGACTCGAAATATATTCTCGAGCAGCCCTCTGAAAATCGAAACGCACTCCATTCCGGGTCACTAGCTGCCCACTGGACAGTGATCTAACCCTAACCTCAAACACTGTGTTGAGTATGCTGTACATTCTTGACCCCTCAACACACGCATTCACAACAATGTGTGTACCATCAGTTTCTCGCATCAGCAACAAATAAGTAGCTCCTAGCAGCCATCTCCCCCCCAGAGAGAAGGAGAGCAGAACGCCAGAGTGCTCGAACAATAAGGATACTCCTCATCTCCATTGAGAGGGCAAAAATGCAGACGCCGACATCTCCGCCGCCACCCCACACACATCTGTGTTTGAGGCAATAAACTCTTATTTTTTAATACACTCTCCTCTCATATTTATGTCTTGTAATATCCCTTATATAATCCCTCTGCCACCACCTACGCATGAGGGATGAGCCTTCTCCTCTACGTCCTCCATCGTAGCCCGGCTATCCTCATCGTCGTTCTTCGCCTTATCCCCGCCATCCGCAACGTCGCCCTCGCCGGAAGGGTCGTCGAAGGACTTAGCTAAGGATTTATGGGCAAACCAATAGGTAAACATTTTCGTCGACCACCGCCACCATCATCCCCCGGCCTCAGCATGACTACCACCTGTGTGCAAATATTTAATCCGAAGTCGGATTCCATTGCTGCCGTACCGTGCCGTGCCGTGCCGTTCGCATAATTTATTGCTAGAAGGGGTTCCGGGCGTCGGCTTGAATTTCACTCATCCAAATTCGACAAGTGCCGCACCAAATGGAAACCGTCAGCGTTTCGTGTTTATTTTCGTGAAAAGTCAAAAAACTGAAAGACGATCGTGACTTTGAAATGGCGGAAAATGCGCGATTCCTGCACACTCGCACCGCCCATCAGGCGGCCAGGCAATGACACTGATCTTGTGTTCGGATCTCAACTGAAAATTGAACGACAGACTGTTTTGTTATTCTAGCACCGTTGTATCTCGCGCACACGGTTTCCGCGAATCTAGGAAGTTTTTTCTATTCTCCTCTGAGTCTGTCGGTGCTTGTTGTTGAACTGTGCGGTTAAAAATATCTGCTTATCGTTGCCACCGCTGGCACGTGAGAGATACAATAGAGCTGCTCTCGGAGGTGAGCAGGGTTGAGGAAGTGCGGTGCTTTTTAATGGCAGCGCAAAATCACTGACTAATGGTCCGGACTACCAATGGGCTGGGGCGGCGGAGAAGAGAAAGTCTTCGTTGCTGACTTGGGTTTGACCGAATTCATTGATCGAGTGCCACCCAAATTATGCAAGAGACGGTAAATGCTGTCGAACGTATATCTCAAGGTAGCCGTGCTCGAATGGGGTCCGAAGAAAGTTGTGGGCTGATGGCGTGGTGAGTGGCATCTTGCGATTGGGCTGAAGTGGAGTACAGTTGAGTATTGGCTTGGGAGTTGGGGATGGAGGCACAGAAGGACGTACACATTACCACTGCACCTCGGACAGAGGATCACAATGGACAGCAAAAACTTGGTGGTAGGACATCAAGAGCCATTCAGGCCAACCTAAGGAAAAAAGGACATCAAGAGTAGCGCTGCTAAGGCCCGAAAACCAATCCAATCGCCTGATGTGGTGCCAACATGTGAAGAAGGGCCTCATTCCCTTTAGTCATGTTGGCTGAGTCCTTGGTCCTCCCCGGAAGAAAGAAGAGGCAACAACGTTTACATGAAAACAGGATTTTGTGCTTAGGTCGGAATTGGAGCCACTAACCGTAGGGACGGTGTAAGATGCTGTGAAGGCGTCGTTGTGGCGAAGTTAATTTCACAAAAAAGACGTAAGGCATGAAGGCGGAGAAGGTGTTCTTTAGAACAGATTCCACAGACATTGAGCGTTGGAAGAGAAGCGGTTTTCTAACGACCGGGAAAATGGCCTTAAACTGTGAGTATGAAATGACCAAGTCCACTCAATCGGTGATTGAAGGTGTGGAGTGATGCGGGTTTCTTGTGAACAGACGCGACGTGAAACTTGTCCCAGGATAGGACTGTACCACAGCGAAAAGTTTTGTCCTGAAAATGTAGAAAATATTCTTGACAGTTCGACAATATGTCCAAGAAACTATCGTGGGCCAGCTGGAGAGTCTTCGAAACCAAGCCAGCGGGACAGCAAAAAAAGAGAACGTCTTCATGTGAGGAGGAGAAGTCCCAACTAACCTGATATACTCAACTAGACACCTGACGGAAGGCCGTGTTGACTGGCTTGGGATCAGGACCATCCCAGACTGTAGCGCCGCTCCTGAAACATCATCAAAAAGTCACAAATGACAAAAGTTTGCCGTCGTCCCTTTAGGGAAATGTGTTCCTGGGCAGAAATGTGGCTTGTTAAGAAGTTTTGGGAATGAGGGTATCCTGCAAAGAGAAGAAACCGATAAGCTAACCTGGAGTGCGGTGGTCTTCTTCTCTGTTGTTCAAGACGACGTAGGCACGAACTTCTAAGCTTAAGATTGGGAAGCAAAAGCCCGGTGTGCGTCAACGCCCCAATAGGGGAGAAAGTTAACAATAGCAAAGATGACTTAGATCCGTTGTTTTCTAAAATGAAGCTCCGCTCAACTTCAAATCCTACAGCAATCCCAAGCAGAGAGGCCAGTATGTCTCTTTATACACACTCCCCTGAGAGGAATTTTTGAAAATGTTTCTGGGCCAAAGGTTTCGGAATTTTGTCCGGCACCTACCACATGCGGGAACAGGCGCAAGATGATGGACTTCACCGTAAGCCCCTTAAATGCTAGTTTTTTTCACAGCTAAACATTTAGAAGGGTACCTGGCGGTCTCCTGTTCGATTGCGTTTGGCAGCTTCAGCACTTCACTGCTTCAGCACTGTCCCGTACATCAGGAGAACAAGGACGATCACTCAATTTGGACGTCGATAAAGTTGCAATCGCAAAAGATTTACATTAAGCCTCCCACCCTTGTCTTGTTCTGTCATCAAGGAGCTTTCAAAGCCATTACAAAATCCATTGCTGGACGGCAAATGTGAACAACCGCGTGAAGCCAAACATGAGCCCCACGAGGCACTGCTGCATCCATCGTTGAAATCTCCTCTCAAGCCGGCTTTTCAGATGGTAAGGCGTCTTTTCTTCTACTCGTGAGAGAACGCACAGTACGACTAGATGTTGTAGAAGTTAGGCCCTGGTCTCTTGTGGTCTGAAGTGCCACTCAATTATTCTTCCTATTAAAGAGTCTTTTCTTCGACTTCCAGGTATGACTCTATGATTGCCAATTGAATCACTGATGAATGCAAAGATCCTTGGCGGTGGCCAGATTCAAGAAACTTGACCTTGTGAGGACAGTCTGACCAGAGGCTACATTCTGGTGCCAGGTGATGTCAGGAGACCGTGGGATTTGTTTCCGTGCGGCCTGATTAAGGGGAACACACTCAAGCGGAAATGTCGCACTGGATGTGTTTTGAACTTGAAATTTCGGAAAGAGCTAAGGTTGGTGTATAATTTGGTCACCTTTCTGTAACGACACCGTAGAGCTGAGTTCTCAAGCTACACATTACAGCCTCATGGGGACTATGATCAGGCTTGGTGTCCAGTTGCATTGGCATGGGGGTGCTGTGAGTCAAAAAACGGACGCATGAGTTAGAAATGCCTCGTTCCCTACCAAGGTTAAGTGATTCTAAGCATAGGCATGTTATCTACAACTCTTGGGCATATGAAACTGCTAGCTTAAGACCGTATTTCTCTGATCTGTCTTGGCTCAAGTGCAATTTTGTCCCTTTGTCGTGATTCTGAAATTTGAAAACATCTCTTTTCCCAGACTGTTTACCAACAATGGTTGCGACAAAATGAAGAGTAAATGCTGTCATCAAGGAAGGATGCACTAAGTTGAAGCCCTGAAAAGAGTGTCGCAATGGACGGCAACAGAGAGAGAGATGGTTAAGTTCTCAGCAGAACAATTTGGGATTGAATGACTCTTGAAAATTGCAGATTGTTGGAGTTTGGCGATTAAGATATGGAACCCTCAAGCTGACTTTGTATCATATAACACTGGGCATCTATGTCCTGCACAGACATAGACTTTATCAAAAGCAAATGAAGACGCCCGTGGTCTGTTCGAGAAGAAAGTTTTTTGTGCCACTATGGGCACGCCCTGCTAGCATTGATGGCATCTGGAGGGAACTCTTAAGGCTGTAGAGCAACGTGAACTAAGTCATGCGTCCACGGTAATGACACAAAAGAGAGAATGAACAATAGGATCCTGCCCCTTTTCGAATCGAAGTCATCTAAGTCAAAGCAAAAGAGGGCACTCTTGTCTAAGACGGAGCACACCAGAAGAGAGGGTCCACCCACCAGGACAATGTGACAGCTGCAGAGGCGTCTTCGAGTAAACACTCCGAATTTTCTGTAACAGTCGCTGCCCTGAAATTCTCCCAGACGCCTATTGATTACAACGCATCCTTAGATGAGATGATGATGCAAGTCAACGATCGGGTGTGTTGTAGGCCAGGTTGCTTGGCTTGGCTTGGAGAAGCCAAACAAACGAAATTCCGAAAAAGATTCTCAGTGGTGAACGAGAGAGGTGGGAGGGGCAACTTGATGTCCCAAAGTGGATAGAACATTGGATTCAATCTATTCACCCTTTGAACAGCAGATGACCAACGAGAAGCTCTAGGCAGGTACCCACCCCTGGCCCTTACGAGTTCAAATTGTTTTTTTGCCTTAAGGGGTGGCAGATTTGAAAACTTCAAACTTCTATCGGTGAACGTTGTCCAAAGACCCTTGTGGAATGTTTCCATGAACCCTCACTGTAAAAGTGATCGGACACGTGGGAAGATTTCCAGAACAGAGCCTCGATATTGCCCAATCAGCGAACACACAAAACACTCTGTCTGGATTTTCATTTCAATAATTTTTCTGGAAGGTTGAGGAGGAAAGGAAAAGAGACGTTCCCATGGCTTAGACACGAACGGCTCCAAATGATCCCCATGATGTACTGGAGTGGAGAAACGTGTGTTCCTACAGTCGCTCCTTGCTTTGGCTTGTACTCTCTAGATCCTTAGAAGTTAGTCGTACTAAACCAGCGAAGGTCTTGATAAAGACTCCCATTACAGGTTGGGAAAAATTGAGTAACGCAATAATCCGCAAGAGATCGGAGACCAGCCACTTCTTCTTCTTGTGGCGCTCCAGTCCGGGGTGGACCTGGGCCTAAGGCAACATGCCTCTTCAGCCAGCACGATCTTTCGCCAACTGCCGCCAGTTGCGCACACCATGTTGGTTGAGGTCCTTCTTTACTTGTGTGCGCCACCTTAGCCTGGGCTGTCTTCTGTTTCGTTGTCGCAATGGCTCAGATTCGAAGACTTTTCGGGCCGAAGCAGTGGTGTCCATACGCTCTATATGGCCTAGCCATCTTAAGCGTTGTACACGGAGACGCTTGACTAGGTGCATGTCGCTGTACAGCCCCTAGAGTTGATGCCATCAACGCAAACAGGACCAAAAATTGGACGCAAAAGTCTAAGGGCTTCCTCATCACCACCAGCCACTGCATCAATTTGGAGGAAGGAACAGCATGAATGAATATGAGGTAGAGTGTGCTACTAAATGTGGACGAATAAGTTTGAGAAATTCTGCCCAGAGTTCCAAATCTAGGGGTGTTTCCAGGTCCACTGACTTAGCGTCGTGACGCATGAATGATGTTCATTTTGCCCTGGTTTCTAAGTCGTGGCCTTCCGAATCGAAATCGGCTCATTTATCTCCACAGACAAATGTAAATAGTCCACCAAACTGATGAATTTGTTTGGATTCAAAGAGTGAACCTCATTCAGCCAACTTCATAGCACCTTTGACCCAGATAGAGGCAATCATTACCCCACTTCGCTTCGATTTAAAAACAAAAAGTCCGCACACTCTCACTTCCGTATTGAATCTAGTAAAAAGTGATCACTCCCCCCCAACATACACAACCCCCTCTTACCCCACAACACACAACTAAAAGAAAAACCGAAACATTCCAAGATCTAGATACATTCACCGCCAATTGAAACCAAGTGCACGAAGTCCCCAAGAATCCTCAACGTGCATCGCCACCGCACACCGCTCACCATCCAATAAACATTAACCCACCCAATTGCATATTCTATCTACAACTGCGTACAAATTTATCTAAAACATAGAGAGAGAGAGAAAAAAAAAAAAAGACACAAAACGTAAATTACACTCGAGTGTGGAACAAGTCAAAGCAGCAATTGTCTGCTACCGACACGGACAAAACCACGAACACCAAAAAAAACAAAAAATTCGACAACCAAGTTGAAGAAAAAGCCTCCTATGTGAACACATAGAGTCCACAGAAGCGAGCAGCCAGTAGGCGCGCGCTGCGGTACGTCTTGAATAAGAAAACAAGATCGAAGAAGAAAAGTGGTGTGTGGACGAAAATAAGAATTCATTTCTCTTTGGCGTCGAGTTCGAGTTCTTTCGTTCGTTGACGATGTGAATTGAAAAATTTATTTTCGGATACGGAGCCCACCCCAAACCGAATGCGAGCAACGCGAACTAGCGACCGATCGCTCAGTTGTTCCGCAAATGAGACGTTGAACGGACTCTGCTTGTCTTTGAATTTCGGTTTTTTTTTCGTTTTCTTCTACCGGACGGACGCGGTTTAGTCGAGAGTTCTGCTACTCCCGCCGCATTGAAAAATAAATAAATCAAAACGGAAAAAAAAAACAATTTCAACCTATTTCTACCCCCCGGGAGAGCAGGGCAGCAGGCGCATTCTTTCACACATCGCTGCGACGAGACCGTAAGCTGATCAGCTTGATCAGAAATAAATCAAGCTGGTGGTGATCTAGTTGAAAATCCGCGCTTAAAAACTGCGCTCAAGACTTTCTTCCCATCTTCCCGGCCTCGAACCAAGATCCCGGACAACAACAGCGCGAGACCGTATCTACGATCAGTGATCAAGGTGATTCATTGGGCTTGTGTGTGGAGTACTCCTTTCAAGTTTCGTCTTCGTTTTTCTTGGTCAATTGCAAATTTTCAACGGCAACGAAACGAAAAAAAAACACCAACAAACAATCCATCGCTGGGCTGGTGGATTTTTTTGTTGTTTTTTTTTTAAGGTTTTGTCGCGCCGCTGTGCACCGTCGTCGTAGTCGTTAACTTGGGCCATACTTACGTGCCGCGCTTGTGGAATGAGAATAAAAGTGTTCCGTCGTTGTTTGTCGCTCCGTGTCGTCGTTGTCGTAGTTGTCGGTTCTTTGTTTTCTAAAAATGTGTGACTTCCCTGCCGCTGGTGACGATGATGATGATCAGAGAGTCTCCACGCCACACCACACACCATACGCACCCCGTTCCCATTTTCCCCCAAATCCCCCAAATCTGAGTGAAGTCTTCCCCGTTCCCAGTCGCGCGGAATTTTCAGACGATCTCTCTCTCTCTGTGAGACGACGTTTTAAAATCGTCTTTTGCCAAATCACTTGTTTTTGCCAAAAAACACAAAAATCTGTATTTTCGGTTTTGAGTGTCGTTTCGGGTATTTTCAAAAAAAAAAATTCTTGAATTTTTCTTGTTCTTGTTCTGTGTTGTGCGCGGAAGAAAAATGGACGCGTCGTGGGTGTTCAACTTCGGAAAATAAAAATTTTGATTTTTTTTTTGAGAAAACGAAAATTCGATTCTCCTTGAGATTTGGCAAAAAAATTGTGTGGAAATGCCGCGCCGGACTTAAATTAACTGCGCAAATAATTGCCAAGGAAAATCAGGTCATTGGTTCGTCTAATCAAGAAAACTTCTGAATTTTCCAAAAAAAAGAAAACTTCTGAGGGAAACTTTTGAAAAAAAAACATGTAATTGGGTCAGTCTAGCAGTCAAAAGTGTTGTGAATTCAAAGATCTGTGGGCCCAATAATTTTGTGTTAACGGTGTTTGGTCAAGCAATCACATGATTCGGCTGCGCTACGAAGTGAATTTTGTGTTTTAAGTGTGTGCGTGTGACTGATTTTGGCGGCCTTCTGAACGTCCAACTTAACAGAACTTTATGTGGAAAAGAATTCTCAATCTCAATTTTGTACATATAGACCCCTTAAAGATGTTTTCTTCCTTGGAATGACAGGCAACATGAGAAATTTGTAGATCTTGGACACGTTTTCTGACATTTTCCAGCTTCTCAAAACTGGTCGAAACAACAGTCTGTCCTCATACAGATCTCTCTTAGGAACTGAACAGTGACAAAGGCATCTTCCTGCTCAGATTGCGTTTAGAGTCCTTCGACCGTGTGGTAGGCCAAGATCTTGTATGTTTTGTTGACATCGTCAAGCCCACGAAAGTCACAAGACGGGACCAATTTAAGACAATCAACACGCAGTTGCCGCTTTTCAAACCAGAAAGGGATTTTTATTTTTGACTTCCAATTGGAGATGGGTGACGGACTGATGACAAGGGGGCCATACCCTAAGAGGATAGGAAATTAAATCACAGTCAGAGGGTATACGTCCCCAGTCTTGAAATCCTTTCAGTTTCTGAATGAGCACCCACATCCATCTCTGCCTTTCTAACATTTGACCTAAGACATCATCCCTCTCTACTCGACATAGTCCCTTGCCAGTTGACTTCAACTTCACCCCAACAAAGTTGAATGAGATGTGGTCGCCGTGGCGTAGTGGTAACGGACGGGACACTTCACATTTTTCACGGCACCACCTCTTTCGAATTGCTGACAACACTCAAGGAGTGCTGATTGTCTATGTAAAGCTTCTCGAATCTCGTCGTACGGAGTCAAAAAATACAAAAAAATACTGTTTGTACCTTCTACTCGTGAGGGAACAGTAGCATGCACAACACGAGTATGTGTTGTAGAAGCTACAGTCCCTGGTCCCTTGTTGGACTGTAGTGCCGCTCAATTCTTATTATTTAGCTGAATGGGATCCTTCAACACTCGCGTGCGCCAATTTCCGGCTAGAAAGTTTTCTATTTTGTTGTGACAATGACTAAGATTTGAGGGGTCTTGAAGGTCGGACCTTGTTGTTCGTGGTCTCTACGTAAACTTGCCAATCTCAAGCATTGCCCTCATAGACGCATTACGAGGCGCGTGGAGTTGCACATCTTGTAGTGGAATCTCCTCCTCCAGACACGATGACCATCCCACTCAAGATGAATTAAAATCTGTGAGCAGAGCCCCCGTCTTGAAAACACAGTCGAGAACTCCTTCTTCATCTCCTTCTTTATCTCCTTCTTCTTCTTCTTCTTCTTCTGTTTCTCCTTCTTCATCTTCTTCTTCTTTTCCTTCTTCCTCTCCTTCTTCTCCTTCTTCTTATTTTTCTACCTCTTCCTCTTAATCTTCTTCGCCTTATCCTTCCACTTCTTCTTCTTCATTTTCTTCGTCTTCTTCTACATCTTCTTCGTCTTCTTCTACATCTTCTTCGTCTTCTTCTTCTTCTTCGTTTTCTTCTTCTTCTCCTGGGGCTACAGTCCGGATGGACCTGGGCCTCAACCAACATGCCCCTCCAGCCAGCACGATCTTTCGCCAGCTGCCGCCAGTTGTGCACTCCAAGTTGGTTGTGGTCCTACTTCACTTATGTGCGCCATCTCGACCCAGGCCGTCCTTTCTTGCGTTGTTTCAATGGCTCAGATTCGAAGACCTTTCTGCACAGCGCAATGGTGTCCGTACGCCTTACCTGGCCTAGCCCTCTTAAGCGTTGCATCCGAAGACCCATGAACACGGGAATGCCGCCCTACAGTTCGTCGTTGAATATTCTCCTCCAGACGCCATCAACGCAAACAAGACCAAAATTCGCACGAAGAACTTTTCTCTCAAAAAGACTAAAGGCTTCCTCATCCGCTTTCAGAAGCGTCAAAGTTTCCGTGCCGTAAAGGAGGACTGGAATTATCAAGCTGTTGTACAATGCCAGTTTAGTCCTTCGACAGAGGGCTCCATTACTCAATTGCCTCTTGAGGAGGATTGATTGAGCATTGCTTCCATGTTCAATTTCGGTTCTGGTGGTCTTTTCCCTTTTAACTGCGGAGCTGAGGTAGTCGAGGTCCTTAACTACTTCTGATGAACGTTCTGACGCTTCAATGTTGTGCGTCCTTCCTTGGTGACAGACACATTTAAATCGCTTCTGTCCCAACATCAGGACACACTTCTTTGACGGCTTGCTCTAGTCTCCCAATCAAGTCAATGTCGTCCACAGCCTTGCAGACTTTTGAAAGATCGTGACTCTAGTGTTGTGAGCCCACACGATCATCTCCCAAATGATTTTAAAGAAGTCACATGACGCTACGTTGTCTTGTCCAAAACCTTTTCCGACATGTTAGGTTTCGAAGACTTCGTAGCGAACACTGGCGAAGCGGCTGGAGTTCTTAATCGTCATCCTACACTATCTGATGAGTTTGGAAGAAATGTCAGGCCTGTTAGTCCAGGTCTAGTAGCTTGTCCGTATGCCTGTTCAAAAATCTACAATTGTATGGAGGTTCGTGGACTTCTCTGGCCTGAAGTCTGCCCTGAAGTCTAGACTGAAGTCTAGCCTGAAGTCTGGCCTGAAGTCTGGCCTGGAGTCTGGCCTGAAGTCCGGCCTAAGGTCTGGTCTGAAGTCTGGCCTGAAGTTCCCTGAGAAAGTCTTGTATATCATGTCGAGGAGGCTGATCTCTCAGAAAATGCTGCTGCCGATGGGTTCTCCCTTCTTATGGACGAATGTTCGAGCATTTCTAACTTTTGCGAATCCCGTCCCGTATCATGCGCAAGTTCACTACAGTCAGTCTGTGCTCTGCATCTTCGCCAACGTGGTGCATACTGCGATGTATTTAAAAAGTATTTAAAAAGCTGTTCAAAAACATTCGATAGCTCCCATGTCCTGGCTGAATTTGCCAAAGCTGTCACTTGCATTCTGATGTCCTGTACGTGTTCTCGGGGTATAGAATTGGAATAAACTCATACTTAGAGACGTCTCTTTACCTTCGTTGGTTTGGTCTGCCCCGGATTTCGTTGGCGGGACCCGACCTTTAGATCAGTTCATGCTCGTTCTCACACATCGCCTTCCATCTGTCCATTCCCTGAAGTCGATCATCTGTCGCATCTTTTCTGTCACCTCTCTCACTTAACCCGTTCCTCCATCCAACGCTCTGCTACCCCGAATCAATTCACACACGCCCTATCAACAATTTTCAACATCTCCCTGTCCAGCTCTTAGCAGGAGACCGTCGGAAACCATTCAGATTCCAACTTCATCCCTATCTTAGCTCCAATCTCCGACTGTCTCAACTGAAACAAATCCCGACTGGGTTCATTGAAAAACTTCTCTCACCAGCTCTTCAGACAGATTCAAACACCATGTGATCCCCAGATTAGACTCCCTCACCTCACCCCCTTGGCAGGCGTCTCTCTAAGCGGTTACCTGGAAGTGACAAATTAATTCCATCCCCAGACTCCCAGCCAAAGAGAAACTTATTGACCACCTCCGTGGTGTTCGTTCCCGTCCCTTGAGCACAAATGACATTTTTTATAGCCCTCCGTATTTATTCACCACTGCAGCAGTGCAATGGTGTCCTGCAGGACGGGGGGGGGGGGGGGGGGGGGGGAGTCGGTGACGGTGAGACATTTGAATGTTAACTCCGCAACGAATCAGAGAAACCGAAGGAAAACAGCAAAACAACAACCTTTTAGCATACAATTTCCATGAATTTCATGGATGCACTTAACATCTCATCCGTACTCTGGTGGGTGTTCCTTGTATTTGCATTTGCCAACACTTATCCTGTTCCAGTCAGGCATCCTCCGCCGCCACTGCCGCCAGCGCCATTCATTTTACAGTCTATTGTAGCTCATCGTTGCTGGGGGATACAAGTGTGATTTCCACCCAACGATGCATATTTAGGAGAGAAGTTCTCATTTCATCCCGAAGTTTTATGCTCCGATGCAGTTGAGGGGAGTGAAGGAAGGCGAAAGAGACAGAGAGACAGAGAGAGAGAGAGAGAGAGAAAGAGAGTGTGAATATGCTTTTGAAATGACGATGATGTCTAGGCACTTCCCAGTCGGGACCTTTTTTGGGGATTCTCCTGGAGAATGCTATCAATCCCGTTACTCAGACAATGCTCCTCTATTCTGTATCCGTTGTGTAGGACTCTGACGCATGGAGGGATCTACGTCCTGAAACATGATCCTTTTGCGGGATTTTATGAAAATGAACTTTTTCTTGGAAGTCCACTGAGAGGGATATTATTTAGATTTCACGTGGGGGATGGGCGAGCTGTGATGTGTGGGGGAAAGGGTTAAAATTGAAAAGGTTACGTTCGGAGAAGGTTATGTTGCGGCCAATTGGGACTCTATGGCTCAAATTCTAAATGTATGATGGCAGTGAAGGTTGCAACCGGCGATGAAAATGAGTGAATTAAGACGGCCATTACGACCGACGTGACCTAGTGGGAGAAGCGTCGATTCCTGGTCAAGATACGAAGCCTTGGGTCATATTTCTCGAATTTGATGGATCTTGGACGCATTCCTTTAACTCCACGAATTGATGCCGATTTCTGGTGGAGGATGACACTCTTGGGTCCATTCCTTTAGCTCCACGAATTGACGCCAATTTCTGGTAGAAGGCGACGCTTTTGGCCCCATTCCTTTAACTCCACGAATTGACGCCAATTCCTGGTAGAAGGCGACGCTCTTGAACCCATTCCCTTTACTCCACGAATTGATGCCAATTTCTGCTAAAAGGCGACGCTCTTGGACCCATTCCCTTTACTCCACGAATTGACGCCAATTTCTGGTAGAAGGCGACGCTTTTGGCCCCATTCCTTTAACTCCACGAATTGACGCCAATTTCTGGTAGAAGGCGACGCTCTTGGACCCATTCCCTTTACTCCACGAATTGACGCCAATTTCTGGTAGAAGGCGACGCTCTTGAACCCATTCCTTTAACTCCACGAATTGACGCCAATTTCTGGTAGAAGGCGACGCTCTTGGACCCATTTCCTTTACTCCACGAATTGACGCCAATTTCTGGTAGAAGGCGACGCTTTTGGCCCCATTCCTTTAACTCCACGAATTGACGCCAATTCCTGGTAGAAGGCGACGCTCTTGAACCCATTCCCTTTACTCCACGAATTGATGCCAATTTCTGCTAAAAGGCGACGCTCTTGGACCCATTCCCTTTACTCCACGAATTGACGCCAATTTCTGGTAGAAGGCGACGCTTTTGGCCCCATTCCTTTAACTCCACGAATTGACGCCAATTCCTGGTAGAAGGCGACGCTCTTGAACCCATTCCCTTTACTCCACGAATTGATGCCAATTTCTGCTAAAAGGCGACGCTCTTGGACCCATTCCCTTTACTCCACGAATTGACGCCAATTTCTGGTAGAAGGCGACGCTTTTGGCCCCATTCCTTTAACTCCACGAATTGACGCCAATTCCTGGTAGAAGGCGACGCTCTTGAACCCATTCCCTTTACTCCACGAATTGATGCCAATTTCTGCTAAAAGGCGACGCTCTTGGACCCATTCCCTTTACTCCACGAATTGACGCCAATTTCTGGTAGAAGGCGACGCTTTTGGCCCCATTCCTTTAACTCCACGAATTGACGCCAATTTCTGGTAGAAGGCGACGCTCTTGGACCCATTCCCTTTACTCCACGAATTGACGCCAATTTCTGGTAGAAGGCGACGCTCTTGAACCCATTCCTTTAACTCCACGAATTGACGCCAATTTCTGGTAGAAGGCGACGCTCTTGGACCCATTTCCTTTACTCCACGAATTGACGCCAATTTCTGGTAGAAGGCGACGCTTTTGGCCCCATTCCTTTAACTCCACGAATTGACGCCAATTTCTGGTAGAAGGCGACGCTCTTGGACCCATTCCCTTTACTCCACGAATTGACGCCAATTTCTGGTAGAAGGCGACGCTCTTGAACCCATTCCTTTAACTCCACGAATTGATGCCGATTTCTGGTGGAGGATGACACTCTTGGGTCCATTCCTTTAGCTCCACGAATTGACGCCAATTTCTGGTAGAAGGCGACGCTTTTGGCCCCATTCCTTTAACTCCACGAATTGACGCCAATTCCTGGTAGAAGGCGACGCTCTTGAACCCATTCCCTTTACTCCACGAATTGATGCCAATTTCTGCTAAAAGGCGAAGCTCTTGGACCCATTCCCTTTACTCCACGAATTGACGCCAATTTCTGGTAGAAGGCGACGCTTTTGGCCCCATTCCTTTAACTCCACGAATTGACGCCAATTTCTGGTAGAAGGCGACGCTCTTGGACCCATTCCCTTTACTCCACGAATTGACGCCAATTTCTGGTAGAAGGCGACGCTCTTGAACCCATTCCTTTAACTCCACGAATTGACGCCAATTTCTGGTAGAAGGCGACGCTCTTGGACCCATTTCCTTTACTCCACGAATTGACGCCAATTTCTGGTAGAAGGCGACGCTTTTGGCCCCATTCCTTTAACTCCACGAATTGACGCCAATTCCTGGTAGAAGGCGACGCTCTTGAACCCATTCCCTTTACTCCACGAATTGATGCCAATTTCTGCTAAAAGGCGACGCTCTTGGACCCATTCCCTTTACTCCACGAATTGACGCCAATTTCTGGTAGAAGGCGACGCTTTTGGCCCCATTCCTTTAACTCCACGAATTGACGCCAATTCCTGGTAGAAGGCGACGCTCTTGAACCCATTCCCTTTACTCCACGAATTGATGCCAATTTCTGCTAAAAGGCGACGCTCTTGGACCCATTCCCTTTACTCCACGAATTGACGCCAATTTCTGGTAGAAGGCGACGCTTTTGGCCCCATTCCTTTAACTCCACGAATTGACGCCAATTCCTGGTAGAAGGCGACGCTCTTGAACCCATTCCCTTTACTCCACGAATTGATGCCAATTTCTGCTAAAAGGCGACGCTCTTGGACCCATTCCCTTTACTCCACGAATTGACGCCAATTTCTGGTAGAAGGCGACGCTTTTGGACCCATTTCCTTTACTCCACGAATTGATGCCAATTTCTGCTAAAAGGCGATGCTCTTCTAGTCGATGCCAATTTCTAGTTTCCTGTGACCTGCTGGGGTCCGGCTTCTTATGGACTACAAGTCTCATTCCCTGCGAGCTGTGACCCTTTTTCTTGGCCGTGTCCTTTTCCAGATTCTTGCTCTAGTTCGTGCTAAGTTCCTTCTGCTGATCCTGGACTGCAAGCTTCCCAATTTATTCGCTTGTGCGTCATGAGCATTCCTCTCTGCCGCGGCAGAAAATTGCATTTATCCTTTGCAAAGTCACACAAAGCATACTTCCCTGCCACACAAGACAACCTCTTAGAATTGAATAGCTCCGTTGTATCTCGCAGAAGTCTTTCCCGTTTCATCGAAGCCCTCCCTCCACACATCCTCGTGCCCAAACATGCCCGTCACCATCCGATATTTGTCTTCTCTTCCGCTTCCGTTCGGTTGAGACTCACTGAAAGCCACTTTTCCCAGGCAGCTTATGAATGATGTGACTTTAGCCCAGAAATTCAATTTATGTAATGACATCCAAGAGCAAAAGAATATTCTCCACACCACTGGCGGGGAGCTTGGTGTCTGCTTGCCTGCAGCAGGGCAGAGGCGGTTGCCTCTCGGGAGTTCACTTACTCCACTGCGGCTCCGGTGGCTTCCGAGTCTGGTTTGTTGAGTGCTTCTTGGAATAAGTTGATCCTTGTGAAGGGGGTGCACGCTGCCTGCCATCGTCACCGCCGGGCGTAACTTTCACTTTCGCTGGTTTGCCTTTCACGGAATTCGCGGAAACTGTTTGTCGAGTGTTACCACATTTGGTAAACTTCCACCCGGTTTGAGTTTAATTTGAGGAGCGAAGCTCTTCAGCGGCACGCTTACCTGCTGCTTAAGATTAAAGCGGATCTGTTTATTTATCAAACGACGACGGGACCATTTAGCTTCGGTGCTGTATCTGGAGGGCAGCTGATAGAAGTTGAGGAACTCTGCCCCTCCTGCCATTGCCGACCTGGCAGAGAAATTAATATTCACTCAATGGATGTCAACCTGCAGACCTTGCCTGGGCTGAGGCCAGAACAAATCGCCCAAAGCCACCCGAAATCACTCCAAATCACTGAATATTACCTGCCAGTCGTGAAATAGGCACACAGAGCGTCCCCCCCACCACCGCCAACCATTCGCCTAGTTGCGCGTTATCAAGCCGCTCGTATCTCCCACTGCGGCAGGTGCGTGACACATCGTATCTGCCAAAAATTTGTGACGCTGACGTCACAGTAATCATCGATTTAATTCCTATACCCATATTTCCATTATCGATTACCCCCCGCTGCCGCGTGCACCCACCGCTCCGCGGTCCCCCGTTGGTGTGGTGCAATGTTTGTCATACTAAACAGTGGCTGCTACCATGCAAACAGCGACGCGGGACCCATCTGCATGACAATTGTAATTTGGGTCATTAGCATGACAGTGATAAGTTGGCGCAGAGAGAGCACAACGCCTTGTTTTCTCGAATCGTGAACCGCGAAAGCCCAGCGATTTCGAATATTTATTTCGAAGTTCGATTGTCTGAGAGTGGCGGTGACGGTCGCGGAATTCGTGAGATTGTGTGTGAGTCGGTGGCGTTGGCGGCGGGGGTGGCGGAGGAGACGGGCAAGTGCATATCAGCTGCCACACAGTGAACTGGGTTTGAGGAGAAATTCCGTGTGTGAGCGAGTGTGGTTATCTGTACGTGATTGTTTGCGTATCGAAGGAGATAAGTTATTAGAGGATTTTTTTTTCTTTCCGTATTTTTTTGGTGCCTCTGCTTCGATTTGGTGGACAGTGGGGTTGAAGCGTTTGTTGACACGAGAGAAAGAATTTTTTGCCAAGCGAAACGAAGATTTTTGTCGTACCCCAAGGGGGTGGTCAAATCTATGGACGTGTGTGCGGCTCATCAAATTGATGTGAATTCGAACTTTAATGCAGTCCACTGACTTCAACCATCTCACATGATGCCGGCTTCTGTCCTTGAATGCAGTGTGGATGACAGCCCTTATGTCGAAGATGCAATGATTCCCTCGTCCTTCATCTGACGGGATGGGATAGAAGTGCCATTGCCCAGTTTGATTCTCTAGCTAAGCTCTCGTGGCAGACACGAATGGCGGTAGAGGGTGTGAATACTGGCAACCAATCTGCTTGTCATGGACAATTCGTTTTTGCAAAGTAAAGATTCTTCTGAGACGAAACCTAGTGACTTGAGCTGTCTGCTTCAACGCTTGCCTTCAGAGGAATATTGAGAGCACACGCTATCCATGATTTTCCCTCAGTTGAGTAAAGGGCAACCAGAAGTTTCTTTGAGCAAAAACTCCTTCAAAGCACTGTCTGTCGGCCAATTCTTGGAATTCGGCATAGTTTGGAATTCTGAATTCTCATGCTTAGTGAAGGTTTCTTCATCATGATTCGACTGAAACTCCAAGAGTCTGGCTGCTTGGCTTCGGTGTTGATTGCTCCAACACCAACCAATGTGACAGTTGGTCTTTTCGAGAGGAAAGTTCTTCATGTGGATTTCATTCCTATTCGAGTTGGTTCTGTTTAGAGGGCGCGTGCGCCTAATTACTCGTCTCCAGATACGACGCCTAACTTGGCTTGACTATGAGCACATAGATCCCATTATCCTGAGTTTTCTAAACCTGACTATTTCTTCAGTCCTCGACTGATATGAAGTGAAAAAGATCTCCGCCAACTTGGTGTGCGCAACTTCAGTCAGGAGGAAGAAGATCGTGCTAAGCAACCATCACCTTGTTTCGGAAACACTGCAATGCCCCGATCAGATCCTTGTCATCGCAAGTACTTTCTGCCTAAAACCTGATCAATATGCCCACTTCTGCAAGTACCTTAAGATCTGATGGTTTAGATCCATTGATGCAACAGTGAAACTGGAACAGGCCAACCTGCAGTCATCGATTGTTGTTTAATGTCTCCCGAAGAATGTGTTCCAAGGAAGTCCTTTCGCTTCTCCTGTACGATTGGCGTTTGAGACTTGTTTACATTCAAGAGGTCAGTAATCCTCTTTTCCTACTCTCGAAAAGCCAAATTTGAAACGACCCTAAGAATGAAAGCTTTAAACTCCAGCCAGCTTTGAAATGACCATTAGACGACAAGGCGCTTAGTAGGAGGATCGTAGGGTTGATGATGCGTGGTTTGAGGATTCGCGCTTCATCTATACCGACTTGTCATCCTCCGAGCTCCACCTCGGGTCCGGCTTTAAAGTCCACTGTGATGAGCTGACTACTTGCTCTTGACTCATGCTTACACATATTTGAAATGAGGGCTCACGGTGAGCTCTAGCCATTGGTTATCAGATGCTTGTGACAAAAATGGTTTGCAGGTGTATGCCTGTATGCCTTGTCGATCATCAATGTTGACAATTTGCAGTTTAAAATCACCGTCTCTGATGTCGAATCGGTCATAGAGCAGGTCTTTCGACAGAAATCGGGCGATGGTCATGGAACATTTTTATTTATTTCAAAACGACGCTGTGTATCAAGATGCTCTTGGACGCATGATTAAGCTCGAGGAATTTTCGTCGTCATCCACTTTAGCGCCGCCCCTTCCTCTGACGGCGAACTGATCCAAGAGCGTCTCTTCGAACAAAAATTGGGAGACGCTCGTGGAACCTTTGAGTCTACTTCAAAGTAACGCCAACTTCATATTTAATGAGATGCTCTTGGGCCCGTTTTGTTTAGCTCCAAGAATGTTCGTCAACGTCTACTTTAGTGCAACCTTCTTAGACTAGTTCCCTTAACCCCATGAATTTAAAAGGATTTTCTGTTCTAAACAACCCTCTTTGATCCATTTTTCCATCTTATGGAATCGCCGGCTATTTGTGGTTAGGAACGAGCTTCTTAAATCCGTTCCTTTAACTCATCGATTGGAATCCAACTTCTAGTTTAAGGCGACACTCTCAGCTCAGGTCGCTTATTTCAACGATTGTACACCGATCTCAGTCTCAAATAGATCCTCTTCTCATAGACCCTCTACTTATAGACCCTCTTCTCATAGACCCTCTTCTCATAGACCCTCTTATCATAAACCCTCTTCTCATAGACCCTCTTCTCATAGACCCTCTTCTCATAGACCCTCTTATCATAAACCCTCTTCTCAAAGACCCCCTTCTCATAGACCCTCTTCTCATAGACCCTCTTCTCATATACCCTCTTTTCTCTAACTCCTGAAATCTTCCCAAATTTCAAGCTAAGACCGACGCTGTCGAGCCCATTTCTTCCACCCCACAAAAGGCGTTCAAATTGTAAGCTCAGGTGACACTCTTGGACCAATTCTTAAACTTAACGAATGCTCACCGATTTTTCAAATCCAAGTGATCCTTTTCAAGTCGTTCTTCTAATTCAACACATCGTCGCCAGATTCTAATTGAAGGCGCTGCTCTCGGTCGTGCTCCTTTTACTGCACAAATGAACGTCAACTTCTAGTTTAAGACGACCCTATTCACAGACCATTTCCTTTAACTCCACGAAAGCTCACCGGCTTTCAGATTTAAGTGACGCCCTTGAATGCGCTTTTTCAACTTTTGGAATATCCACCAACTCCGTTTTGAAGTTCCTTCAATTCCACGAGACAGACACGAGAGACTATATTTTGAACCTGTGGTCTATAGAACCAGTCGTCATTTCATTAATTGAGTGGCGCTACAGCCCACAAGGGACCAGGGCCAAGCTTCTACAACAACTTGTGTTGCGCGTGCTACTGTTCTCTCACAAGTAGAAGGGACCTGCAAATCTTTGCCGTCTCCGAACGGTCGTATAGTCGCCATTTAAGTGGGTAAAAAAAAACGAGTCCTACACCATCACCTTGCGGAACCCCAATTTTCAGGCTTCGCAAATGTCGCAAACACCTTATTTTGAACGAAATCGACTTCTTCCTCCAACGGAAGTAGGATTTCGTTTATTTTCTTTCAAAATTATGAGCCAGTCTAACCCACAAAACCAAGGGAAACTAATAAACAATCAGACGGAAATCTCTGATCACAATCCAGCATCTCACTCGGCCTTCAAATATTTCCTCTTATCTTTCAAACACCGCGTTGTGACGCGCAGAATTTATTTTGTGCATATTTTCAAAAACTGTTTACAAAACGAAAACGGGAAAAAAAAACATAAAAATCTAAGCAAACAGACTTCTCATCACCAGTGTGTATGTGTGCAGTTCATGAAGCCAGCAAAGGCAGAGAGAAAGGGTGAGAGAGCGAGGGAAAGCATTTGCAAAACAAACCAAAAATAGAGAAGGCTTCACTCAGGTTATATCACCATACGCCACCACCACCAACACACCCACAGCGACGCGATAAAATCCGATATAAATTTTGTTTTGAAAAAAAAAAAAGAGCTGCAAGTAGAGAATAATTCTCGTTTGAAACTCTCGCGTGTACTCTCACGTCGTCGCTCGTTCACTTCGCGGCAAAGCTTTTCGCGATAATGAAGGTCTCCGCGCACTTTGGCCGTCACAATATCGAGCCCATCGCCGCAATACCCACCCCCATCCCCATCCCCTTAACGTGTCTGACTAAGTGAAGCCCTGCCTAATCGACGATAATAATAAAGTCTCAACTCCACGGGTATACTCGTCTTGTGTGCGTTTATTTTCAGAAGGAATACGATTGCGGAACGTCCCAAATACAAGATTTCTAAATTTAAACATCGAAAATGATATAAGATTATCCGCGGAGTGGAAGGAAAAAAGTGAAAAGAAGTGATATCTATAAATAAAGAGGTCCTCAGTGAGTAGACGAACAGCAGAGCAGAGACACCAGCCATCCAGTCAGCCAGTTGAGCCAACAAACGTCAAGATAGGAAACGAGAAAAGGATACACAAGAAGCGACCAAAGCCAAAAATGATTTACATCGACGACACAGATCCTGAAGGGAGTGAGTACTTGTTTTGTTTGCTTAATCCCAACCCTGACAAATTCCCTATTAACGTACCGTCTGACTTAATGTTTCCGGCATTTGCTGCCTCACACACACACACCTCCCTCCTTGTGATAAAGACGCGGTGGCACTTGATTTTTAGCAGAAAGTTGTTTTTGAAGTGCAAACAAAGGTGGGTGGGAGGGGGAGGGGGTAACTGATAATGAAATCGGTTAAGTGTTTAGCTTGCCGTTTGGTCAAGAGTGGGCCGCCGGGTTCGGAGCCAATTATGAAATTGAACCCCTGAAGACGGCTGCTGATGATGTCCTTTTCTTATTTCGGCGGCTCTCTGCAGCCTAAGAAACCTGGAACGCACTTTGTTTTTGGGAATTTTTCGCCCCTTTTCTGTGTGTGTGGCCTTCGCAGAGATAAAACGCAACATCAGTTCTTGAATCTTGAATACGGATTCCCTTCTGTAAATCTTGAACCTTGTTTACCCTTTTTTGTTGTTGTTTGTGCCGCTGCTCCTGCACAGATAATCATCTTGCCGAACAATGAGTGTCCTTTTTCTTTTGAGAGAACCCCCTTAGGTATTGATTTTATTTTTTTTTTTGCTTCCCCCCACCCCATCGCTCTTTGTCATCTTAATGTTGTCTCCTGGCGGGGTTGGGTTTCTTTTCGTTTGGGGGAGCGAATTTTCCTGCGAGGAGATAATTCCGTTTCAAGAGATTACAATACAATTGTTGTGAGTGGGGGACTGGTGGGCGGAAGGGCGCTGAGGGCGCGAGGAGATGCGAAATTTATCTGAAAGTGTCGACAGTTCTAACACCACCTCGATACAAATCGTTAAGCGCTTGCCGCGACGGAGGAGGGAAGTTTTGTTTGCGGCTGCGGCGACTGCGATAACGATCGAGTGATTTACGAATGCAGCGCTGTTGACCTTGACACAGATTCAAATTCACGCACTACCTAGTGGATGGGGGAGGGGGAGGGGGAGGGAGACGAAGTTGGCAACGAAATCAATGAAGCTATGGTCGCTGCGAACTGCCGAGAGTGACAAGAACTTTGCTGGGAATGTGTGCAATTTTAACCGAGATCACATCATCTCTATATATACGGACTAGTCTACACTCTGTTCTGGTGTCTGTAACCTGACCGAATAAAATTAAATTTTAAGGGGATGTTCCGCAACAGATGTAGACAGTTTGTGGTAAGCTTGAACCAAAATGGTTCAATTGGATATGCGACTGGGTCTGGGCCTTAGACCTAATTCGCTTTTAAATGAATGTTGCCCTTAGTTTTCCAAAAATTCCAGGGAAACCGCTACTCCTTTGTTCTTCTCATCCAACGGCACAGTCCAGAATGGATCCAAGGCCTCAACCATCATACCTCTTCAGCTGACACAGTCTCCCAGCACCTACCTGCCTGCCTGCCCCGATGTCTTTCTAGTATGCAACATCTCGGACACGGACGTCTTCCATTGCCTCGTCCCAATGACTCAGATGCAAAGCATTTTCGATCTGGAGCTGTCTACCCATCTAAAGCATGACCGCCATTCACCCAATAGACCTCGTTGTTGAATCTTCTTCTCTAGATGCCACCAAGGCAAAGAGAAGCCAAATTCCGACTCAGAACTGTTCTTTCAGGACGCAGAGGACGTCCTCATTCGCTTTTAATAATACCCACAGAGCAGCACAGAAATGACAAAGATGTTGTAAAACAGCCGTCTAAGCCTCTCTAAAAAAGGGCCCTTTTACCCCGGTCCTGGCGAAGTCATTTTATCCTTGGTTTCAGTACTGGCGTCCTTAAACGTTTTGCTGCCCATTGTGAGACCCACTGTGAGACCCATGCACCCATTGTGAGGCCCATTGGGAAGCTGATTGGGAGGGCCATTGTGAGACCCATTGTGCCCATTGGGAGGCCCACTGGGAGGCCCATTGTGAGACCCATTGTGAGACCCATTGTAAGACCCATTGTGAGACCCATTGTGAGACCCATGTGCCCATTGTGAGGCCCATTGGGAAGCTCATTGGGAGGCCTATTGGGAGACCCTTTTGGGAGGCCCATTGGAAAACCTATTGTGCTTATTGGGAGGCTCACCGGGAGGCCCGTTGTGAGGCCTATTGGGAGGTCCATTATGAGACCTATGTGCCCATTGTGAGGCCCATTGCCCATTGGCCAGAAGCTATATTCCGGTGCAACGGAAAATCAAGAGGGCCTAAAGCCCTCACAGTTTCAACCTGACCGCGCTAAAAGACCTCTATTTGCACGTTTCTCATGGTGGCTGTGGCTTAAAACCAAATATCGCGGTCAGAGTTGACGTCAGTTTACTGTTCTGGCTGGTCTAAATAAGCTTGTTCACCTTATAGATTTGGGCCAGGAGGTTAAGGGACTTTTCTATCCCAGTGTGGAGTTGGATTCTTAACCCGGTGCTGCGACCATCCAAGCGGTTAAGGAACTTTCCCAGCTCAGTGTGGAGTTTCATTCTTAACCGGAAGAGCAGCAGAGGCTTAAGAAAAGCCTCACTCAAAACCAAAGTGGACTGATTGTCCCTCAAGCTTGATCCCATTTGTCACTTGGTTTACCAAGGCACCTACTTTTGAATTTTCTCTTGGGGGACTCTAGGGAAAATGAACCCGGTGATACAAGTCGTTAAGACAGGTGATCACGTAAAATCAAAACCCATATCTGCCCCTTGTGAGGGTCTGTCAGAGACCTGGATGGTGAGTGTCCTACCTTGATGACGGCAAACTTTTTGGTTTTGCTCTGCCAGACCTATTCAAGCTTCTCTGGTATAATGCCAGGAACTGCCTCATCGACGGCTTGATGTGTTCGTCACTGTGTCATTCGTGTAAGCCAAAAGCTGAACAAACTTTAGATAGATCGTGTTTCTGGTGTTGACTTGTGAATTTCGCACGATCTTCTCAAGAATGCTGTTGAATTAACCACATGACAGCACGCCGCCATTTCTTGAACCTTAAACTTACCTTACAAGGAAAATTAAAGTCCTGGTAAGTTCTGTATAAGCCTTGATAGAGTGAGGAGCGATGAGAATTCCCCTCTCATTCTAAGTCTTGACGACCTGAAGGGAGTTCTCAACTCATTATCAGCCTTGACGAAGTGGCGCGAGGTCTTAGCTCTTTACCAGCCTTGACAAAATGGCGAGAGTCCTTCAGCTCAGTAAAAGCCTGACAGAATGACGAGAGTTCTCCAACTCAGGACTCTATCCTCAGGACAGAGGGGCTAGAGCTCTCCAGCTCAGCACCAGGCTTGACGGTCTGCCGAGAGTGCTCTCATCATCTTTCCAAAATTGGCGGCTGTCTATCAAATAGGTCGAGGAGTTTATCCGCATGCACAACCTACTACTGGTGGGTGAGGGCCATCATATTATCCCTCGAGCAGATGGGGATCGCTGCCACATCTTTCACTCATTGTTGTGGTATTAAGGGAGCCCAATGAGAAGGCTACATGTCTTCCTAACTGAATGGAAAGGTGGTTGAGTGCGATAAACTACACTGCCCTGTGTGCACTAGCCCATGCCCCCTGGGGTGGGGATTTCAAAATAGAGCTTCACCCTCCTTTTAGAACAAGAAACTGTTTCACTGCTAAGCAACAACCACAACTGCTCAACTTCAAAAAGCCACGTCATTTGTTGGCCGACTGTCATGGATGTTTCTTTAAGCCTGATCCTATTGAGGTTGGCACTTTTAACAACTTTGGTCCATTGAACCCCTAAAGGAGGGTAAAATGTAAGGTCTGTTTCCTCGTGAGACCTTCTATTGGTATAGTGCTTCTGTTTAGAGGCACAGACGGCGGACACAGGGATGGCCATAGAGCCAAGTAGAAAGCATAAACAATCGGGTCCCGAAACGAAGGTTTTTCGAATCAGAAGCATTGGAACAAAGCAACAGACGGAATCCTCGTCAAAGACGGCTCACACCGAGGAAGACCTCAATCAACAGCTGTAAGGAAGCTGGCAAAAAAACGTGCCTGCAGGAGACTCATTTTGGCTTACCAACAGGAACACTTCCAATTGTATCCATGGACTAAGGACGAGGAGCAACACTTCTGCCTGAACCGTTGCCAGGCAGAACTGGCATATAAGTGCCGAAAGGTACTAACAGACCATCGTAAAGAATAAATTCGAAGCAAAACTAGTCACTACCACCCCCAAAGACAAACACCAATCTGACCACATCCCACCGTCCCTTCTCCCAGTCATCAATTTGAATTTATTGCCACTCTTCATATCTGTCGCGCTGAATCATTTCAAATCGAACGACTGTCCAGGGGGAGGTGTGACTGACTGAGTTTGACTAACTAACCGCATAAATTCAGCGCATCAAAACGGAACCGGAATTACGTGATTGATTTGAAAAATAATTGGACAACAAGCTTTCACATCGAGGGCACCTGTCACAGCGTCACCGTCACCGCAATCCTTTTAATTATTCATCCTTGTCCCGACACTCGTTCCCACGGTGGCGGCGAGTGGCGTCTTCTTTTTGTGGGTGTAAGGGTGCGAGGGGTCCTCTTCGTTTAAATCGAATTTATTTCCAATTTCCCCCCACCGGTTCTGACTGCACAATTATGACTTGAAATTGATGTACGAGCTGTGGCTGTGAATTGACTGGGATTGCAATAATTGAAAGCCACCATACGAGAGTCCATTGACACCGAGTAAGCGCTTCGACACTGAATTCTTGAAAAATGGAAAAAAAGAAAAACCACACAGAAGCAGACACCTGCCCAAACAATTTACACAGGCTCCCTGTCACGCATTGACTTTGAACTCAAAACAGACGAGAGAAGACTTTCAGAACGAAATTCGTCGAGCGCGGCAAGGTTACACACTCCTACGCGTTTGCGCCGCCATTAAGCACACACTCATGACCGGATGACATTTGCGTCGGAATTTTCCTTTGGAAAGCGACGTATTCAAGGTCCGCACACTCGCTCGGTCAGAGAATTTTCACGACAGGTTCACGGGTGGTGCGCGGTGAAGCGATGAATTTTTACGACGCCACCGTTCGGCGTCACTAGCTGCGTGCCTAAATCAGCAGCTAACAGGATCAATTTAATGACATGGGAAAGGATTAGGCGGCGGCGCTAATATTAGACCCTGCCGCACGACAACAACGTGGGCGCCGCCGTATGAGAGCAATTCTGCGGGCCGGGGGCAATTAAGTTTCGATCCTATTCCGCGTCCGGTGACTACGCACGCAAAAAATGCAGCAAATGTGATTTTGTACGAGATCGGCGGTATTTTTAGAATTCTTTTTTCTTCAGAAACGAAACTAGAAGCAAATTCCTTTCGAAGAGTTGTCTGCGGAGGGGAATGGGGCCGTGAAGGCTGTTGTACGTTATTGTGGCGCGGGATGACTAAACTGAATGGAATTCCTTTCAGCCGATGATGTCCGTGGCGGGGGTGGATATTAATAAGTTGAGTTGGCCCGCAATACACATCCGTAGTGGCCGCACGAAGAAATTACCCGCCCTCCGGCGGCCGCCGCTGGTAGCGATGGTGATGCCACATTAATTGCTGTAAGCACACTTTGGCCGGGTGCCAGGCGAATCGGAATCGGTGATAACTTTTTGGCGCTTTCAGCCTTCCTCTTATTTGGGCGGGTTTTTATTTTGTGCTCTGTTCCTGTTACTAATTGATTCCGGCAGTGGGACGTTGGTAGGGCGGTGGCACAGCGGTTGCGTTGCGTTTTGATGGCTGTGATGCGAAAGGAAATTGCTGTCGAGTTGTGCAATTTAGACTGATGACAATTTGTCAACGATAAATAAAGTGCGGCAGAGGGGCGGGAGGCACAGGTCCCCCTCGAACTGTAGCGTCACAAGAAGAAGAGGGGCGAGAGAAATGAACTGGGGGAATGTCACAGCTGCAAGGCTGTGATCAAGGAAAGGACGTTGCGCTGGGTAGTCTTAAGTCAGAGAGTGTCAGTGAGTTACAGTAAGACAGAGCCAAGGACTTTGGTTCATGTTCCTCCCCAGGGACTGCGCCGAACTCCTCCAATGAGATAAATTCTGTCAGTAAGCCAAGGACTTTCACTGAAGGTGACCCAGGAATGTCAGTGAAGGTGCAGTAGGATAGGAACTGCCGGACATTCCGAGATTGTCGAAAAGCTAGAGACTTTGGAAGTTAAGGATTACTAGTGACTGCCACAAATATGAATAAAAAGCCGCCAAAAATCGAGGTACTGTCTGCATTGTCACATCCAAGGGCCTTCTGGCAAGTGCGAGTGAACTTGAGGTAAGTCTTGGCGACCACTTTTTGGCAGGTAGTCCAAATGTGTAATTGACATGCCTCTTGGCTTCACCAAGAGCCGTAACTCTCGAAGAGGAACTAGTTTGTCACTTGCCTTACGAATGTGTAGTTACAGTCAGTCTGTACACTGAGTGTTTGACAGCGATGTTGAACCCCAGTGGTGTACTCCACACGTTACCTTAACTCTTACGGACGTGGGACGCATTCGTTTTAAAACGTTCAAATCAGACGAAAACTATCAGCACATCTGGGATGGAGAACAAGCTAGGGACTCTCGCTAAACCGGTCCAACTTGTCAAGGAAAGCAGGGGCAATAAGAAAGTCAGTGGCAGCAATTTACTGGAAGCGTTGCTTTAATAAGAGGAAATCTGAAGAAGGGCAACGATAAAAGAACGATTTCATAAATTTAAGGGACACTCCATGAAATAAGGACTTAAAGGCATCACAATAAGATCGATTTTAACAGGACACATCGTCGCTCATTCACAGCTTCACCTTCAGTCAGCATGTATCGTTCAAAATCAGTCTTGCGTGAAGTTTTAAGAATGAAATTCAAATCCACTGCACGACAAAAGTCGACAAAAACAGAACTTATCACCAAACAGGACTAAATTTAGGGCTCTATCTTACCGTCATACGTCATTCAACGTACCCCGTCACTCGTCGAAAGATTGAAAAGAGTGCAAAGGAGTCGACTCAAAAATCCCGAACGTCCAAAATCTCCCGAAAATTTTTTTTAATTTTCTTCTGCAACTCTGTCAACTTGAATGTCTGACTTTATAAGCATGAACATGGCTCCGCAATTTTCCAAAAAGCTCCTTTGTAATTTCTGAACTTTTTGACTTCGTGGTATTAAGTGACTCTTAGTGCTCGTATTAACCAGATTTTGGCCATTTCGAGGATAGTGGGTTTGGGACTTTTAAATTTTCGAACTTTTGAAATTTTTCGTATTTCCAAACTTGAGGACTTTTGGCTTCTCGAAATTTTTGACTCCATTCTTGGACTTTTGGTGTTTTAAGTCTTCCAGCATTTCAACCTTTTTAGGATTCTTACTTTTCCGGAAATTTTAACTTTTCCTGAATTTTGAAGCCTGGTTTTGGTACATGTTTTTGGTTTTATGATCTTTGATGATCTTAGAATTTTCTGGTCTTGGACTTTTTAGGAATTCTAGATCTTTGGGGACCTTTGACTCTTCACACCTTTGAAATTTTCTTAGTTTTCAATTTTATAAGGTTTTTGACTTTTCAGAATTCGGAGCTTTTCCTAGTTTTGGATGTTCCTGTCCAAAATCCCAGAAAGTTCAAATCCCTACATAGTGAAGATTCCGGAATCCATAAGGATTCAAAATCTCGACAAAATCATAAAAATTATGATGCCTCGTGAATTTTGGCCTCTCAACTTTTGGACTTTTGCTGTTTTGAATTTTCTTCAGAGTTTCTGAACTTTTTAAGAGTCTTGGGCGATTTTTGTTCAAAACTCAGTTAAGCAATTTTTTTCATTATTCTGGACTTGGTCTTGTACTTTTTGGATTCCTGACTACTTGGGGCCTTAAATTGTTCGGAGTTGCTAAGGAACGGTTTGTGGATTTTTACATTTTGGAATTTAGATTTTCTATTGTTTCAGACTTTTTGAGTTTTTGAACTCTTCGGTTTTTCATAATTCACGAGATTTTGTAAACTTTGGTGCTTTGAATTTTTTCAGCGCTTTTGCTAAACTTTTTGAAATTTTCGACTTTCTTAGACCCTTTCCTATTTCTTAGTTTTTGGCCTCTTTGTAGCCAGGATTTTAAACACTTTACGTCTTAAAACTCTTAAAGCCCTTGAATTGTTGTTGTGTTTGAACATTTCGTGGATCTTAAAGTTTCGAAATCTCGGACATTTTCGACGTTTTAGCAAAGACATCTTTCGTGTGTGCTCTGGAAAATCTGTCCGTTAAAGACCTAAAGACTGCTTAACTATAGAAAGTATGACTTTCATAATTTTTCAGACAAAGGTCATTCATTCCGAGAATATTGTTAAAAGAAGACTCCACGAGCGAGAGGTCTATTTCCTCGTCTATGAATAGACGAGGAAACAGACCCCTCGCTCGTGGCATATAAACATCTATAGACTCCACTCTAAGCCGAACTCTCAACCATTAAAGCTAATCGGTCAGATTTTCTGACTTAATGATCCTTGAACTTTTACTTCGTTACACATTCGAGTGCTACAGAGATTCCCAGTCCTTCAGCAACGATTTTCCTCTCAAGAGATAATTTTACCTTTCCGGTCACCTTCTACAGTTCCGAGAAGATGCCCCCCTCCACATCAAAACAAAAAAAAAATTATCCTCAAATTAACTTTTCGAAAGCCCCTACCCCCCTCACCACCACATTCAACTGTTCATTCTTTTTTCATTTCGTATGCAGTCTCTTAACTTCATTCACGCAATTACCATGACAATTCCATTGATATGAGAGTTTTCCGTTTCGCCCCAGCATCCGGCATAAAATTCACGTAAATTTTTCCTTTAGTGGGTGCCTCTGTGTGCCTGTGTCTCTATTAAGGACACTGTGCCACATTGCGCTCCACTCAGTTTTCACTGTTTTTTTTCGTTTTTTGTTTTTCACTGTACCAACGCCGCCAACAATTTGCCACCTCAACTTGAATATCATAAACATCCGGCGGAAGTAAAAACGCAAATAATGTCCCCCCCCCCCCCCCCACCACCACCACACAGTGAAGACAATAGCAACGCAGCGAGAGGAGGAGTGGGTGCCTACGGAAATATCCTCTGCGGATATTGTAGCACATTTCTAGGGGCGTTATCATCTTTATCCTGGAAAAAAAATCTCCCCCCTCGGAGCCCCCTCTCCTCTTCATCATTAAACACCTATATTTTTTTTTGCTGTTGTTGTTGTTGTTGGTTCTGGATTTGCAAATCATAAAATTTTATTTATTAAACGACTCAAGCAATTTTCGCTCATCATATAAAAGCGGATTTCGGTTGTGGCGGATTTCTGGCAGGGGGGGGGGGGGAGGGGGCTTATCCTTGACGGTGTGACTGTGCGTCGGCATTTCAAGTTCACCCTGACAGTGGGCTGGGGGGAGTGGGGGGGTCTTCATTATTTAATACATGCGTTGAATGGCATTTGAATTGACGAAGGACAGGCAATTGTTTCGCGTATCCTAAGGATGCAGGACTATGCCATGAGTGTTTTTCATGAATATTTTACCGACTGTGGGAGATTTACACAAAATCGGCACGCAACCGCTTCGTGAGCTCGTCCCCTCACACCCCTCCACCCCCAGTGTGCTCTCTGAGGTGTGTAATTGTAGTAATCCTCGGATGATTCGCTGACACGGACGATTGCTACGTATCCCTGTGTGTGTCGGTGCTCCTGTTCGCATCCCAACTAGGTGCTCGTACATGTTTCATTTAACCCTTGAAAGTGTAACGATGACTGGCGCTGTTCGCTTCTTTTTTGCATGGCTTACAATGTCGGACGAGGAACGGATGAGCTAACGCCTCATGATGCATGCACGACGCTCTGCTGTTGGAACTAATATCTGCAGCTAGGGAAAACGTGAATTCAGATTTGAACGGGGGTCTGTTGCAAGGAATGCACTGTGCAGACGCACACATTCGGTGATGGTGCAACCTGAAATTTAATGCTCAGCTCTCGTGATGATGACTCCCTTAGTCGTTGTTTTGATGCGCAATGGGGTTCACCTGCAGTGAAACGACATTCACGTTCTCGAGAGATGTATTCTCATAAATTGGTAGTCTGAATATGAGTGCTTACGCTTTGATAAACTCTATTTAACTTTAATTGTGGACAGGGGTAAGGTTTTGCGATCGTTCTTAGTTAGGGATGGGAGACTCCGTTTATCGTCTCCTTAGGACGAGAGTTCTTCTTTTTTTAAAGAGCGATCGTCTGGTTTTTAGAATGTTCGATCCATGATGCTCATCAGGGAACTGCGAGAATCTTAAAATTTGATTTTGAAAGTTTGCCGTGTAAAATTATGGCAAGGACTACGTTTTCTTAACTCCATCATCAATTTGAAGAAGACTTTTAAATTAAGGCTACATTTGGCCAAAGTCTTTTCTCAGTCATAAGTCACCTCAGACTTTCGTTGTCGGTGACGCTAGTGCAAGGCCATTTTCCCACCTCTACTGATATGGAACCTGATTACGACAACGATGATCTGTTGTAGTGTCTAGAAACCCACAACGATTCCGCTGACCAGAGTTAGGCTGCTGAAAGTGGCTTTCAACCGATCATCGATCTTCGCATCCATTTGAAGGGATGAGATGCGCACAGGTTCGTTACTCGCCCAATCATCCCAGAAGATCATTTATCTTTGACTTTTGTGGAAGCAGGATGTAAAGACTTTTCGTCCCTTACACATTCTGTGGACAAATGTCGTCGTGAAGCAATCCGTCTTTTCAGGACGGACGTGTGCCTGAGACACATCAGAGTTGCTGTGATGGCTCTGTGGCTGGCCTGGGATATTCAGGAGGGTGGGAAATAACAAAATGTGATATCAAGTGCTTAGAGTGGTCCAAGGCATGCTTCACGCTAGACAGCTTCTTACTAGAGCTGATAGTCCAGAAATTGGAGCCAGTCTGGGTATACCAACGCAGCTTCGGCACTTTAAGAACCTCATGGCCTTCTGAAAGAGCGTCTACGCCTTCCTCAAGCGGATATCCTAGACATACGGCTTTCAATTATTGCTATAATTTTAAATCGGATCAAATCGACGCGTAGTTCCGTAACTTTAACTCACCCGATGGCATGAGGCATGAATTGGAGCCTGCTTCGGGGTTCGCAGTTCATATCCGGATCAACAAAAATTACCTCCAACCCAAAATGTGTCAAATTCAAAATCTTTAAGTAGATCAGCTTTGGATTATGGATCTTTCGGATTTAAATAACATTTGGGACATTTGTGAACTTCTACCTTATGTGGGGTTATCGGTGGATGGAGTTAGAGACCTGCCTTAGCTGACTATCAGCTGCAGGTGTTCAGAAATCTGACTGTTGGTAACGGCTAGATGGTTTTTAGAGACGTTCAAGGGGTCTTCAGTTGCTGATTGACAGCGCGGAAGGCACCCTTCTGAGAGTATGGTGGTGGCTGTGACTGCAACTGAGATGGCAATAAACAAAACCATTCCGTTTAACCTCAATCAGTTTGGTTCACACAAGCTTTTACGGATCATCGATCGAGCTAAGGGAATTTAAGTTTAAAAGTAGAGAGCGCACTGTAGGTAGGTCCCCTGACCCCAAAAGCAGCAGAGGTATTAGAAAGGGCCTGTTTCTCGTTAACGAAGAGTGAATATCCCTTAAGGCAAAATTTTATTTGTAAGCAGCTCAGAACCTTATAGTGATTCTAGGTACATAAACTGGATCAGCTGTTAAATGCTTAAACCCAATTTCTTCATCTTTCCCTTCTCTCTTCTTCCCACTCCTTATAAGGATATAAGTCTATCTCACTCGTTCTTGCGCCATTTCTCAATCGCCCATTTCTCAAATCGCTCCCAAAATCTCCCACAATCTCTCTTCTCGCTCTTTCTATCATCATCCCTCACTCTATATCTCTCGCTGCCTCTCGCTCACCCTCTCCTTCAATTTCCATTCCTCTGTATCTTTCTTTCTCGCTCCTTAATCCAAAATTCGAATGCGAGTTGACAAGTAAACTGTCACTTTTATAGAGCTTACTCTGTAATAAATTCTTCCTCCCTTTCTATCCTTGCCTCAACGTCCCCCCTCTCTTTCACTCACCCTCTCTTTCACTCTCTCTCTGCCACTCTCTCTACCCCCCCCCTCTCTCTTTTTTATCTTTCTCTCTCTTTCCCTATATCTCCCTTCCCCTCTCTCACTCTCTTTTCTGTCTCTCTCTCTCTCTTTCCCTGTCTCTCTCTTTTCCTCTCTCTCTCTCTTTTCTGTCTCTTTCTGTCCCTCTCCCTTTCTCTCTATCTCTATTCCTCTCTCTCCTTCTCTCTCTCTCTTTCTCTCTCTCTCTCTTTCTCTCTCTCTCTCTCTCTCTCTCTTTCTCTCTCCCTCTTTCCCTCTATATCTCTCTCTCTCTCTTTCTATCTCTTTTTCTTTTTCTCCTTAACACTCTCTCCCCTCCCACCTTTTCTAATTCATAGTTCGATTGTGAGTGAGCGAATCAACAATCGCGGCACTAGCTCCCTACGGCGCTAGAATTCTATAAAAAATTGCTTACAACCCAAAAAACTCGATTTCGGGACAACACCTAAGCAATCATTTGCAAGGCAACGTCGCATGATATCACGTGTGCCGACAATGTAAGCCATAGCGGGCTCAGTATTAAAACAGTCCATTTCAGGCCAACTTCTAGACTTCAATGAAAGAATGACGCAGTTCATCGCACCTACAGCGGTATCCTCACTGGGTGACTCTGATCACAACAAAAATCTGCAAATGGTCGTTACAAGTGACAGTTTGGTCCAATGGGCCATCAAAAACCTCCTAACCAGCCAACACATCATGTCTCCTTCGGACTCCCTGAACTTCGGACGCCTTGACCTTAAGCCATTCATACTGTCACCACCACTGTCGCTCTTCAACGACCTCTCGTCCCAAAGCCATCTCTCGAAATAGTCTAGCACTGTCTAGAGCGGACAGACGTCAAGGTGAAATTGTTTCATCAGGCGCCATCGTGAATGCTGCTGCTTGGCAGTCGCCCGTTTGGCCGTCGCCTCGAGGAACACAAGTTTTAATCAAAGCCCCCCCACCGGGAGCCACTCCAACAGCTCATCAATAAATTAAATTCCCCCATTAGTCAGGGCGCAGCAATGCATGTTTTCCATCGCGAATATTGAAACATAATTATTTGCAGCGCTCCACCGCCGCAGCTTTGACAGGCTGCCGACCGAATGTCAGCCGCCGTGTGTCCTCATAACGCTGTCCGCCTGGCGGACTCTAATTAGTCGTAAAATGTTGAAAATTTTAAATTTCGTTGAATTACACGAATTTAATGAAGCGTTCTTGTTTGTGAGAACGGGAGCGGACGTCGTCGGCAGTCGGCATGCATTCAAGGTCAATGCTGCGCTGTGCTGTGCTCGGCGGTGCTGTGCCGCTGTTTAATGCCAAAGTGAAGCGACAGTTCGACTGACAGTCGTCTGTCAAAACAGATCTCTTATTTTGCGCCGTTCCATCTCTCAACGGGTTGCGCTGTTTTGCTTTTGTTCTTCTCTCTGTTCATCTGTCGCGCTGAATTAAAAATATTCTGAAACGCTTATTTATAGAACACACCTACAGATAGTGTATCTTCATCTATGTGGAATGAGGAGAATTAATGTCAATGCGAAGTGGTTCCTCCAACGTCTCTCAGGGGGGGCGATGGTGGAGGTTCTGTGCTGTGTCCTATGTGTCATTGGATTGGATTTTGGGACACAACGATGGGTCCTCTTCTTTTTTTTCTTTTTGTTCTTCAATCGATTCAAGAGCATTGTCAAGGATTTAATTTTCCGCATTTTTTTATTTTCGTTTCTTTTCTTTTTGTTTCTTCTTTGAAAGTGACGAGAGTGCTTTCAAAAACGGAATTTCTTGTTTAACGAGGTACTCGTTAATGCATCTCGAATAATTTATGAGCGGGCCAAAAATATGCGCGCGATCTTTTCTAGAAGTTATGACTGGTGGGTGGAGTGGAGTGACAGGAGGCAGGATTCCTGCTGTATTGATTCATTTCTGTGGGTTGGTGGGGAGGACCAGAGATGAGGGATTTAAATTTTTAGTGCGACATCAAAGCGGTTTGAGGTTCAATGCTATCAACAACTTTATTTCTTTGGCAGCAAAAAAACAACAAAAAATCGATTGGGGTGATTGGGGAAATACGGCAAAAAGACACAAAGTGCCAAAAGACCAAAAGAAAACCTAAATTCTGAAAATTATCGACAAATGTTCAGAACACCAAAATGTCAAAGAGACACGAAAGTTCAAATTTTGAAGTCTTGAACTTGACTTTTACTCAAGTCTGACGGTTCGACATGCGGCTTGAAGAGGGAACAAAGGTTCTTAAAGGCCACCCGTATCAGTTTTAGAAATTTTGTCGTTTTTTGAATTTTGGATTTTAGGGTCATTTTTTGAATTTAAGATTTTGATCGAAATTCCGCAGAAAACGACGCCAAGAACGCAACCTTTTCGTTCATGCGATTCACACTAAGCTGAGATGTTGCCAACTTCGGTTCACAAACGCAACGTCCGGCATATAGCTGTTGTTTTGACAAAAACTGCTTTTATTGTGTGTTCGAAAGAGTTCGGTTTCAAATTGTTGGTAGGAGGCTAAGGGCGCTGCAGTCCCTGGGTGGACCTGTGTCTCACTTTTTACCGTGGAACCGAGTTAGACTAATTCCTTGACTACGATGAAGTTTCTGCTGTCTAGTCTGACACTCTGTTCCGAACTTCAATGTTGTGTGTCCTTCCTTGATAACAGCGTCCACTTCGTTTCGTCTTCTTTAACCGTCAGACCCATTTCAACCCAAACGGCCACTGGGGCAAGATCAGCGTTTTCAGTTAGTTTTTGACCGCTACGGTCACGGTTACGTGCGGCCCAGCGTTACCTTGTTTCTAAATCACCTTGTCCTGCCTTTCGCCTGATTTTCTGGCCATATTTCACTCAAGCCCCGGTTGAAGCATACAATCTGAAATCGTTGACGTTTCCCACTAATGGTTTCATCTGCTTTAAGCAGCTCAAATTTCCAATGACTCACTAATGGTCATTAATGTGCCAAATTATCTCATCCTTTAGTTCTTCAATTGTTCTTGCCTTACAGTCGTAAGCTCCTTACAGGAAAACCTCGAGCGCTGTCGAATCAATTGATCCTTGTTGCCAATAAACATCGCCACGACGTGAGACAACGCGTTCATTGAATTTCTCGTGCAAAAGAGTCATCGCAAAAAGACTGTAATTGAATCCACACCAGTGACTCCCATGCAGTTCTTCGATGCTATGCGTAAGCATACACAAAGTCGACTTTCCCTGTGTCCTGCACTGGCTCTGGCCAGAAACTGTTCCAGGAAGGGAAAGAACTCAGATTTTCACGGACGGCTCCAAGACGATGGTGGGATGTGGGGCTGGGGCCGTTGTGGAAAGCGACAACATTAGACTTCACACCTCTTTGGGTGATTTCGCGTCGGTCTTCCAGGCGCAAACTTTTGTGATCCCAATGATCACTAACTATATCTTGAAGAATATGAGAAAGGGGTATCCGGTGAAGCTGTGCTTAAGACCTTACTCAACCCTCTTACCACTTCCATGATAGTCCAAGAATGCAACTCTTCCTTTAATTTGGTCGGGAGACTAAATCCGCTAAGATTTGTCAGGGTTCCGGGATTGCCGATGAATTTGCTAGGCAAGGATCAAAAGAGGCATTCATTGAGCTTGAACCCACTTTGGAATTGCCTTAGTTAGGGCTTTTGTAGACGTTTGGTCTTCCGACAGCGCAACGAGGTATGGCTAGACTCTCCAGGATAACCGAGTGCATGCCATCAAACTTCAGTAAGAAATCCTCGGCTTTTCTGTTTTCTCTAGATAGGAAAGACTGCAGACGACTTGTTGGCGAGACACTTTGTCTTCGCTAAGCACTTAAGTCTGCTTGGGCTTAGTTATGACACACTTTGCGACACCTGTGGAGAAGGTAAAGACACTGCAGATCGCTTCCTCTATCATTGTCCCGCCTTTGCTCGCTTCAGGTGGCGGCTTTTTAACGCTCACTTAAACCCTTCATCACAGAAGCACCTTCTGGTCAGAAAACCAGGAAACTACAGTAAATGAAGGTATCAGTCGAAAGCAGACAATGGACTACCTTTCGAGTCTGAGCGCTCCAGCGCAGTGTTTCTCAATCTCCAACAAAAACATTGAACTAAACCCTCTACTCGCGACAGAACAACAGTGGCCCTGTGAACAATGGCGCCTTTCCATAAAAAACGCCATGCTATGAAATTTGGAGTTTGAGCAGAAGTGCGAGTAAGTTTCCCGCCTTCCGCTCTTTCTGCTTGCCAACTTTAAGTATGAATTCTTGACCAAAACACAGAACTTGTGTCAGCATAAACGAGAGGACATTCATTTTCGGTTGACATCAATTTGGTTCGTTGCTCCAATGCCACCCACACACACCCAGTTTGCCATCAAAGTTCCCCAACAGAATGCGAGCAATCTCTCATCCATAAGTGAGTGATAAATTTGACCCCTCCCCCCTTCTAGCACTACAACAGCAACCTCTTGTTTGATAGCAGAACATTCAAAAGGCAATAGACGTCATCAATTCAAAAATGTCGCAAATACGCGTTCCACCTAAACGCCGCCAATCAATCCGTTGTTGAGGTTTTTTTTCCCCCAATTTTAATTTTAACATAATTTTATCACGCCAACAGTAAATGTTTGACTTCGATTTAATGGCTTTAATGAGTGCGTACCCCCGCAAACCCCCCTCAAACGGCCCACCCCCGTGAGTAAACATAAAATTTATTAACATTTCCCCGTAACAAAGTATGTATTCGCTGTTTTATGTCCTTCACCATCACAGAGAGCAAAAGGAAGCGGAGGAGGCGAAAAGAGGAAAAAAAAAAATTAAGCAATACGGTTTTGTCAGGAGGACGTGAATGTGGATGCAGGATGCCCATAACAAAACACTTATTAAAAATTCACACATCGGATGGATCCCTTGAAATGTTGTGTATCAGGAAGCAGATACTTAACGGCGGCGAAAGTGCGCGCAATGCTTAATTTGTGTATTGCCATAAATGCTGACAAGCCCCCCCTTTCGGCGCCCACCCCACCGCCATGCGTCAATGACGTCCATTTGCCATATTCTGGAAGATATCCAAAACAAAGAAGAGTGACGCCCCGCTCAGCAATCACAACCGAAAGCGAGGAACAGCAAAAATATTCATAAATATTTTACGATGTTAATTTTTACTTTGTACTTCACTCACCGAAACGTTCGTCTTGCGTTGGGGTGGCAGGGGGTGGGCGGCAGGGGGTGGCTTGGTGTCTGTGTAATTAAATGTCAAGCAAATGAAAATTTTGCGCGTTAACATCCCCGCCCCACACAATAGACTGGCTTTCGTCTTCACTGCCAAGAGTTCACTTTCATTCAAATGAACGCGAACTTAAGGAACTGACATGGTGCAGCAGAAACTGTGCGGAGTCTACGGGGGGAGGGGGGGGGGGGGGGAGGAGGGTCTGACGCAACGTGAACACGTTAAGAACGTTAAGTATCTCTCAACAAGTTTATCCTTCCCTGTACATCAGTGTCACACACAAACGCACCTTCTGTCATCTGAGATTTGAGCACCTTTGCGAGACGAGGGTTATCTATTTTTTTTTTGCCGAAAGTTCGTGTGTTGGATTCATAGAAGGGAGGGGGGGGGGGGGCTTCAATTCAAAGATTCACAGCATTTGGAGATAAGGGTGGGGCTCGGTTTTTAATGAACGTTGTGACTAATAAAACGCACTCAGGTGTTGAATCGGAAATGAGTTTCTTTCTTACGGTTTTTGAGGGAACTTCAATTGGAGGGGGGATGTTGTTGTCCTCTGTTCCACATCTTTGGGGATTCATGTGATCGAATGACACACTTCATAGTGAAGAAGCTTGAAAGAAATTTTGTGGAAGACCTTGCTAAGGTCGGTAGCAATTCATTGCCACTCTCCAAGGCATGACAGGTGTTGTAGACGACCTTCGCTGTAGACCTCACTTGAAGGCATCCATGGGGAGACCAGAAGTGAGGCCCAAATGGCGTCCAAAAGCAGAATTGTCTAACAGGGAGGCTTTGCTCTGTATTTGGTGCGATTGACGGGGAATTCTTCTACTACGAGCTGCTCCTTCTTCGGTCGCCAGCTCTCTCACTGCTCTGACGCAAGCAATCTCCCAGAATCGGCCACCTTAGAGCAATGGAAGGGGAGATGCCTTTCATCAGGACAACGACAGAAGGAGTTCGGGTGAAAGGTAGCGAAGCATCCACCATGCAGTCCGAACACACAAAGGGCCTCTCTGTGGTGATCGGTTTTGTTGGTTAAAAATTCGCTGCAAGAGAGGTTCACGAAAATCGGTTGTCACACGTTTTTTTATCACAAGGACCGGGGCTTCTACGAGAGAGTCTTCAAAAAGCTTAGCTTGGCGCTTAGCATTGATTTAAGGATCGTTTGAGGAGATATTTGTGAGAAAGTTCTCTGATTTCAGTTGTGACTCAATAAATTTGCAGAAGATTTGAAGGAAAGGTTGGACATAGAACAAATATAACCACGCCAGCGTTTATTTCTGAAGTAACGAAGTGAGTCCAACCCTTCTGTAAGCGACACCGGAATTCAATTTCCACCCATGACGCAGTCGAAACTTTCCTCAGCCTTCGCAGCACCCAAACTTGGCTGTTCTAAATTTACAAAGAATCAAATCTTCAAACGAGCAAACCATCAGTGAAAAATAGAAATAATTATGCACACAAGACTGAAGGACTACAAACAGCCCTTTCAACCGCAACCCCATGCAAGGGACACTGTCCTGTGAAGCGTACAAAACAAACGCACATGTAATCGCTCTCCTCACCTCTAATTGCCCTACTCCTCCCTACTCAGCCAAAAAAAGAAAGTAGTGGTCTCCAAGAAGCACTCAGTGAAAGAAAATCCTCCTTACGCTGTCCAAATCCCCAAAAAGATTACATTTCCAGTTCACAGATGTTCCCTGTCGTCCCCATCAATTTGCCGACACATGTTTGCCGAGGATCCTCTTCAGCAGTGTCCCCTTGACGATGCGGTGCCACCGAGTACTCTCGGAATACGAGAAAAATCAAATCAAATTTCAAAGAGCTTTGCTTTTGCTCCACAAACGAAACTATCGATTGCTGGGAGCAGCAACAGCACCGCTCCTTGAAAACAACTAAAATTGATTCTCCCCGGACGGTGCGGAGTGCTGCAGGAGGATGAAAATTCTTGTGGAGGCAGCTTCTTTTTCGATTCATTTCCATGCAAATGCCAATGGAAAAGTATGCACGACTTAGCCGGCACCTACCCGCCCAGAATTCACACAGCCCGCAGCCTCGTCCCTATGCTGATGCTCGAAGTCGGTTTGTGTTATTTTTGTGGGGGGGGGGTTCTGTGAGCGCAACTCAATTGAATTTTTGCAAACTTAAACTATGTCCGCGGCGGATGAGGGATTCTTACTGCTCACCCCGTTCGCCAGCTGAAGTCAGCTTGAATAATGAGCGCTCAGCGAATTTAAGCGCGGCCAAACGACCCCCTCTTAGGGAACAAAGCCTTCGAGTGGAACAATGAAGCGCGAGTGCAGAGGAAAGAGACCTGAAAAGGATACTCGGTGACTAGTTGTGAATGAATTACATCTCTTATAGCCTTGAGTGCTGGTCGGGCGGGCGGGGGAGTGAGGGTCCTAAAGAGGCTTAATCACGATAAGTAAAAGATGTGGGGGGCCAACCACAGGCACACAAAAGTCTAAAAGGGCTTTTAGCCAAATGAACGTGAGCGAGGGAGCGGGATGGGGAATCTAGGTTTCCCAAGGCGGTGAGACCCATTCCAACGCCACCACCCGCCCAGCAACATCCCTTGCAAGACACATGTCCCCAGCGCCGGTGGCGCTCATGGCGGAGCATTGTACGGCACGCTGCTATCTCCTGTGGCAATCTATGGCTACCACGACACGGCATATGTGCGGTTGGTTGGCTGCGCGCTGTGCGGATGAAGGATGCTTATGATGACCTGCCATGCATGCGAAATTATGTGGCGGTGGTGCAGCGCGGGCATGCGTATGTGGCTGGGTGTGCATTGCCTGCATTAGTTTTTCGTTGGTGCTGGGCTGCTTTCTTTCGTTTTATGGGACAAGGCCACTTGGATGATTGTTGTTGGACGTGAATGCGCCACGTAGCGGGAGTGAGTCTTTGCAGTCAGCTGAAAGGAGTTCTTTCATCTTTGAACTCTGCAGTCTCGGTGCTGAACTTTGTTTGGCGTGTTGGCTTAGCCACTGGTGTGCAATTGGAGTCAATCTTACAGTCAAAAGATACGAAATTCTGTTTCGCAGGAGAGCGAAGGACATTGAGACCAGACTGAGGCAGACAATGGTTGAGATGGCGACAGCGCTGATAGGAACTGAGAGTGGATGAGATGGCCGTGGATAAGATGGCGGTTGAAGATGATCGGGTTGAACTGAAGCGGAGGTTGGGAAGAGATTAGCGACAGAGATGCTACAACCATGTGGAGAAGAACTCCAGTCAACTTGGTAACTGGGAAAAGGTGGATTTGCTAATGGGACTTATTCGCCGTGGCGTGTATCCTTAAAGCCTTACACAAGAAGAGACTTAGATCGATGCCCAGGTGCAGAATGAAGCTCAGATCAAGTAGAGAAACGCATGACCAGTCAAATTCCTAGGTTCAGATATTGGTTCAGGTTGGGTTTGACGCCAGAACCCCGGGTACGAAGCTAGGATCAGGTCAAGGTGTATGGTCGGCTCAAGTAGAGTTCACGGTTTAGATTCAAAGAGAGGCCCACGTCGAGATTGAAGCCTACATAAAGATCCAGGCCGAGATCCAGATCAAGACCCTGATTCAGATCAAAGGCTAGATTCAGATCGTGGCACAGTTTGAGATTGAGTCCTTGATTCAGATCGGACAAAGCTTAGATTGAGACTCACGTTCAAATCGAAGAAAATGTTTAGATGAAGGTCCGGGTTCAGGCCTGAGCTTAGATCAAAAAGTTCAGATCCAGGACGATGTCCAGATCGATGATCCCTTCCATACCGAAGCCTAGATTCTGATCGAGGCCTGAGCTTAAATCGAAATTGTCAGATTGCGACCCATGTCCAAATTGAAGCTAACCTACCGATTGAATCCCGGATTTAAATCGAGGCCTAAGCTTAGATCAAGAGGGTCAGATCCAAATCGAGGCCCACGTCAAGAAGTACAGATCGAGACCCATGTCCAAATCGAGGCTCACTTCCACACCGAAGCCTAGATTCTGATCGAGGCCTAAGATTAAATCGAAAGGGTCAGATTGAGACTCATGTCAAGATCGAGGCTCATGTCCAGATTGAAGGCCGGATACAGATCGAGGCTCAAGCTTAGATCAAAAATTTCCGATTGAGACCCATATCCAGATCGAGGCTTCCTTCCATACCGAAGCCTACATTCTGATCGAGGTCTAAGCTTAAATCAAAAGGGTCAGGTCGAGGTCCGTATTCATATAGGGGCTCAGGTTAAGATCGAAGCCCACGTTAAGGTCAAGGTCCACGTTCGAAATGAACCTAGACCTAGACCTAGTTTTACGTTAAAATCAAAACCGACATGAAGATCAAAGCACATCGACGATAGCCGATCAGGTTTAAATCGTGACCTAAGTTTAAATCGAAACCCAGGTTCAGACAGAAGTCCAAATTTGGATTGAGGCCCAGGCACATATCAAAGCTCAGGTTGGTATCAAGGTCCTGGTGAAAATCAAGGCCTAGGCCCTGAGTAGTTCAACATTTTTTCTCAAAATAAGCCAAAGTTTTCAAAAATCGTCCAAAAGTTATAACATATCAGCCAAAAATCGCCCAATATTCACAAAAATAGTCCAAAATCATTCAAAAGTCGTCCAAACTTGCAGTAAAAAGCTGTAAAATCATCCGTGGATATTGGAAAATTCTCAAATCTTATTGAAAATCATACAATGACAATTAAAAATTTCACTGAAACTGTTCGAATACCAAAATTACCTAAAAAGTTCCAAAATTCCCTCTCATGAAGTTCCAGAATCATTCCCAAGTTGCCCAAAAACAGCAAAAATACTCAAAAAATTCCCAAAATTTGCCAAAATGTAACTAAACTCATCCAAAGATGATGAAAATTTGTTGTAAACTAAAGGAAACCACTGAATGTCTTTCAAAATCAAACAAAATTCGTTCGAAATTCACCAAAATCACACAAAAAACCGTCTAAAGGGAATTTTAAATCACTCGAAAATGCTCAAAATCCGTCACAAATCATTCAAAACTTTCAAAAGTCTGTCCAAATTGCATCTAAAAATGCCCAAAGTATGTCTAAAATTTTTCAAAACAATCGCAATATCCTTCGAAATCGCCTAAAGCTCTCAAAAATCCTCTCAAAATGAACCTACAAAACCGTTCAAACCCACCAATCCATCGCGAAACTCATCAAGAGTCCGCTCATCATTTGGTCATCATTAAACATAAACAAAGCAGAACCCAGTCCTCACCAGTCATGTGCCTTCATTAAAGTTCAAGGCTTGCCTCGAAGCCTATATGCAACGCAGATGATAGGTGAAAAGTTGCATCTATAATTAAACTCTCCACCAGTCCTGGCAGGCAATTCTGCTATCATCCGAATTCTCCTCTTGAGCCTGTTGACAACAAAACTTTAATGAAAAACGTTACACAACCATACACACACACACACATACACACCGTCCCACATGCCTGAGCCCTCGGCAAATGATTCTCTGACCCACTACCTTCTCCCCGTCGCCCCAACCCCGCGCACCTTAGAGAGTAAACTTTCCCCGTAGAATGTGTGCGCGTCACATGCAGCGTGCAGCGTGCAACAGCACTCGCAGGAACAGCAACAGAACCACCACTTCAAGTATTTCAATTCAATTCGTCTGCCCCGGTGCACCGTCTCCTTCGAGAACTGAATAAACCGCAAAAGTTCCGCTCATTGAATAGATTTGTTTTTTGTTTTTTTTAAAAAGTTCTCGGCAAAGGCTGGCATTTCATAAAAATTTCTTAAAACACAACCTGCTCTGGTCTCTCACCTTCCCAGGCTGGTTGCGCGCGAGGGGGTCGGTGGGCGTTGGGCGGGGGGTGGTGGGGGATGTGAGGAGGATGATGTATCTGGTGCAGTGAACTGCATAGATTCTGTTTTTAATTAAAACAAAAGCAGCACACATAGGATTCAGCAAATCACGCAGACACACTGGGTCGCCCTGCACTCGCTGCACCGCACAAAGTGATGGCTCGGGAGGAACAATAGCAGGGCGGGGAGGTCTCCACCAGCCAGCCAGCAGCCCTGAGGCCTACATTTGTACGGGATGCACTTGCATGCGAATGGGATGCGCCAGCACACTTGTACTGCATTTGATAGGATTTTTATGATTTTGCTCAACGCCTGGCACGACACCATCGTTATCAGAGGCCCCGTCCGCATGCACATCATCGCTGGTCGTCGCCGTCATCATCACATAACTGACGCCTGTGACCTCAAAACTACTTCATCCACACGGGCGGAGGGTGTGTGAGTGGGGGGAGGGGCTTTTTGTTGCCAAGTTGCCAAGGAATTTCGATAATGATGGAGCTGCATGGGGATTATGGGGCTGTGTGACGGCTGATGGTTTCCCTTACATGTGACCATATCCATCACACAGAGCCTGCTACAGCCGTTCAGACGTACAGGCCCGGATGTCTTCTGTCTTGTGTCGGCCTGTGTGTATACACAGTGACACGACTACCACCGCCACCGCTGTCGCCGCCGGCGGACGGGATGCCAACTCGTGGTCATCATCGTCGTTGTGTCGGTCAAGTGATGGCGAAGCGGGCGGCGGCGTGTCTCTTAATTTCCTTCAATTCTTTTTGCGCAACTAGTGGGACGGTGGTGCCCTTTTTTGCGGGGAGAATTAATTGAGACAAGGGTTCGGCGAGAGTTCCTGTTGTGTTGGCAATTATTTTCACCGGCTGAATAATTGGGTTAATTTGTAAGGCAGTCGCGGCGGATATCGGTGATGAATTGCGGTTTGAAGAGCTCTTGGGAAATGTCGCGCGGAAAATAATCCCAATTGACAGGTTAGTTCTGACGAGTGACAGGAGAAGATATGTCCCCCGGTTTCGGGACGCGCACTTGCCAAGATAAATGCGAGAATTTTTCAGCAAAGTGATGTGAAATGTGGTACAGCGGTGGGAATGTGTGAACAAAACTTGTTGGCGCCAGCCTTTGACTTTCGGGGTAAATTGTTGCAATGCAGGCAGGGCTTAATTTTAATGACGACAAGCTGTTGGATCAGTGTTTGTCGCAGAGAACACTAAAGACTTAAGCTGACGATTAATGGGAGGCGGTGACAGATTAACGTTGAAAGGGGTGATGGATTGAACGGCGGAGAGGGCTGCTTGAGAGACTTTTTTTGGCGATCTGTGTTCACACGTCTCTTAAGACATTTTGTGAATTACCTCCCCTTAGTGACCAAATTTTGGGCAAGAATTAGAGTAGAAAATGAGCAATTCCAAACAAATGTGAGGAGAGGGCCATGGAGCGCCTTAACCCTTTGCAACTATGGAGCCTTTATGAAGTCTCACTGTCAGACAGAGATGCTGATGCTGGCTACAAAAGTGTACCAAATTTGTACCAAAATTGTTTGTATTTTTGCTTTTTTGACATTTTTTACATATTTTCTTCGGATTTATCAAACTCTAAGCGTCTCAGGAATTAAATCGTTGCAGGGTTTAAGATTTTGAAGTAAGTTGGTTTCCAAGGATTTTCGACTTTTACGAATTTGAGTTGGGTCCTGGAATCCTTGGTGCTGCTAAGTGTGGGCCCTTCGAAATTTGGGCCACATTGGAATTTTAGTCATCTCCCTATTTTAGGAGTTCCGCTAATACTTTCAAATACTTAGGGTTTTAGGCTCTATTTTTAAGCATCTTAAGATTTTGGGCACCTCGGAGGCTTAAGGCTTATTGTGATGTAGAAAATCTGGAAATTTAAGGCATCGCGAAGATTTTGGGTGTCTTGCGATGGCTTATATCAATTTTTCGGGCACCTCCGAAACTTTTTTTCTTTTCCTCGTGATGTAGGACATTTCCAAATTTTGGACATCTCAAAGACTTTGGGATCTTCTGTAAGGGTATCTCAAAATTTTGAGGACCTCAGAGATTTTTGGCGTCTTGTGATGCAGGATATTTCAAGTTGTTGAACATCTCAAAGACTTCGGGGTCGAAATTTCGGACACCTCGGATATCTAGAAACTTGACGCATCTCTAACACTTTGGGGGCCTTGTGACGAGGCATTTCGAAATTCCGAGGACAGCGGATCTAGGAGTGTGGGACATCACACAGAATTTGGAAGACCCTTTGGAATTTAGGCCACATTGGAATCATAGCCATCTCGTTATTTTAGGAGTCGTGTGAATGCTCTCCAATACTCAGAACTTTGATTTTAAACATTTCAGGATTTTGGGCACATCGGAGATTTTGAGCGCCCTATGATGCCGGAAATCTAAAGATTTTGTCCATTTCTAACAAATTCGGTGTGTTGCCATTAGGACATTTTGGAGTTCTTAAAATCTCTGAGACCTTGCACGTCTTCACTTCTTAGATTCTTTGTGACATTTGATACAAAGACCTTGATCCGAATCGGGACTGTTGGCACCCTAGAACTTTGATTGTCTTAAGAGCCTAAATGCCTTAGGATTTTTTTCATCGGGCGACGTTGTGTTTTTTGGGGATGTTGGGCGTCTTGATATTTTGATTCCTCTGGGATTGGAGACCTTAAGATGTTCAATCTTTTCATATTTTCAATTTTTTGGAGCTTTTGGCGTTTCAATATCCTAAGCAAGAAGAGACTTGAGGCGTATTGTGATTTTCAGTGTCTTGGAACTTTGTGGTTCTCGCAATTTGTAACTTCTTGAGATTTAGTCACGACTTAGTTTTCTGACAACTTTGGGTATTTCGGGACCTTAAAGGTATCTGTAATATATTTTTCTTAAAATTTTGAACAACTCCAAATCAATGGCGTCACATTTCCTTATAAAATTTCCCTTTCCTTGTCTTTGAAACTTGCAATGAATTTTGAAAACGATTGTCTTCTCAGAATATTATGGTTTTAACATTTTAGGCTTGGCAAAATTTTGAAATCCTTGTCCATCTGGCCTTTACCGAAATCATGCCCTTTCTGAATTGTATCCTCTCTTGAGTGTTTTGAACTTTTTCAACAATCTAGCTTTTTGGTTCTTCTGCCCTGTCAGCTGGAAGTTTTTGGAAATTTTTGAATTTTTAATTTTCACAAGTTGGGTTTTCGGAATTTTGACCTATTTCCCTTGAACACGAATTGTGATCAACTCTGTGTCTGACAATGATTCCGCTTACTTTCTAATATGGCAGCCATTCCATGAAGAGTGAAGTCTGGAACTGACGCCTGTCGGGATGGGGGCACTCAGCTGACAAGACTAAGTATCCTAGCGTCTATACGAGAGTTTCGCTTTCTTTTCTTTACTGAAACTTGGAAGCTTAAGGGATTCTCTTAGTAGGAGTGTTGTTCCTAATACACTAGAAATGACTAAACTTATGTAACCGACGGGGACACAGATCATAGAATTCTTAGTTATGTCTGCTCCTGCAGTCACCATCCTTGTGGGATGACTGGGATGACAGGCGCCTTCCTTGTGGACTTCCTTCTTGTAAATGATAATATACCCAATGTAGAAGTAGCAGAAGTAGAGCCACATGACTTCATAAAGTGGTGAAGCATTTCTTTGCAACCTTTTCCACAGAAACGCAGTATCCTCGATTCGGGTTCCTTAGATCAACAAGGTGACCTGCAATCATGAAATCCCGCGGGGCATACTTCTCGTGTGAGAAAGAAATTCACAAACTTAAGTGATAGAGGACACTGCTAAGTTGAAGTAATAAAACGATGTGGACTGTTCCAAGGCCTGCGTACAGTGGGTCTTAGGAGAAATCTCCACTTGACACCACTGGTGTAATGAAGTGAAGTGAAGTTGGAATCTTATTCATACGAGCATTGTTGCATACATTGTAGTCGCCGTGGCGTACTGGTAAGTGCGTCGACCGCCACGCAGAAGGTCTAGGTTCGATTCTCGGACGGGATAGCTCGCATTTTTTCACGGCATCATCTCTTTCAAGCTGCTGACAACACTCAGAGTATCAATTGTCTATGAAAAGCTTCTCAAATTTCGCTGTTCGTAGTCGGCAAAAATTGTAGCTCCCTCCTACTCATGAGGAAACAGTAGCACGCGCAACACGAGTAGTTTTTTTTAGAAGCTAAGCCCTGGTCCCTTGTGTTACACAGCTAGACTTGCTGACCACAGTCTGGAAGTTCTACAAAAAAAAAAGCTTCCCAACTGCTGAGAATCGAGTCTTGGGAATCGAGTCTCCCCCCCCAAAAGTAAGGCTAAGATAACTCGCACACCATTGTTTCGGTTATCAGACTCTGGCTCGCAAGATGCGATTTTTTGTGTCGAATGAGGCCAGGATGGATGTTTGTTCTTTACTAGAGGCCTTGTCGTGGATGTGAGGAAGTGAAGGACTATCGAGCTCTGTCCCACTAAAAGGGGCCCCTGTTGGCTGAGTGAAGGAATTTACAGACTTGTCTCAACACTGGAGGAACTCTTAGACCCCATGTAGGGCTGATATGAGGGCTATCGTAAATGATGAAATGACAAGATGAGTCTATACCTCATGAGCTGATGAAGACCAGGACCAGGGGCATGTCAATCCATCTCTCATAGGCAGGTTTAAAGCTATTCTCCGTCTAGACTCATTATAAATCTGCCTAAATCGTAATCCTTAAATCTCTGAAAATTCATTGGATCAATGAGTTCCTCGAAAAAAATTAAATGAGAAAAGTGAACTCTCTACAAAGGTTTCCCACTGATTTTGCTTATTAATGGAACCCCTGAACTGGTTATCACACCAGCAACAGGCAGATGACACTCGCTTTTTAGCATGTTTCTCGAAAACAAAATATATCCTTTAATGGCTGAAGGGGTATGTACGTATCCCTCTGAAAATGTACATCTCTCAATTTCCCGCATTTCTCTTCAGTAAGTGAATGGGGTGGCCACCACTGTTAAACCACAAAAGTGAACAACAAATAATTCGTCATCTCAATGTATTTTTTATTAATCATCAGGACGCACACACACACACACACGCCCGCACACATTCTGTCCTCTCTAGGAAACAATATTTGTTGTCGCTATTTGCCCAAAACCAAAAATCCAATTGTTTGTTGAAAAAGGGTCAAAACTCCGTCCAACACCCTGAAGGTGCAATTTTCAGGCAGAACTCCTTTGAAAGACCAACTTTCCGAAGGACTCCCCTTGCAAAGAGCTCTCAAATCTCAACACAGGTCCAAAGGTAGCAGCACTTTCATTTCCGTTGATTTTCGACCAGGAACTCAAAGTTTCACGTCCATGACCACTCAGAACTCTTGTGGAAGTCATTTAATATGATTGAGTGCTGAATGTGTGTGAGTGTGTGTTGCATGTTTAGACAGAAATATCCTGCCACACGCCCTCTCACACACACACACGTATGGAATAAGTTTGATAATTGAAAAGTCTTTCCGCAGAATTAAGTGCTCCACCGAAATCAACCGCTCCCCCCCCCCCCCCCCCCGGCAGGATCATTAGTGGCGGAGAAAGGATGACAGACATTTAAATTTAAAGAAAAACTCAACTCCGGAAGGAAATAACCGGCAACCAGTAGTGCACATCATAATTCCTCGCGTTCATCGCGTGCTCGATTGCACCCACATCCTCCCCCTTGCAACGCCTCACTCCGCCTTTCCAAGAATATTCATTTGAGCTGCAACCAGAATCTATTCTCTCATTCGCTCCTAAGCTCGGCACTCCCCACAACATCGCGTCGCGTTTCCTTGCCTTGCTTGGCATGTTTGCGGACTTACTGCCAAATGTTGACATTTGCATTGTGACACGGTGCATGTTTGTGTGCGGGACAAAATTTGCATTGCACAGCAATTAACTCGACTGTAATGGCCCTGCTTAGGACGGCTAAATAGGCCAAGAGTGGTGTGTGCGCGCGTTAGTTTCTTTTTTGCGCGCCATCCACTTTCAGCGGAGATTGCTTTAAATTAATTCCCATCACTTAATTTTGTATGCGAATTAATTTGCTACAAGGCAGGCTTTAAGGGCCCTTAACCGACAGAGCAGCGCCCTCCTGAAAGGGAACTCTTTAACATAATCCGGCGATTCGCTTGATGACGACGACCGACGATGGCAGCGCGAAGGGGCGCCAACCAAGAATTGGTTGGTCGATGAAGAAGTGGTGGCAGGCTCCTTGAAGTGAAAAATGCGTTGTAATGTTCATTTTTGTTGGTCGACAACACACCCCCCCCCCCTCACCGGCCCTCCCGGACACACCGTTCCACTCCTCTAATGAAAATTCCAACTGTGCGGACTCAGTGTCTTGCAATGAATAATTAATAAGAGCGCTGTGTCACGTTCCTTTTTTTCGCTTGTACGATTCGATTTGTGGCTGTGTGTGTGTGTGTGCAAGTGTGCGATGGTGTGGGTGTGTTTGTTGGATTCTTTGCCACCCTCGTCGCTATCTGTACTTAGGTATTCCAAGTGATGGTTCGGTTTCGTTTTGTGTCACTTCTCAAGGATGTGTTATTCAGCAGGAGCGCACACCAACTACTACCGTTCATTGAATTGAATGAATTTTCACCCAGAAATTCGCTTTAAAGACATGAACGGATAGATGAATGCCTGCCTGGCGTCCTCAGGCCCCCCACCAGCGGCGGCGGCGGCGGCGGCGGTCGGTAGAGAGTCGAGAGGATTTTTGAATCAACCCAGCCGCACCCAAGAGGAAAGAGGAGAGTTGAGGTTGAAGGCAAAAAAAAAAGGGAAAATCCGTCAGCTGGTGGTGGTGGGGAAGTGGGGGGAAGTGTGCAATATTTTCTATTTCCCTGTGTGGAGGCAGCTCGGTGAAAGGCCAGCAGCAACGAAGAGTCCTTGAGGGACAGAGGAGACGTATTAAAAACGTAAAATAGTTTTCCGAGCTGTTTTACGGTTCGCGAATCGGATGTAATTTTTTTAAGGATTTCATTTCGAATTGGAAGGGGTGTGAGCCACTTTAATCTCTGCTCTGCACGCCGGGGCTGAAGGTTAAATACAAAACGATCGCAGTGACACTCGCAATGGCGGCTGGGGATTAAAGTGTTGGCGTGGGCTGACTGAATGCCACAGCGGAGGTGGATAGATTGAGGGACTGAAATATGAGGGGTGGGTTACGAAAATTTGACTTGATGATGTCAGTCGCAGGTCAGCAACCAATACCAGAGCACCGAAACTCTTCAGACACGGCACTGTATCGTCCACTCAGGCAGGATTCTATGTCCCCTTAGGCTGATAACGGAGCAATTAAGACAAAACATCACGGCAGGACCTACATTGACCACTATGGAGCAACGTCTCTCAACCAGACTATGCTGGATACAAAGCGATGGCTTTATAAAATAGAAATTGAATGGAATCCCGAGAACAGCAAAATCACAAATTTCCCCAATCCCAAAGCCTGTAGCATCCCTAAGCGGGAGGAGGGTTGAAGTCAGGGGCGGCTTCCCGTCATGGGCACTTCTTTGAAAAGCCTTTTTTGGCAAATTGGGATTTTTGGGATATATCCACTATTGGAAATTAGGTTTTTCATTTTTAAAGTACCCCAAGACTCCTGAAAATTAAATCCATTACTTTAACGTCGATAGTTATTTTGACGCAGTGAGTGTCTTTTAAGCCTTGGACAAAACTAATCTTGTTCACATGCAGTTGGAACTTCAATCAAGTGGCAGCCTCATTTACCCTAAAATTTGTGTTAATTAAGAGTGCTCAGGTGTTAAACCTGTATCTTCTGATTTTAGAAGACATTTGCACTGTCCGGCGCAAGTCTCATATGGCTCACTGTAGTTGGGGACAAAATATCGAAAATCAAAATCTTGAAATGCCAAAAATGTCGAAATGTTCCAATTTCCAAAAGATGAAAATTTTGAAATGCCCAAAATCTCGAGGAGCCAATATCCCGAAATACCAACAATTTTTAAATGCCCAAAATTACGAAAGGAAAGAAATCTCCAAATGCAGAAAATTCCAAAATGTCCTAAAATCCAAACGGGGAAAATTCCAAAAGGCGCAAAATTCCGACGTGACTGAAATCTCGAAATACCTTAAATTTCGAAATGACGAAAACCCTTAAATGCCCCGAATTCCAAATGGCAAAAATTCCGAATTGCGCAAAATCCCGAAAAGATCCAAATTCCAAAAAGCAAAATGCCCAAAGTTACCAAAACCCGAAATGCCAAAACTTCTAAATAGACAAAAATCTCGAAATGTCGTAAATTCCAAAAAGGTGAAAATTTCGAAATGCCCAAAGTCATTAAGAATAACTAAAATCTCAAATATTCAAAAGGGCAAAATCCGAAAAGCCTAAAATCCCGAATTGCCAAAAATCTCGAAATGGCCAAAATCTCAAAATGCCCAAAATCTCGAAATGCCTAAAATCCTGAATTGCCAAAAATCTCGAAAAGTCCTAAAATCCAAAAAGCAAAAGTTCAGAAATGCCCAAACTCATTTTAAATTACCAAAACCTCGAAATGCCAAAAATCCCGAAATGTCCTAAATTCCAAAAGGCAAACATTTTGAAATGCCCAAAATATCGAGATAACAAAAATTCCGAAATTCCCAAATAATCAAAAAGACAAAATCCGAAATTAACGAAATCCCGAAGTGACCGAAATCCCGAAATGCCAAAATTTCCACAACGAGAAGCAGCTCCTGCAACCCCCTGCTTGAAGTCGTTACAAGACAAGGAGAAGGTACCAAATTTGATTAATACCGAAATTCAAGCTTGGCCTTTCAGGATTTTGGCCTTTCATAAATTGGACCAATTGGAAATTTTGAATTTTGAATTAAGTCCATTTCGGGATCTTGTCCCTCTCGCGAATTTTTTCGATCTTTTTTAGGCGTTCATTTGTCAGAATCATATACGCACCCACGTCGTGTTCTGATTCAATATTCAAAGGATTCCCATTTCTTCCCAGCTCGTATATTGGCCACCTCATAGGGTATCTCTGGAAAATCCCTCGCAGTCAAAGGTTCATCGGAAATTAATTCATTATTCCCCTCCGGGACACCACATGCACACCCACGACACTTTGAATGCTAATTTTCCACTCCCGCACACATTTAATCAGAGACTCCTTAAGTTAACCATTTATTTGCAAATAAATGCGCGACACATCGCCCCAAGTCCTTCGCGCTTAAGTTGAGCCGGCACGTTTGTGCACTAGCAACCGATACCGCCGCAGGAGAAAACTTTCTTAATTTGTAACCGCAAACATTGCACTTTGGCATCTGCAGCAATTGGTTATTCCAAGTTCTAATTGAGTCGCACTGTGTGGTGGGTGATGGAGACGGGGGGGGGGGGGGTGGGGGAGTATCGCCCCCTTGCCCAGTAAGCCGTAACACACCTCAAGTGTTGAAAGGGTGTTGCCGTGTGTGCAACCGCATTTGAGATGCATTTCGCGCACAAAGTGTGAAATTATATCATCCTCCCTCCCTCCAAGTCCCCCCTCACACACACACACACACACACATAAAGACCACCATTAAATCAGGGAGATAGCAAAGACATGTGCGCCATTACCACATTAAACCACAATCAAATATACATAAGACTACGAAGGATGCCAACAAAACAAAAAAAAAAAAAAAACAAAAGAAAAGGACGACGAAACGCGAAACTACTCCTTGAAATTGGCGGCGAAACAAAGCGGAGAAGAACGGAAACTTAATCAGCTCCCAACATCAACGGAAAGGAATTGTAAGGATTTCGCGTAATCCCAGACGAAAAGCTAATGAAATTCGATAACATTGCGATCGGAGTCGTTTTCTCTCCCCGATGAGGGTGAAAATTAAAATCACTAATGTACGAGTCCAGGCGAAGGAGCAGACAGGCAGGCAAGTGGCATTTTGCCGCTATCTAGATTTCATTGAATTCTCTCGTGGCCGTGGTGATCGATGTGATGTGAGCGAGTATCCTCTGCGGGAGGACTGACGTTTTCATTTTTTCACACGCGGAACAGAATGAAATTCCGGTCAAGTGGCCATTTCAAGGGGTTCAGTTTTGATGGAATAGAAAAATTACCACAACCCCCTTCCCCCCCCCCCCCCCCCACCCGCTCAATCGAGCTTTCACATCATAACGAGCACGAATGTTAACCGCCGACAAGAGAATTGTAACTTCATTTTAATTGAAATGCCACTTACAATTGCGGCATCCCAGGCATGTCACCCAATTGAACCGAAGACGAAGGTCCTTCCACCGCTGCACATGTTATTCATTTGTCTGTCTACACGACGAACGATGATATCGAATGAATGCTGATTCTTGGGGGCATCCTTTGAGGGATCTAATTGAATAGTCGTCGTGGTGGCGGTGGCACACAGCCAAGACCGACCCGTCCTGCACACCTGGATGTCCTATTAATTAAAGTGTCTGGTAACGCGGGAAATTATGTCGTGTATTAATTATTCAAAGAATAGTATCAAGTTTCAGGAGAGAGAGTTGGGTGGGAGAAGACACACATCATTGCGGAATGATTGCAGTGATTACTGGGTTTTGAGTGGGAAAGTGGGTGGCAATGTCCTTTGGCGTGTTTCCTGGTTGAGGACGAATATTTGTCTGCTTGTCCCTTGAATGTAATTGACGGGGATGGATGAAGGGTGCTGCTGAGCGATGGAGAAGGACGGTGGGGTATAGTTTATCATAATTAGATGCTTCACTTAATGGTGTTGTGCCGGGATTAGAAGGGCCATTGACGTAGGTTTCCCTGAAGAGGTTCACCTCTGAGACTTCGGTGACTTTGAGTGCTTTGCAAGGAGATTGAAGATGTTTTTCGGGCAAATTGTTTATTAAATTCATAAAGGCGATTAGTTCGGATGATCTTTGTGAACTTTGAATTGTTTCCCGACGAGAGGAGGACTAGGAGCAAACAAGTTCTTTGAGTTGCCCTTGTCACTATCAAATCCTGGCACCCAGGCCCTTTGAATTTGAGGGGGTAGCCTCGCACCTAAAGAGCAGGCTTAGTGGGCACGATAAGACCTGTGCTCCTCCTGAATTTCTACTCCTCCTGGCCAGCTTAAAAGAAGTCGACAGAGCTATCAATGGGTTGTTCATGGTAAGGTTTGATTTTGGATAGACCTTTTTAGACAGATTAGACGAGGCTTTTATCAAACTGCTTTTTCATTTATGTCAAGTATCGTTTGGCAAGTTATCATCAGAAGACTCACACCTCAACAGTGTCTCCAAGCTGCTTAGATGTTTTGCGAATACAAACGTTTTATAAAAATGGAAAAATGGTCGCCGTGGCATAGTGGTAAGTGCATCGACTGCCTCGCAGAAAGTCTAGGTTCGATTCCCGCACGGGACTTCTTCTTCTTCAGATGGCGCTACAGTCTGGGGTGGATCTGGGCCTCAACCAGCATGCCTCTCCAGCTAGAACGATCTTTTGGCAGGTGCTTCCTATTGCGCACTCCGGACGGGACACCTCGCATTTTTTTCATGGCACCACCTCTTTCGAGTTGCCGTCAACATTCAGAGACGGTCAACTGTCTAAGGAAAAGATTCTCAAATCTCGTCGTTCGGAGTCGGCAAAAAACTGTAGGTCCCTTCTACTCGTGAGAGAACAGTTGCACGCACAACACTAGTAGTTGTTGTAGAAGCTATGCCCTGGTCCCTTGTGGGCTGTAGTGCCACTCAATTATTAAAAAGTGGACCTACTGGAAACACCATTCACAAATTTGGGTCTCTGTTTAGATCAGTAGATGATGCTTGACCGGCTTAAACCACATCCAGCTCGTAGTGAAAAAACTGAGATTGTGCGCGAAGACTTTGATGAATCGGTTCGTCGTCGTTCTCACCATGTTAATGGACCATGCGCCTCCCGAAATTTAGGCCCATGATCTCAAGATGCCAGTATGTGAGCACAAGGCGCCACTTCGAGCCATACAGCGCAGCAGAAGCCGTCTAGAGTGTTTATGGTCGCGAGAGTCCAGGCAGAAGGCATTGTCTGATTATCTCAAGTCTAAGATGTCCATTTGGAGTTTCAGCTTACATGTGGCGAGGGGTATAACTGGATGTTTGTGTGGCTGAAGTTGTCCCGTAGTTTAGAGGAAATTTCAAAATGTTGGGGATGGCGACGGCGGTGACTTAGAGCACTACTTTCTTCGACGAACAGATCGAAATAGAACCTTTTGGCATTCTCTGGATAATCGATTTCGAACGAGATTCTGGCAAACCCCAGAAAACTTCTTTCCCTTTCTTGAAAGCACGTTCGCCGCATGAAGCTCGCTTTGTCGACATGATCTTGGTTTCTGGTGCGGGTCGATGTTTCGTCGGAGGTCACGAACCGACCCTCGAACTGCGCCTAAACAGCGCCAAAGAATACCCCTAAGGTGGTCTTCCAGTTGATCTTAACCTTCGAAGTGAGCAAACGTGGCGCCCATTGCGCCATGATGGAGAATATGATCCAAGTGATCTCTTGAGATGACTACTGCGTCAGTTATCCCGGTCGACGACTTGCCAAAACGAGATCGTGAATTTTTTTCACCGTCAAAACTTGACCAACGGCTGCGTTGAAATTCGTTCGAAAAATTTTTGACATTCATCATCGAAGGGGAAGGAGCTCTGTACACAGCATTCAAGCTGTCCGATCATCCTTCCAAAGAACAGAAGGAATCCAATCGTCGACCAAAAATGTGCTCTTTTTTCACTTCCCCTAAATTCATGGACACACCCCTCAAAAAAACTGCTTAAAGTTTGACAGTAGCCGTCCACGAGAACGTACCACATGCTCTCAGGTCGACAACGGTCAAGTTATGGACTCTTTCTCTAGCGGTTTACGGTCCCAACTGTCGGGCGCCAATAAAATATTGTGAATTTTCATCACACTTCTTGTTCAAGTGCATATTCCTTCATTGGAACCTTATTCCGGGAACGAGCAGGCACGCAATGTTCGAACTCATTCCCTAGCAGCCTTCTAAATGCTTGCAGTCTGCGCTCTTGTCCTTATCCTTATACAAGGATCCCTAACAAGAATACATCCCTTTAAAGAGTCTTAATCGGAAAACCAAACTTCACTGCTGCCCCCAAATGCGAAACAAATCTCAGTGCGACTATAAGTTAATCGAAGGAAAAAAGAAAATTTTTGATTTCTTTTTCACATCCTCGTCCCTCAGGGGGTGGTGCAAAGGCCATCGCCATTACAACCGTCTGGTGTGAACGGGTCTTAAAGACCCAATCTCTCAGTTTCCGTTTTCCACCTTCCCTCCCCCTCCCCACTCCATCACCAAAGCTGGTTGAGTGAAAATTTATTACTTTTCGTTGTCACCAAAGGCGTTCGATTGGATTAATGCGCTCAAATGGGAAACTTTTCAATAACCGTTATGCTGCCGCTGTTAAATTTGTTTTTTTTTCTTGTTCCTCAATTTTGTGCACATGAGTATTTATTGGCAAACTGAACTTTGCATCGGTGTAAGTGTGGCCGGTGGCGCGGATTGACCCCATTGGGCTGCTCTGCGCTGCCCGTTCGCCTTAATTAATAATTTGCCATTGGAAACATGCTGTTTATCGATTTTTCAATAATTCAGCGGAAGATTAATGATTGTTTTGTGGCGGCAGTGGTGGCGGTCGCCGTGCACCGTTCCTTTCTCTCGCCCCACTCGCGGAGATTATTAGAATTAATTTGGTTAATTGAATCGAAAATGGGTGACAATTTGTTATGTTAATTGGCTTTTAAGTGCTCTTGTGGGAAAACGATTTTGCACACAACAAAAAAAGTAGGCGGGAGGAGGGCGGAATTAAAGTGTCAGGTGGGACTGGGCTTATGAAGTATGTGAAGGGCTGTCAAGCGTTTACACTGCCGAGGATTGATGGGTGTGTGTAAGTGGACTTGGGACTGTTTAAAGTTCAAATCGGAGTGTGAAAGTATTTCAATCAGACGGCGGCTGTCTGATTTGTATGAAAACTCATTCAGTTCTTCCATCACGTTGACCACCGGGTAATCCAAGTGGATTTAGGTTTGATGGGAGCATGTGTGGCACACGTTGTGTATGTTTGGGGATACAGGTGACGGTAGATAATATTGTAGGGTACTCTTAAGCTGGGGATTTCCAGGCCTAAGTTAGACTAGTCTGGAATATCTGACTAAGAACCTTTCCTGTTTTTAATACAACGACTGAGCTGTCCGATGCTTTTGTCATGGATTCAGTGAAAGATTACACAGACACGAAAAACATTTCTCACAGAACGCTGACCTTCGTAACGCAGCTGAACGATTTGGAGACGCTCTTGCGGTGTGAGTCTCCCGATGATGACTTGCCAAGTGATACTGAACAAATATGACACAGGAGTTTGACAGGAGTCAAAGGCGATCTGTCAGAAAATGTCTCTTGAAAATTAAACCTCACGAGGAATCCCCGTTTATGAACTGTTTGGAAGTGGGCAGGGGTTTGACGTACGTTGATGTAAAAACTGACCAAGGGAACTTTGGAGCTCAATGTTTCCCAAGTTGAACATGGAATCGGAAGGTTCTTTGTGGACCCTCTATGAATAATCGCTCGATTGATATGTGGCAGCCAGCAGCACCATTTTTGTTGACACACATGTTCGACTCTTACTCTCCTTCTCTATCTTCTTGTGGCGCTACAGTCCGGGGTGGACCTGCAGCTCAACCAACATGCCTCTCCAGCCAGCAGCGACTCTTACTCGTAATCTTAGGCACGCCTCGGAAGGGGACAATCCGTAGGATGCGCCCAAACCAACGAAGCATAGCTCTTTTTGTCCAAAGAAGTGGCTGCTAAACATTGAATCTCCGCCGCACGGTAGGGTTTCTCCTCAAATCTCCCAATTTTATACATTCCTTGCCTCGGCTGCATTGCAACATCTAGTTCATATATGTAATGAAAAGGGGAGACGACAAGACTCCCCCTTCAGTGAAGGCCAACGCCCACGGTGAAAGATATTGATTCACTGCCGTTTACCCGAAGACAGTTGCTGCAGTTGGTGTTGAGAGATTGAATGTCACTCGACAGACTGCCATCAGTCCCTTACTCCTGTAGAACACTCCAGAGTTCGTCTTATGCCCTTTCCAAAAACAGAAAAGATCGATTTAGCCTACTCCTTTGCCTAATTCTCACCACTTAAGCAATAAGCGATTTGTGCCTCAGTCAACACAACAGTCAGATGTGTAGCATCACCAGCAATTCTCTGCCTTTCCGAATTCGCTCCTTAAAAGCGAATGAGGTGTGAATGCCTCACTCAACCAATTAACAAGCAATCTCGTCGTCACAGCAGAAAAGGATCTAAAAGGCCATAAAAACTTCAACTTATCTCGCACTCAACTACACCCCCTTTGGAGAGTGCGAGAAGTGCAAAAGGAAACAAAAAATCAAGGAAAAAGAAAAACGAGTTATCATAACCAATTAGCACAAGCACGCACCACCTGAATATCACTCCGTACAAGTCCTCTCAATGGCAGCGCGCAGACAGCGCCGACAGACGGTGCAATCGAATCGAATCGAATCCCATCGCTCCGGCCAAACCGAATCCAATCCAATACTCAATAATTACTGGAATTGTGGTATTCATTCGATGACGACGTCCATTCGTCGTCGTCCTCGCCGCCGTCGATGACTACGTGAGCTCTGCCGAGGAACGATATGTTTTCCCATTCACCGGAGCACACCTCGGTCGGGAATCATTTTAATTGAATCATCTGCCATTCTACTCGATGGTTTAACTTAATGTTTGTCAGATCCCGTCGTTTGTACGTACGAATACCTGCCAACTCCTGATGCCGCCGCCGCTGGGACTCCTGCTGCTGCTGCTGCTGCTGCTGATGATGATGATAACTGTGGGGACGCAGAGACCGTGGCGCTCTCGACGTGAACTTGATTTGTTTTCGGACATTAATTGGACTTCGACCTGATCTCGATTGCAAGTCAAAGGATGTGCCACAGTTCACATTATCATAATTTACCCTTGTATGCATTTTAAATTCGCCTTGGTCGGAGGCAGGTCGGATTTCCGTAATTTGCTTGTAATGACATCGAGATGAGTCTGCGGCAGTGCGTCAAAAGTGAAATGTATTAAGTTGTTGCTGACGGTAATTCAGTGATGACAGGGATTGACGAAATTGTTTTTCATGTTTCGGCATTCATTCGGCATTTTATGACAGAATGCAATGTCAGAAGAGCGGTCAGCTGTCATAATTGGTGAGCTGTCATTAATTTTCATTATCTGTGCTGGACCAGCTACTCGTGCTCACGAGTAGAAGGGACCTACAGTTTAACGCCGACTATGAATGGTGAGATTTGAGAAAAGTTTCATAGACACTGGATACTCTCTGAGTGTTGCCAGCATTTCGAAAGAGGTGGGGCTGTGAAAAAAATGCGATGTGTCCCGTCTGGGAATCGAACCTAGACTTTCTGCGTGGCGTCGACGCACTTGCCACTACGCCACGGCGACTATTATCTGTGCTCGTGAAACAATTTAAAAAGGATGAAGGTCCACAAAAAGTAATCAGGCAGCATCTCCCATCGAGGTTTGACTCAAACCCATCTGGGATTTATAAACTGCCAACTTTTCAAACAGAAGGGCTGCCTATGTGGAACTGACGTAAAATTGTGTAAGAAAATGTGCCTTCTGGTCCTTTCTTATTATTCAGTTATTTCGTCAAAATTGATAAACTTCTAGTGGACAGCTGTCAAAATAGGGGATCAACTCTCGAAAATCTTCAAAAGTTATCTTTTTAAAATATCCAAAAATATGTTAAATAACGGTTTATATATTCAGATAGAATTTTTGAAAAATGTTTAATGTCAAAACTTCATACAAACATGAACTGTCAAAAACTAAAATGTGACCAGGACAAAGGCCAATTTGGTGAAACAAAAATTTTACAGAACATGTCTCCAAATGTACTTAATTTAATTCCTGCTGGCAGCAAAGTTGTCAACTGTCAAAGTGGTTAGCTGTCAAAAACGTCAAAAAGTGTAACAAAGCATCGTGAATATGAAAGGGAATCCAAAAACAATAATTTTTTATTTAATTTTTGACAACGTACAATTAAGCTCCAAATTTTTGACATTAACTGTCAAAAATTTACGTTCAAATAAATTCAGAATCTGTCTTAATCTTTATCTAAAAAGAGATGCCTCCGAAAGATTTAAGTTTAGAAACACAGCTCACACCAAGTGTCAAATGTTAAGATCTGTCATAATTGTCAAAAATGTATGCAATGAACATGTTCTTAAAAACACCGAAATTTGATAAAACCTTTCGAGAATCCTTCAGAAATGGATTTAGCAAGTACTTCTGATCAGAATTCAACACCCAAACATGTAAAACACACAACATGTCAAAAATTGACACTTAACCCAACTGGAAATCTGATTATAACTTGAGAATAAGAACGCATGCTTCCGTGCCCTTTCCTAACGGTAATGTGGCTACTGATTAATTGATAATTATCAAAAATTGTCATTACTTATTTTCACAGGCTACAAACTACAATCACAGCTTTCGAAAACTCAAAAAATTGATCAGTTGTGTGATCAAAGTCTGCGCCCAAATTAAGTTCGAGACAGAAACTGTCAAAAAATAACAAACGCTCTGCCAAAATGACAATTTTGAAGGAAACGTTCCTCTAAGACTGCGGATTGACGCTCTCATGTGGCAATTGTCAAAAAAGCATCCGCAGCTGTCTTCAAAAGTTTTTAAATACAATCAAACAACTTTCAGGACCGTACCTGTCACTCTGATAGAAATTCACCTCAATATCGCATTTAGGACACTAGCTGTCAAAAATTTACATCTATCCGAAGTGAAGAGTTATTTAGATGGAACTAACCTGTAATCTCGAAACACGCCTCCGGATGCTTTCCTTTTTGAAATTCTGATTTGACAAATGTCAAAGTATTATACAGTCAATAACAGAAACGTCAACAGTTGTCTTTAACAAATTTCTGAAGTTGTGGTAAAACCGACATATTTGAATCAAAATTCTATACCAAACTTCTGCGAAGACATAAATCGTTGGCTTCAGCCGTCAAAAACTGGTCGAACCAAACGTTCAGCTGTCAGAAACTGGTCGAACCAAACGTTCAGCTGTCAAAAAGTGACCGAGCCAAACGTTCAGCTGTGAAAAAGTGACCGAGCCAAAGGTTCAGCTGTCGGAAACTTGTCGAACCAAACGTTCAACTGTCAAAAAGTGACCGAGCCAAACGTTCAGCTGTCAAAAACTGGCCGAACCAAACGTTTAACTGTCAAAAACTGTGTCTTAATACTGGAGATTTACTGTTCTGTTCTAGAGACTTTAGAGCTTTAGAGACTTAGAACAATTTCGGACTTCTTCTTTGATGAAGGTCACCTGTCACTTTACAAGCAAAATTTCACTTTTCACTTTTGTTTGTCCTTTACTACTAACAACTTCCAGACACTCTCATCCGTCTCATCCCTCTTCATTATTCAGACAACTTTTCTAATTTTATCTCGTATATCTTCTTCTTTTCAGTCCTTGAACCAGCCTTTCCGCCCCGAGACGTAACAATCAAGCGAGGCGTCGATGCCAATGAAATCTATGAAATGCTCAGTGAAGTTGGCAGGTCAGTCCTCGAACCGCATCTTTCACTTCTGATTACAATCGCACTCATCCCCTAAATCTTTCTTTCATTGAAACAGGGGAAAATTTGGCACAGTCTATCGATGCAGTGAAAAGGCGACCGGCTTGAAGTTGGCAGCAAAATTCGTTCCCATCCCGAAACGTGAGGACCGCCGCAACGTGGAACGCGAAGTGGAGATCATGAACTCGCTGCAACATCATCTCATCATACAGTTGTATGCCGCGTACGAATATCAGAAAATGATGTGTGTCGTCCTGGAATTGTAAGAATATGTTTAAGCCCTCTTGATCAACAAATACACACATTACACACAAACACACACACACACACACACCACAAACACACAAAAATGAAAACATCAGAAAATATGCACACTCCCGGTGTAACACACATGTTGCACAAAACACAGAATTTTCTGCATTTGAAGGAGAAAAGTTTTCCACTCTCCTTCTGACTCCGTTTTGTGTGAGACGAGAGATGAAAACCTTTCGTAGGAACCTTTCCCTCTCGTTGGTTTCGTTTTTTTTTTTTTTTGTGCTAAAACTTTTTCCTAGCCCAGTCAGCCCACGTGCTGTTCTCGCAGACATTTAAGGGAGTTTTTCCGTGGTTTTCCGGTAGTTTTTCCCATGCGGGACAGCAACAGCAACTCTCACATCTACAACCCGAGGGTAGTTGAGGGGAATGTGTGTGTTTCGGTGTGCGCGTGGTGAGAGTTCATTTCGTTCATACCGAAATCCAATGAATGAAGTGCATACAGAGCGCGAAGTTTATTCGGGTTGGCAATGTGATGAAAATGTTGAGCCTTAGGGAATCAGAAACGAAAAAAAAACGATTACAAATCGGAGGACACCAGTCCTTATCTGCTTTTCGTGCTCCCTTACAATTGAATAGGTGAGAGTGGTTAACACCGAGTCAGGTAAGAGGCTGTAAATAGGCTTGGACGAGAATGATTTGCTGAAGTGACTGAATTTTCTTCTTTTTTTTTTTTTTGTTTTGCTTTGTTTTGAGTGAAACAGTAGTTTTTTGAAGATTTTAGAAGGAAGAGAAAAACTGATTTCTTTGAACACATATTCATGAATTCATTGTACAAATGATCATCGCTTGGGATGATGGTGGACCACGTCCGTCTTCTTCATCATTCATTCCTTGCTTAAGGTACCCTTCTTCCCAGGAAAACAGACTACGGTGAGGTTGCCCTTTCTCCTACAGAGGGAGGCGGCAAGTTTGGGTCGTATGAGGATCTATTGTTGGCGTTTTCAGACTTTAGGCCTCAATTGACTTCTTCCTAGAAGATACCGTAATGCCTCCATGGGTGGACTGCCAAGGATACATCAGATTCAGCGGGAAAACTCCTCAGGCCCTGGAAATTTCCCACTCAGCGAAGTTTCTAATTAAATCCTTGTCCTAGAGCACTCGAAATTCAGGTCTGGCAGCTAATTTGAAACCAAACTTGAAGTGCGCAACTGGCGGCGGCTGGCGAAAGATCGTGCTGGCTGGAGAGGCATGTTGGTTGAGGCCCAGGTCCACCCCGGACTGTAGCACCACAAGAAGAAGAAGAAGAAGAAGAAGCGAATTTGAAAGTCCCCACGGGGAATGCAATAGTCAGTGTGTTCTTCTTTTTGGAGAAACTTCACTTGGTTGGAGCTGCCGACGGCGATTACTTTTGTAAGGTCTGCTTGGGTGACCATTTTCATCCTGTCATCGATGGAATCGATCATCAACGGAAGGTGGGAAGGTGCCTCTTAACCTTGGAGCTGATTTATTTTTGAACGACTTCGCTTGATTCTCTCACACTGGCTTTGGATTTACATCCTCCAAAGATATCGTTTCGACTTCCCACTCACTGTAGGTTGTTCCAAGCTGAATTTAAGATCACTCACGACGCACAGCCCCCTCATCGCCACTCACAGTCAGGAAGCCTTGGAATGGAACTCCAAGGCCAATGAACTCGGATTTTCTCCAAGACTACGCAGGGATGTGGAGTTCGGGCCTTTGTGGAAACCGACAACATTAGACTTCACACCTCTTTAGGAGATTTTGCGTCGGTTTTCCAGGCGGAAACTTTGTGATACCAATGGCCACTTCACTGTATTATGAAGAATATGTGAAAGGGGTGAATTATCTGCGTCTATAGCGCCCGTCGGTGTAGGCCTTTCGCAACCCTCTAACCACTTCCACGATAGACCAGGAACGCAAGTCTTTCCTTAATTTGTTCGACAGTCTAAATTCGCAAAGATTTGTCTAGATCCCGAGATTGCCGGTAAACTTGCCAGGCAAGGATCAAAAGAGGCATTCAAAGGGCTTGAACCCACCTTTTGAATTGCCTTTGTTAGGGCTTTTGTCGACGTTTGGGTCTCCCAACAGCACAACCATAAATGACATGATTCTCCAGGATGACCGAGCACATTCTATCAAACGTCAGCAAGACATTCCCCGGCTTATCTGTTATCCCCAAATAGGAAAGACTGCAGATGACTTGTTGGCGTACAAAGCGGATACTTCACCTTCGCTAAGCACTTGAGTCTGCTTGGGCTTAGTGATGACACTCTATGCGATGCCTGTGGAGAAGGTGAAGACACTGCAGACCACTTTCTCTGTCAATGTCCCGCCTTTGCTCGCATCAGGTGGGGGCTGTTTGACGCTGATGTGTTGGGAGCTGAAAACCCAGGCTCTTCATCACAGGAGCGCGTGCTGCTTCTCTTAGGGAAAACCCAAAAATTACTTTAAATCTAGGTTACCGCCTGGTAGTACAATGGATCAGTTTTGGAGTCTGAGCGCTCCAGTGCAGTGTTTCCAAACCTCAAACAAGAATTTCGGCTGTTGGTGAAATAAATTTAAAAAAAAAGACCCCAAGGCCGTCATTTATCGTCGAGTGTCCTTAGATGAGTTGACTAAGCCATTCAATTTTCACCTGTGATGGTTGTCAGGCCTCAGAGACGAAAATATTGATGAATTAGCCAGACTCGCGATAACGCGGTATAGGAACACTTAGACGTACCTCTCGTGATATCGGTCGGTGCACCTTCTTCTGCACCTCTTGATTCAAACCGCTTTGGCTAGCTGCTGTCGTTTGTGAAATCAGACATAAGCCTGGTTGTGATAGACGCTGTCTGATTGATGAGCACAAAAGTAGACTAGACTTTCATCCAATGACGTCTGTAGAAGTTGCATAGACGAAGAGAAACCAAAAGCCGACCAACATCTGGTCTGCATCATAATCCCAGCGTGAAGAACCTCAGCAGCTGTTTCTTCTTTATTGGCTCGTCATGGTTTCAATGAGGGCATCCCATCGACGTCGGGAGTTGCCAGTACAGAGGCTCTCGCACTGCAACGCCCTACTTGCCAGAGGTGACTTAGGGATCCAATTGGATCTGTTTCTGTGTAGCAGCACAGTCCAGCTAAATCCCTTTCAGTTCAACATTAAACCATCGCTCTGTCTAAGGCAAGAAATGACCGCAAGTGGCGATGATGCTCAGGCTACTTTCAGTCATCAAAGCTAACCCTTCCTTCGCTCGCAGTTGCTTCTCTTCTTTATGATAGAGGCTCAATTTGCGTCGTTTCTTGCGAAGGAGAAGGTTTACCTTAAAGAACATTTAACAACAGACTCTCTTGACAGTTTCTGAGTTCTTAAAAGCGAGGATTCTGAGATCATTCCGACAGACCTTCAATTTTGTACTCAAGGAGGTTCAAAGTGAATGGAAAATTGGCAAATGAAGGCCTAACCTAGAAGTACCGAATTCATAAGCTTGACACTTCAATTTTGTTAGGGCATTGTTTACTCGAGAAATTTTTAGCCCGTGGACCAAAGAGAAGGATAGTCTGCAGGCTTATCATCAAAAGGACCGTGCCTCTCAATTCCAAGAGTGCCTTAAGGTCTTTCATCACTTTCCTCAACGTTTTCTGTAACTCAAACACAAAGGCAATTAGTTACCGATTAAAGATCGCTTGATAGCCCACTATCAGTCGACAGTGCTTGTAAATTCCTTCTTCCTGTGCACTTGAGAAGTCTTCGACAACCACCCCTTATCTTATCGAATTCGCAACAAATTTCAAATCAAATCACCTTCAGCGTTATCGCAACAAAAAAACGTTCCACTGATACCGCACTTTAATTTGCGACCCACTTTCATCCAGTCACACACCAAAACCCAGAGCTTCCCCCCCCCCCAACCGCACATCAGACGCTTAATTAAAATCTTCTCTCACACACAGAGTCGAAGGCGGTGAGCTCTTCGATCGCGTCATTGACGATGAGTTCGTGCTCACGGAACGTGCCTGCACCGTGTTCATCCGACAAGTGTGCGAGGCGATGCAGTTCATCCATCGCAACAACATCCTGCACCTCGATTTGAAGCCAGAAAATATCCTGTGCCTCACGAAGGAGGGCAACCGCATTAAAATCATCGACTTCGGACTGGCGCGGAAATTCGATCCGGACAAGCGGCTGCAGGTAATCAAAATTTCCTCACACCCACCCACCCGTCTGCCCACTGCGGCTGAGAAATTTTAGCGACGAACACGCCGACTACGATGAGTGTAGCAGGTCGCAGCCAACTGAGCACGGAACCCCTTCATTCGCACATTATTCACAGAACGCCGGGAGCTCGTGTGGCAAATTAATGACGCCAGCGGCCGGATTTATGCCACCACGGCACGACTGTTCCTCTCCGCGCAATTAAAAGTCACAATTTATTTCAAATGCCACCGCAAAACACACTCATCGTCGTCGTCGTTGACGTTGGACCCTTTTCGCAGGACCGATACTCAAGCTGTGCCCCCTCTCTTGCAGATCCTCTTTGGAACGCCGGAATTCGTCGCCCCCGAAGTGGTTAATTTCGACTGTATTACGTACGGCACAGACATGTGGAGCGTCGGCGTGATATGCTATGTCCTGTAAGTGTACCCCCCCCCCCCCCCTTGGAGAGAGGATTCATTTTGACAAAACATCCAAGCCAAGGATATCTTAATTTCCGGTTTTCTCCTCTCACCCTCACAGATTATCTGGCCTGTCGCCGTTCATGGGAGAGACTGACATACAGACGATGGCGAACGTAACGATAGCCAAGTACGACTTTGAAGACGAGGCGTTCAGTAATGTGTCCCCCGAGGCGTTGGATTTCATTTCAAAGCTTCTCGTCAAAGATTGCAGGTAAGCGAGAGAGAGAGAGAGAGAGAGAGAACGCCGACAACTAATTGGCTGTCGGTGCCGTGCTCCTCGAGACTGACACTCGTGTACGGGTGCTAATTAAAAACGTTCCCCATTCATTTCTGCAGCTCGCGGATGACTGCCACAGAGTGCCTGGAGCATAAATGGCTGAAGCAGCGGCCGAAGCCACCGCCAATTGTCGCCCCGAAACCCACCAATGTACCGCCAGTCAATTTGAAAGCGTCAACGCCGTCCCCCATCCCCGCAGATGTCATCGAGGACGTAAGGGAGTCGAACAAGGTTAGTTACCCCCATTCACATCCCCCCAAACCCCCTCCCCACCCTCCAGAAAGAATAACACGTTCTTTTTGTTCTCATTCCAGGAACTGGAACAGACAAAGGATAATTTAAAGAATTTCATCGAGCGATGGGAGGAGCACCCCAACAGCCCGTACGTCTTTGACGCGGAAGAGAATGTGATTGCACCGCTGCGAGACTCACGGGGAGAGAGTATATCGTCGTCGAGAGGTGTGTACCATGCCCGCGCCCGATGTCGCACCATATAGCGAGCAAGGGATCCGCCGAGGAAACATGCCATCGGCAGGGTTAACCACACACTAGCTTAGGCATACTCGTAGGCGGTGTCGAGTGGGGCACTTAAAGTAGTACAAAAATTCATGTCTAGTTCGTTGAATGGAAATTTTTTGAGTCTTGAATGTGTGTAGCGGTTCAGCCTTGAACACGGCACGACTTTAAAGTGGACGACGACAACGACACCGCGACTGCGGCGCAATGAGTGTGCAAATGTCACGCGTCACAATCGGTTTCGTTTGTGACAACAGTTTTAGCTGATTGCGCTAAAATTCGTCGCGGGGGAGGGAAGATGAGACTTTAAGCCGAACACGAACGGCACATAAACGCACGTAGAGGCATTTTGGAACGCTGTGTAGTTTTTGTTTGTTTAGTTGTTGATTATTTTGATTTTAGACGAAGTCGGAATTGGTAACCAACGATTTGAGGGGAGTGACAGTGGTGGAAGGGGCTACTGTTTGAAGTCGACTGTGTGTGAAAAGCATTTCGTAGTCTATCAGCGTTGCCAATGACGCGAGAGAGGTAGAGCCGTAAAAAGTGCCGAAAGACTGATGGCAAATATTGACAGAAGACTCTTAACTTAACTTTCTTTATCCTCAAGATCAGTCATTGACTGTCAAACAGCCCTGATAAAATCCGCCTGTGATGGGTACCAGGAGGCACAGAACTTGTCAGGCACGCCATAAGACTGCCAGTTGATTGGGGAGTTTGAAGTATGGAAACCTTCAAGGCACTGGTCAAGGATTTTAGTCTGGGTGGGGCATGTCTTGTGTCATGTATCAAAGAAAATCTGTTCAAAAAAGGTCGCCAAGTCCAATTTCCTTAAAAAAAATTTTACTGGACACGACCTTATCGGCTGCATAGATGAGAGGAAAACCCACGCTCGCCTCAAAAAGGAAGACCTTACTGGGTGGTTTCTTCTACGAGACGAGAGCCTAAATGAACTCACCAAGACGCTTACTGAACTTGCTGATAAGCTTTGTAAAATAAAACCGATTGGCTGCCACTCTGTCGGGACCCTGACCCACTCTGGTCTCAGTTTTACATTTACCGCCGACTGTACTTGTCTTAGGCCGCTCCACCATTAAACAAATTTTTGTTTTCACAAAATATTTTGACAAATCAGATAAAAAGAGAGAAAAGCCTCAAATTAAGGTCAAATTTTCAGTACAGTAGTGACCGCTAAAGTGAACCCGATTAAAGCGAAGTTTTGGTTATACTCAACCAATTCACTAAGTGTCAGTCAATGTCCCACAAAGCATATAGCGAACCAGCTTAAATGGAACTCTCCAATATAACGGACCCTTTTTGGGCTGAAAGTGGAGAAACGGTTTTAACGAACCACTACTGTCTCACTCTTAATTCTAATTTATAGAATTCCCCTAGTTAAACGAAAAATATGTCACTCCTCTCCAATATACCCAACTTTCCAGCGCTTTTTCGATAGCTGACACCCCTGTTTCCTCGCAGAATTTACACAAATCAGCTGTCAACTTGATGACTTTGAGTACGTCATAACGGACGCACAAACACGAAACAAAAATCAGTCGCTTCCCACATCGAAAATGACACACATGCATTCTCCATTCTCATTCCAAGTCACTTCTATGGAAAGCCCTGCAAAAAAGAAAACTCCAAGAAGGCAAAAGAAGAGGCGTCGTTGTAGGAGTGAAATTTTTCTCAAACAGAGCAATCACAAATTCATGGCTTCTTCCAAAAACAACAGTAACAGTATAGGGTCATTCATTTTTTGGTTTCGAAATTGAGGCTTAATAAAGCACACATTGCGATATATTTTTGTCAAATATCTTATTTCCTTATAAAGTCTAAGCTCTGCCATTAATTGAACTTGAAATGATGTCATAAATGGTCTTCCTAAAGAGATTCATGTGATTATTTGGAGTTTACCTAGACCACTTTTTCGCACATTTCAGACAGCATCTCAGTCATAACTTGAATTGAATTGAATTTATGTCAAAATATGTCTAAAGTTTGTCGCGCTTATGCACCTTCACAAGGTGCTTTTGGTAATCCCACAGAAAAACGATTAACGGTGTCAAATCGCATGCTTTTGATGTACAACTGACGCTGCCAAAACGTGAAATTACACGACCAGGAAACTTGTCGTGCAATTAAGTCATAATTGGTTGTGTTGTGTGGCCTGTTGTCACGTCCTTTTTGAAACCACATATCGTCCAAGTCATAATCTCCAATCGCCGGCATCGGTTATCTTTCGAACATATCGCCGAATGTAACCATGCGCCCATTGTAGTCTTCAAAGAAATACGGACCAAAGTCACCTTTCGACCACGGAGTACACCAGACAGTCTCTTCGACCCCTTGTGGGCTTTCTGAACCCCATTCGAGGCAAATGTGCCTCATCACTGAAGGACTCGTTGTTTGTAAAATCGATGACACTTGTCTGTTGTTCCAAAACCTAAGAAACGTTTTGAACAATCAGCAAACTTCATTTGTTGCATAAGTTAAATTTTATAAAGCTGGAGGTGAGATATGTCATAGTGAGAAGTACGTCACGTTCAATTCCTTTATGTCACTATGACGCGCAACGCGAGAAGTGGCTACATTCGAATCACCACTTTTAAAGGAAGTTTTAATAATGTTCACCCATTGTCCGCATGCTATGCAATTCAGTATCGTAAATAGCAAATAGCCGTCAAATATTGTGATACTTTAAACGACTGTTGAGCTTCGGAGGTATTAAATGCCAGCGTTACCAACTTGAAATCATGAAATGAATGACGCTGCATAATGCTGGTGTTCCGAATTTAGTCTTAATTTTCTCATTGTCTTTCTTTTTTCTTTTGAATAAACTTCAATACTCGGTCCATTCGAAACTTATATTCTTTGTATTTCAAAATAAATTTTAAAAATAGCATTTCATGTCAAAATGAAAGATCACCCAACTCGATTCAAAAATGTGGAGTGCCCACATCTGTGCTAAATTTTTGGACGCAACATCCCAACATGATTGAGGAATCGAAAAAGACACGCAACCTACAGAGAGAACACCACTCTTTCTTTAGGAACATTATCCTGTTCAAATTCAGTTCTCAGGGAAATGGTAGAAGGGTTGCCTTAAACTTTACCACAGTCCAAGTCCAAGGAAGTTCCAAATCGACTATAGGCGTTCCCATACCATTACACCAAGGCGTCCTTTCTGTCGTTTGAAGCCGAAATTTGTTTTTTTTAATCATGCTAGGAGTGGGCCCATATGTCCACCAAGTTTCGTCATAAAAATTATTCCTTACGTTCCTCTCCAATACAGGACGCTGACGACGACACACAATCCCCCGTATTTACGTCCTTATGCAGCCGTATGACACTACAGATTGCACAATTGCAAAACGAAAAAATGTGTAAGCTAAGCGTTGGATGGATGAAGGAGGTGTCCTGTGAGTGGCAAGATGGCGGCGGCAGTTTCATTTTCATGATAGGAGTGTGCCCATATGTCCAAACAGTCTTTTTTCATGATTCCACACAACTTTTCTTCATTTCTCATCAAAGGTCATATGCGTTAGAGGTTAGCACATTCTAACCGTTGTGAAGTAAGGGGCAAATGAGTCTTCATTGTCTTCGATTGCAACCGACCGGACAATCGCCTTCATTAATCTGTGAAGGGCGGACTTGGTGGCTTCTACTTCTGGACATCCATTCACACTCATTAAAATTGTCCTTTTCTGGGGATTTGTCTAGGCTAGTGGACGGTCTGATGGCTGAAAAAGTAGGCATTGAAATTTTGAATGGGTCTAGAATGAGGCTTCCAATTTCACCTGTTGATTGGCCGCTTTTGAATTCACTGAACGATGTTCCAATCCACTGAACGACTTTCAAATTCACTAAACGACTTTGAAATTCACAGAACGACTTTCAAATTCACTGAACGACTTTCGAATTGACTGAACGATTTTCCTTCTTCCCATCTTGACAATATGTACACAAAAGTCAAGCGAAAATCACCGCTATTCACAAAATACACCTTCAAAAACACGGTAAAATGTTACCGTTAGAGTAAGGAAGCAGTTCCAGTCGTCCATCTTTATGGGTGTGCCCAAATATCTGAGAATATCATTAAATTCTTCAAAATAATTGAAAATTTGAAGGAAAGTTTATATTTTCAAGGATGCGCGGAGGACCTTAGACATTTTTTTTACGAAATACTGATCTAACATTGCCAAAGAGAACCTTTGAAAGATATTTCTCTCATTTTGAAATGCACACAAGTCTGCCTTTCTTTCGGTACAAACCACCAATTCTATTCTCATAATTTTCTTCCTTTTTCATTTTCATTTTCAAAACAAACAGAACTAAACACAAAAACATTTAAAACTCTTATTTCGTCCTATAATTTCAGACTCAAGCTTTTAAGATATCTAGAGGAAATAATTTATTAAGAAGGACGCTGCCGTTTGTGGCTTATTACACATGTATGTTACCAAAAAAAGAAACACCAAATGAATACCTACACAAATTGACTATTGACTATTTTGAGAATTTTGACGCTTTTTTTTTCTAAAACCCAAGCAGTGTGTCTCTTTCTCACACCTCTGGAGTGAATACGAGTGATTGGGCGGCTGTACTCTGATGGGGAAGCGCTTAACGCTTCTTGAGTTTGCACTCACTTCACACAGTTTGTGATTTGTTTAACTCTTTTTCATTGTTTTTTTTTTCTTGAATTGAACACAAAATTTTGCACTAAATTTTGTCTAACTCTCTTTTTGACAAGATTTTGATTTTTTTTTTCGGGATGATAGGGTTTTGTGTGTCTGTCCAGAGATTGAAATGTGTCCATCTCATTTGTGCATTGTCCACTTGGAATTGAAGTGTTTTGTTTTTGTATTAATTGGCCTTCATACATGATAAGCTTATGTAGATAACAATACTCACACAAAGGTATGAATACAACACAAAAAAACAAAACTCAACAAAATTGTATAATGCCTTAAAGTATGCCTAACCTAGTAGTCCTTTTTGGTTTTCATTTTTATGAAGACTTTAATTTATTTGAATTTTTTTTTTTTCAATTTTAGAAGGTGGGGGGAGTTCTTTTCGACTGTCAATCAAAAGGTTTGAGAGATTTTGAGGATCTTCTCAAACGTTACTAAGTGTCTAGAAGTCTGAATCTGATGGAAGCTGCTGCTGTCCATCCATCCAATGGGTGGCACTACAACCCACAAGAAACCAAGGCTTAGCTTCTACAACAACTCCTCGTGTTGTGTGTGCTACTGTTCTCTCACGACTAGAAGGGACTTACAATTTTTTGCCGACTCCGAACGGCGAGATTTGAAAAGCTTTTCATAGATACTCTCTGAATGTTGCCAGCAACTTGAAAAATGTGGTGCCCTGAAAAAATGAGAGGTGTCCCGTCCGGGAATCGAACCTAGACCTTCTGCGTGTGTGTCCTCTGCAACCTCTTAATACTAGGTCCTTCCCTTTGCAGCCTCAACTACAATTAGACGTTTTTCAAAGTTTTTTTTTCCCAACCGTCAGAGTTCACAAACAAAAAAATTATACGGACAAAAATAAAGTGGCGCTACAGTCCACCAGGGCCTAGCTTCTGCAACAACAACTCGTGTGGTACGCGCTCTATTAGAGGCAGCCAACAGTTTAATACTGACTCCGAGCAGCAATGGAAACTTATGTATGATAAACAATTAGTTTCTCTTATAAGCACTGTCAGCAACCAGGAGGAGGTGGTGTTGTGTTGTGTGACAATCAGTCTAGGGACTCCGCATGACAGTCGGTCCAATTCGTCCCGATGGTCACATCTTCTTCAATTCGATTCTCTTCCAAGTTTTCTTCAAGCCATAAGGTCCTTCCAACTTGGAATGCGCAACTGGCAGCTGCTGGCGAAAGATCATGCTGGCTGGAGAGGCATGTTGGTTGAGGCCCAGGTCCACCCCGGACTGTAGCGCCAGAAGAAGGAGAGAATAAGGTGCTTTTGGAAACAAAGCAGTTTTTGCAGTACCTTGGGCTCAAGAGGCAATTGAGTAATAGAGCCCTCTCTCGAAGGACTAAACTGGCTTTGTACAGCAGCTCAATCATCCCAGTCCTCCTTAATGGAAATTTGGAATGATGATGAGGAAGCCCTTGTTCCTTTTGAGATAAAAGTTCTACCTGCGATTTTTGGTCCTATTTACGTTGATGGCGTCTGGAGGAGAAGATTCAACGACGAACTTTATGGCCTGTATGGAGACATGAGCCTGGTTGAGCGTCTTCGGATATAATGCTAAAGATGGCGAAAAGTCTTCGAATTTGATCCATTGGGACACGGCAACAGAGGACGGCCTAGTCTAATGTGGCGCACATAAGTGGAGAAACACCTCAAGTCATCATCAGTGCGCAATTGGAAGAAGCTGGCGAGAGATCGTCCTAGTTGGAGAGGCATGTTGGTTGAGGCCCAGGCCCACAGTAAAATAAGAAGAATTTAATTCATGAACGCACTTTTTCACTAATCATCCAACTTTCACTGACAATTTATTCATCACGGCAAAGTACACGAACGAGCAACATCAAAGAAACTCTCTAATTTTGAATGGCTACCACCTTCATCGTCAAATACTTGCCTTTGTTGATGCCTGGCCTGTTCTCTGATCTATGTAAATCCTCATTCAGCAACTGTCCCTGTGTGAAAAATCACCTCTGTTAACACAACGCTTCCACCATCCCATAAGCCACACCATACCGTTGTTTTCAATGGATGCAATGTTAGCACTTTGGGTTGTTCATCAGCCCATGTGCGACAATTTTGTTTACAAACGTATTAAAGGGTTTCTGAATAAACTTCAAGCTTTCCGTTGTCTTTTCTCGTGATTTTCTCGAAATTGAACAGAAATTTGTTGTCTCAAACACTTGGCGCACGGCAACAGACGACGTTTTTTCACAAACCAGATCGAGTGTCTTGGCGCCCAACACCAGATCATTGCGTCTCTCTCTCTCTACCTTCTCCAGTTTTGCATCCTCCTTAGAATCGCTCTAAACCGCAAGTTTTCTCTTGTCTTCTCCCGTGAGTTTCTCGAAATTGAACAGAAATTTCTTCACTCAACCACTTGGCGCCCGACAACAGACGACGTTTTTTCACAAACCTGATCGAATGTTTTGGCGCCCAACACCAGATCGTTTTCTATTCTTTGCGTCTCTCTCTGTACCTTTCAACTGCATGTGTAGCTTCGTCACCTTAATCTTTCCTTGAATCTCTCTCCCCTGCTTGGATTTACAGCCTCAAAGCTTGCGTCTTCTGTAATCCAATCCAAATCCCCCTTCAATCGATGCAACCTTCCTTTTTTATCAATTGAATCCCCTCGAAAATCAAACAGCACTAAATATCAAAGACCCATGACGCCTCTGCTGTACGCATAAAATAATTCACTCAAGGAAGTACCCGTATTAAACGGCGAAAGTGCAACCGTGCCGCCTTCGTGAGCACTTAAATTTTTTACGTCCACACCTCTCTCCCGAGAGATATCAAGACAACAACGATGTCATAACTATTGATGGCCTACTTTCATGAGGACACACGTCTCTCCACACGCACTCCTCAGCCATCGAACACTCATTTATGCCACTTCCTAATGAAGCTCTCTACTAGCACCCTTCACGGACACATACCCCAAAACTTTATCCATTTTCCTCGTTTTTTGTTTTTGTTTTTCTTTCATAATCTAGCCTCCTCAGGACACTCCTCCACGCATGAATGCCAAACGGAAGCAGGACCAGGACAGTAACAAAACACTGGCCGCCTCCGGGGCACAGGTACGGGGACTCTACCTCGTGCTCAGGCTCGGGCTCGTATATCCCATCCTGATTTATGTCCCTTTCCAGTCTTTATGACTTCTAACTTCTACCGTTTCACAAATTGCCTTACAACGCTCTCTTCGTCCCGTCGCCGTGCCGCCACGGCCTCCGCCGAATGGCTCAAGTTTGGTCATAAAAATTATTCTTTATGTTCCTCTCCAATACAGGACGATGACGACGACACACAATCCCCCGTATTTACGTCCTTAAGCAGCCTTATGACACTACAGGTTGCACAATTGCAAAACGGAAAAATGTGTAAGCTAAGCGTTGGGCGGGGCGGAGGAGGTGTCCTGTGAGTGGCAGGATGGCGGCGGCGGCTTCAATTTCACTGACGGTGTGTAAAATTGAAAATAAAGGCACGTCCTTGCGGCGCTGAAATTATTAATTAAATATTTATCATTGTTTATGGGACGTTGGCTGCGCCATTGACGTCGGTCGGGCGTCGGGCGCCATCCGCGGAACGTCTTCAAATTTTACGACTTGAAGACCTTTTGATTGGCAGTTGAGGTCAAACGAGGGCCATTGTCTGGCGAGAGGTTATGCAAATATCCTCGCGCGACCAGACGGTCTTGGGGGCAATTGGGGACGCGTAACTTTAAGTTCAAGCAGATGTTCGCCGCCATAAAGACATTCTAATGACACCGCTTTACATTTTCCTCTTCTCGTTCTTTCAGTTTGCTCACCATCTCCCTGCGAATCCATCGGCACGCTGACAGATGATGACACCAACAACGAGGAGAGCATTAGCAGTGCCGCGGACATGACACCGATCAACGAGCGCCAGGACATATTCAGCAAGACCCCGCCGCAGACGCCGACACCAAGTGGTGACGCGGACGACATTCGTGCGGCCAGTCCAACCATGAGAAACTTCCGCGGCTACCTTCACTCGTTCGACCGGCGCAACTCGGACACGAACTTCCTGCTGAAGCGACAGTCCAGCGGGGAACGAGTCAATCTAGCTGAGGAAATCCGAAAGCTCTCCGACCACCTACTGATGCTGGCCAAGATCAACGATAAGTTGGGTGGCAGGTGCGCGGGCGGCGGAGACAGCGGCAACGACACAGGCAACGTCACACCGACCAACGAAGAAGAGCGCACTACGAGCAAAGTAAACGCCACAAGCGGCAGCACCACAACCACCAGCAGCAGCAATCAGACTTCATCTGTGATAAAGGATTCCTCCAAGCAAGTGACCAGTTTCAGTAGCAGCTCAAGCAGCAGCTCCAGCTTCACGTCCAGGTCGGCGACGACCTCCACCAGAGTCAGCTCCTTGTCCGTCCGCCTGCAGAAGTCCATCGAGGAGACGCCGAAGATCCTATCCAACGGCGGTGTGCAGAAGCTCCCTCCGACAGGAGCGACGGCCAAGTGCACGCAAGTCACACAGACCACGCAAGTCGCCCAGCAGAACGGCGTCAAGGCGCAGTCGATTCAGAACGCCATCAACAGCATCGCAACCTCCAGCACCTCAGAGGCGAGCATACGACGCGCCAAGTTCCGCGTCAACCAGATGAGTCGCGACGTCCCCGTCGGCTCACCGGACAAGCATCAAACAGTCAACCTCGAGGAGGCAGCGAACACCACAAAGGACTGCCTGCTGCACCTGCTGGAGAAATACAACGAGAGCAAGATGCGCAATCCCCTCGGCCGGCACCAGAGCATCAGCGTCGACTGGAACGTCTCCGACAACCTGGAGTACCGCTCGATGAGCTCCATCAACGCGTTCTTCCAGCGGCACAACAACAGCGGGAAGAACGTCAAGCAGCTGCAGGCCCAGCTGGAGGGAAAAATCAACAACAACTAGCCCAGATTCGAGGGCTTTTCTCCTCCCAATCCATTAGTCACTCAGAATCACGCACAAACCAGCGAGCAACCCGATCTTTTAGTCTCTCTCCCTCTCTCTCTCTCTCTCTCCCAAAATGTCACCCACATCTGTATGATTAATTAATTTATTTAAACAAAACCAAAAACTTAGGAAAATACTGTTAACTGACTTCCTACAACAAAAAATAAGAAACGCACGCATACGCGCATGCGCTCTTTGCGGGCCGCAAGCATCGCAAGAATATTAATGAGTAGCTATTAAGGTCTATTGCGAATAGAGTAGTTAATTTATTTTTAGTCAAAAGCAGAATAAACACGTTTACAAATTTTGTTGTTTAACGGTGATGTTTTATTTTTGAATGAAACTGGTGACAAAGGGCAGGTGGCGGGTTTTCCGACAAAAATGGGTGATGCAACATGAGGTTTCATTTTCGGTAAGCTTTCTTTGACACATTAAGCTTCGCTTCTTTCAAAATGCTTTGTCATTTTTGTTCAGTATCGTCTGGCAAGTTATCGTCAGAAGAATCACATCTTAGAAGCATCTCTAAATTGTTCAGTTGTGTAACGGAAATTAGCATTCTGTGAGGAATGTTTTTCTAACTACTGAAACCAGCTGTAGCTGCTTCTTCCTCTCACGACCATCGGTGGACGCAGAACAAAAGATAGGGCGAAGGTTTCATTTTCAGCGCAATCAGAGCGTTGTGAGTAAGGCTGAGACGGACAAGCAGTTGCCATCAAACACAGTCGGAATTTATTTTTCAAAAATTTACTACATATCCTTAAATAAATGTGAATACAAAATTATCACTCTGTGTACTTTTTTCTAAAAATGGATTTTTTTCTCAATTTTTAATCCCGAACACCCTCTAATGTGGGTAAAAAAAAATTCCAATGCCTCGACTGTCCACTAAGGAGAGAGTTCACTGTAAAAGACTAAGCGAAACCGAAACACTGATTACCGGCACGCTAAAGACAGGCACAGACACAGTTCAGACTTATGAACATCAGACTGACAAAGCAACTCGCTTCAAAAGCAGACACGCTACAAAAACAAACACAAAGAGAACAGACGTGCCTGAAAAAAACGAACACAATACAAAAAAAAACGATGAAACAGCAAAAGAGAGGCACCCTAGAAGCAGGCGGCTGCGTAAAAACTACGAAAACCAAAATCCAGTGACCTGCCAGGCTAACAGGAACCACCACACAGGTCTTCAGACACATTTTATGACAAACAAGGACCAACCAACGACCAACCCACGCAAGCACACAAAAATCCATCAAACCACCAGGAGCTCAGAAATGGCAGCAACCAGATTTTAACTGCTAATAAGACACCACCCTAGACACACACACACACCACAGTGCATTCCGAAACACCACGAAATCCCAACTCACACCTCGTGCACGAAGTCCACAAACATCTCACAAATCACCCGGGCACCCATAAAACATCCATCCGATAGCCAAACAAGCACACCAACCCACTCCACGGAAAATGCCCGCCACCGCCAAAATGCAATTTCCAATACAAAAATCCCACTGAATCACCAGGCGCCCAGAATCTGTGAAACCTTAGTAGGGATACCTACTCGGAGTGTGCAAGAGAACAAAACATGCTCAGCCAAGAGTTGGGCACAAGTGAGCACAACTCAGCCGCTGTGCTTAACCAACCTTCGTTTCGTATGGAAGAGATGTTGTGTGGTTGTTGACTTGGGTGAGCGAAAGCGAGGTGCACATCGCTAGACTGCGGTTTTGACATTTGCGAGAAGTGACTGATTTGATTTGATGTGCAGGGATGGCATGAAGTGGATTGACACATTTTTAGAAATAAGTTTTAAGGGAGGTTTTAAGAAGAAATTGATGATTTTGTTTATTTTTTGACATTTTTGGCGGAAAGTGATTGGTTGTTTGTGGATAGAGAGTGTTTTAATTTTTTTTTAAACAACTTAAGTTTCATTTTAAGGGACGAAAGTGCTTATACGTGGTTTTTCACTTTTACAGAAAATGGCAGTCAATTTGTAATAGAGAAAATCTCTAACTTTGCATTGTGGGCTTCCGAAATATTTATGCCAGAAACCAATAAGGAAAGGAGTAAATTTAAGAATAACTGTCACAAATTGCTCCTTATTCACCACAGTTCGCAAAAAAATGTCAATTTTTGGGGTGTAAAAGGGGGAAATTATCTGTTCCATGTCCTTCCTTATTGATTTCTGATTTATGCGCTTCAGTTTCTGTATCCCTTATTGGTAGCCACAAACCACCTTTGTGTGTGTATCTTTCCATCCCCTAATTTATGCGCTTCATCTCTTACATTATACACATCTTTTCCGCTTCATAGCACCTGTTTACCTCTGGAAAAAAAGCTTTTAAACTTCATCTCCTTCAGCGAACAGGTATTTTAAGCTTTCACACCATCCCTTATGTTTCTTTGTGTTAACACATCACGTCCTATCATAGTGTAGAGGATTTTTTGGTGGCACGTTGTTGAGCTTTATGTACTTCATCCCTGTCAGGGAATACAGAATTTATTGTGTTTTCCAAGGTCGCGTATCTGCCATGGTGTACATGTTTTTTCTCAGCAAGGATGTTGTTTTGCAAAGAACGTGAAATGAAGGAATGGGGGAAATGCCGTACACCGTCGTTAGGGAAGATTTCGTTCACTTGTTGCGCAGTTTCCAGACTTTGAACACTTTAAGAGGTATTAAAGCTATGGAAGATTGTTTACGTGTTTAAATGATTATACTATCCTCAGTCCTTACCCAATACTTTCTGAAAAAAGGAGACTTCGGGAACATGCAACACAACAACCGAAGAACAAAGTCGTTTTTTAAGACACAAGTATGACTGTACTGCCTAAAACATCTACGACTTCGAAAACGAAGAAAGAGACTCCCTTTCGCTAGTTTAAGGGAATGTCCTCACGATTTTGTTGTGTTGCACATTTATGGTGCTTGGAGACGAACAGTCAACAGCAAGATATGGGAACTTCAAGGCACCTTAACTTATCACAACAGCGAGTGTAGAAAGGTCTGAATTTGTGCAGTGAATGATCCACATGCTTGTAGGGGTTAGTTGTCTTCCCTCCCTTTTAGTCTTCTTTCAATTTATTTGAGGCTATTATCTTTAAACGGCTTTACCCATGAATTACCTGAGCTACAGCCTTGCATCCTTCATCCTGTTTTCACTCATAATGAACAAGCTCTCATACACCGGTAGTCACGCGTTGTCCTCCTGAATTGGGGTTTGGATCTTCTCATCTCCAAGGAATCAAAGAAGCTGCAATTCATGAAGTCAATGTTGCCGAGACTGTGGAGTTGATTAAGATTTACCCTCTGCACACGGCCAACAGTTATGTACGTCTTGTTCGAGAACACCATCCAAGTTCGAAAAGAAACGTCGCTCAGGAACACGTCATCTTCGTTGGTGTGTCCAACTGAAAAACTGGAGACGCCTATCTGAAGGAGAAGCTAATTGATGAGGAATTTTGACTAAGCCCAAGAAGATTCTTGACCAACGAAACTGGACTCTGCAGTGTCTTCACACAGTTGACTCTGCTCGCTGAGATGTTTCTCCATGAGTTCCACTACCATGAGGTGTTTAGTTTTGCTAATCTTGTATCAGGCGTGAAGTCGCATGGGAATTGTTAAGTTACCACGCAACAGGAGTGAAATTGAAGAACATAGGCCAACAGATCAGCTGCTTGCTAACAATCACCAAAGAGATAGATTTTTTGGGTCCCGGGACATCACGGCATCAGGGGAAACAAGATTGCTGACGAACTACCCAGGCAGGGTTCTAAAGAAGCATTCGTAGGGCCCGAACCCACCCGCTTCCTTGGTTAGGGCTTCCGACGAGGGTTGGGTTTCCCAATAGCACAACCAGAGATGGCAAGCTGACCAAGTGCATGCTCCAGAACGTCAGCAAGAAATCCGCTTCTTTTCTGCTATCTGTAGACAGAAAAGAGTGCAGAAAACCTGTCGGCGTACAGAGGGGACCCTTCACCTTCGCTAAGCACCTAAGTCTGCTTGGGCTTAGTGATGACACCCTTTGCGACGCCTTTGGCGAAGGCGAAGACACTTCAGAGCACTTTCTCTGTCAATGTCCCGCCTTTGCTCGTATCAGGTGACGGCTGTTTGGCACTGATGTGGTGGGAGCTGAGCTCTTTATCACAGAACCGCTTGCTGGTCTTTCTTCGGAAAACCAGAAAACAACAGTAAACGAAGGTTACTGCCTGGTGGACCAGACTTGGAGTCTAAGTGCTTCAGTGCACTGTATCTCAATCTCCCAAAAAAAAAAATCAATGCTGCATCAGATCCTGTTCCGTCTGGCAATGCAAATGAATGCAACAAATAACAAACAAGGCATAGCAGAACGAAACACCAGAAACATCACAATTCTTAAAGTCGATGATATTCCACTTGGAGGTTATCAATTGGAATCCCAAAGCTCAGGCGGATTGCTTCAAAAAACAAATCTTCTTCTTTTAATGGCGGCATGCGCGTGGGCCTCAACCAACATGCCCCTCCAGCTGGAACAATCTCTCACCAGCTGCCTTCAGATGCGCACTCCAGGGTAGTTGAGGTCCTTCTCCACTTGTGTGCGACATCTCAATCTAGACCGCCACCTCTTGCGTTGTGCCAGTGGCGCAGATTCGAAGACTTTTCAAGCCGGAACAGTCGTCTTAAGCGTCGCATTGGAACACGCTTGACGAGGCGTATGCCTCCATACATAGTTTGTCGTTCAGTCTTCTCCTCCAGATGCCCCCGACAAAGGCAGGACCAAACAATTGTTTTCAAAGGCAAAAATCAATTGCAGGCATACAGAAGGGAGGATATGTTTTTTCGTCGTTTACATAAGCTCCTCCTCCTAGTACAACGAAGCCATCCAGGTGATTTAAGATGTCTTCCTCCTCTAGAACTCATGCCCTTCAAGTGAATTGTTCTCATGGTATGTCGCACCTACGCTTTACTTACACCACAGACCTGAAAAAGGAAACCACCCCCCCCCCCCCCCCTTCCCCAAAAACACAACACACACTTATATGCCTCATAATTAACATTTTATTGGCCACTTAACCTAACATTTACAAAACATAATGGTTTTGTGTTTTAATTGTATATTCAAAAGAATTTTACATATATTACTACAATTATTTTGTTTTATACACATTCTCATATTATATTACTTGCTCTTAAACTATACGTTGACATTTCTCCGCATATCGTGTGCATGGGGTCAGACCCCCGTCCCTCACCAGGATCTCAGATGAGGAACGTCACAGCCACGGGAGAAACTTTTATTGTTACGCTTAAACTAACGGTGTCAATTGTTGTACATGTTTTTTTTTTTTTTCACTGTAGCTGTATTTTTTTGTAACCACTAAGTCGAGCTGAGAATGCCCGCTCGTCGTGGGCATTCTCAGAATCAAAATAGCTTCCCCAGTCCCATCTGTGGAGTGAATTGAACTCAAAGTCAACACTGGCTTAGTTTGCGGGATGAAAATAAGCCCAAATTTCACGTGACAAATTGCACAATTGAATGGTTGAATGTTTATTGCATGCCACACACCTCGCGCCTTGTCTTAGCATAACTGAGCGAGAATCAAGATGAATTCCTTTCAATACCAGGGCAAATGGGACGGCCTTAAGTGATTCTTCTTTACTTCGACATATTGGAAGTGAAGAAGAAACACCTGCGAGACACTCTTAAATCAAATAAAATCCAAATTTTAAAAGTACACGTGTATTCAGCAACGAAACTCCTGCGACGTACCCTACCTTACAACTAGAAACGGTGTACTCGGAGTGGTTTCAATTCAGTTCGTTCTTACATAATGTTGTCATAGAGTGTGTTCATTGTTAAGACTATATCAATTATTTACAATTTTTGTGCGTGACGATAGGGTGATGGGTGTCGGTCATTGGAACATTTGCGATTTTCTGCATCATTGTCCAAGAAAAGAGCTCGTCAGCGGAATCGATGCGTCGGCCGACGAGAGTCTTTTCTCGGAGTGACACTAATCAACATTCCAATGAGCACACTGCATTGCACCCAGCCCCCGAACATCACACAACGTTCGAAAATAAATTAAATTTCCTGACAGAAATCTGGGACATGGTCAAAATTTCGGCGAAGCAATGTCCATCCTCTACTGACATGGTGATGATTTGTTGGGTCTTAGAAAAATAAGTATTTTCTTATGTTTAGTATATGGCATGATGGTTTAGGGGATGGGAGATTTTTCTAATTCTACTTAAAAGTGAGGTAAGGATAAGGAAACGGATTTTTTTTTGTGTGTGTTATTGTTGATATGGTGATGGAAGTGATTAGCGATTCCTCTGCAGAGTCTTGAAGGAGCTGTGCAGCGAACTTAAGCTACTGCTACTACTGCTGCTGGCGCTGGTAGTGCGGGCACGTTTCGATGGTGAGATCTTCTTCGGTGTCTGCGCCAAACGTTTGCGTTTCTTCATGTATTCTGAAAGAGAAGAGAAAACGTTGATTTTTTTGTTAAGTGCTGTTTGCGATGGAAAAGTAGCGGGGTTTGGATTAAATCAAGCGTGACCGACCCTAATTGATCAATGAAACCGAAAAGAAATGTGACCTGCTCCTGCAAAAAGGACGAATCCTACCTACCCACGCGCCTGTCTATCTCCTCAAGCATCTAATGATCATCAAAACATTGGTTTTACACCTCGTCTTCCGTCGCGATCCCTTGTAAACACAACGCAACGGTAGCAACAACAAATGACCTTTTATCTGACTCAGCGTCAAGAAGGACCTTGCACTTCAACAACATCAAACCCAAGATGAGATTTCTATTGTTTCCCTGATTTTTTTTGTTCTGTTTCTTCAATGACGCGTGCCGTAAATTTTGCTATTGAATGACTCGGCGCTGCCTGCCGCAAGAAATAACAAACCCAGAGGTCGATCCTTGAACCTCACGAACACACACACACACACATATAGGCGCATCGACATGCACACAGGGAGGTTCCTGGCCGCCGCCTGAAAGAAGTTCAATTCGTCTGTCGCTTGCCTGAAGTTTCAAATTGTGTAAACACACAACAACGAGAAGGAAGTCAATAAAGGAGGGTCGTCCGCGGTGGCTATGGCATTGGATTACGCAGCCAAAGGATATCTATCAGGAACCGGATTTCCTTTCACTTCGCTTTTGCTCTCTTGCAGTCACTTGAAGTGGAACAAAAAATTTATGCACGCCTCCTCCTCCTACCGTCTGCCTCCTGATTAGCATTCTTCCCTCGATCAACGGCCGCGGAATAAATTTCTCGGTCAATTCACACCACTGTCGAAAAATGGGCAAGGACATATGGCACTTTTCCGGAATCCTTACGCGAGAGAGAGAGACAGAGAGAGAGAGCGAGAGTGAGGATTCCGTGGCAGCTCGTGCGTTTCATTTTCTGTTCAATTTACATATTTCGTTTCCTCTCGATAAAAATCGAATCATTAAGCGAGTGGAACTCTAACCGACTTAGCGGGTGAATGCGGGTCATACCCCTCCGCAGATCATGATGGTTGCGTCCCTGCGATGTTGTAACGGTTCGATGTGGAATTTCGATCGCTCTTATCAAATTGTATCCATCGTGTCGCGAGTTATAATTAGTTGCAGACGGCAGAAGAGACAGCGGCGCAGAGGGATGCCAAAGGACGCCCAGATGCGGCGACAAATGATCATCCCTTGTAAAGTGCACAAGTCTAGGGGTCATTGCATGCATCTTGCAGGCATAAATCTGTGGAGTGGTAACACACACGTTCCATCGCGAACAGCTGCTCAGCGTGGAAGTGGCACGCAACATTTACTATGAACATCGCTGGCGTGCGTGCATTTTGAGGGTTGAGAAGGGTGAAATGCTTTCTATTTCTAGGGGGAGGCCGCATCATGCGATGACTGCTGCCGCAGTCGCACATCTGGTTGGCATGTTTGATTTTATGGATGCAGCGACGAGGGGAGTGCAGTTCGTTCCTGATCGTTCGGAAGTTGACGGAACTAACAGATGCAGTGGAGGGTGAGTAGTGAAGAGCCGTCCAAAAGTTGATGGAACTAACAGATGCAGTGGAGGGTGAGCAGTGAGGATCACTAAAACCAGATTAACTTGTACACGCTGCAACGGCGAGAAGCGGTGTTGGTACATAAAACCACCACGGCGATCCTTGAGACTTCAAATCGATATCGACAACCACCCTCGAGAGACGACGTCAATTTCCCTGGACACATCCAACACGCCCTTCATACAGAGAATTATGACTTCTCCTTTTGTCCTCTCTCATTCTCTCTCTCTCAAATCGGGGGTAGATCACCGCAAACATCTGTCCCGGTAATTATCCCTTTTCGAGGCCGGCTCCCATTCGGAGTGAATTTCTTTTTGTTTAACCGTCAATACGCCGTCAAATCACGCCCCTCTTCCTGCCTCCTTTTTCTTTTCCCTTTTTCAAAGCCGCTACACCCTCGCAATCGGATTTAAAAATCAAAACACACTAGACCGTGAACAGACAAACGAAAATCAGGAGAGTACAAAAAAAACGAAGCGAACTGAGAAATAAATAAATAGTCGCCGCGCTGAATGAAAGGGGAATGCAGCGGCAACCCGTAATTAGAATTCAAACGACGACGCATTTCCGTTTCTCTCCCGGAGGAGACGAAACCTTTTAAAGCACCAAATGCATTTGAGTTATATCATTGCCGCCGCCGTCAACAACGGCATGAGTGGCGGGACAATCTCCACTTGAAAGGGGGCGAGAAGCATCGTCTCAACGTCTTAACATCCATTTCCCACCGGATACAATATAAAGCCATGCCCACGACATGGGAACACGGGGCCCCAGAGAAACGCAAGAAAAACCGTTGAAATCATATCACCATAACGTCCAATCGACCGATCCGCGTCTCAATTGAGTAATTTCAACCATTGCGAGGGTGGTGAGCTATGAGAACCTTTCCTTTCAATTTTCCGCTTGATTTCACCCACAAAACGATAAACCGTGAGAACGAATGAAATTTTGTGTCTTGCAACTCACCTGTGATCTTAGGCTGACGTTTGTGCTTCTGTTGGACGGCAGCAGCAGCAGGGGCAGCGGCGGCGGCCGCGACGGCGGCGGCTACATTCGATGGGGCAGCTGATGCGGAAGGCACTTCGAATTCGATCATTGATTCGTCCTGCGAATCCTCACACGAATCCTCCTCAACTGTCGATGAGGATGAGTTCGCACGATCGGCACGCTCGTCTAGCAGTAGGTCGTAAGATGTGATTTTTGGCTCAATACGGACATGTGCTGCCCGGGTGAGTGTGTACATCTGTGGGACAACCTCTGCCTTGTCGACGCGTTCCCATGTGAACTGTGTGTTGATGCTGTTCAAAGGGCTCCCGTTACGGAAGTCAAAGCCCCATTTCTGTGTCGCTTTCTCTTGGTATTTCTCCAGTTGTTCGATGCAGTGTCTGTGATTTGAAAAAAAAAGAAAAGAAAAAGGAAACAATTAAGAATGTGGAATTAGAGTGCGGGGTCAAGATCTTTGTACTGGAATTAGAAGAAAGCAAGAATGTGTAAAGAGTCAGTGGACTGAGGGCTGAACTGCTGATAAGGGAATAGGCGTGCTCTTGAAAACGCATTTAAGTCTAATTTGGTGACGACAGACAGATGAATGGTGAATGAGGTTGAGTCCCACTTCTTAATCGCTTCCACTTTGTTCGGGTCACCAAAGTAATTAGGATGGAATGCGACTTCAGAAATGCGTCATCGCTCGAGTCGCAGGAAACCAAAGCGATTTGGGCAAGAGCGCTTCGATGATATGCCGGGCAGGCAGTTCGTGGAATTTATAAATCATTACAGGCGACTAACGTAATTTGGATGAGGAGTCAGTCATCAATGTCCTTGGAAATTTTGACGAAAAACACGCTTTCACCTTCATGCGGTCATCCAGTAGGCAACCAACATAATTTGGAGGAGAGATAGAGTTTCAGTTGAACGAAGATTGTGGAGACGCCTCATCACCATGAACAAGCAGAAAATGCGTCGTCTCTTATAATACAGCCCACGCCACAAAAGGACATACGCATTTGGAATGAAAAGAAAGTCCCTGGCAATTCAGCTCAAGTTGCCAGCGCAACCAACAGAATTGCGAGGAGAATGCGTCACCACCATCCCGGATCACCTAGCTCCAGGTGCTGCCCCAAACCTACGTTGAAACAAACAACAAAGTGTCAGCCTCCGCCCCGGCTATCCAGGCACTTGTTGCCATGGAAATCCCCAGGGACTTGGCTGGAACTTCTGCGCAATTGCCGAAATCTCCTTAACAACTCCTCCCCCCTCGGACAGACAACAGAAGCAAAGCCCCAATCAATAAAATTCAAGGTCTCGGTCCCATTTCTGCGAATTAAGTTTCTCCATGTATACACATCTATTTACTCACTTTGTCGTCTCTGCAGGTTTTGGTGCGCCAAAGAGATTCTTCTTGATTTGCGTAGCCTGTCGGCCGCAGGATAGATCCCTCCTGAAGGTCTGCATCTCGTGCAGATGATGTCGCTGATTGAACTCTGTCAGAAATGCTGGATTCAGCAGACTTGCTGTCATCTTCACTGTTGTTTTCTTTCGGTTATGTCAATTATGGTAATACCACACGCAAGTGGTAATGAAAAATAACTAAACGAGAACGAAAAGTTTTGTCAATGTGTCCGAATTGCTTGCAGCAGCAATTCGTTCAGGCCGACTTCAGCCCGAACCGAGAAACCACACAAGTTCACGGGGTTTTCTGTCTGTTGATTTTTTTGTTGTTGTTTTGTCAGTTTTTTTTCTTTTTCTTCTTTCGAAAAAAAAGCTTTTCTCCGACCAGTTGAGCACAAAAATCGATTTTTCCCTTTTAGGTTAGATTGGCACTTTCGTAAAATGTTAATTTCAAACTTCAGAAAATCATATCATCGGGCAAAAAATAATTAATTTTCAATTTTTCTAGTGATCCACACACAACTCCAATTGGTTTCCAACCAACAAAAATGTGAAATTCACTACACTCCGGGGTATAAACTGAAAATTCACTTGATTTTCTCAAGATGTCGGATAAACGTCAGACCGAGAGAGAGATGAGATCATTCACAGTAAGCTGAGTAAGTGAGAGAAATACACAGCACACGCTTTAAAAACGCACTTCCACTCCTCACGAAACCACTCGAATTCAAAATGTTTCTCTCTGCTCGACGCAAAAACTCAAAACGACGAAATGTTTTTTGTTTGAAACAATTTAAATGTTGTCTTGAAATTGAAAAGAAAATATTTTTTTTTTTGAAGATAATTCACGTCACAGCGAGAAGGACTAAACTTCCCGCATTACTTCTCACATCCAAATCGATTCTTGAACTGACGATTGTGTAGAGAAAATTTATTTTGATAGCGTTGGGTTTGTGTCGTTTGCTTCGTCGGATTGCCCATCCCTTTCCGTTCACTGTATGCCTCTGCCTCACACCACAACGTGTGTGTGTATCTCGGTGGGATTCGGGCGAAACGATTCCGATGTTTGGCCCGGGATTCGGTGTCTACCCTCGACCGTCTCACTCTGACTTGTTTGTTTACGATGCTGCTGACACGGGTTGGATAGCACTGTCTGGTCCCTGCTCTGCTGCGCCTGTCCCACGGTTGCCGGAGACGGAGGAAGTTTTTTCTTTCGCCTGTGTTTTGTGGTTGCTTTCGCTTTATGTGAATGTTTTGTACGCGTTTCTCGCTCCGTCGCTCTTGTATTGATTTCTCCGAGGAGTGGTGTGGAGTGGAGGCCGTTGAGGAAATATTGCTGGAGCGAGATGGTTGTGGTGTGGGGGCTATAGTGGAGCTTGAGAAATGACGACGTGCGAATTGTGTTCGAGAGGAAAAAAAAAAACTTGTCGAAAGGGAACTTTCTGAAGACTTCTCTGATTTTGGCGCGCAAACTTTTGCGACGTACGAACGCAAACTATTGCCAGATCTGTTGGGTTGGGGCGCCTGGTTTTAGACCATTTTGATGCAACTGCGAGGATGGTTCTCGGTTTGTTTACATTTTTTCTTCCATGCAAGAACTTTTTTCAAGTCTTGTCTGGACTGGAGACCATTGAGTGTGATACCGTTGTAGTGGAAACATCTCAAGCTAAGAAAATTTCAGATAAGAACACAAAAAGCTGTGAATGCTAAAAACTTTTCCAGAAAACAACAAATCTTGAATTTGAATTCGAAGACAAATCTTTTTCTTTCTCGTGAAGGCTTCCCAACCCTTTCAGAACAGGTCATCTCATTCGAAAATGCTCTAAAACACTTTTAAAAAAAAGTTAAGCATTCAAAATCGCTTCAGAAAACAAAAAAAAGATCGTGCTAACACACCTTAGGCCGTCAAATACACTGAAAACATTACTCTGCAGGATTTCGAAAACTTCTAGCGCACAAGAGAATACCAGAAGTTTCTTAAAAAAACTGTCCAAAATTGCCTTAAGATTGATTTTCTGTCCTTAAACGCCTTTTAACAGCTGAATACGCTTCTAAAAAAAGGCACGCACTCAAAAATGCTCTAAGCACGTCGAAACAACATTCAGAAACTGTTCAATACGCTGTGCAGAGCCTTACAGCTTTCTGAAACTCTGAAACACTAAAACACCGCTATAAATTGCTGTGTGCCAGCCCAAAACTATTGACAGCTGTCCAAAACTGTCTTATTTCTGGACAGTTTTGAATTGGGATAGATGTCATTAAATCGTTAAGGAGTGCTGTGTGCCAACCCAAAACTATTGACAACTCTCCAAAACTGTCCAAAAATAAGACAGTCCAAAAACTGTCCAAAACTGCCCAGAAATAAGACAGTCCAAAAACTGGACAGTTGTTAATAGTTTTGGGTTGGCACACAGCACTCCTTAATGATTTCAATAAATCTATGACAATCGAAAACGTTTCATAATTCATTTAAAATGCATTTTCAAAAGTCAAAAATGCTCTAAAACACTCTAGCAAAATCTAACAACATTCTTGTCTTTCAAAAACCCCCTAAAAACACACTGTAGAATTCTCTAAGACTCCCTTTAAGCACTCAAAACATTTTTAAAACGTTAAAAACCCCCTTGACAGACGCACTTCCATCTCCATCACATCTCCAAAAACCAATCAACATCCTTCAAGCACTTCAAACCAAACCAACAGACGATTACTTAATGCTCCAAACTAAGTGCTGATGGATGTGTTCTTGCGTCTACTCCCAGAAAAAGGATGAAATTTCAAAATCCATCAATATTGCCACTAATCGTTTACCCAATTCCGAGACCCGGCAATCATCTTGACACTCAATAAATTCCAATTAGCGGCCGGGCATCCTTTTTTCTCCCGTCTGGAGAACGCTTCGAAGATAATTTGTTTTACTTAGAGAACAATTAACTGCAGTCACCCTCATGCAGGATCGATGATGGTCTGTTAATTGAATATGCACCACGAGCTGGACTTGATCCGTTGACTAAGGACCCTCGTCCTCCTTTCGAATTCCCCTGAGTTTGTAAGGAAGACATTTTGAAAGTAGTGATGATGCAGGAATTCAATGATGATCTTGTTTTTTCAAACAAGAATCTTTCCATAAATCAAAGATCGCCTGCAAGCTCGAGTCTTTAAACTCCCTTCGCTTCTCTCTTGCCGTAATTTTTTTGTGATCTGTTACAAAACGACGTTCGCATGGGCATCAATCCAATCAGATTTTGAGCCTTTTGAAAATTACTAATCTAGAGCATACATGAACGCATTACTCTTGACACTTGTGCTCTCTCACAGACACTCTGTGGATCTTGGGGGACAGTACCAAGGCTCAGCTTCTTCCATCAACAACTCGTGCTGTGCGTGCCACTGTTCTCTCGCGAGTGGAGCGGACCTACAGTTTATAGCCGACTCCTAGCTCGGCAAGGTTTTAAAGAGGCATTCCTAGGGCCCGAACCCACCTTGAAACTACCCGCCTCCTCGATTAGGGCTTCCGTCGACGGTTGGGTCTCCCAACGGCACAACCAGAGATGGCAGGCTGACCAAGTGCATGCTCCTGAACGTCAGCAAGAAATCCGCGGCTTTTCTGTTATCTCTAGACAGAAAAGAGTGCAGAAAACCTGTCGGCGTACAGAGGGGACCCTTCACCTTCGCTAAGCACCTAAGTCTGCTTGGGCATAGTGGTGACACCCTTTGCGACGCCTTTGGCGAAGACGAAGACACTTCAGAGCACTTTTTCTGTCAATGTCCCTCCTTTGCTCGTATCAGGTGGCGGCTGCTTGGCGCTGATATGGTGGGAGCTGAGCTCTTTATCACAGAAGCGCCTGCTGGTCTTTCTTCGAAAACCAAGAAACTACAGTAAATGAAGGTTCCTGCCTGGTAGCGCAAGGGACCAGTTTTTGAGTCTGAGCGCCCAGTGCAGAGGTTCCCACCTCCAGCAAAAGAAAAAAGGTTCTCTTTTGAAGCTTTCCATCAAAACTATTCTTAGAATACGAATTTGTGCAAGTGTCGAGACTGTGACCATACATAAGGCTTCAGTCATTAGTGGAGAGCTTATTGTTTCCTACGACGACGTTAATCAACCAGTCAAGTGGGAGAAGATGAAAGCAACACACCCCTCATTGCCCCTGGTGTCCAATATAACCGACCATTGCCGATGTAAGGGTATGGAACTTTAAGTTGGCCAGTAGCACCAACTTCTTTCACAGCACAGGGGGTCAAGTGAGACGTGTATATCGACCCTTCATTATCTAAGGATAGCTTTTCAAGCAGGGACAGTAGGGACACAACGATTAGAAAGAAATTCGAATTGTCTGTTGGCACGACTATTATTAAATTTTTACCTTCCAGACTGCATCCACATCTGTGCTCCCGGTATGTTTCCTCTTCCATTTATCCTCCTCGCGCCTCTTTCGAGGACATTAAAAATCAACTCTACGGTTTGACTTCTCGTCTAGTTTTCAGCTTCACATTACAGGACTACCAATTACAGTAGAACAGAATAAATGTTTACCAGATCACAAGTTTGGTCCTTCGATCCCAATTAACAAATCAACAGTAACACCGTTTGCTAAGACCGACTCTACGTCAGATCTCCACTCATTCTTGGAGTTCACGTTTGTCCCGAGGTTAGAAAACTTCTTCACTGATGTGGTTTCTTGATCCAGCTGATGAGTGACCGATTGGTTCTTTTATAGATTTCCCTAAAAGATCCTAAAGACCAACTCTTGTCTCCTATTCCTCCATCGCCGTGAAAGCTTCCGCAACAGCACGTGGGAGACGTGCGGTGATATCGACGTCAGCTGGGTATCCCAACAGTCGGATTGACTTGTGGAAGATAGATCCTTCTCTGCTTATAGCAGCCCGTTGCACTATCGTCCCCAGAATGAGCTTGAAGGAACCACATGACAGCAGCCCGTCGCACTATCGTCCCCAGTATGAGCTTGAAGGAACCACATGACAGCAGCCCGTCGCACTATCGTCCCCAGTATGAGCTTGAAGAAATCACATGACAGCATGTCTTCTTGCCGAAATCTGGTGCAAGCTTCAAATGTTTCGGAAGTTCGGAACGCTTATATGTTACCGTTGTGCGACACAGTCGGATCTCTCTTCGCATTGAAAAGCTCAACACTGCGAATGCTATCGGATTCGGCTTTAAAATTGATGAAATGGAGGACCTTCTTGTGTCCGTGTCCATTTTAGGCTTGCTCCCCTTCTCCAGATTTGTCTAAGTCTAAAAATTTGGCCTATAGTCGATTTGCCGGGCAGGAAGTTGCACTAGTACGTGCCGCTTAGTGCGGTGCCAAATGGCTTTAGACTTTTACTCAGTACCCTGGACAGGATCTTGTCAGTGACGTTGAGCAGGGATTCACCTCCGTAGTTGCTCGATAGATCGCCTTCTTTGTGGTGGAGCAGAACAAGGCCTAATAAAGGACTAAATAAACTTAGACCAACGTCCAAATTTATTCGATTCCAACCAATGCTAGGACAATACTTTTTACTGAAGGCGCTGTCCAATCTGCCCGCATTCAAACCTCTGCCAGGGAATCACTGAAGCACACCTCTCTCTATCAACGCCTTAAGATCATATCCCACGAAGGTGTTGATGTCATGTATTGCCACAAATAGACGCGAAACCCTTTAGCCCGCATTACGTCTTCGCCTGCCAAAACAAACACCCTTTTTTCACATCCCCCCCCCAAAAAAAACTCAAAAATCTCCAACTAAACAAAAGCCATTTTATTAAACGAATAAATCGTAATTACCGTAAGATAACAGCTCATAAATCCCTACAACCGTCCTCTCTCCATGTGCAAACTCATAAAAAAATCAAACAGAAATCAATGAAACACAAGGATCCCCAGAGAGCGTCCGTTTTGGGTTTTTTACGATCCTCTTCCTAGCTTCACAACTCAGAAACTAGATGACGGAAAAAATGAACATTTTTATGGAAGTTTTTTATGAATTTCACGACAATTCCCCTTTGCAGACAATACACGTGTATTCAAGCCGAAACAATAAAAATTAAGATAATGGCCGATAAAAGCAGCGACAGCAGCGGCTCAAAATTGCAGCCCAAGACGCAGGAAGGGAGCAAATTAATGCGCGACCATGTCCTTCCGTGTGTAATTCTATCAATCAATATTTGAAGAAAGTGAGTGAAGACAAAAAAGAAAAACGCTTAAGGGGTTGCACGAGGCTTCACATAAATTTTCGATTTTCCTCATTTTCTTCCTTTTTTTTCACGAGTGTTTTTCACGAGTTATCCTGTCCTTCCTGTGGCGGATATATTCGTTGATCTGCAGTCAGACAATCATCCTGCATTATCCATTTGTCCCCTCCCCCCTCTCTCTCTCTGTCTGTCGTTCACTGGCACGGCATTGTTCTCGCCCGGTGACGTAAGAATGCAACCCCTACCTCCTGTGATATGATACTTAAGTCTAATAGGGGCACGGTCATTGCCGGTGAACTGTTGTTGCTGTTGGCAAAGGTAAGGAACACCGTGTGGTATCCTGGCTCCTGGCCCCTGGCTCCTTATCGCGGTTATGGTTTCTTCACTTTCAGCACACCACCGACGCCGTCGAGTGGAGCAATGTTTTAGGGGTGGCTTTGGAATAAATTTACGTAATTCGATTGAGCGGATGATAATACGAGTTTCCTTTTTGTGTGTGTGTTTTTTTTTTTCAGCGGAAAAGGACACTAACTCGTGCTCTTATGGAAATTCTGAAGTGGTGTGGAGCGAAGCGAGGATATTATGAACATTTTCTGGCATTTGGCGCTGCAGGAGAGTGGAGATTAATGGCGCACGATGAACGACGTTGTACGGTGCATGGTGCATGGTGCACGTTGCACGGTACTTGGCATTCGGTGGACGCAGGACCGTAACGAATGAGAGATACTGGTAAATTTGAATTGACTCAATTTTGTAACGGCTAGAATGGCAATTAGGTGAAAGAAACACCGCGACAATGTGCAACAATGTGCTGTGTGGAGAGAAGACACCTGCTTGGAGACAACTCGTGGTTTGAGAAGACTCATGTTTCAAAATGGCTCTGTGAGGAGACGCATTTTTCAGTTAGGTCTTACGTTGCAAGATGGCTCGTATTTTAGCAAAAAATTGGCGTTTCGAAAAGACCTACTCTTGTTTTGAGAGGACGTGTGTTTCGAGAAGACGTGCGGTTCGAGTGCAATTGCCTCGACGACGAGCCCGCTTTGGAGAAGATTTGTCCTTTGTGAAGACTTGTCTTTCCGCTTCAAATAGACCCACTCGCATTAACGAGTATTTTAATAAGACCTACACTCGTAGAAGTCCGTGTTTCATGAGAACTTGTGCTTGAAGGAAAATTGTGTTTCAAAAAAGTTTCGAGAAGACCAACGCTCGTATGAAATTTTTGTTTCGAGGCGACTTGTGTTAGGCGTAGCCCCTGAGAAGACCAACGCTCGTACGAAACTTGTGTGTTTTGAGGCGACTTGTGTTACGCGTAGCCCCTGAGAAGACCAACGCTCGTATGAAACTTGTGTTTCGAGGCGACTTGTGTTACGAGTAGCCCCTGAGAAGACCAACGCTCGTATGAAACTTGTGTTTCGAGGCATATTGGGTTACGAGTAGCCCCTGAGAAGACCACCGCTCGTATGAAACTTGTGTTTCGAGGCGACTTGTGTCACGAGTAGCCTCTAAGAAGACCAACGCTCGTATGGAACTTGTCTTTCGAGGCGACTTGTGTTACGAGTAGCCCCTGAGAAGACCAACGCTCGTATGGAACTTGTCTTTCGAGGCGACTTGTGTTACGAGTAGCCCCTGAGAAGACCAACGCTCGTATGAAACTTGTGTTTCGAGGCGACTTGTGTTACGCATAGCCCCTGAGAAGACCACCGCTCGTATGAAACTTGTGTTTCGAGACGACTTGTGTTACGAGTAGCCCCTGAGAAGACCAACGCTCGTATGAAACTTGTGTTTCGAGGCGACTTGTGTTACGAGTAGCCCCTGAGAAGACCACCGCTCGTATGAAACTTATGTTTCGAGGCGACTTGTGTTACGAGTAGCCCCTGAGAAGACCAACGCTCGTATGAAACTTGTGTTTCGAGGCGACTTGTGTTACGCGTAGCCCCTGAGAAGACCAACGCTCGTATGAAACTTGTGTTTCGAGGCGACTTGTGTTACGAGTAGCCCCTGAGAAGACCAACGCTCGTATGAAACTTGTGTTTCGAGGCGACTTGTGTTACGCGTAGCCCCTGAGAAGACCAACGCTCGTATGAAACTTGTGTTTCGAGGCGACTTGTGTTACGAGTAGCCCCTGAGAAGACCAACGCTCGTATGAAACTTGTGTATCGAGGCGACTTGTGTTACGCGTAGCCCCTGAGAAGACCAACGCTCGTATGAAACTTGTGTTTCGAGGCGACTTGTGTAACGCGTAGCTCCTGCTTTTTGTACACCCGTAAAAAAACAAATCGCGAGTCCACAAAACTCGTATTTCCAGAAGCTACTCGTTTCGAAAGGACCCAGAATCCGACAGAAATCGCGAAAATGCTTGCATTTCCAGAAAATCACTCCTTTGAAGAGACTCGTGTTTCGAGAGGGCTTTGGAGGAGACTTTCGATTCGGAAAGACTTCGCCTTCGGTGACTCGTTTTTCGAGTAAACTCGTATCATAAATAGATCAAATCTTTTGGAAGGCTCATAATCCAAAAATGATTGTCTTGCGATAGAATTCCTCTTAAAAAAATCGTTCGCTTCCCGTCAAAGACTACAGAAAACTTGCGTTTCGAAAACGCACCCATTTTAAAACGACGTCAAACTTGATACACAACTTCAGGTCACAATATCTTTCTCCTCCGCCGGGTATACAGCTCCTTCTGAGCCACAAAGAGAGTTCAAAACCGCCCTTAACCTCACTACCGAATTTCACTGTTGTCCCAGTGTAAATATGACACGCTTGACATTTAGAGATTACCTCCACGTGATCCACCGATTCCTGCGTTGCATCGCATCGAATCAACAGAACCATCGCATTCGAGCCCACCTATGCACACCGCAGAACAATGACATTCGTTCTCCTCAGAATTTGTTTAAGGCAGCATTCCACTGCTTCCGAATTGCGTCGCAGCGCTTATCGCTCGATGCACTTATCGCCAGGCTTGGGCAAACAACGCATGTTTGCCGCACCCCCATCCCTTTGGGTAAACCTAGGCGACTTCAACGGCGACGGCGGCGACCAGATAGAGTGTGTGGATGGATCCATGCCCGGGGGTAAACCTGTTTCAAGATGAGCTCCCCAGTTGCACGTGCACACACAATTCTCCCCGTCACGCCAGCACGCCTGATTAGGGTCCTTAATGCTGGACGCGGAGATCCTAATTCAAATCTCCGACCATTTTATTGCTTCACATCTGATGCCCCGTCATTAGGCAGTCCACATCGAATGGGATTAACAGCAGTGACGGACTGTACGGACGGGGAGCGTCTGGCCGCGTGGGATTGATCCCAGTGTTATGTGACCTATGAGGGAGAACCTGTTTGTGACGCAATCCGGTGGGACAACGCTGTGTTGGCTTGTCATGTTTGACATGGACAACCGAAACTGTTTCCTTCGTCCGCTTGTGCTCCACACACGTGTTTGGAACAGACAGGGTTTTATTTTTTTCTTCTGATGTATGCATTGTGCTGCACCCTTTCCCGCAGTGATTGATTGAGCCTTACGGGGCATCATATTTTTTGTGACTCAAACAAAGAGAGCGTACTCCTTTCGCATTGTGTCCGGATGAGCGAGCTCTGTGGTTTTTTGGTTTAAGCAAGCGTTTGCCCCGAAAAATGGGAGATTTGTGGGAAAGCAGCTAAAGGGTTTCAGCGACCTCTCGGGTTTCCTCATTAAAAGGGTTGATTATGCACAATTATGACTGATGTTTAGGCGAGAAATAAGAGACTGACTGTGACGCAGGGAGGGCAACATAAGCTGCTTTTGAGAGAAATTATATCATCGAGGGTGTGGAGTATTTTTTTGAACCGAAAAACTGAGTCGAAGATGATCTGATGCGGTAGACGATTGATTAAAAACTAAAACAAGTTTAATGCCTTAATGATGTTGTTTTGAATAAGAGCAGGTACAGTAGTGGAAACTTAAAAAGGTCAATCCAGGGGAAAGAAACTGCGAAGTACTTTTGGCAACCGCAGCAAGGTTTGCAGAGAAAACGCTGCCAACGTAGACGCGTTCACAATTCCGTCACATTCACAATATCCGTTCTTTTCGGCTAGTGATGAGTCGATAGACAAAGGAAAGGTCACAATATTCACAAGAATTGGGGGGCACTATGGCCTGCAAAGGACCCTAGTCTAGTTTCTTCTGGCTAATCGTGTTGTTCGTCTCACAGGACCGACAGTGTGTTGCCAACTTCAAGCAGCGAAATTTGAGGGCTTTTCGGCTTCTGGCTACTCATGTTGTTCGTATAACAAGATCTACAGCTTGGCGCGAACTTTGAAATTTGAGGGCCTTTCTATGCCCTCGTCGAATATTGCTGGCAAGTGGTGGAGTTGAAAATGCAAAAACAGTCATTTCCCAAACCGAATCCAAGACCTCCAGCGTGTGACAGCTGGGAAGATGTGATGTAGCTCTAGCCATCGAAAAAAATCTGCGATCACTTTCACTCTCAGTTCTATGGCAAACAGGACTGGATGTGCTGAACCGGAGGCGTGTCTACAGTCCTTCTCACCAAGTGGTGGATATGTAAGTGAACAACCACATCATGGATTAAGACAATTCTTTGAAGATACAAGAACGCTTCTGGCGGAAGGGATCCACTTCGGAGTGCGCTCTCATGACAAGCGTCGTTTGGGAAGTTGCTAGCCTCCAAGGACTCAAGTTGAACCCCACCCATCAGCCATAAGTCATAATTTGCCTGACGAGGGCCATGTAGCTGATAACTTTCTATTCAAGAATCAATCTGGCGGCCGTAAGGCCAACTGATTTCAAAAACGAAGGCAGAAGCTTGAAAACTGGTCTGTTCCAACATAATGCCAAGATATCCCACCACACTTTTAAAGTGGGTTCAATGCGCAGAACTGACAGCAGTTTTGTTCCTATCCCTTGGTCCCCCGTACAAAGGCGTTCAGAAGAAGATGGATTTGGAAGTTAATCTTCAACTTCCAGTCGTCACAATTCGCAAAATCTTCTCAAAGCCCCACTGCAAGAGGATGTTAGTGAAGTCATTCCTCGGCGCTGTAAGATACGCGACCCAATGGTTAGCTCTGGTGAAGCCACTGAATTGGTGGGTCTATTTCCAAAAAAATGTATTGAAATCTTGTTGCCACTTTAAGCATGCAAACTTTCTATTTGTGTCTTCCTTCTATCGGACCTCGTCAACTTGAGGAAGATGCCTTCTATCCAGACGAGAGGTCTTGGTCTTGTCCGAGAAGTCAACGCACTTACCCACCACGCCACGCTACGGCAACAATGATCGAAGATCGAACGTTTTTACAGAGAGCCTAATTAAGGGTTTGTATTCAATCTGTTCACGAATCGATTAATATTTGCTTGAAGTTATGTGTTGGGAGTACGAATTGGGTTCGTTTTGTGTGTTCAGAAAACTTTCTATGGAAAAAACGTACAAAATACTCGTACATCACTCAAAGCAAGAAGAAAAGAAAGAGAAGAAACGATTACTACGATTATTACGATTTCCCCTCTTTCTGGTAATTTTTGAATACCATCTCTGGCATCGATTCAAACATTTAGCCATTCTTCGATTTCTTCAAAAGACCCAAGCCGCTGCCCCCCAATTCGTTTTGCATCCGTCGAGAGAGCCAGTAGTTGGAAGGAGCAAGATTTGGAGAATATAGTTTGTGGCGTCAGACCTTCCATTTCAACGTTTCCAGATAGTTGTTGACCACAACATCGACCTGGGGCTGAGCCTTGTCGTGTGGGAACGTAACCATGTCATGCCTTTCGGTCGTTTCTGGCCGAAAGCTGTATTCGATGACGTTTCATATTAATGGCTTTGCCTGGTTTTAGCAGCTCGTAGTACACCACACCCTTCCGTGGTCCGACCATACATAAGTATGTAGAGCGTGAGCTTTGGAAAGTGGAAGTTTTTTTTTTGGCGTTAAAGTAGACGATGATGAACAGGTTCACCAGGCCTTGCATTTTTCCTCACATTCAAACTTTTTGGGCTGGCCAAGACGCTCTTTGTCTTCGACTCTAAGATCACCACCCTCCTCTGTATGATTTATCGGTCTGGTCAGATTTATCATAAGCTTTTACAAGCATTCAGTGGGACTAAGCTGCACTTTTCTTCCAACTTAAAGAGAAAATCAAAACTTAACTTACAAATTTTCCGAGACCCAGATGCGTTTCTTTTCTTAACGTAGGGCCTTTGGCTCTTCAGGATTTTGGCCTTACAAGATTTTCGATTTCAGAAGACAGACTCCCGGATACCTTTTGTACTGTTTGTGACAAGTACGGGAACACACCTGTGCACTTCTGTATCGCGTTCTTATGATTTTATTTGAAGGGAAGCGGAAGGTGAACGTGAGAGCAGAATCGAGATGTAGGTCGATGTACTCAACCGGCCACATCATGTGCAGGGACAACAATGCGTCAACCAAGAGTACCTTTAAGTTCTAGCGTCCAAGTCAAACGATAACCAGAATCTAAATACAGTGTTCAGAATCGCCGAAGATAGAGAGGAACTTTGGCTCTGGCTTACGCCAAAAAGTAAAGGTATTGCTTGTTATTTTGGATTTCTTAAATCGAAAGAATATCTCATACTTAAGCGTTGTCGAAGGAGTTATCGCAGATGGAGAAGCGCACCTGCCCTGGTCCCTTTTCAACGCCCATCACAAAGAAGACGTGTCCGTAGCACGAGGACGTCAGGGAATCCAAAATGACCATCTTTCCCCTGCAACTGCAAGAATTAAACAATTTCAGAGAAGTATAAATCATCTGAACACCGTTTGCGTGCACAATTCCTTCACAGATCTCCCAAGCACGTTGTAAAATGCTGGAGCAACTCTGCCCAGCCAACACATCTTTATGGCCATTTCATCAGGGGAATAAATAAGATCCTTTCAAAGGAAAAAAAAAAAACCTCATTCACCCTAAAATCAACAAAAATTACGTCTTGTCGCAGCGATCACTTGATCACGTGCTGCCGCGCCAGGACCATTCCGCCGTCTGCCGTTGAAATCCGGTTAATGACTGCCACTCTCACGTGGCCCAGATCTCTCGACACCAGATTGTTTGTATTCCACAGCACGACAAACATCCGTCCGGCACACAAAACCCCCTTCTTTCACATCAACACATAATTGCTTCAATTTTTCCGTCTTCGAAACTCTCCAATTACCTCGCTTTAAACACAATTCACGGAGAAAAAAACCGATTTTCCCCCGTAAACGATCGAGGAATGATCGGAAAAATGTTTGAAAAGTACAAGTAAAAACCAGAAGCCGCGTCCTTTGTCTCCCGAGCAATTTTTACCCTTTTATCGAAGAGGAAAAAATTGTGTGTGTATGTTTTTCGAAAACAAAACGTGAGACGAAAGCCAACAGAAAAGAAAAAAACGGTGAGCCGAGAGCATCATTTCGACCATTCCGAGTGATATTTGATATCGCGACGAAGAAAAGACGAACAGTGGAAAAAAAAAGTGCCTCTCGTCCCCATCCCCAGAGCCGCCAACAGCGCAGCAGACACGCGGAGATCCCTTCAACCGGCGAGGAACCTTTCATTTAACACCTGAATCGTGTCTGGATTTGAATATTTTCAGTTGATTTGGGTTTCGATAATTATTTCTTGTTCTCAAAGGCGAGATGATGCGGGTCGATAGAGATCAGTCGTGCAGTTGGTGAGAGGGAAGCATTCACTTTTCGAATGGACTGTGATGAAGGGTTGATTGTGGTGATTGTTGATGGAAAAGTATGGGGGATGGCTGATGGGAGTTAAGTACTTGAATTAGGGGCAATTTGATGTTGAAAGAATTTTTGAACTCTGAAGACTGGATAACGTTAAGCTGCTTTCAGGTGCAGGACCAGCAATTGGCTACTTGTTTGAGCACTGTTGCGGCAGGTTTTGCGGGTCGAATTTGAAATTGAAACACGAGAATCAAGTTTCGAAATGTCATGCAAATTCTGACTTACGATCGACTTATAGTTGGGTCAGACGTAGAGATTAGTTTGCCGTGGCGCCCCACTAAGGGAGATGATCTCATCACGATATTGTTCCTCGAAGAAAGTTGTTTGTCTCAATCGGACACAATGCGTTGTAGACTCTTCTTCATTTCTCTTAATTCAGAGCAAGGACTAGAGCGAACATTTAGAAGGTTAATGTGGCCTAGACAATCTAGATTCCTATTTTTCATCAAGTCCGAAGGGGCACTGACGGTTCAAAAATAATTTTCATATCCTTGAATTTTCATACCCAAGAAGCAAGAAAAAAGTCGAGTGTAAGTTCACATGCTGTCGTAGTGAAATTTAATTGTAGAAGAATAGTGGGAGCTCTTCGCAACATAGCTCGAAGGGTAGAAGAACGATATAGGAACTAGATAGAGAGCCTTCTTAGAAAAACTACATTAATAGAGATCTTTTCTAGGCGATCCACGGGAAGACCAAATATCTAAATGGGTGTTTGTGTTTGTCTGTCAATCAGTCTATCTGTGTGCGGCTGGTTCTTATTCAAATTCCAGCTCAATTTAATCTCTAAGTCTTTGACAAAATCCCTCCTGAGTCATTTTTCAGCTCCTTATTTGAGTCTTTGACAAGAGTGATTCTGCGTTGGATCACTCTTGCCAATCGTTCTTTCTTTGGGCTCAAGAGGCAATTGAGTAATAAAACCCATTTTCGAAGGACTAAACTTGCTTTATATAACAGCTTGATCTTCCCAGGTCAAGGACGGATCGTAAGCCCTTGGTATTTTCGAAAGAAAAGACTAACTCTATGGGCTGTACAGCGACATGCGCCTAGTCAAGCGTCTTCGGATACAACGCTTAAGATGTCTAGGCCATGTAGAGCGTATGGACACCATTGCTCCGGCCTGAAAATCTAAATCATTGGGACAAGGCAACAAAGGACGGCCTAAGCTAAGTTGGGGCACACAACCTCAACCAACTTAGAGGGTGCAGCTGGAGTCAGCTGGCGAAAGATCGTGCCGGCTGTAGAGACATGTTGGTTGAGGCCCAGGTCCACCCCGGACTGTAGCGCCACAACAAGCAGAAGAAGAATTTGAGTCAAAGCCTAATAGAGCTTATCCGTGTACTTGTCCAAGCCCTTATCGAAGTACTTATACAAATCCAATTTCTTGAGCAAGCGCCTCTGCAAGTACTTGGCTAATCCTCCTCGCATTCTCAATACAAGTTTTAACCTGAAATTTGGCCCAATTCTTTGTGCAATTCCTTATGGAAGCTCTTGTCCACATATAAATTCTTACCTGAGCCTCTTTCAGTTCCATTCCTAGGTACTGGTCCAAGTTCTGGTTCAAGTTTTGGTCCAAGTTCTGGTCGATGTTCTGGTTCAAGTTCTGGTGTAAGTTCTGGTTCAAGTTCTGGTGTAAGTTCTGGTCCAAATTCTGATCCAATTTCTGGCCCAACCTCTTTTCCAATCAGTTGTACAAGTCACTGTCACCTCTCTTGTCCCATTCCCTGTCTAAATTCTGGTGCGGATGGTCATTGTCGGTATACTCGTACTTCTACCTTAGCGTGTTAGAACTATGCGTCTCTTTATTTGAAGGCCTTGTCCAAATTATAGTTCAATTTAGACTCTTAGTCTTTGTCCAATTTTCTTAGCTTCAACTAAAGTCCATTTTCAAGGTTTTGTTCGGGGCCTTTACAAGTTCATACCCAAGATCACATCCAAGTCCTTGTCCAGGTACCTTCCAACACCTTAACCAAGCTTTTATCAGATCCTTTGTCTAAGTACTTATAAAAATTCCTTTTGAAAGTTCTTGCCTGATTCCGTACCCAAGTCTTTGTCTAATTTTCCTGTACAGTTGCGATTCCCTATCCAAGTTCATATCCTCGTCCCTGTTCCTGTTCCGATTTTTTCCACCAAGTTTTGATCCAATTTCTAGTCCAAATTTCTGTGCAGTCGAATCCTTGCCAAGGTTCCAGTACAATTCTTATCTAAGCGCCTTTAGCATGGCTCTTTCTCAGGCTTTGTCAAAGTATCCCTTCCCTATCCACTTCTCATTTCCAGTCCTTATCTTAGCTCTGGTTCAATTCATTGTACCGCCCCAAAGCTGTTGCCTAAGTCATTGTACGAATTCTTGCCCAGCCGTTGTCTTAAATCTTGTCCAAGACTTTGTGTGCCCGATTACCTGTACAAGTTCTTCCCCCAAGCCCCTCTCCAACTTCTATTACAATTCCCTCTTCAAGTCCTTATCCAATTCGCTGTCAAAGTCGTTTTAGAATGTCTTGCCCAATTCCTTATTCAATTCTGTGTTGAATTCTCTATCCATGTGTTTGTCCAGATTCCTGCCTGAGTTCTGGTCGAATACCATGTGTGAGTCCCTGTTAAATCCCTTGTCCAAGTACTTGCTCAATTTCCACGTCCAATTCGAGCTTGATCCATTTTCCGATTGTTTCCTTAAGTCATTTTCTAATTTACAGCTTAATTCCCAGTTCAAATTTTAAGCCAAGCTTGAGTCGATGATGTCTTGTCCACCCTGCTGTCTTTCATATCTTCAAACATCCGTCCCATGCTCATCCTTCAACTCAGAGAACTTCAGTTAATCCGAGATGTTAAGAACGGCTTGAAATTTCTTAAAACTTCGTCGAAAGTTGTTACGAACATGCAACCATTTCTGTAATCAGACGAACCTACTTCCTCATCCCCGAAGCGTGGACTTCTTCCAGGAGCAGTCCATCAAAAGCCGTGCATTGCCATGCGGGAATATTGATGACTTTGACACCACTAAACAGCATCACAGAAGTGCTATCAAACCCACAAACATGTCTCACATTATTTACAGCCTAGCATCGTTCCTTTGACAAATAAAAAATCACTCGTGGGTCAAGCCATTCACCGAACACCCTCAACTGGTCCGGCAGGACAACAGGTTTCAATGGAAAACAAAGAGAAACAAACGGACAGAGGATCAATAACAAATTTATGTGGTTTCTGGTCGTTTGAGCTGGCCACTGAGGCATTGAGTGGCTTGTTGTTTTTTTTTTTGTTTTGATTTTCTTGTTTCTGAGAGTTCGATGCACCTCTGTGATTGTGGATCGAAGGCAGTTGTCGACCAATGAGAGGTGTTGATCATTCAGTGGATTTGAGCGATTTTCTGAGTCATGGAGTCACAGAGCAAGGCTTAGGCTTAAAGGGCATCAAATTCGTTAAACTAAGAGTCACAGGCCTAGGCATTAGTTCAATTAAATGTGACTGCTTGGGGATCAAAGTGATGATCTACTTGCAACCACTTGAGAGAGACTAAGGAGAGCAGAGACAGCCAGAGCCCGCAAAATGCCCAAGAACTGGAGACGGACTTAATGACTTCAATTGCCAAGCAACAGCCCATACAGCTAAACAAACGATTTAAGCCTTGGTTTGGATCATAAATAAGGTTTGGTAGACTCAGGCTCGATCTTCCAAAAAGTCTATTCTACGGCTAGCTTTCGCTGATAACGTTGACGTGATTGTACGAACACAGCTGGGGCAGTAGATGACCACAAGACGAAGTATGTGCTGTCAGCATTGAGGGACGCACATAGTTGATACCGATGAATAAGCGTCACCAAGGGCAGGGAAAACTTCGATATGGCGGTGCCGAGTCATCGTCCTCAGTGTCGCAGAAAATAGGAGACACAAGATTTGTATCGAAGTCAAGACCAGAATTATCCCTGTCTTTTCATTTGGTCTCCTGAGCGTCTCAAAGCCTGCTTTGTATAACCCAGCTATGCGGTATGACACTGAGAAGTGGACTCTAGCGAAATCGCATAAGGAAGCACTTCTCTTTGGAGGTGACAGCTCTTCCTGCGGCTTCCGTGCTTGTCTGCAGGAGAAGGTGCAATGACGACTTGTACAGCGGTATGGTCCTTGTCAAACGATTACAACGCTTAGTATAGCTTCGTTGGGAAGAACGCATGAACAAAACTTCTCCTGCCTGTGGGTTCTTCAAACTCGGACCACTGGGACAAGGCTAGATAACACCTGCGTTTGGGGTGACGAACATAAGTGGTGAAGTACCTCAACCGTCCTGAAGTGCGCTACTGGGACAGCTGGAGAAATCGTGTCAGTTTGAGGGAAATCTTAGTTGAAATCCAGCTCCGATTCGTTCCTCATCGCACATTTTTAAGCCACATGCCCATGTCCCCAGTAGCTGTTTGAAGGAAAGCCTAGATGTGTATGAGTGCAGGCTGTAAGTCTCCAATTAATTTTTAAATGTTCCCTTGGGCCCGTCTACTACGAGACTATGCTAGATCAGCCATTCATTCTCCATTCTGGTTATCTCATTCCAAACCTTTGTATCCGCAGCCCAAAAAGGCCAAGCAGTCAAATTAAAATGCCCTTCGATAGCAATTTGGTGGTGACTTTAAGCGGCGACACCAATAATATTTCAAAACGCAATGTCTTCCCAGATTCATAATCCTAACCTCAAATCTTCCTTGATTGTCATCACAGCAGACAAATTCATCCATAAATTGAATAATTCTCTCATAAACGTCAATCGCTTGCCGCTTCCCAGAATCAGAGCCCGTCTCGAATCCTCCCAAGATAACCATCATCGAAGACTGAAGAGCTGTGGTCACAAGAAGATCTTATCCGGCATCAATATTCGATATTCTCCGCACCACACCACGGGATGATCGTTGCTTCCTCAAAGTGTCATCGACAGACAATGCAGCTCCTGATTGATTGAGGTCAACATCTAAGAGAATCAATTAGAGTGGGTTTCGTCTTCGGGCTCGACTCTCCCCTCAAGTGCGCACAAAAGAAAGTGAAAACTCTCACTGCGCTCTGGTCCTCCCCTGGTTTCAGTGTCTCATCGGAGCACACAAACAACTCATTCTCTTGCGCACATTATTGACATATTGATGACAGCTAGGAGTATTGTCAGAGGAGGTAATAAAATCGCATTTTTATCGATTATCCTTTCGGGCAAAAGGGATGACTGCAAGGACAATCATAATTATTTGACAAAAAAGGAGGCGCACCGGGGAATACTTTCACTCCTTGCGCTGTGCAGAGACATCACTTTTTTTTTATCGCGATCGTAAAGTTTTACGTTTTATTGCAGAGATCGTAAATATTGTGACGGCAGAGCGTCTTGAGAAGAAGGCGAAAGCCTGGAGCATCTTCTCCGATGACACGGTGGTGGAGTGGAACAATGGACGAAAAGCTATAAAGGCAGCCACCTCCTGTGGTGCGGCCTAGTTTCCGTACGATTCCCCTGGGAGGATTCATTTCGACATTCGCGTCGAGGTGATTGATTTAATTTCCTTTGAAGAGGAGAATTATGAAATTGCCAATCACCTGGGATGCGAGAGAGTGACGGTATCGTGTGAACGAATGAACGCATCAGTGACATCGGTGGTTGGTGATGAGTGAGCCACTGGGAGGCGGTGCTCGACGATGATGGTGATGGATTGTTTCATAAAGTGACGGGATCATTTTGGACGGCTGAAATATGAAGCTAATGACTTTTGCAATGACACTCAGCACTTTGTTGCGGAACTTCAGTTCTAATCTCTGCTCTGGCAACGTCATTAAAGGTCTTCGAGCCAACCACAGGGATTAACATCAAGCCGTTCATCATCATTTAGACCTCTTAGCAGTCACTTTCTACTCCATTTCGTCATTGTACTTACTTTAAGAATAATTCAATGTCGCACATGCCATTCTTGCCATTTAGTTCGACAGTTGGTCTCATTACACTGTTCACGCTGTGAATTTGGTTTCACCACGTGCATCTAAAGTCCATAAAGCCGACAGTGCCTCCAATTGTGTGCACCAAGTTGGTTGAGGTCCTTCTCCCCCCGTATGCGCCATCCTGGACGACACCATCCTCTGACTTTTTGCCTTGGAGCTGTGTTGTCGACACGCCGTACATGGCCTAGCCATTCTGAGCATTGTACGAGTAGACACTGAACTAGGCGCACACCATAGATTTCGTTGCTCAGTCTTCTCTTCCAGATGCCATCACGCATCTGGACCATGCAAATGGGACCGAAAAATGTCTTCCTCATCCACTTCAAGTAACGTCCAGATATCTGCGCGATAGACAGGACAGGGTCTTCGGTCTTCGAATCTGAGCCATTGGGACAACGCAACAGAGGACGACCTAGGCTAAGGTGTCGCACACAAGTGGAGAAGGACCTCAACGAACTTGGAGTGCGCAACTGGCGGCAGTTGGCGAGAGACCGTGCTGACTGGAGAGGCTTGTTGGTTGAGGCTCAGGTCTACCCCGGGACAGGACAGGGAAGATGAAAGCCTTGCGCCACGTTCTAATTTCACTTGGATTTGTCTAAAGTCTAAGTTCCTGGCCATAATTTAAATCATTCTCTACAAAGGCCTGCTCTACAGCCAAAAGTTGTCGCATAAGTGGGACAGCAGAGCAAACACTTGTCCAAGAAAATTCCGGAAGATAAGGCACAGCCGCGAAATGCACAAGAATGCGATTGAAATCGAACGGTAACGATGTGCGAACTACATTGGCTCTGTCACATTGATTTGTTCAATCAAATGTCTTACAAAGTCTTGCATTCTTTAGAGTTTAGGCCAAGAAGGAGAAAATATTCCTCCCTCCGCCATAGAAATCAATTGATCACGGATGCTAAAGGATCTGATTTCGATGACTGGACAGAATATCCTGACCGCCAAAGGTGATGGATCACATGTGTGTATTTGGATTAATGTGATCAACTGCCGTGAAGGCATAATAGATCGGGGTCCGTACATCCATAGTCAGGACTAACCTAGGAGTTATTCCAAGTACGAATTTCAGATCATGCCTTAAGGGACAGTCACAGTCTCCTTGGTAAGGAGCGAGGCCTTTCCTACACCTCTGCTGTTCTGTGGGTCACAGCACCTGGTTGAATCCAACTCCACATCGAATCAGAAGTAAATTCCCATAACCATAAGACCCTATCCGATCCAGGTGACTGGGACAGATCAGATCAGAAAGAGCGGTCAAATACTCCAAACTCTCCCCGCGATTTAGGTTTAAACCACAGCCAATACCACAACAAGTGGGCCAACCGCACGGTCAAGCTAAAACTAAGTTTCAGGGGCTCCTGACCTCTCATGGTACCAGAATATAGCTCTCGGTCGAGCTTCGCAACTGTGTTGCTTTCAGTAGGATTCCTTAACATCCAGGATCGATGCTCTATACTCTAACCTAGTTATGAGCTGGTTAGAGTGAGGGCAGCCATTCTAACTCGTCGTCTGCTGAAAACTTCCCTAACAAGACCCCTGATGGTGTCTGTACTCTGTCTGGTCTGGAGAACCAGGTTAACGTCGTAAGTCCCATCAGTGCTAGATATGTCTATAGCTCCAAGGTCCCGAATGTCCTTCATACAGAGGACATCGGAACAATACGTGCCACCAATCCTCGGAGCAATACTCGAATAAACAAGCCTCTAAGATGCATATGGCCCGCTTGAACAAGAATGAGTTCAAGGAGCCGTGTCCAGTAAGCAAGTAGCTCAAATACACACTCAGATTAAGACCACCAATGGACTTAACTAGTGACACATCGTGAGGCAAGCTGTATGTCACTCTGCCATTTACGCAAGTCTTCCATCTGTTCTCAGCAGCTGGTCAAGGAGGTCTTATCGCTCGTTTAGAGCTTATCCCTCCAATCCATTCGTGTTTATCCCTCCAACACTCGGTGTTGGGACGCCTCTCTTTGGGGCGGAACGTATACTTCTTCTAAGGTGATGGACTACAGTCACTTTGGTTCAAATCCAGCAGTGATACAACTTGGAATTAATTCACCTCCAATTCATTTGCTTTGCCCGCCATCGTGGCATGCTTTTCCAAACTTTCTGCACAAGTCTTGTGTTCCTTTGTCAATCTTCTTTCGTCAAAATAAGCAAAAGTTTAACATTAGAAATGTCAAACAATTCAATCTCCACGTCATCATACTCGCCAGTAGAATACTCAAGGCGGCACAAGCTATACGGCTATACATCGCTTTAGTTAGTGCCTTTCCAACTCTGCCGCGATTCCGGACGAACCCTCCTTAGTAAGCAAACGTTTGATAAAAATTTCATTCGCGTCAGAGCGTCAGAATTGAAGGCAAAGCGTGTGCAAAAATTCACCACTAAACAGTTTGTCACCGAACTGACATTTTATCATGGTTCCGATCCACTCACCTCCTCCATCGCTCAACTCAAAAGGATGCAAAATTCCATTTGGAGGGGAACATTTTAAATTATTTCAAATTACAGTCTAGGCCTCTTTTAATTACACACAACCAAGCATGCAACCCTGTGGCATGCCACGCAAAATCCATAAGCCACCATCTGTCATCGCAATTCAAACGTCGCCCGAAACCACAAGCTAATTGCTGTAACGCCTTCCGGGGACCTAGACGTACGTGCATACATGCATAGGGGCGCTTGCAATAATTCCGCACTCCAGGGCAACACCTGTTTCGGTAACCAGGGTCAGTTTCATGCCACCACAGGCTACTGTTCGCCACAAAACACCAAATAACCTGTCGCACAATCCCACTGCAACGTCATCGTAGGTGGCACGACAGCCATTGAAGGCACACGCAGACGGGAGGAGAACCTTTTCGCACATTACCCTAAGCGGCAGAGCGGGAGTTTCAAGAGTTTCCCCCGAACCTCCTTGGAGTCCAGTCGAATCCGATAAGAATCGGAAAAAAAAGGACCAGAAACCGCCGGCGCAGTGCCAAGTGGATGATGATCAGTCATTTTCGGTAAATCCGCTTTACCGAGAAACATTTACAGAGAGAACGAGTCCCTATCAGGACGAGATCAACAAATAAAATCCTGACCGCCACTGCTGCTGCGGTCGCGCTTGAAGTGACGACGATGGGTGTGGAGTTGCTGCCGCGGCATCGCTTCTGCTGCTACTGTTCCGTGAACACGCTCGAGTTTCTTTGGATTTTACGAGTTTTTCATGAGATTGGTGCGTTCTTTTAATTGTCCTCCCAGATGAATCGGATCGATTGGAGGAGGGAGAAGACATTAACAAGTGCCCGCAGGGAGCAGGATCATTTGCGGTTGGGATTTGGGAAAGGACCGAAAGGACTTTATCAGTTTGCGTCAGTTTATTGCTCACTTTATGTTGTCGGGAGTGAAAGGATAATCGAGTTCTTAAGGAGTGTTTATTGGGGTATGGGAAGTGGAGCAATCACTGTGTGGTCGAGCGGTGAGATGCTTCAAAGGATGCGACGGTTTGAGAATGATTCTGGGAAGCGATGCAGCACGAGCACGAGTTGTATCGTGAGATTCTGTGGATAATGGACTCAAATTCGCTTTAAGAACGAGAACTGGATACAGAAATCGGGATTTTTCATTTAAACTCCTCGAAGAGATGACTCAAGTTCCAAGCAGGCAGCTGTTCCACCAAACCTACCAGACACAGTCAAATGAATTTCCCAGCAGCAGTCATCAGAGGATTCACGTTTACGACCGACATGATGTGTTCATCTCCGGGCGTGCCATAAATTTAAATAAAACCGCCATAAATCCTTCGAAGAGAATCTCAAACATTTCCACGTCATTTTTGCACTTTCGCATTTTTTTCTCTCTCTCCTCCCGTGCTCCGCGTTACATCGCATCGAGTCCTTAAGCAGAATTTTATTTGCCAGCCCCCAGGGCGGAGAACGCATCATATACCGATGAATGTCGGCATAAGCAGCGTGCAAAATCGCACCGCTGTCCATTATCCTTAATCGCACGATAAAAGGACACGAAACAAAGGCGCTCGTCTCCTGAGACTTGGAATCTAATATTTATTGAATAGGACATTAATTTAACGACCACAGAGATCCTTGCATCTGTCAGTCAGTCAGTCGCTTGTCTATTGCTATCGATGTCCTGTGAAAAATTCATGACGGCGAAGCAATTGATGATGTGTCCGATGACGCACCACCACCACCACCGGTCGGTGATTACTGTCATCGATGGTCTCTAATCGGGCACTTTATGAGAGAGGGAACACAATGCCCACCACTTGGCACATAAATATCCTTAATTCGATGTCCATGACGAGTGCAGGACAATGCCAGTGGATGGGGGATTTGTTTGCGGAAGAAAATAGCAGACGGCCACGGCACACACTCACTCTTCGCCAATTAGCCATGGACAAGGATAACAATGAGTCGTTTGTGTCGTTTGCTTGTCCTTTTCATCGGTTTTCTGCAGGCATTTCTTTGCAGTCTTTCGGTTTGCGAACGGTGGCCAGTATTTGGACAGCAAATGGGCAGAGAATTAATGACTCTCTTATCGCGGACGGACGGGGGGAGAGGAGGAGAATGATACGAGGAATGGCGTCTGGTTAGGAAGGGAAATTAATTACTTGTGGACGTCTCCTGAATGCGATGATTCCCAGGCTTTGGCAACGAAGGAGACAACCAAACACCTGTGCCCGGGGATGTGTTCAACCCGCATTGTGGGGATGTTCTGCTAAGACTTGCGAATACCGCCGATGACCAGCATGTTGTGTGGATGAGAAGTTGTTTCAGAAACACCTAAAGGGGTGAATGTAAGATCTCCTTTTTCGTTGTCTGAAAACGCAATATGTCCTACGTCATGGCATCGAAATCCCTCAAGAAGTCCTTAGGATCTCACGTGCTTTTACTGGAAACGATTCCATTTCCTGATGTGCGTGGAAAGTCTTTAGCCATAAAGGAAAGGCTGAAGTCACTCGAAATTCCTTCAAGGATGGTCACCCGGCCATAAATTCCTCCATAAACAACACCCTTCCAGTAGGTAGTTCAAGGAATGTCTCAAATTACTGATGCATGAGAAAACTTCATCCTCTCATTGCAAGGAGATGACCATGTGACGCTTGAAACTCCTAACGCACAGACGCAGGTTTCAATTTGAAACTTTCAATATCTGTCCCACACAAAAGCATCGAAAAACCTTTGAACAGTTTAAAGGACTTGACTCTCATCTCTACGTCGTCACCACACTGCATCGACACTTCTTTCCTTCCACTTGCTACCAGTTCCTTTTGAGAGTGTCACCGATACCCACGCACTGACCCACATCTAATTTTTAGCACTCGAGCACCTACCCATGCATGACTTCAATTAAATTCCCCGTTTTTCTCACAGCTAAGCACTCCTCTCGGCTCATCCCCTATAGCGGCGTTCGCCCCCCTCATACATTCCCGTCGTCCGCATCCACTGCGCAAACAACGCGCAACAGTCAGTTAGTGTGCGGTCACCTGTAGCGCAACGCGAGAGAAGGAGCAAATCAAATCGGCATCGCAGTCAAACTTGTCCACCGGCATCTTCGGCCCTCGTGCACTTCACACGATGTGCACTGACCATAGCAATGAGAGTGCCGGGAATCCCTTGGAAACCGTTGCGTTGTCTTGCAATCAAGATAACCATCTCCTCGACTTGGCGACCTCTGTCCAGTGTGATTGTTAGACCGTCTCATCATCATCAGCGTCTTGGAAGGGATTCTTCGTCGCTTTCAAAAAAGTCCGTTACGAAACTCGTTCATCCTTGCAATGGCGGGAATTCGTTGCTCGACAAGTAGACGACACACACATCCCATCCGGATACCTGACGTAATTAAATCACTTTTGGCATTGTTAGGCGCTTCGCTGCAGCTCCTTCTGTAATATGACCGATGAGACGTAAACCTTCCCACCAGGACTGCGTGCATACAGAGATGATTGATGGAATTATGCCGCTGCTCGGAGATTTACATCCTTCGGCGGTGTAATCTGAATTTGTGACATAATTCCTGGCAAGCGTGACTGATTTTGATTGATACCCCCCGAGTGCATTCGACGGAGACAAGCGGAACGGGATGTGCCAGGATATAGAGATTGATCATAGTCCACAGCTCATCTTTTGGGCAGATTTGCCAGTGCAGCCCTTTGTGAGTGCTCGATTTTTGTGGGCTTACGCAGCAGCGGCGCTAATGTGTAAACTCGTTTTGCATTCCATTGCCGCGACAGTGTGTCTAGAATTTTTTGACTGAATGATGTCAAATGTCAGGAGATGTGATTTTTTAACAATCAAAGGAGAAGCAGATGGTCTTCGGGGAAACGTAATTCGTCACGTAAATTCGACAAGTTTATGCTAAACAGTCATTTTTGGGAATCATTCGGTGTCTTGTGATCCCACGTTGGGAGCCATTGCGGGAAAGTGTGTTTTTTTTTTTCGTTGGAGGTTGGGAAACACTGCACTGGAGCGCTTAGACTCAAAAACTGGTCAATTGTACTACCAGGCAGTAACCTTCATTTACTGTAGGTTTCTGGTTTTCCGAAGAAAGACCAGCAGGCGTTTCTGTGATAAAGAGCTCAGCTCCCACCACATCAGCGCCAAGCAGCCGCCAACTTATCCGAGCAAAGGCGGGACATTGACAAAGAAAGTGCTCTGAAGTGTCTTCGCTCTCGCCACAGGTGTCGCAAAGGGTGTCATCACTAAGCCCAAGCAGACTTAAGTGCTTTGCGAAGGTGAAGTGTCCCTTCAGTACGCCGACAAGGTTTCTGCACTCTTTTCTGTCTTGAGACAATAGAGAAGCCGCGGATTTCTTACTGACTTTCGGGAGCATGCACTTGATCAGCCTGCATCCTGGAGAGTCATGCCATGTCTGGTTGTGCTTTTTGAAGACCCAATCGTCGACAGAAGCCCTAACCAAGGAAGCGGGTAGTCCTAAAGTTGGTTTTTCGACAATGGTTGGAGTGTGAAATTGACTCGCGGTATTCGCGTTTTCAACAACAACAACAGTGCTTTAGTGTGCGAAGTAGTTAGTCGAAGTGATGCAAAGGTCTACTTTGGGACAATACGTTGGGCGCCATTTCCGCGTAGGGTTGACTTGCTTCCTTCTCATTTAACCTCTGTTGCTCTGAATTCTTCTTCTTTCTAGGCTGGAGCTTCAGTAGCTTATAACAATGGCAAAAGTGATTTAATTACGTCAGGTATCCGGATTGGATGTGTATGTCGTCTACTGGTCGAGCAACGACTTCCCGCCGTTGCAAGGATGAACGAGTTTAAAAGCGACAAAAAAAATGCCTTCCAGAACGCTGATGACGATGAGATGGTCTGCAACATGCTTCTTCAGGTAGTAGGAGAACACTCCAGGTTGGAGCTACAGTTCGGGTTGCACCTGGACCTCGATCAACATGCCTCTTTAGGTGATAGGAGACTCATCCCGTTGCCAATTTTGCACTCCAAGTTGTTTGAAGTCCTGTTTTACTTGTATACTCCATCCCAGAAGAGGTCATCCCTTGTCGCGTTGTCGGAACGTTCCGGGGTAGATGAATTTTCAAGCCGGAGCAGTGATGATTACACGCTCTACATGGCCAAACTATCCCAACTGTAGCGTAGTAGGTCGCCATTGCAACTTCTCCCCCGGTTGCTATCAAGACAAGCCCAACCAAAAATCTGACAAAGAAGTTTCCTTTCCACAGAGCAGTGCTGGCGTTATCAAAGTGTTCGACAAAGCCTGATTGACGTGAACAGAAGTTTGACAGAAGGGCGAGCTGAGCTACTAATAGAGGTCCAAGCTCCAGTCCCCCACAGAGGCCGCTGGATTCGTGGTCAGCAATTGGACTGAGTAGAGCTTTTAATAAACAGAGAATTCCTCACTGCTTCAGCGAAGAAATTCTAACAGTTTCATCTTGATAGACTTAATTTATTCGGTGGTCACGTTTTGGGCGCCATTCCAAGAAAAAATTACAGTCAGTTTTTCATTGCAAAGGATCCTTGGATATTTTGTTGAACAGTATTTTGTTTGAACAGTTTCTCGTCCTTAAGTACAGTAAGGGGTTCTCAGTCGTTCCTGCCTGGAAAAAGGTTTTGCATTGTTTTACCAAACTTTGGACGCCAATGCCCCAACGCCAAGTGGAAGTCCTGTGTCTTGCAGAATGCGGATCATCTAGAGCTTCTCGACACCAAAAATGATGTAATGGCCCAGTGGAATACTTCTTGTTCCAGTTCTTCTCGTCCATTTGCCAAAGGTTCTCCGTTAAGAATGGCGCCCCATGTATGATCACCACTTCGTTAAGACAGATCACAACAGAGGCCGTACAACAACGAAAAGCTGTACAATTCCCTCAGAACGATACGAACAGCGTTTCCTTCAAAAGGATATCCCGAAATAGAATACAAAGTTCCCACCACAATGCGCCCTCCAGTGAACCATAAACTCCCGAGTTTTTGTTTCTTTTTGTAACCACATCAACAGGCACAAAAGAAAACGGATTTATCTCCTCCATTCACATCCTTTCAACGTTCTCCTCCGAAATGAGGTCAAATTACAGATTATAACCAAATGCGCAGTCGCAACATACATCCGCGCACTCCATGCCAGCCGATGCAACGCCACTAAATGTCAAATCAAATTACAAGCGCTTGCGCTTAAGCCCGTAAAACACTCGGCTGTTGTCTTTGGGACCTTAGTCGAAGGGATTAGAGCGTGGACTTAAAGGGTTTTCCGGCAACTGACATCGAGGGGGAACATCTGGCTGCCAGGAATGCACTCGCACTGGAGCGACGCACATAGGTAACTCGATATTCTTATTGAAAACATAATCCTCCCGTCAAATGATGGATTCCTTCTGGCGCACGGATCGTAAAAAGTTCCTGTCACACCACAGGAAATGAACGAAAAAAAAACGGGGCAGTTTTTTCCGTTAGTCGTAAAAGCATCACCAAAATTCGATACACTGCAGGAAATCCAATTTGAGTGCAATAAAATCGATGTTCGACAAAAAGGACACAGTTTCGAGGTGAGGAAATAATTGGGGTTTATGCAAAAAGGACGATCGAGGATTGTAAGTCCATTAAAGCGGCACAATTGGGCTTAGGTGGGTCGTCCAAAGCAACAAAACTGCATTCAACTGTGAGAGAATGACGCTAAGGAGGTCCGGGAATAAGGACATCCCATGGGGTATCGCTTAACAGGATTAGGCATGGGCAATAAAAGGTGTCATGATGCAAAGTCCTGGCGCTTGACGAATAGGGATTTGAAAGACAAAGGCGATAGGGAATGCAAATCTTGTGAGGGGTTGGTTGTGCAGTGGATTTGGCAAACGTTCTCACCTTCGGGGAGTGAAAGGGTTGACAGCGACATGAAATATATCTCTTCCGGATTTGAGATGAATGCTAAATGAAGGGTGGGGTGTGTGAGAGTGACTCTGACGATGTGTATGACGGTGCGCGACTGACAAGATAATTTTGCAAGGAAGACACTCATCAGTCAGAACATGAACAAGGGTCGCACGGAATTTGGCATTTTGTTGGATCTTTTCTGTCTGTGAACTGATTTTTGTATTGGAAGGAATCCGCTACATTATTCCAGATTCGTTCTGAAACTGATGAAGTGGAAGTCTTTAAGGAGGCTGAAGGATTTAGGAAAGCGGAGTTGGAATGGAGGAAGTGAGCAAAGTTGTTCGGTTTAACTGAGAAGTGCTGATTTTTTTTTAAGCTCTCTTGAAAGATTTTTTTACCAGCGGTAGGTGGTTGAGCTGCTACTCGGTTACTGACTAAAACTGCTTTCCTTTAGAACAGTCGGTTCTTGTGATAAATCACTCGTATACAGCAGGTATAGCGGAGAGCCAAGAACACTCCCTTGTGGAACACCAGCATTAAATTTTAAAAGGTAGAAAATTAAGTCCCACTCTTTTGCTCGTAAGATTCTATTAGAGAGAGATAGCTTGCTTGAGAGATAAGTTCATTTAAGGAAGCACTTGTATACAAACTGTTTAAACTTGACTTTGTTCATTGCTTATATTCCTAAGTCTGATTTTAGTTAAGAAATGATGGACCCCAAACTTCACAAATACCCTTAAAACTCTTTAAATTCCTGTTCACTTATGTATCGACGGCATAAGTTTCATAATTCTGTTGTTTGTGGACTCCAAACTTCAGAAAAACCCTCAAGACTTTTTAAATTCCTGTTTACTTATGTACCGACATCTTCTATTCTCCGGAGGAAGTATTTCATCGGTTCGGCATCCTCAACGAATGACGTCGGAGTCAAAGAAATGTAATCAGGCAAAATTTGCTTGAAAGCAAATAAAAGCGTTCCCAACCCGCGGATATTTCTGAGAACTCTGAGTATTTTAACGTAAACGTGTTGAAAGTTTTTCTCTGCAACTGATAAGTGGAAGCCGTTAAGGCAGTCTGGAAACCGTCAGACATCGTCAGCCCTTTCATGGTCTATAAACAGACACAAGGGATAAGAACTCTGAGATGACCAGAACCTCTACAAGGCCAAGTTATCAAATAACAAGAGACTCAACAAAAGTCATAAAAAGTCTTAAATTTCGAAAATCATGAAAAAAATCTTGAAATGTATAGAATTTATGCAAGTCGAACATAGCAAGTCCCGCAGAGGCACAAAAACTTCAAGTCCCGCAAATTTAAAAGGTTTAGACTACATGAAACACAAACGAAAACGATATGTTGTATTGCCGCTCGGTCATCAAAGAGGTAGCGGAAGCTACCTTAGGCTACCTACCACCCCCGACAAGAAATCCGTGGTATGATGGCGAGTGTGAGCAGAAGAAATGTGCAACAGACCAGACATACCAAAATGCGCTGCAACGGAAAACAAGAGCAACGCAAGAGGGATACCGGGCTAGAAGACGGGAGGAGAAAAAGCTTCTACGCCTGAAGAAAGGGGCTCTCGCTAGCTCCCAGCTCAAGGATATTGAAGAGACTAGGGCCAGCCATAAAATACGAGCCTTTTATAAAAAAGCCAAAAGCCTGGCTTCAGGCTTCAGGAAAGGCACTCAGACTCTTCGAAATTGCGAGGGTACTCTAGTTACCGACCCGCAGGGAACAGTGGATGTGTTCAAGCAGCACTTTAAACAGCTGCTTAACAGGCCTGACCAGGAGATAGTGGTAGGGAATCAGGAAATCCCAATTCCAGTCGATGAAATAGTCCTCCCACCTAGCTTTGAGGAAGTCGGCACATCTATTAAAAGGCTGTTTAGATGGCTTACCATCGGAGCTCTTCAAGGCTGGTGGCAATGTTTTGGTACAAAGCATGCACCAGATCATCTGCCGAATATGGGAAGACGAAAGCATGCCCGACGACTGGAATATCAGCTCCATATACCCCATCCACAAAAAAGGCGATCCTACCTCGTGGTATATCCCTGCTTAACGTCACCTACAAGATCCTATCCAGCGTGCTGTGTGAACATCTAAAGCCGTTTTGCCCCGCACTATTCGGCACGTACAAGTGCGGCTTCCGACCCGGCAAATCAACTATAGACCAAATCTTCATAATGAGGCAAATCCTGGAGAAGACCAGCGAGTTTCAAATCGATACGCACTATCTGTGTATCGATTTCAAAGCCGCATACGACAGCATTCATCGCAACGAACTTTTCGAGGCGATGGCCGAATTCGGGATCCCGGGAAAATTGATCCGGTTATGTCGCACCGCGCTAATAAATACGCGATGCACCGTGCAGTTCGGCTCGAGGACATCTGAGCCGTTTAAAACCTGCACCGGATTTCGGCAAGGAGATGCGTTGTCGTGTAACTTCTTCAATTTGGTACTGGAGAAGATAGAGCGGCGGGCCAAGGTAAACACGGAAGGCACTATCTTCTACAAAACAGTCCAGCTGTTGGGATATGCGGACGACATCGGTATCGTCGCGCTTTCCCAACGTGCTGTAACGGAGGCTTTCGCGGCAATTAAAGAAGAGGCGAAGCGAGGTGGTCTTAAGATCAACGAGGGGAAAACAAAGTATATGCTGTCGACTAAGAAACGTTCCGTCACACAACACCTAGGACAAAATGTAAGAATCGACAACTATAGATTTGAGGTAGTAAAGGAGTTTGTCTACCTCGGGGCAAACGTAAACTCCACGTTAACTCCACTGGTGCGAGAAGAAGAGGACGACCGAACCTCCGGCATAGAGACCAAGTCATCGCGTACGTAAGACAGCTTGGCCTTGATAACTGGAAGCAGCACGCCCAGGACCGACAGCGATGGAAGGCAGCAATTGCTCAGGCTCTGATCCTTCATGGGTCGCCGGCTTGATAAAGAAAGAAAGAAGAAAGACTCCGAAAGATTCTAAAACCTCGGAAAATTAGAAATTCAAATATAATTAGAATCTAGAAATTGCAATAATCTCAAACGATCACAATCTCAAAAGGGCAGAATTTTGAAAAAATCTGAAATCCCGAAAAAAATCTCAAAATGTTAAAAGTCCTTAAACTTAAACTGTACACAGCTAGGGCTAAACGAGAAATACAGAAATATGCTCTTCTCTCTTCTGCTTCGGTTCCAATTAGCTTTGGATTTCAGAATACTGGACCGAAGGGACTTAACGAATTACTTGGAGTCCAACTCTAAGTGTGGAGAGCCACCAGAAACACAATTTTTCAGAAAGTCAAAAACCCTCAAATTATGGAAACCGTGATCTTGAAAACAAAATTACAAATAGGCAAGCGAGTAGTACCCCCGACTTTTCCTGGATGACTGGGAAAGCGATGCTGTTCTGGGAAACAGTTTGAAGTGCTCAGAGCTGACGAATGGCTCGAAGTCAACAGCGTGTAAGTTCTCGGAGTTGTTACAGAATCTGCCAACGGTACTCCCTGAGAGTAGTTTTAAGGCTTAGGAGGAAAAATAAGTTTGCAGCCGCGAGGGGAAGAAGAAATAAGTTTGCAGACCCGAGGAAAAGGAGAAATCAGTTTGCAGCCCCGAGGAATTTCATCTTGTCTTGTTGTTGGATGTTCCTTGGGCTCTTAACCAAGAATAAGAGGAAATCCTTCAGCTGCAGTGGTATTGGTCCCACACTGGACCTTTCTTAGAAGCTGACTTAAGCTGCTTCAGGTTTGACTGTATCTTCGGAGCGATTCTTTAACCCATCCCGGTCTGGTACTTTGACTCTGAGAAGACTTATAGGCAACATTAAGTGCCGTAAGCTATGTCTGTTGTAACCTGCATTAGAAACACTCTTTCGAATGACAATTAGAGAGAAGAAACCTCCACAGAACGGCTTACTTTGAAAAAAAAAACACCCATTGCAGACCCTGCTGGAGATTGTTAATAGCTGTCCCCATCGCACGTCGCCTTCTCATTAAATCCCAACAACATGCATAAATCTCCTCGAACTGTCTTCAATCACGACGGGGCTTGATGCGCTTCACACCTTTTCCCACACCACCGGCATCTTCGCACGCTCTCCACTCCGCGCAGCGATGGCGGCGTTGTCTCGCCTTACAAAAGCCCGATTACGATCGCATTAATCTTCACTGTCGAGCGCATCTGAATAGGATGCTGACGCTGCAACAAAGCCGAACTGCTCGAGCGCATTTGCATTCCGAGCTCAGGCCACTCCAATGACAAATGTGTGAGATGTCACCTCCGAGGGACCAAATCGGGAGAATCAGAGAAGCGAACAAATATCATTAATAACTCACGCAATATTTACAAAACAAAACGCACCGGAGCATCGTCCCAAAGACGAATCCTTTCGCTCTCGGAATGCATCCAGGACCCCGTGGCTCACGCATTAACATAAGTGGGACAATTACAAATATTACAACTCTATTTCCAAAGGACAATGGCAGCAACAAATTACCATTTTTCGGACATTAATCACTCGCACCACTCGAGAGGAAAGGACAAAAGACAGGAGAGAACAATGGAATCGAGCAACCCCTTCGGAGGAATTAATATGTTTGGCACCTCTGCCAAATCCCAGGTACAAGCGTCCAGAGAGCTCCCTTCAAGAACGAAGAAAATTCTTGTTTCAAGAACTTACCTCAAGGATTACAGGAGAGATGGAGAAAGTCATCGAAATTCACACCCCTGACGCTGCTGCAGGGAATATTTCACACACACAAGACACTTGGGACGACGAAAAAAGAGAAAAGTCATTCGACAGACGGATTACACGAGAGATGAAGGTCCTTTGCCTCAAGAGGACAACAAACAGACGCTTCACCCCTTTTTCGAGGTTCGATGCAGCGCGGCAGTAAACAGGACTGACCGCAATTCGAGAGCACAACAGAAGCAGCAGAAGATGACCATCTGCCAGGACACTCCGCTGCTGTGGGTCATAAAGATCCTCAGCAGTGAAAGTTATTACTCAAAACAGAGCCCGGTCGTAAATGATTCAATTACAGGAAACAAAAGGACACTCGCTGAAGTGCAGTGAGGGCTCTGAAGGACTGAAAGGAATTAAATTTGCATAAACGAGTAACCGGACGCCATTGCTGCAATGAGGACATTCGATATTTTATTCCAAACTCACCGGAGCGGGGAATTCCTTTTCTGAGTGCGCGGTGGTCTAGGCATGTGTCTGGTAAATGTTTGGGAAGTCCTACAAGGGTCAAACGGATGAGGAAGACCTTGGTTCTGTGGAGGTTTGTGCACCTTTAGTCAAAGACAATTGTGTTGGAAATTGGATCAAATGGGAATTCTATCAGTTTTCTGAGGCACCAATAGGACCCGTGCTGTTTGGAGAGGAAATTTACTGCGAATCGTCTCAAGGAAGCAGTCAGATTTGGAATGAGGTCAAAGGATCATTCAAGATAGACTCAAATGACTGGGGTTAGTCGAGTAGAGCGCTCTTTGTAAGCCAGGCTGGGGGGGTTCATCCAATTTGGTGGCAAGCTGAACGTAAGTCAAGTTTCAGGGTTTCCCCGTCTACCTAAGGAAGATTAGGAAGTTGAAGGCTTTCCTGGTAGCGCGCTAAGGACAATCCAGGTCTCTAGACATTAATCGTCTAGCAAAGGAGCCCAGTCCAGTTGGATAGTAAAAGTCTGTGACTTTCATCGTCTAACGGAGGCAGCGGAGCCCAGTTGGAGATTTTTTCCGTCCAGTCAATTTGGCAACTCTCCTCGCTCAGCTGTGGATAACCCAGTTGGAGGCCTTCCCCGTTATAGACCACAATAATCGTAATGCAAGTTGAATCTGAACCTGAATTCCCGAAATTTTCCCGAAACACCAATAGGACCCATGCTGTTTTAAGTGAAAAATTAATGAAACTCGAAAAACCAAAGAAACCGTCCCAGAAACTCCTCAAAATCTCGTCAATTCCAGGACAAAAGACCAACTTAATGCAATTCCACCCAGATTACAGGAAAACTCCAACAATTAACGTCCCATCCGCCCTTGATCGTTCCTTAAAGTGCCAATATTACACCCAAAATCCCGGCCAGACAATAGCTCACCACGAATGGCGCACGGTGCGGGACGTCTCAATTACAACTCAATTACATAATTGTCCACCCAGTGAATTGGGCGCATTGTGCTGCGGCAGTCGGGCGAATAAACCAAACAAAACACAGACACAGCTCTGTCCGGGGCTGTGTCTGCCTCCCGCCGCATTCGGAAGTCACGGGTGCAACTTTATACACTTCCGCGTGCAGCCGCAGCAGGAGCAGGAGCAGGAGCAGCAGTTCTCGTTTCACTGGCTCCAGATCCAGAACAGCAAGCACCAACTGCATTGTGTGCTCTGCTCTACCTCCCTAGGATGCCAAATTCGAAAATAGAATCCGTAAATAGCAGCGCGCTAGGGGTTGCGACGACCGATGTCAGTGGCAGATGTCTCTTGTTGGAGAAGGCACTCCTACACCGCTCGTCGTAACGTCGTACCTAACACGATCAATGCCGGCGATAAGGGATCGCGTCGTGTGGTATGTTGGAATGGCCTGACATGTCGTGAACAGCGCTCAGGCAGAGATAAAGGAGCGGTATCCTCGCAAGGATACCCGTGCGCCCACACCCGACACGGCTGTTGTGCTCTACTCAAAATTGTGCCCCCGCACAACACCGAACCGTGCGAGGAGGAATGGAAGGGAAACGAAAGGTATCTCGCCAGAGCGCAGTGGAATTTATTGTGATAACAGATGGGCGGATGCATTTGTGTGTTTTTATTCGAATGCGTGCCGACAACACAGCGCACACACAAAAGTGGTGCAGAATGCGCCTGCTTTATGCGGGCGTCCTGATACCAACAGCACGCGCCGCCACGTCATAAGGACACTGGTATAATTAACCACAATCGTCAGGATGCGATTTCGATGGCACGAGGTCTGCACTTAAGGATTGATGGATGCGATGAGCGGCGCATATGGTCATTGGGGTGCACGACATTTGGCGGCTGACGGCCGGCAAAGGTGGTGGCGTGTGGCAGTGAGGAATTCCGCGAAAGGAATTTGCATACAAATGCGAGAGGGGACGCGGTGAATGTGAAATATGCGCAGGATGCGATGAGTGCGAGTAGAAAGGGACATCGGGCGCGTGTATGTTATGACGTGACAGACTGTTGGATTGCGATGATTCACAGCAAAGGAAACCATATGTCACAGGTTTTGCATATTTTTTCGAGTCCGATAGGTAGGCTAGGTTTGAGGACATCAGAATGTGGCGTAGACACAGTCTTAGTTTGACTGACGGCAGGCACGGTAAGGGGGCTATGGGAAGTGATCTCAAGAATTTCTGTTCACGTTACTGATGGCGTCAAGTGGTGGCAAGGAGGAATGTCGGGACAGCAAGGAAATCTGTTGGGCTGAGGACAAAGGTCGACCGGATTGCGGCATGGCGATGAGTAGATGATCTCATGACGAATTAGCAAATGACAGACTTGATTACGATAAATTCTGTCTTGTGGCAACTGGTGCTGTTTGCGTGGAACTATATAAAGTGGCTCAGTTGTGTTTAGATCTAAGATTTTCCTGTCCAGGGCTAAGATCTTCCTGTCTAGAGCTAAGATCTCTTTGAGCAGTTATAGGCGTTAGAAAAGCCTACAGTCTCAGGGATTTTATTCTTTTGTCTCGGAAGATCAGAGATCGTGAAATGATATCAAGCTGTGGCAGGTGTTCACATTAAACCCACCTCGCTTTACGTGTAGGTGACAATTTGTGTGGGCAAAGGAGGTTCTTAATGTACAGGAAAAACATGGGAAGTTGAGAACAGTTCACAAGGACTGGCCGAAGCTTTTCCTAAAGAAAGGCGTCGACCACTTGTGTTATTTGGTTCGTTTGCAAATGGAAAGGACCCACAGTGCAAAGAGAGACATTTTTAAATTTGTTTGCTTGGACGACCAAAGATAGCTTTTTGGAGACCAAGTCAAAGGTGAGCCTAACAAGAGACTTGGCGAGATGATGCTCCTTATTTTGTTGCTAAATAAAGGCACGATTTCTTTTACAGTTGGGTGGTGTTTGTGGAGTGGACAAGAGATGTCGCGTTCGGTAAGCGTGTCGCTTCCATTTTTTTAACACCGAAGCTGGCCGTGCGGTAAACATGTCGCCTCCTTCTTCTTAACATCGCAGTTGGCCGTTCGCTAAGCATGTCGCGTACTTCTTTTTTACAACGACGTTGGACTTCTGACTACATCGACTGCACTCCAGAAAGTCAATTGTCGATATGGGATCCGAACTGGGGACTTTTTGCGTAAAAATAAATTGGATTAGTTGAAGCCCAGGTCCACCCCAGACTGTAGCGCCAACAGAAGAAGAATATAACATGAAATGACCCTACATTCCACAAAGAACTAGAGCCCAGCTTTTTAGGCAACTACTCGTGTTGTGCGTGGCTATTATGTCTCACAAGTAGAGGCGACCTGAGGTGTGTCTCTGACTCCCGATGCCGAAATTTGAGAGCGTTTTCATACACAAATTTCAGACCGTCAATACTTTTTGAGTATTGTGCGCAACTCGAAAAAGCTGGTGCTGTCTAAAGTTTCGACGTGTTGAGTCCAGGAATCGAACCTGAGTGTGAACTGTCGGCGTGTAAGCAGTCGACGCAGTTACAAACTACACCGCAGGGTGCAAAGCGATGCATAACTTTTAAGTGACTCTCGAAGAAGGTAGGGTCTTGAAATAATTTATAAAATTAACAAGTTCAAGCCTGGATTTGAATTAGGAACTGTTCGCCTTGAAATCAAGTTACGAAGTCTACACAGAGAATATTTCAATCGACTACAGGACTTCAAGCCAAAATTCAGATTTTACACGTTTAACTTCTGCTCACTTGTCAACTTCGCAGTTTCTCCAACAGGACAGGACCTTAAATCAAAATTCAAATTTTATACGTTCAATTGTCAACTTCACAGTTTCTTCAACAGAGGTCACTTCTAACATTCTAGTACAGACCAGAACCAGGCCAAGAAACAGTTTCCTTAGCGATAGTAGCGACATTCGACGCACTTTTGTAATCACTTCAACGTTCCAAGAACAACGCCTCTGCATTCCCTTACAGTCGTCCTGGCGAACTTATTTTCAATTTTCTCTTTAAAATTATTTCGAAACAGTTTTCGAAGAGCACACTCTGTCATTCGTCGAAATTAACCTGCAGCAACAATTTCGAAAGAGGAACAGAGACAAGACTGTGCCGTTGAAGGAAGAGAGAAGAATAGTGCGGCGGTATGAAGAGAACATTTTTGATGAGATAAATGGAGCATAACGAGAGAGAGAGGTCAGGAAACTTGTACGAAATCCTTTTCAGGCGGCTTTTTGGAGTTTGATGGCCTTGCATGCACCGACATTTGTACTCGATGAACCGACGTAGGTGGTGTGTTGCCAGATAGGATTTTTACTTCCTTTCAAAATAGGTTTGTAAGTGGAAGAGGGGCGAGTTTAGATATTTTATGCGACTTTATTCATTTCTGTCCATAAAGGGATTCATATCAGTATTCGAATGAAGGATGGCATAATGTGGAGAAGTTAGAGGTGTTGGAGGCCTTAAGCATCCACTCATCATAATGTCGAGGATACACTTTCTTGACAAGAAGTTTCATTACTCATGTGCTGCAATCAGAGATTGAGGTATCAGCTTATAATAGGCGAAACTCTCTAAGGAAGCAATCAAATATGGAATCAGTCAAAGGAGGGCAATGAAATCATAGTCCACGCCAGTTCTCCTTAAATTCCTTTCTTAGGAAGCAGCACTGTGCCCTCTGTCGTAGTTGTACTCCTGTAAAAGGACTCCAGGATAATCTAAAGAACATTCAGAAAAGGAATATAAGGGAAATTAGACAAAGAACTGATCAGAAGTCAATAGAATCTGCGGCTAAAAGAGGGATCGGCATTATATAACGAAAGGATGCTGCGAAAGGCATTGTGCAATACCGCAGGACACTTGTGTTTCTTAAGGAAAACTCGCCTTTATTGGACACTGGGACATACAATCTAGAAGTTAACACGATAGCGCCGCGTAGACCCACTAGAAGTCTTCTACTAGAAGACATAAAGAAGCTCAAAACCTACTACAAGTCATAAAGGAGCTCAAAGAGCTCAGTATGACAATAGTATGAATTTGAAACGACCCAGGGGATACCACAAGGGCTTCAACGATATGCGCGATTGTCCGCACTTTAATCTTTTATAGTCACCTCCTTAAATAAGATGAGATAAGCTGAGTCTCATGGCGGTGCAGGTCTTAAATCGAAGAGGAACATGCTTGTCTACCCATTCATCTTTTTGAGAAAGGAATACGAGTGGGATGCGGTTCACAAAAAGTTCCAATTCCAGCTAGCCTGGCAGTACCACGCTCTCTTCATTCCTTCACACTCTTCTGTCATAACCCATGAATGAATGAATGAATGTATAGCTTCTTCCGTTTACCCAATGCCTCGACCTACCCCGATCACTAGCTGTTGCTTCACTCAATGACCATTCCAGAAGTTATCCACCGCCGAAGAGTTGCCTTAAGAGAAATCCCAATCAAAGAGAATTCCATTGCACCCTCTCATCACGGACCAGAAAAGACCAACACGACAAGTGCGCCCGCTCGCCTCCATCTGTCATCTCTCTCTCTCTCTCTCAACTCCAGACTGACCGACACGGCACGCCTCCATCACTCTTTAATTCATTTCTCTAGTTATTATGGCGTTTGTTACGTGGTGTGTCTACTCGTGATTTCATTTTTTTATTTTTTATTTCCAATTTCCACCTTCGAAAACCGCCAATCAATTGATATTACCGCCAATAGCCGCGAGCCCTGCCAACCGAAAACACTCTCCAGCCATCGACTCACCCCAAAGTGCCACAGAATCGACTAGAAACGCGAGAAGAGGGCTTCTTCTGTGAGAAACGAGTGTGAAAAGTGAAAAAAAAAAAAAATTCCTAAGGCCCCCGATCGGACATACAATACAGGTCGAGAGTTGATTGAGTTGCCATTGCCATTCGGTGGAGACGACCGAAAATCTGTTCGCTACTGCTGTGTTGCTGGTCGGTTGCTCCTTGTTCAGCGCACCTGGGGCCACCGTCGGCCAAAGAGAGACGACTCTAGCTGTTGCATGTGCGTGTGTGTGTGCTGTGACGAGAAGTCGTCGAGAAAATAAAAACGAATTGTTAGCCAAATACGATCGAAAAAGTCTGTGAATCGCGGTGAATCAGTGAATCAGAATCGCCGTATTCTTTCTCTCCGTTGCTCGCTCGTTTGTTCGTTTCGTTCTCCCTCGTTTTTCGGTTTTATTTTGAGTTTAATATTGTTGTTGGTCAGTGGAGGGACCCCCCCATCGGTGGCTGAAACGAGAAAATCCGCGATTGAGTTGGGAAAAATAGCAAACGCCACGAAAAAAGGACACGACAAGCCAAGAAAAGTCGTTGAGTGCAGAGCCCTGAGCAAGTGGAAAGAGAGGTGTATGCGTTGGGAGTGCACACTCATACAGGCAGAATCAAGTCACACGGAAACACACATCCATACCCTCGCTCATTCGGTGTCGTCGCCGTCAGTTGGGGAATTAAAAATTTCGGAAAGACCGATTTTTTTTCGAAATATTTTCGCGAATTTTGTAACAACAAATCGGGTTGCTCTCGGTTGCCAATATCGCGCATTCAATTTCGATTCGTGTGCGTGCGTGTGTGCGATAATAAACTGAAAATAAATTTTTCGAGAAATATTTCCTTTTTGTTTTTGTTGGTATTTCTTTTTTTTTTTTTGGGTTAACTTGTCGTGTGTGAAACGAAGTTAGGAGGCGCCGGAGCACTGAGGGAATCACAAAAATGGAAGCAGTCGCGAAACATGACTTCTCCGCGACAGCGGACGACGAGCTCAGCTTTCGCAAGGGCCAAACTTTAAAGGTATGACTCAGTCAGGAGAGGAATCTTTTTTTTTTTTTGAGTAATTTTCAGACATTTCGGCGTATTTTTAGTCTTTTTTAATGGAGAAGCACGGGGGGATAGCTCTTGGCTTTGAAGTTTTCAATTTCATTGCGTGCGAGAGCGAGAGAGATGGAGGGAAGGATGACGATGAGTGGAAAAGAAGAAGGTGGTGTCTCTGTTGGTCCTTTGTCTATCTGTTCTCTCCTTGCTTGTCGAGAGTGCACAAGTATTCCAGTGCTGGGCTGCATCGCCCATCCCACCGCAACTGCCACCCAAAAGCGGCGAAGCGCACTGTATTCCGTGTGCCTCGGTAGCTGCTGTTGCTGTTGCTGCCGCCGCCGCCACTGGCGGGGTCAATAACAATTGCGGCGAGGGTGGATGTGGGCTGGTGTGTGGATAAGGACTTTTGCCGACTGCCGGCTAATAGCAGTCATAACATTGGCATTGCTTGTGTATCTATGGCAGAAAGAAGAAATTGTAATACATACGTGTGTACCTTGTTTGGGCAGTGAACGTTGACGATGACGAGTAGCAGGAGTAGGATGGATGGGGAAACAGTTTAGTGATGATAGAGGGGGAGTGCGACTTAAAAGTGAATGTGATGAGCAGCAGTTTCTGCGAAGGTGGAATTCTCTTCAGGGAAATGAGCTAATTGTCTTTTGAACTTCAACAAATGACGTAGACGCTTCTTGGAAAAAGATAAAAGCCCTTCAAATGTATCGCCGTGACACTTAATGTGGGTGATTAGAGTCGAAGTGGACACTACATAGTTTGTATATAATCCTGCGGGCTACTCAAGGGCTTCTGGGGATTATGCTTGTGTTTATAGTGCCAAAGGTGTTGCCAATCAAGCCGTATAGCTTGGTTTCTTGGAGAACTTGTTTCAAAACTTGAGCACACATCCAGCAGGGAATCGACACTCTATCAGAAGTTGTTTTTAAAATTGAAAGAAACTGGTTCTCGTGCTTTCAAGAGCCTAGATTTGTACATAAAATGGCCGCAAATCGGGTCAGATATCGAGGAACATCAAGGAAATTTGTATAAATCTTGAACGTGTTTGACAGAGAGAGCGTTCTTTTTCTAAAATTCACTACAAGTTCGCTTACGTCCATCAGAAAAGTCCGTCGAAGTGCTCTTAGATCTTACAGGGGCGTAACTTTAACGCTTTAAAAATTTTTGTTGGACGAGAAAAGGTCATGAATCAATGTTTCTGATTGAAGTCAGCACCACCATTTATTCGGAACTGAACACACTTGAAGGGGAAGCTTGTTGTGGTTGTGGGACACAGTCACAAATTTCAACACTTACAACAGAGGAACTGGATATTTACAAGAATTTTCATCAACGCTGAGCTGAGAGGAACTGATTCTTTGCAAGATTTCATGTCAAATTTGGTCACATGAATCGAAAAATAGACAAAAGCAGCGTACAGTTGTTCGCTCTCTTCTTGCTGATCCCAAATTAGTCCAAACTTGTATCGATTCCCATGTAAATCTCCCTCCAAATCGAGCAACCAACTTGCACATCCGCCAGAGCAACAAATTTGTATCCGAAATCATATCACAGTTGACCCTGTTCACCAGAGAAACTGCTCGATATAAGAAGTCATGTCAAAAGTCACTTCCCTTCGGCTTGAATTTCACTTTCCAAAGTCCCACATTTAATGAAGCCCCACTTCCAATCGTCAGGTTGACAGGGAAATAAAACAACTCGTAAACTTCCCACCCGTCGAGGCCTAGAAGAGACTGGAGATCGCCACCAAAATGAATCCCATTCGGTTCTGGGCTTGTCTGCGGTCGCTGAATTATGAGCTTGCCACGTGAGCTGGTAATTAAATTTTCTGTTGCAATCGCTGTCACATCGATGAACGCATATCCGCAGAGACACGATCTAGATTTCTATTTTAGTGGGCGCATTTTAAGATCAAGGTCCAGTCCGGTTGCACTGCTGTAAAGCAATTGTCTGACCATGTGGAAAATGTTTGATTCCTCCGCCCCCGCCGCCCAAAGGCCAACCAGTTCTCCGTCGTCGAACGTGATTTGGCAAGTTCTGTGCCACCTGACTCAGTGGTGCTCAACACGCAAGCAGCGATTTTTTTTTTGTATGAGTCCTTCTCCGTCACTGTCGTTGCACTACATTGCAGCAGCAATCTTCATCACAACGGCAAGCGGGAACTAATTGAGAGTGTGATGTGGTGGCAAGAGCAGCAAACTCTTATCTGGAGCAGACCGACGATGACGATATGACGAAAATACCCAGCTCTCTGGATGAGGAGGGAAAAGTTCGTTGAACCAAATCGAGATTCACACATCCGATAACTGGGTCAGAAAGCAGGGCCCCCGCCAGTCTGCCCATAGAAGTTTATGGACTTCAAACGAGGCACAATCTCTCTCACTCTCCACGGTGTACGGCGCGTCGTCTCAGGTTATTTATTTTTAATTGCAGCAATAAGTATAAATAGAGGCAGGCAGAGACGGCGGCAGTACCAGACATCGAAGACTGTTACAAATGTGTCGATGCGAAAATATCTTGTTCGACAAGTGGACAAGCGCTCAATGACTGCACACCGTCATCGCTGAATAATGTACAGCGCGAGGACAAGAATCATAAGTGTTTTCGTGGATTTTTCTCAATGAAACCAGTTCTGGTTGGCTTTTCGTTTGTGTCGTTGGTTAATTACCAACACCACCGCCGCTTCCCGTCCCGCCTCACTGTGTCAGACGTCGGTGGCACTGTTCACTTCACAGTCTCAGATCCCATGTATCAAATGTTGTTTGGGTTAGGTAACACATGCAGGTCGCGCTCATTTGAAAGTAAGACGCGTACGTACGTATTTTGTTGGTTTCTCATCTCATATGCATAAACCTTGTGTGGTATTATCGATTAGGTATTCGAAACGATGATGATTTGATGTTATTCAATCGCGACCTGCTTGCGTCTGGTGGGGTGTTGTCTTGTCTTTCGACAGGATTTTCCCCACACCGTGGGAATGTGTGAACACACAGAAGCACACTCAGCACGGGCAAAAGTTCTCCTCTTTATGGCTCCCTAGGTTGGATGGACGGCACATGGAAACATAAATCAAGACATTGTGCGAAAGCGAGAGTGTCGAAGAAAAATCAGCCGCCTTGCGGTTTATTATGCGTGTCACGCGTGTTCTTTCGTGAAAATATTTACTACTCGCGCTCGTCTCACAAATTCGCCATAAAAATGGTCAAAAATCGATGTCTAATCGAAGTCTATCCGAGGCCCCGATCCCTAAGGGTGTCCTCCGTGGGAGAGAGGCGGTGCGGTCTCGCCCATGTGATACGAGACTCAATTAGCTGGAACTGTAAATTTCTTTTGAAATAGGTTTGCAAGTTCAATTCAAACCTGAGTCATCGCGAAGCTGAGTCGCGCGGTGCGTGTTTATTCAATTTGTTCCCATGAGTAATAGATGTGTTTGCACGGACGAGCGCGGGTATGTTGTAACACAAAAGACAGCAGGCAGTAGAGATTTATCTGCTCAGCACATGAGGGGGAAAATTCCATGCAACCTAGGCAAACAACGAGTGTGACTCATCGAGCATATCACCGAAAGAAGAGGACGGCGAAGGAAACGAGAAATGGGGACAATTTATTTTTCGAGGTCAATGATCCATGATCGATCGATAACGAAGCCAAACTCTTGGGCAGCACGCCCTGCGAAGGGAGCAGAATCCGAACCCTCAAAAATTTGAGCTGAAGTCGGAACACAAAACACTCGCTCCTCCGCCAACATCATACCCGCAGTAAATTGCAGAGCAAACAGTGGATTTTTTTTATTTTAAATCAAAGCGACATCGTTCGCCTCGCAGCACTGTTTATTGCTCTTTAGCTTTCGTGCGCAAATATTTATGGAAAATATTCCATGTGAATTATGAGCTATGGTCACAGGCCGATTTGGTGTCTATTTCTGCATGCGGTGTGGTCGCGGCACACTGTCGTCATCGCTGTCGTCGTTTTCGTCGTTCCATTTGAGGTGATGACCATTGTCAATATTTTATCTACGACTTCGAGAGCGGGTTTGGTCTTATTCGACGCACAGGCGGTCGCCGGATGGGTTTTGGTGGAGGGAACGGGGAGAGAGCACAGCAGGCATAATTTGATAAGTAAGGAACTTCTATATTTGATCTGTGAAATTGAATGAATTCATTCGGGGACAAATTGGCGTGGGAGAGATGACATATGCTGCGGCTACTGTTGTTGGTGGTGGGTTGGGGATGGGGAATTTTTGGTTTTGTGGCCGCTGGCTGGATCGATTGCCCTTTGAATGTCCGTTTGATTATTTAAATGAATTGCATGATTCGATGGAGGGATGGATAACTGATTGACTGGCCCTCCATTCAACGTCTTCTGGAAATAATAAGAAATTCTTTCCTTTGGTTTGGTCATAGAGCGTTTTTTTTTATAACCCGATTTTAACCGCCTCCAGCAGATAAGGTTAACAGTGTTGGAAGTGGTGGTGGTGGTGACACACTCATTAGAGAATGTAGTAAGGAAATTGAGGTGGACTCAACTATATGATTGAAATTGCTGAGAAGTAAGTTGACAAAATCCTGCAAAGAAAGTGGTTTCTTCACGTCCGCATACTTCAGTTTAACGTCCAGCAGGTCATGGTTGCCGAAAATTAGCTCGGGTGGCATGGTTTCTCATGGAAGTCTGATCCAACATCCTGCAGACAATCGAATCTCTGCCCGATTTTCTGTCAAAGTTATCTCCAGCCACTGGAAAAATTAGATTTCTTAAGCTTACGGAGGTCTATTTGTTGCGCACATAAAGGTTTGCATTCCATAAACCAAGGCAGAAGTAAAGTTTTCCCACGAAAATCTGTTCCAAACATCCAACAGGGAAACGAGTTTCTACCCGAATTGATGTGAATACTGATCCTATCCAGCAGCGGAGCTCACACTTGTTGCGATTGCACGATATTGTCACAAACCGGTTTCAAAATCCACCAAGCGAAACAATTTCTATTCCTGCTCGGCTTGTGAGGGCGAATATCTGATTTATAGACGGAGCAGAGTGGATGCCTGGTATTCCGATTAGCTGCTCAAATTTACCAAGCAATTCAAGGAGGAAATCAACCCCCCTTCTGAACAAAACATAGGTTCTTCATTTTGTTGGGCCATTTCCTTCACTGAAATTTATAGTTATCGCATTTACGCACCCTCCAATTTCCAAAGCAGCAGGTCATTCCCCTTGGAAATGTCCTCCTCTTGACCAACTCTCCATTGCGTGTCACACGACGCTCCAATTTTGCGAACACCAATCTCAAGAAATACCCAAAATTTCATTCACACAGCTTAAACGGTCCTCAAACCGCACAACAAATGAGTCGTTCATCTAATCGTTTCATTACGTCCATGCGTACCGCTCCGATATTGCGCCCACCCGCACACACTTTCTCCAATTTATCCGCAAACACGGCAGTGCGGGGCACAACAAAAAAACACCCAAAGAAAGTGAATTTTATTCCAAAAATAAAAGGAAAACAACAAAAAAAAAACACCCGCCACTGGGTGGGTGATTGTTGACAGTCGGCGGCATACTCTCGGTGTTGGCGAAATTCCATTGAAATCGAACATTGGGGTGTGGTGGCGGCGAGGGCGACAGCGGTAGCGGCGGCGGCGAGCAGCAAACAGGCACGAAGAGACTGCGAGGAGAGATCACCGCGCTGGGTGATGTGTTATGTGAGATTAGCGGCGAGAAAAGCTGCCGCCGCCTGACCCAGAAATCGGTCATTGAAAACAAAAAAACGGAAAAACCTTCATCACACAACGACACGACGATCTATTTTTTGCTATGACACCCAAAAAATTAAATAATTCGTTTTCCTATTTCGACTATTTTTAGATATTAAACATGGAGGACGACTCGAACTGGTATAGAGCCGAGCTGGATGGCAAGGAGGGCCTCATCCCGAGCAACTACATAGAAATGAAAAATCACGAGTAAGACGACGTGCACATTCTCCTCTTCAATCAATTTCAATTGAGTCTGACGACATTCTGGTTTGTTCTTCTCTCCCACAGCTGGTATTATGGACGAATAACAAGGGCAGACGCCGAGAAACTGCTATCGAATAAACATGAAGGCGCTTTTCTAATCCGTATTAGCGAATCAAGTCCCGGAGATTTTTCATTATCCGTAAAGTGAGTGAATAGCGGAGTCGCTCTGAGTACGGAATTCATGCATTTTTCTTCTTTTCACTTCAGATGTCCAGATGGTGTTCAACATTTCAAAGTTTTACGCGACGCACAAGGTAAATTCTTCCTCTGGGTGGTCAAATTTAATTCCCTGAACGAGTTAGTTGACTACCACCGATCCGCATCAGTCTCTCGATCACAGGATGTCAAATTGAGAGATATGATCCCTGAAGAGGTAAGTGTTCACACGATTAGATCAGTTGAACTTTTCATGCCAGCGTTACGACAGACATAATTGGGAAATGATCTATTTCTGCAAACTACTTTCTTTCCTTTCATAGCGCCATTAAAGCGATTTGCAGCAACGCTCGTTGTTGATTGCTCACTAACGAGTGTCTTAAGAGCTCGCATGTAAGCAATTTACTTGCAACTGCATCGATAATGATCTGTCTAAATGAATTTCTGTGGGAATTAATTAGAAATTCCTTCACGAGATTGATGATGGTCATATGGCAGATATTTTATCGCTTCGTGGTTATGTAAATGTGTTAAGGCCACGAATGAATTTAATGAGATTCTTACGGTCATCTGGCGTTCGTCAGGAAGCCCTGAATTGTGACCATTTCAATCATGCACACCATAGGCTTCTAATCAGAAATGGCAGAACAAGGAGATCTCCACGAAATTATAAATAGAAGAATCACTAATTTTGAAGGGCATACAAACGTCAATTCGGTGACAATCCAACTCTTTCTCATGTTTACCCGCTCTTGCGTGAGTTTTTCTTTCCACCACATAAATGACTGTCCCGCCATTTCATTTTTGAATCAACTTCCCAAATGAAATTAAAGGACGGGACAGGAGATAGCTGTTAGTCTCTTCTTCTGACCATCATAAAGCTACCCAATCACGTCTCATACATGCACCAAGCTCATTCTTGGCAAGCCATTCAATCACTTCCCACTGATAAATCGATCCATCAGCACAAGTATTCAATGAAAAGCACGAAAAATAAAGCAAACAAGTTGAATGCTCTCCTGTCGGCAGACATTCTTTAGCTCATCGCAGCTGTTGCTTGCCCAGCTAGCTAAAATGTTATGCAAAAGTGCGATAAAACTTCGTGTTCGCATTCTCTCACTTTTGTTTACGTGACTTCTCGGCCATGTTTATGAAAACAAAACAAAAACAAATTATTCTCGCAGTCGGCAGTAAATTCTTTGTTTTTTCTTTTTTTTTTGTTTATCTCTCCTCAGATGCTCGTTCAGGCATTGTATGATTTTGTGCCACAGGAATCCGGTGAGCTAGACTTCAGACGCGGCGATGTCATCACAGTAACCGATCGTTCCGATGACAATTGGTGGAACGGCGAAATTGGCAACAGAAAAGGAATATTCCCAGCAACATATGTCACGCCATACCATTCATAATAGGATTCACATAAAGTAATTGATAGCAGCAACAATATCACTATCACCGCCGCAACCACCAACTCCGCAATCGCCACCACTACCACAACCAACACCACCAGCAAACAAAAACAACAGCAACAGCAACAAAAACCGACACCTGCAATAGCACACAACAAATTTAAAAAGTCAGGAAAGCACACAAAACATTTACTTTCTTTTGCCCAGGACAGCAACAGCCACAGCCACAGCAACACGACGCAAAAAACGGTTCGAATGATAATCAATTCTGTTGCACTTTACCTTATGGACTGCATATACATTTTATATTTTATTATTTTCTATTTCAGAAAAAAACACACACAGAAATACACACAAAAAAAACCCTAGGTATTAAGTTAAAAAGTAGTCAAAAGAATGAAATGAAAAAAAAAAAAAAGAAGCGTTTGTTTATAATTTTTTTAAATGTTGTTACCCCCTGTCTTTGTAACTTGTATTTTTTTCTATATCGTGTTTTTATGTTTTTGTTTTGACCATATAATGATGATGAGAATATTTTTTGAGTATTTTATTTTATTCCCTCCCTCTCTCTAACTCGCTCTTTTTACTGTCTCTTCTCGCACACAAGCGCGCACTTTTTGATTGATTTATTTATTTTTATACAAGACAACAAACAGCAATATACAAGGAATATAACAAATTTTTCAGTTTTTTGTATTGTATTCAAACTTTAGATATAGGAACAAACAATTATAGCACTCTCGACAGAAGCGACCAAGTAAATATATTTAACAAGAGCAGACATAAACATAAAACAAAAAAAGAAACGATGAAAATGTAATATCTTCTTGTTCTTTTTTCTCTTTTTCTTTTTTTTACAAAATACACTCTTCAAGGACACAGTTTTCTTCTTAATTTTGTTGCATGAGTATGGGTGTGGGGTGGAATTGGAATTCATAAACTTTTGACAGCGGGTGCCCCTATTGGCCAACTAAATGAATGACAGCTGTGGACTGTAGCACATAAACTTTTGCTCCCTTCTTTCGACTGGAGAACACTCACTCGCTCTTTCTACTACACTTTCCTCTGTTTCGTGTTAAAATTTGGTAAGCATTGTACAACTCCGAAACCAAGTCCTGAATGCGAGCGTCAAGTTGGATCTAAATAAAAACAAAGAAGTAACAAGTGGAAGCCGTAGCGTAGTTGTCAAGTGTTTCAGCTGACTGACTGAGCGTTTTTTCACATCACCACCTCCATTGAGTTTGTCTTTAAAAATCTTCTCAAAACTCCTCTACTCGTCAAAGAACAACAGCACGCATAACACGAGTAGTTGCTGAAGAAGCTTGGCCCATTTTCCCTTGTGGACTATAGTGAAACTGACTTTGCTCTTTGCACGTAGAAGTTAGATATAACGATGGCAAAATGTATTCAAATTCTCCCTTGGGCAATTATTTTGTATACTCTCGTTTCCCTTTCAAAGCTTCAGGATATATCAGGTAGGATTTATTTCTTATGACAACTTCGCACAAATACAAAATAAAATTAAAAACATGTTCAAAACAATTGCTTCTCTAACTACGCACAACGCATTCCAACACAAGTCATAGAAAGACGAAAAAGGAGGGAGTATGTGCAAACCCCAGAACAAATGGTTGACTACAGAAAGGCTTGGACTATCTCTTCACTTTTCATATGCCCCATCGATCCCACATCAATATTGGCGCATCTGACGGATGGGTAAACAATGAATTCCTTCGGAAGTCAAGATAAATCCGGTCTACATCTCCGCTCCAACTGACTACTGGCTAAGTCCGTTCATCAGATCTAACATAACCCTTCTTACTGAAATCATAGTCGAGCACTGCTTTACCGATAAAACACACTAAATTCCATCAAACAAGATCCGCACGAACTACTTGCCGTTTTATACCTTCTTTTGACATGTTCTGCGTAGTGGACATTAGACACAAATATTAATAAATATTTCTTCTCAGTACTCTCATGCGATTCAAAGAGCATTTCCGAAGCTAATTTTCAATTTTCGAAGATTTTTAACGATGAAATGACGAACAGCTCAATGAAATGTCCCTCCCCAAGCCCTCTGACCACCTGCCCATCCACCCTCTTGTCGGAAGCAAGTGTCAAATCGTGTAATTCAATAAATCTCTTCCAGTTGCTCCGAAATGCTGCAAATGCCTAAAAAATTCGCCGTAAAACTGTCAAAATGCGTTCCATTCGTTGACTTTTTGTAGAAGAGAGGATCATGAGAGAGTAAAATATTTCATTTCCCCACGAATTTCTGTCCAACAAAAACCTGTGGACAGCAGATGACTGTCAAATTGAAAATAAAGAAACCTCTGAAGTTTCCTATATCTGTGACCGTTTTGTTAATTCTGCGAATTTCTACAAAAAGTTGTTTCACAAGTTTCGGTAGAGTTACTCCCTCTACGAAAGATTCTTACCCAGCCACTTATTTCTGTGCACAAACGAATTGGAACAGACAGAATGTCATTTGGGCTTTGCTGAAATATGAAGAAACGCAAGCGAAACTGTTGTCTTTAGATTGAAACGTGACGCGAACTGAATTTGACATCGGCGTTCCTGTATGATGTACATCTGCAAATATTTCAGTAGAACTTCGATTGAATCCTTAAGATCACCATGTCGTTAAGGTATCCCTCATACAGATGAGAGAGCATCTGGTTCTACCTTTCTCTGTGAATGATTTAGACATTTACAACTGTTACATATTCTTTCAAGTGCCTAGGGCTGCTTAGAGAATGTGTGAACCCCCAGATTCCAATTTGTTTCCTCTGCCCCATTCGCCTTCTAAGCTGTCTTAACACTGTGATTCTGTCTGTCAGATTTCAGCTTTCGTTCAAACGAGTGATGACTGAAAAGTTGTGTGTTGCTGAAGCGAATTTGAGTGATTTTGTAAGGCTAGGAAGTCACCCAATTTTCGCTAGCCACATAAATTCTTTGTTTGGCTTTAGTACAAGAAGACATTTCTCTCACAAACTTTGCCGATTGCAATAGAAGGTGCTCACCACGAGACCAAACGAGACATGGGTCAACGACTGGGAAACCTCCCTATCCTTTAGAAAATGCAAATACTCCTTAGTTCCGAACTATGGCGCGTGTGCTCAGTGCTCAGCTTCTTCCGCAAGGTTTCGGTCAAAACTATCATGCGAGAGCTATCATCAAATAGGACAAGATATACGACTCTATTTGAATTCGACTCAGAAACGATGTAATTGTGCTGATTAAACAAATTCCATTTCAACTCCACACCCATTTTCACTGTTCACCGACCTGACTTGAGGAAGTCTGAATGTCCAGTCGGCCTCTGTGACGATACCTCCAGACAGATTTACTAAAACTTACATAAATCTTTTGTTGTTTTACACAAATATAGGAACGCATTTTAATCATCTCTCTCTCACTCTCTCTCTACACATACACCACACTTAAAAACAAACAAATTTTCTATACACACACACACAAGTTTATATTGCATTATTAAAAAAATACATACATATATATTAAAGTAAACAAAATAATTAAAATAAAGTAAAGAAAATTATTAACGAGAAAAACAAAATGCTTAGTTTAAGTGAGAACTAAAACTATATATTTACTACAATGGAAAACACTATAAGAATACAACACCAATTATGTGAAAGATGAGGAAATAAGCCTTGGAATAGCTTATACGGATTCTATGTGCTTCTAAATAGGAGTTTCTCTAATATTAAACAAAAACAAAACAAAGTACATATATAAATATATTTTAATTTTATAAGAATATACAAAAACCTATGAGGTGTGTGTATTGCCTGACTGATTGATTTGATGGGGATGGGGGAAGGGGATGAATGTCGGAGGCTGTCGGAAGGAGCAAGCTTGTACCTTATGGATATGGCCTTGATCCTTGAAAATTTGACGAAAATCAAACAAAAATTTTGGGTCAGTAAAGAATGACTTGAACGCTGGTCAGAAGGGCCCAATTTGTGACAAAGAAGGGGAATGTGGGGCTTTTCCAGAGTCTCCCTGTTTTGCACTTTCCTTTTCCAAATGGTGCAGAGTAGAAATCTTTTAAAAACGTGCAAATATTGAATGGAGATCAAAGAAACAGACAACACACAGATTTGATAAATTTAAAAGCCTACAAACAATAGAGCTTGCAGAAGGAGCCCTAAAGTTGTGCGCAGCTTTCAAGAAACAAATCTATTTAGACATCAATTATGTTTAGGTCCTTCTCGTTTATGTACCATTCTCGAATTCTCTCATTCTCATAACGTTTAGCATCCTCGGCTGTGTCCCCAATTGTGTCCTTCGTTGCCTTTATGGTTGCCAACTCTGTTGGGTTACTTAAATGATTCAGATTCAAACACTCTTTGGAGTTCTTTAAACGCTCTGATGTGTCCGTAGACTCGCTTGACTGACTATCTTCATCTTCAGGTTTTTCATCAACCTGAACCGGGGCAAAGAACACACATAGAAGTTTTCTAAGGAAAGGACTACGAACTCTCTTTCTTCGCCGTCAGATCCAGGCGATCTAGATGAAGTACCTATTCTTCAACTAGATAAGGAATTTTATGTAAGTGGTCATTCTTAACAAGAAATCGTTGGTCTCGTTACTTGTCCAAAACACCTTTGGTACTCTGCGTTCGACCCTCGTCAGATGGCAGTTGCATTTTCTTCGTCGTCAATACCACAAAGGTTAGTGAACCTGCCAAGGCGGAAAAGTACCTCGAGACCAAAGGGTGTAGAGCTCCTTGAGACCAAGGAGTGTAGAGCTCCTTGAGACCAAGGAGTGTAGAGCTCCTTGAGACCAAGGAGTGTAGAGCTCCTTGAGACCAAGGAGTGTAAAGCTCCTTGAGACCAAGGAGTATAGAGCTCCTTGAGACCAAGGAGTATAGAGCTCCTCGAGAGAAAGGAGCGAAGATCGCCTTGAGAGAAAGGAGCGAAGAGCCCCTTGAGACCAAGTATCAAAGAGCTTCTTGAGACTAAGGAGCAAACAGCTACAGGAAACCGAAATACATTTGAAGGCTACAAACTGTTTAAGGCAACAACTATAATGGGCAGTGGCCACTCATGCAGCTTTCCCCGTTGAATATTTCCCTAATTTCCGAAGGTACTCCTGTCTAATTGCTGTACCATTTAAGTATATCCATAGTTCATCGTGCAGGCTGGTGAGACATGTTGGTTGAGGCCCAGGCTCACCCCGGACTGTTCGATCAATCCGCAAGATCCTAGGTGATGGAGCATTTGATAGACCATGCACCTAGTATGAAAAAGTCGCGTTTCACTTCCCAACATTGACCAACAATAGTAGTTTCAGAAAACTTCTTACTCTCCCGAAGGGCTTAATCGTCTGGTAGAAACTGAAAGACTTTGAGATTCGTAAACAAAATTTAGGCGATCTTATATTAAGAAAGTCAGAGGAAGGCAAAAAATGCGAGTGTTGAATGAATTTAGAAATGCCTCCACAGAGACATACATTTCTCAACAAAAAGAAAAAAACTTTGTCGTGGTTTTCTGTGGTCACTTTGCTTAAGATTCACTCTCTACCTAACGTTAATTTACAGCAAATGTTAACCGTTAGCGAACAAAGTAGGTGACATGCGAAAGAACAAAATTAAGACCTTTTGCTTGTTAACATCGCCAGAGGTCGGTGTCTTTTAAGGTCGTCAAATCTATGTCATTCTTCATGTTGGAAGTGATAATTGACTTCAATGACTAATTTTGTAAACGTCAAAAAACGCGTTACGCCCAAGCATCACTACCTTCGTGTGATTTTTTCACAGAATCACGATCATGTATGGTGCGTTGGTTTGTTTTGCTTGCTTTGTACAACGGTTTCTTCCATATGATGTGTAAGAACTCCATGTGCTGTGTGTTGGAATGAAAACTGCATTACTCTTAAGTTACGAACTCCCCTTCTATCACATTTTCAAAACATTCTTGCGATACGCCCAAATGTCGCTCTTTTACTTGAGAATACGCCAAAATTTTAAGAAGCTGTTTATACAATATATGCAGTAAGAAACAGCGAAACTGGGATAATCCAAGAAACCATTTTCAGCGTTACGGCTCACTAAACGAAAAACAAAATCGCTCCAAATATCCGTCTTCCATCGTGATTGGTAGCCACTAGGTTAATTTGCACGTGTACCACCTGGACAGGCCTACTGATCCTTGATCAAAGGAATACTCCCAAAGAACATCATCCACATCTCCCTCTCAGTCATGCGAGAAACTCAATATTTACCAACAGATCATGCAATGCACACATTCTAGGTTTAGCCACTAAGTGAAACGTTTTTTTTTTTTGCTCTAATTTATCCGCACGCATTTTAGTTTGCTTTTACGCTAGATTCACCACGTATATTCAGCAATAGAAGAAAGAAAACAAACAAAGAAACGAAGAAACCATAAATCGATAAAAGTGCACCCAGACCAGAGACATATTTTCTGTGCTGAGCCAATGTCAACATTGAAAAACTGAAACCATACGCATATCAAGTTAAGTCTAACAACAGAAAAATAAATCATAAGAAAATCAAAAATGAAAAAAAAAAAATATTGTAATAAATTGAAGAAAGAGATGTGAAAACACAAAGAAGAAGAAAAAAAATTGCAAAACATTTTATAAGAAGAAACGATGAAGTAGAAAAGATAAGGTGCTAAAAACAATAAACCATGAGACTCTCATGTACATTAATTAGGCTCTCTCTCTCTCTCTGTGTCTCAGTCTCAGTCTAAGTCTTGCTTCCTGTATCACTTTGTCCCACTATCGTTTTCCTGACAAAAAAAAAAATTGCAACCGATTCACAGAGGTGAACCCTTTTGCTTGTGACTAACTTGAATGTGTATTAACAGGACTTCTCTTTGCTTCTACGACACGAATTTGGATTCTTCTACGTAACGATGTATTTATCTAGATTATGTTCCCTTTAGTTGTGTAAATAAGTCGTTTGTTTATGTTTATTGAGACCTACACACATGCATATACAAGAAAATCATATATGAGATACGTACATATATATAGGTATATTCGAAATACAATGTGTATGTTTATTGTGCTATGTTCTATGTTCTTTTATTTTCATTTTCATTGCCTTCTGAACCAAAGCTTTTTTCGATAACTCTCTTGGTGCAACCGTTGTTCAGGGTCACTAGGACCGGAGTTCTTGTCCTTGAATGGCCCTGCCTTAGATTTGAAACACTCTAACTTCAACTTCATACGCAGATGCTCTTCAACATGATCCAGGAGTCTGCAAGAATTTGAATGAGGTTAATGCAAGGAACTACAACTGTACTGAAATGATTCTTCTACGCCTGGTCTACTTCCTTGATTGTATTTTTGGGTGAAGGGTCAAAATTTGAAAGTGTTGTGCTCGGAAAAACTGTTGTCTGAAAGCTATTTTTGCAAATCGAACTTTACTTTCCCGCGGAACACATTCAATTTGTAGTCAAGAAAGTTCATTTGTCTTCCTACTTTCTGTGCTACTGCCGACAGTAAGGTAGTCTTTAGTTTGTCATGCAGTAAAATGTTGGGTACTAGCAGCAAAACAACGAGTAATCCTCCACTTTTTTGAGTCTTCTTGAGGTTATGGGCGAACTTTGACTTCTCACAAACCATTCGCATTCGACCTCATATTTGTGTCTGTTAAAATTAGCCGAAGATAACCAGCGATTAGTATACGTGTAACCTCCATATTTATGGTCAGATTGAGGTCATACTTCTGCCACTAAACGAAAGATTTCCAGTTCGAATCCGAGGCAGGAGAAACAGCTTCCATACTTTCATAGCTCGAAATCCGCTAATTTACTATCCGACAATGAACAGTCAGGCCAGCGATCTGTAGACGTCTAGGAAAGTCTTGTTTACTTCCTTCCAACTAAATGTAGAGTCTCCGCTTCATTTAAGGGAATACAAGTCAAATAGTGTACAAATCAAACGGCTGCTGAAGATCCACAACCCGATCCTTTGCAGGATATTTTACATACATAATCAAACAGCTCGGAACTGTAAAATGACAGATGGATAAACTGGAATTTCTGCTTAAAATCAAGAACAATTTGGCCCAAACTTTATTGTGAACACTCCAGATAACTGGCAGATCAGAGGCAAGGCTAGATGTGGAAACGCAAAAATTGTGCAAGGTCGCTATTTATAAAAAAAAAAACTAATCGTCCTCTTTGTAGATGTTTCATTAACATTTTATACCCTCTCTGGCCCTAGCACGGCCTTAAGCAACAGATACCTGGAAGCATAGGTTTAGGGTAAATTCCCGATAAGGATATTCAGAAAAGAGTTCTGTTCCTAATGAGTGTAGAGCTACCCTCCTTGGGGTCGCAAAAGGACTTGAAGAGTGGGTGGCTATTCTCGGATTCTTAGCTTTTCAGGCATTTCGGGATTGTGAATTTTGGAATTTTTATGACTCCCAATAGCCTGTGAAAGGGACAATTCTGCAGGTTTCTTAAAAGCTGCAGGGCTGTGTAACGCCCCATTGCACACGACCTAAGTTGGTTAAACAGTAGATTTGTACAAGTCTAAGTGTCTTCTCAAGGCATTTGTTCCTTTTATTGGTGAAGATACCCACCAAGGGGCACAGCGTCACATCGAGGGATTCATTTCTATTTAAGTGATCAAAAGAGTGTTAGTTTCAGCCTCTTCTGTCCACAGATATCCCCTTTTATCTTCTTCATTGGTTAACATCTTTTATTGTTGTTTTCATTTTCGCTTTGATATTGCACTGACTGATACTAAAAATTTGATGTCAATCCTGTTTCGAAACTGGTGGCTTTTTAAGCCTTTTTAAGTCTAGGGAAACAATACCACTTTACCACCTTATCGCTTAAGTGTCTGATATGGTTCCAGTCTAAGAAGTAACATTGAATTCTAAAAACTCTTCGCTTCTAAACACAATTGTCCAGCAAACCTCCCATTCACCTACAATTAAATTTAATTTCGTCGTCGGATATGACATATTTTAAAAATGGCCATTGAATCTTTGCCCAAAAGAAATGACATGTCTGTTTCATAGCCAGTCACTTATTCTAGCTTTCTGATCTTCTGTCAACTTGTTCATTGGACATTATTGGAGTTTCCGAATAAGAAAGATGTCGGAGTCTGTCGCAGTTATGTTCAACACGTGATAGAAATTGTTATACGCCAAAAATCATCCTCACGTTTTGAAGTTTTCAAAATTATTTCTGACCACTTCTGACCGCAATATCCGCTCAATTGCTCAGCAGTTTAGTTTTTATTCATAAACGTAGCCATTAATCAGTAAAAACAAAGCTATCGAATCATCAGAAACATTGTCTTGCGTCGAACCACTCCCCAAAAGTCTGGGTTCCATTTTCAGAACACCTCGCATTTTTTCACGGCACCATCTCTTTCGAGTCGCTGACAACACTCAAAGAGTTCTAATTGTTTCGAGAAGCTTCTCGAATCTCGCTGTTCGGAGTCGGCAAAAAAAACTGTAGGTTTCGTCGTCAAAGCGGGTAGTTGTTGTAAAAGCTAGCCGTTGTTCCCTTGTGGACCCTTGCGAATTGACATTTTTCTGAAGGCGAAAGAGACCATCTCGACCACGGATGAGTTATATTCAAATAATCCCAAGCAATCATGCACTCATTGAAATAAGAGAATACCTTCTGTCTTCTGTTTTTCGTTGGATTTTGTCAGGTGAACATATTGCCGTACGTACATTGTGATTCACCCTCGATTGGCTAATCGAAGTTTGAACTCTTTTTTTGCGCTCGTCAAACAAGTCAACATCCAAATAAACATTGCCCACTTTCTGTGTGACAAACGCAGGAGTACAAGTCGTAGGAATCGATGCCGCTGTTTTTGAAACAATAGAAGACCTTCTCAAATTGCAGAAACCTTTTGAAATCCTCGGATCATTGCCTCTTCCTCCCCACACATTAATTCAATGGGACCACACCACCCCTGTAGCCATCCAAAGCTCACTTGTTTATTGGGAGAGCATTGTTTACGTACAAGGGAGTATCCCCACATCACATAAAGGAAACAGATTTGCTTCCTTTTGGACTGAGTAGAATCAAAACACAAAAGTAAACACTCCTATTTCCCCAATCCCTTACCCATCACACACTGTCGCTCTGGTGTGGTGTTCGTCACCTGGATCATGTTGCACAGCAAAGTGAAAAGAGAAATCAAAATCCCCACGCAATCAGAAAGATATTCCTTTTTGTTTTAATTAGCGCGTCTTCCCTGCGATTATAATTTTTTTTTTGATATACGATTTATGTACGTTTATAAATAGAATAAACAAGAAAAAAACAACAAATTAAAAGAATATATAAAATAAATTAAATTGCCATTAACTAAAGTATAAATAAAAAACTATTTACATTAAGATTGAATAAAAAAAGAACAAACAGAAAAAAGGGAAAAAAGAACAGAACGGAATGGATATAAATAAAATTAACTATTTTAATTCTAAAAATTCGAAAAAAAAACATTATTCGAAGAATGGGAAATTCACAAAATGGATAAAAACCGAACAAAAACAAAACAAAATAAACATTTTTTGAATATACATATTTAATATATTTTTTAATCGCATTTTGATTTTTTTGATATTAACTTAATGTTTTTTATTATTATTGTAAACCTATAATATTACATGGAACATATATATATATAAAATAAAATTGAAAAAAAAAATGAAAGAAAATTAGAAAAAAAAAATAAACTCTTTTGTATTCGCAAGAGAACCAACCAACCAACCAACCCGTGCATTGAGTTTAGTTAATCGAAAGAAGAGGAGAGTATATGTATTTGCCAATTTATTACTGCAAGTAAATAGTGATTGTATACAAAGCAGAACGAAAACTGAAATGAATATGTTAGTTTATGGCTTACGAATGATTGAGTTTTGCATTAGACAAGGCATACAGACACCCTGTGTACTGCAAACTTGCTTTCAACACACGACGATGATGAAAATATGAAATGAAAATGAGTGTAAGAGGTTTATAAGAATATAAAATAAAATTTGAAAAAAAAAAAGAAATACTTATGAAGAATTATTATTACTTTACAGAGGCTGACTGATGGTGTCTTATTTGGGGAAAGGTCTTGTTTTTAGACGAGACTAGACGCTTTAGTGTTGAACTGATTTCATGCTTGAGGCACAATCACTACACCTTGGTAGGGAGCAAGGAAACCTCTGTTGGTCTTTGGGTCGCGGCGCCCAGTTGAGATCAGACAACCGCCTGCTCTGAGTCAGTAGGATGAACAATTTGCTTTAGACCAGTCAGCACAGTACACTAACTGCGTCTCTGCCCACCATACAGACACAACGATACTTCCCCACAGCCTGACACAAGTTCCAAGGGCTCTTACCACGCGTGGCACCAGAATATAACCTCATTTCAAGTTGTCACTAGCACTTAGGTTCCCTCAACACCCGTCTCTGGTAGCTGCCATCGCACCAAATCAAACCACTGATGGAACCAAATCTTTGCTTGGATTGGATTGGATTTGGTTCCATCAGTGATTCCACTAGTGAGACTAGTGTAAGGGATGTGATTTTGTATCATATTATCCGTAAATCCAGTCACATCATCTGGGAGGAAGTTAAAATTTCCATTTGGTAATAGCAATAATAATTGAATAGCACTACAGCCCACAAGGGACCAGGGCCTAGCTTCTACAACAACTACTCGTGTTGTGTGTGCTACTGTTCTCTCACGAGTAGAAGGGACCTACGGTTTTTTGCCGAATCCGAACGGCGAGATTTGAGAAGCTTCTCTAGACAATTAGAACTCTTTGGGTGTTGTTAGCGACTCGAAAGATGTGGTGCCGTGAAAAAATGCAAGGTATCCCTTCCGGGAATCGAACCTAGACCTACGACGCACCTACCCACTACGTCACTGCGACCACTTTCTATTTGGTAACCTTTTTTGTTTTGGTAAGCTTCTGAAAACAAACTTACAGGGAGGCAATGAAAACGAAAGTGAAGACCCAATCAGTAAATTCTGGTCCCAGCCATCTGCACACACTCCACTTCTAAAAGGAAAATCAAGGTTCTAGACAGAAGGCAAAGATGAGACAAAAGTCACAAGGTGGGCTGTCTACAGATTCTGTTTTTATTATTAGCTCGTGCCAGAAGGATTGCGAGAAGCCTTAAGCCCGATAGGAATCAATGCGCAACACAGGTGGAAGGTGTATAGGGAAGGGACCGACGCCCATTGGTCTTAAATGGCTATATGTGGCAAGGAGGGAGGTAACTGAGGTAGAAAAGGCATAAAGAACTAGTCACTAAACATAACCTTACGCCCGAAAAAGAGTTTAAGAATGAATTGATGGGCATTCCGTTCGAAGCGTGTTTTGCGGGTGAATTCGTGAAGGGCAGAAACTGAGCCAACTCAGTTGAGCTCATTTTGTTTAAATAAGGATAAACCTATGACGGAGACGAGGCATTTTATCGGTGGTCTAAACTGCCCATGAACTTGGCATGGACCGTTTATTGCTTTGGGTTCCAGCCAGTAGGTGAAAATATGTTTTTGGAGTCACCAGACAAGATAGGAGCGTTGGACTCAAACTTGGGGCGATGCTTTCGCATAGTTTAAGAAATCCTATCGTTCACTGGACCTACGCGGATCTGATCACCATTGCTTATGCGGACGACGTCGCTTTTAGTAGAAAATCGTCTTCTTGTGGCGCTACAGTACTGAGTGGACCTGAAAAACACCCTCAGATATTTAAGGGAAAAACCACTGAAGATGATTTCGAAATGGACCAAAAATTGTGGCCGGGGTGTGGACTCAGCTAAGACTGAAATGGTACTCTTTTCGAAAAACAACCAGACACCGAATATCATTCCGGCAAAACGAAAAAGAATTCCAATACCATTCCCGGATTAGGCAAAATACCTATTGGTTACATTAGACAGACAGTGTCGTCGTCGTGGCACAGTGGGTAAATGCTTCACCAAAGGTTCAGGTTCAATTCCGGATGTGAACCTCTTGCATTTTTCACGGCACCACCTCTTTCGAGTAGCTGACAATACTCAAAGAGTTCTAATTGTCTATGGAATAGCTTCTCAAATATTGTCGTTTGGAGTTGGCTTAAAGTTGCGCACTCAAAGTTGGTTGAGGCCCTTCATCACTTGTGTACACCATCTCAACGTGGGCCATTCTCTGCTGCGTTGCCACAATGGCTCGGATTCGAAGACTTATCGGATCGGAGGATACGCTTTACACGGCCATCTTAAGCATTTTATCCAATGACGCTTGACCAGCGCTTGCCACTCTACAGCCCTACAGTTCGTTGTTAAGTTTCCCTTCAGATTCCATCAACGCAACTGGACAGAAAATCGCACACAGAAGTTTTTACTCGAAAAGGGTAAAGACTTCTTCGGCCCTTTTAGTTAACGTCCAACTTTCCGCGCCGTAGCCAGTTTAGTCCTTCGAGATAGGGCTCTGTAACTCAGTTCAATATCTTCATATTTGTCCAACGAATCTGTTCTTATTGACAACTGTTGTTTTAGCTCCTACTCACCGTTCCCCGCCAGTACCCCCCTAATTACCAAAAACCATGAAAAACGTCCTGAAAGTAGCAAATTTTCAAAAGATTTTCAAGAAAATCATATTCTCAGCACTGAATCCACTCACTCACACATCACGAAATTCCTCCTATTGCATGGCAGTTCCGTAGGCAGCACCAAACAATCCGTTTTTCTCCCTTCCACTTCAAACACCACCCATCGGATGACATTTCAGAAGCCAGCGCTAAGGCGAGACAACCACTGTACGCACATACGGTGTCTTATTGGAGGAGAGCAAAGAGAACGTCACGTCACTCCACTTCACATTTCCCAACTCACTTGGTCCGCTCCGGACGGTCGCTGATTTTTCATTTATTTGTCAAAACCATTCGATTTTTTTTTTCGTCGCTCTTCAAAACGGGAAAGTACAGGTGACGGACGGAGCGCTCACGCTAGCAATACCACCACTTCGTCGAATCAAACGCAAATCGCAGGCAAAAAGTGCAAAAAACAGGGAGAACGCAAAAAAAAGTGACAGCCGCGAGTGTAAGACGAGCAAAATCAATCTGATCCGTGTCCTCAGATCACGAAATTGCAAAGAAAGATAGAATTAAATGTGTTTCCGTGGATTTGTGTACCATTAGTGAATTGCGGCTTTGAGTACAGAGACGGACCTCGCGGATTGAAGCATGAAGTTCTCGTATAAATCTCGCATTCTCAGTTCACAGCAGCTGAAGAAGCTGTCCGAACACAAATACTCCTGCTCGAGTACAAGCCTCATCGATCCGTTGCTGCAGCCCTGGTGGAACTGGCTGGTCTCAAAAACACCCCTTTGGCTAGCGCCAAATTTAATAACAATTATCGGATTAGTCGTGAATATCGTTACAACACTGATTCTGATATCGTAAGTAGAAGCTACGTTTTTTTTCACAGATTTATTAGTGATGGGGATGAAATTCCCCCCAAAGGGGGTGGTGAGTGAATTGAAATTGCGTTTGAGGTTAGATTTGAGGTTGCTCTTAGGTCAGACAGCTGGTTCTGATTGGAGGCAGATTGCGTTGTAGAAGCGTTGCCAGATAACACGGAAGTTATGTCGAAACATTGGTTGGCTTTTGTGGTGATTGGAGCTTCTTATCAACATCTTTTAATGGGAATTGATTGGAGGTGAACTAGGGGTGGGGAGTATAAGTGTTGTTACATGTTCGTCATTGGTGTGAAGCGTGAGGGTTCCACGTAGTTGTGCGACTTTTTGGGATTTTGGTGGCACCTCAGAGTGTCTTTTAAAGTTACTGTGGAGCTATTGTGGCGGCAAAACGTCGTGACCATATGCTTCACGCAGGGAACATGATGGCAGTCGTCGTTTTTTTCTTGGAATGTCAAAGCGCAGTTCAGGATATCTTTCAAGCCAACTGTGGGCTTGCACGACATGTGATTCAAACATCGTTTCGATCACTGCTCGTCTGTCCTTATGTAATTCTGTAGGCAACTGAAACTTAAGGGAAAAGTTTGACATTAACAGCAAAACGTGCAGTATGGAAGTAGCATCCACGCATTCTAGTGCTCCACTATTATGATTCTCCTGACAATGGAAAGTAGGTTTCTGATGAATTTCAAGGTAAACTCTGACAGTCGGTTCAGTTTTCTTAAACATGCGTCTTTGTAAATCTTCCACATGATCGCCTGATACTTCAAAGCGTCATCAGAAAATGTTTAAATGAATTGGGAGAGCCTTCCACCTTATGGGTAGTACATTCCTTTTCTCATGCGTCAAACGTTCGACAAATGGGCTATCCACGAAGTCATGCCACAATTTGAACTTACTACGTTTAGGAGGAATCCTTAAATTCCGCGATCACCGTCGATGCGGAAAATTTTCCAGAGACGAAGCAATTGGCGGGCGGAGGATAATATCACAGACATGAGTGCGCACTAAATTATCAGAATAGCAGGGAATTTTCTTATCTAATCCCCGCAACAACACCAAAACAGCTATCGGCTTGTTTGCTTTGTTTGCAAACACCGTCTGATAGGTTGTGCCTCATGGTAGTCATATTTTTCATATCTCCACCTCAAAATTATGCCTCTAAATCCACTTGGCATTGAACTTCCAGAAATGCAACAACTTCCACTCGGCTAAGTGCCAAAAATCCCACCGAAGCAAATACACGCTTTGGATGTAAGAACTGACATCATTTTTGTCTCATCGTGCACTCATTCACTCGCAGTCAGCCATCCGACAGCAGCTATTTTTAATCCAAGAGAAGCCCTTTTAAATTGAATTATTTACTGACGAAGAAAAGAGTGGGTAAATTATTGATTTCTACACGTTGTACAGTCGATTCGATTCTCGGCCTTCTATCAAGCTTCTTGAACGACTGCACGACCTGACAGACTTTAATTGAATTTCAAAGGCGGACGCGTGAAGCATTTTCCCATGGGACGAGAAAGACACTGTGCACTTGTCTATTTTTCTGATTACAGCTGACTTATGCAAGCTTTATCCCCTCAGGGTCAATGATATTCAACTTATGCAAAGTTGCTCTAATTTGCTCTGAGACAAAGCGTACGCACATGCAACGGAGTGCGAAGAAACTTAGAACTTATGCAGGGCCAAAAGTGCACAGAATAGGGGAGGAGGATGCAAATTGAATTTATTCAAACTTAATCTATTTTTAATTATCTGCAGCATTGTCTTTGTCGTGATGCTCGCTTTCGTCTTTGTCTTTGTCGTCATCGTCGCCATCTATCTGTTGGTTAGGATCGTTCCCTTGTCGCAAGTAAGCAACGCGTTGCCAGAAATCTGTCGTATGTGTACATGAAGATTTCCTCACGATTTTATGTAATTTCATTCATAAATCACATTGCGCACAGTTTGTTACCGAGTGTGCCTAGTCTATTTTTGGGACTTTCACTTGGAATTGGGGGCGTGCTACAAAACTTAAGCATCAACTTGTTAATCGCCTTGTCGGAAGTGCTTATAGAATAGAACCAGTTCCCAACCTAAACTTAAAACCAAACTCCCCGATTTAGGGATTGTCATATCATCTTTTAATCTCGAGCCCAAATTGTCCAATCTTTCACGTGCGTTTAATGACACTTTCTTCTAAGCGATTTCCATAAATCATCTCTACTTTGGAGAGACCAGTTTTTGCCTCATTACCATTGCGATAGTACCAGTTTCAGTGGCATAGACATCGTTTCTCTAAACTGAAACTGAATATGTTCCAGCGCATACCATCCATCCATCTTGACACAGATGTGTGCTGTGTATAGTGCAATTTCAACACTCGCCGCCGCCGCCGCCGCCGCCGCTGCTCAAATGGTGATTGCTTACACATCGCCTGATGTGCTATACCGTCTCTCGCTCTCTGCAAATGACTCACTTGAAGTCAACGGCATTCAGAAAAGAGCAATTCAACTGAAACGGGTGATTATGACATAATTATACATATGTATGAACGCGACGCGCACAGGTGATCCAAGCGCGAAGCGTGTGTGCGTACGTGGAAAGTTTGATAATTATTCGAGCACTTCCACTTCAGCGGCGAGGAGATTGATCAAATCGATTCAGTGATGGATGCGAACGACGGAGAGATGTGTAAGTTGACCCTTTCCCCAGAGTTGAGGTATAAATGAGCTTGTATCAATTAATCTGTTTATAATGCCCCCATCCGCAGACGTATTGCGTATTAGAAGTCAGTTTCTGAGTCACATTGCTGTTCGTCAGCTTGACTGATACTTTGTTTTCTAGTTGAAAGCAAAGGTTACGATGCTGGGGAGAAAGTTATGAGCCAAGGCAAAGTCTAAAGTCGAACGGGAATGCTTGGTGTTGCTGCTGACAGGGCGGCTTCTGATCTATTTCATATTCATCACGTTTATTTCCCTGTGTTCGAAAGCGGAACCCGTTAGGGAAGGAACTCCTCACTAATTCATGAGTTTATTTTGAGAGTTGCTATGTGACCTATTTCGTGTGGTGAACGAACAGATGTTCATCGAGGTTTTAAGAGACACCTTCTAGTGCCAGAGTTGATGGGATCATTACTCGAGGTACTTAATTGCGCCTAATAACCGTCAGCCATAATCGATGAAATAATGACAGTAGATACGAATCGAAGTGAATTGCCCGCTTGTCAATAGCTGGTAATGTCAACTCCTGTGGAGGGGTTGAGAAATGAAGGGCGATTTTAAATTGAGGGATAGGCATCAGTTAATCGATGCTGTGCTCTTGCTCTCCATCTACAAAAGCACTGACTCCCTGATCACAATTGACTTGCTGTCCCACTTATTTCCCGTTTAATGGCCTGAACTTAAATTCTCTGCTAATAACTATCGACCACCAAAAACATTCTTTCTCATATCCCCAATCACAGAGCTCGTCTACGATTGCAACATTATCTGTTGTATCTGTTCGCTGCCACCTCAGTATGTCACACTCTGTGGTGTCACACACTCTCCGCTGTGTTATCACGCAAAACCTTCAAGCGGCCTCGGGCAATGTGTTGCTATCTCGGTATTAAGCGCTTTAGTTGCATTATGACGGGGGGAGGTACAGGCATATAAGCCGGCTCAGCTTGTTTTCGGTGTGAAATTAGGTCGATCCGGGGTGTCGGTGGCGACGAGGTGTGCGGCCAGACGTCCAGTGCACAATCAGCGACTATGTTCTAAAATCACGTGTTTAAGAGATATTGAGTAACAACAAAGAGAGTGTGTGTGAGAAAGAAAAAGAGAGCGAGAGCGAGCAATGAGACCTCCACGCTGGGTAAACGTGTCTGCTCTAGTCGCCCTCTAGCAATTCGCATGACTAAATAGAATAAAGTGCTTAAGTGACAATTGAAATTTCATCAATTTGCACTTTGACCCAGCATCGAATGACGGACAGGAATTAGATTTATTTTACAGTCAGCCGTGGCTCTTGATAGCGGTGCTGACGCGGAGGTCCGGTTTGATAAGGGACAACATCTGTTTGCGAATTCATCGCAATCTTAATCTTCAGGGAGGATGCTCGGGGCATTGGGTTGATAGGAGAGAATAAGGTGTTTTTGAATTTGTATAATTTCGAAAAATCTCATGCATGTTCTTTTTTTTTTCTCATTTCAGTTACAGTCCCGATGGCACAGTACCTCCACCACGATGGACATGCCTTCTCTGCGCCATCGGTTTGTTTATCTATCAAAGTCTTGACTCGATAGACGGTAAGCAAGCGCGTCGCACAAACACATCCTCCCCCCTGGGCGAACTCTTCGACCATGGCTGTGACTCAATATCAACGATATTTGTTGCACTCTCCGCGTGCATATCGTGCCAATTGGGACACTACCCCAATTGGTTGTTCTTCCAGGTAAGACTCATCCCCCCTCGCCCACCATCAACATATGTCTCATCTCTTCTCTCTTCTTTCAGTGCTTCTGTGCCATAACACTGTTCTATTGCGCCCACTGGCAAACGTATGTCTCGGGGACTTTGCGCTTTGGCAAGATCGACGTCACAGAAGCTCAAATCACCATCATGGGCATCCATGTGGTCTCTGCCATTTTTGGACCCGAAATCTGGGTGGCAAAGGTAAGCTGTCGCCGTGAGTGGACTCTCTTGATGATGTTTCCTTATCATTTCTCTTAACAAAACAAAATTTCCAGCAGTTTTAGGTTTTCCAAAGACATAACAAAAACAAAATTTTGAACTTCCTCCTACAGCTTCACGTTGTCGTTGAATTGAAACAAAATTGCGGAAACGCTAGCACACTTTCGATTTTCTCGCTCACTCCTCACTGCCCACAGTGGCACAGTGTGTGTGCGCGCGTGTATGTGTGTGTCGGTGTGGTTGCAGCAGATTTTTTTTTTAATTATTTTCTGTTCGTATTTAATTTCATATCTTTCAGTTTCAAGCACACTCATCACTTTTTAACCGACTTTATGTTTTTGTTTCAAAGTTAATGATTATCTAATTTTGTGCATATTTTACGTATTAATCATTTGTTGACGATGACTACACCAAATAAGTCGCTATCGAGAGAGGCTTTATTTAAGTATCATTTTTTTTTTTTGCATAAAAGAAAGTCGATGTCGAGTGACGTCTAGGAGTATTGATGCGAAGTGATTTGAACATGTGATGATGAAAGTTCGAGGCATTGGACGTGGGGGATTATATTGTGGTTGTCTTTTGTGGGGAATCTATTGAGGGTGGGGGTTTGGGGGAGTTTTCTGTGGGAAGATTTGTCAACGAACATTTACAGGAGACCGATAAAGTGCCTGCACTGCGTGACCTACGTTTCAGTTTTATTTCATAAATGTGAGAGAAGTTATCTTTGCAATGTGACTTGATTTTATCAGCAAGTGAGGTAAGGTTGAGTTGCAGTTACAAAGACCCTCACAGATCAATAGATCAGCAATGATATCTGACTGTCAATACTCTTATATTACTTAAGCCTCATACAGTCAATGCTTCGTTTCGACCCAGCCGAGACGAGGTGTGTACTCTTCTTCTGACATCCAACAATAGCAAATGCTTTGGAGCATTTAATGGAAGGAGCAGTAAGGACGCCATATGCAAATGGATTCCTCCATTCTTTTTGCTGTTATAAGTTTTCTGGCTTTGATCTGCTACTGATCAAACTGGCAAAGGCTGAGTTTAACTACAAAACCTATTTATACTAGAACTAGAGGTCGCCTAATATGAGTTTAATTTCCCTTTCAGTTCTTTAACATCTGCCTCAGTTATTGTATGACTGATCCAACCGATTGTGGCGATACAGCGCTGACAGTGTTCTAGTTTTTTCAATCTACTCTTTCTTTGAATGGCATTATACCCCGTGGTGGACCTGTGCTTCTACCAACATGTTTCTTCATCTATAACGATCTCTTTCTAGCTGCCTTAAATTATGCACCCAAAGTTGTTTAAGGTCCTTCCCCTCCTTTGTGTGTTGTTCTAAGCACACAAGCCTGCCTAGTTAATTTAATAAACGTTCTCTTTACAATCTGAAGAACGCTGCTTCATGATTCCATCTCCAAAACCACTTAAAGATGTCAGTGTTGATCTGTCTGTTATGAAGGGAAAAGGAGGACGTTTAGGATTCATTCAGTCCCGAGCACCTTGCCCCTCTAATAATGATTTCAAATTTATGGAGCAAGATTACAATTCATTACGACTTCACAGAACCTTATACAGCACAATGATTGGTTAAATTTTGTACCCCTTGAGGTGGCTTGCACTTTCTAAACTTGACCTATTCCTCCTCTATTTTCCGTGTGTATATGATTATCGCGATATAAAGCAAATGGAAAGACAAATACGGTATAAAACAGTAGGAAAAAATGTGGAGGCAGCACTTAACCAGAGAAGAAACCAAAGAAGCTCTGGAAATCAACAAAACTGGTCTGTAATTGCTGCATGAAGCATAAAGAAGATATGAACTGCCACTTACACAAAATTGGGATTATTAGCACAGTTATCTTCAGACACTGTGGCAAGGGCAAAGGAATGAGAGAACATTTAGTTACAGTCTGTTCGAGGTTTTCCTTTGCTAGATATAGAACAATCAACAAAGCAATAGGAACAAGGAAAGGCATTCCATTTTGGAAAGTTTATAATAACAATTTAGTGGCACTTTAGTTCACAAGGGACCAACGCCTAGCTTCTACAACATCTACTCGTATTGTGCGTGCTACTGTTCTCTGACGAGCAAAAGGGACCCACAGTTTTTAGCCGATTCCGAACAGCGAGATTTGAGAAGCTTTTCTAGACAATTAGTACTCTGAGTGTTGTCAGCAACTCTGAAGAGGTGGTGCAGTGAAAAAATGCAAGGTGTTCCGTCCGGGAATCGAACCGAGACCTTCGGCGTGTGGGTCAACGCCCGTACACATTTCACCACGGCGACCACCATTTGGAAAGTTGTAGAAAAGGCAAGCTTTAGATCAAAGAGTTTGCAAAGAACTAGGTGCAACACTCTGTGTCCTTAAGTTCTATACGTTGAATCGCAGATGTCACCAGAACTCTTCCCTAAAGAGTGTGCAATGAATTAGGTGCAACACTCTGTGACCTTAAGTTCTATAAGTCGCATCGCAGATGTCTCCAGAGCTCTTTCCTAAACGAGGTACGCCAACAATACATAAGTGTATTTTATCCGTGATATACCTGGATTAAGACGAATCCATCATGATTTTCCCACAGAAGACAACAGATCACAAATTTATAACCCCTTCCACGTCCTCTCACTCAACAAAATGAACTCGTTTCCTGTTCCAGACATCATTTACTCGCATGAGAGAGATAGAATTCCCTTCTCTTACTTCATTTGCATGCAAATATAAAACCAAAACTCATCGCGTGACAAAAATATAAATAATTTTTTTTAAGAAAAAAAGAAACTTAGATCAAAATAAATTTAAGCCAAACAAAAACAAAAAATCCACTTCCTCATCCAACTTCATAGATATTTAACATTGAGATATGGACATCGCTTTCACTTATGACCATTGTCTGTGGTGTATGGTCGTTATCTTACATATTCTCAGTAATTTTGGCAGGCGGTGTTGGAAAGAACGGCTCCACAGTTGCAGTAAGTTCGCAAATCTCTTCACAAAAAAAAACAAAAATCTACAACGACAAATACAATCTTTTGGCTACAAGCGCAGTTAAAGCTTTTTTGTTGTTCTAATTCTAATTATTTTAAGTATGTTTTTTTTTGTTATTTTAATTAACTTGTAAGGAAAACAAAAGTCAAGCGAAGAATTGCAAGTTGAACTAAAATAAGCGAAATAATAATTTTTTTTCTGGGAAATTTACTCGTATTGTATTCTCTTTTCTAAGTATAATGTGTCCTTAATGGCATGACCTAGAATACATATTTATTTATTATAAGTTGTGAAACAGTGGACCTGCGGTAATCGGAGACAGTCGAAAGCAGTGTCGTGATGCTTTTATTGAATTTGAAGACATACTCGTGAAGAGGATTTGTTTGGGAGAGACGAAGAGCGATGGAAACAAAATTCAATTCAGTTCTACGACCGCTACTGTAGCCCCACTCAAACTGACGCAATGCATGACTCAGAAAGTCGTGGTGTCAATGAACATATCGCGAAATAAGCAATTCATGTAATCGCGTCAAACTACAAACTTTCAAAAATTTTGAATTACAGGAGATACCTGTTTCGACCATGGTTTGAATTATCGGGGGTCCATTGTATCACGTATTTTTTTCGTTTAAGAAAACAACAAGTCTCTTGAGAGATTTTATGTAAAGAATGTTATAAAGCATAGAGCCTGCATATATGTACACTTTTTTTCTTTCTTCTGTTTCTCTTATTTTTTCTATGTGTTTCCTTGTGTTCATTTGTTTTTTATTTTATTTTATTGGCGATGTAATCTGTGTCCTCTCTCCTCCTCGTCTATCTATTTTCTTCTTATTCCGCAGGAAACAAAAAAAAACAAACAAAAACCTTTAAATTGAAAATGTGAAACTTAAACGTAAATAAATAATAACAAATGGATTTTCATTCCATTTCTCAAAACAGATACCAGTGATCGGCGGTAGATGGAATTATATTATCCTAGTGGGGATAACGTTTTGTTATTTTTTGAATGTGTTAGCATTTTCGAAAATGTTCGTTGAAGGCGGGAGCGGAAAGAATGGTTCATCTGTTGCTGTAAGAAAACTTAATTTCTCTCTCCTTCTTGTATTAACCACAAAACAAAACAAATTAAAAACGAACAACAACAACACTGAAAAACACTCAAAAACAAAAAATAAACACTAGCTCGCAACACGATCGCAATGCATATCTGCATCCCATTGAACAGCAAAATTCTCGTTTCCCCTCCGCATCACATCGGATGATTTTGATGCGGTGCACTAACGCTTGATGCATTTTGGAATTACAATTTATCTTGGAATGTAACAGGAAGCGTACTCATTGCAGTAGTGTTGTAGTGTTTGCTTGGTTTGGAATCCCGACTTGGCTGCCAAAGAAGTTGCGATTGCGCGATTAGACTAAAATTTTGTTCCATCATTTGTGGCTCGTCTACTAACTAACATAATGAATCGATCAATTGGCCAAGTTTGTTTAATTTTTTTTTTTCAAAATTTTGATCATCCCTTCATTGATAATTCTAGTTTGTATGAATTTTGTATAATATTAGGCGGGGTTTCTGTGGGGAAAAGGATTTAGTTGGCTAACTTTATGTGAGTCAAGCTTAAAGAGAGGTAGTGGTAATTTTATTGTGCAACGGAAAGTAAATAAATATTTGAATAGTTTTAAGGGTTTCTCATTGAAGAAAGATGAAGAAGTTTAATGAAGAATATTCTTCCAGGAAGCCATGTTGTTTTTAGGCTTAATTTTAATAAGTTTTGAGGCTTATGAAACCAGTCGAAAATATAAGGTAGTCTTTTACGATCGGATAATTTATCCCTTACTTAGGGAGACGTTTTAGAAATCATAAGCTAATCAAGATTTCTTTAAACAACCTCTAAGAAATCTTAAGAAAGTCTTGGGAGGATCGGAAATTCTTCCAGGAAACCATGTTGTTTACTTTTAATAAGTTTTGAAGCTCTCCACTTATGAAACCAGGCCAAAATATAAAAGACCCTTTTACGAGCGGATAATTGAGCCCGTCCTAGGGTTGTCCGTAAGTATGTGGGCGTTTAAGAAATCATAAACTAATAAACTTCTCTAAGAAATCTTAAGAAAGTTCAGGAGAATCTTTGTTGCACAGATAATTTTCCACAAGAGCACGGTGACCCTGCTGTTGTTGGTCTAAGTGGGCTAGACTCCAATTATCTTCCTCGTGGAACACGTCGATATGGATATACTACTACCCTACATACAGTGGACGCTATAGTCCTAAAATTTGTTTAATTGTTGTTTGAACTCACTCAAATCCCATAATCAGCTATAAGAATGTAACAAGTTCAGGACATCGTAAACATTCCAACCGTCAAAGGTTCTGAGTACGAATTCCGAACCAATAGCTTCCTTATTTCAGGGCTTTACATTTTCCAATATGCTGGAGTCCGTTAATAAACAAACCGGCAAGAGCGGTGTCTTGTCTTCCATATTTCACAATCTTTATCGATTGTCTTTGTCCACACTGCTTTCTGTAGCCTTTATAAAACTATATACACTACACCCTTCAGAGACGACATTTAATGGTTGGTCGTGCAATACAATACATGCAGTTGCGATAGAGTTGGCTGGCCCCTTGTCCTTCAACTCGAGCTCATCTGCGTAGCCTTAAAAAAGTACATTAGCACTCAATATCTGAGTTTGCTGTATATCTTTATCCGCCCCAAATGCAACAAATTATTCGTTCCAAACACTAGTCCAAGTAATTTGGGACTAGCTTCAGGACTGAGTACCAATATCACTGCACAGCTTTATGCCTTGGAACTTGTGGCTCCTATTCTTTCACTAGTGTACTAAACTTGCCTCAGTAATTTTATTTAGCGAAGGAAATAATGTCGATCATCGATCTCTCTCCTCGGCGTCACAAAACATTTCCCAGAAAAGTTGTTGCTCTAAACTTAAATGAAAAAAATGTCCGGCGTTACAGACCACAGAGGACCAACGCCCAGCGTCTTCAATCGTCTTCTCATGGTGTGCGTGCTATTGGGCTCTCATTGGTAGAAGGGGATCTATAATTTACTGCCGACAGCTAACAGCGGAATCTAAGAAGCTCTTCATAGGCAAATAGTACTCGTTCAGTGTTGTCATCTACGTGAAAAAAAATAGGGCTTCGAAAAAATACGAGAAATCCAATCCATGAATCGACCCTGTGATCTTCAGTATTTGAGTCGTTACATGTACCCACTACGCCGTGGCCGTAACTGCTCTGAACTTAATGTTTATCACCATTCACAAATACACGTGGCGCCCAACAAGAGACTCAGTTACTTAAAGCTCTCTTCCTTCATATTTCTGTTCCCTTATACTTAGTTATTGATGCCGATGGGAAGCAAATAGCAACTAACGTCCGATTTCCATCATTTTGAAAACAATGCTACTGCTGGATTGACACCCAAACAAAATTGGCGCCCAACTTGAAACTTTTTTTTTTCAAAAAAGGTTTCGGTCTCTTGCGGTGACTTAATATGAATCTTTTGCGAAAGTTAAGTACTGATTCCTTGTGAATTTTTTAAAGAGCCTGATTCCTGAGAGCCGGCAGGTTTTCCTGTTTTAAAAGTCAATGTTTCCAAACTTAAAGAGTTTGCTTCAACTTTCTCTTTCGCAGAAGTACAAAGTGCGTTGGCATTTTTACCATTAGTAAACAAATTTGATCACACCAATCGTTTTACGAAATAACAACGCCAGGCAATGGAAACACTTTTCATTGCAAATAGTCCTTCAGTATCCTATAAACCGTTTTACTTGTAACGCCAGTGTCTCTGTCTTAAACCCAAGACTGACCGAATTCTGCCCTCAGTCGGGGACGGTCGACTCTAGTTGACTACTTAAGAGCGCGGCTTCCTGCTCTAAAGGCCAAGTTGTCCTGCTTCAGCAATCATTTCCTTCTCGAAACTGGAGACTGTTGTAGGAAGACCTACCTATCTTGTCTGGAACTCCCTTGTCTATGTGGTTATATGATCGAGCCATTGGAACAGACAGACAGACTACAAATAGATACAGAATTCGTAATTCTTAGGTCGTTTAAATGGCTCTACAGCGACATGCGCCTAGTCAAGCGTCTTCGGATACAACGCTTAAGATGGTTAGGCCATGAAAAGCGTATGAGCACCACTGCTCCGGTTCGAAAAGTCTTCAATTATGAGCCACTGGGACAACGCAACAGAGGAAGACCTAGCCTGAGATGGCGCACATAAGTGGAAAAGGACGTGTGCCAAGTTGGAGTGCGCAACTGGAGGCAGCTGGTGAAGATCGTGCTGGCTGTTGGTTGAGGCCCAGGTCCACCCCGGACTGTAGCGCCACAAGAAGAAGAAGAAGTGGCTGCCATCATTTTTTCTCTGTTTCTGAGGAGGAAACAAGGAAGGAAAAACAAAGCCGCAATAAAGTCTGCCTGATTGTGAGAATTTCGTGAAATGACACAAGACTTTTGCGAGGAAAATGTTTTCACATTCAATGACAAGCATGCTTAACCTTGTTGTTGCTAAATAGTAGAGGCCTGAAGTTAATTCTATTCCATTTCCATTCCATTGCAACTTTAAAGTGCTTCGTCTTTTTTCCCTCACTGCTTTTGAGAATGCTGAGAGTCGTTAAACAATCAGTTGCTCCCTCTTTGTGGTACAATCACAAAGTTTTAAGACACAGCGCCAAAAAGTCGCATCATAACATAAGTTACACACCCTTCTCGAAGATTTTCTCAACCCCCCAATTCGGTTTCATTTCTGCTTCACTTATACAAGAGCAAACACTTTTCGGCACCTTCCAGCCTAGCCGAAGAATTTTCAAAAAAAAAACAAGTTGTGTCCCCACTTGTAGAGGGACAGGAGTTATAGACGGAGGACACCACCAAAAAACCACAATGACCTGGTGACCATGATGCCAATACGCCATTTGCTTTGTTGTTTTCTTTTTCTTTTGATTTTCCGTTTGTTTTTCATTTCAATTTCATTGTTTTCTTTTATGGTTTCGGTTTATTTCTATGTCACATCTCCTCCCCCCCTCCCCTTTTGAAGCACTGCAACAACAACACTAGATCTTTTTCAGCTTCAAAGCGTGATCAGCGATGGGAAGCAATTTACACACAAACTTGAGATTTGATCACATTTTTGGTTGTCCTTTGAGTTTTTTTTTGTTTCTTTTGTCTTCACATTTGAAGAGTATCTATCTGTAGTTTTCATTTTTCAAAAAGGAATCCAACAAAAAACAAACAACAAAATTTTATATCATTGATTTAGCTCCCATACACAGGACACGATGTAAGATTTATGCCGCTTTGCTTTGCATTCGGCATTGACATGTTGCTAGCACTGCGCTACGCGAAGGTCGTTATGACTGGAGGTTGTGGAAAGAATGGATCATCAGTTGCTGTAAGGAACTGAAAACTTTTTTGCAAAACAAACAAAGATCACAGAGGACGTGCGCACAACGCTGGGAAAAGTGTCTTGTAAATTTGTCAAGTTTCCTGTTTTGTTTTTGGTTTTTTTCTTTTCACGCCAGAAGTCAAGAGACCCGAACTTCAGCTTCAACAAATTTACACGCGTTTTCCAGTGCGTGTGCGACATGTGTGTGTGTGTGTGTGTTTTTCGAGAGGTTCAATAAATTGTTTTTGGTTTTTTTTTTCTACATAATCCTTGGTAGTGCCAGAACACAAAACACCTAGAGTTCTTTTAGCAAGTGTGCCGCTGTACATACATACATGACTCGATCGTAGTTAGATAGTTTGATGATACACAAAAAAAAAGCTCTCGTTGTGGTTATATCTCGCTCTCACGTTCTCTCACGCTCTTTCGCCGTCCTGTGGAGGCGCGATTAGAGGCTAAGTCACCAGCAGAAACAAGATTGTGTTGCGTCTTTTAAAAATAGTTAGCCCGCTCTCCGGTGGTTGTAGTTTGTAGTGCATGATACGCTTAAGTTTTGTTCTGCTTATTTTTTTTTTTAATTAACCTGCACGTGCATTGTTTTTCGTTTCAAGTGTCGTGTGTCATTGTAAATTTGCTTAAACACTAAAAATCCAAGTAAAAGCCAAAAGAAGTATTTCTTGTGCGAAGCATTCTGGTCAGAGACTTGATTTGAAATTTATGCGTGCCTGACCAAAATGCTTCCTCATGCACTCACTCTTTGTTTGCCACTCCCGCCTCCTTTATGTAGAGCACCTGTTAATCTTGATTTTATTTTCCATTGCAAAAGGGCACCAGTGTCCTATCGCCCAGCATCCCACTGTCGTTGGTCGTCCTGCCGGCATTCATAATCGCACAAAAATCACCGCAGGGTATTTTTGAGGAGCACTCGTCTTTGTATATCCTAGCCTTTGGAATGGTTGCTGCTAAGGTGACAAATAAACTTGTGGTAAGTTTGCCTACATCCCCTCATAGACTGAATTCTGATGAGTGTTTTTTTTTCTTTTCTACGCTACAGATAGCTCATATGACTAAGAGTGAAATGGAGTACCTAGACTGGTCGCAGTTGGGACCTGCGTTGCTGTTCCTAAACCAGTACTTCAACTGTGTTGTGCCAGAGATCTGGTTGCTGTGGTTCACCCTCATTTGGGGCACTCAGGACTTGATGCGATACTGTTCACAGGTTAGTAGATAAATGTCTTTTTCTTCCCGCAAACTTCTCTAAGTGTGTTTCTTTGTTTCGCAGGTCTGCTTGGAAATTTGTGAACATCTTCACATACGGCTCTTTAAAATTCCCTACCCACCAAAGGCTCCGCAAACAGTGAGCCAAGGTACAAATCCACCTACGACGAGCCTGAGCATGGGCGCTGGATCATCGCACGACAAAAACGGCGGTACTCACCATCGAAAGCACACGAAGCAGTCGAGTAAAAAGCAGCTACAGCACAGCAGCAGCGCTCACTAGGGTCTAATAGCAGTATTTTATTATTATTTAAATAGAAATTTGATAATAGTAGGATATTGTGTTTAAATAATTCTTCTCTTCTCCCTCTCTCTCTCTCGTTATTTATCGTTTCCCCCGTTTTCTCTATTTTCCACCAACTGTCTCCCTTTGAAGACAGATTTATCCTTTAAGTCATTTGTTAGGTTTTTTTTTTTCCTTTTGTTTTTCCCCTTCCTACTGCATTCAGTTCCCCATCCATCCATCCCAAGATATCCCAGGCAAGGAACGTTGTAAATCATCGTCAGGAGATCAAGAGAGTGTTATTTTGTTTTTAAGATGATTTGTATGTGTGTTAAGTTAAAAAAAACAAAGCAAAGCGTGTCGAGTTAGAAGCAAAGCCCAATGTTTATTCGAATATGCGAGGGGAACATAGGACATCAATATTCAGAAACCACTTCGCTAAGCGAAAACCATCCAAAAATTCCTCTAGACTTTGGATTTAATTTGTAGTTTACCCAAGGGTTAGGTTGGCCAGGAAATAAGACAAAACAAAACAACAACAAGTAAAAAGTTCATGTATATGTATGAATAACTGTTCCTTATGATTTCTTTGAAATGAATTAAAAGAAAGAAACTTGAAAATGCATTCGTATTCATTTGCATTGCAGAACTGTGTGCTTTTTGACATTTAATTTTGAACTGATGCAATGCAATCACTGCGAAAATGTTTTGATTTCTTTTTTCGGGTGTTTTTTTCGATTCGTTCTTGTGTTGATTTGTCATGTAGATGTAGTAGAGATGTGTGTGTGTTTTGTTTAAGGCAGAAAAAAATACAAGAAGATATGTAAACCAAAATTTTAGGATTTTAGAAATTAAGTGTTAAACGGAAGACATTTATGCAAGTGAAGCGTTTTTAAGCATTAAACGGAAAATTCGATTGAAAATATGGATGTGTGTTTTCGTTTTGATTGCGCCACTGAGAGAAGTGGACTTTCAACTTTACTTTGACTGCAAGAAGAAGGATTTCTGCGGCTACAACTTTTGTGATAATTGAAATTCTGTAAGAGACGCACAAGGTGACCTGTTTGATTGCGCCAACTACCGGGGGATCAGTCTCTTAAACATTGCGTACAAGATTTTGTCTGCCTTTTTGTGTGGGAGGCTAAAACTGTTCGGAAACCGTCTGATAATGCACGACAAAAAAGATATTGACTAGGCGAAAGATTCTGAAAATACCCCAGAAATGTAAATCAATGCCAACCGAGAGAGAGCATGGAAGGAGACGAGCCATATAGTGGAATACCTTGTCGGCATCTTTCCAAAGTTGATCCCTTCATAGTCAAATCAAAACTTTTGGACACAGCAACGCGTTGTCATCAATCGCAACAAGATTGTGCGATACACAGAGCAACAAAATTCATAAAGTTCGTTTAGCTGCTAGCATACGCGGATGACGTTACCGTGACATCGGTAAAGTAATCACTGAATATTCCACTTCACAAAGTACATACAGTGCAAACGTAAACACGCAACACAAGACACAAGAGAGGATGCAATCTCTTCGACTGTGATTCATGGGAAGACTGCAAACTACTGATTTTCGTGTGTATCAGCTGGCAAAAGGTGTGACTGCCACAAGAGTATTTGAAGCCCTTGTGACGCAATATCTAAGTGAACCCTGTAGCGGAGTGTAAAGAAATCTTTATTTCAGAGAGAGAGCTAAGTTCAGCCTTGCCTTTTGTCTAGGATCACAGTGTGTCCTCCACTGTAAATCCTTCTCTAAAACAAAATTTTCAAACAAACCTTTCACCCTAACTGTCCCTTATTCATTTCCTCACAATTCCTCACCAACACCTCACTCCCTGAACACACTCATTTCGAACACAAATTACCCATTTCGTTCTTCTCATTTTGAAGTTTGAAGAAGTGAGAGAGCAACACAGAAAGAGAAAGCACTAATCCACAAAGAGCAAAGTGTCTCGGTCTCGGTGTCTCAAAGTGTTCCCTGATTTGACAGCGGGTAGACGCAAATTAAAATCTCTCATCCATCGCGTTCGCGTTAAATTGTCGCGACTCAACCAAACGAATTCCTTCCCAAACAATAGCAATAAATGTGCATCTGTGTGTCGCGTCCTCTGTGCAATTCGTGGAGCTGCATAAATTCACGCTGATCGCGCGAATTTCCGTGAAATGAAAATTCTTTTGTGCAGCAGAGATCAAAAGTGCCGAAAATAAATTTTTTTTGTTCACCACTCACTCGCTGGTCGTCTTCTGGCTCACTCACTCTCGCTATCGCTGCGCTGCGCTCAGTGCTTGCTTGTGTGTGGAAAATTACTACAATTGTGTTTGTTTATTGTTTTTCTTGTGTTCCTCTCGCGACTCCGCCACTCCACCATTCCAGCGCTCCATCGGCCACATTGTGCAGTGACTTTCTCGCTATCGGAGGCCCCCGCTAATGCTGGTGTGTGTTTGGATTTCAGGCGATCGCTTGTGATTGCAGCTCCTCGCGAGAGGAAAGTGTGCGTGCGTTCGATTGTATTGTTGTTTTGCTGGTGCGCGGGGTGTGTTCGTTTCTTGGTCGCTGTGTGCGTGAGTGTGTGGGAGTGAAGCAAGAGGTCTCCTTGGTGGCAGAAGTTTTGTTTACATTGCCTGACAAAGAAGCAAAGTGTGGCGACAACGAGGACTGTCGTTCTGATGCGTTCACCGATTTGTGAGAATTCATTGCCGTCCAGGAAGACACGTTCAATTAAGGCGAAGTGAGGTGGCAGCAGCAGCAGCAGTTCTTGATCGGGAATTCTTGCAAATGTCACCGGAGTCGCAATGTGAGTTGTAGTTGGCGCATGGCTGCTGCTGCACTTTCAACAATAAAACACCATTTCCACCATCGCCTACATCAACTGTCACCGTCCACCTGACGAGTGTCGTCCCTCTCAGCTTCCACAGTCATCTGTTATCACCGCTCGCTGTTGCATATCTCGCCCTTAGCTCAGTAGATCATCAGCCCGGTGCAGTATATAATACGCGAACGGAGTGCAGCTCCGATACAGTCGTGCTTCCTCTCGGCCGCGAGTGTGTGCATATGCGATTGTTTTGGTTTTCATTTTCCGGTCACACGTTGCTGCAGCAGTGAATAAATAGACGAACGTACACAGCACCGAATGTTAAAGCGGGACAAATCGCCTGAATCCAAGTAAAACTCTGCGAATGGGGACGAGAATGGCCCTACAGTCATCGCCTTCAGAATGGATATGCCAACATATTGTGATATTTCTTCTAGGAGTAGCTCTTCTCTTGCGGCAGGAATGCGGTGAGTAATTGTTTTTTTTTTTTTTTTTGATATCAAATTAACACACGTACAAACAAAAAACTGTTTGCACAATGAAAAGAACAGCGGATTGTGTGGGGAAAGGGCGACAAGATGTGTGTTTGTCTTAGATGAAGTGGGCTTGAGCTGAGAATCTGCGACTAATTGCAATCTTAAGGCGGGCAGGAAGTGCGTCATTAGTGTGTAAATCGTTCCTTCCTTAACGAAGTAAGTGGGGATGTTGCGACAATTGTTTTCGATTTTCGAATTGAGTTGTACTTTTTATTGTGTGTAATTGGGTTGAGAATTTTTGCAAAGGCAAGTTTTGTCATTTCCTTGACTGTGGCTAAGAGAAGAGAGTAGAGAAGTATTTTTGTGACACCATCGCTTTTAATGTGGATAAACAAGTCGTGGTGACACCTTCTTTGGCGATAGTTTGACAAGTCTTGTGGATAGCAAGGCATTTTTTAGGATTCCACCAATCTGTTGATAAAAGGAAATTCGATTTATTTTAGTAATAGTCATCAAGACTTGAGCTATAGCCTCTAAATTTCCAGGGAAAACATAAGCACTTGTGGTATGAGTAGTTGCGTGAAATTCACAACTGTGTGCTGTGACCCCGAGAGCGGCAGACATTTTAGAAAGGCCTCGCTCCAAACCAAACCCTTAAGGCAGGTGACCTTGTAAAACCAAACTCCATGTCTGTGCCTTTTCGTCTGTGACTGGCGCTACAGTCAGGGATGTGCCTGAGACTCTGAAAAAATGTCTGCTCGTCTTAAAGGGTCTTGTGCTGACTGTTTCTAGTTACCTTCCTTCAGTAAACTAAGAATTCTTGCAGCCACAGGAATGGGTGGTCTTCCTTTGCAGCGTAGTTCCTATACGGGGTACTACTATCTGCCGTTCCATAGCCAAATAAGTTTTCCTTTAAAAGTTGTGGCGAGTCAATTCCAGTTCCCTAAGATCAGGCGAAAGCGCTGTTCTCCAGGTTTTGAATCCGATCAATGTTGCACTGTTCGTTAAGGACAGCCCATTATCCACACTGGCCTGAAACCACACTGATAAGGACCAATCAGGTTGTTGACAAACGGTTTCAGGCGTTCACACAATACGGGATTAGACTACAATCTCACTCTCTAATTCCAGGCAGAGACCTGACAATGATGTACATAAATCGGTTAAAAACGGAGTTCGGGCGGAATTCTCTCTTTCTTTTACCTTATCACTCGAGTATCTTACAAGGGAAAAGAATGATGATGTGGTCGCCGTGACGTAGTGGGTAAGTGCGTCGACCCACACGCCGAAAGTTTAGGTTCGATTCCTGAACGGAACACCTCGCGTTTTTTTCACGGTTCCACCTCTTTCGAGTTGCTGACAACTGTCCATTGCAGACGACCTAAGTCAAAGAGTACTATCTGTCTAGACAAGCTTCTCAAATCACGTCGTTCGGAGTCGGCAAAAAACTGTAGGTCCCTTCTGCCCGTGAGAGAACAGTAGCTCGCACAACACGAGTAGTTGCTGGAGAAGGTAGGTCTTGCCTTGTGGGCTGTAGTGTCACATAATTTAAAAATTAAAGAATGACGATCAGGATTTCTCTGCTCCGGATACGGTAGAGAGTGAATTTTGAATCCTCATTGATAGCCAGGTGGCCGTGAGCACTTTTTTTTAAACTCATGAAATGAAATTAACTGTTTAACATATTTTGATGGGAAACCCAAAAAATTTAAAATACCCCTGTGTCAGGATAAAAAGACGTTACAGGAAACTGCCGAGCAAAAGAAGTTCCTAAGTCTGACACAAGAGTGTCGAATGTTTATAATTCTTGTTTTTAAGGGACCCTTTCAAGCTACAGGACAAAGATTTTAAGCTACAAACTCAGTAAGGAGGGTCATCACATGCCTGTCACCTAGTCTTCTTCTTCTTCTTCTTGTGGCGCTACAGTCCGGGGTGGACCTGGGCCTCAACCAACATGCCTCTCCAGCCAGCGCGATCTTTCGCCAGCTGCCGCCAGTTGCGCACTCCAAGTTGGTTGAGGTCCTTCTCCACTTGTGTGCGCCACCTTATCCTGGGCCGTCCTCTGTTGCGTTGTCCCAATGGCTCAGATTCGAAGACTTTTCGGGCCGGAGCAGTGGTGTCCATACGCTCTACATGGCCTAGCCATCTTAAGCGTTGTATCCGTAGACGCTTGACTAGGCTCATGCCGCTGTACAGCCCATACAGTTCGTGGTTGAATCTTCTCCTCCAGATGCCATCAACGCAAACAGGACCAAAAATCGCGCGCAGAACTTTTCTCTCGAAGAGACCAAGGGCATCCTCATCCGCTTTAAGTAGTGTCCAAGTTTCTGCGCCATAAAGTATGACTGGGATGATTAAGGTGTTATATAAAGCAAGCTTAGTCTTTCGAGAGAGGGCTTTATTACTCAATTGCCTCTTGAGCCCAAAGAAACAGCGATTGGCAAGAGTGATTCTGCGTTTGATTTCGGTACTGGTGTTATTGTCCCTGTTTACTGCGGAGCCGAGGTAGACGAAGTCCTTGACTACCTCGAAGTTTCTGCTGCCTAGTGTGACGCTCTGTCCGAGACGCCGATGTTGTGTGTCCTTCCTTGATGACAGCATGTACTTCGTTTTGCCCTCATTTACCACCAGACCCATTTTAGCCGCTTCTACTTCAATGCCAGCAAACGCATCATTGACGGCTCGCTGTGTTCGACCAATCACGTCAATGTCGTCGGCGTAAGCTAGCAATTGAGCTGACTTTTGGAAGATCGTACCTCTGGTGTTGACCTGTGAGTTACGCACGATCTTCTCAAGGATGATGTTAAAGAAGTCACATGACAGTGCGTCGCCTTGTCTAAAACCTTTTTTGACATTGAAGGTCTCGGTGAGTTCGTTCCCGACCTTGACGGAGCAGCGAGAGTTCTCCATCGTCATCCTACACAATCTGACGAGTTTGGTAGGAATGTCAAAACTAGACATGGCATTGTATAGCTCGTCTCTATGCACATTGTCATATGCGGCCTTGAAATCGACGAATAGGTGGTGAGTGTCGATTTGCATTTCTTGGGTCTTTTCCAGGATCTGCCGTAGTGTGAAGATTTGGTCGATGGTGGACTTCCCTGGCCTGAAACCACACTGATAAGGACCAATCAGGTTGTTGACAAACGGTTTCAGGCGTTCACACAATACGGCAGAGAGGATCTTGTATGCGATGTTAAGGAGACTTATCCCTCGATAGTTGGCGCAGTCGAAGGGGTCTCCTTTCTTGTGGACCGGACAGACGACACTGAGATTCCACTCATCGGGCATGCTTTCCTCCGACCATATCTTACAGATGAGCTGGTGCATGCGCCCAACCAGGTCATCCCCAGCCGCTTTGAACAGTTCTGCGGACAGTCCATCCGCTCCAGCAGCTTTATTTGACTTCAGTCTCGATATTGCTATCTTGACCTCGTCTAAGTCGGGGGGACGGAATTCTTGTCTATCATCGTCCAAATTAAGTGGAACATTCTGCCTAACAGCGGGATTTGGGTCGTCATCGCCGTTTAAGAGTCTGCAGAAATGATCTTTCCAGATTCTCAGAATCGATTGCGACTCTACTACTAGGTTTCCGTTTTGGTCCCGGCAGGCTTCGGTCCGAACCCTGTATCCACCGGATAGCTGTTTCACCTTTCGGTAAAACTTTCGGACTTCATTCCTGCCATAACATCTCTCCATCTCTTCGACCTCGCGCTTCTCATGCTCTCTCTTTTTCCTTCTGAGAAGCCGGTTCTCTTCCCTTCTTTTCTGTTCGTAGAGCTCACGAACAGCTCTCGTTGTCCGATGCAGCGTTGCCTGGTAGGCCTCCTGTTTGGCTGCATGTGCCTGCCTGCACTCGTCGTCAAACCATGGGTTCCTCCTAGGTGGTGGCGTGAAACCCAGCACATCAGTGGCAGCTTCTTTGATGGCTTTTTGACAACGTTTCCATTCTTCTTCTATTGTTAGTGCAGGCAGCGTCGAACTTTGGGAGAGTTTTAGGGAGACTCGGTCGGCAAAGATCCCAGCGACCTGTTGCGATTGTAGCTTTCCGACGTCAAACCGTTTCGGCCTATCTCGACTCCGTTGTTCTCTCGATATCCGGGTTCTTACCTTGGCTACAAGAAGGTGATGATCCGAGTCGATGTTAGCGCCTCGGAATGTTCGGACATCGAGAATGTTGGAGGAGTGTCTGACGTCGATCGCAACGTGATCAATCTGGTTGACGGTTGATTGATCAGGGGATCGCCAGGTTCCTTTATGGATGTTGCGATGTGGGAACCGCGTACTGCTCATAGAGAGGTTCCGCCCCGCGGCGAAGTCCAGCAGCCTGAGTCCGTTTCCGGAAGTCGTGTCGTGCAGGCTGTGTTTCCCGATGACGCCAGCAAAGATGTCCTCTTTCCCCAGCTGAGCATTGAAATCTCCTAGAACGATCTTGGTGTCATAGCTGGGGCATCGATCGTATGTTCTTTCTAGGAGATCATAGAACTCATCCTTGCTGTTGTCATCCTTTTCTTCTGTCGGGGCGTGAGCGCATATCAGGCTGATGTTCCCGAATTTAGCCTTAATGCGGATTGTCATGAGGCGTTCGCTTACAGGATCGTAGCTTATGACTTTTTGCCTAAGTCTGCCTCGAACAACAAATCCGCATCCGAATAGGCGCTGCCTTCTCTCCCTGTAGCAGTCGCTGTAGTATATGTCGCAGTTCTTCATCTTCTTTCTGCCCGGCCCATCCCATCGCACTTCCTGGATGGCGGTGATATCTGCTTTGTAGCAGTCAAGGGCCTCCGCAAGTTGTTCGGCTGCACGTGGTCTGTTAAGGGACCTCACATTCCACGTGCAGAACCGAAAATCGTTGTCCTTTGTTCGTTTTCCGGGGTCGTCAACGTTGGATCCGTCCATATCCGAGGCAAGTTGTTGTCTCTGAACTGGGTTTGTTTTTGTGTGGTGAGGGAGTTAGCCTCACGCACAACCTACAGACTGGTAGGCCAGTCGCTGCATACATTGGTTCACCACACAACGGATGCTGTGATGGCTATCCAGGGGGCGCCACTTGGAGGCTGTATGTCAACTTGACCTATGCACGGACGAGGATAGTCTTGGCAGCTCGCCATGTTGAGCGCGATCAAGGACATTGCCTCGTGTGCATAGGCCCATGTCACCTAGTCTGAGACCCCAAATTAGAAGGGGAGTGGGAAAAGTAACTAGACGTCTTCATGCAAAAAACCGTGACTATTTTCTTATGAGCTCAGTAGGGGATGCTTAAATAAGGGGGAGAGAAGTAAAAAACATCCCGCATTCACTTTGCGACTCACGATGAAAAAAAAAAAAGCGTTTCTGAAGCTACCTATAGCCAGAAGTTGAGAGAAATGTGAAAGAAGAAAGAATGCTCAATTCAAATGCTCAAACAAATCAAATAGCGGAGGGAAAAGGTTCCAAGTTAAGGACACGCACGTTGAAGACAAGAAAATTAATAGTGTTCCACGGCGAAGAACTTTTCACGGAACTGATTAGACCTGTACCGTGGCTAAGGCTTTGGCTATTTTGTGAGCCTTCTCTATACTTTCTACTAGTCGGCTATTGCTTCCTCCTCTTTGCAAGGTCATTGTGGAAGATTTTTTGTTGAAAAAAAATATGTACTTCGTCTTCAGATCTTGTCGTTCATTAAATTTTTTTCCTTCCTAAGGTTTTTTTTGTAGAAGCTAGGCCCTGGTCCCAACTGGGCTGTAGTGCCAATCAATTATTATTGTTTTTAAGCTTTTCATCGTCCTTATTTGTCTCCATTTTTCAATGACTATCTCTGTGGAACCCATCCTCCACTGGACTGAAGTGGTCTCCAAAGCAAAAATAAATTCAATCCCCTTTCTCTCGATATTTCTTTCTCCCTCACATCACCCCCAAATCCCTGGTGGTCGTCGTGGCGTTAACGTCGACGTAGGAGGAGACCGTCTAGTTCAGAGGTCGAGGTTCAATCCCAGAATCCCAGTCTTTATGAATCTTTCATATTTTTGATTCCCAAACTCAGCGTTCTGTAGATCCTTTCCGTACATTAAGCGCACACACTGGCTGCTAAATGCTAAAGGTCTTGACCTCTGAAGATACATTATAAAGCTGGTCTCTCTTTATCATGGCTTGGACAAACACACGCTTCATTCCAAACGTTTGATGGGTCTAAAGTCACCCTCAGAGCATGGTACAGCCATCGTTAAATTTTCATTTATTCGCTTGATGATTAGACACGTTTAGTGGCGATCCTTCAATTTGCAACAGGCTCACGTAGATTGTAGGTAGTTATTTGCTACTACACTTCAAATTACTTCAAATCCATGTCTAGAATGCAAAGCGGTTCTTAGTGAAGTCACCGCCTCGGGAATTTTGGTTTTGAAAAACACATTTAAAAAAACGTATCACACTCTCCCATTTAAGATATTTTGTTTTAATGCCTCTGATTCACCCCGTTTTCACTTTGGATACAGATAATCGTCTTTGGGGTATCAATACCAATCCGCCAAGACGTGACTAGCAAACTTGAAAGGCCCGGACTTTAGGTTTTTTTATCTTGACCGGAGGAGAGAATTATTTTGTGCGATGAATAATTTAGAGACCTCTCTAATCTTAGATTACATTGGTCATGCGAAACGAAACCTTTCAGCATCAGTCGAACCGAGGGTATTGATTTACAAAAAAAACACACACTGCTGCAATTCATTAAAAATTCATTCCCTGCATATCCCATTCTCTAATTAGAAAAATAGAAAAACGCGCACAAGGAAATTAATATTTTTTTCAAAGGTCGCTCTCATTATGCCCACAGCCTGCATGGGGCTTGTGTCTCTGCACTTCCGATCAAAGATTGAACACATCGACGTTCCCTTACTCAGACTTTTAATTAAAGGGTTCTTGGAAGTAATAATATCCTTCAGTGTCCTAACCTACACCACCACAACCGCCACTGACACCGTCGTCCCATTCCGTCGCAATCGCCATGGCTGTCACCACCATCAGCACAATCACCACCACCTCCAAGAGTAGCAGCATCATCGTCACCTCCTCGAGCACCAACACCACCACCGCCACCGCCACCGGCCCCACAACCCCACAATTCCCTTCGTCATTCTCATCATCTGTGCCGTTGTCGGTGTAGTCGTCGTTGTCGCTGTTGGCCGATTGAAAATCAATACCCGCAATATTAAAAGTTGGCAAAAGAAGGATGTCGCCGGGAACTCTGAAGAATCCTTTTGTGTGATCCACATACACACACAAACCACCCGCATAACACACCCGGCAGCGACTTACAAAACACCAACGGCGACGACGACGGCGATTACATTGAGAATCCTTTAACCCTTTTCAGAGGCATCCCCTCCATGGCTTTGACATCAAATTCACCCAATGAGGACACACTCGCTGTCGTCGTCGTCGTCGTCATCGTCGCGTGCATGTCCCACTACTGATGCTGTTACTACAAAGCAATGCCATGCCATTTGGGTTTACGCGACGGCGGTGGCGGCATGTGGAGACGTGGGAGGGTCCATGACTTGCAATACAGCGAGGAGACAAAAATCAATGTTTACTGAAAAATTACTTCCAAAAAAAGCAGACGAAAGAAAAGAAAAAAAAAAAACGCAAGGAAGCTTCTAACGGCACAGAGCGAAAGAGAGAACGCGCGGAGGAAAGTGAATGGATCCTTTGAAGTCGTCATCGTCATTGGTGTTGGCGTTGGCGTCTCTCTTACTTGTACACACAGGAGCAGCACACTTTATGCATAATGTCGCAGGAGTGCAGCGCGTTGGCACTGTCAGTCAGTCAGCCAGCCAGCCAGTGCCACTGTCAGCCAGTTCCAGCGGCAGTTTCAGTTTATGGAGTAGAGAGTGAGCAAGTGAGCGACCGAGAAATAAATTTATAGTAGTAGGGAATATTAAGCTCACGCTTGAGAGCGGCAGTAGTATTCTTCCTAGTGGAGTATTGCGGCATCCTGGCACACATACAGAACATCAGTGGCAGGAACAGCAGCAGTAGCGCCAGAACTGCCTCCCTCGCCTATTGCTGCTGATGCTGGATAGCGGTGCTTCTGCCTTTGCCTCTGTTCTCACTCACAAAGGAGACGTATGGTGAGCGGTGGTAAAAGTGACGGCGCCATGATGGTAAAAAGGATGATTGTCGGTTGACGCTGACTGGGCCGGTGGGGGAGAGGGAGGGGTTTTTTGACGACGTCAACGACGACGATGACGGATCCTTTAGCAATTTAAATCCTTCATTGAAGCGTGTGCTCTTAAAGTGAGTGCAGAAGAGTTTATCACACAATCACACTCACCTAAAACACACAAAACCTCGTCGGCGTGTTGCTACCACTGCCGCATATTTTATCACAGCGGTGGCGGTGGCGGAGGCGGCTGCGTTCGCTTTTTTAATGTCGGTTATTTGGTCCTTTGAGTTGTGTTCTTCTTTAATCCTTTTTAAGCGCGGGTTTTCTTTTTGTTTTTCTGCGTTTTTTTTTCCTGCCGCCCTTTCTTTTTCCTTCGTTGCTGCCACTGCTGATGATGATTTCTCGTGGGTGTAAATGTTAGGAGGGCACTCGCTCTCTCAGAGTTAGCCCATTGAAGTTGAACTTGAAACGAGATGGTGAATGGGGTTGGTGGGGTGGCGAGGGGTGGCCCGAAGGAAAGTGAGTTCGATTTCGATCATCGAGGGTGATTAGTTGTGTTGACACTGGCACAAGAGGACAGACACTTGGGCCATTAGTCAAGAGAAGTCTTTGTGGGAGACGAGACGGTCTTTGTGTTCAACTTGATGGCCATTGAAGACTGGCAGCGCCGCCTTATGAGAATGACTTGCGAGGGTGTGTGGTAATATTTACTTTGGGATTGTTGGGTAAGAGAACTAATAAGCAAACGTTTTAACTCTAGCATCGTTTAACGGGAGGTTATTTGTAAAAAGAGGGAGACACCATTTAAGAGACACCAGACGTTTTCAAAAAATCTAACGTACAATTAGCGCTGTTAGGGACATTTTTTTTTTAAGTTCCCATGTCATTTTTGCTCGCGAATGCATCTTTATACTTAATAATAATAATTGAGTGGCACTACAGCCCATAACAGACTGTTCTCTCACGCGTAGAAGGGACCTGCAGTTTTTTGCGGACCCCGAACGGTCAAGAGAAGCTTTTCATAGTGTTGTCAGCAACTCGAAGGAGGTGGTGCCGTACAAAAATGCAAGGTGCCCCGTTCAGGAATTGAACCCAGCCTTTCTGCGCAGCGGTCGACGCACTTACCACTACGCTACGGCGACCACCATCTTTATACTTAGATAGCCGAATTTTTGGATGTCAAATTTTAAAATAAATTCTTTGCAACTTGACAAACTTAAAATTAACGTAGCTTGTAGTTCTTTCGCCAAATAAAATCTGCTCTGGACACGTTATTTATTTTGATACAGTTTAACATTCTTTCTCATTCCAACTGAAAACATTAAACAGAAACTTAAGGTAATGTTGATTTGTACCGGTCACAAGGAGACCCCTTCGACTGCGCCAACTATCTAGGGATTAGTCTCCTTAACATCGCATACAAGATCCTTTCTGCCGTATTGTGTGAACGCCTGAAACCTAATTGGTCCTTATCAGTGTGGTTTCAGGCCAGGGAAGTTCACAATCGACCAAATCTTCACACTACGGCAGATCCGGGAAAAGACCCAAGACTCACCACCTATTCGTGGATTTTAAGGCCGCATATGATAGTGTGCATAGAGACGAGCTATACACTGCCATGTCTAGTTTTGGCATCCCTACCAAACTCGTCAGATTATGTAGGATGACGATGGAGAACTCTCGCTGCTCCGTCAAGGTCGGGAACGAACTCACCGAGACCTTCAATGTCAAAAAAGGTTTTAGACAAGGCGACGCACTGTCATGTGACTTCTTTAACATCATGCTTGAGAAGATCGTGCGTAACTCACAGGTCAACACCGGAGGCACGATCTTCCAAAAGTCAGTTCAATTGCTAGCCTACGCCGACGACATTGATGTGATTGGATGAACACAGCGAGCCGTCAATGAGGCGTTTGCTGGCATTGAAGCGGAAACGGGTAAAATGGGTCTGGTGGTAAATGAGGGAAAAACGAAGTACATGTTCAAAGACTTCGTCTACTTTGCCGGTACCCTGCAGCGGCAAATAGGGACAACAACACCAGTACCGAAATCAAACGCAGAATCACACTTCCCAATGCTGTTTCTTTGGGCTCAAGAGGCAATTGAGTAATAAAGCCCTCTCTCGAAGGTCTAAGCTTGCTTTATATAACACCTTGATCATCCCAGTCCTACTTTATGGCGCGGAAACCTGGATGCTACTAAAGGCGGATGAGGAAGCCCTTAGTCTTTTCGAGAGAAGTTTTGCGTGCGATTTCTGATCCTCTTTGGGTTGATGGCATCTGGAGGAGAAGATTTACCGGCGAACTCTAGGGGCCCAGTCAAGGGTCTTCGAATACAACGCTTAAGATGGCTAGGCCATGTAGAGCGTATGAACACCACTGCTCTGGCCCGAAAAGTCTTCGAATCTGAGCCATTGGGACAACGCAACAGAGGACGGCGCACACAAGTGGAGAAGGACCTCAACCAACTTGGAGTGCGCAACTGGCGGCAGTTGGCGAGAGACCGTGCTGGCTGGAGAGTCATGTTGGTTGAGGCCCAGGTCCACCCCGGACTGTAGCACCACAAGAAAAAGAAGAAGAAACTCATCTGTCATTTGAAGTGTTCCAATATTAGTTGAATGTGTGCCATTTACGTTAATGGTTCGCATAACAATCAAGCAATACGTTTAAGTTTGTAAAACTTACAACAAAAGTGACTGATTCGAACAACGACACATTTCGCGACAATTAACAATCGTGAAGAGTTTTGAAGAGAATGGAATGGTGAGTGATGTCGTAATGCCTGTAAACCTTCAACCGAGGTGCTGATGATCAGAATTGATCGACTTCCTTGTGTTCCCTACTCTGAGGTATTTTTTCATTTGGATTTTTACCTCCATCATTATAAAGTTGAACTTATGAAACAAGTGAAGCCAGTGATAAGCACATTTATCGCGTATGGGACTCAGAAAACGCACAAGTGTTGGAAGAAGTTGCGTCCAGAAAAACCGACCGTTTGATGTGCTCCAGGGCGTAATTGGTTTGAACTTCTTTAAAGACCTCACAGTTACAGTCAATTCGACGGTTTTTTCTTGGCTGGCGAGTAAAGATTGTGACTTAGACAATGTGTGGTGATGCTTTAACAAGCCACATATGCATGTTACACACCAATTCAGGCTGTGTTGCCTTAGAAGTTTCCTGATTGCATAATTTGACGCTTTAGCGACTTCAACCGTCCTACAAGTGCATGTAATTTGACACTGGTAGATTAACTAAGAGACCGCACTTACACGAGCTATTCCCAAGTTAGGCAAAGTCAAAATTACTCAAGTTATCACCGAGCTACCACCCGAAATGTTCAAAAAAAAGTTAAAAATTACCTCAACCGAATGGCGTGTCTTGCATCTTCTCGAAGTTGATATTATCTTGTCAACCGTGAGACAGCGTGGTCGAGCAAATCGTCAACAATTTGACCTTCTGAATAGACTATCTCAGGAGTAGTTCTGACCATCATTTGCATGATATCATTTTTAAAAAGTAAATGCCATGAATTGTCCTCTGAACCGATGATACAAATTTTAAGGCCATTTTCAAATATATGTGGCTTTTTTTGCATTTTAAATCAAACCTCACAGTGAATCGCCCTATACGAGGGTTTGTGACAGTTGAACACATGTCAGTATGGTATTTTAACAATTTTGGAGATATTGTCAAAAGCTGATAGAATTAATTGACGACTCTAAACATCACAAATCCTCTCAGCGATGCAGTCAATCAACAGTTAAAAGAAATTGGACACCGAAACATCATTAAACACTGAATGTGTCCAGAACCCATTGACTTTACAGAAAAATAAGCCAAAAACACATTTTGTCGCTTTTAAAATTGGGACATATCCATAATAAGACAACTCCAACCAGATTCGATTTCTCAGAAATATCGCCGTAGTCTGAAGGGTTTCCGAATCCCCTCCTTCCCTCTTCCCGCCGTCGACATAAACACAACAAGCAGCAAACACAAATTTTGACATCAAATCCATTAGCGTAAACATTCGCTGTCAAAATTCTGTCACGGAGCCATTAATCATCTCACACACATCGCGCGATAATCACTTTTGTCTTGCTCCGCCTCCAATTCAGCGTCCGCGGAGAACTACACATTCAGGCAATGATGCAGAGCCGAAGTACATGCAATTTACATATTACTTCTTAATCGCATACGAATCCTCTCCACACCTTCTGCCAGTCGCTCGCCTTAACAAGGCCCACTAGTTCCCAAAGTGATGCGAAGGAGAGGAGACGAGAAAACACATCCACACGAAGAAAAAACAGCGAAAGCAAAGTGAAAACAGAATTCGATGGGGGTTACCTTAAAATTTAAAAGAGTTGAAATTGGTCTTGACCGTCCATCTAGATTTGTTTTTTGCCTTTCTTTCGCCCGGTCTCCATCACTACAACAGCAGCAGCAGCAGTGCCAACACCAGATGGTGTGTGCCCAATGCCAGCAGTTTACCTCTGCTCCTCTCACTGAAAGTCCCCGAACAAAATAGAGAGAGGGAGAAGCGAGCGCTCCTTTCGGTTCGTTTAACTTGAAACATTAATTTTCCGTATAACGAGATTGTAGTTTACGCTTGGTGCCATTGTTGTTGTGCTGTGCACTGGAAAGCGGGAATCGGGGATCGGGGACCGGGAACTATCATCATCCTCCTCTCCTTGGAGCAACCATCGAGGTGGTTTTTAGTTCTTTTCAATTTCGATTCTCTCCCCTTTTCTTGGTGATTGTATTTCACGTGTGTATCAGAGTGTGTATGGCGGTTGAATGGAGTCCAAGTGGTGGTGGTGGTGGTGGAGAGGCGACTGCATGTGGAAACGCAAATCCACTGATTAGTAAGTAACCTATAACCTCGACAAGGAGTTCCCGGAAAACCACTCAATCTTCGGTCTCATCGGAAGAGTGAAGCGCAATTCAATAGATTTTCCATTCGAGCCGAATGGAGTGGATGGCTGCAGCTACAATGCGGCTCACTCACGGTGTGGGTGCTTCCCCCACCACCACCACTTACTTGATTCAACTTAGCTGACGTTCGAAACAAAAGCTGTAGAGAACTTTTTAGCACCTACCCTCGAGAGTAGGGGGCCCGCGCAGGCATGCAGTCGGGTTAGAAATCCCCCCATCGTCAGCACACCTTCATCAGGATGAGAGGCGCACTCCTGTGCTCCGCGCGCAGCACAGCACATTGAGGCGCATTCGACTGGATTGAAAAGGTGGTAATATGCTCGAATGGATCCAAACTAAACATAAATTACTGTGGATGCGGTTGCAATACGGCCGTAGGAGGCCGTGGGGGGGGAAAGACGAGAAATGGGATTGCAATCTGATGGAGATTGTGGGAGAAGATGGCGCACAACGGAGCGGAGCGGAGAAGTGAATTGAAGAGTGTATCATCTCGGGGACTCGGCACTGCACACTATTGAACCAAAAATCCACTGCTGCTGCAGCCAAGCCACAAAGTAATTTATCACAAGTTCACGACTCAATGATTCGCAAGTGAAGTCCGGGATAATGACGTGGTATGTATTACAGGCAGAAGCGCAGGCAGGCGGGGAGTATCAGCAGCAGCATCAGCATGTGTCTCGATGGGGCCAGAGGTTTCTTTCTCATCGTCTCGCAGCCAACCAGATGCAGATTTCCATTTCCATCCATCTCTGCTGAATTGAGTCGCAGTCCTGTCCTGAAGTTGGTGGCGGCGGTGGTGGTGGTGCTGCTGCTTCTGCTTGAGTAATTTGATTTTTGGAGTGAGACGACAGCGAAGGCGATGACGACGGCGAGGGAGTGGTGATGATGATTTAGCATCCTGCCAGAGAATGTGTGACAATCTGTGAGTGCAACCTACTCATGAGTACTCATGAGTTTTGAGGCTTCCCCCGGGCCGGCTTGCGGTGTGCATCGGCCAGAATGTGCCGGATCGTGACGATGATCCACATTAGGTGTCGATTCTTTCCCAGAGGCATTGGAATACCTTGTGTTGTGTTTAGTTGATGTGGTATGAAGTGGTTTTGTCAACGGCTACGAGGACATTGATGTCGATGACGGCGGGAACAACGAGATGGATGGTGACACTTACAACGGCGACTGCCGGCCTAATGATGGATGGTGAGACAATGACACTTGGATGAACTGGTGTCTGACGGGTGTGGTTCAAATTTGAAACAAACAGTGGTTGATGGCTCGGAGAATGTCGGATGGATTGGAGAGAAGCCACAATTTGTTTAAACTGAACGGTGTTTTGATCATGCAATGAAGAAGATCGAGACGCGTTTTTCTGTGTATCTATCTCTCTCTCTCTTTCTCTTTCGAAAATGGGATGTTTCCTCCGCAGGATTAAGGAATGATGAAGTCGAGGTCGGATGACAGGTGCTTGCCGCAATATCTACGTGTGTCTCTTGCTTCACAAAAACCCTGTGCATGTCCTGGGATTTCATTGACGAAGGAATAGAATCTGCAAGGATTTCTTTTGGTTAGATTCCTCGTTATAGAAAGCCTGCTAAGCCTGGTAGTATACAAAGTCTATTATCGCTTATCTGAATCCAAGTTTCGAAGCTATGGCAACCGAAATACGTCGGACGGTTCTTACCTGTCTATAGTCAGAATTCTCTGTTTAAGGACAATTGGACAGAATAATTTAGGGTCTCAATCAAGGGTGCCATTATCCTGTTCAAGGAGTCAATTATAACGTTACCCTTTATTCACGCGTAGCACGGTACCTAGCGGTATTTTACTCTGTTTCTACTATTTTGAGTCTTAACAGGCAATATCCACTTGAATTTTGATCGCTTTGGGTTAAAAGTCCTAAATTTGGACATGTCCAAAATTCTCAGTTGGCCCGAATCGCGAAATTCTGGATCACCTATAAAAATTATCGAAAAAATAAAATCCTGAAAACATAAGTCGTAGCGGAGGAAATTTGTGGAAGGTGGGGCATGATGCCCCCCCCTCCCCCGCAAAACCCCTTCTGGGGATCGCCCTTTCCTTTTAAATGGATACGACATTCCATTAAATTAAATTTTTACGATTTTAACGAAGTTTTTGGTTTCAGAAGGTATTCAAAAATATTCTGTAACAAATTGGCCTCAGATGGCTCTAAAATTAAATACATCCGCTAATTTTATTTGCATCTGGCAATACTATAGCTTTTATGAAAATTTAAGTCTTAGACTTTATTCTGTCGGATGACATTATTAAAGTCGAATGGTTCCATAAAAAGTTATATACGTTTGAAAATTTGTGAAAATTCGGAACATGATCGTTTAATTTTTGTGTTTATAGAGAAGTGTAGCAGGCTGCTGACAAAATTTCGAATTTTACAAAGGTCCCATGTATTGATTGAAATTGAATTTTTTTCATTTTGTTTATGCGGGCAGATTTCAGTTAGAGTTCCTACACTTGAACATGCTTTAGGTCTAAGCTACAATGCCGCCATCTCACAGGACACCATTTTGAAAGAGTTTTGCCAAATTTTGTCCTGTATTTTAGGCTTGTCTATACGTTCTTTGAAATCTTTCAGCAGGATGTGAGCGGAAGCTAAATTCATTGCCCCCTGAAGGGGTTTTTTTTCCATTCATGTAGTCTGACCCTTGTGCTTTGTTCGTTTGTTTTCTGTTCGTCCCTCCGGCTTCATTTTATTTGGATCGTTGCCCACCATGAGGTTACAAATCTCTTAAGAATACATCGACACCTTTGGCTAGAAACATTCTCTAGGTATCTGTTCTAAGAGGGTCCGACAAATCATCGAAAAGCCTGAATTTCAAAATCGTCCAAAACCTTTGAAGACTGTAGACCTTCCACTGCCTCAAAACTTCTTGATTTCGTCAGAGTTAACCACACCTCTCATCGATTCTCGCAAACACGTCCAATTTCCAACCGAGAACTCAACAAAATTTGCCCGATTTTCACATCATCTGCAACTTGCACAAAACTACCTGCATGCCGGAGGCAATCAGCAGAATTCCAAAAAAAAAAAAACAGCACACCGTTCGTGCGAACAAAGGCCTCTGACGACGTCTTTCTCGCTTCTAATCGATAAATAAGAGCACAAAATCGATTTACAAACGAGGCAATGTCCGAAAGAGGAGGTACACGGCAGACAACAACAAAAAAAAAAAAGACGCTTGCTCGCCCAACTATGTATCTACCAACAAAGCAGAAGAAAGAAAACACAAAAGGGAATCTTTTGGATTCCCTTCTTTCCCCCTCCCACTCACCCCCCCTCCATCACTTCCTTCTCTTCCGCCACAACCTCCTCCTCCTCCTCCTCCTCCTCTTCCGTCGTCGCCCTCTAAGATTCCCTTTCCTGATTCTCACTCCGTTGATGGCATAAATCCGATTCCGTAATCTGGCTTGGAGGCGCGAATTTGTGTTGTTTCGAACCCTGGCACTTATATCTCATGTTGAGTGCTGGAGTGCGCTTATCCACACCTCTGCCATCACCAGCACCGTGCCGACAAAAGCCGCTCTCCCCGGACACGCGGGAGGAAAACAAAATATAAATCAGTTCTCGGTTGATTGCTCATTGCGCGCCGGAACATGACGCGACGACGAGCCAGGTGGTGAAAGAGAGAGCTCTGTGTGTGCTCGGGGCCAAAGAAGAGTGTGAAGCTGTTGCTGCATTTAGTCGAGCGGCCAATTCCATGCTGGATGGATACTTCCGGCGAACGGCAAGCAAATGCACTCCCACCGCAACCGTCGTCACTTCTGCACCACCTCCACCACGTCACCGTCACCATCTGTGCCGCAAATTGATATTTTATTGCGGGCTGCTTTCGCAGGAAGGAATAAATCAATTTCGCGTGTCAATGCCCCGATTTCGACTTTCCATCGAATGTGTGTGTGCTTATGGCTCGGTGGGCGTCGCAAAATCAGCACAAGTGGACGACGGATTGATGACGACGTGTGACGCTAGATGAAAGCGCGCGTGGATTGTGTTTGATTCCGTTTTTCGGTGGGATTTTGTAACACATTTTACGGGAACTATTTTTAATTGAGCCACACAGACGCTCTGAACATCAAAGGCCGGAGGGGGCGAAGGGTTAAGGAGGCCATCCAGATATTAGGCCAACCGAGCAGCATAACACAAGATCTTGGCATCGGTGGCGGCGATGTCGAAGTGAAAATTGTTGGCGGCGCAGCGGCAGCGGCAGAAGCCCTTTGAGGTTATGTGATGGATTGTTGTCTTGATTATTTCAAATATTGCTGGCGGCGGGAATTTTGTTGTTGTTGTTGTTGTTCATGTTGTTCTTGCTGGAGATACTGGTGTGGATGGTGATGGTGGTGGTGGTGGTGGTGGTGTTGTGTTGTTTTGTTTATTTGTTCAACGTCCGTGGCGTTCGATTCTGCTTTTGCCAAACCGGGTGGGTGGACAGAAGAATGAACGAGGGCGGAGAGTGGGGGAGGAGAGTTTATGATATCAAATATGTTGTCGATTGATGTGAGCAATGAGGTGTGGTGGTCGCGCTTGTTAGATGAATGGCAATCGATTGAGAGAATGAAACGGAAGCCGAGGAAGCGGCGTGGAACGACGAGGATCTGGACGTCAAACGGATATTTTTGGACGTGAGATTTTGGCGAAAATATTGAATAATCTCTTTCGGGCGGATAAAGAATGTGACTAATGGTGGGAAGCTTTTCAAGATATTTGAATGTTTTGTGAGATATTGGGAGAGACTTTGGGGAACTAAGCAGTTTTTTTGATTGAGGCTTTTGAACAAAATATTTAATTCCTTGCAAGGGTATTTCAAAAGCACTTGTTTTTCGTGCTGATTTGAAGAGATCTTGCAAAGAAGAAGAAGAGTCTTCATCTCCTTTGGTCGTACTGGACTCGGAACTGCTGAGTATGAAAGACAGCATGATGCAATGGGGTACAGAGTCAATTCAATGCTGTCTACTATCGCCTAAACGTTATTGTCTTCGTTCATCAGCACCGTCATGAAACGAGCCAATGCACGCACTAGAGACCTCCAGCCGATTGATCCTTTGCCATCGACTCTAACTCATCAGGACCAATTCCTTAGCGCAACTAACCACCCCTACCTGAGTCTGCCGAGCGGTCGCCCTTACGATGGGATTACATCTAAGACACGCCTCGGAAGTCGTGATAAAGAGGACATCCGTACAACGTGGCCAAATCAACGAAATAAAGACCTTTCCGTCCGAAGGAGTTGCTAGTCAACATTGAGTCCCGTTTCTCAGACTATTCCGCCGATTCACTCGCGCAACGGCACGGATATATCACATCTCTGCGCCAATATCTTATTTTTTCGATCATTACCCAAACTTCGTGACCATAGGCTAGAGTTGAAACAAACACTGGGTTAAGAACCTTTAACTTGGCTTGGCACTAAAGCCTTCCTTATTGCAGATCAACGCAACTGCTTCAAATTTATTCAAGCCTGGTCAATCCTACAGAAAAAAACTCAGTGTTCCTCCTCCCATCACTCGTAAAAAATGCCGAAATACTTAATCTTCTCCATCTGCTTCAAAAGTGCTTCACTTATGTGTATGTAGAGTGCATTGGACAGGCGTTTTAGAAATGACGATAACGTTGAACTTGTCCACATTCACCTTCATTCCATAATCAGCATATACGACCACACACCTATCTAGCGCGCTGAGGCGTTTAGCGCACGTTGGAGTTCCGTCACGTAGTCAAGCGCACGCTGGAGTTCCGTCTAGGAGTCAAGCGAACGCTGGAGTTCCGTCTAGGAGTCTAGTGCACACTGGAGTTCCCTCTAGGAGTCTAGTGCCGTCTAGGAGTCAAGCGAACGCTGGAGTTCCGTCTAGGAGTCTAGCGCACTCTGGAGTTCCCTCTAGGAGTCTAGCGCACGCAGGAGTTTCGTCTAGGAGTCTAGCGCACTCTGGAGTTCCCTCTAGGAGTCTAGCGCACGCTGGAGTTCCGTCTAGGTGTGTACAAAAAGAAGATGACTTACCCTCAAATCTCCCATTCTGAAACATTCCTCGCCTTCTCCCATTCTGAAACATTCCTCGCCTTCGCACCCTTTACGAAGCCCGCCTCGTCCTCGCACCCTTTACGAAGCCCAACGCCCACTCATGCGTACTCAAAATGATCAGCCGTTATCCATACTTGGCAGTTGCGTCGTTGCAATCAATAGATCTTCATCAATTGAACACTTAATTCAAATGATCACATCTTTGAAGTCGCTAAAAATGCTGAGAAACTTCTTGGCTTCTCTCAAAACGATGCAGGAAATATTTCACCCCTTAAGTTTGAGTACAAAAACAGTCGGTCAAACTTAAGGTAGCGAAGCACGAATTTGAGGAAAACTTGACAACTTTTCTTCGCAAGTAAAGCGCAGACCATTTGGGATATTTTAAAAACTGTATTACCGACTTGAAGTGCAATCGAACCTTGTTTGATAGGAACTCGACTTCGTTCGGAAGCGTTTTCAAGTGTGCCCCTCACTTAAATTTTGATGTTGACGCCGCTCATTCACCGTAACGTCCTTACTTGGTCTCTGTGTCAATCAGGAAAGACTCATTAGAAAAAAGAGACACTTCCCAAGGATATCTCATTTACACATTTTCCCATTTCTTATTAAAGAAAAACTTCGCCCTCAAAAAAATGCATAAACATACATTTTCTCCACAAATCCCCTTCCGCCTGACACACTGTGTCAATTTAGCGACGGTTAATGTGTCCTCCTCTCAAAAAACAGACCACCTCTCGTCCCCAGCAAGCACCCAATGCTTCCCTTCTCGACAGAATACGTCTTCCGCTATCAGCATCATTCTATTGTCTTTCATTTAATCCTTTTTCATATGCAGTAACACTCCTTGAAAAAACAGCGTTTAAGGCTCGTTTTCGAGAGCGAATAACAATAAAACAACATGAACCCAGCGAACCCAGCCTCGTATGGCGTATGCAAAACTCCTTCACGCGTATTTCTGTGTAACAATAAAATCAAGGAAACAGGACGCAGCTACGAAAAAAAACCATATTCCCATATTCTCGAGCGCGGGGCGAAAGAAAAAATGAATCCAAAGTGCACTTGAGAAGTAAGGGAATTTTGCGAACACGATGACGACGAGGCTTCTGCAGTGAAGTCTTGCCCTCGTTAATACCCGTCCCCGGCCCTGCCCCCACCGGTGCATGTGTGCACCATATGTGCAGCGTGCAGCGTCGTCGATTTGAAGGAGCTCTTGTTAATTTAGTCATATACGAGAGCGTACAGAACAGCCCAGCAGTGCAGCAGACGATGGGAATGATGATGACGACGTTGACGACATTCGAGTTATTTACAGAATTTCGCACGTCGTATCGCGGAGTAATGTTTCTTGGTCTGGCTGGCCATAACCAACAACACAGCCACCCCTGCACTGAGCCAGAAGTAATGGACACACATTGTGCTCTGCGCTCCTTCTCGTTGCACACTAAATAAACTGTACGGCGGGCGGGACGCACTTGGACCCACAGACCCACACGCTCGCTCGCGCCACGACTGCAGAGAGTGTACACAGCAGGAGTTCGTGTTATGTTCTCGCGGGGGAGTCCATTAGTCGTGACCAATGTGAAAATGCATTAACTATGAAGGTGGCAACGGCAGAAGCATGTACAGCAGCCACAGCAGAAGCCCCCCAGCACGGCGGTGCAAACGAATGAACGGTGCGGCGTTGCGGCGATTCGATTCAATCACGTTTTCGCCCATAAGAAACGGACGAACCTGATGCGGGCGTTGTTGTGGAGTACTGGGTGCTGCGCTTTTTATGGAAAAGCCACCGTAAGTGGCAGAGAGACTTCTACTGTTGCCACTGCTGTATACACAGACTGTATACACGATGACTAGTGATGGTGTTGGAGTTGCTTTCCGTTGCCACTGCCAACAACTTGATGCGGGAATAGAATTGAATTGAAAATATGGACAGAGCCACCTCGTGGGTCGGTAGCACATTGTTGGCCTCTAGCACCAGCACCAGTACCATCAGCGAACACCGCCGCCGCGTCAGAGGAGATATTGTCTATCGCCGATTGAAACTTCTTGTTGGTGTTCGGTTCATTAATGGTTTCTCCATCTATGGCTTGGCGTATGAGAGACCTTGTTTGTGTGAATTGGATTTGCACGCGGGTAGCGATTTGCAGTCATGAAAGTGGGTGATGTTGTTCGGAAATCAATAGGCGGGCGGCGAACACGCTCTAGAGTTTGCAGAGGGCACGTCTGGCATTTCCTGTAACGGTGGCGAATATTTTTTCAAACTAGTTGAAAGTGCGGTTTCTGATCCGCGAATTCGCCACATATTTGGTGACAAATTCTCGGCCATATTACAGGCTAAATGTGACGGTAAAAAATTCTCTCGAATTTTTAAGACATTTTTCATATCACCCATTTTTTGTCATTCATCGGCCTAAAAATGGGTGACTCTACAAAGGGGATTAGCTTCCTCAACATGTGCTCGTGGTTTTCTGTGGTTTTGTTTCCTCACAAGTAGAGTAGACCTACGGTTTAATGGCGACTTCGAAATTTGGGTATCTTTTCAATTGACGCCAATGTCAACTGATCGATGCTCGGTTTTCGAGAGGCGTAAGTTGAGCAATTCTGTTCTTGACAAGGTTTGACACCTTCTTAGGAAAAGTCTACAAAAATTTCATCAATAAATGCTTGTCTCAATGTGAGCCTCACACGCGGCTCGCAAAGGCTGCATACTTGGACTCTTTGGATAGCTGCTTAGCCGCCCTAAGGCATTCCAAAAACAGTAATGAAAGAAAGAAATCGTGCACCCAAGTCCACAAGTCCCCATGTCTTGCGACTAAATAATTTCCATATTTCGGCGCTCTCACGATTTCGTTGCGCTTCCCCATCCCCCACATCTGCTATGTGGATGCAGAGACGCCTGCTGCTCATTCAAAAACAACCTAGACATCCGGTGCTTTTCATTCACAGTCATTTCCGCTCGCGAAACGCTTCAATTCGTGCCTCTATTCATGAAAACTCCACGTTTGCGGTGAGTTCCCTCCCCCAAAAAAATCCACCGAAAGCGCTGTGAAATTGAAACCCCAAGACACTCCGAGAATTGACTTTCTCCCTTGCTCAAGTTCAAGGCTAGGGTAGACGTTTCATTTCGGATGCCTCGCGCATAATTCCTGATTTCATCTCGCAACCAGCACCACCAACATTCGGTCGTTCGCCATCAATCGCCTGAATTAAGCATTCCAGCGGCTGACAACTCTTTAATGCATCCATCACGACAACAGCAACGACGACGACGACGACGGACACGACATGTTTTCCTAAACCGTCGTCGTCGTCGCCGTCGCCCAATCTGATTGCCAAATTCCAATCAATATGCTCAGGATCTCTCGCATTTACACCGCTATTTGCTTCATTATGCGCCCGGGTTTTGTTTTGAAATCAACCATCGCAGCACTGAACCGAGCCGGTTCGGGCCACGGCAGCGTCTAATTGAATGTCAATTCGAAGTCTATTTACCCAAGGCTGCCGGTACAACAAACACGCGCACATGTACACACGGGCCTACACACGACCGTACACACGTTCATTTCGCATGCAGGACATGTAGTAGCGATCGAACACGGACGCAGCCCTCTACCCCTAAAGTCCCCTGCCCGATTTAAGGGGCATCATCAGGAATTTTAAATTTCGAAAAGCCACGTTAATTGCTGTGTGCGAGCGGACGCGACGGACTGGGAGAGGGAGAACACACACACACACACACACCAAATGACAGACGATGAGATGCTTTAATGGGTTCTCCTCTGCCTCTCTGTGGGCCCGGGCAGATATACATCTTCCTTGCCATGAATGAGCGGATTGTGTCCATCCCACCTTGTTATCGCATTAAGCTGCAAGTTTGCAGCTACACGACGGCGACCAACAACGAGGAGTGTTGCCTCTGCATGAACATTAATTTTTACATCAACGATTATTACAGGCTACGACGACGATGACGATGACGAGGATGGCAAGGAAGGCAAGGATGGGGTCTGTCGTGGTGGTTTTCTACCTCCGGTCGACTCAGATTCATTCAATTTGATCTGCTGCTGCGGAGAGAGAGAACGAGGAGGGCATGCTCGTGTGCATGGCTGGAGGAAGACGACCCATCGCCGATCTTATTCATAAACAGCAGTCGTTTTTTTTTTTTTCAGTTTTATGCTTTCTGCTTCCTTTCTTGTTCCCTCCTCACTGGGTTAGATGGCTGGCTTTGACTTTGGCGTTTCGGAGGAGAACTATTGTCTGGCGTAATGCATGGAAGTCAAGGGAAAAATATCGAAACTTGAATCCAGGGTGAGATAAAATCACATAAGGCAGAAGGTAAACTCTGCTTCGTCACGAAAGGAAGGGACGTGGGGGATATGGGGAAAGCGAGACCTCGTTTGGGTCATTGTTTAGGAAGATGGATTTCACTTGAGGATTTAACTTTACTCTGCGCCGCCACAGAAGAGAATCTGTCCTAATGGTGGACGAAGAATGGTTTCTTTGTAAAGGTTGTGGGAGGCTTGGCGGATTCTGTAAACGACTTATGATTTGTTGGAGAACGCACCTTCCTTTCCATCACTATCCTTGACATCATGCCTCTAGTCACGTTTTGCTTCTATCCCAGCGTGTGATCTATTTCTGTGTCACTCCTACTCGGCTCAAGTTTAGCTTTAACTCCAGTTCGCCATCGCCTCTAGTGCGAGTCGCCTCTAGTCTGAGTTGCCTCTAGACGTCTCTAGTGCAAGTCGCCTCTAGACGCCTCTAGTGCGAGTCGCCTCTAGACGCATCTAGACGCCTCTAGAGCGAGTCGCCTCTAGTCCGAGTCGCCTGTAGTACGAGTCGCCTGTAGTACGAGTCGCCTGTAGTCCGAGTCGTCTCTAGCCCAACTAGCCTCCAGTCCTAGTCCTCTAGTAGTTGGACAGTTTCTGAAAGATTTAGCCAGAAAATGGAAATGGAATCAGGCTCGGCCACTTCTAGGTTCTTGTTGCGTTTAGTGCCCGCCCGGGTGACTCACCGCTCCTCGTCCACATTGATCCCCTCGACCTCCTTGACCCTCTCTACCTCCTCGGACCCCTCACCTCCTTCCCATCCTCCAGCAAGCAGCAAAATCTGCCGCAGGAGAAATGAAAAACTCAAGGCTGCTTCGAAAACCTCCTCGAGTGCAATTAAAAATTCAAAGAAATAAATATCCCCCCTTCACGAGCAGCCTCGAAATCCCCGAGGAAGTGATGTGGGCCTTTTGTTCTCCGGACTCGCATTAACTCGCATATTAGGATGCAAAGATATTCTCCCCCTCGCCTCCGTCGGGGATGACCCAAAATGCAAACATGGACGTCCACCGCAAAAGACTGTGGGAAACCGAACGATGGTCAAGAGGGTGGTGGTGACGAGGACCATCACCCAGCCAGGCGACCAGGACGACTCCAAGGAACGAAGCGAACGCTGCCCAGTCCAGGCTACATTTACATTTCACTTGGATTTTTGGTCTTTTTCTTCATCTTCGTCTTTTTGTTTTTCATCCCTCTTCGTATTTATTATGCGCATTCATTGGGAGTTTTGCGGGAAAAAAATGAGAGAGCGGAGGGGGAGAATTTAATGTTTACGAAACCATACACATACCTGCTAGACGAGGCCCTCTCGCCTCGCCTGGTAGGCTCATTTTTAAATTGTGGACTTTTCCTACACCATTCGAGCCGAACCACCGAACAGACCACAGTCGAGAGCTGCTGCTCTTCACTGAATTTTATTGGGGGAGAGGGTGCAGGATGGCGGATGAGAGAAGAAAGAAACGCTGGCCTTCGACCGAATGGAAATGGAAAAATTCTGCTAAAGAGGTTAAGAAGTGGCAACAGCGAATGAGGTGAAGGAGGGAAGTGCACAGGAATATAATGCAGAAGAGACCACCACAACCACCATCACCACCGATGCCCCCACAACAACAACTATTCCGTGGGCTGCAGCGCAGTCAGCAGCAGCAACGTGACTATGGTGCGCTCCTCGTTGCTGGAGTAGCACTCTTTACATTTGAATGGAAATCGGAATTGCTGCGAATTGAGAGCAGGGTTAAGTTTATCCACATGCTGCACGCCTGCAACTTGTCCCCATCTCCGGCCCGGGTTCCACTTGGCAGGCACTCCACAGCTCGGTAGCTTCAGCAGTTGGAGTAGCTCGTATGCAGAAAGCCATAGAAATTCTGTTTAACTCAAACTCATGGCTTGCAAGGTTATTGCCATGACAGGGGGAGCCAGGAGGAGGGGAGAATGTTAGTTTAAGTGAAGTCATAATTTCACAATTTCGCTGAAAATTGAAAATTCGAAGACGAGATCGAACCCAGAACAAGCTCCCTTGGGGAGTGCTCGTGCAGCACCGGAGGCACGGCACACCTCCATACTTTACTGCCCGCTGAGCGGTGATTATAATTTAAATGCGGTGATTAAATACTTTAGTTACTTGCAAATGCACTGCATGACGAGGACGGGAACGCTTCGACGATGATGACGAAAATGACGAGGACAACAGCGACGCTGATGACTGGGAGGGGGAGGAGGAGGAGGAGAAGTAGGCGATGCGAGAACGAGAACGTGCTCGGAATAAGGCTTAAGTAAGAGCACGGAGTTGATGGTGGGTTTTGGTGGAGATTTTGTTGGTTTTTCCCCGGCAGAAGTTGTTGAAGCAATTATAATCCTTGAGGGATGTGGGTGCTTCTCCCCACTGACTGCCGGCTGCCTGCCAGATGGATGTGGCCTGAGGCATAGCTTGTGTATGTTTACTCTAGTTGGTAATTAGATTGAAGGACTTTGGTGGAAAAGGCGTGTTGTGACCTCTTTCCATGATGGACAGCGAACGAGCAGCAACAGCAGCGCACAGTTGTGTCGTCAGATAAATTTGTCTCCCGATACGAATCTCGAGCTCCAGATACAGTCATCTCCCCGATGCAGTATTATTTAAATTTCCATCACGCAATTGCACACGAATAATAATGATGCCTCTACAGTGTGTGTGTGTGTGTGTGTGCGGGAAGGGGAGGGGTTTCGAAATATGTCAGCCACTCGACGAAAAGGATGCACAAACATGCTTAAGTGCCTAAATGAAGGAAGGAAGAACTGCCTTGTCGATGGCAGTCTCCGGCAGTAACTCCTGCCTGATTGCCTGCCTGCCTTCGGTTGCTGCCGTTGCTATTGCAACGCATCCTCGTGATTTTGAGAAAGAGATACGTTCCCTTATTGGGATTTAGAAGTGAATTCATCGTTCGAAACATCGCATCAGCATGTCGGACGCGTTGTGTTGGCGCATGATGGTGATGAGTGAAGAGGGCGAGGGTGGTGGTGAGGGGACGATCACCAGCGCTAAAGTGGACTCTAATGAATGCACGTCAGGTAAAACGAAACCGTGATGCGGCAGTGTATGTCGAGATGCCGGAGATTGATTGGTGATGTGGTCTGATTGTCGATGGGATTGTGGACTGCGCCCAAAGCAGCCGCCGGCATTGACGGTGATGGCAGTGGCGTCGGAGGGGATAATAATATGTGGGAGAAGCACAAAGCACATTCATCAATGTTCAATAAGTCTGCCGGTCCGACGGTCGATTGAAGCGATGAATCCGATCATCATCGATCAACTGAAGGTTTGGATATGTAAAACGAAGGACGGTCCTGTGAAGATGGGATCCGAGCGAAAGGAGAAGCAGCAAGTGGATTGTTTGAGCGGAAGACCTCTAATTTGCTTGAGTTTTCCCTTTTTTTCTGTGAAAAATAGCAAACACGCACTTGGACTAGATGGGTAACCTGAGGCACTTCACTTTAAGTTGCAAGAAAGGGCATTCAACTTGTGTTAGTTTGCTTGGTAGGAGGATGCAGTGGGCCTTTCAAAGGAAACAGAAGCAGCATTAGGAGACTTTGATTGAAGGAGACGCTTGTTTGTGAAGACTGTTGGGGGGAGGGGGATGCATGGTCTTTAGGCAAACCAAGTTAGGAACATTCTTGCAGGTCACTTCTTTTGACTTGACCCTACTCCATGTCCACACACTGAAGCCAATTTGTGCTTTTTTCAGTCAAAGAGCTTCCAGAACTTCCCAACAAACAGAGTTTGGAAAGCTTTTCAATGTGAGTAGACTGGCGCCGAGCAAAAATATGCCGAATTTCGGAAAACATACGAAAGGCAAAGAAATTATTCCACGACCAAAAAGGGATTCTTTCGATTCGAACCGCTTGAACTCTGCCGTTCGTGCAACATAGACTCCCCCCTAAAAATTTTTCAGGCTAAGATTTCAAAGACAAAAATTAGCAAAAGGGACAGAATGGATGCTGGGAGGGTTTGGGGTTGTGTACGGCGTCCTTTTATCAAAAACTTGAAGTGCTACAATTCACCTCTCGAACTTGTTTAAGAATTTCTGAACATTTTGGCACGTCAAATTTTTCGGTTTTTGAATTAAAATGACCTTTCGGACACGTCATGTATGTTAGGGTTTAGAGATTCCCTTGATATTGGGTCTTTTATAATTTTCGACTTTGAGAATTTTGGTCTTCTCGAGTTTTCAGACCAGAATCGGGAGTTTTTCTTAAATTTTAGGCCTTTCAGGATTCTTCTCGGAATTTTGAGATTGCTGTAATTTTCGGCTTTTTGAAATAGTCTGATTTTTGAGATTGTTGTCGTGTTCGCTGTTTTCTCGTGATTTTAGGCCTCCTTAGATATTAAACTTGTTGACATTAGTAAGTACTTGCATTTTTTTTTAATTCGACGCTTTTTGAGATTTTTCCTGCGAGATTTATGAAAACCGTTGTTTCAATCTCAATTTAGGTTTCCCCAGGTTTTTGAAATCTTTGGAACCTGCCCAGATTTTGGCCTGCTAAGCAATATCGGGTTTTTCCAAGTTTCCCGGATTTTGAATTTGTAAGACACGATGCTTTCGAGACTCATGGAATTATAGGTGCTTCACGAATATTTATAAATTTTGAAATTTTGATTTTTTTTCTTGTGCTTTACGGGTAGTTTGAAGTAGGAACACATGCGGCTTTGGGCGTTTAGTGAGTTCCTTTAGATTTGTGAAATCTCTGAATTTTGAAGCCTTCTGAACTTCGGCCAGTATTTCTTGACAACTTTGTGTGTTCAAAGTTCTGAGTTTCTAAGATTTTTGACTTGTGGAGCATTTATGTTGTGTCTGGCCTTCTTTACAATGTTGAGTTTTTAAGATATTGAGAATTTTGGAATGACGGATCACTTACCATTTCAGTTCCTCCCGGGATGTCAAAGTGTAAGGGACGTCGGATATTTTAGAATTTTTAGATTCATAAAAAATTTGAGTATCTAGCGTTCCTTATTTTGGCCTTCTGGTAAGTGTCAATCTCTGACGATTTTTTACTTCTTGGTATTCCTGCCTTTTTTAGATTTTGAGTTTCTAGAGCCGGAGAACGGAATTAAGCTCACAGCTGCAAGTTATACATAGATTCAAAAAATTGCAAAACATTGAGGGCTTATGGAGATTGAAGATGTCTCAGCAGATTTGGGTTTTTGATGTTTATAACCATAAACTATGGACGTCTAAAGATTTTAAGTTTCACGAAAGACTTCTTGCAATTTCTGAGATCTTGAAATTTTGTACTCCGTATGAAGATTTTAATTCTCTCAGTATTTGCATCACCTTCGAGTTTCGGAATCTTTAACATCATTGATTTTGGCCTTCTAGGACATCTAATTTTCTCTTGTTTTGGTATCAACAATTTTGACTTCTTGGTACTTAGAACTTTTTCGTATTTTTGGCTTGTCGGAATTCGGTCTTATATTGGTTTAGTCTTCTTAGAATGTCTGAGGTTTCTAAAATCGCTTTTGGAACTACAGTGATTCAGTATTTTCCCAAACTTCTTCAAGTTTTTGGCTGCCCAGGACATTGGTTCTTATAGAATTTTGCAGAATTCTGTTTATCAGTTGAAAATTCAGAAATTTCAATCGCTTGTCTAAAGAGTATCTGGCGGAGTTCTTGGAATTATTCTTCTCAGAATTTTTGTTCTATTTGCGTACGAGTCCTTAGACAACGCCTGTGGTAACGTTTTGTTTTTTGACTTTATTTTAGTATCTCCAAAGTTGGTAGAATTGAATAAGAAAGAAACATTGACCTTCAACGAGCAAAGTTGTTGTCGAATGGTTGAACTATATCACTGATCAAGCTAGAGCACAATAAAAATTTGTTAAAACACTGTTACACTATGCAAGAAATAAAGTATCTGTCTATCTATCTGTTGTCGAATGGAAAATCGTTCCCAAAGAGCTTCACCTTCTTTAGCTGAATGCATAAGTGCAGAGACTCAATGTCAGGTTGATTTTCTGCTTTGGTCACCTTTTAGAAAGAAATCCCATTTAGACCGCCTTTAAAATTCTGAAGGCACTTCAGCTTAACCAAGTCGGGCCGAAATCATTTGAAAGATAATCTAAGCTTGGAAAATTTCCTTGAAATCAGAACGAGGACGATATTGTAAACCCAGTTCTCATCCCAACAAGACCCTCTAAAATTACGCGTGACAAATTTCTTGCAAAAGTTTAGAAGAAGTACGACCTTACACCATCTACGCGTGACCGATTTTTGCCAAAGGGTTGACACAGAAGGACGTCGCGTACCCCGTGCCGCGACCTCTAAGACTTCTACGCGTCACAAGTGGGGTGAAGGATGTTGTAAAGTGTTAGAATTTCAACGCGTAACCGACGCAAGAAGGACTCTCCTACACTCGTTAAGAACATCAATTCAAACTCCAATTATTTGAAAACGTTCATGCATCGCCTGCACAAAATTGATTCCGAAGAATGACGCCTGCCCTGCTTATCCTTCTGCCCCCTGTCCAAATAGAATAGAAATCCCTCATTAGGAATGTGTTCGTTTGTTCCCTCAGCAAGGACATCCCATCACCGCACACTCACACGCTCGCCTTTCCACTTAGCAGAGTACGCGGGGCAGCCAGGCCAGAGGTTCATGAATAAGAAATTCCCTCATTATAGAGGGGACTTCGTTCGTTAGAATTGAATAAAAACCTAGAACAATTATAATGTTAAGTCGTCCTTCGACCCACAGCAGAAAACCCAGCAAACCATCCATCCATCCATCCAACCAACCAAGCAGCCAGCCATCCAACGGAACTGCACCCAGCTCGTGGTGACGTGGTGACTTGGAGGCGCGGTGGCGCGGTGGCGCGGTGGCGCGCGTTGTAATATCTTTTATAACGTCATCTGCAGTGACTGTCATTTATATTCACACAACACACACACACACTGCCACAGAGTCACCACGAGCGAGCACTGCATAGCCCAGAAGACGAGTGAAGGCAGAAAAGTTCCTTCGAAGCACGATGAACAGCAATAGCAACACGGCAGCAACAGCAGACCACGACAGGAACGACGAGCTCTGCTCTAGAGTATCAAGAACCCATTTCAGTGGGTGGCCCCCATCGTCATAATGCACAAGGATCTCTCGTGGTGCTTGTGGAAGGGGAGCGAGCGACGCTGTGGAGAGGACGAGGGAAATGAATGCTGATGGGAAGGTGTGTGCATAATTAATTCCATGCATGTGGCAAATTACGGGAAATCATTACTTTCCCTGTGGGGGTTGTTGTGTGGAGTTGTTGCTGCTGCTGCTGATGATGCTGCCTGCCTACGTAAACTGTCGAGGGGCTGACTGGAGTGGAGTGGAATGGAGTGTAGATGCCAGCAACAATTCAATTCAATCCAATGCAAGGGAATGCAATTTTTATTTTTTTTTTTTCTTCTTCTTCTTCTTCGCTTGCGCTGGCGATGGTTTTGTTTTTCACCCCCCCTTGTCCCACGGCATTATGGCAGTCAGTCAGTTAGCCGGAAACTTCAGCATCCCCTCATTTAGGCTCCGGCCATCCATCCATCCGTATACCATCATCATAGTCGTCAGCGTCGTCATCATCGTCATAGTTGTTACCCACTTACGCGGAGGGTAAATATTGCATTCCAACGGATCGGGTTGCCCTTTCGCCCGGTTTTTTTTTTTTTCGCAATTTGCACCCTCATGGGGTTGGCAGGACACGACCGGGGCGCACTGAGCACGGAGCACTGGTATGTGTGCGCTGGGATAGCGCTGGATGCATTCTTCAATTTTTCATTTTTAATTAAAATTTTGTTTCATCAGGATGAAAATTGTTGAATTTAAATTAATGCCAAACCAAACCAACGAAGCAAGGAGTTGGTGCATGCTGCCTCGACTTGTGCCTGTACACTCCGCGCACCAAATCCTGCGGACGGATGGATGGATGGCGGGTGACCGGAGGATGCTGGGATGGAAGGCTAAGTTGAACGAGTTGAAGGAAGTAGTAGATGCAGCTGCAGTTGGCAGTGGTGGCTCTGTCTCCCTCTCTCTCGCAAGGTGTGTGTGTGTGCGGTCGGGGGTTGGCTTTCGGTGGGGTGGGATGGGATGGGATGGATGGTTGGATAGATGGATGGAATGGAAGCCATATTGTTGCTATTCACCGCATGGCTGGCGTTGTAGCTCATTTTCGCCTATTAAGTCTTAAAGTGCAGTTGTTGGTTTGCTGTGGCTGGTAGCTGTTCTGACCTCCTCCATGCGTACTTTAATAAATAATATTATGTGGAACTTAATATTGTTGTGATTTCCCCTGCTCCTGTTTTTGCATCTCTCTGGCCCGCCCCTCCCCTGATGCATGTTTTTATTTTTTGTGCTGTTGCTGTTTTGTTCATTTGTTTTTTTATTTTTCTGCAGAAGTCTTGTCCTCCTCGTCATCTCCTTGACGGGGGTGGCTTGGGGGCAGAGGTGTTTTTCGTTTTCGGTTTTTTTTGTTTTTTTGCACTTAATGGTTGGATGAGTCCTTAATTTCATTTTAATGTACCCTGGTTGTGTTTATTCGGTTTTTTATTTTGTGATTCTTCACAGCGCACGAACGAATGTGGGAATTAATGACAAATTGAGGTTTATTCAGTGGTCAAGTGGTGGTTGATGGCTGTTTGCTGAATTGACTTTCATTAAGCTTGCTCTCGTTTCGAGATGGAGCGGGGTTGCGAAATTGTACTCTGAATGGGCATACGGAGGGATGAAGTTGCTGTTGTGCAAAAAAAAAAAAAGAAAATTCCATTAAACGGATTTGTTAGGTTATTTTAAAGTCTCACAGATTTTTCCGTGTCAGAGTGGAATGTGTCAGCAAGTGTTGCAGATTTGGACGTAATTTTTCTTGACTTTCGTTGGGTAGTATCTTTAGCACTTGGAAGGCTGGCGTTCATGTCCAGAAGTATGTTCGCCACGGGATGCGTATTGACTCCAGATCCAGTCAGCTGTGTAAGTCAGCAATACGCGCTCTGATTCTTTTAAATCCACCTTACAGAGCGACTTAGTCAAATTTCTACTTTGTCGCTCCACTATCAACTTACACTGTATCGTAAAATTAGTGATCATAGAAAAGGGGCGGGGTCCATTACGCTATTTAAGTCAACATCCTGCTATTTGTCCTGATCACCGTGGCGCAGTGGTTAAGTGTGTCGACCCGGTATTCATCATTCATACCCGGTTTCACGGTATCAACTCTTTCGAGTCGCTGACAATACTCAAAGAGTTCTAATTGTCTAGAGAAGCTTCTGAAATTTCCCTGTTCGTAGTCGGCAAAAGACTGTAGGTCCCTTTTACTCGTGAGAGAACAGTAGCACGCACCACACGAGTAGTTGTTGTAGAAGCTAGGCCTGATCCCTTGTGGGCTGTACTGCCACTCAATTATTTTTATTCTGCTATTTGTCATCGCGTTTCGTGATAAGGATAAAATGGAGCAAATTCCCGTCTGTTGATCATCACCGCTATAGGGCATTCTTACGCGTTGATTTTCTTTTAATTCTGTTTTACAATATGACTTTTCAATGCCCCTTCGCACTATTTAGTCACTTCTGGTACCTCATGAAGCGATTTGAAGCTACGTGCCCGTTTTTCCATATAATTCCATGCTCGTTAGTCTTCCCGGTCACAGTCATTTGAGTCCTTGTCGCTTTACTTTGGTTTTTGCAGAAGAGAGTTTTGGTTTGATCGGAGTTATGTCAGCACTTAATGCAGCTAAGTGGCAACTTTTTTTTTCAAATTTCGTTCCTTATTCGTGGGAGTGCATAACACGCACGATGCATCGAGCTGCTTAAGAAGTGGCCACTTTTAAGTTCTATCGATAAGTTTGATCTTCACAAGCCTCCAGCGTAGACTTGATCATCAAAACAATTAAAGAGAGACGCGTGATGTTTTAGCTTCCTATTCCAACAATAGACACCGTTTGTCTCTATATTTTAGTATGTTGCATATTTTATCGTTAAGTTCGTGACGTAACCGCATAACAAAACCAAAACCTAAACCTAAAATGTTTAAAAAACATGGTGAGTTTCTTATTTCTCTCCATATGCTCACAATCGTAAACTTATATTGTCTACGTTTCAAACCTATTTGCTAAAACTTAACGAAACTCAAGGAAAAAGTGAAGAAGACTTTTATGTTTTTGCTGCTAATGTTTGCATCACTCTAGTGAGTGTAGCCATTTTTCGTTGAAATCAAAACTTAACGAAACCTTTAGTATATGTTATAGCATTTTGTATTTTGCAAAAATTCAACTTAAACTTAAGAGGTGTGGTGTAGGAAAACTAAGGTGTATTTGATAGTTTATCAGAACCGTTATCTTTTTGACATATTTTTTAAGCTCCTACCGAAATTTAAATTTGTACCCTAAAGCCTGAAATGATGATGATAGGAGAATGAAACACAACTTAACGAAACTCAAAAAAATGTTTGTGTGTTCCGAGGGTTTTTCTTTAGATTTGTGACACAACTTGACGAAACTCTGGGTATAAGTATGCTACGAGCTGTGTGGTTTTGCTATTTTGTAGGTTTTTCCACTTGCAGCAGTTAAGTTCTGTTGCGAATGTTTCTTTAACTGCAATTAGCATTCTAAAATTTATCATCGCACTAACGGACCTGAATAATCTGGTATTCGAAGACCCTTTTAGCAGGGGCATTGTTTGCTAGTCGCTTTAGGTGGCCCAGTCTGCGTAGGGGACGTTTCCCCGATTTTTGACTACACCTACACCTCCTTTTCAAAGTCACATGCAGGTTACAGAGGTTGCAGAGGTCTTTGAACGAAACTTCTTGCTGCAACGTATATATCGAAGAGACCGACAGCATCTAAACAATATTCCACACGTCAAATACAGCCTTTAATGTGAAAAAAAAACCTCTTATCGACAAATGTAGTCGTGTGCATCTTTAAAATGAGTGAAGGGGAGATGTGATCGACTTAGAACTCTCTGTTCCTTTCTGGTATCTATCTCAGGGTAAGGATTTGCTCCATAGTCTATTTGCAAGAGTGCTTTTACTTCCGATCCGACCAACTCATGTGACTTCCCCGGTTTTCTTTCAACTCTTACCTCTCTCAGTTCCAGAGGCAGATATCGGTTGACGATTCCTTTTCCTGCCTTCGTTAAGCGAATGTATCTCCTCCACTTAATGCTTATTTTTCGTTCATTTTGCAAAGTTTCCACTTGACGAAACTCAAGAAGTCTTTTAAATACCAGATTCCACACCGTTTTCTTCACACCTGTTTGACTTTATCGCTGCTGTAGAGTCTCGTCTGTAATTAAATAACTGTCACTTTCTCCATACACCGCTATATGCGTATTTGATTGATTTTCTCCCACTCAACAAAACACAGTCCATAACTCAAGAAGACATTTCTTCCTTAATATTTGCAGGTACAGTATCAACAACAAGTGAATCAACAGCCTCGTCCACAATGACAGCTCTGTCAACAACTCCACAAGTTCAAAACACTCCCGCGACACTTCTCTTCAACACCTATCACGAGATTCGAGTGGTGAACATCACCCGCCTGGGGGGCACATCCGGCGTAGAGTTGATCATCAAGAACCTCACCGAAACGATGGCTATTGACTTCTTCTACGAGAAGAATCTGGTCTGTTGGGCAGACTGTGGTAGTGAGAACATTGAGTGCATCAATGTGGCGGCCAGTGTGAATGGAACAAAGTCGCAGAAGGAGACGGTAATCTCATCGGGTTTGGACAAGCCCGAGGGACTAGCGATCGACTGGTACACGGACAAGATCTACTGGACAGACGGGGAGAAGAACCGCATCGAGGTGGCCACCCTGGATGGGAAGTACCAGAAGGTGCTCTTCTGGACAGACTTGGATCAGCCTCGGGCGATAACGCTTGTCCCAAAGAGCCGTCTGATGATTTGGACGGACTGGGGCGACAATCCCAAGATAGAGCGGGCTAGCATGGACGGGGATCCTCTATCACGCAAGACCCTGGTGAAAGACGACCTCTTTTGGCCGAACGGCTTGAGTGTGGATCTGGAGAACGAGCTGATCTACTGGGTGGATGGAAAGCTGTTTTTTCTGGACGTCATGAAGCTGGACGGTAGCGGTAGGAGGAGAGTTATCAACAAACTGCAGTACTCGTACAGTGTGACGTACCTCGACCAGCGCCTGTACTGGACCGATTGGTCGGTGGGGACAATCAACACGTACGATTTGGTGACCAAGGAAATGCACAAGTTGAACACCCCAGGCTTTCCGATTGCGGTGCGTGCGTGGGACAAAAGCTTGCAGCCGTTCTCGGACAACCCGTGCAAGCACAATAACGGCAACTGCTCCCACCTCTGCTTGCTGGCTACCAACCCCCAGGGTTACAGCTGCGCATGCCCCACAGGCGTCAAGCTTGTCACTCCATTCACCTGCGCCAAGGGACCACAGGAGATGTTGTTCCTCGTGCAGCGAACGCAGATAAGTAAAATCTCCTTGGATGTGCCAGACTTCACCATCTTTCCACTTCGCCTTGGTAAAGTGAAGTACGCAATCGCGATCGACTACGATCCTGTGGAGGAGTACATCTACTGGTCGGACGTGGAACAATTGGCCATACGACGCGTTCATCCCAACGAAACGGGGGCACAAGACTTCCTGACGTCGGAGATCAAGCATCCCGACGGCCTGGCGGTGGACTGGCTGGCGAGGAATCTCTACTGGACTGATTCGGAAACTGATCGTATCGAGGTATGTCGGCTGGACGGATCAGCGAGAAAGGTCCTGATCTATGAACACTTGGAAGAGCCGCGGGCCATCGCCTTGGCGCCAAGCTTGGGCTGGATGTTCTGGAGCGACTGGAATGAAAAGAAACCAAAGGTGGAACGATCGTCCCTGGACGGATCGGAGAGGGTGGTCCTGGTGTCTGAGGGTCTGGGCTGGCCAAACGGTATCGCGCTCGACATCGAGGCAAAGACGATCTACTGGTGCGACGGGAAAACGGACAAGATCGAGGTGGCCAACATGGACGGCTCCGACAGGAGGGTGGTTATCAGTGAAAATCTGAAACATCTCTTTGGTGAGTAAAGAAGAGTAAGTTGGCTTCTAAATTGTCTAATCTAACATTTTCGTCTTTCAGGACTCAGTCTACTTGATGACTACCTCTACTGGACCGATTGGCAGCGACGATCCATCGATAGGGCGCACAAGATCACCGGCAACAATCGCATCACAGTTGTCGACCAGTACCCTGATCTGATGGGCCTCAAAGTGACACGCTTGGGGGAGGTCAAGGGCACCAATGCCTGCGCAGTGAACAATGGAGGCTGCTCCCAGCTCTGCTTGAACCGGCCGCGCGACTACGTCTGCCGGTGCTCAATCGAATATGAGCTAGCGAACGACAAGAAGACTTGCGTCATTCCTGAGGCTTTTCTCCTGTTTTCCCGGCAGGAGCACATCGGCCGCATCTCGATTGACTACAACGAAGGCAACCACAACGACGAAGTGATTCCCTTCAAGAATGTGCGCGATGCGCACGCCCTCAGCGTTGACGTTGTGGATCGTCGCATCTACTGGACGGACCAGAAGTCAAAGTGCATCTACAGGGCCTTCCTGAACGGGTCCATAGTGCAGAGAATCGTGGATGCAGGTCTCATACGCCCAGAGGGGATCGCCGTTGACTGGCTGGCACACAACATTTTCTGGACTGACTCGGAGGCGAGAAGGATTGAGGTTGCTCGTCTGGACGGAACCAGCAGGAAAGTTCTCCTTTGGAGAGGAGTGGAGGAACCCCGGAGTCTGGTGCTTGATCCCAAGAAGGGGTACATGTACTGGACGGAATCCCCATCAGACTCAATTCGCCGTGCTGCAATGGACGGCAGCGAGTTGATGACGATTATTGCCGCAGCAAATCACGCGACGGGGCTCACACTAGATCCAGAGACGAGACGCCTCTACTGGGCATCGCAGAGCCGGCCGACGAGGATTGAATCGGCAGACGCCGATGGGAAAAAGCGCCAGGTGCTGGTGAGCAGCGATGTGGATGAACCATACGCGGTGTCGCTGTACCAGGAATACGTCTACTGGAGCGACTGGAACACAGGAGACATCGAGCGCGTTCACAAGATTACAGGGCAGAATAGGAGCATCGTGCACAAGGACATGACCTATATCAGTTCGCTGCTGATCTTCTACAACGACCGACAGACAGGCACCAATCCTTGCCGCATCAACAATGGCGGCTGCACTCATCTGTGTCTGGCGCTGCCTGGCAGGCGATCAATGACTTGCGGCTGTCCAACGCACTTCACTTTGGCGAAAGACAACGTGTCGTGCTTGCCGCCGAAGAACTTCATCATCTTCAGCCAACGCAACTCTTTTGGTCGACTCTTGCCGAACACATCCGATTGCCCAGATGTCCCACTACCTGTGAGTGGCAAGAACATCCGCGCAGTGGAGTACGATCCAATAATGAATAATCTGTACTGGGTAAGCGAGCTTCAACCTCAATGCCATGAACAACGGCTCATTTGGGTGCTCTTTTCAGGTGGAAGGTCGAAGTCATAGTATAAAGTGGTCCTCGGTGAATGGAACTCGCGCGGGAACACTGGTAGGATCTGGTTCGCAACCGTTTGACATCGCTATCGACGTCATTGGGCGACTCCTCTTCTGGACGTGCTCCAACATGAATACCATTAACGTAACAAAGTAAGTAGCCACACGCCTGCCCAAGGAATCCCGCTAACCGCCACTTTTTCAGTTTCAAGGGTGAATCCATTGGAGTTATTGACACGGGAGATTCGGAGAAGCCGCGAAACATAGCCGTACACGCAATGAAACGCCTGCTCTTCTGGACAGATGTTGGCAGCCGGCAAGCCATCATGCGGTCACGCGTTGATGGTGCGGAACGTGTTCTGCTTGACTTCAAGTTGGAAGGAGTGACGGCGCTGGCTGTGGATCAACAGATCGACATGGTCTTCTTTGCCCATGGCAAACAGATCGACTGCATGGACATCAACGGGAAGAACAAGTAAGTAGCTAATATTGGTGTTCCTAGCCAATTCAGGGACTCAATTGTGTCTTTTCAGAAAAATCCTTGTCTCCACCCACATAAGCCAGGTAATTTCCATCGCCGCGCTGCATGGGTTCGTATACTGGCTTGATGACAAGACCGGAGTGGAGCGGGTGACAATCACAGGCGAGGGAAGGCGTCCGGAGATCCAACGATTGGCGCAGATCACGGACATTGTGGCCGTCTGGACACCTGAGTCAAAGCTCTACCGCAACCACACGTGCCTTCAGGCGAAGAACAAGTGCTCCCACATCTGCATCGCTTCAGCAGAAGGACGCTCCAGAGACATTTGCTCCTGTCCCCAAGGCTTGATGCTACTTGAAGACAAGCAGAACTGCAGCGCACTCCCCGCCTGTGGCCCAGACTACTTTACGTGTGCTGCTCCAGCCTCTGGAAGTGGCCCAAACAACGACCACAACAAGGACTGCATTCCCGCTTCATGGCGCTGCGACGGACAGAACGACTGTCCCGACAAATCAGACGAAGTTGGTTGCCCATCTTGTCGCCCTGACCAGTTCCGCTGTCAATCAGGCGAGTGCATCGATAAGAGTCTGGTATGTGACGGAACTACGAATTGCGCGAACGGCCACGACGAGGCAGACTGCTGTAAGCGACCTCAGGATTTTCAATGTCCCATCAACAAGGTTTGCATTCCGGTCACGCACCTCTGCGACGGCTGGGACAACTGCGCCGATGGTGCCGACGAAAGTGCTGAGATCTGCAGTCAAGTCAATACTCGCCGCATGGCACCCTCCTCCGACAAGAAGGCCTTCATGATCCTCATCGTGGCCACGATGATCACGATATTCTCGATCGTCTACATTCTCCAGTTCTGCCGGACGAGACTGGGGAAGAACCGCAATGAGCCGAAGGAGGACCAGGCCTCAGATCCACTATCGCCGACGCTGAGCAAGAGCAACCGTGTGTCGAAGATCGCCTCTGTCGCGGACGCCGTCCGAATGTCAAACCTCAATAGTCGCAACAGCATGAATAGCTACGACCGCAATCATATCACGGGGGCGTCAAGTTCAACCACAAATGGCAGCAGCATGGTGGCCTACCCCATCAACCCGCCACCGAGTCCGGCGACACGCAGTCGCAGGCCATATCGCCACTACAAAATTATTAATCAACCTCCCCCACCGACCCCCTGCTCCACAGACATCTGCGACGAAAGCGACTCGAACTACACCAGCAAGAGCAACAGCAACAACAGCAACGGCGGTTGCGTCGGCGGCGGCAGTGGCAGCGGTGCCACAAAAATGTCTTCCTCAGCGCAATATAACTATGATAGTGAACCATATCCGCCTCCGCCCACGCCACGCTCGCACTATCATAGCGACGTGCGAATAGTCCCCGAGAGCTGTCCCCCCTCGCCAAGTTCAAGGAGCTCAACCTACTTCTCGCCCCTGCCGCCGCCACCCTCACCCGTGCAGTCGACGAGCCGAGGATTCACGTAACAGTTCGAGATTTTTATGTAAAGATCGTTTTCCGTTCGTTTTTCGATATTCTTTTTGTTTTTCGAGTGTAAATAGTTTTGAGGGGATTTTTAGTTTCGCTTAGGTTCGTTTATTTTATTTTCCAGACTTACTAAACATATTTTTGTAAATGTTTTATGAAATAGGTGTTAGGTGGTAAGGAGGAGCGGAAAGGTGAGAAGCAGGAAGGCCGCCTTCTTGACGAGGGCTAGTGTGGATGAGATGAATACTTAACGATGTGCCAAATATTTGCTGTTTTTTTTTGTTTTTGAAGGAGAACTGGTGACGAGGGCTATTGGTAGACACGTCGAATCGGTTTCGTTGTAATCTGTATAGATATGCGATGCGATGGTTTATGATGTATGTCGAAAGAGATATGTCCCCTTCGAAAGGATGGGCTACTTCTGCTTGGACATGAAAGTAGCGCTCGAAATCTGTGCTTTTATATGGCTTCACCCATAGAAGGAGACTTGTCAAAAGAGATTTTTCAACATAGCGCAACCACCACCATGATTTCGGCGTGGAATGACCGATTTTACTATTCATTCTGTCGTCAGATGATAACTGGATCCTCTTCTTCAGGGAAGTGTATGAGCTTCGACTATGTGAGACATGTTCCTTGACGGGAATGTAGCAACGTCTAGCTTATGCTCTGCTTCCTCAAGTCTCAAGGATTCTCTTTGTTGCGAACACTTTCTAAACCTCCCGCACTTAACCGCTTCAAGAAAATTTCGATATGACTGACGTATCCTAAATTTAAACTCTTCTATGACACTCTACGTATGTCCAGGAAAAAGGTTAGCAGCAACAGGGTAAGTCCGCTGTGCAATGCTCAAGAAAAGCATCAGAATATCACAAATTGCCGCAGTTGCAGGTGCTGTTCGAATGTTTAAACTAGATACAATCGTTGTATCCCTAAGACTGACTTTCTTTAAATGACAACAGCAACTTTAAAAACCGAAATCCCGAAATCTAGACGTGTATGTGATAGTTTTGAGCATCATTCGATGCTTTCGCGCTTCTAGCGAAGTAGTTTAGACTTCCACGTGACATTAGACGAACTTTGTTCATTCATATTGCTCACTGAGCACAATTTTTAGTCGACAAGGAAATAAGTTTCCTTAAGGCGCACACGATTGGACATTCTTAAAAAGTTTTGTGTATAAGAAATTACACGTGTCTGTCTACCTATGTGTAGAAATCGACTCATGTCTACGATATAATCTTCAGCAGGCGATAGAGTCGAGCAATGTCTTTCGAACTTGTGTTATGTCGGTGAGGTGTTCTTGAAGCTGGTCAAATCTCCTGATGCGAGGTTTTCCTTTACAACCATCTCCCTCTTGTTCGAAATCGAACCAAAGCATTTATCTGTAGTTTGTCTACAGGGCTGTACAGTTCGCAGAAATGATCCGAGTCAACATGTCTACCAACTTCCACGTTCACCAACACTTTCACACATTGCGTCGGTTCAGTATACATTCTCCGTGTACTTAATCAGACAGAAATTCAATCTGCTGGTCATTGAATTTCGATTCGTTTTTTCTACACCGAGAACTGAGACAAACCGGACGTAAAGAAACTGAAAACAGCCTTTAGTATGTAAATTGTAATACATATGTGTAAATAGTTAATTGTATCCCACTACGTTAAGATCGCACATCACACACGCGACGAAGAGTTTTACACATACACGAGTAGATTAAGTAATTTTTAACCAAAAAGTGCCTCATTTTTATAAAACAAACAAAAAGAAACGAAAAAAAACTTGTAATCATTAAAAGAAAAACAAAACAATTTATTTAGAGAAATTATATTGCAAACAAATGAAGAGAGCCTACATTGTTGTTGTTATCGCATCTTATTTGTTTTGTTTTTCTCTCCCTATTAATTTTTATTTGTTCAATATGAAATACAGAAGAAGAAAGGAATGAGAGGAAGGAAGAGAAAATTGTTACTTTCTTTTAAGTACAAAAGAAAATAAAGAAAAACTATTTTATGTATCTAACATTTTATTTTTTCACTTTTTCATTTGCTCATTGTATACGAGAAATATTAAATCATGTGTCAAATTGTTAAGATTTAAAATGAAAGCAAGCAAACAGGAAACGGATTGCGAATGTCGAGAGAGATGTGAGAATTTGTTCTTCCCTCGTTTTCGCAGAAGGGATAGCTAAATAAATTTAGAAAAAGAAAGAAAAAAAAACAAACGAAATGCAATTCAATGTTCAAGACTGATTAGTAAACAGAAAATAATAACAAACAAAAAGAGAAGGAAATGAATGAATTGATGATTTACAATGGTTCGTGTGGGAGTTTTACGTTGAATCATTGCCTCCACAAGAGTATCCTGATGGAATGCGCGAGCGTGTTTCTGAGTGAAGCAGGAATTAAATAATGTAAACGATGGGAGTAGTGTTTAAAGGAAATTGTAACAATATTTGTACAGTGTATTATTGGTTTTATAAGAGCTCTATATATATATATATATATATATTGTAACTGTGTAATTAATCAAGAGAAATGACCTTTGAAATAAATGAAACATAATAAAATTGATTTTATATTTTATCTGTTTGTTCTTTTATTTGCAAACACGGCCGGCTTTCGAACAACTTCCATCCTGTCCCGTCTTCCAACTTTTGGGTCTTAGCAATGTACGTTTGTGGGGGGCATGAACACAGCGAGCCGTCAATGACGCGTTTGCTGGCATTGAAGCGGAAGCGGCTAAAATGAGGGCAAAACGAAGTACATGCTGTCATCAAGGAAGGACACACAACATCGGCGTTTCGGACAGAGCGTCACACTAGGCAGAAGAAACTTCGAGGTAGTTAAGGACTTCGTCTACCTCGGCTCCGCAGTAAACAGGGACAATAACACCAGTACCGAAATCAAACGCAGAATCACTCTTGCCAATCGCTGTTTCTTTGGGCTCAAGAGGCAATTGAGTAATAAAGCCCTCTCTCGAAAGACTAAGCTTCATCCCAGTCCTACTTTATGGCGCGGAAATTTGGACACTACTAAAAGCGGATGAGGATACCCTTGGTCTCTTCGAGAGAAAAGTTCTGCGCGCGATTTTTGGTCCTGTTTGCGTTGATGGCATTTGGAGGAGAAGATTCAACCACGAACTGTATGGGCTGTACAGCGACATGAGCCTAGTCAAGCGTCTACGGATACAACGCTTAAGATGGCTAGGCCATGTAGGGCGTACGTACACCACTGCTCCGGCCCGAAAAGTCTTCGAATCTGAGCCATTGGGACACCGCAATAGAGGACGGCCCAGGATAAGGTGGCGCACACAAGTGGAGAAGGACCTCAACCAACTTGGAGTGCGCAACTGGTGGCAGTTGGCGGGGACCGTGCTGGCTGGAGAGGCATGTTGGTTGAGGCCCAGGTCCACTCCGGACTGTAGCGCCATAAGAAAAAGAAGAATTTACGTTTGTGTACGATGACGGAGATGATGATGGAGAATGCACGTTGCTTCATCAAGGTCATTAAAGATCTACCAAAAACCTTTGATGTCAAAAAAGGATTCAGGCAAAGCGACGCGCTGCCATGCGACTTTTTCAACAACGTACTTGAAAGAATTGTTCAAAACTCGAACGCCAACACCAGACGAACAATCTTTCAGAAGTCCGTCCAACTAATCGCATATGCCGAGGACATTATCGGAAGAACGCAGCGTAATGTCAATGGGCTTTTGTGGGTATTGCAACAGAGGCCGCGAAGATAGGTTTAGCGGTAAACGAGGGTAAGATGCTGTCACCGAGAAAGAACATCCAACACCGACTTCTTAGACAGATATAACTTTGAGGTAGTCAAATACTTTGTTTACCTAGGCACCGCTTATAATTCAGACAATGACACCATCGCTGAAATCAAGCGAAGAATAACTCTTGCCAGTCGCTGCTTCTTTGGGCTAAGAAAGCTCTCACTCGAACAACCAAGACAAGACCTTCATCGTCCCAGTCCTGCTTTATGGCGCGGAAGCATGGATTTTGTCAAAAGGTGATGAAGCTGCTCTTGGTTGCTTCGGGAGGAAAATTCTTCATGTGATTTTAGGGTCCCTCTGCATAGTTTGTGAGTGGAGGAGGAGATATAATGACGAACTATAGGAGCTGTTCACCGACATCGACTTAGCGAGAAGAGTGAAGATGCAACGATTGAGATTGCTAGGTCATGTAGACCGGATGGAAACCAATGCTCCGGCCCGAAAAGTCTTTGAATTCACCCCCGAGGAGCGGTAGCAAGCTGAAGTGGCACCCAATTGACAACCGCCATGCAGAGTTCTTCATCTTTAAAACGTCTTCGTACAACAAAGTGGTCATCACTGCTCAGAGAAGAGTCAGTCACTCCACTGCGAGTAGCCTTCAGTGTCCGAATTCAAGGCACAGAGCGAGTCGAAGGTATAAAGGAAGAAAGTCTATGTGACTTGTGGCACATTCGCTTGGACTTCTGACTTAAGAAAACCTCAAAAGGTCTAGGAGAATCAAATTCGTTCGATCTAAGTAGACTGTCAACATCACCTCCACATGAGATGACAAAGTTCTCACATCGTTCTCCAGTGTAGCAGGACCATTGAGTGTGTGTTGTGTGGCAAACCCATTCAAGGCACCTGCCACTGGCCCTGATCAATGCCTCGAAAAAAAGAGTGTAGGGAAAGGAAACTGCACAAAACAATAGATTACGCCACGATTTCCGTATATATGTAAGTCTTGGTGTTTCCAGGTCCCAAAGTAAGTGTTAAGATCTGCTCAGATTTCAGGAATATGTCCAAAATCCACTTCGAATTGTCACAAATCACCTAAAAATGTTTTCAAAAATGGCTAAGATCACTAGGCAGATCTCCCTGCATATGGCCGCAGCAATTTTTGAGTCTCCGACAATGCGAAAAATACAATAAAATAGCCAAAATATCGAAAAACACAAAAATTTAAAGGGAAAAAGGTGAAAAAAGGGAAAAAATATCGGAAAATTAAGAGCGGCCGGAGAGGCCGCTCCGAGGGTATATAAGGGGGTCCAGGCGCGGGAGCGAGTTTAGTCTGTCGTGAGTTGTCCTAGAGTGTACATCGGAGGTAATTGGGGTCTACTGATTTTTTTTCCCAGGTACTCATGTCCTCGGGTGCATGTTGGGGTCACCACCACCCACCAGTGATGTCTGATGGTTGATGGTTGGTGTCTTCGATGGTGGCTGATGTCTTTGATGATGGGTGACGTCTTCGATGGTGGCTGAGATGGTTGATGGTGTGCATGTTGGGGTCAACACCACCCACCAGTGATGTCTGATGGTTGATGGTTGGTGTCTTTGATGATGGGTGACGTCTTCGATGGTGGCTGAGATGGTTGATGGTGTCTCATGTTTTGAATGGTGACTGACGTCTTCGATATTGGTTGACATGGTCGGTGGTTCCTCACATCTTCGATGGTGGCTGAGATGTTTGATGGTGCCTCCTTTCTTGGATGGTGGCTGATATGGTCCATAGAGGCAGAAGTGTTCGATGGTGCCTCACATCTGCGATGATGCCGATGGTGCCTCACATCTGCGAAGGTTAATGGTGGCTGCAATAATGGTGGTGTCTGATGTTTTCGATGTGGCCTGAGATGGTTGATGGTGCCTCCTTTCTTGGACGATGGATGACGTGGTCGATGGTGCCTCACATCTGCGATGATGCCCCACACCTGCGGTGGTTAATGGTGGCTGCAATAATGGTGGTGTCTGATGTTTTCGATGTGGCCTGAGATGGTTGATGGTGCCTCCTTTCTTGGACGATGAATGACATGGTCGATGGTGCCTCACATCTGCGATGATGCCGATGGTGCCTCACATATGCCATGGTGCCTCACATCTGCGAAGGTTAATGGTGGCTGCAATAATGATGGTGTATGATGTTTTCGATGTGGCCTGAGATGGTTGATGGTGCCTCCTTTCCTGGATGGTGGATGACATGGTCGATGGTGCCTCACATCTGCGATGCTACCTCACATCTGCGATAGTTGATATTGACTGACGTCTTCGAGGGTGCCTGAGATGGTTGGTGCTGCCTTCTTTCTGGATGGTAGCTGACATGGTTGAAGGTGCCGGACAGAAGCAGACTACAAGTGGCTTGATGATTGGTGGGATCTGCTCAAATGAGTTTACTTAAGTATTTCTTTTCTATGCACAATAGTTTTTTAATATATACACATATTATATATGCGCACATACATATACATTCGTTTGAGTCATGACTCCCGCGTCGAAAATTTACATGCTAGCATGATGCGGGCAGGCGCGCTTCGTCGAATCTTAGGTTCTGAATCTTCTTCAAGACACGAACAGGTGTTCTTGGGTTAGGTAGGGCTTTCTCACTTCTCTCTCTTTTCAGGTCTGCTTGTTTCATCGTTTTTCAGGTTTGTTCTTCTACTTTCAGTTTTTTTTTTTTTTTCTTCCGTCTTAGGTCTAACTTTCCGGACGAGTCGTGATGATAGTCGTAGTATTTAGTTCCCTAGTAGTATTTAGTTTCCCTTGCCAGTCTTGTGGTAGATAGCATCAGGCTTGCTTGCGCAATGAGCTCGTCGTGCGGAATTGCACTTCACCGAAGACGCTTGAATAGAGCTGTGGCAGCTAGAGTTGAAGTGCGCTTCCCTCGCAAACGTAGTGTAGACAACGGACGGATGATGTGCATCAAGTTAAGATAGACAACATCCTGTTCGTTAGTAGTAGTTGGAAGCCATTCAGCGCATTCAGTCGAACGAAGTCAGAATGGAATGGACACTTCTCTCGTAGTAGTTTATTAAATGGATGATATGCATCGTAATGACACTACAACTACCGCACGGTCAGTGGCCCAATCCAAAGCTACAAGAATTAGCAAACTTACGTTCTTTTTGTGGTGGTGGGATAGTAGTTGCAAGAACGTTTGAAAAAAAAAAATCTAATTGGGTCATTTGATCCGCTCGCTGTAGATTGAGTGTTAAGATAGACAACATCCATTTTGTAGAAATGTAGAGTAGATGACGGACGGATGATATGCATCGAATTAAGATAGACAACATCCTGTTCGATCATATGAGTCAGAAGTGTTCTCCTTCGACTTCCGCTGAATTACGTTGAACTGAGACTTCCCTCGTAGAGTAGTAGAGTAGACGACGGACGGATGATATGCATCAAATTAAGATAGACAACATCCTGTTCGTTCGTAGCGATCGGAAGCGCCATCCTCTAAGCCTGTCTGAGCCTTCAACTCTTCATGTGAAGTTGCCTCCGCCGTTGTTGCTCGTGACTGTAAACAAACTGGTGCTCCTGCAAGATAGCAAATAGATGATTGCCTTCGACTTAAGACGGACAATCGTATGCCTCCCTCGTAGTGTAGATTGCAGAGGGACTCAGATTTCCTTTTAGCGTGACTTTCAGAACTATTAATTTATTTTGTGGCAGTTTGAATGTCATACGGCGCTTCTTAGAGATGTTTGGGTTACCTCTCCGTAGATACTTTCTTGTAGTTGATTTCAGGTTTAGCAACTATTCGAAATCTCGCAGTAAGCATCAGTAGTTAGTTGTAGTCGGAAGACTTCTCCTTCGTGCTCGTCGACGCTCCCACTTCTCGGTGTAAGGTTATAGTTCACCGAAGTTGGTGGTTGCAGCTAGACGAGCTGGAGTTGACGAGAATGGCTTCGCTTTGAAGTAGAGTAGACAACGAACGGGTGCTTTGGCTTTGTTCGTTTTTGTGCAGGAACTCAAATTGATTTAAGCGCGATCGGCTTTTAGAACTATTGATTGATTCTGTGGCAGTTCGAGAACAGCCCCTCGGCGCTTCTTAGAGTGATGTTTGAGTTTCTGCGTAGATTAGTATAGACAGCGAACGCTCTTAAGTTAGAAACATTTTTTTCTTCATTCTAGAGCTTTAGCTTTGCACAAGGGGCTTTGGAAGGGATCCCTAATTTTTCGAGCCTCTTCTACTTAACGTGAATTTTTTCTGTCTCCTGGGGTTAGTTTGGGGAAAATCTTTTATTGCCGGGACATCAGTTTCGTCGGTTTCATCGGTTTCGTCGGTTTCGTCGGTTTCATCGGTTTTATCGGTCTTCCTCCAAACTGAGAACGATCTCTAGATTTCGGTCTATTTTGTGGCTTCTGATTTGGCCACAGTTTTGTCCTCCAGATAGACTTCGTTTAGTCGCGCTTTTGATACTTAATTCATCCTCGGATCAAAAACTTGCTTTTGATTGCAATTTCGTGTCCGCAGAGTTCGAAGAAAACCTCACTGCTTCGTCTGAGGTGATCGGTAATGGCCAAGGTTTCCTTAATGTGCACCTCGCTTCAAGGGCCAGGTCAAGAAGATGTTGTCTTGTTTTTGATTCTGGTTTCGTCTGCGATTTGGAACTCGATTTGAATTTTTATCGTGATCCACTTTCGTCTTCGATTTCAGACGTTTTTTGAATTTATTGCTGCTATAGTCGGTTCTGTAGAGACTTAAGCAAGAAATTCGCGATCCTTTCGGGTTCTCCTCGCTGTCGAAGACATTCGCGATGGTGTTTGACTGCTGTATTCCTCAAGATCCTGTATGGCAGGCAGCGCTTTAGAAATATCCAAAGAACCAGATTAGCAGTAGTGAAGTGTTGTGTGTTGCAAGCAGATGTGGTGGCTTCTTCCCTCTGGGAGGAGGCTGAAAGTGGTCTCACGATCTACCACATCTCTTGCGATTTGTGTAAGGGCCCAAAAGTGTTTTTTTTTTTCGTTGCTGATCAGAAAAGATGCAGGAATGCAGTTCAACAATGACCACAAGCGGTCCAACAGAAGCAAGCCGTTTCCTGAACATATTTATTTATATTTTTCTTTTTTTTTGTATTAAGAAAAACACAGAAGCTCCATTTGTACAGAAGTGTCTGAGGTTTCTAGTATACTTCGCGACTTAACTTAATCTTAAACTTAGCTTAAGGAGCTTCTGTTAGGCTTTGACTTGCTTCGCGTTGCTTTTTAAATTGCTTAATTAATTCTTAGTTGTTCGACACTTTCCTTGCAATCGTTGCAAACGCTTTTCTTTCTGATATTTTTCAATGCAAGACCTCAGACTTAGTTTCTTTAGATTAGGCATAGCTAGGGCTTAGAAAACACTTGGGAATCTCTGTCCTTATCACGGGCCAGGACTATCGTTACTTGCCTTTGAAAATAAACTTTAATTGTGGGTATGCATGCACTTGGTTCCGGGATGTCTGTTCCCCCTGGATTGTTTCTATCAAAGGACATCAACAGATCGGGTAGAATACCTTAGACAGGATGGTTAGGTTAGACAGGTTGGTTAGGATAGCTAGATGCGATGCAGATTTTGAGTAAATCTTTGGACAGCCAAAGAGCTAGGCATAGATAGGGCCGTCCTTAGACAGGGAATAGTCACTTTAAGTAGGAGATACTTAGTCAGGCACTTAGCTTAGATAGGTAGGGACTCAGAATGTTTTGCTTTTTTTTGCTAGTCCGGTGTAATTACTTCATTCCAATATCTTTGCACAATTTTTGGTTTTGCTCGAACGCAGATCAAAAGTAGGTTTAGACAGTTTAGGAGGGAGATAGCTAGGTAGACAGCTTAAACACGAAATTTTCTTAATTTTCCAAAAAATTCTCCCACTTTTGTCGATTTTTCAAAATTCTTGTGCAAAGATTTAGGGCTTAGAAATTGCAGACTTAGCCACGTAGAAAGCTTTTATCGCTGTCAGTACATTTGCGTTATTCGGGCGGGAGGATATAGGCGGTTGTTTTTTTTTTAATTGTTTTTTGTGGCGGTGGTAAAATGCTCTCTGCGTGGAGAAGTCTGTATAGGTTTAGCTCGCGACTTGGTGTAGGACTTCGAGAGCCAAACAGAAACAGGTCTCTTTGAAGTTAGGTAGGGGACCGCTCAGCGGACCCGACAGGTGTCCCTGAGGATAGGTAGGGAGACCCCTTGAGTGCTTCAAACAGAAGTGCTTAAGGATAGGTAGGGGACCGCTCTGGAGCACAGCAGGTGCTCCCGAGGATAGGTAGGGTTCTAATCTTTTCCCTTCTGTTTCAGCGCAGAATCTCGTTAATGCAGCTGCGTTCTTAGATTAAGTCTTACGTGCACGTGTCTTTCATAAGCATTCCTTGGCCATTTATTCTCGTTGTTAGCCGTTTGGTTAGTCGGAAATTCTCGAAGTTTGCTGCAAAGCATTTTTTGGCCCTTTGGCTTCGGTCGTAATCGATCGCGAGAATAGCGTTTCATATATAGAGGCGAGTCATTGAGAATATGGAAGCAGCTGAAGACGGTTTCGATGCATTAAAAAGAAGAAAGAAGAAGACGGTTTCGATCGACACATTGCTCGGCGGACCGCGATTGCCGTTGAAGCAGACATCGATTGAAGCGGACATCAGGTGAATCAGAATCCGGATTAGATTCCAAATCCAGAAACCAAGCTCCAGCTCGTGCTACTGCTCCTGCTCCTGTGCCTGCTCCTGCTCCTGCATTGTGTGTTTGTGTAAGTGAAAGTGAAAATGTGAGCTGATATGGTGGCTTCTTCCCTCTAGGAGGAGGCTGAAAGTGGTCTCACGACCTACCATGTCTCTCGCATATGTGTAAGGGCCCAAAAGTGTTTTTCGTACGATGACCAGAAGAGGACCAACAATGTCTGCAGCTTTCCAGTTACGTGGCACAAAAATGCAGGGTAAGGCACTTCGGTGCATACAAAAACAATCTGTAAGAATTTTTGTTCTTTTATTTCTTTACCTTACTCACTTCGGTTCTCGGTTGAAAGCATGCATACCAAACTATACATTTCTCGCGAAAATTTATTTCCAATTAACCCCCTCAAGACGGCAAACAGCTGTCTCTGAGGCTAGGTAGGGGAACCCTCAAGTGACAGACCGGTGTCCTCGAGGCTAGGTAGGGGACCCCTCAGGACCCAAACAGGTGTCCTGAGGCTAGGTAGGCCTCTGCTCTGCTCTTTTCAGGTTTTCTTATTTCGTTTCAGGCGGGCGCGACGCGACGGTATTATATTATTCTTTAGAAATCATTTGAGGATTCAAGCTGAGGAATCAGTTGGGGAAGCATCTGAAGAATCAAGTCTGAAGTCATCTGTGAGGAACCATTTGAGAAATCATATTGAAGAATCAGTTGAAGAAGCATTTGTCTCGTACATTTGTGGATTCATTTGAGGACTCATATGAGGACTCACTTGGGGAATCAATTTGACGGATCGCTTGAGGAATCACTTGTGGACTCATTTGAGGAATCAGTTGATGACTCACTTGACTTCTTAATACTTTAAATTTGCTTTGAATTTGCTTTAAATTTGCTTTAAATTTGAGAAATCAATGTTGAAGAATCAATGTTGAGGAATCAGTTGGGGAAGCATCTGAAGAATCAAGTCTGAAGTCATCTGTGAGGAACCATTTGAGAAATCATATTGAAGAATCAGTTGAAGAAGCATTTGTCTCGTACATTTGTGGATTCATTTGAGGACTCATATGAGGACTCACTTGGGGAATCAATTTGACGGATCGCTTGAGGATTCACTTGTGGACTCATTTGAGGAATCAGTTGATGACTCACTTGACTTCTAAGCATCACTAATAACGCGACAATTTGAGAAAGCACGCGACTTTTAAATTTAATGAACAAAGACGTTATTTAACGAAGGCTTAGTCCCTAGCGCAGACGAGGATACGTTCGAATCTAAATCTGCACTCATAACCATCATTCTTGTCTCAAACACTTCTATCACGGCCGTCAATGCGTCGGAATATGTCCTTTTCAGGGCATTAACTGCAACTAAAGCAGGACATTGAAATTGTGATTCACAAAATCCCCTTATTCTTCCTCATATTAAGTGGAGATTTGAATCGCAAACAGATGCTGCTTCAAATGATGACTGAAACCGGCTTAGTCAAAACTTAGTAGTTCGGTAAGGAGCATCATTTTGAAGCACTTGTTCTATCGGAGCGCGTTTCTTGGAAAACGAAAAATTATACATCAAATGAAAGAAAACTTATAGCCCTTGTCAAAATAGAGATCTTGGCATTAAATGTGGGTCAAAGTTCAATCAGAAAAAGACGACGCTTACTATCACTAGTGTGAGAAGCTTATTTTGATATCAAGCTGAAAGTGGTCCATCGCACAGCGACTTTCGTTTGATGGAGTTTTTGCCTGTCTTATGAAAAAGAAATTGGTACAGAGACCACAGAAACCGATTCAAAAATGTATCTCAAGCCACAAGAAACCTTGTATTTAAAGGCGTTTTGTTTTTCTTCATAATTCTATACGTTGAAAAGGGGGAACAACTATCCCGAAGTTCCCATCATTCGACAGACCATAAAATTTTCTTCAAATGTCCTTCAGATCACTTGGACCTCGAACGCAGAATTCCCGAGATATACGCCATCAAACTTAACTTCTACGATTTCACTCATTTCACTCACTTCGTAGCTCAAATTCTGAGTTGAACTCAATTGATTTTCATCCAACTTTATTTCACACCAGGAACGATTTCGAATTCAACTGAAAGCTTATTCTGTCAGAAGCCTTGTCTCGTCTATTCCGACAACAATACCGGCAGCAAAATTAAACGCCCGAGTTCCCCTGTTAATGACCGTCCCTCAAAGGGTTAAATGGTAAAGGACAAGCCTTTATTTGAGTACTTGAATCAATCCTTCCTTCTAAATTATTTGCTTTAAAATTTCTTGGTGAACCTGCTGCACTCTAGCTGCCAAAATAATTTCCCATTCACTTCCAATTTAAATCGCCAAATCGGTTGACGCACCTCTTTCGAATGGCTCCTCGTGCTAAATTTGTTACATCTTAAGTGTTTCATGTGTCCACACTTCACCAGACACTCGCTACACAAAATCCATTCTTTGTTGAATTTTTTTCTTCAAATATCGTCAACGCCAAAAGAATCAAAATCCTAACAAACTTACCCAGAAACACTTCCAAACTGCATTAACCAAACCAAACTAGCAAGTACACTCACCAAAAGCGCCCAGACGATATGCAACGATTAGAGCAAAATCTTAGGCTGAGATCTGTTAGAGGGAAGAGTGTGAATTCACTAGGGAAAGTCCCAAAGATAGAGGGATGTGATTTAAATAGAACAGGGTACGTTCTCTGTTGGGAGTTTCATGGGAAATACACTTTGAGCCAAAATCTGTGCAAAACGTTCACTGATGCACTCTAAGTCCGTCTAAATGGCTCTGGGGGCAGTTAACACTTCGGAGATCTGCCAGACTTAACACCCGTGTCTTAGATGAGGATTCTGTATTGGGCAGCGACTGCTGCAGAGACAGTGAGTGTGATGAAAGCGACAAAGACTGAAATAATGAGAACCATATCGCAGATAGACTTAAAGCATGCACACACTAGAAGGAATGGCCGCCAAGACTTTGAAAATTCAATCACTTTGAAAGAACTCTGTGTGTTGTAAAATTGTGCAGAGAGAATAGAGAGGGAAACAAAGTCATTGTGGGTGATGGATGATGGATGATGGATGTACGGAAAGATCGGGAAAACGGAGGCATAAACCCTTTGATAACAAATCCAAGGATCGGGGGATAGTGACAAGAAGGAGGCGAACAAACATTCGGTTACGTCGAAGCCAAATATATCGGTGAAGGCATTCTCAAAGCAAAAGTATGATGACGGCAACGGGGACTCTCGAATGGGATGCAAGGAGCTTTCACAGGTGTCATTCGCTTGCAGTCATGATTGGAGATCGGAAATCAAGGGCAAGGTCAGAGTCATGAAGGTGATAAAGAGAGAAAAAGACTGTTCCTGGGGTAGCGCGAGTGCATCAAATCAAAGAAAATACTTAGGACGGGTGATGCTTGAGGTTCAGGTTCACTTCGGAGTGTAGCGCCGCAAGAAGAAGGTTGAAATTCCAAAAATATTGTGCCAGAGCTCTGTGCAGGATTCACGGACATTCCTGAGAGACAAAAAAGCTGTACTAAACTGCATTTCTTTCACAGATAGTCCGCAGACACACCTTTGAGAGACTGAATAAGATCAGGATGGACTTGAAGCCGAGGTAGCTTTCTGAAAAAAAAAAAAACAAAACACTTTCGAGGGAACAGTCAGTCTTAATCGCACCGCGGTAGCAAGCTGAAGTGGCACCCAATTGCCTACAGAGTTCCTCATCCCTAAGACGATTTCGTACAACGTCATCGTCATCATTGCTCAGAGAAGTATACCCAGTCATTCCACTGCGAGTAGCCTTCGGTGTCCGAATTCAAGGCACAGAGCGAGTCGAAGGTATAAAGTTTTCTAAGGGAAATTTCAATGGATTATTAATATCGCTGCCAAAATGTATGCAACAGAAACATAAAATAATTTTCAAGAAAAATATATTTCTAAGAATTCGGCGCTTTTTTTATATGGACTTTTTTCAGTTTTTGAACACGAATACCGCCTAAACTAAGCCGATTAGACCCCCCAACCATACAATTTTTTCTTAGTCTCATTAAGATCTACAAAACTGCATCACTCAATTGAGGGGCCGCAAGTGTCGGAATCATGCCCAGGTAAGGAACGTAGGAACCATTGCAGAGTTAAGCAGAGTTGTGGAAAACGACTTTTATCGTATCGAATGTTGGACATGACTTTTTGCAATTCGCGTCAAACTTAATCCAAATTTAATCCATAATTAAGGTCTCCTCTAGGCAGACCAGAATTCAGAGACAAGATTATTCGCTTATCAAACTCAACAGGTTGCTGCGTCAAAGGCCTAAACTGCAAAAAGAAGAAATGTCGAAACGACGAACATTGAACGAAGAATATACGACTAAAGTCGAATTTGCATGTTTGATACGATTTGGGATTGTGATGTCTCAATAACCTTTAATCCATATTTTGACTGCAGACTAACAGACAGTCTCAATTTCCTTCTCGTAGAGAATGCCTTTGTTTGTCTCATCTTAGGGTTTTCCTTGTTCCAATGGCCGTCTGAACCTCCCACCTCCCTCACAACTCGAATTCAGAGCAATCTTGAAAAATAATTCCACTGCCTAACAATTTTAATTGGTCTCATCACGATAATTCCAGATTCTGCTTCAGTTTATCTTTCCCTCCTCCTAAGGGGCATTTCAACACCTTTATGAACCGCAATAAGCCCCCGTCTCCACAGGTTTGTTACTTCAAGTACCGCACAAGCTTGATTACAATCCCCACGAGATTCACACTTGTTTGTCTGTTTAGTCAGCAATCTGCAGTGCACACTATTTAAATTAGATAATGGAGCACTTAAGTGACGATACCAGAGGCAGATGAGATCGACACGAGGGCTTAAGTCAGTTGCCAGAGTACAACGGCAGAGATCACATCCACGATGAAGATAAGAGAAGCGGAGGAATTTGTTGGAGGAAAGCAGGAGAGATCCTCGCCCAAAGCAAAGGAGCAGTGGGGGAATGATATTGAGTTTCTCTTCTCGTGCATATCCTTGTCCGTGGGCTTGGGAAATATCTGGCGATTCCCCTTCATTGCCTTCCAGAATGGCGGTGGAGCCTTCGTCATTCCCTACTTGATCGTTCTGCTGATCATCGGGCGTCCGGTTTACTATTTGGAGATCTTGATTGGACAGTTCTCTGGACGGGGAGTCATTAAGGCGTTCTCCTTTTCACCGATTATGAAAGGTGAGCGGGCGATCTCTACTTCTGAACCATGTTCTGTATCTTCACCGTCATACTGTTTTATGCAGGCGTCGCAGCTGGTCAAGTCCTTGCCACTGGAGCCTCCATCACATACTATTCCAGCATCATGGCGCTGACCTTGCGCTTCCTAATCGCCTCCTTTTCGAGTGTCTTGCCGTGGAGCTACTGCCGCGAGGAGTGGGGAGATCAGTGCTTGGGTGGAAATATAACTGCTGACGTACAGAACATAACCAAGAAATCCTCAGCTGAGCTGTACTTTGAGTAAGTGAGCAAACGAAACCAATTTCTATAGATTTTCACCACACCTGTATCCAGGAGGGAAATTCTGGAGGAAAAGGACTCCATAGACGGCGGGATTGGATACCCGAAGTTAGACTTGATTTGCTGCTTAGCTGCGTCGTGGCTGATCATCGGAACCGTTCTCATTCGAGGCGTCAAGAGCTCCGGAAAGGCGTCGTACTTCCTTGGAGTGTTTCCGTATGTGGTTCTCATTGTTCTGCTCTTTCGTGCGGCGACTCTTCCAGGAGCCGTGGATGGAATCATTTACTTCTTTAAGCCACAGTGGGAGGAACTCTTAAATCCATTGGTGAGTTTCGATGTGAGCCTTGGTGGGAAGATGGTCTAAAAGAGGATCCTTTCAGGTTTGGTATGCTGCTGTAACACAAGTCTTCTTCTCCCTGGCTATTTGCTTTGGAACCTTGATCACCTACGCCTCGTACAATAACTTCAATCGGGATGTTTCAAGGTAAGGTATCATCTTCCCAGCCAACATCTGCTCATCTTCCCATTCTCAGGGACATTCTAATCATCACCACAATGGACTCCTGTTCGTCCCTCATCGCTGGCTGCATAACCTTTGGCATCCTCGGCAATCTGGCCTTCCAAACGGGCACCAACGACATTGCGAGCGTTGTGAAGGGCGGGGCCGGCCTGGCGTTCATCTCCTATCCCGATGCAATCTCGAGGTTTGAGCTGCTCCCACAGGTAAGCGATCGATAGATGGTCTACACAACAAACTACCTACAGGCCTTCGCAGTTCTTTTCTTCTTGATGCTGTTCGTCCTTGGGATCGGCAGCACTGTCGGCATGGGCTCATGCATCGTTCGCGTGATCCGAGATCGGTTTGGAGGTCTTCCGAATTGGCTCGTTGCCCTGGCACTGGCCATCATCGGGTTCACAGTGAGCGTGGTCTACATGACTCCCGGGGGACAATTCATCTTGAATCTGGTGGATTTCTATGGGGTTTCGTTCACTGCCCTGATCCTGGCCATTGGAGAGCTGCTGGCTGTTGCCTGGGTGTATGGGGTGAAGCGGTTCTGCGAGGATATCCAGTTCATGGTGGGACGACGGACTGGGGCTTACTGGAGGATTTGCTGGGGAATCGTAACGCCTGGACTCATGATCTCGGTACTGCTGTACACGTTGGCTGTCCTCGAACCGCTGAAGTACAAGGATGTCGAGTATCCTTTCGTTGCTCATGGTAATGAGATTATTTGGAGTGTGTGACCGCAGTTGATGATCCGTGTTCTTGCAGTTTTTGGATGGACACTTGCCGCCATTGGATTGGTTCAGCTGCCAGGATGGGCGATGTATGCTTACTTCAAAAAGCCGAAGAGGAATCTCTCGTTTAGAGATGTAGGTGCATGTATTTGTGGATGATGGACTATGATTCTATCGTTTCTCTGTTTTAGGTAATTGTGAGGATCCTTCGTCCGCAGACCTCCTGGGGGCCGTCGGACAGTGAAAAGTTCGAGGAATACGTCGAGTTCAGGAGGCAAATTGAGTTCAAAGAGGCAAGGAGAGGAAGAAACTGGAGGCAGAGAATGTATGAGAATTTGTTTGGATAGGGATTCCTTGTGGAGGAGTTATACTTAAGTTTTTAGATCTTGTACAGATTTGGAAATAAATTTCACGTTGCGAAGTAGACCTTCAAGAGTTTTGAAATTTTCTTTAGAAGTGAATAAATGCTATAACAAGGACAACATCAGTGTCCGAAATCAATCGCAGAACCACCCTTGTCAATCGCTGTCTCTTTGGGCTCAAAAGGCAATTGAGTAATAGAGCCCTAAGCTGGCTTTGTACGACAACTTGATCATCCCAGTCCTGCATCACGGCACGGAAGCTGGGATATTGCAAAAATGGACGAGGAAGCCCTCATTTCAAGAGAAGATGGATGTAGGAGAATATTCCATGACTAATGTTATGCCATCTCCTCTCCAAATCCACGCCAAAAACGTCCCCTCTTCACATGTACTTTTGTATATTCTTAAATATATCACATAATCACACAAAAGAGTAAAAAAAAATAGTAAGAGACGAGCTTTCAATTGTAGTGTGCATTAATCTTTTCAGAGATCGACGACTCCGCTGCGTACACCTTCTTTGTGATCAGGTAGTCCCGCAGGATCTTGAACAGCGTAAAGTGATTGGTCAGCGTCAGGAAACTCAGCGACAGTACATGATGCCATTCGACAGCGAACCACAGGACCAGGATCTGAAAGAGCACAAGAAAGATCTGAATACACGTGAGGGCCAAGTATATCGCTGACGGGTTGTTGAACAATTTCTGCAACACAAATAAACAAAAACATGAAATTTGAAGTCCTTAAGCGTCATCCAAAGGCACCTTACAAAAAACCGAAAATGCGATGTGTTCCCTGGCAGAGCAGTCGTCACAGGCCCCAGCGACTTGTATAGATCCCCATTGTATCGGACAACACTCGCGTGACTCCACGGTGTCGTCTTTGACCACAGGCACGGAGGGATATTTGGACTTGAGCGCACATCTACCCGGCACCACATGCCCAAATGCAGGGCAGAACGATGAAGAATGTCACTGTACTTCGCTGGGAAGCAAAAGACCGTGCACATCGTGAACCCACCCAGCCAGATGAAGATGATGTGCTGGGATGCCCAGAGGACGTTGTAGTTGACGAAGTTCTGGGCGAAGAAGCACGGAACGAAGCCTCCATAATAGGCATTCACCACTGATGTGAAGATGACCTGTTTAAAGCGGTTGTTAAAGTCATTCTTCAATCCCTCGACTTCGTCGCGGATAGTCACGGGACTGCTCGAACAACAGTGCATGGGCAGGCCGTTAAGGTAGGACCCCTCCACTTCGCAGGATGTGCGCAGAAATGGCTCCACTTGAAATCCAAAGATCAGGGAATACACAACGAATCTGAAATTCATAAATCAAATTTAGCTCAAACTGGTATACAGTAGTTCACAGGCGACTTACGGATAGAGTAGGAGGAACAATGACAAATAATTCTGCCTGCTGTAGACTTGAACCACACACAAGCCAAGAATCAGGAGAAGAATCACACTGAAAATGTATTTAGCGACCACCTTGCATGAGCGCAACTGTGTGTCGCTGTATACCATGTCCAGGCATCGGTTCATTAGACAATAGAGGAGTCTCCTTGACACAACAATTACCGTGAATATTACTAAATACGGTTCAATCAAGTAGAAGTTCTGTAAAACAAAGAGAGGCAGTTAAGTTTCTGGTTGGAGTAAGCAGTGAGAAGTGCACTTACAACAGTATGATTTATGTGAGATTCAGGAATCCACCAGACAGTCCGATAGATATGCAAAAATTGCATACCTGCACCGAAGATAATAAAGAGGAACATTACCAACTCGTTGACTAGCTCCGAGCTGCTAGGGATGTCGGGAAATGGGATGTGTTTCGGCATTGGAGCTGAGTTGCTTGTTTCCGATGTTGTATCGCTATCGTTGTCCATTTAGAAATTAAAATAATTACTGCAAAGAATTGGCTGCCAGTTAATTCCTCGGGAAAAACATAATTTGCGAAAGGAAATACGATTTGTGCACATAAACAATCTTTAACAAGCCTCCGGTGATAAGAGATGTCATCGAATGACAGTGCATGACAGTGGGTGCATTTGAGTTGATTCCATGATGTATCGTGGGGATTTTTGCAGAAAATCTCCTTAGTCACGCCATCGAATTGCTTTTTTATTCATTTACCCCGCAATATGTTGAGAAATATAAATGTCCTTTTTAAAAATATCATTATTTTCCTTTTAAATGTGCCTCTCATATAAAAAATCCCGTTCGGTCTGAACGCACCCATCAGTAATGACAGTTTGACAATAGAAATTGTTTTCACATCTGTCACGCACTCGTCTCAACCAAAATATTTTCCAAATTAGTTTCTCCTCCAAATAAATAAATTTCAGAAGCCAAAATGGGATGTGATGGAGGTACAATTCCCCGTCGTGATGAATTGGTTCGTCTCAAGAAAAAAGCTGAACAGGTAAGCCAACAAATTCTTCCCCCATTCCCAAAAATTAATTCCCACACTGCCTTCCACAGAAAGACAAAGATGCAGAACGTGAATTTCGCTGGCTGCACTGCGCCCTGACGCAACAACGCCTCCAGGAACCCATCGTAATGTGTGGCCTTGGGCGGCTCTATTCAAAGCAGATTGTCATCGAGCAACTCTTGGAAAAAGACAAGATGCCAGAGTCAGCCAAGCACATCAAAGGTATGCGCGATATTAAGGACCTTATATTGACTCCAAATCCTGCATATAAGGACGACAGTAAGACAGAGGGAGGACTCGATACGAGAGCTGCTCCGTACATATGCAAACTGATGAGCATTGAGATGTCAGGGAAATTTCGATTCGTTGCTTTGTGGACTTGTGGATGCGTTTTCTCCGAGCGGGCATTAAAGCAGATCAAAACAAGCGCATGTCCTTTGTGTCAGACCCCATATTCAATTGAAGATGTAATTGTGTTGAATGGCACAGAGGATGATGTAGAGATGATGCAGGCAAAGATGATTATGAGGAGTTCCAAGAAGAAGGCTTCAAAGAAGGCCAAAGCTAAAGACATTCAAGCAACAGTCACTAGTACAAATGAGTCACCGACCGCAGAGAAAACAACGGAAACCAAGGCCACAACAGTTGAACCAAAAGAGCATTCCCAGGAAGCAGCGACAAGTGGTACATCAAAGCCATTGAAGAACAAGGTCGTTTTAAGTAAAAGACCGATGAATGGGAAGACTTTGGAAGATCCAGAAATCAAGCGTTTGAAAGACGAGTACAGTGTCGCCAGCGACCCCAAGGCAACCAATGTCTACAAATCGCTGTTCACCAGTCACAAGAGCGAGAAGGAACAGAATCGGGCCCACTGGGTGACGTATAATCCGTTTTACAATTAATGTGTAACTTATTTCTTAGAGATCAATAAATGACTTAAATTTTCTTGACGTTTATTTACTAAGGTTCCAGACGGTTCCTTGTTTGTGGTCTTTCAGCTCAACGCCATTTCGCTTTAGACAGTCTCTCAGCTCGTCGCAGATTCTGAAGAGTTCCTTGTTTTTGTCCGCCATTGCCCTCTGCCTTATGATGTTCCTTGTTTCCACGACTTCGTTCACAAGCGCAGACATATTCGAATTTCCATCTTTTAACTGTCTGGTACATCCCAAGCCAAAAGTCTGGAGATGACTCCTTACGAAGTTCGCAACAGCGGCAACAGCGTCTAGGCTAGATGCGACTGTCTCATCTGCTGGAGTATTGATTGATTTGCTCACCAGAGAAGTCAGTTCAGCAAGAACTCCCACGCAACGCGCAGTGTTGAAGTCATCCCTGAGATTTTCTTCAACTTGCACCCTTGCCCGGGACAGTGCTTCTAGAATTAGCTGACTATCAATCGTCGCCCTCTGTTTCTTTCCCTCCAAGTACGCCTGAACGTTTGTATCGAATTCTGTGAATCGCTTCAGCGTGCTTCGAGCGGTATTCATCATCTCATCTCCATACTCCACGGCACTGCGATAGTTCGATAAGATGCACGCCATCCGGAACTCATCCGCCGTGTACTCCTGCAGCATTTGATTGATGCTAATCGTGTTCTTGAGGGACTTTGACATCTTTTCCTTCTGTCCCATCACGTTTAGATGCCCTGTGTGAAGCCAGTAGTTCACCCACTGCTCCGTTCCGTGAAATGCACAGCTCTGAGCCTCCTCGTTTTCATGATGTGGGAATCTTAAGTCAATTCCGCCTGCGTGGATGTCTACCGCATTCCCAAAAATGATGCTTGCAAGGGCACTGCATTCAATGTGCCACCCTGGTCGACCTTCTCCCCAGGGAGAAGCCCACGCTGGCTCATTTGCATCCTTTTTAGCCTTCCAAAGTGCGAAGTCTACAGATGACTCCTTCACTTCATGTTTTGCGTCCTCCATATTCAACTTCTGCAGCTTCCCGTAACTGGCCTGAGACTTCACATCGAAGTAGACCGATTTGTCCCGGCCCACGTAAGCCGACTTTTTTCCAAAGATACCCTCGATAAATGCCACAATCCGTGGAATATTCTCAGTTACCCGAATCTTGACATTCGGCTCGGAAACTCCAAGCTTCCTCATGTCATCCCAGAATTCTGCCTCATAGAACCTCGAAATCTCCTGCCATGGCTTTCCGGTCTCTTGGCTCCGCTTGATGATTTTGTCATCAATGTCCGTAATATTCATGGCGGTGATCAGGTTAATCTTGAAGTGCTGGCGCAGAATTCTCTGGATTATGTCGAGTTTCACGTAGCAGCTGGCATGTCCCAGGTGCGATGAGTCGTAAACCGTCGGACCACATGTGTACCATGTCGCAAGGTGTTCGTTGCGAAGCACCAGGGGCACATTTGAACGTGTTATACAGTTGTACACCGATATACCAGTCTCGTAGCCAGATGGTTTGTGCCATCGATGCGTGTGCCTCTGAAACGAGAGTCGAAGGGAATGTCTAGGAGGCCATTAGGCTAGGGAAATGTTTTCTGGTTTCTGATGTATTTTACCTCAGGTGATGGACCTGCTTCATGATTTCACTTTTTTCACTTAAAATCTAGCCAACTGGAGTCTGAATAAATTCATCCAAGACACACAGGGGACCGTCCACACAGCTCAGTCCAGCTGACAGATTTGACGTACAACAGCTGACCGGTGTTGTTATGACATTTTCGTGCGATTGCCGCTGTCATTCGTGCATTGTGAAATCTTGCACAAATTTCCATCAGAGTTTTCTTACTCGAAGTCAATTATTTTCCATAAAACCCGGTCGAGATGGTGATGATATATGAGAACGAGGGCGAGCGGCTGGCCGACACATCACCCTGTGCAGGGGTACGAGCGGATCTGAAGATGTGCCTCCTCGAGAGTGACTGCTGTCGAAAGGTACAATTCCATAATTTTCCTTCCCTTTTCTTAACTCCTTCCTTTGCAGGATAAGAAGACACCAAAACAGTGTCTACAGTTGAATCAAGTCTCAGAAGAGTGTCAAATCCTTCGGAACACATTTTTCGAGTGCAAGAGGTCTTTGGTAAGCATAGAAGGGATTCATGATAGTGAATGCGGTTCTGATGGGGTGTCGTTTCAGTTGGACAACAGACAAAGATTCCGAGGACGTAAGGGATACTGAGGAATCCTGTTTAGCTGTACAAAGTTGTCAGTCGTACATTTTGTTTAGAAAATATAAATTTGAAGATTTCATAAGACGGGTGTTTTGTTTTTCTTTCCCTTCAGTGATTTGTGTGTTAAGGGGGATGTTACATTTTGCAGGCTAAGGGTTTTTATTTTGAAGACAATTGACAGGAGGCACATTTCATTCAGAGCAGAAACCAATAAGGAATTATTGGTCTCTGATTCAGAGCAAGGGCCTAGCTTCTACAACGACTACTCGTGTTGTGCTTGCCACTGTTCTCTAACGAGTAGAAGGAACCTACAGTTTTTGGCGACTCCGAACGGCGAGATGTGAGAAGCTTTTCATAGACAAAAACTCGAAAGAGGTGGTACCGTGAAAAAATGTGAGGTGTCCCGTCCAGGAATCGAACCTAGAATCTGCGTGGCGGTCTGCTTTACACGCAGAATGTCGATGGACGAACTGGTGGGTTAAAATTTATAATAATTTCTTTTAGATTGAAGTGCAAGCTCCAAGAAAAGTGTAATGTGACCATAAAGTCAGTTCGATAGTCTATCCTCAAACTCACCCCTCTTACACACACACACCCGTGTCGACTCACATATACAATTGCGACTTTAATTAACGGGAATTACCCACCACTGTACCGAACCGAATGTCAATTGAAGAAGAGTTAAAAATGTCAACATCATCGCCGCAAAGTCTAAAATAAATAAATAGAATTAAAGGAATCTATTTACAAACACGAGCTAATTTTAAAATGACTTAATACTTGTGCAAAATATTCCGCGACCCGAGAATCAACAACACGACTCACAACAACGAACAGCAGGCAACAATATGGATCCAGTGATATTCTTTACAGTTCTGTTCGCCATCTATTTTGTGGCGTTTTTCTTAGATTGTTTTTTTAAGGTAAGGATGAGGAGCCCGCAGTCCGTGTCCGTATAAGCAGACTGTCATTTTGTTTTCAGAGTTGTATGCACTACCCGTGGGAGCAGTTCCTAGCCAACACCGGTCTCACAATAAAATTTCTTCGCTTCAAGTGGTACACGACGGCTTTCAATCGGACTGTCTTCAAATGGGGCTCCGGTTGCAGCAAGTTCCTCACAAAGTCCTTCACCGTGGGCGTCTTAGTTTCCCTCGCCATGTTGCCGCTTGGCTTCATCATCCTCTTTATGACAATGTTCAATGGACATAGGAGCGGGGAGCCTGGGATAGGTGGCAAGGTCGCTGAAACGAGGATTGAGATTCTGGTGCCCGGGGTGAATTTGCCGCTGGAGGAGATCGGCTTCTATGTGTGCACGCTGGTGATTTCGACGGTGGTTCACGAGCTGGGTCACGCGCTGGCGGCAGTTCTTGAGGACATCCCGCTGAGCGGGTTCGGATTCCAGGTCTACTTCTGCATTCCCCTGGCGTACACGGAGATCAGCTCAGAGCACATGAATTCGCTGAAGTGGCTAAAAAAGCTGCGCATTCAGTGCGGCGGAATCTGGCACAACGTCCTGTTCTCCGCGTTCTGCTACCTCCTGCTTTCAACGTTTGGCATTTTCGCTGCACCCGTCTACACCACCAACGAAGCTGTGTTTGTCACGGAGATCACACAAAAGTCTCCGTTGCGTGGTGAGCGCGGGCTCCAAGCAAACGACGTGATTACGCAAATCAACGACTGTCGAGTGCGGGACATGGACACGTGGTATGACTGCCTGCTGCAATCAATTCGAACAAAGCCCGGCTACTGCGTTTCCTCGGACTTCATCCGGCTAAACGACGAGAGCATCGAGATCACGCACCACGGCAGTGACGGTATCATCCAGTGCTGCGACTCGAAGAATCACGCCCTGTGCTGCTTTGAGTATATCGACGACCTCAGTAACGACGGCCCGATTGAGATTCCGCAGCACGTGTGCCTAAACATACGCCTGACCATCGAGGACTCGTACAGCTTCTGCTCGGGTGCCTGCGACCGGGGTTTCTGCATACGACCGCTGCTAAAAAACACCACAACCATCCTCACCATCAAAAGGAAGCTCAAAGCAGACGTCATCTACATGGGCCACCCGGTGGACGTGTCGCGGACTGTTCGCGTTTCACCCTACGTACCGAAGTCGAGTGTGTTTCAGCCGCAGCTGGCAGACGCCTACACCCAGTTTCTTAGGTACAACATCGTGTTCTCCATGGGCCTGGCGCTGATCAACGCACTGCCCTGCTTCGGCATGGACGGCTACCACATCTCCAGCACAATAATCAACAGCTTCTTAGTCAACCGCATCGCAGAGCGAGCCAAGCGCGACATCATCGTCCTACTAGTCACCGGAACGGGGACGTTCCTGCTCGTCTGCGCCCTGCTCAAAGTCGTCTGGGTGTCCCTGATTAGGAACTTGTTTTGAATCCAAAAACTATTTTTTTTTCATTTGTTTTAGAAACGCATGCGTTAGAGGAATAAATATTTATTTTCTAGACGGGAAGTTACTTTATGTGGTTTTGCTTGTGTTTCCACTGAGGTGGAGGCTGTTCTGGAGCTCGGTTAGGGAGCGTCTGCCGTGCTGAATGAGCATTTTGATGGCGAGTTCTTCGGTTTGTTGCATGTTGGCGCGGAAGTCATAGCGGGCCCAGTCGCGTAGCTCCTGTTGCGACGACTTGTCCGGCACTTGACGGATACAGCGGAAGATGTCGCGGTATAGCTTGAGCACCTCTTGCCGGAGCATGAACTGAGAGAGGAAGCAACTGGTGAGGAAGCTTGAAGGGTGTATGGAGGAGGACTTACTTGTTTGAGATTCATGGCTGGACGGCCCACCTTACTCATGTTTTGGGCAATATTTTGATTGCGATGCAGAAATCGAGAGAAGGTTGTATGAGTTCAGCTGGGAAACAGCTGAATCTGACAGCAGTGCGTTCGAGTCTCGAGTGCAGTGAGTGTGGTGAGTAAGGTTTGAGGCAGAAAGCAGCTGATAAGAACAGGGAAAGGTGGAATTCGTGACGTGAGGGAAAGCAATTCAATTCATCCCCAACATTCTTGTTCACCACTCACTCAAGTTTGAGTCACTGTCACTTGAGTGTGAAGACGAAAGAGGAGTTACTTGACATGGACGTTATTTGTTGTGTTCAGACATCGCCACCGGAAAGTCCTCGTTCTTCCTCGTCTCTCTGTGTCATTGGTTTCTTGTTTCGCGGCAAAAATAGCTTTTCAAACTGTCAAGGGGACACATGCACAAATGCATGTGGCATGTCAATCAGAGGATTAAATTTAAAAATTATTTATGACATGGAATGAGAGCCAACACCAGAGTGTATCGAATTGAAATCGCACTGCACACACAAACACAGCGAGTGAGAGAGAGGAAGAGTGACAACAGATCACCACACACCACTAAGAAGTGAGTGAGTGAATAGGAGAAAAAAAACACTCCTAGGCAGTACTCTCTGTGGCGAGCATTGTAAACGGCTTTCAGCATCCGTTCGATTCACAACGGTTTGGTACGTTGTGTTGTGTATCGGCTCTTCTTCGTCATCGTCGTTGTGGTCGTTGTCGTTGACGCTGCTTGTCGTGCGTTTATTTTTGGATTTAGTCCAATGTAAGTCGTCTCAGTGAAACTGTAAAATAACTGTTTTGGCCCCCAAAATAATTCAAATCGAACCAGACGCAATATTTGTTGTGTTCGCTAAATTTCGAGTGTTTTTGCATTTTTGAACATAATTGTCAGCCTATTAGGCTTCGGGCACATCAGGCGTCGCATTCCCAAACGGTTGGTGATCAATCTGTTGAGGCTATTGATTTAGAATTTCGTGCGCTCTCGCGCATTGTGCCGTGTTTATTTATATTTTCTTTTGAACGGGGGGAGGCAAGAAACACACAGATTCATCTACACAGCAACGTTAGCCTCCTTCATTGCGGCCGCCGCAGACTATCTCTCCCGCGCAACGTCTTGTTCCTCGTTCTCGTTTCTCGTTGTGTTCGCTCGCTCTCGGGTTCTATTTTCGGATGTAAATTTCATTTGAAAAGTGATTTTCTTTGATTCTGAAGACTCCTCTCTCTTCAAAGGTTCATTTTCTTTGCTTTGTTTCAAAGAGGCATCAGTGGCGATGACGATGGGGGATAACACTTTCTGTGTCTCACATCTTTGTGCGCTGTGTTCCGCGATGGTGGTGTTCTTTTATGAAATGAAGTTGCCGCTGCAGTTGCACGTCAACTAACCAAAGTGATACAATCGATACACCTCTGATCTCTGACGTGCCATAAGACGAGTGGAAAAAGTGAAAACGAATCACGACTGTGGAGAGCGAGTGTCGGTCGTCATCGCACAAGGTGTTCCTCGTCTCCCAAGATCGCGCATACGACCAAGTGCATTCTCGACGGACGCCGCGGCTACTGGTCTAAATATAGTGCTGAAATCTGGAATGGTGGTTGGGTACTTAAAAATACCGTCATAGTGATAGCATCGAAGAAAAACACGAAAAAAAACCGCTTTGTTATTTGACACCGTTGATCGGTGCTTAATGAATACAGCCGCGCGCTGAATCTGTATATTTGTTGAGTGCGTGCTGCGAGTGAGTGAGTCCTACACTCCTCTTGTGTAAGATGTGCGTTGTGTAGTATTGCGTTACAATCGATTCGATACAATTTTCGTTTTATGCGTGCGCGGTGAACTGTCTAAAAATTGTCAACCGAGTGATTGAGTGGAATTACCGTCACGTTTGAGTGGCATAAATTGAATTAACTTGATTTGTTGGTGCTGAGCGTGATTGGATTGAGGGGGTAAATACACAACAAAAGAACGAACGGAGAGATGACAACAAAAGCATCGCCACCGGCCACAACAAATCCGTCCACAAACACAAATACTGGTGGGGTTAAGATAAAAAAGGAGTTACCAAGCGATGAAATTAAGGTTTGTATTTAGTGTCAGTGTCTGCATGAGGGTGGTCTCTCCGCTTACTGAGGACTTAACCTATTTTGGGAATTCTATTGAGAAGGAGGCGAATGTTCTGTTTCTGTTTTGTGTGGGTTGGTGTTTGTGTTTATGACCGTTTTCATTTCGTTTGAAAGGTAAATGAAATCTATGGAGACAAGGTCACACTGAATATGAACACGAGGGAAGTGATGCTTCGACGGGCAGAGGGCGAGTGGAATAGGATCTCTACCCCTTATCACACTTCTCTGTTTGGTGCATTCTTAAACATTTACTCTTCGTGTAGGAACTGTTTGTAAGTTCATCAATCTACTCATTCATGGGTGTAAATGCGTGACATCCCAGCCCCCAAGGACACGCCTGAATTCTGGATAGGTTAACGATTAACCAGGCGAAGGCGACTATAAGCTTCGTAGATGGATCTCAATCGATCTTCTAATAGTGGTTTAACAGCAAACTGCAATGGGAACGTTATGAACCCCTAAGGGACTTAGCTGTACACTGATTGATCAGAGAACTTAGCAGGCATTGGGAATAAACTCAGAATCGTCACTCAGACTATCACATCAAAACAGTATCAATCATTTGGAACTTCTGGCAGACGAAGTAGCAGCCATTATTCTAGCCTATGCTACCAAAAGCCATTAAGGTCATTTCTAATGTAGAAATGAAGTCACAGTTGGTGGCGATCCCAGAGTCACGAAAGAAGTGATCAAACGCTGTCACCACACTGTATCAAACCACCTCTAACTGATCTGCAGAAGAAGGTAAACATGAAGATCTGGGATTTAGCAATGGTGCTTCGTAGCCACCTGGGAGACCGCATGGATCATGATGAAGACAAAATAAGCAGACAGTGTTCAAAAGTGCCGTTTGTCTTAAAAATAGTTTTTTTTCTTTGCTTTTGGATTCTATGCATTAGGTGTTGAGAGATCTTTGGAATACCAAACCAGAGAGGAGCCTTGTACTCAAGGTTGAGCTGAATTTTTCTTCTTCATATGACAATACTGTATGGGGTGGACAACAACCTTCCCCAGCAGACACGGTCTTTAATAAACTGCGCCTCCAATTACGCACTTAAAGTTGCTTGGTGTCCTCTACTGGTTCCAAAGATTCTGAATTGAACACTCTTTGATCTGGAACGGTCCGAACGGAGAGATGACAACAAAAACATCGCTACAGGACATGCTGGACAACAAGCCTCTCCAACAGGCATGGTCCTAAAAATAAACTGCGCCTCAAATTTCGCACTCCAAGTTGGTGGATGTCCTTCTCCACTTGTTCCCGTCATCAGGTCAGCGGGCGTCCTTTACTGGTTCCACAAGTTCTGAATTGAACACTTTTCGGTCTCATCTTCGCAGGCCATGCTCGACAACAAGCCTCAATGTCCTTCTCCACTTGTGCCCGTCATCGGGTTCGCGGGCGTCCATCTGAAGCCTTGAACCCGTAGACACCTGGCTAGCCTCAAGTCGCGCTACATCTCGTAGAGTTCATGGTTGAATCTTCCATCAACACAAAGAAGGCCTAAGATTGAACGCAGAACTTTTCTTTCCAGGCCAGACTTCCTCTTGTGTACTTAAGATTGTTCAGGGTTTTGCGCTATAGACCAGGAAAGAGATGATGAAGGTGTTATGTATATACAGGTCCCATCTCTTAATTGCCTATTAAGCCCAAAGAAACAGCGGTTAGCGGAGTTATTCTGACTTTAATCGCGCTACTGACGTTGTTTGTGCTGTTTACTGTATGGATGAAGTCCTTCACTATCTCGAAGTTAAAGCTGCCTAATGTGACGTTCTGGACAAGTCGGCGATGTTGTGCGTCCTTCCTCGGTGACAGCATTTACTTAGTTCATTGATAAACTCATTTTGGCTCGACCTCGATACCAACAGACGCCTAATTGAAGGCTCGCTGTGTTCCACCAATCACGTCAATGTCGTCGGCGTATTTCAAAATGCTCGTTTTTTTTTGGTAAATCGTGCCTCTTGAATTGGTAAGTAGGTTCTGCAGGTCCTTCTTAAGGACGTTGTTGAAAGTCACATGACAGAGTGTTGTCTTGACTTAAACCCCTTTGAACTTTGATGTTGCAGTGAGATCGGCGCCCAACAATACAGAGCAAGCTTGAGATCAGAGAAGCCATCCTGCATCGTTTTAACGAACCTAGACATAAGCAGATGTTCCAAGTCCGTTGGTCGAAGGGGTGAGAACTGAGCCAAGGAATAGCGGATGGTACTGTCAACGGCCAGGGGAATGGAACTAGGATGAACTAAGTAAGACGTTTACCAATTAATCAATCAACCACCTCGCTCTCAAATTTTAAATGTGGACTGTAGAGCTCTTCAAATCTGAGAATCGTCCATGAACTCTGCTCTACTTATTTGTCCTTACTTTTGGTAAATTACTAAAATAAAAAACAAGAGCAAACTCTCACGATAATCTTTCATTGAAGTCGAAACTTATCCACGGAATACTTGGAACATTCTGACGCATTTTGGTTTTTCAAAAAAAAACAAACTCCCTACAGGTAGCTCTTAAGGACTTTGCAATCACACAAGTGTAGCCTCGCAAAAAAACAGCCAGCAAACAAACATTCAATCGCCTCTCCCACTTCAAAAAGTTCATTTAAATGGCCTAAAATAAATCATTTTCCAATCCATCTCACTTTAAGTTTCACTTCCCAATCAAACATCTCAAATTCCCCCACACAGCTCTCGCCAACTCAGCCGTCTTCATTGTTTTCTCATTCTCCTCTGCATTTAAAAATAATCCAACACGCTCATGTGAATTTTCGAAAATGAATCTTCAAACAAAAACAATTAAATTACCTTCAATGAGAGAAAGCAGAAAGTCCGAAAAACAAAACCAAAACGAAACGAAAACACATCGAAACAGAACAAAAAATTAAAATAAAATTTATGACCATGATCCGATGGCTGATATATATCCCCCAAGGTTGTTGCCTTGTTCATGAATTCCTTTCGAAACCGATGAAATGTGTCAGTCTCGAAAACACCTCCAAAATGCGAAACATTTGGCTATCGTATATGACACTCATTGAATGTCCGTTGCCAAATGCATACTTAAAACAAACAAAAAAAAAGAAAATATGAAATTGCTTGGGAATTGTGAGGAGGAGAATTTGAAATGGGTTTTTGATTGGGTGATCAATTTTCTTCAATTTGGAAGGATTTGGAGTTGATTTCTTTTTTTTTTTGAAAGAAATTTTTTTAGTTCGATTTTAAGGCGTTAACAGGTGAATATCTGGCTCGTTGAACGGTTGAAGAAAGAGATCTTTTGACTACGGGAGTTCGTCAACAAAAACAGACTAAGGCGGATCTCGTCGTTCCACTGTGTAAATGAAGGCATGAAGATCAAGTGATCGTGGTCCGCAAAATGTTGATTCTGCGAAGTAGAAGTAAAATTCAGAAAACTTGAAACTCCACGCTTATGTAGGACCTCAACTGTTTTTAGCCGTCATTCCAATCCATCCTTAATTTGAGTCGATCAGCGACTACTCGACATGAATGTCAAGTGATCGAGTGACTAACTTGGAGACTGAATGCTTCGGGGGGAGACCAAAATCTATCAATCGCTCGTCACTCGTATAGGGCGTAGTTCTCAAAAGCGAGAGAGTTTGCGGAGGTTTTTGATACCTGAAGCAGCGACAAGTTTTTGAAACTTGAAGCTTGGGACACAAAGTTTGAAGAGCACAAGAGACGGTCACTTGAGTTTGACAAGTGTTTCCAAAGAGGGAATAGGCACGTCCATGCCAAAGAGGATACAATTTAAAATTTATGAACACATAAAACCTAGAGGTTGAGGGTTCATGTGAAGCTTTAAATCTAACCAGAGGGCATCGCCTGTTTTGGGTCTAATTTCAGCTCAACGCAATCTGAAAACAGTTTGGAGATGGGGATCGATCTTTTGTTGTAAAGGTTAAGCGACGGTGAGGCTTAGAAGCGCTAAGTTCTTAAAGTTCTACAGTGAAGGTCTAAGGTTTAGTGAGAAGGGTTGAGTTCTTTGATGTCTACAATCGGGGGTCTAAAATTCACAGAAAATAGACCCTGTATAGATTTTTTGTGTGTGACGTTTATCAGAAGCAGTCACACCTGTTTCTTTGAGATCAAGAGGCACTTGAGCAATAAAGCCCCCTTTCGAAGGACCTGGCTTGCTTTACAAAACAGTTTGACCATTCCAGTCCTACTCTACGGCGCGGAAGCTTGGACGTTACTAAAAATGGATAAGGAAGCCCTTAGTCTTTTCGAGAGAAAAATTTTGCGTGCGTTTTGGTCCTGTTTTCGTTGATGGCATCTGGACGAAAAGATTTAACGACAAACTCTATGGACTGTACTGCGACATGCGCCTAGTCAAGCTCTTCGAATACAACACTTAAGATGTCCAGACCATGTAGAGCGTATGGATAGCACTGCTCCGGCCCGAAAATGTTTCGAATCTGAGCCATTGCGACAACTCAATGGAGGATGGCCTAGGTTGAGGTGGCGCACACAAGTGAAGAATCACCTCAACCAACTTGGAGTGCGCAGTTGAAGGCAGCTAGAGAAAGATGGCTGGAGAGGCATGTTTGTTAAGGCCTAGGTTCACCCCGGACTGTAGCGCCACAAGAAGAGGAAGAAAAAGAAGTAGATTTTTGTAGTGACTTCTAGCGTATAAATATCTCGATCAAGTGCTGGTAGACTCGCTAGAGATCCGCTTGAGGCCTTCTGGGTGCTTCCGGAATCGAAACCAACCAGATATTCCATGTTTGTTCAGCGTAGCTCTATCTCTGGCTTCAAAAAATTTCGTTCCTCTCGCATGAAGATCTTCAATATGCATTCTCTTTTGTATAGTCTAGTCCCTAGTCATCTTGTTTGAGCTCAGACTGATCGACTTTTAGGCATACATATCATAAAGTGATCTCAGACATAAGAATGCCTAATTCTTAGGGCTTGGAGTTCAAGCTAAGCTCTTGCTTCACAAATTCCATGTCTGTTCAGGGCTCTCTTTTGTTTGATGTTCAATTTTCTTCTTTTCCTTCTTTTGCACGAATCTCAATCGATCTTCAGCAGTGAAATCGATTTTGGATCCCTTTGTTCGGCTCTAAAGTTCATAAGAACCAAAAGTTTTTGAATCTGTCTTATAAGTGCTTTGTTTTCATCGATTTTCCACTTCATATGCTTGAATGATCCTTCAGTGTGAAGATCAAGTGATCGTAGATTCTAAAGAATGCCTGGTCATGAGCAGGCTTGGAATTTAAAGGAACCAGAAACAGGACCTTCAGTTTAGACAGATTTTAATTCCCTCTAAGAAAGTCCCGTTGTGAAGATCAAATCATTGCGAAACTTTAAGAAAACTTCAGAACTTAGAACAAGCGCTTCATTCACAAGGAAACGATTTCTTCAATGGTTGCTCAGCTTGAATTAAATTTCGTTTTCCCCACGCAGACAGTTCGTCTCCACATCATCAGAATCCAACCCAACTAACCAACCACCGACTGCGCGATAGGGAATCGATCGCCCATCTAAACCGCTCGTCTCATTCTTTTGACTTTGACTTTCACTTTTCGGTTCGCCTTCCGTGCTTCTTCTCAGCATCATCACGTCCATCAACGAGTGGATGCCGCTGTCTCCTATCTCATGTCGCCCATGCCCCCCTCCGTTAAAAAAGATAAAATAAACCACACGAGTCACAAGACTCTCTTGTGATAAACACTCAAGTGGACGGCACGACACGAAGGAGAGGCCGAAGAAGAAATGATTCACATGTGACTCATAGTCACACCGTATCGCTGGTGCTTTGTGATCTTTTTCTAACACTGAAATCCGGGCGGTTGTCACCCCCGCACTGGTGGTGGGGTATTCGTCGGCTATCGACCCAATCGCAGCGCAGCGCACAGCATCGCTCAACCGTCAGTAGCACTAGCAGCAGCAGCAGTAGCAGCAGCTACATAAATATCAAAGCGATGCTCGGTGATGTGTCCCCGCATTGCTCGTCACTGGCACCAGTCGCCTCATCATCTCCGCATCACGCGCATTCACTGAATAGAAATGTAAACACACTTTGATAGAGTTCAGGGAACCAACTCGAAATAGATTTCGTGAATCTCTTTTTTCATAAAGTTCTTAATTCATTCTCCGCACCGCGCGCCGCCGTTGTCTCCGAATTCGTTTGGGTTACACGCGGGGCAAGGTGAGTTTTTGAATTTGGAGGAAACGAGATATTTTTAAATTCAACTCTACACCGCCGCTGCCGCCATGTGTGTGTCTGAGAACGACGAAGAGGCCGAAGAGTGACTCGATCATGTGTGCACTGCCTTCGGCATCATGGAACTTTTGGGGGGCGGTATCCACTCTAGTGTCGAGTGTGAGTGAGTTGCTGGCGAATCGGTTTCTTTTTTTTGTTGTTTTTTCTCGAATCCGTCCTCGCCGTCGTTGTCGTTGTGTCGTGGTCGTCCTCCACACTCCCAAGACCTACAATGTACAGGAAAGCATCAGTTTGCCACTGCCGTCGTCGCTGCTGCTGCCGCCGCCGCCGCCGCCGCCGCCGCCCTGGTACACAACGAAAACGTCAAACAACGAAATATTTATGCGCACTCGTACGCTTTGGATTGGGTTTCAGCCACGGTATTGAGTTACAGCCATTCCGAACAACGAAAATTAATTTTCGTACTCATGGGTAACGGTGAGAACGCCATCCAGTGGGATGGGGAGAGTCGCCGAACGCGCCGATTACGCCGAACGCTGAACGTCGCAGATGGCCAACAAGCGAAGCCAAAGCCACTCCAAGGGGGCACACGATGGTCACTGCAGCAGCAGCACTAGCAGCGGCGGAGCTGCGGACTGCGATGAGTGCGCGCAGTGCAAAATTACCATATATCCGATTGCAGTGGCGGTTTGTGCATTTAAATTCCGAATGTGGATTCGGACTCGAGTTCTCATTCGGATTGAGATTCATATTCTCTGGATAAATGTTTGGCGGCAGCGGGGCAGTGGTTACTGTGGGGGGCGCACGGGAAGCTTTGATGGCCTGTTTTTTTTTTTTTGCACATGCACGTCGATCGCCACCGGCTCGGGTGTACACTGGAAATTTATTCGATAGCCAAAGAAGTTAACTCTAGACACAGGCCATGGTCCTGTGTGTCCGTGATATCAGATTTTGTAACAATGAAAGTAATTGAATATACCATTATGTGTGAGATTTGTATGCACCAAAGGGGTAGAAGGACAGGTAGGGGGTGGGGTGCGGTGGGGGTGGTGTGCACTAAGCGACCAGCAGTAGAGAAGGTCGAATTGCAATGTTATGCGGGTATTCCGGAAATAATTTCGACTGAAACTGAAAACTGAGGTGATGGCGATTTGATGGGTCCTTCGGCTGTTGACAGCGGTCGGCGCTCTGTACGCCCTGATGGCGAGGTTTTGAGGATTGAATGTCACGGAATTCCGACTAATTTCATAGACGGCGCTCATGTAGCAATATCGGTTCGACGAAAGAACCCCAGTCCACCATTGGGGGGGATGGATGTGTATGGAAGCCCCCATAACAAGAATTGATATGCGCCGATGTTCAGCGCTGACATGCGTGTTCCGAGTTGACAGGTTTTCAATCGAAAATATCATTTCAATCCACGGAGCTCACGCAATTTTCAAAATTTTAAAACCCTTTAAACGTTGTTCGTGCTCTAAAATGAAACTCCGCCTCGCTCATTTGTGAGACAAAACTTTTCCGGCTTTTCCCTGTGCCAAGGACCAAGGTGGTCGCCGTGGCGTAGTGGTAAGTGCGTCGAACGCCACGCTGAAAGTCTAAGTTTGATTAACGGACAGGACACCTGGCATTTTTCTTCACAGCACCACCTCTTTCAAGCTGCCGACAACACTCAAAGGTTATCAATTGTTTATGAAAAGCGCCTCAAATCTCGGCGTTCGGAGTTGGCAAAAACTGCTGTGAGAGAACAGTAGCACGCACAACACGAGTAGTTGTTCTAGAAGCAAGGCCCTGCTTGTGGGCTGTAGCGCCACTCAATTAAAGACCAAATTCGCTTTTTAAACAGTCAGATATGTTATACGAGGGCTGCCCATGATGCACGCGACTTTTTCAAAATGTGTTTATTTATTTTTCTACATAGTCTCCTTGTAACTCCACACACTTCTCACAGCGATGCTCCCATCTCTGCAACCCTTCCAAATAGTACTTGGCATCTTTGCAAAATACGAGTTCACGAAAGAGATTGCTTCCTCATTTGACGAAAATCTCTGGCCGCCGAGCGCAGTTTTAAGTTGAGGAAACAAAAAAAGGCGCTTGGTGTTAGATCCGGTGAATAAGGTGGATGGTCAAGCAGTTCGAACCGCAATTCGTGGATTTTCGCCATGGCGACTGTTGAGGTGTGAGATGGTGCGTTGTCTTGGTGGAACAAGACTTTCTTTTTTAGCAAATGTGGCCGATTTTTCGAAATTTCTTCCTTTAGCTTGTCCAATAATGATGTTTAGTATGCTCCTATTATAGTTTTTCCTTTTTCAAGATAGTCTATAAAAATAATTCCATGGCTGTCCCAAAAAACACTCGCCATCACTTTCCCAGCCGAATACACAGTTTTAGGTTTTTTTGGGGCCGCTTCCCCCTTTTCAATCCACTGTTTAGATTGGATTTTTGTTTCGGGCGTATAATGATGAATCCAAGTTTCGTCTACAGTTGTCAATCGGCGCCCAAACTCGGTCTTATTGCCTCTAAACTGAGCCAACAGAGTGCTGGAAATGTTCATGCGCGCACGTTTGTGGTCTAGCGTAAGCAAACGCGGCACCCAACGCGCGGACAGCTCGACATCTTCGTTCTTTTGACATCTTCATAATCTCAGCTATTTCTCTATCTTTAATCCGGCGGTCGTCTAGTACCAATTGATGAACTTTAGCGATGTTATCGTTAGTGGTTACAGTTTTTGGACGCCCAGGACGTTCATCATCTTCCAAGCTCCTGCGACCACGTTTAAATTCAGCTGCCCAAAATTTTACGGTGGTAAACGATGGTGCAGAGTCACCATACACAGAGTCCAACTCATCTTTGATTTGTGTAGGCGTATTGCCTTTCAAAAATAAAAATTTAATTACAGCTCGATATTAAATTTTTTCCATTTTGGGGGAATCACCGAAATACACTCACAAAAACGACTGTCAACAGATAATGGTGCAAGATAAATTTCTGAAATTTTGGCGAGTAGCTATTATAATATGCACAATGTGAAGTAGAAACTTTTTTTTCACTTGTGCAACTAGCTTCACGTTGAGGTCGGTTATTTATCAGACAGCCCTCGTATGTAGACAGGAATTCCTACAAACAAATGCATCCTATATAAGCTTTAAGGTACTGCCTGAGCGTCGATTTGATTCACCAAATTCGTGTAAACGTAACGTAAACACAAGACTTATGCTCTCCACCCTTAAAGTGGCCAGTTCATGCAAAAACTAAACCGCAATCAGTCCTTCAATGGGTCACTTACATAATTCACATCTGTATCATATCTTGATGACTTTCTGGGCATACAGTGGTATAGGAATGCTGCAGGGGCCTCTTCTCATTAAACGGAAAGCATTTTTTTAAGTTTCGATAGCAGATCTTACTCAGATCCTTGAGGACGTAAAGGCAAACAAATTTCTGCTTCTCTTTATCAGACATCCTCGTCCTTTGCTAAGAAGTGTCCATCCCACGGAAGGCATTTGGCCTTGTAGCTGTTTAGGAGTAACGCCCCACCGTTTCCTTGGAACGGAAGTTACTCCTAATTGTAGAAATCCAGCGGCGCATTGTCCTTGGAAATGATTCACATTCGGCTTGGAGTAAGTTTTCTGTTAGATTAGTGTCCATTTCCTGAGCTGAGCGTCCAGCAGTTAGCATCAATGCGCAAAGTTGGTTGATGACCAACGTGGTCCAAGCCATAACGTGCAGAAGTCTCTCCTTTTAGTTGGCTACCACTCAAGTCTAAGGTTAGTAAACGTGCCACTGGTCCGTAGTTTCACCAATGGTACAGAGAGTTTCGATTCAAAGTTCTCTCAAAAAAGCCTTGGAAAAGATTTCAACTTTTCACTGACGCCCAATAGGAAGCTGCGCTGCCAAGCCCTAGTGAAAGGGCTCACCTCAGACAGAGTGTTTTTCTATCGCCACCAATTCGACTCGAACCACACTACGTAAGCCTTTTAAGTCTACAAAATCAATGAGAATGTGAATGTGAATCCGTGAGGACATAACATAGAATGGGATTTCCCAGGACAAGATGCCACACAGCCTCCTCCTAACGACTTCCATTTATCCCATCACACCCACATCTCTGCCTGTCCTGAGTCCTTGATTTAAATCTCAATTCACCCCCACACATTCCCAAAAATCACAAGGACATCCCGCCTCCCGATTCAGCTCCTTGTCGCCTAAAAAAAAAAAAAAAATTGCCAACAAACACAGACATAGATTTGACGAAAGAAAAACTCAAACACCACCTTGTCGTTGCCGGCGCTGTCATCCCTCCTGACGGTTTCAATGTTCGCTCCACGCACACCACAAACACACACTCGTGTGTGTTTGGCTGTGTGGATGAAATGTACACTTTGCGTGTCATGTAAGAACTTAAAAGAAGGACGACACCCAATCCTTAGCTATCGATATTCGATTACAGAATGAATGGTGGACATACCAGAGAGGAGAGCAGCCAGAAGCTAGGCATGAGGACGCCACCTAGACTGGAATTCTGCTTTTGCCACTGCTGACAATGCTGATGTGGATGTTCATCTATCATAGACTCCAGTGGCTCGTCGATGATGGTAATGATGGCGATGACATTCGATAGCCCATTGTAAGTCTAGACGTTGCTTCAAAGTTTTTAAAGCGACTGCGTGAAGTCATCAGCCACCTACTGGTGTTTCCTTGTCAAATGCGGGGCCGGCAGGGAGAGAAAACAAATGCTCACTCCGCACACTCACAAGAGAAACGGGATACTTTCCTTGGGACGAGCTCTGCAAGTCGGTCGTTGGGTGGCGCTGGCTGTGCCAGTGCACCCAAACTCACCCCCATGCACTCTTACACTTCCACCTTCATCCTTCGAAAATATCCTTTTACACAAGACGACGATAGAAACAAAACATCTCAAGTGAACGGTTCGCCTCAAATTCGCCGCCACCCAGGGCAGCCCGAAGCTCCCGCGGTATGTTGGTGTGAGAGGGAGTGAGCTACGCTCTGTGTGTGTGTGCGAGAGTGTATATAATTTAATATTTTTGCTAGAATAATGAGTTTATGAAATTGAATACGTTTAGGATATTATAGATTCCGCCATGTGAGCCGCTCGCTGCGGTGTAGTGTGAAATAGATACCCTCTGCAGCGGCGGTAGCAGATATAGAGCTTTTTTTTTTGCTTTCGTCAGGGGTGGCAGCGACACGTGGTGAGGGGAGAGAAGGAGCGGCGGCGTATCCCATTCATCAAGACACAAGATACAGTAGCGTGTAGTGTTGCCATTTGATACACGAATTAGTCGAATGCAAGAACGACGACACAACAAGGGCGCACAAACAGAACGAACCGAGCAGTCACAAGCCAGAGTGAAGAGACAAGGACAAACAGAGCGAGGAACAGAACAGAAATTAGGTCTTGGACCGGGAGCGCTGCTCCTGACATGAGGACGAGAGGAAACTGCAATTTGGTGTGGGGTAGGTAAGTAATTAACCGGAACTGGAATTGGAGCCGGAACTCAACGAACAGGGGAGTTGTTATGATTCGAAAGGACTGCCCGAGGGGCTGTCCATATTCGAGCACGAGTGATGGAGATGTTTGGCATCCCGTCTCTGCAGAGGGATGAAGGTGATGAGGGGCGCAATGGGCAGAAAACGGAAATATGAGATTGAAACTGAGTTCTGCTGACGGATTGGGAATTGTTGTTAAGCATGCTTTTGGAACTGTAACACACAGTTGAGGATTTGAGGGGATTTTCCCGTCTTTTAGCCTGACTGTCTGATGGTAGGGATTTTTAAGAGCTTTCCCCTGTTTGAAACTGCAGCCTTGCATTGATTTAAGTCTCCCGCCAAAAGGAGGACTGATTTTTATGACCATTACGTTGTGCATCTGCTCACATGCCAAAAGTCTGGATTCAAGTCCTGGGCCTAACTTTCATCTCGAATTTTTCACCACCACCACTTTTTTGAGATGCTGACAACACTAAGGGGACCAAGTTGTTTGTGAAAAGGGGTTCAAATTTCACCATTTGAATTGGGTACTAAACTGAACGTTCCGTGAACTCGCGTAAGGACAGAAATTTGCGCGACACTAGTGGCAGTTGGAGTAGGTAATCCCTGATCCCTTAAAAAGCGCAGCGCCATCCATTTTTTCTTTTTTCCCAAACTAACCTCGTCACCTGAGTGGAACAACACCAGATGAGATGAACACCGTCAAGTCCTTTAAGTCCGACTTCGAATCTTTAATACAGAGCCCATCCCATGATCTAAGTCAGAAGAAAGTTTGAGGGGGATTTCGTCTGTCTGGTGTGGGGGACCTGTCGATGGCTCTGCATAACGTCCAGAATGCCAAAGAATGCGTGCCCACAGTTCATCCTTTGAGCATATTGCCAAACTCTTGGAGCATACATATATGCGACCATCTAAGGCCAGCAGCAGCCTCCATGCATCGCTCGACTAAGCGAAATCAAAGCAACCCCTCAGGCGCATAACTGATCAAAAGTGTCCAAAAAAGGGCCGTTTCTCGTTTCTTTGACAGAATGCCAAACTTTATACCGCTTTGCTGCCTGAAGCAAACGGATTGCCTGTGGAACTGTTCAAAGCAGCTGGAGACGATCTGGAGGGGGGCACGCATCAGCTCATCTCTAAGATATGATGACATGACTAGAATCTCAGCGTTGTGTTTTCGGTGCACAAGAGAGGTGAGCCACTATCGAAGAACCAGCCTCCTAAACATCGCATAGAAGATTCCCTCTGGGGTATTGTGTGATCGACCGAAACTATTCGTCAATTCTGTGTGATACTTTGCAGACCAGGGACGTCCACCATCGACCAGAACTTCACATTACGGCAGATTCTGGAAACGAACCAAGAAATGCAGATCGACATTCACCACCTACATATTTGGTGAATGAAGATGTTCTTGGTCGTTATCAGGGAAAAGTTCTGCGTGCGATCTTTGGTCCTGTTTGCGTTGATGGCGTCTGGAGGAGAGGATTCAATCACGAACTGTACGTGCGCCATAGACATAGTTCTGCCGACTCGACGCTTAAGATGGCTGGATCATTTAGAGCGAATGGACTCCTCAGCTCCGGTTCGAGGAGTCTACGACTACGAGTACATCTTCGAACAAAATGACGCACCCAAGTGGAGAAGAATCTCCATCAACTTGGTTTTCAAAATTGAAGATAGCTGGCGAAAGATCGTGATGGCAAGAGACGCTTATGGGTCGAGAACCAGGTCCAAAGCCATGTCATTGCGGTGACTATGTGAAAATGTCCTTAAAGTGCCGCTTAGCTCAAGAGTGATTGCATCAAATCCAATTGTACCGACTGCTCTATGTTTCAACGCAGAGATAATCTAGCTTCAGACACGTCACGTTGTCAACCAATTCGTTCATCATGTAAGAAAATTCATTGCAGATGTTATAATCTCTGAATCAGATCCCTGAGCAATTAATGGATTTTCCGTTGCATCGTCTCAATTTCAGCATCCTTTCGCCGAGGAAATTGTTCCCGTGAACAAAGTTCAAACGCGAAGTGCTTCGTAATTAAAATCCAACTCGAATGCAATTCTATATCCTTTACTTCGGTGCTCAGTCACATCAGTCTTCGAATTACCAGCCCACCCACCCCCCGGTGGACGAGCATCTCGTCACCACCACCACGCCGTGCATCGAAATCTAGCCGTTAACATGTTTGGCCCCTTCTTCATCACCCTAAAATGCAAAGAACGTCATTCGTCAGACGTCACGAAACTATTTCCATCATCCGACACCCGACTGTGTGCCTTTCTCCTCCTTGGCGCGGCTACTGTGTGTGCGTGCGCTATTGTGTGCGTCTGTTTGGGGATGTGTGAGGATATAGTATTACAAACAGCTTGGGTTCCTCTTTGGCGCGACAACGATCAAAGCGACAATGCCGATGAAATATACATTTTTCGTTTCGTGTTCTTTTTTTCGTGATTTAAAAACGGGAAACCCAATACTCTTTGCCGAGAACACACACGCAGACGTCGCCGACGACGGTCTACGGCTGACGTCTGACACTCTTTGTTGGCAGAAGTAGTTTGAATGCGGTAGCAATCGCCTTAACTCGCTCGTCGCTCGGCGACAGGGATAGTGGTGAGGAGTGAGCATCAGAAAGCCTATTTAGGTCCATCGCCTACGAGCTGTGAAGAAATTTGAAATTCAATACGACACCTTCGTGTGCCGTGGAGCTGGTGGAAATGGGGAGAGGGGGGGAAAGGGTTCGCCTAGTGCGATGGGTGCGCGGAAGGCTGCAGACCAAAGATTATCTCTTATCGAGGATCTCAATCAGAGATTGTCTCGGGTTGTGTCACTTGTCGAAAGGAAGGCTGTGACGATTGGCAGAAACACAGCGGAAGGAGACGACTTGGTGGGGAGCACTAGTTCAGGCGGATAGAGGTTTCAATATTTAAGTCAATCGATTTGTTGGTATTCCAGCATCCGAAGTGGGCGAAGTGACGTAGTGATGACATGTGCGACACTCAGGGGGCAGCGGGGCATCATTTGTGGGTTAAAATACCACACCGCTGGGGAACCGACAGTGTTTGCTAAACACACACAGAAGTTGGCTGCATGTCTTTGGCATGGCAAAGTAAAAAATTGACAACTTTCTTAACTGGCACGCCCCCTACAACACAAAAACAAGCGATCGCACTGTGGGAGAAGCCGGGAAATCTACTTCAGAGAGAACAGTCGTGAACGTGTACGTGAACATGAACGACGAGGACGTGAACGTGAACGGCGAGGACGTGAACGTGAACGTGAACGGCGAGGACGTGAACGTGAACGACGAGGACGTGAACGTGAACGATGAGGACGTGAACGTGAACGACGAGGACGTGAACGTAAGCGACGAGGACGTGAAAGTGAACGTGAACGACGAGGACGTGAACATGAACCATGAGGACGTGAACGTGAACGACGAGGACGTGAACGTGAGCGACGAGGACGTGAACGTGAGCGACGAGGACGTGAACGTGAACGACGAGGACGTGAACGTGAACGACGAGGACGTGAACGTGAACGACGAGGACGTGAACGTGAACGACGAGGACGTGAACGTGAACGACGAGGACGTGAACGTGAACGACGAGGATGTGACAAGGACGTGAACGTGAACGACGAGGACGTGAACGTGAACGACGAGGACGTGAACGTGATCGACGAGGACGTGAACGTGAACGACGAGGACGTGAACGTGAACGACGAGGACGTGAACGTGAACGACGAGGACTTGAACGTGAACGGCGAGGACGTGAAAGTGAACGGCGAGGACGTGAACGTGAACGGCGAGGACTTGAACGTGAACGGCGAGGACGTGAACGTGAACGGCGAGGACGTGGACGTAAACGGAAAAAACGCGACCGACAGCCAAATGCAGCTACGTGGCAAGCAATGAGTTCTAAAAAAGTCATGCGTCCTTTTTTGTTGAGCGAATGGAATTCCACACAAACGTCTCCAACGAACCACCCCCGAATCCTCCCTCTCCATTCGTTTATTTTCAACAAATCGTCAAATCCTCAACCCCTCCCCCACTTCTCAACAAGACTCAAATATAAATTCCTTCATTCGAGAGTGTGTGAACTTTGGTATTACCGTCAATTAATCATGCAACACGAGACCGTCGACGACGACACAAGTGCTTGCTTCGAATCATTATTACACTTGTTTGAGAGTTGGTACCGAATCGAAATCGTACGCAAAGACATCGAAATCAGACACCTTTGATAAATCGAAATCATAATCCACCGCCAGAATATCGGCCGGGCGGTGAAGGAAGGACGAAGAGGAAAATGAGGACGAGTAGAGTTGCAACGCAATGGAAAAAAAATGGAGAAACAAAAGTCTAATGAGAAAGAATCTCTGAAAGTCGAGGACACGTCGTCGTTTAATTGAAAGCCGAAACGACGACGACAACGACAACGACGTTGATGGTGCGGTGGTGGGGAAAGGCTCCTCTAACACTCGGTGATGATATTTCATTTCTGCGCGGACTTTGTTGGATATTGAATTGCAGGTGTGCTTGATAGGTCAGAGCCGAAGAGAGGACGAACGGGACATGCTTGCAGGAGACGAAACGAGACTGGCTGACTGCATGGAGCAACATGCATGCAATTCTATATCCTTTTCGTGTGTCGTTCGGGCCTGTCATGATGATATCCTTCTCATTGAAGTCCGGTACGGTGTCAGATACATTATTTGTCCCGGCTATCGTTGGCTGTGTACTCGGTCGTGGTGTGGGTTGCGTCATTATGGCAATGATACGAGTGAAATTGGGGCTGTACACTGCAGAGAGCGAAAGAGGAGATTCGGATATAGATGGTCTTGCATTGCAAAGGGTGTAGGTATTGAAAAGGAACGGGGATGAAGGAGATGGGTGTTAGTTGATGGCAGGAGTTTAGATAACATCTGGCTGTGGTGCAGTTGAGAGGCGAAAGATCAAGGTGGAGAAACTAGGGCTGACAACGTTGCGATTTCATTTGTACGAATTATCCAACTCCTAGAAGGTGATTTTAAATCAAAAATAGAAACCAAATTGTTGGCCAATTTATGGAGAGTGAACTTGAATTTCCTACTTGTATGTAGGTCGTTTGAAAGGCGGTATAAAGTCAGCATCCTAGAAAATCAACAACTTATCCGAACATCATTGACACCGCTGTGCAATCTTGCACGCTGATCCACATCTTGCTACAACTGCTGTTCTAGCACGTTGGGATGTCGTCCTGCGTAAAAAAGTGTCCTACCCCCCGGTCACTCCATCGTCTAGTTTGACATATTTTTAAAAAAAAATTCAGTTCGTCGTCTGGCGATGGTTTTCCTCTTCGGAAACTCAGCTTGGCGTTAATTGTAAATTGTCAGACAAGGCGGGGTGCCTTCAAAGAGGCGTTTGCTGGCATTGAAGCGGAAGCTAAAATCGGTCTGGTGGTTAATGAGGGCAAAACGAAGTACATGCTGTCATCAAGGAAGGACATACATCATCTACCTCTCGGATAGAGCGTCACACTAGGCAGCAGAAACTTCGAGGTGGTGAAGGTCTTCGCCTACCTCGGTTCCGCGGTAAATAGGGTCAAGACCAGTAACGAAATCAATCGCAGAATCTTCCTTGCCAATCGCAGTTTCTTTGGGCTCAAGAGGCAATTGAGTAATAAACTACTCTCTCCAGACCTACTCTATGGCTCGGAAACCTGGACATTACTAAAAGCGGATGAGGAAGCCCTTCGTCTTTTCGAGAGAAAAGTTTTGCGTGCGATTTTTGGTCCTTGATGGTAATCGGAGGAGAAGATTTAACGACGATCTCTATGGGCTGTACAGCGACATGCGCCTCGTCAAGCGTCTTCGGATGCAACGCTTAAGATTGATATGCCATGTAGAGCGTATGAACACAACTGCTCCGGCCCGAAAAGTCTTCGAATCTGAGACATTTCGACAACCCAACGGGGTTGTTGAGGTGACGCACACAAGTGGAGAAGGACCTCAGCAAACTTGAAGTGCGCAATTGGAGGCAGCTAGCAAGAGATCGTGCTTGAAGAAGCTAATACTGTCAACCTGCACTACTGTGAACACATAAAACATATCCATTTTGAGACATTTAATAGTCACGGTGATACTATTGCGTTACAACGCCGCGTTTTGACTCGTTTTACCGCCACATATTACTACGGGGTCTTACAGCCAGTTTAATCGCCGAATTATACTACTGCGCTTGCCAGCTCTTTTTCAGTGTTAGGAAGCCTCTCTGCCACGTTTGTTCGCCGTAAGGTTCTTCTGTTACCCTTTACCGCCATGTTTAACCGTCGCTTTTTAATGCTGCGCTGCACTTTATCAGCGCTAGGTGCTAAAAAATCTTACTCACTCTTAATCTTACTCTTCAGCGTTTTGCCATCGCATCAACCAACGCCTTTTATCGCTGAGTTTTGACGCCGGTTTCATCACCGACTTTAGCTGGTTACTTAAAGAATCTTACGGTCGTGTTTTACCGCCAAATTTACAGCTGCTTTTAACCGTTTAACCGCGCTGCTCTTTACCGCTGTGTTTAACTATAGCGTTTAGCAATGTCATATTTTCTGCACCTGGAGGCAACCAAGTGCCCACTCTCCTGTTTTGCATACAGTCCTTGTAGAGCATTATGAGGAGTCAGACATTTGTAACCAAGTTGTTGCGAAAGACTGAAGGAGCATCGGTTGTAGAGGGCTTTTCTCCAGTTCCGGTTGTAGAGTTCATGCTTGTTTCGAAATGGATAAACTTCTTTTTAACAATTGAGAGGCACTACAGCCCACAAGTGACCAGGGTCCTAGCTTTTACAAAAACTACTAGGGTTGTGCGTGCTACTGTTCTCTGACGAGTAGAAGGGACCTACAGTTTGTTACCGACTCGGAACGGCGAGATTTGAGAAGCTTTTCTAGACAATTAGTACTTCTTGAGTGTTGTCAGCAACTCGAAAGAGGTGCTGCCGTGATGGGGTTCGACGCACTGACCCACTCCAACACGACAGAAAAACTCCTTAACTTCCTTTCAAATTTAAAGCTGCCAGTTGTGCGTTGATGGATTTTGAAAGATCAGTTTTTGGGGGTCATTTACATTGTGAGTTCCTCATACGCCGGGGAAATGGAACTTCTACAACAGTGGTAATGCATGCCGAGTTAAAACCTTCTCTCTAGTACAAGATCACATGCCGACTTTGGTACAAGTTTTCACGTCACCTCATTTCATTGCCGAAATTGTTCGCAAACAGACATCACATTGAATTGCGTTTACATTCGCGTGGTTTGACACAAGAAAAAAGCCGAATTTAGTCACATAAATAATTTTACCGTCAAAAATTAAAAGCTTGCCAACTTTTCCTTATTCTTCAAAACCACCCACAGTGACAGAAAACACAAACAGTTGTGAAACACCTCAACCCCCTCTGCCGGAGGGAGGAGGCAATCTGTCAAACAAATTAGTCAGGTGCTCACGCCAAACACAGGAGATATGCACACAGCATGCAATCACTTGCCAAGTGAATTCCTGATTCAAATCCCCCACCCCTCTGCATTCACCAACTCCAACAGCACCGTCACCATCAACAGCAGCACTCATCTTCCACACTTCCAATCACTAGCCATTCAACCAAATAAACAACTGTCTCCCGCCTCCCAACGCACGTCAGCCCAGTCTATCTAGCTGGGGGGATCAATTACAGCACTCAGGTGCGACCTCGTCGTCGCCATCGTTCCATCTCCCATCCTCAGCCACCACCATCGCCACCAGCACCGCCACCGACACTCGGCGCTGCTGTCTCGTATCCGTTTCTGTTGTCTTTATTTTAATTTATGTTTCGGGTTTAATTTCTGATTTGTGCTGCATGAAATTGATGCCAAATGGGAAAAATCAATTAATTAAAAAGCAGAAAAAAGCGCAACTCACGTACCCCCCCACACACACACCGACACACCCGCTGTCTCAGGGGCATTCTCCACACGACGCGGAGACAACTGAGGCGGTCTGCGTCAAAAAGCTGAGGTGACACACACAAACATGCTCTGTGCGCGCGCTTAGATTTACGACTCGTGAAACCCAAGACAGCACCCGGAGAGCAGGCGAACCCTGGTCTCCGGCTCTGACTTCGACTCTGGCTCCGCTGCCGTGTGTATATTCGATTCCATGCCATTTTGCCCATGGTATCGGTTTCAAGTTGAGGGCAAAAGAAAAAAGGTCTCCTCCACTCCACTCGCTACTACTGCCGCCTGGCCTGACATCGATACCCGTCCTGCTCCCTACCCTCGCGTGCATTTGAATGAGATACGCTCTCGTTCTCGACTTCGTCCAATTTAGAGAGATTTTCGCCGTGAATTCGATCCCGGGTAACATCTGGATGGGATCGTGTCGTTGTCGTTGTCGTTGACGTTTTTTTTTTTGGCTACGTTTAAAATTCGGTCAATGCGCCCACCGTCACTACTGTCGCGGCATACCGCCATCCAGCTGTTGCATCTGTCATGTCAGGGCGAAAAGTGAATTGTCTCACGCTTCGTGGGGCCCAAACGCAACAGGAAACCACAAGTGCATTCGAAATAATGCGCACTGCATGTATGTGCGCCACGAATTTGAAATGCATTCGCTCGTGGCAGTGTCCAAGTTGATTTCCTTCACCTGTCTGTGGAGTGGATGGCGGGAAGAGGTAATTAAAAACCAGAAGTAGAAGAAGGGCACGATCATCCTACAAGCAGGGGCCTAGAAGGCGAGTGACTATTACGAGTTATGGAGTTTCCAGTTGAGAGAGGGGATGTGTGTGTGTGCGGTTGCGTATCTTGACAGGGAGATTCTGGAGATTATCTCGGCGATGGGCGTGAAGATGGGTCATCAGTGGTAATGGGATACGTTCCACTGTTCATGGCTGGAAGAGGAGGGAAGACTGAATGTGCATAACTTAATTTCAAATGTGGCAAGAGGGAGATTGTTGTTTGTTCGTAGGCGAACGACGAGATGATTCATTGCGAGGTTTGGTTTGTAATGTGAAATAAGACACATTAATTTGAAAGTGAACTTCAAATTTTTATCATCGGTAAAGAAAACAATTCGTGGCATTTACGTTTTGACAACGATATCATGTGAACTTTGGCCAGGACTACGTTAAACGTGGTTCAATTTTTGGCGATTCGTTCAAGCATAGTAATTGGTCTTCTTCTTCTTCGGGCGTGGACCTGGGCCTCAACCAGCATGCCTCTCCAGCTAGCACGATCTTTTGCCAGCTACTTCCAATTGCGCACTCCAAGTTGGTTGAGGTCCTTTTCCACTTGTGTGCGCCATCTCAGTCTAGGACGTAGTCTGTTGCGATGTCCCAGTGGTTCGAATTCGAAGACTCTTCGGGCCGGAGCAGTGTTGTCCATTCGCTCTACATGGCCTAGCCACCTTAAGCGTAGACGCTTGACTAGGCTCATGCCGCCGTACAGCCCAGTACAGTTCGTGGTTGAATCTTCTCCTCCAAATGCCATCAAAGCAAACAGGACCAAAAATCGCACGCAGAACTTTTCTCTCGAAGAGACCAAGGGCTTCCTCATCCGCTTTTAGTAGCGTCCAGGTTTCTGCGCCGTAAAGCAGGACAGGGATGATCAAGGTGTTGTACAAAGTCACTTTGGTCGTTCGGGAGAGGGCTTTATTACTCAATTGCCTCTTAAGCTTGACGGAGCAGCGAGAGTTCTCCACCGCCATCCTACACAATGTGACGAGTTTGGTAGGAGTGCCAAAACTAGACATGCCACTGTAAAGATCGTCTCTATGCGCACCGTCATATGCGGCCTTGAAATCGACGAATAGGTGGTGAGTGTCGACTTGCACTTCTTGGGTCTTTCCCAGGATCTGCGGTAGTGTGAAGATTTGGTCGATTTCACTCATTGGGCACGCTTTCCTCCGACCATATCTTACAGATGACCAGGTGTGGAAAAGTCAATAACAATCCCAAGACAGGCGTCTGTTCGTGAGAGCGATGCTCTCTCTATTGTTGTCTACGATGCTTCAGAGTCAGTCAGAGATAGCAAGGAGGTTCTGAAAAACCAGAAACTGATACCCAGTGGTGTTCACGATGTTCTTGGCATCGTCTTAACCTCACTTTTCCACAAATGATTGGATTGGATTGGATTCCCCCACACAATCCAGACTCCAGTTATGTCGGCGAATCAATCTAGACCGAGATCAGTTGTTTAGCAAGGTCCTACATGCTCACAGAAATGAAATAGACTTCTAGAAATGTCTGTGGACGCTAGAGAGCATGGTCTTGATGTCAGGAATGGAAGGCAGCTCAGACTCAGACCCTCCATGAGTCGCTGGTCTGCGATGGTTTCTAGATGCAAACAGACACAAAGACAAGAGTCTCTAATTGGCTTTAAGGCAAACGATTCGGATGTGATTTGGCCTCAAGAACAGAACGAACACCGTCCTGATGCGCAGACGTCAAATAGTGTCCACACATTCCTCAGATCAAAAACATGTGTCCAAGGATAGCGACGACAACGCCTTTCTGGCAAATAAGTGCGATTTTGTTTTGCGACAACGTGATACCCGCGACGGTGTCTCAGACCAAAACAAACGTTCACTTGCAGACGTCTCCTGACATCCAGGACAACAAAAAAGACACTTTATGATGTCCGAGACCTTCTACGGACTGACAGCAGCCATCCTTTCCTATCCCGAGCCAAACTAACGTCGCCGGAAACGCCTTCCTGAAATATTTTTAGACAGACGAATGATTAAAGCAAAACTGCCATCCATCCCTTTGCCAAAGCAAATGTTCACGAGGTGCCCTCTGATGCCTGAAGGATGTCAGGCGAAACGTCTACGATATTCTTTTCCATTTAAATCGCTTCACATTAAGGACACAACAGCTCCTGGCTGGAACTAAAGTGATAATCGCCAGCCATTTGGCCACCGAAATGTGTCGCCTAGAACAGCAGCATCTACTACCTCACTTGATTGCCCACTCACGCCCGCATTCGGTGGCGTCAAATTACACTAAATTGCAGCTTCCCACTGTCCAACGGCTGTGACGTGTTAAAGTGGCTCACATTTAGCGGCCTCCTGCATCCTGGAGTGCAGCTCCTAGACCTAATCAACCACTCTGGCACATTTCTGCTCGCGTGAAAAGTGACTCCTATTACGGACCCTTTGTCGAGAAGAGGGATGCGTGTGTGAGTGAGAAGGAGACATTGAAACGCAACACCCGTCATTGGATCCGCTTTCAGTTGATGATGTACATTTTCCAATGATGGCGGCATTGTCTCTTGACACTTAAGCTTTTTTACTGCCTGTCTGCCTGCTGGCTTGCTTGTTTGTCTGGTTGCCCGATTGCGTGTGTAGAGGTCTCCGGGGGGAGGGGAGGGATATTAAAACTTTGTCAATTAGTGAGTAGATGAGGTATGTCAACGAAAATGGTGTCATGTCACAGTGAAGAAGCGTCGCGCAACGGTGAATAGAACCCGAGCGACGACGACACACCGACAACAAAGAAAACATCATCGCTGTCGTTGTCGTTGATGGGTGACGATGGTAAAGACGATCCAACGACTACAAAGCAAAAAAAAAAAACACCAAATGCATACACAGCAGAGCAGCAGTGGCAGCAGCAGTGACGGCGGCTTGTCTTCAATTACCCGGGTATTGAGTTACCTGTGAACACCGCGTCAAGTAACTATGCACAGCCGCGCCGGGTGAGTGGGTGCCGATGGGAAGTAGGTTGATACTGGGGTGCAGTTCATGAAATTGGTTGCCGTTGCTGCAAGGCATCTACTTTTCAGCACCTCGGCGTTTGTGTCAATTCACGTGAATTAACGGTGTTAAGTGACGGGAGGAAAACAACAAGCGGAATCGAATATGAGGTTATGGTTGCAATCGAAATTTAAATAAGACGCAAATGAGAGTTGATGATATTTGAGAAATTGAAGATGGCTTCGAGGAGGTCGGTGTCAAAATGAGGAATTTTTTTTTTTTTAGAATCAAACGAACAGGCCCTAAACAGACACAGAGGGGTGTTCAAAACGTTCAATAGACCAAAAAACCCACACTCAGTGGAGTGCCCGATGTTCTCCACTTCGACTTACCGTGTTGGTGTCAGTTGGTATTTGGCGAACAGAACCAGAAACTGCAACCTTCAACAACGGTAAGCGGTACTGAAGTCAATCAGCACCTGTCTCACGTCTTAATCTATTTTAAAGATTCAGATTTTTTGACAAATTTGTACGGGACAGGCGTCTAAAGCGGCGTCTAGTGTCTTCTATTCCTTAAGACATTTCAACTGGTCAACAGAAGGTGGCGTTGAAGTCTGCATTTTGAAAGAGAGTCGGTTTTCTTGTTTTTTTACAAAAATCTTCCATCTTCTACTCAACACCCATTCTACGGCCTAGACGGGTCGCTGCACATCTCAAATGAGAATCAGCTCAAGGAAGTTCTGAGACATCTGTCAAAAGAAATGCACAACTTCATAGCAAAGCGCCCCCACCACGAAATGGATGATTACCGTAACCAACGGATTGAGAACAAGGCTTGATGGAATGGCCGCCAATTACCAAACAACTGTGTCCACAAATCGAAAGCATTTGAAAGGTAGATGTTGTTTCAACTTTTGGACTGCATCATCAGTCGACAAATCTCGTCCTTTTTGATAGGGAAAGGTACCTCTTTTGAAACTGACCCTTCCCGCTCATCCCTTGTCCATTCCAGAATCCTTGATCGTTGGAAATTTTCGTTAAACAAGCCAGAGTCGCTTTAGAAAGACCTAAAACTACTCGTCTCTCCCCCTTCACTTTTTCGTCTCGATTTAATTTTATTCTCAGCGCGTAACCCAACCCCCCACACAAGCGTTCGATGTAACACGATCTCGCCCGGCAATCCATTTTCAGTTTTTAATTTGAATGCCATTAAGGTATTTTCGCTCAGCTGACAGATTGAATTTATGCCAGAGATCTCGGCGAGAGTTCGGGTCGCTCTGTGAAATCGAATCCGCACTCGACGACACACCGCCAGTCGTGGCGGCATCCGATTAGCTATTCATTCATTCACATTAGTCCACTTTTAAGATCGGCAAATTGTGGAGACTCTAGCTCTCTCTCTCTCTTTCTCTTTGCAGGAATTCGCTGAGACCGCCATGAACGAGCTGCTGGGGTGGTATGGTTACGACGGGGTCGATCGGCTGGATTTGTCAACAAAAACGTCGCGACTGTTGCAGTCGGCGGCAGCCGCAGCAGCCGCCGGAAGCAATCACCTGGAGAGGAAGCGCAGTCCCAATCGAAACGGTATAAGCCAACGAAATGCAGGTGGCGGTGGTGGAGACAGCACAGCATCGGATCATGACACGCACAGCTCGAGGGAAGACTCGAAAAGCCCGAACTCAGCCAAGGCAGCTGAAGAGAAACCAGGTAATTGAAGGGGGGTTGCAATAATTATCCGAGATATGAAGTTGAACTCATTACCCGATGCATCTGCAATCGCGGTGGTCATTAAATTGGAGCGAAGGACGAAAAGTATGAATTACGCCAAGGGTAATCGAATCCCCATGTCCAGTTAATGGCGTGGGGCGTGCTCCCGCTTGCCCCGTTGGGTTTTTTGGTATTTTTTTGTTTGTGCCAGGATATCGCTTGCTTGGGAAGGGTTGGGTTTATGACCGTGTGGCGGTCCGTTGGTAGAGGGGGAGTGCAAGTTTATGAAATACAACGAATCGGAGAAGTTCATTATAATCATTATTCAGACCTTTTTTTTCTTGTTTATCTCATTTGCTCGTTTCTCGTAATTACTTAACGATGTACGTTGCACTTTGTTATCAGCTTTCGTTGGAACAATGTGAACGGATTGGTTGCTCGGCGGGTGGGATTGGGGGAGGCAGATATTTAGTGGATGTCGGTGAATTCGACTGAATGTGGCATTCTTTGCGATTTTGAGTTCTGATTCCTGTGAAAAGGATTTCGAAATTCAGACAGTGGAGAAGAGAAGGAATTCCTAAGTAGGGCTTTGAATCTATTTGAAGTTTCACTTTTTCTATTTTGACAACAAATAAGGAAATTTAGAACATTTTTGGAACAGATTTAAAAGATTTTTCTTTTGTTCAACAATTTTGAACACTTTTTTGATATTTTGGAAAAATTTTAACAAGTTTGGGTTGTTTTTCGTAAATTTTGACGGAGTTGTAAAATTCATAGAAGCAAGCCTAAATTTTCATTGTACACTTCAGATATTTAAGGAAAGGCCTAAATTTTTGTACGATCCTGAAAAAAAACCTGTTCGAAATTTAGGACCGAAGACAGTGAAGACTTTTTGTAGGTTCTGCAAGTTAACTTAGATTTTTTTATATTGTAGTACTATTACATTGCTTTCTGGTCATGTATCGAACCATTTTTTAATTCCTAAGACATGTCAAAGATCGATGACAGCATTGGGTTAGGCTCACAACCTCTATGGGTCGTAGGTAACATTAAAACTCAATACAAATGAAAATTGTGTTTCTTTTGTGACTTTAAAAAACAATTTAGTACAACTTTCAATATTTTTGACCAGGAATGACGTTCTTGTACCTTTTCGACCTCAAAGATGTCATCCGACTAACAGGGAGGGTGTAAAAATAGCTGAGTGGCACTACAGCCCACAAGGGACCAGAGCCAAGCTTCCACAACAACTACTTGTGCTGTGCGTGCTACTGTTCTCTCACGAGTAGAAGGGACCTACAGTTTTTTGCCTACTCCGGACGGCGAAATTTCAGAAGCTTTTCATAGACAATTGATACTTTTTAAGTGTTGAGGTGGTGCCATGAAAAAAAATGCGAAGTGTCCCGTGCGGGAATTGAAACTGGACTTTCTGCGTGTGGGTCGACGAACTTACCCACAACTCCAAGGCGACCACAGGGAGGGTGTACATATGTTTAAAGGGTTTAGTAACCGATCTCCTTGATGTATAGTGTTGTCGAGCTTCCTTTGCTCTAAGCTGGCACATCCACATCTGATACTCCTTTGGATGACGCCATAGGCTAGCATTTAAAGACAAATTTTGAAAGATTCTGGCGTCCTTAAGACCGACTTTTGTACCATATCAAGAAGTTTCGTCATCTTATCTAAGCAATTGTCTTAGTTCGATCAAAGTCACATTGTTTGAGAAGAAAAAACACCCGCTTTTGCAGGATTGGATAGGTAGAGGAGGAGAAGAGTGTCAACTTTACTAAGGACAGAGTATGCCATGTGATGTTGCAATGATCAAAGGAATTGACAGATTCTGCCCACAATCAGGTCGCCAAGGTAGCCAGAGGGATTTCGTTTAAATCGTCATCAGAGTCTTTCTTTTCGTGGTTGCAAGTTGGTAGTACTGGCATTTGGTACCTGCGGAGCTCAGCACACTTCCAAATGACACAGATATCCGGTCAGTCCGTACCAGTTTAAGTCCTTTTCCTTACAATTAATTCCAAAACGTCCAGATCGAGTTGACAGATGATTGGGATGAGATGGGATTTCAATTCCTTGTAAATTTACTGTTTCTAGAAGAGAGGTTCATTTCTTGAACTACAATCTTTGCGAGGCTTTCTGTATGCAAGCCACTGGAATGTTCAGCATCGAAGATTCCCATTTCTCACCTCTTCAATCATTCATTAGCGATGGTGGGCTTTTCCCAATCTACCTTGTCTGGGACAGAAATCGTGAATTGTCTGTCGAAGTGAAAGGGTCTTGCGACTGAAAGATGGTATGCTTCCCTGGGCTTAACTATGAGCGGAGTTCTCGATAAAAAGTTGCAACGGCTTGCAGACAGTTCCCATTCCCGTTCGGGAGAGGCCCTTTTTCTGACTGTGCTTCGGCAACTGTCTGTTGTTCATGATGCGCCACAGAGGCGCCACAGAGATGATTGATTTGTGTGTTTGCACCGTCGTCGCAGTCTGCGGATTGAACGCGGAAGACGGAGGCGTCGGTGACACGGACACTGTTGACATTGGAGACACTGATCGACTGCGACAATTGCGGAACCACAGGTCGGGCGTTATCAAACCCCCACTGCCACTGGCCGTCTCGAGTCCCTTGTCACGCAGGTGGGGGTTCATGTCCAGGTGCGCCTAGGTCTCCTTGCAGAAGATCTGAATCTTGTACTGATTCAAGCACTTGTCCGAGCAAATTTGCAGCTGAGAAGCATCATCCTGAAGCTCGACATAGTTAATAGCATGTCGCAAATGTGACTTTTTCCATTCTGTGGATCGTGTCTACGAACAACTTGAGGTTGCATATGGCGAGAGCTATCTGCAGGTGAGGGAGGCAGGAATGCTTGCTCACGTCGGATAAATTGATTTTCAAGTTTGAAAACATTGCTGCCCTGCAACCATCATTTCGAATATCCGCCTGTAGATCGAGCACAATCCAGTCACACCCCTTCTTCCAATCACATGAACCCGATGAATGGATTGCAAAACTTGAATGCATCCAAAGGTATCAGCAACTTTCTCTCAGTAATATCACTTACCCACGTTTATGAAGATTAGATTCAAAGTATAGGAGAATCATCATCAGGACTGCAACATCCCCTTCCCCCCGTCCCGCCATACACACACGCACACACCGATAGGAAAGCGGAAAAAAAGAATTAAATCCCTTACTTGGAGTGAGTGATGAAACCACATTGATTGAGGAAATATGAGTACTATGGTTATCCTGACCCGGGCATCTCTCACATTGGTAAAGATTCTCACATGTACAACGCATCTTCACTCCCCATCTGAGGAGGAGTAAATCCCCACAGGAAGCAGTAGACGTATAGCTCTGCTCATTAAATTGAAAGTTAAAGGATACAACTTTTGGGATGAAATGAATTTTGTGCTGATATTCCTAAAGCGGTATCCTGTTTCTCAGAGAGGATTGTTAACTTGCATTTTCGTTTTTTTTCCTGTTATCCAAATTCTAGACTAACGGGTGGAGGATATAGCATGAAACCATTAAAGTTCCCAATTTGCTCATGTTACTTTTTTTCGCTCTTTTCAGATTACAACAACTGCGTATGGTGCCGTCGTCCAGTGCCGGACAACTCGACAGACTTCCTCACCACAGCCGATGGACCACGATACTGCTCGGAGTCATGCTTCACGCAAAGCAGACGCGCCTCTTTCAAAAAGGCAAAGACGTGCGACTGGTGTCGGCATGTGCGACATGCCGTCAGCTACGTCGACTTTCAGGATGGTGCTTCTCAGCTGCAGTTTTGCTCGGACAAGTGCTTGAATCAGTACAAGATGCAGATCTTCTGCAAGGAGACCCAGGCGCACCTGGACATGAACCCCCACCTGCGTGACAAGGGACTCGAGACGGCCAGTGGCAGTGGGGGATTGATAACGCCCGACCTATGGCTGCGCAATTGTCGCAGTCGATCGGCGTCCCCAGCGTCAACAGTGTCCGTGTCACCGACACCTCCGCCTGCTGCGGCGCCCAATCCACAGACTGCGACGACGGTGCAAACACACAAACCAATCATCTCAGTGGCGCCCGTCGCAAAGCTGATGTCGAAGAGTCCCGGCATCATGAACAACCGACAGTCGCCGAAGCATAGTCGGAAAAAGCGCCCCTCCCGGACGGGAACCTCCAGTGTGGGGCCGCTCAACAGCGGCAATGCTAGCAGTAGCAGCAACAACAACAACAACCCTAACAGTATAAACAACAATAGTCTTAACAGCCACCTGAACCTGAGCAGCAAATCGAAGATATTGACGAGCAGCTTGAATGCGAGCCCCAAGCTCCCACCGAAGTCTTTCCCCAGCGTACAGGACTTGCAGCACATCAGCGCCCCGCCCATCTCACCTATAGACGGGCAGGCGCCTCCGCCGCAGCACCCCCCGACCAGACCGACGAATTTGCCGTGCGGCTTCTTCCCGGGATCGTCTTTCCCACCGAGACCTCCATTCATGCCGCAGCCGCATCCGAGATTTTTCGGCGGTGTTCACCCACTCCTGCCGCCGCCTGATGTGAATTCAGGCCTTTTGGGCGCCCCTCCACCTGTGACCGTCATGGTGCCGTATCCAATTATCATCCCCCTCCCCATACCGATACCGATCCCGCTCCCGATAATGGACTTCGTCAAGGCCGCTCAGAAGAAAGAAGAGGAGACTCAAGCGCCACCCGAGAGTACACCCACTGCGGACGAGTCAAAGTCGACGGAGTTCGATGAGCCGCTTGACTTCACCAAATCCAAAGACGAAGAGGTCGAAGAATCTGCGCCCCCGGAAACCGCCTCCGATGACCAAGAGGACAGCTCCCAACAGAAACTGCCGAAATTCAAGACAACCAGGCTGCACAGCAAGCGACTTGCAACAGCCTCGGTTGCGTCTCTACCGACCGCCACCTACGCACCATCGGAGCCGGCTAGCGAATGCAGTCGGCCGCTGCGGAAGCGAAAAAGAATCATAGACTGTGACTTTCAGCGTATGTCGTCCTCCGCCACCGCGGCCAGCAAGGATGTGGATGTGGATGTCGAGGAGAGCGCGCCAGCAGCAGGCGGCGCAGGCAAGCAAAAGAAGTGAAAATGAATTGAATTCTAAATACTAATCTGTGCAATTGCTTCAAGTGTCCACGGTCTCCACAGTCGGGCGGTGTCATGTGTCGGCGTGGTCTGGTTGGGAGGAGACCGGTCGGAGAACAGACTTGGACACAAATGGAACACTCACTTGCTTTACTTAGTTTTTAGGCATCTCTTTGATGATAAAGAAATGTATATGTATGTGTAACTTATTTTAGAAATCTCTTAATTTAAGTTTCTCGCTCTCTCACGTTCTCTCTCTCACTTCTTCTCATTGTTTTTTTTTTTCTCCAGTTTTTTATTTTTTATATGAATCGACAAACCAAGCTGTGTTTGGACACAAGAATTGTTTTCTTCTTTTGAAAATAAATATGAAAGAAATCTGAGGTGTTGTTGTTTTACTGGAAACACGGGAAGGAGTGTGGAAGTGCGTCTTGCACAAGAATAAAAACTTTCTATCAGCTATCCACAAGGACAGAGCAAATATATTAGAAGGTCACAAAAAGATTGTTCACAAGAAGGGCTGTGTGCATTAAGGTGAAGCTGCCTTGTTGGAAAGACTGGAAGGAGTAAGGGCACTTTGGCACGTCTTGAGGGTTCCTTGAAGCTCGGAATTCCTTAAGAATACGAGAAATCCCCAAAGAAAGCACTGAATCCCCGTGAAGTAAAATTAGTATATTGGAAGGACTGGAATGAATACATTCTTACACGCCGTAAGATCCTTAACTGACGCCCGAGGGTCCTCGAAACTGGCATAAATATCTTCTTAAGACTTTTCCCAAACCATCTGCATTGTTTGAGGCGTGTTTTTCAACACCACCAACCTACCGCATTCCACGAGAATTCCTACCAACGACAATGCCTTTAGTAAAGAAAAGTTTTTAAGTCAAAATATCATTTAATTCTGTCATTAATCATCAACAACGTCAACAACGCCTCTCATCATTAGTCTTATGTAAAATTAGGAAACCACTATCGAACCACCTCAAGAGGTAATAAGTTTCAGCACCATTGCCCTCTTCCCTCAATTGTACAAGTCCCACAAAGAAATTTGTCCATCCTGTCCGGCCGCAGCCATAATGGGGGAGTTCCAGCTGAGGACTTTTCCAGTCGAGTACGCTACATCCAAGATGCCGCCCGTTTTATGTTCAGTCAACACAGCCAGTGGCCGCAGGCTTTTCCACGAGAATATCCGTATCCTGCCATCCCATCCAGCTGTGGTAAAGACTTTCCGGTCGTTTCGGATGCGGATGCAGTTCACACCGGGATTTTTTATGGGGATCTCCTGAATGGGCGTCAATTCCATGGAGGGGCGCTGGAATGAAACAGCAGTCAATTTGTCCTCGGTCCCGCCAATCACTCCCCTATTGGTGAGTACATCGAAGTCCACGCACATGGCTCCGCCAATATCGAAGTGCGCCACATTGAGGATCTTCTCTGACCGCAGGTCCCACGTTAGAAAGTCTCCACTCTCGTAGCCGGCCACAATCAAATCCTGACCACCGCAGTTGAGCATCTTTACACACGCCAACTGCCCGACTTTGAAGTTCTCGTCCGGCACGAGGAGCCTCTGATTTTGCCAGTCCTTAGTTTGGACAACGCCAATGGTGTTGCTGTTGCGGGGGTAGGCGAGCATTCCGTGATCGGAGCAGTAGTCAGTGCGGCAGAAGGCGTCGTGGTTTGTTTCCGTAAGATTTTCCATCACGTAGCCAGCGTTGGACACAGACCATCTCTTTAAAGTGCCTCCCTTTTCCTGGGTAATGAGGTGATCATCCGCGTGATGCATGGAAGTAACTGGCTCTTTTCCGACGTCGAAATGTAATCGGCAGCGATTTGTCTGCGGCGGCAAATGGGCTGATGTGAATATTGTGCGTGCGAGCATGTAGCCTACTTACTTGGAGATCCCAGAGGAAGACATTTCCTTTCAGGGTGCCAGCGAGGAGACGCTGATCCTGGTGGAATGCTAGTGAGTTCACGGAGTCCATGTCCGCGTGACGGAGAACAAAGACAGGATCGGGTGGAAGCACTGACATGATGACGAGAAGAGGAAATCGCAAAGCAATTTGCTGCAGGAATCCGTCGAATGGGGGATACACTGGATTTGCAAACAGCACGAGAGTTGGGAATGTCAGACGGCACTGTCAAAACGAGGAACAGCTGATTTGTGTTGATTGAATGTGCTGATGGTATTGACGGGGAGAGGGCGCCGTTGCTTGGTTTGAGAATTAGTTAAGTGGCGAAGAGGTTTGTGGATGTGATGGAGAAACTAATGAATGTCTGGATAACCACAAGAAAGTCTGGATAAAGGTGGATAGTGAGTGCGAGTATGAGGTGAGTATAATTTTATGAACAGGTGTGTGGCAGGAAGACCAAGAGGAGAAGTGTTGAGCTCTGAGGGGGGATTTTGACGCGACACTCGATGTCTAGATGAGTCTGTGGTGCCGATTACCGACTAGACCTTGTGTTGCAATTTCATTAAAATGGGCTCCTTGCAGCATACGATTCTTCTGAGGTGAATTTTGAATCAGGGATTTCAGAGGCACCATTGGAAGCCCACGTTACCGTGAGAAGACAGTAAGAGCTGCCTTTGCTTAGAGTTCCTGTGAGTTTCAACAAAGACGTTGAGGTGTCCATTGTTGCCTGTTAATCGCCTGAAGAATGTCTAAGCTCCCACACCGAAAATGACCACAATTCGAATAAAGCACAAGACTTTCAGCTTGTTTCACCGAAAACTGAATCGAAGAGGAGACCGATTAATGCTTCAAATCTAGGTGAACTTTGGTCCCTGAACTTCTGCCGTTTGTCGCATGTTATATGATTATGGAAGCGACCGTTTGCGTGGCTTCTTCCTTGATAATCGTCGATAAAAACTCATCAGTTAACATTTGATGGCTTGTTGCTAGACATTTGCCATCAGACTCTTTTCTCTAGAAGCATGTCCCTTGTTGCTTTGAATGCCTTTAGCCTCAACTGAAGCTTCAAATGTGAAGAAAACCAGCCACAGCCTGAATGACAATGTTCCCCTACTGCACTCGATGCAAACCACTCGCAGAGTACCATTTATTTCAAAATCGAACCTCCCTCCCCCACCACAAGTCCGCCGGGAAAACGCTTGAACATTAATGAATCGTTCGATCACACCTGCCACATGAATAGGAAACACTTGTCTTGTCCCTTTTTAATGGATTTAAACACAATTTCGCTGCAAAATGGCCGGCACCTTGTTGCATTTGGATGGCCGCGGGGCACAGCACTTCCTCGAAATGGCCGAGACCTGTTGATAATTAAACGGCCTCCCCATTGCGTGCTGGGATCCCCGCTCCCTGTGCTTGAGTTCCGTTTCATCGGCAATCAGACTTCATGGACGGCAGCAAAATGACCTCTGAATCGATGTCGTAATTCATTTTCATGCTTCCCCCAAATGAGCGGCTAGCTTTGTGCGGCGTTATGGGTGCACGGAAATTGAATCAAATCCTCCACGTCACACAGGCAACGCATCTGCCCATCTGCTGGGGCCGTAGAAACGCCAACATATTGCAATTAACCTTATCGTCCACCCGAACCCATTTAAAACTAGCTTCGGTGCGCTCAACTTTGCTCGTTATTATGAAAACTAATTAAAATTTGTTGTTGGACGTCACCATTGTTACTGGAGAGACTGGACCGGCCCGCACCGAGAGAGAGAGAGAGAGAGAGGGGCAAAGGTGCCGAGTAAATGTTTATATCGCACCTCGGCGGAGAATTGGATTTTTCACCCTGCTCCCCCGCAGCTGGACTGGCCACTTTGCAGGCAGTGTTTACAGGTTTACGATGGGTTTAATGTTATGAGGTAATTTTCTGCAGCCCACACCCAAGTGACGGCGCCGCCGCTGCCGTCGCGCGGTGCGGGGTTCGTTAGGCCACACCATGGCCATGGAGTTGCGGAGATTGCAATTGATAAGGGGGGAAAATATCACTCGCGCCGCTGGCGTAAAGGTCTTGTTCATTATAAGTTTTCTTCTTTTCAAAGTGCGGGGCAACCGGCGGGCGGCGTGCGGTTTCATGTGAGCATCGGAGGCGCTCTTATGTGTATCCACAGACTACCCTACCCTCGTCGTTGGGATTGATCGGATAAATTGCTTGATAAATGGGCTGTGTGGCGAGGGGGATGGTGATTAGAGTTGATAGTGTGGTCGGGGATGGGATTGCGAGTCTTTTTTGTGGTTTTGAAAATCGGTTGGGGTTAAGACATGTGAGGGCTTGATAGAAAAAGATCGACTGATATGGCGCTTTTCTACTGAAGATTGTCCATTTTGGCATTCCTACTAAACTCGTCGTCAGATTGTGTAGAATGACGATGGAGAAGTCTCTCTGGTCCATCAAGGTCGGGAACAAACTCACCGAGACCTTCAAAAAAGGTTTTAGACAAGGCGACGCAGAGGCACTATCTTCCAAAAGTCAGTTCAGTTGTTAGCTCAAGCAGACGACATTGACGTGATTGGACGAACACAGCGAGCCGTCAATGAAGCGTTTGCTGGCATTGAAGCAGACGCGGCTAATGTGAGCCTGGTGGTTAATGAGGGCAAAATGAAGTACATGCTGACATTGAGGAAGGACACACAACACAGACGTCTCGAACAGAGAGTCACACTGGGCAGCAGAAACTTCGAGGTGGTGAAGGACTTCGTCTACCTCGGCTCCGCGGTATATAGGGACAGGACCAGTAACGAAATCAAACGCAGAGTTAATCTTGCCAATCGCTGTTTCTTTGGGTGCAAGAGGCAATTGAGTATTAAGGCCTCTCTTGGAGGACTAAGCTTGTTGTTCATCCTAGATCTTTACGGCTAGGAAATCTGAACGATGAGGAAGCCCTTAGTCTTTTCGAGAGAAAAGTTTTGCTTGCGATTTATGGTCTGGTTTGCGTTGATGACGTTTTCGGATAAAACGCTTATGATGTCTGGGCCAGGTAGAGAGTATGGACACCTATGCTCCGGCCTGAAAAGTCTTCGAATCCGAGCCATTGGGACAACACAACAGAGGACGTCCTAGGCTAAGGTGGCGCACACAAGTGGAGGGGGTCTCAACCAAATTGGAGTACGCAACTGGCGGCAGCTGACGAAAGATCGTGCTGGCTGGAGAGACATGTTGGTTGAGGCCCAGGTCCACTTCGGACTCTAGGGGCACAAGAAGAAGAAGAACAAGGATAAGAATCTGCGATCTAGATAGAAGGTACAAGATTATAATCTCTCGTATATTTGTCTTGTTGCTTGAGGCTTCTCCTTGCTGTTGTATGGCACTTTAGACTTGTCAGTTGAGGCTCGGCACTTAAAGCTACTTGCGACTTTTGATGGGTTTTACTTCACTCACCGCGGCATGGTTAGTCAGATGCTTGTCGATTTGGATCAAGTAGGGTAAGGCTTAAGACGTTTCGCCCTATCTTTTGCGGCTTGCCACTTGAAGCTTGGCTCCTGAAGTTTGAAACTTGAAGCTTGAAACTTAAAGCTTATATCTTGGGGCTTGTTTCTAATGGCATGTCGCTTGAAACCAGTAACCAATCGGGCTTTCTGCTTGAAACTTGACACTGGAGGACAATCGCTTAAGTCTTATAGTTTGTGTCTTGATGCTTGTTAATTGAAGCTTATCGCTTGAAGTTTGCCGTTAGAGGATTGCCGCTAGAGGGTTGCTGCTTAAAAGTTGCCGCTAGAAAGTTGCTGCTTAAAAGTGAGCCGCTAGAGGGTGAGCGCTAAAAGATTGCCACTTGAGGCTTGTTGCTTGAAGTTCCCCAATCAGGACTTGTTGCTTGTCATTTGTCAAATAGATTCATTTCTCTCTGTTTGACCTTGAATCTCTTTCCTGGAAGTCCAATTGTTACCCAGACAGCTAAAACTTGTCTAAGCCTGACACTCCCCATACAGTCCTTCATTTAGACGACATTCACTTGATTGGGCTTACGCGATTACAGTTCGTTTCTCCCTTAAAAAAAAATTGTAAGGCCTCATCCGTGGCGTCCATGTCTCCGCGTGGTCAACGTCGCTGTTGCTCCACACGACGTCATTGAAATAATAATTCCATTCATTCTAGCCGCACCACCGCAAAAGATACCCACTCTCCCGGCCTCCAGTCGTCCTCCCTTTCCGCCACCCAGACACATTAAATTATATCTTCCAGTTCACTCAATTGAGCAGCAATTTATCTGCACAACGCTGCGCTTTTGCGCGTTTTTTTCCCGGCACCCTCTGTGGGGACATGGATTTTGCACTTTTTCGAAACAAGATTTCCGACATTAATTGGACGTAGTACACGAGCGACGACCTTTCCTCCCACCACCGCTGCAGTCTGCTGATGACCTTAACGGGTGTGCTGGTGATAGCATACGGTGGCACTGCATCGTGGTAGCAGCGTGTGGCTTCGTTAAAAATGCATTTAACTACTGCTGCATGTGGATGGTGTCCTTGGAGTCTATTAAAGATTTTTATCTCTTCTGACATTTCAGGAACGTGAGAGTGGGCTGTTTGTTGAAGTGATTATGGCGGCATATCTTTTTCTGTCCACCTGACTGAAGAAAATCCCCGATTCGGTACAGATGGAGGGACACAGTTAAGTAGTGACTAGAAGATTGATTCTTTATGATTTTGGGTTAAAGATGATGCGTCGTCGTTGTCTTTGCAGACTCTTGAGTTTTGGGAAGGTTAACCGGCCCTTTTCCACTCCAACATATTTAAATTTGCAGCACTAAGTGTCTGCAGAGAGAGAGAGAGAGAGAGAGAGAGAGAGAGAGAGAGCGACAGTTGAGGTCCAGATCCACACCGAACTGTGGCGCCAATCCGTCGGTCTCTCAGAAGAAAGGAGACCGCCGGTTCGAATCCGGTGCTGGAAAGTTACTTGTGCAGAGGGCTGTCTTGGGTATTTTTTTTTCATCCCTACAGAAAATTGTCAAGCGACGCTAAATCGCACGATCTTGGAAGTTAATTTATGAGAGGTCATCAAACGTTTCGTTCAATAAATCAATTGTGGCACAAGCTGTGTGAAATGCTGCGCCATATCGTTGAAGCCACAGCTGATGTACATCATGGCCATCAGTGTGATAAACAAAAACCGTGGTGGCTGCGGTTTAATTCCCATATAGGAGGCAGAGCCGTGATAAGTGTACAGTGCTGACTAGAATCACGTTGTTCACCCCACCGATCCAGACCGGGCGGTTAGGGGACTTTCCCACACAGTGTGAAGTGGCATTCTCAACAGGGTGCTACAACCCATGGAGCGGCAGAGGTTTTAGAAAGGCCTCGCTCCAAACCATGGTTGGGTTGATTGTCCCTCAAGCGTGATCTCATTTGGTACTTGGGTGACTAAGGCGTCTAGTCTCGCGTTATCCACGACTCTTGGGAAAATGGAACTTGTAATATAAGCCGTAAGGCAGGTGATCACGTAAAACCAAATCCCACATCTGTCGTTGTCTGCGACTGCCTATGCTTCGTCTGTGCCTCTGTGCAGAGGTCTTAGAGTCGCCTTTAGGGCTAGGCTGTGACTACCGATGCATGCGACTGCCTATGCTTCGTCTGTGTCTCTGGGCAGAGCTCTTAGAGTCGCCTTTGGGCCTACGCTCTGACTACCGATGCATGCGACTGCCTATGCTCCGTCTGTTCCTCTGGGCAGAGCTCTTAGAGTCGTCTTTAGGCCTAGGCTGCGACTACCGATGCAGGCAACTCGATGCAGAGGCCTCAGTGTCATCTAAAAGACCTAGGAAGTCACGGCATCAAGTTTCGAAGGAAACATTGTCGCCAGTGGAAAGGTGGGAGTTTGAATTCTTGTGATTCTGTTATTTGAGTGATTTTTGTCTGGCCGGTGATGGGTGCTGGTCGTGGGTAGTGGCCGCAGATTAACACTGAACTTTGACTTTGGATGTCTGTGATGTTGACTTTCGTGACCTTTTCTTCCGATTCTTGTAATGGCCAATGTAAGAGAGTCCGTCAGTTCTTTTCCAATCTTACGTGTCTGTCAGCGACACCCTGTAGTCACCTACTTTGTGGCCGTAGAAGCCTTCTTTTATATCACACTTAGGAAGACTGCCATTGTCCTTTCGCCTAGGTAAGTGTTGTCTGTCGATGTCTGTATCGATGTCTTTGTCTTTGGCTTATCATTTCATAAGCACGGCATCACATTAAGGAGCCTGTGTCATCGTCTGCATTCAGCAGAGGATTGATGATCAATTCGAGACCTTAAGACACTGAAAGTGCATCGATTTCGAAGTTTAAGTTTGAATTTAAATTCCATTCTTGAGGTTGTAGCAATTCACAATTAAAATAGTCTCAAGCCTCGCTGGGTCAGTGTTAAGACAGAAACACTCGTCACGTCAAATACTTTTTAAAATGACTCATCGAACTTTGAGGTAAACAAGGACTTTGTCCACCTCGACTTCACAGTAAGTAAGGCCAGTTTCGAAATCAAGCGTCAAAGGTTTTTTTTTTTTGGGCTCAAGAGACATTTGAGTCCACTCCGGAAAGACTAAACTGACTTTGTATGATATCTTGATCATCCCTGACTTCCTTTAGGGAGCACAGACTTGAACAAGGATGAGGCAACCAATACTCTAAACCAAAAGAAAGTCGATCAATCATTTGGTTGACATCCGGAGCAGAAGATCTTGCTCTGTAGGGCTGTTCGTCGGCGTGCACCTCGTCAAGCATCAATGTCTACCATACTTGAATAATATTGCGCTACTCTTGGACTCCGAGACTTTGGGGCAATTCAACAAAGGAAAGCCTCGCCAAAGATGGCTGCCATAAATGGAGAAGGAACCCAACTAACTCGGGATGTGAAATTTTTGTCCATGCCAGCTGGAGACGCATGTTGGTTGAGGCCCAGGTATGTCCCGGACTGTGATGTCACTCAGTGGAAGGAAGAACGACTCGTCATCTCAGTCTTCAGAACGAATGCAATTTCCACTTAGAGGTTGTGGCCGGATCAGGAAATGTCTGCCTGATTGTAAGGCCCATCAGACACAATGTTGGCATCTTCCTAACCTCACCTCAATGGTTTATCCCAGATAGAAGTCAATCAGTTGAAACGAAAGAGTGTACGAGACGAGCACCACCCGTCAAAGCAGGGATGAAATACATACATTAGCCCGCGACAATGTGAACGGCGCACTGAATCGAAACACATTCCTTAGGAGTTAATCCCACAAATTGAAGCACAAACAAAATGAGTTCCTATTCGAATGTCGAAGGAATTTGGCGAGTCCTTGTGCTCGGCGAGAGTTCATCATCACCTCTAGTTAATTATCCGCCATGTCTTCGCCCCAACTCCTGCCCGTGCTGCTGCTCCTTATCAAGGTCTTGTTCCTTGCCATGCCTGTACCCATTTGGCTCGTTCCTTAATTTTTTTCGCCACTTTTCTTCTGCGCTAAGGCTGTGTGTAGACAAGAAAATAAAAAAGAAAACAATTTCCTTCCAAGACAAAGGACGAGTGCAAAAACCCGAGAAGACAGCATCGAAGCAAAAACCAAAATTATGGAAATTTAAAAGCAAACATCTAGAGAGAGAGAGGGAGTGAGGGGGGGGGGGGGGGAGGTAAAAAAAAGGCGACAAGGACGAAAAAGAAGAATCCACCGCTAAATGGCGAAAATAAAATACGAAATTGTTGCTCTGTTAATCTTGCATTGCCCTTCTGGCGTCTGAGAGTGTCTGTGACTATCTGTGCGTGTCTGTTAGATATTCCAGACGGTGATGTCCTACTTTCTTTTCATTTTGTTGACAACGTCAAATGGGAGAGTATTTCAAATTTACCTTCACACTCGACGGAACGGAAGAGATTCTCCTTGATTCTGTCTGCATTTGAGTCCCGTCTGAATGCTGAATGCCAGTCGTTTGGCGATTCCGACTTATTTCACTTACTTGCGCGTTCGGCTGTTGTCCGCTTTGAAATGTGTGACATCAAAGGACGGCTGCTAATTGAATTGCAATTAGGAAATTTGTTTGTTATTTTGAGAGATAATTGTGCGACTGTGACGTAGTTCACTTCAGTACCTGCTGAACAGTTGTAATGCTTTAGAGCAGCGGGAAGTAATGCAATTTTAAAAAGGACACGAAGAAAAGGGCAATTTTAGCGAATGAACATCAACTGTCCCATTCAAGTCGAGATGGTGAGTGGACATCAACAGACACAGTGGACAAGATGAATCTGCATCAACACTTGTGGATGCCTTAAGAGGGTTTAAGGCCATCGACAGTCATAAGAAGTTCGAAATAAGGAGCACAAGTGTTGAAAGTCACACTGGCGTACAAGGGAGAAAAAAAAGCAAAAGAAAATGAAAACTAGAAATACACGAACGGAATAAGTTCGCAAAGGGATCTCCTGAATGAGGAGCGGAGTCATGAATTGATGAAAACTGATAAGTGCACATCGTACTCAGGGCGGGTTCCTCCATCCGTTCCTCCAACCGTTCCACCAACCGTTCCTCCAACCGTTCCTCCAAGCGTTCCACCAACCGTTCCTCCAACCGTTCCTCCAACCGTTCCTTCAACCGTTCCTCCAACCGCCTACCGCTCGCATACCGAAAACTCGTCAAAATGGCGGATAATGAGAAAAAGTTGTTAGTGTTCTGTTTCCGTGAAATTTGAAACAGATGTCAGTCACAATACCGTCCATCTCGCCATTCCAAAAAAAGGGTTTTCCAGTAAGGACTTGATAACTTTGAATTTTATTTGTGGACGCAGTCTTCCACTAATCATCAAACTGTCACTGTCAACTTCTTCGTTGAACCCAGCATCTTCATCCTGGTAAGGTGCACGAACTTTGTAGGACACGTAGAGCGTATAGACACCACTGCTCCGGCCCGAAAAGTCTTAGAATCTGAGCTATTAGGACAACGCACCAGAGGACGGCGAAGACTAAGGTGGCGCACACAAGTGGAGAAGGACGTCAACCAACTTGGATTGCGCAGCTGAAGGCAGCTAGTGAAAGATCATAATGGCTGGAGAGGAACGTTGGTTGAGGCCCAGGTCCACTCCGGACTGTAGCACCACAAGAAAAAGAAGAAGATGGTAAAGGAAAATTATACAAATCTTAAACCGAACTTACGAGTCGATAACTGCAACTCGATGAGCGTTGAACTCCAACTATTGGTTGAAGTTTCTGCCCAAGAATACTGCACAAAGCTGAGCCTACATATTGTTTGTGTCTCAGTGAGACAATGGGATGGTCAGGGTGTCAAAAATATCGCTGCCGCTTAGGCGCCCGTATCCGTTTAGGCGTCCGTGGCCGTTAAGGCGTCCGTAGCCGTTAAGGCGTCCGTAGCCATTTAGGCGTCCGTAGCCGTTAAGGAGTCCGTAGCAACCGATTAAAATCGGCAATTCTACGGCGGAGATATGGTCGGAGGAAAGCATGCCCGATGAGTGAAATATCAGCGTCGTCTGTCCGGCCCACAAAAAAGAAAACCCCTCCGACAAGTGTGCGTGTGTGTGCTTCAAACTATTCGTCTACAAAATGATAGGTCCTTAACAGTGTGGTTTCAGGCCAGGAAAGTCCACCATCAACCAAATCTTCACACTACGGCAGATCCTGGAAAAGACCCAAGAAGTGCAAATCGACACTCACCACCTATTCGTCGATTTCAAGGCCGCATATGACAGTGTGCATAGAGACGACCTTTACAGTGCCGTGTCTAGTTTTGGCATTCCTTCCAAACTCTTCAGATTGTGTAGGATGACGATGGAGAACTCTCGCTGCTCCGTCAAGGTCGGCAACGAACTCACCGAGACCTTCAATGTCAAAAAAGGTTTTAGACAAGGCGATGCACTGTCATGTGACTTCTCGCTCCTTTTTGAGAATATCGTGCGTAACTCACAAGCCAACACCAGAGGCACGCTCTTCCAAAAGTCAATTCAATTGCTAGCTTACGCCGAGCACATTCACGTGATTGGACGAACACAGCGAGCCGCCAATGAGGCGTTTGCTGGCATTGAAGCACAAGCGGCTAAAATAGGTGTGGTGGTGAATGAGAGTAAAACGAAGTACGTGCTGTCATCAAGGAAGGACGTATAACATCGGCGTCTCGGACAGAGCGTCACACTAGGCAGCAGAAACTTGGAGGTAGTCAAGAACTTAGTCTACCTCGGTTCCGCAATTAATAGGGACAGGACCAGTAACGAAGTCAAACGCAGAATCACTCTTGCCAATCGCTGTTTCTTTGGGCTCAAGAGGTCAAGAGGCAATTGAGTAATAAAGCCCTTTCTCGAAAAACTAAGCTATCATTCGCTAAGATGTTATGGTGCAGTCTCCCTATGCATCTTGGTTCACAAGATCATGCTGACTTGAGAACTGAAGCCAATCCACCACTGCAAGGGACGTACATTCTCCGATTGGGTTCTGGAGAAGATGCACCAGGATGATGAATATCATCGCAAGATCGTATTCAGCTCATTTTTAGCTCAATGAGGTCGTCAATAGGCAACAAATCTGCTATTGGCCGGGTGAAAAGCCACCATTGCTTTCTGAATCACAGTTTGGTTTAGTTTTGCATGCCATATGGTCCAGTTTTTGTAAGCGCGGTTATCGCACCATGATTCTCGATTATTTTTGGCCCGATTTGAAGGATATATGCCACTTCAACAGGATGCTGCAACAAGCCAAAGAGCATACTTTACAATCAATTGATGGAAGAGTTAGCAGGGCGAGTGTGTTGTCTCAAGAAATGGGCCAGTCGATTGGCTGCCTCATTTTGTGGGCTACATTATGTGATTGAAGTATGCCAACAAGGCGACGACGCTGGAAGAGCTCAGAGCCAACATTGAATGCGAAATAGCGTCCATTTTGGCCAGAATGTGGGTGCAGAGTAGCAATCGTTGCAAACGTGCCTGCGGTGTCCATATAAACAAAGTCGCGTTTCATTCAAAAATGTTTTGCTTGCACTTCAAGTTTGAGTTTGAAAAACAGAAAGAAAGTTGTGAAGTCCTTATTTATGCCAAACTTTGTTCCCATCAAAGTATATTCGGATGTCAAGGAATGATGCACTGTACTGACGCCTCGGACAGAGGCTGCAAAGAGAAATTTGTCTGTTTCCGCTTCTCAGCAAATATAAGTACCGACAAGCGTCACATCTCGTAGAGTCTAATCAATGGGGAGGACACAACATGGAAGCATCGGAACAGCGATGTGGCAAACTCCTTCAGATAGTTCAGGACAAGACTGTGAAATGAAAGTCTCAAAATACTTTTCACTTCACAGAGTCACTGATCACAAAATGAGTCCCGAGACATATAGGGGGCGCCACTAACAAAACTTTTTCATTAAAAATTAATTTTTTTTTGTTAGTGGCGCCCCCTATATGTCCTGCGATCTATTGAGTGATGCGTTATGTGGAGTTTCGTTGCGGGGAGTTGTAATTCATTAGTTCACGATGGAGAACGAAGCAGCCAAATGTTGGTCAAAGTTTCTGATGATCAATCTCTAGCGTCGACGGATTAAAAGGTGACATTTTTGACATGGAAAATAAAGAACGTCCCAGACAGCCAACCATTTTTTGAAGACGAAGAAGTCCATCACAAACGCATGCAAATACACCTCAGCCGATAAACTTCTTAAAAAACAGGGCCAAAGGGAGGACATTGGGAATCGTCCACAAAATGTCCTCTTGAGAGGAAGAACATTTGGAGTCGTGTACAAAATGTGCTCCTGGGAGAAAGCACATTTGGAGTCGTTCACAGTCCTCTTGAATCCCTCAGCTTTCTGAGCAAACATTTTGGGTACACCGTGGTGAGACTGTCTCAATTAGGGCCTCTTTTCCATTTTCCTGCCAGAGACGGATGACTTTGGGCGAAAAGTTCATGTCGTAGGTCTTGATGCAAAAAGACGACAATGAATTGAAGTCAATGACTTGCACCAAAGTGCTTGCCTAAGGCCTACATAAGTTCACCTCCTTAATTGACACCCACGGACTTCAGTCTGGCTTTGACTGTCTCCTTCAACTACCAAATTGATCGAATATCTTCATTCGCACACGGAGTCACTCTGAAAGACGTACAATCACAGAAATAGAAAAAAAGACGATGACAGAGATAGAGAGAGACGGATTGTATACTAACGAGAGAACAAGAAAACATTTAAAGGATATAAGAGCATTAAGTAGCAATATAATCACACATTCCTCGGCCATAAGCCAAGCAGAAAATGCTCACTTAAGTTATTGCCATTGGACATGTATCGGAATACGAAATCTATTCTGGTCCCTCGCCTAGACACACACAGCTCTCCATCTTCGCCTGTCTGTCGACACAAACGACCAGCACAGAAGGACAAAGAAACGTGTGTACTTGCACAAGAAACAATAAGAAACTCAGGTACACAGCACAGCACATCACCGATGCATCCTTGCCCCATAAACCAGGTGGAGGATGCCAACGAAATCAAAATCGCCGGACAGAGTGAGAGATGGAGAGAGATAGATAGAGAGAGAGAGCAAGAGAGAGAACGGAGATGAAGGAAGGAGACGTGTACGACTGCTTCATTGCGGGACCTCCCCAACCGATAATAAAGAAACTTCATCTTTGCTTTAGTTTATTCCATTCCTTCGCCGTTATCGTCCTTGTGGGACATCACAAGGATCACCCTGTACAAAGCTACATACGCTCACACCCACACACACACATGAGCGATAAGCCATTGCTATTCAACTCCATACGTGGTGATTTCATTAATTTTTATTCGAAGCCATTCAACCGTCCACCCTCTGCCCATCATCCCCTGCACCTGCCGCATGGTTGCCGGCAGAGGGAACTTTATCTGCTAACTGTTGAGGAGGCGCACACTGGCCACAGTCAACTCGAAATGGGTCTCTAGCCGATGTCCGGTGTGATAGCCAGAACACTCTGCCAATGGAGGGGGGCAGAGATGTGTCACTTGCGAGCATGGAAGCACATTCATTAGCAAGATCTATGAAGGATATTAACAATGCTAATAGGAATGTTTAATTCTTGGCAATCCTATGATGGCCCATCCCAGACACCGGGTTGGTGCGAAGAGCAACAGCAACAGATTACACACCTGAATACCAATGCAGCGGACGACGGGCGACGGGCGACTTTGGAAAACTTTGCACTGAAGGCCGAAGGAGTGTCACTTTTAATTATTCCAGGGCCTCGCTCCTCACATCCATTGTAGGGAACAGGATGCTGGGGAGCTATCAGATTAAATTGCGTGCCGAGGGACGTTCAGATCGTTTCGGCTTGAATGGAAACGTGTCTTGAAGGGAATTATTGTGTCAATGGTAAAATTGAATTTTTGACATTTCATAGGGATGGACCGGAATCGTTGCTGTGGGTTGCGGTTTTCTTTGAGGAGTTGAGCCGAACGAAAAGAGATTTCGAGAATGTATCCAAGGCACCGATGGTCGAAGTGTTCGAGATGGTCGAGAGGGTCTGTAATCCATAAGCCGGCTGCCAATTTAATTGAGTGTACATGGTTGGCAGGGACTTAAAGTGCTTCCGTGAACCCTGTTGTCGTCGGTAACGCAGTGGGAGAGATGAATCTCGGAAACAAGTAGTAGTAAAATTGAATCCCAATGGATTTGGGTAAGACGCAATTGCGGCAATGCTCTGGGAGAGAATTTAAGGTGAATTTTTTCTTTGTTCGTCCCTTAAATGTTGAACAGGTCTGAAAATATTCGATTCTGTGCTAGAGTGAGGATGGATCAGCCAATTTCTGAGTACTGTGGAGAATTGTCTTGCCGTGAAATCTGAAATTTTCGTTTGGTTGAGGCAAAGGGTAGTTTTGGACTGTGAAGCCAAGTGGAAATTTTGTTGGTTAGGGCGTTGGCTTCCTGTGGAAAATTCGTTATCATGAAATTCACCTTCTCCGAAGGATTTCTAAAAGGGGCTTAGACAAAAACAAGGATTTCAGAATAAGGAAAGGCGCACCTTATGATTGTTAATGAAGTGGATGGGTTGCTGTGGTGTGGTCGTCTCCTTAAAGGGTTTGTGGTCACAAGTGGGAATACAAGTCAAACAAGTTCGTGGTCGTAGTTAAGGATAGCTAGAGGTCGTGCCGATTGGAGAAAATTGTTGGTCGATGACGAAATCCATTCCGGATGTAGAAAAGATGAATCAATATGGAAAATGTTTTCGCTGGGATGGATGCTTTATGGCAACAGCTCTCCACAAGGCCCTGAACCTCGAAATTATGATCTCTTCTGCTATGTCGTAAGTGGAAGCATAGCAAGGTCGGGTGTTTCTTGAATACTGCCAGCTTCCGAGACCAGTTCGTTCTTCTTTACCAGACTCAGGCAGCGTGTGGGCATTAACTTTACTCCGACAAAATTTCGAACACTTTTGGAAAGTGAAGGAATATGAAGAGAAACTATTGAGTGGCATTACAGCCCACAAGGGGACAGAGCCTAACTCCTACAACAACTACTTGTGTTGTCCGTGCTATTGTTCACCCATTAGTAGAAGGGACGTACAGTTTTTTGCCGACTCCGAACGGCGAGATTTGAGAAGCTTTTCATAGACTCTTGATACTCTTTGAGTGTTGTCAGCGACTCGAAAGAGGTAGCGCTGTGAAAAAATGCTAGGTGCCCCGTCTGGGAACCGAACCCAGACCTTCGACGTCGCGGCGACCACGGACCGTGGAAAGTTGTGGAAATAATGACGGTGCCGAAATCGGGTGCTTACGCCAACAGACGAAAAGTCTTCTTACACCGATTTCACTTCTTCCGATCATGTCTAAGGTGTTCGAACGGATATTACTTAGACGTTCAAACACGATTGTAGAAGAAAGACGACTTATTCTTAATCACCAGTTCTTTTTTAGAAGAGAGCATTCAGCTGTGGACCAAGTAAATGGAAAAATAATTTGAATAAAAGCAAGTCTTCTTCTTCTTCTTGTGGCGCTACAGTTTATGCCTCTCCAGCCAGCACGATCTTTCGCCAGCTGCCTTCAGCTGCGCACTCCAAATTGGTTGAGGTCCTTCTACACTTGTGTGCGCCATCTCAGTTTTGGCCGTCCTCTGTTGCGTTGTCCCAATGGCTCAGATTCAAAGACTTTCGGGCCGGAGCAGTGGTGTCCATATGCTCAACATAGCCTAGCCAAGCAAGTCTGCTCAGCTGTATTTCTCGATGTCTCGCAAGCCTTTGACAAGGTTTTGCATAAAAGCTTGAAATACAAGCTTTGACAATTCATCTAGAGAAGATTTTACACAATCTCATCGATCTATCTATCTGATAGAATGTTTCGTGTAAAATTTGCGAAAGATTACTCCCTATACAGGCTGGAGTACTACAAGGAAGTGTTGTTGGTCCTCTCCTTTACGACGTAGGCCTTGTGCTAGGCACATCATTTGCTGACGACACCGTTATTTGAGTAACTGACAAAACGGTCGAAGAATTGACTAGAAGACTGAAATGTGCTTTAGACTGGATACACGAATGGACGAACATTCAGCGAATTGAGATTAACGAAGCTTAGTCCGTTCACATAAATTTTACGTAAAAGAACGTGAACAACTTGCCAATTTTTATAAACAATTTTCAAGTACCCTTCTGTAACGAAGCGAAATACCTTAGATTGGCTGTCGATGGAAAGCATAAACGGAAGAAGCACGTCAGAAAGCAACTTCAAGAGCTCCAATTACAATACAAGGACTTGTACTGGCTTATTGGAAAATATTTAAAGGTAAGTATCGACAACAAATTGTTTATATACACGCAAGTGCTTAAACTCGTATGGACGTACATATGCTTGTGCCAAAAAAAATAATAGAGATATACTCGAAAACTTCTCAAAATTAAGTGCTCAGGGCCATCGTCAACGCAGTAACGATATCCACAGCGATCTTGGAATTTCATCAGTCCAAGATGATATTTAGAGTTTTGCTTATAAGGTAAGCGTCGTCTGGAAGAGCACATATACTCTGCTGTCCCTCCAATTCTGGACGAAAGTAACGTTTTCCGTAGTCTTCAAAGGACTATACCCCTTTAACATAGCACGGTGAACTCGCAATCCAAAAGGAAACCGACCCGCGTCAAGCTGCGGTATTATCAAGAACTCTCAGTCGGGAATCTCCTACCAAGCGCGTCTGATTGAAGAAACTAAAACTTCTGGATAAGTGTAGGACTTAGTTGTGTCTTATTTGAAGGGAGGTCTTTTTACTGGATAAATATCCCCCCCGGTTCCGAAGATTTCCACCTACCCTCGCCAAAAAAAAAATGCATCCCAATGAAAATCGGGAGAATTGTGTATCACACTTTTTTCTCTGCTTCACTGTCTTCATAAATATGTACACATATACAAATATTTTCATTTCAGGTGTTCAGGAGCTATAAATGTATTTATCCATCGCTAGGAAATCGTCTCCATCTGTCGCCATCTGCATTGCTTCTGCTTCAACGAGTCCTTCCCAAGTGTACGGTGGCCTACCGCGTCTGCAACTTCCGTGTGGATTTCAATCTAGAGGTTATCTTGTGATGTCGTCACTTCTGCTTGTGGAGGTAGACTTCCAGGTGGATGTTAATCTGTCCCCTCGCCACGCAAAAATCGGGCCAAAAACGCACATGATAAAAATCTGCAGCGCTTCTTTTTCTCACCGACTCGCATTCCACATTTCGCAACCTACAGACGCACTAACTTAACGTTCGATTAAATTCCAGTATCCCCTGCTATGATTTCTACACTTTGTCCAGCATGCTAGAGGCGACATAGTTTCGATATCGATAATGTTGCACAAAGTTTGCAGAATTCGTCTATAGCTTAGAATGTCAGAGCCGTCGCTGGTCTGAAGATTTTAAGAAACATTGGTGTTGATGCACATCACTTAGCAAAATTCCTAGGGTAGCTTGACTGCCTCGATTTGGCAAATTTTAAGGATCTCATTGTGAGACAATAAGCAGTTGTCAAGCCTATGCCCAAGCATATATTTTTTTGTTGCTCGCAGAAGCTTGTCTTCTTCTTCTCCTGTCCATAGCGCTACAGTCCGGGATGGAGCTAGGCCTCAACCAACACCCCTCTTCAGCTAGCAAGATCTCTCGCCAGCTGCATCCAATTGCGCACTCCAGGTTGGTTGAGGTTTTTCCTCCACAGAAGCTTCTCGCAGATCGAATAAGAGCAGCCCTGCCTGACGCCGTCCCTAGGAATAATTTTGTGTCTCACTGTATAAATCAATTCTTAGAATTTTGCGAATTTGGTACATTTCTGGATTTTTGACATTTCTAGATTTTGTCTGTTTGCTTCAGAGACGTCAAAGTCTCTCAATTTGCATATTCAATGAATCGCAGCCATCTTGTAAAAATCGAGAAAATCATTTCTAACCTTCCCTCCAGTTTTCCCCCCTCTCTTGTTCACACTTTCTCTGGCCGTCCACTCCAATTGGATTTCGCACATTCCTAGGGGAATGTTCTCCGGTCAACACGACCGATTGGGTAGCACAATTGTTGTTGTGAAATCCTTCGAGCGGGAGAATCCTGAAAGTTCGCAACAGATTATTGCTCCCTTTTGTGGCTCATTTTACATATAATGAGAGTAAAATTGTGATACTTTGGAGATCATTTCAATGATTCTGAAGATTATGTCTTGTGATCAGGGTTGTTTTCTTGGGTTTTGTTTTTGCCCCCCTCCGGCTGGATGGGCGTAAAGTGGCTGCAAGTCCAATGGACTTCGAATGAATGTGCTGACGTGTAGTGGTCACATAGTTGTTGTGCCGCTTCGTCTGGAAATTGCAATTTCTGACCTAGATTCGGTTGCGTTTCGATGTGATTTATGCGGTGGCTTGCTTGGGAGCGGGAAATGACATTCGAATGTGGGATGGATGTAGCGTGTTGAGAAGGTTAATTTAATGCAGGAATTCATGTTTGTGAAAGAGGGGGGGGTATTCTTTTTTCTTTTGTGACTAAAATGGGGGGTTCGTGTGTGCGGGCTCTGTGCTCTGTGGTTGGAACAGGTTGACATTAAATTGGTTTTCTCTTGGATTGCATATTTGAATATGCTGCCATCGGCTAAATATTGAATTTTGAAAAGAGTTCCATCTGGAATTCAGTTCTTCATCGAATGGATGGGAAAATGCACACCATCTGTGTGGTCTTGAAATCCTTTTGGTTTGGTAATTTTGGTAAATGCTGCTGAATTGCATTTTTTTATTGCTCCAAATTCTCAGTATCGATTGCGGCTCTACTACTAGGTCTCTGTTTTGGTTCCGGCAGGCTTCTGTCCGAACCCTATATCCACCTTTCAGTAAAACTTTCGGACTTCATTTCTGCCTCTCTCTCTCTCTCTCGATCTCTTCGACCGCGCGCTCCTCATGCACTCTCGTTTTCCTTCTGAGAAGCCGGTTCTCTTCCCTTCTTTTCTGTTCGTAGAGCTCACGAACAGCTCTCGTTGTCTGATGCAGCGAATTTAGTCTGCCAACCAAATCAAGGGAATACTGGAATTCCTGTATTACCTTAGAAGTGGTTAGAGGGTTGAGTAAGGCCTTAAGCACAGCATGGCTGCCCCCCTTCCATCTATTCACCACAATATATTTCATGACCATCAGGATCGCAAATCTCTTCGATTGGAATATCGACGCGAGGTTACCTTAAGAGGTGCGAAGTCTAATGTTGTGGCCCCAGCTTCAGATCCCTCCATCGTTTTGGAGCGGTCTGTGGAAATCCGAGTTCATTCCCTTCCTGGCTCACTTTCTGCCCAGAGCCAGTCCTGGATTGAGAAAAAGTCAACTTTGCAGCTGGATTGTTGATGTTCTCACATCAGGCGGCATGTCCGAGTGAGAAGCGTCATAGGAGATGCGATGTGCGAGGTCATCCAGGCTGCAGTGCGAGTTGAACCAAAGACCGCTTCTTTTTAGTCTTCTTTTGAAGATGGTCTTGAATGTGCATCCAGGGGGAGATTAAGCAATGCATCAAGAGCAGAGCCAGATATGGTAGGGAAAGCCCCTATGCAGCACAGACTGAAGTTTTCTTTCTTTCTTTCAAGATCAATGTTGACATCGCATCTCTTTGTCTGAATCCATTAAGGTCCTTAATGGAGCTGAAGGGTTCTGCACAAGCTCTAGACTAGACTTTGCTCTATATAGTGCGTCTCTAATTTGCTGCCTCAATCCCGATAAGCAAGCGGCGGGTTATGATCTGTGGCTCCTGCTTGAATGGTGCTTGTCTAAAGCCACACTGGCATTGATTGATTGTTAACAAATCACTTTAGGTGTTCACACAGCACCGCAGAGAAGATCTTGCAAGCGATGCTCAGGAGATTGAGGCCTTGCAAGCGATGCTCAGGAGATTGAGGCCTTGCAAGCGATGCTCAGGAGATTGAGGCCTTGCAAGCGATGCTCAGGAAATTGAGGCCTTGCAAGCGATGCTCAGGAGATTGAGGCCTTGTAAGCGATGCTCAGGAGATTGAGGCCTTGCAAGCGATGCTCAGGAGATTGAGGCCTTGCAAGCGATGCTCAGGAGATTGAGGCCTTGCAAGCGATGCTCGGGAGATTGAGGCCTTGCAAGCGATGCTCGGGAGATTGAGGCCTTGCAAGCGATGCTCAGGAGATTGAGGCCTTGCAAGCGATGCTCAGGAGATTGAGGCCTTGCAAGCGATGCTCAGGAGATTGAGGCCTTGCAAGCGATGCTCAGGAGATTGAGGCCTTGCAAGCGATGCTCAGGAGATTGAGGCCTTGCAAGCGATGCTCAGGAGATTGAGGCCTTGCAAGCGATGCTCAGGAGATTGAGGCCTTTTAAGCGATGCTCAGGAGATTGAGGCCTTGCAAGCGATGCTCAGGAGATTGAGGCTTTGCAAGCGATGCTCAGGAGATTGAGGCCTTGCAAGCGATGCTCAGGAGATTGAGGCCTTGCAAGCGATGCTCAGGAGATTGAGGCTTTGCAAGCGATGCTCAGGAGATTGAGGCCTTGCAAGCGATGCTCAGGAGATTGAGGCCTTTATAGTTGGGGCACTTCAGATGGTCTGTATTTTTGTGAATTTGGCAAACAATGCTTTGGCTGCAATCACTGAGTATGCTTTCATCCGAACGTTACTCTTTACCAAGTCAGCGCGTGCCACTTTGTAGACTTCGACTAGTAAGTCGTCCGCTCCAGCAACTTCTGTTTGGATATGCCTAGTCTCACATCATTCACGTCGGGTGAACGAAATTGTTCATCTTACATTTAGGTATATGGTTCATTCTGTCTGACAGCGGGGCTCACTTCTAAGTCGCCTGAATATCCTTAGCATCGACTGCGATTCTACTACGATGTTCTCTTGCATCGTAACTGATTAACTTACCACTTTGAAAATAAGATTACGACCTGGGTTGAAATTTAGACATGGACTTGGTGAAGAAACTAATTTTTGTTTGGGCACCGATAAATTGACTGGCAGTATAATCCAAAAGGGACCAGGACCGAACTTCACAACCCGTCCTGTGCGTGATACTGCCCTCTTACAAGGAGCGGGGACAGACAAATTTATTGGCGTCTCCAAACGATAAAATTTGAGAAGGGTTTTCACTGACAAGGAGTCCCCTTCGAATGGTGTCAGCGACTCGAAAGAGGTGGTGGCGTAAAAATTGAACCGATATGACCCTGTGAGTGAGCCGAAGCCAGGACAGTTTTGAACTTTTTGATTAATTCAATTCTTTCACCGTGCTCTGGATTCAAACAGACAGTTCGTACTCACTTTCAGTTCCTAGTTTCAGTCCGTGGTTTGAATGCAAGCCAAAGAAACATAATTCTCACAATTATCAGCGAAGACCATCGTCCTCATCGACCGGGCTGCGTTAATTTTAGCTTCCATGGCGGTGAAAATAATAATTCGAATCGAATTCAGGTCATTGCACCCCGCAAAAAGATGAGAAATTTGATGACAAACTCTAAAGTCAAAGACTCCAATTATTCCCCTCCCACCTGTGCCCAGTCACTGACTCAAAGACGTCCATTTTGAGACGCAAATAAACGGACTTACCTTGACAAAAATTATTCATCAATCGCAAAGATGAAGAGTTAAGAAATTAAGCAGAACGATAAAAATATCAAATTCCAAATTCCCATTAGACAAAAGTCTGGACTCATAATTTTGACAGCATCCCCCTCCACAACCCACCATCCATCTTGACGCGAGTTTGACGTCTTTTCACCGTGAAGCCATCTTTTTTTTTTTAGACGATGACAGTCGCACAACGCCTCTGCGACTGTGTGCCGTTTGATGATTCACGAACGTGATCAAAGCGTATCCACGAAAATTGTGTGGAAATGTGAAACCGTCGTAATGATTCAGGACGTCCCATTCGAGTGGTCTCGTCCGTCCCGCGCAAAGATGCCTAAATCCAAATCAAAGCATATCCGTCGTACCCCAATTATTTACGACCGAGTTCCCCTCGAAATAGAAATCAAAGGACGGAGGATGACAGTCCAAAGAGCGGACAGAGAATGAAATTTTAATTAGACCAACGAGCGACGTGGACGGGCATGTGTCGCTGCGGAGCAGCAACAAGGTGTCATCGTTCGCTTCACGTGTCCTAGTGCCGTCCCGGCTTATGTGTAGGCCCATGATCCGGCTAAGACCCCTCAGCAACAGATTTTATTTCACTTTCCGACTTTAAAGTGCGTAGTCTGGGGGCGTGCTGTACACTCGTGGACTGGCTAATATCCTGCGGCATTAACCGCCAGATGGATATCATTACTCTTAAGCCCCGTCACCTCCAACGGCTCCCTCGCTCGGTCGGCCGAAACACATCGGTGAATGAAAAAGGCAAGGAGGTGTAATAAATTTTCAAATATTCCCCAAAACGCACCGGAGTGGGGGGGATATTGCCGGGCAAACGCCTTGGAAATGTCAAATTAATTTGACGTTGAAATAACGACTACCTGCTTGCAGGGATTTTCTTTTGAAACAAGCCAATATCTCACCGGCCCCCCCCAACTCCCCACAATACCGTTGAGTAAATGTGAATGAGGGGCGAAAGCAGAGAAAAGCGCATTAAGACGGTATTATCGCATTTGCAGGCGGGCAAAGTGAGAGCACGCCTATAAAAAGGTTACAGGATACGCAGGGCTACAGGTGAATGGGTTTTAATTTTAAGTACTCATGCTAACGGTGTTGTAATGTCGACGGTTTTCCATTTTAATGGTGTTCCATTCGGATGTGTTCGTATACACCACCCATCACCAGCCCGTCCGTATGGGGGGGGAGGCGGCGAGAAGGTAACCGTGGTGGTGGTGGGCGCATGTGGTGAATTGTTTTGCCGCACCAGTGACGACGTCGCAAACGGTCGGTGATGTGGTGTGGCGGAAGAGCGGGGAGTCGCATGTCGAGAGATGGATGATTGAATGAAATGGGAAAGTTTATGTGTAGCCTTATAAAATGCTTTTAGTGGTTTAAGGGTATTGACCTTCAAGATTGGAGTTGGTGTGGTGGGCGAGGAGATGTGAGAAAGGGAGCGAAGGATTAGTTGACTTTGACTTGCCATCCGTGGATGGATGGGAATTGATTTTGTTGCGTTTGAAGGAAATTACTTTTTAAGACAGCTTAAGCGTAATGAACGTGAATTTATGGAGCGAATTTGACATTTGAAGAAGCCCGTGCGATGAGGCATATGGAGGGTGAGCAGGCGCGTGGTTTACAATTTTCAATCGGGAACGTAACGACGTTGCCTTTGGACGCTGAAGGAGAATTTTGCAAGAATTCACAGCCAATCAATGTGAATGTGACAAAAGAAGGGGGCACCATTGGGTTTCCCTGAGGCACCTCATTAGAAATACGGCAATTTGAAGGACAAGGTTGTAGTCGCTGAAGCGAAATAAACCTAGACCGATCTCCGACAGATTCGTTAATTTGTTTCAAGGATAAGCAATGAAGGACAGATGTGTGTTGCAGGTTTTTGACATGCAACACCTACGCTGCTTCGACTATTGTAAAGATTTGGAGATGAGAGGGCTTTCTTTGTTGGGAAGATCGTACGTAACTTACAAGTCACCACAAAAGTCCATTCAACAATGCGGACGACATTGAAGTGATTGGACAAACACAGCGAGCCGTCAATGAGGCGTTTGCTGGCACTGAAGCGGAAGCGGCTAGAATAGGTTTGATGGTAAATGAGGAAAAAACGAGGTAAATGCTGTCGTCAAGGAAGGACACATAACCCCGACTTATCGGACAGAGCGTCACACTAGGTAGGCATCGAAATCAAACGCTGAATCCTTCTTGCCAATTGCTGCCTCTTAGGGCTCAAGAGGCAAGACCAGTAGAGCTCTCTCTCGTAAGACTAAGCTGGCTTTGGCAGCTTTATCATTCCAGTCTTGCTTTACAGAATGGAAACTGCCCGCGATTCTCGGTCCTGTTTGCTTTGGTGGCATCTAAAGGAGATGATTTAACGACGAACCTGCTGTACGGCGGCATGCGTCTGGTAAAAAAGGGTCTTCGGATGCAACGCTTAAGACGGCTAGGCTATGTAGAGCATACGGACACCGACCTGTCTCCAAATCCAAGACAACGCAACAGAGGACAGTTTAGTTTGAGATGGCGCACATGGGTGGAGAAGCACCTCAACCAACTTGGAGTGCTCTAGTGGAGGCAGCTGGCTAACGATCGTGCTAGTTGGAGAGGGATGTTACCTAAGGCCAAGGTCCACCCCATTACAAGATGAAGAAGAACGGCTGACCTTGTGAACTCCTGATTATTTTCTCCACATCTGCAATACAGGCTTCCAAGCAGTCCTTTAACCGAATTAAAGGGTGCAACACAAATTTGTCATTTCGTACATTTAGCCTCTTCCGGCATCTGCTTCGATTTGCTGGGCCGAAATTCGACGGACGGTCGCACTTTGATTAGTGCGGCACAAAGCAGCTCTTTTGCGCAATGTGCTGGATAGGACTTTGGAGCAGACGTTTATATCACGGGTGGAGGTGGTATTCCAGTCGCTGGACACACTGCCGTGTCTGCAAATTTTATGATCATTCAGGGTGCACAGAGGCAAGTCGCTTTGAGGTGTTCCTAAGTCGGACCATCACGAAGAACTTGTTCTTAAGCTTCCCAAAGAGGAGTGCGACTTCTGCCACTATTTTGAATGGAGTTAGGACTTTCAACATTGGACAGGGCAGTTAAGCACCGTTATTAGCCAGTTATTAGACCTTACTGTTGACAGACCAGTGATGATTTGCTGTTCCCTTCAAATGTCTTTAAACGCTATATTCGTGGTATGTCCTATTTTGATCGTCTCCTCAGTGGGTGGTGTTCTGTGTGCACATTTGATGTCATGCCAGGGGTTTCGTGTGAATGGTGAGTGGTACCCAAAGGTTCAGCTTCAGTAATGCCTTGGATGGCGTTTCTGACACCAGCAGTTGATGGATGAGCGCGAAATGTTCTGTTTTGTTTGCCACTTTGAGGTCAGGAGACTAGCGATTGAGTGAACGTGTTTGGGCGGATGTTTGTCTTTCTCAAGTGTTTCATGCAGTTTCCTTTAAGGTTCGCCCCGGAATGCTGACGGTTTTAAATTTTGTGATTAATGCCGTAAGCTAGCGAGTCAGTGTTGTTGCGTTGTACCAATGGCTCAGTCTTCGAATTTTGTTGCGGTGTCTCAACCGCTCAGTCTTTGAATCTGACTGAGAAATTGGGATGTTGGCATTGCGTTGTCTTTGAATCTGAGGCATTGGGACAACGCAACAGAAGACCTTTACAACGTACACACAACTGAAGAAGGACCTTAATCAACTTGGAGTGCGTAACTGGAGGCAGCTATCAAATGATCGTGATGGCTGGAGAGGCATGTTGGTTGATGCCCAGGTCCACCCCGGTGCCACAAAAAGAAGGAGAAGCGAGTCAGTAAAACGAAGCTCCTGACTGTCAGCATGCGATAGTTCTGGGAGTCCTTAACACAGTGAATGTTGGCAAACAACAGCAGCGAAAGAAACCTGACCTGACTAGCCGAGACCCTTCAGACGACACGGATTATGCGTCCCCTCCATTGCACTAGTTCTAGAGCTTCTGAAAACTTGTGAAAATCCACTAATAATAATATTTGGAGGTCTAGAAGGTTCGCAGTGGATGTCAGAAGGAGCCCATTTGTGGCTTCTGATTTCTGCCTGAACGCCGGATCGCCGACTCCCGACCTTGAGAAATTGCACATTATCTGAGGTATCACGAAATAAAAATTTTTTTCTTATGGAATGCAGTAACTGCAGAGGGTGCAGCGATGAAGAGGGACTAAAGGATAACGTTCTTCTTTCCTCTTGGAGAGTTCTACTTTGAGGAACTGCAAGACATTCTAAAATCAACTTACTTCTGGATATCACAAAGACACCATAAGGATGCAAGTGACACACGATCATGTCCCACCAGCCTACCAATCAAGTAAATGCAGATTCAGGCCGACTGCCCACTTCAGCTACCTCCCAGTAGAGTCCTCTTCCGAGACATTCGGTATTTTCCCCTTCAAGACCAGAGAGATCTTCTTCTTCTTCTTTCTGTGGCGCTACAGTCTGAGGTGGACCTGGGCCTCAACGAACATGCCTCTCCAGCCAGCACGATCTTTTGCCAGCTGCCGCTAGTTGCGCACTCTAAGTTGGTGGAGGTCCCTTTTCACTTGTGTGCGCCACCTTAGCCTAGGCCGTCCTCTGTTGCATTGTCCCAATGGCTCGGATTCGAAGACTTTTCGGGCCGGAGCAGTGTTGTCCATACACTCTACATGGCATAGCCATCGTAAGTGTTCTATCCGAAGACGCTTGACCAGGCGCATGTCGCTGTACAGGCCATAGAGTTCGTCGTAAAATCTTCTCCTCCACACGCCATCAACGCAAACAGGATCAAAAATCGCCGGCAAGACTTTTCTCTCGAGAAGACTAAGGGCATCCTCATCCGCGTCCAGGTTTCCGTTTCCGCATAGAATAGGACTGGGTATATTATTTCAAATCTTCCGCCTGCCCTCCCCTCCGCTCTCGAACATGCATTCTCAGCATGATCCTGTAATACATCCCGCCGTTAAGTCTAAAACGTCCCGCCTGTTTTTAGCGCGAAAAAACAAAATACTTAGTGGACCTTAATCAAACACTTGACAGAGGACTCTGCTGCCTCGCATCTAATTTTAGAACGACAACGAATGTTGATGTCGGTTTATTCTCGTCCCGGCTTAATTTGTCGCCCACCCTCCGGGCGCCCGAAAATTTGTCCGTGTTGATGCCACAAGTCTGGAGTAACTACATGAAACTCAAACAAATTACCACCTGTACGCCTGTGAGTGTGTGCTAAAAGCCTTCAACAAGTATCTTCAATATTTATCTGTCCCAATATCAACAAGTCCTTCTGCCTTCTGGATTGTCTCCCAGGAGGGAGCACCAGCCACCAGCCAACCCTCGGTGTACATCATCAGCAAACTCATACGCGCCGTCATATGCCCATGTGTCCCTGCATGTGTGCGGGTGTGTGTTTGCTTAAGGAATGCTGTGTGTGGGTGTTTTTTTTTTTTTTTTTTTTGAGGGCAAAAGTTGTACCCCTCACAGCAGCCTAATGAAATATTAAACACTAATTTGTTAAGTTAAACTCCGTCAAGTAAGAGAGCAGCAGCTGCTGCTGCCGTTTGGTCTGGGGACGAGGGAGTGTCTGTGCCGAGCGAAGGGGGTGAACTCGGTGATTCCTGGCAAAAAGGGTGCTGAACTGTGTGAACGTGCTCTGGAATATTTGAAAAGTGGGTCCCCATAGGCGTTTTTTCTTCGGGAGCGATTATTATTTTGTTTACGAACGGAGAAAATGAAGGCAGGGAGGCAGACTTGGCCCTGTTGTTTACACACGTTAATGCGTCAGCTTTTGCTGCGACTGCTGTTTTGGCACGTGGGCAACGGATGCCTTTATCCCTTATCTAGCGAGGTTCAAATTAAAATGCCATGCTCGTGATCCAAAGAACAAAGTTCACCCGCACGACCGCCGTGCCTTGGCGGTGAATCCTTTCGAATTGCAGAGGATGCCTCGGCTTGCCAAATTAAGGCTGTCGGCATAATTTGACTTGATTCTTGCCAGTTTGCGCGTCGTTGCCCAATAATTTCTTGACTGCATATGGGGCAGTCCTGTGAAGGAGTCGGCAGCATAATCAAGATTAATGACGACGCTTGGTGATGTCTGTGCCCTGCTCTCAGGGAGGACGCGCTGTGTTTGTGTGTGTGTGTGAGTTGTTTGAGCTTCAGGTTTTCCCAAGGTACACAACACACACCGTCACTGGTGGGGTGGTGTGGGGAGCGAGAGGTTTTCTTCGAAAATGTCGCAATGACACACCACAAATTGGTTTTCCAAGTCATGTTCATTGAAATTTATTGAACTGAGTTATGAGGTCTATCGAGGGACCAATAAAGCAGCCGATCGAAGAGCACAAAGGTTGGCACTAGCGGAGGGGAGACGCGTGGTTGGGAGCATAAATCAGAGTCACCTATGATCTATGATGGCTAGAGACTGGGTCGATGGTGACCATATTTTCGTGGTCATTTCTTCTAATCAGAGGGGAAAATAGAATTTGAAGGTTTCCTCAAGAGACTTGTGATTGTGGCTTTTTTATGAAGACATTCGCCGGACATTTGGATGATGTGTGAGTTGGCGGCGATAATTTTGGGTCAGAAATTGTGATTTTGTCTGAGTCAGACATTAGAGCTTTCCATGCGCCATAGTGAACAAAACTTATCATTGAAATTAGCGAATCAGTCAGTCTTTAAGTACAAGTCCCAAAATCTGACCAAAAATGCAGGTCCAATAAACTCCATCCCTGCAAACAAGAGCCGAATGAACAATTCAGCAAAGATGAGACTTAACAAACTTGTGCCCCAACAACAGAAATCCTACAAACTCAAGTCCAGCATCTAACAAGCCAGGTTTAAGCCAACTACAAGCTAGAGACCAATTTATGAAACTCCTCAAGAAAGACAGTCGTTGGAGCCAACTTCTGCTTCCGAAACCCCAGAAAACGTCAACAGTCATCAGAAACTCTAGAAACTCCTGAAGAACGACAGTCGTTGGAGCCAACTTCTGCTCCAGAAAATGGAGAAAATGTGGACAGTCATCAGAAACTCTAGAAACTCCCGAAGAAAGACAGTCGTTGGAGCCAACTTCTGCTTCGAGAACCGCAGAAAACGTGAACAGTCATCAGAAACTCTAGAAACTCCTGAAGAAAGACAGTCGTTGGAGCCAACTTCTGCTCCAGAAACTGGAGAAAATGTGGACAGTCATCAGAAACTCTAGAAACTCCTGAAGAAAGACAGTCGTTGGAGTCAACTTCTGCTCCAGAAACTGCACAAAATGTAGACAGTCATCAGAAACTCTAGAAACTCCTGAAGAAAGACAGTCGTTGGAGCCAACTTCTGCTCCAGAAACTGGAGAAAATGTGGACAGTCATCAGAAACTCTAGAAACTCCTGAAGAAAGACAGTCGTTGGAGTCAACTTCTGCTCTTCAAAGACCTTCAAAGGTCTTTGTCACAATTCCTTGAAACCTTGCCAACGGAAAACCTTCAAAAAATCATATGCTTTCATCATGAATAAGAATGAAATATAATTTGTCACTGATGTTTGTCACAATTGCTACCAGCAGATGAGCATACATCTATCAATAGAATCATTCATTTTAACCTTCTCCACGCACTTCTAGTAAACTCGATTGTCAACAGTTTTCCCTGCACTGCCAGTCACTGACGTTTGTCACAATTCTTGGTATTAAACCTCACAACTATAGCAACACTTCCCCATCGTTAACAACTCTTTTAAGATTCGCATCACATGCACGCGGCATAAAATAAAATAAATTCTTTGAATGACCCTTATCACAGATTCTTGTCACAATTCCACAGAAACAAATGAAACGAAAGAAGGACATTCTTCAAAAATATGTCCCGCCAATTACTGTTTAATGACTGCGCAAATTGTTCACGGCTCCTTACGCCTCACTCGCTGGCCCGAAGTTCGCTTTCAAATCTCACGCAACGCTCCTCTGGATTGAGTGATTAATTATCCTGAACGTTGGAGGTGTTAACACAGCCCATCACCCTCTCCACCGAACCCCCCCCCTCTCCCTCATCCCACATCTCTAAGACTCTGAATTCCTGAAGGTAGCGTGATAATCGCTTACTTGCCTCCTTCGGCGTTGAAGGCTGTGACAGGTTTTCTCATTTTGGTGTGGAATTTGACAGTTTAGTACATTCTGACGTCACACGCAAACAAATATTAGTTAGCCATACAGGTGTACTTTTGCGTCGCACTGTGGCATAATAAAATCTTCATTCTCCGGATGTCCATAAAAACAAGAGCAAAAGGAAAAAGCCGAAAAAAAGCGAAATATGTATGTAGTCATGAAATTTTTCCATTAGTCCTGAGGGCGTGGCTGTTGTCGCCCACCACGACTGCACGACAACGCCACTATGAATTCCAGGCCATCGCCATCTCACGTGTGCGTGTGTTCATCCTTTGTCAACAAAATTATTTTTAGACGATTGCACAACAATTATTTTGGTGGGGTTGAGCGGTAGGGTGGCGCGCACGGTTAATGTCTCTGTGCGGTGCGGCGAGGGGATAATTTATTCAGGTAGGCTTCTAATTGAATGAGAAACTTACAAGAAAGAATGATGGTTGGTGGTGGATGTGGAGGGGGGGTGCGAGGAGGGAGGAACACCTGCATGTGTGGTTCTGTTTCGAGTTATACCTTCTTGGGGTTTTTTCACCTCGTCTCTCGTTAATCGACGGTAATGGGCGGGAATTTGTAACCAAGCGTTGAGTGTTAACGTGAGAGGGGGTCAGTGGGGGCGGAATGATGAAAAAGCACAGTGAACCAGTGAAGCTTGTAATTAAGTTGTTGATTTGTTCACACAGCTGGGATTATGAAGTCTTGACCTAGTGAGGTTGTTGGCATCGACAACGAAAGAAGCGGGCAAACCACTGGCAAGCGGCAGTCGATAAGTTAAAGGGGATTAAGAGAGGTTGAAATTAATGTCAGTTTGTGGGAAGCCCGATTGGATTGAGAGGCACTTGGAAATGATGTCTCAATTTTCTGTCTTGTCTAGAGCGATTAACTTAAGCTCTTTCAATCATCTGTTGAATGGGCTATGATGGCTTGATTGGAATACAAGACAGACAGCCAACAGGGTGATGTTGTGGACTATCCGAAGAATTCTTTAAAACAGCTGGAGATCTGTTATATCATCTCATCTGCAAATAAAGTTCGAGGAAAGCGCAATGATTGGAATTTCAGTTTTGTTGACGGGATTCAGAGGAAAGGCGACCTCTTCGACAGAGCCAGCTATCTAAAGAACAGTCTCCTCAAAATCTAGTGCAAGATCCTGTCTGTTATTTTCTATGAATGCTAGGAGTTGTTCGTGATGATCCGATAGGGCTTACTGAGTGTGGTTTCAGCCAGGGAAAGCCTAAGATTTGTCAGATTTCTTCACACTTTGAAAAATCCTGTAGAAGACTTAAGAAATGTGAATTCATATCCAGCACCTGTTTGTAAAGTTTTTTAGGCGTTCACAGACCTGTATACCTTCCCATCGAAAATTATCAGACGATCGAACTGAACTCTTTGATCCAGAAAGGGCGACACGCTGTCATGTGACTTTTGCAACATCATTTTTGAACAGATCACATATCAACATAAGATCCCGACCTTCTGCCACAGCGGATAAGATTGACAGGATAAAACGAACACATCAAGGCGTTAATGGAGCCTTTACCGGCATTGAAACGGCGGAATAAGGTACATGCTCGTATCATGAAGGGAGGACGACCAGAATCGACTTTTCTTAGAGAGTGTCCGAATTGGCAACAGATGTTTGATAGGTTGCAAAAGACGTCATCTTTCTTTGGTCCTCAGTAAATCCGGACAACAGCATCAGTACCGAAATCAAGCAAGGAATTACTCTTCTCAATCGCTGTTTGGTTGGGTTCAGAGCCGTCTTTCAAACACCAAACATTACTTTGTACTTGTACGACACTCTGATTGCCGTAGTCCTGCTCTATGACGTAGACTTATAGAACTATCAGAACCAATGTGGTGAAGAAGCCCTTTGTCTTTTCGAGAGGAAAGCTCTGCCAGCAATTATTACTCTTGTTTGCATTGACAAGATTAAGTGACGATCTTTATAAGCTGTACGGATACAGCGCTAAAGACGGCTAGTCCATGTAGAAAGAGGAAGAGTAGAGAGTAGCAGAGAGTGCCTTTGCCATAGATGGCACGTCAGATAACTTTTTCGAGTCCAAATCCATTTGATGCGTTCTTTCTCACTGACAACATACGCTTCGTTGTGTCCTTGATATTTGCCAGATCCATTTTGGTAGCTTTTCACTTAGTGCCTACAATTAATGGTTCCCTATTTTATATTGGGCAAGTGAGTGCACTCAGAGTAGTAGGCTTCCAGATTCCGTTTTTGGACTGAAGACTTGGCATCTTTTCAGAGCATCGCCTTTTTCGATTTGCTGACTATACCCATAGAGAACTAATTGGCTCTGCAACCGACGTGGGCGTTTCTGATGAAGCTAAGTTCCTGATCCTTGTGAACTCTTCTTCTTCTCTTGGCGCTACAGCCCGGGGTTGACCTGGGTCTCAAACAACATTCCTCTTCAGCTAGTACGATCTCTCATCAGCTGCATCCAATTGTGCACTCCATGTTGGTTGAGGTTTTTTTTCTCCACAGAAGCTTGTCGCAGATCGAATAAGAGTGGCGGTAGTAAGCAGCCCTGCCTGACGCCGTCGCTAGGAATAATTTTGTGTCTCACTGTATGTATTGATTCTTGAGTTTTTTGACTTGGTACATTTAAGGATTTTTGACATTTCTAGATTTTGTCTGTCTGCTTCGTCTGTTGTGAACTCTTGCGTCATCCAATTTCTTTGATTTCCTTCATGGATTTGTTGAGAATATTTTGAAGTTCTAGTAGAGATGGTCACAAGAGTACTCCCTGCTGGATTTCCTCCTCATCTTTGCAGTTTTTACAGATGTAATGGCGATGGTTACAGTTCTTAAACGTGACTTTTGTAAAATGAGTAGTCCAGAGAGCGTTCTCATCTCCTGTTTAAATAGGCTTTGGTACAAGTTGAGTACACTATTAGGGAACTAAGATACAGACCGGTGTAAAGAGTTAAGACCTAAGAACAGGCAAGTTTTAAGTCAGGCAGCTTCCTGTGATAGATTGCTATCTGTGCTCTACAAAACAGACATGAGATGTGGATACATGCCTTGATGGTCAACATTTTCCAATAAGACGTAAGTAACGCAAGACTAAACGCCTTACTTACTCAAGTTCCAACTGAGATCAGGCTAGGCATTCCTACCAAACTCGTCAGATTGTGTAGGATGATGATGGAGGACTCTCAATGCTCCATCAAGGTCGGGAACGAACTCACCGAAACCTTCAAAAAAGGTTTAAGACAAGGCGACGCACCTTCATGTGACTTTTCTCTCCTTTATAATCATTTTTGAGAAGATCGTGCGTAACTTACAAGTCAAGACCAGAGGCACGATTTTGCAAAATTTCATTCAATTGCTAGCTTACGCAGACGACATTGACTCGATTGGACGAACCCAGAGAGCCGTCAATGAGGCGTTTGTTGGCATTGAAGCAGACGCGGCTAAAGTGAGCCTGGTGGTTAATGAGGGCAAAACGAAGTACATGATGTCATTAAGGAAGGACGCACAATATCGGCGTGTCGAATGGAGCGTCTCACTGGGCAACAGGAACTTCGAGGTAGTCAAGGACTTCGTCTACCTCGGTTCCGCAGTAAATAGGGACAAGGCCAGTAACGAAATCAAACGCAGAGTTAATCTTGCCAGTCGCTGCTTTTTTGGGGCTCAAGAGGCAATTGAGTACTAAAGCCTTCTTATGAAGGACTAAGCTTGCTGTTCATCCAAGTCCTACTTTATGGTGCGGAAACGACGACGTTACTGAAATCGGATAAGGAAGTCTTTTTGAGAGAAAAGTTTTACGTACAATTTTTGGTCCTGTTTGTGTTGGACGCATTTGGGGGAGAAGGTAGAAAAACGAACTCTATGGGCTGTACAGGGACATGCGCCTAGTCAAGCGTCTTCGGTTACAACGCTTAAGATGTCTAGGCTATGTAGAGCGTATGGACACCACTGCTCCGGCCCGAAAAGTCTTCGAATCTGAGGCAATGGGACAACGCAACAGAGGACGGCCAAGACTGAGATGGCAATGGTGTCCATACGCTCTACATGGCCTACATGACTGAGATGAGATGGTGTATACAAGTGGAGAAGGACCTCAACCAACTTGGAGTGCGCAATTGGAGGCAGCTAGTGAAAGATCGTGCTGGCTGGAAAGGTGTCTGCGTTGAGGCCCAGGTCCACCCCGGACTGTAGCGCCACAAGAAGGAGAAGAAGATGATGAAGAAGAAGAAGAAGAAGAAGTAGCAAATTTAATCCCTCGGGAGAGGGCTCTTAAAGTCAAAAATGTTCAACAAAAGTGAATCCCTATACTCCGTAGAAATCAACGAATTGAAAAATGAAGCAAATACTCAAATTAGGAGCATTAACATTTCTCCCCAAAAAAACATCTCAAAATTCAAACAACATTTAATATACTGACTGAGGCTTTATTTTACATATATAATCTCATAAATTTTAATGTATATAATAATATAGTTCTTGTGTTTTTTTGTTTTCTTAATTTTTCTGTTAATAACTGTCATTTGTCTGTAGTTAATTTTTTTTATTAAATGTTATCTTTTCGGTCTGGTATTTATTTATGTTGTTTCATTTTGTTTTTCCTCAATAATTCCATCAATTAGGCTCTTATTGATTTTCATTTTTTCTCATTTTCCAACATCGTCTATATTTCATTTGTTTTTTTTTCTTGCCTGCATGAATATACATAAATATATATTTTATATAATAATATAACACATTTACATATTTTTTTGTTTTTTTTTTTTTTGGTTTTGTTTGAAATATATTTTTGTTTTGTTTTGTTTTTAATTTTCTTATGTTTTTAAATAATAACTGGTAATAATAATAATTATAATAATAATTCAGAGTCATTTTTCTCATATATATATGTTTTTTTGTTTTTTTTTTTTTTGGTTTAAGATTCATTTCCTCTACTTTTTCTTTATTGGCTCTCTTCAGCCAGTATGTGTTCTCATGCTTGCTCAGATCTGTCTCATGCTTGGTTCTGAGATTTATGTCGGTTTCGTTCACTTTATGTTGCATTAGTTTTTTTTTATCAATTCAAATAGGAAATTATTAGAAATTTAATTTAAAAGTTAAACGACAGATTTTATTTTATTTTCTTTTCTTGTTAATTTAGCACACTTTTTGAAGTACAAACAAGATGTAAAAAAAAAGATCGTTGCTGTATGTTTTGTTTTTTTTTGTTTTTACAATAAATCTTTTAATATTAACAAAATGTACGAGATACATGTGTCTTTTATTTTGCTTTGACATTCTAGAGGCGGGATTGAGGGGTTAGTTACATAAGGATTTGATTTTTTTTTTCAATATTTACAAAGCGAAATGAAGTCTTCTCTTTCATGGGAATTTTTGAAGATGTGTTTTATTTTTGTGTTATTTTTGTGTCTCGTAGTTTTTTTCAGGGGGGGGTCGCAGATACGAATAAAAAGATTGCTGTTATATACAAAAAATACTCTTGTTTCTTTATTATTTATAATTTGTTTATGAATTACAAACATAAATAAAATTAAATACAAAAATATTTATATACACTTATGAATATATATATATATTTGTTTAATGTTTATGTATAAATAATGTACATTACTTGTAAGTAAATAGTTGTAATAAATTCTTGTATTACTCTTATGGAATTTTTTTTTCTTTTCTTTCTTCTTTATTCCTTTTTCTTTTTGTTTTTGTGCTTGTCAACAATTTTAATTTTGAACGAAACGATGAAGGAAAAAAAACAAAACTAGAAGAATGGAGAAACATTTTTGTTTGGGTGCAGTTTACAATTTATGTAAGGTTCACGAAAACATGGTTATTTATTTTTTTTTTTATAAATATTCAAGAGATACAATAATGCAACTAATGTGTTTGTTTTTTTTTCTTGTATGTTATGTCTATTCTTCTTAAATTTTGTTTAAGAAAATCTCTCCTTAATTTTTTTGCTAAAAACAAAATAAAAATGTGTGCTAAAAGTTGTTGTTTTTTCATAAATTTAAAAAAAAAACGTTGCAAAGAAAAAGAAAAAAAAATGAAAACATAATCAGAAAAAGTATTTCTAGCGAATGAGCTCTTCTCTGATTGAATTTGAGTGCTATTCAAACTCAAGGACATTAATTCTCTATTCATTTGATTTTTGTTTTCATAAGGAAGCAAAGGATTTTACATACGTGCTTGGTAATTCATTTTCTTTTGGGTTTTTTGTTTTTTTTTTTTATCTCGTTTCACTGGAAACTTGTGGTAGTTAGGTTTTGTTTTGTTTTTTTTGTTGGATTACCGCTAACAATCAATAAATGTATATAATATATAATTTTTGGTTTGTTGTATATGAAACTACATATTTTTTGTTAATTTATAAATTGTGCAAATATAAGTGCATTAAGGTGCATCACAACAATTAATTAATACATTTGATTCATGTTCTTCATTTTGTTTTTTTTTTTTTGGATTTCTTCTGAGTTTTAGTAAATTTTTAAAGTTTCTTTTTTTTTGTTTGTAACTTTAAACTGTTAAAATTAATTCCTATATACTTCGGCACATATTTCTGTGTTTTTTTTTGTTACTTTCTTAGTTTAGCAATAGCAGCTTTCAATCTGGGGATTTTTGTTACCTAATTTTTATTTTTTTTCTTGGAATTTCAAAAGAAAAGGCCTTATCTTCTCATTGCTGAAAGTAAGATACAGGCAGACGGTGAGAAAGAGAGAAGGATTGAAAGAAACGAAAGACAAAGCAATTTGAATTGAAAACCATTCGAAGGAACAAACAAACTTCTCGGGGGCTCTTCTAGTTCATTAGGATGCTTTTTACTTATATTTTGTTCTTTGTGTTTTGGTTTTCTTGGTTTTCTGAGTAAGGACGGATTTTATTAACATTTAGGTTATCATTTGTTTCTCTAATTCAGAAGAGAGAGAGAGTGAGAGCGGGAGAAAGTGATAGACTTAAAGTATCTTTCTGTATCCACTGTCTCCTGTAGGCTGATGGCGTAAGTTTTCCTGTTCAAGTTGCTAACGTACTTATCAATGAGAAGCATTTAAGCAAAATTTTTCTTTTTTCTTTCTGTCTTCTGTATAGTTTTCTTCTCTTCCACTGTTAAGATTTTTTCTCTCCTTTGTCTTATTTATGTTTTCTTCTTTAAGGTACATGTGACTACTATATCCTAAAATATATATCATTTTGTTCATAATAATACTATTTATTTAAAAATTAAAATGAAAACCATAGACAACAGAAAACACATCTATACATTTTTAATTTTTTTTTTTCAAAATTTGTCCTTGTTTTTGAGGAAAAAGTAAAAACAAATAATTCTAATTATGAATATATTCTCATACATATATGTATATATATTTTTAAATGTTTGGCTCTCACTTAGTATACAATTTTTCTTTATTTTGGTTTTTCAATAAATCCAATTACTTCCTGTAGAAATGAAAAATTCTTTTAATTCTTTTTTTTTTTGTTATATAACGTTTTTTCAAGGCGTTGGTTTTTGTTTTGCTTTTAAGTAAAAATCTAGTTACACAATTTTAGTTTTTTCGTTTTGCAAAAAATTTCAAAGTGAGTGCATTTTTTTCTTAAAAGGTTTTTTTTTTAGTTGTAAAATCTTGTTTTCATCTAATTAATAAGTGCAATAATATCACATACTGTGTGCAGTGCAGTTTAGTACATCCATATATACGAAAAATCTTAAACAGGAATTTGGAAAAAAAATGATAAAGAAAATGATGAGAAGAACAAAGAAAAAACATTTTTATTTCATATTTATTGCTACTGTTGTTTCTCTGATATATTTAGTTTTTGTTTTAAGACAAATAAAAAAATTAAAAAAAAAATTGAGAAATTTGAAAAAAATTGACACATAACATTGCTTATTTGTTGTTCCATGATATATATTTTCATATAATTTTGTATAAATTTTCGTTTTGAAGTGAAAAAGAAAAAAAAAACAGAAAAAATGTTGTTTAAAATTTTAAATCTTTTCTCTAATTTGGTGCAGTGTTCTTTTTGGTTTTTCGATTAATATAAGTGCAAATTGGTGATTTGGAATATATGTATACTATATATATTAACAACAAGGTATTCATTATCTAAAAAAAAATGTCGCATATACATACATGTCGATATTTTGTTTTTTTTTGCCATATACTACTAATTGAAAACAAAACAGAATATTTTGTAAAAATAGGCGCGTGCGATTATTACAAGGAAAAAAAAAGTTTTGTTTTTTTTTTGTTTTTTGTTCATATAACAATTTCTCTTAAGTCAATACTATTTTACTTGCATTGTGTGCATTGCTTTATTTAATTAATGATTTAATTAATTTTATCTTTTATTTACTTTGTTGGTTTTGTTTTTTGGGAGGGGGATGTTGCTTTTGGCATTTTAAGTTTGAAGTGCATTTTTTGTTGATTTTTGTGTAGGGGATTGTGGTGGTGTGTATTTAATGGTTTTCCAAGTTTTTGTTTTTTGACGACGTTGTCGGATGAAGAGGGCGTCTCGGTGTTGTGCTTGGGTACAGTGATGTGAAGAGGAAAGCACTAGTTTGTATAAGGAAATCTAAATAATATGCATGCAAGGTATTTCTTCTCTCAATTTAGTTAAAGTATTTATTGCTCAGAAACTTGGTGGTTTAGATCAGGTTACGTTCTTTTTTCTTTGTGTGTGAAATTGACGGTTTTTACATTTGCACTCATTTGAAACTTCACAATACAATGAGCGAATGGAATTCCAGGAGAAGACATTTTGCTTGGAAATCATTAAGTTGTTGATCAGACTTCGTTGAGGTGTTGCTATTTTTAACAGTAACGACAACACTATCCGGAACGGAGTCAGACACATGGAACTCCGTCAAATAGTTGGACGACGTGCCTGTCTCGCTGAAGACTTGAAATATTTAGAAACAAACAAAACAAAATTCTAGACCACTCCAAAATTATCTGACATTGCATTTTGCTGCTAGATGCACACTGGTGGTCACCTAAGTAGGGACAACTGGGAAATTCTTTTCTAGGTCGTCTGTTCACAGCATTTTGCCGGGAAACAAGGACTGGCAGCAATGTGTAGAAACTTTAAACGTATTCACTCCAAATGGTGGTTGCCCGATCTTTGCTAATAGATGTAGAAGGACATAAGGACATAGTTAATAATAATAATTGAGTGGCACTACAGCCCACAAGGGACCAGGGCGTAGCTTCTACAACAACTACTCGTGTTGTGCGTGCTACTGTTCTCTCACGAGTAGAAGGGACCTACTGTTTTTTGCCGACTCCGACCGGCGAGATTTTGAGGAGCTTTTCAAAGACAATTGATACTCTTTGAGTCAGCTAGGGGAAAGAGGTAGTGCCGTGTCCTGTCCGGGAATCGAACCTAGACGTTCAGAGTGGCGTTCGACGCACTTACCACTAGGCCACGGCGACCACATAAGGACATGTTGGACAAAGGGACTTGCTGGACATAAGGACGTGTTGGACATAAGAAGATGTTAGACATACGAACGTGTTGGACACAAGGACATGTTCGGCAACAAATTGAATGAAACCTTTCCGAGGGATAAGAAGTATTTCTTTTCATCGAAAACATAAATATTGTGGATTATCAGAAACCCTTAGGCAGATGTAGAATATGGGATGGACAAGAAAAACAAAAAACTCTGTTTTGAGAAGGAAATGCATGGGAGAGTCTTTCAGTTGAATCAAAGAATTCCAAAAAAGCTGTTCTTAAGGCCAAGTGCAACGCTTATTATTTTGAAAACTGTTGAGAGGGAAAAGAAAACACCCAAAGAATGTCTGACGTAAAAGTTGACCGAAATGCAAGAAAAACTGCCAAATGAATAGATTTGAGATTTTATTCAGGCTCTATGGATCTTGGAAGTGGCCGCTTTTATCAACCTCCGCGACGCCAGATGGTCTTATAATTTTATTTTCCCTATGCAATCTTTGATTTGCTCAGAAAACTCAAATCGCTTGTAGGGATTTTGATAAACCTTAGAAAAAGAACACACGTCCACACGGTACAAACTCTGCTTTAATAATGGGCTGATTATTTCTAGAGTTACATTTAGCAACATCTTTTATTCTGATTATCTTTTATTCGGATAGATCACCCGATCAGTAGAACCGATACATTTGCGGGATAGTAGTTGGTGTATATTCGTTAAGAACAGTGAAGTACAAAAATAAATTACTCATTTTGATTCTATTCCACTATACGCTGAAATTAGATGATTAGTTTGACGTTTAGAAACTGACTTCATGATGAAATCATAACAACGAACATTTTTGGAGATTGGAGCATTGTTCAAAAATTGACAACAAATTGTCATTTGTTAAAGCATTTGAAAAATTCATTCGAATCACGAACTTATGCACATTTAGAGCAGAAATCTCCAGAGTCTGGGTTCGCCGCTATCATTGGTTTTAAAAAACCTTCCAAATTGCATCAGAAATGACAATGATTACGATTCGAAAATCGGTTTCAAGGTATGTGAAGTGAGATCATCATCGAAAACTCGGTTAAAAATTGACAAAAGTCACAAAAATCTAACGAAACAGATTTTTCGAGATTTGAGAGATGATTTCATGGGGAAAATAAAAGGAAATTGGATATGTTTAGACAATCATCAATATTTGCATCAATTTGTGATGACATCCTGACCAACGGTTTGGTTCCCCGATAGCCTCAAAGCCATTATTGCTCTTTCTTATGAAATTTTTGAGTCAAATTGAGATATGTCTTCGAAATCTTTGCAGATGAAATTATTTTGTGAAAGAGATAGCCAGGGATTTGTTTTTAATTGTTGATCTGATTAATCTGACTAAGAACAGTGAGCATCGTGGGATTTGGCTCCGATCATATAAAGTGGAAGATAGATCACGTTGCGTTTTCAAGTTGCTCGTTTTATTCGAAAACAAAAACTAAAGAAGGATCACATTTCGTAGAATTTTTTTCTTTTGAAAATTTCAAAAAGCAGTATATTTATAGTTGAGAGAAAATAGAATACAAAATTACAGCGCTTGGCCAACTTTTTGCCAGTCACACGAAATGTTCGAAACTTATCGAAAATTCACAGAAATCAATAACTTTAAATCGAATGCCACAGACAAGGAGACAAGCAGAAAATTGCACAATTTTGTCCAAGAGTCTGCATCACAAACTAACTAACCCCCCCACCGTCACGATGCAAGCAAAATGCATAAATCATGAGTGCGGAGCCTTCGTCCACTTCAAAACCCCTCCACAAAATGTTTTCACTCTTCTCCTCAGCATTTACCGCCAAATCGATATGATTTTCGATAAAAAAAAACTTTTCCTTCAATTTCTCCACAGCACTTAGTTCGATTTCATTTCATTTCCCATGACAAAACAGTCCCCAGGGGATGGAATTTCAAAAAGGGGGCGTAAACAGAAAAGAAAGAAAGAAAAACTATCAAAACACCAGGGAAACTTTATTTTCTTTTCCACACACACACACATAAAAACCAAATCAAATGAATTTCAAACTTCTGCTCAACACACAACAACCTCTGGCATTTATGAACAACACTTTGAAGTGTATCCTCAAGAGCAGAACCACCAAACCACCTGTTGGCGGTGGAGGGGGAAAAAAAACCAATATCTGTTCAATTAAGACGAGTTCAGTGGTTGGGAGAATGGAGGGGATGGGAAGCAGATGAGTATGGTTTAATGAGTTTTTCAACTTAAATGCGGAGCAAACCTACAAAAACCGGAAATTGATTGCGAAATCCCTTCGAATCCGTCAAAGAAGCCGTCGTTCGACCGCCTGGCATCACCACAACGCGCCAACCTCACTTGACGTTCTCCATCCCACTCGCTTAATTCTAACCTAAAAGAAGTACCTTAGTGCCTAAGTGTAAAAGAATGCGAACGGGGACGAACTCAAATACAAAATGAATGTCGAATTAAATTTTAACTTTTCTGTCTGAGGGGAATTGCAGGGAAACTGTGGTGGATTAAGTTAAGCGTCTAATTCGACATTCAGCCTCCATTGCACTTGAGTTCATGCGTGACATTCCACTGAGTGCTGGAGATGGAAACGCTTCGCATCGCGGCAACTCTCTCAGCTCAGAGTCAAGTGCTTGCTTGCTTGTTGGTTTTGTGTTCCTGAATCCTCTTCGAACCTCTGCTTAATAAATGTATTTTAAATATTCTTTTTGTTTTTCTCTTTTGAAACATTTAAATCTACTCTAGGTATCATTACTGACGAATGAGACTAAATTGTGCGTCGTCGCCCCACGGGATGGGAGCGGACTGCGCTCTACGGGTCTACAACAATTAATTTTTATTCTTTTTGGTTAATTTAATTTTTTTTTTCGAACATGTTAGCGTCTGCCCGGTGTGGGGTCATTCCAAAAGTTCCGTCCTCGTTAGCTGTCCGTCTGTGCATGAGATGTCGGTCGGCTTGTGCGCATTCCGTTCAAGATACTGCCCGATGTGCAGACGCGATCGCTTCAATGGTCAAGTTCTGCATTAAGACATCTATACTGGAAAAAAAAATCCCTAACTCTAGGTGCAGGTATAATTTGAATACATATCTCTTGTGTGTGTGTTTTGTTTCTCAATTAACTCTAGTTTGTCTACCGCTAAATCTAAGTATATATATCTTTGCTGTGAGTTTCCTTCGAATTTGTTTTTTTTTTCTTGCGAATCGAATCTGTGCTGAGGGTTGATTTGGATTCGATGCGGTCGAGGAGGGCGCGATTGCGGATGGATAGAGAGAGAGAGCACGAAATCAACTTCCGGTGGATTTGAAGATCTTCACATCACTAAGTTTGGATGTTTGTAAGACGTTTGGCGGGGTTGAAGGATATTTCCGATGATGAATGGCTTGATGGGAGTGAGGTGGTGAGGTGATTTTGCAGGAGAAGTCTGTGTGCGTGTGTGTAACGGATAAGATTCATTTCGGCGTCACGATGATGAGAGGAGACTGCGATAATATGTGGGTTTTGATTTAAATCTTTCATCTTTTGGACTGTGATTTGTGGTCAAGGGGATGGGGGGGGGGGGGGGGAAGCTTGATTTCAGAGCCTGTACTGACGATGTTATGGACTTGGAGCATATCAAATCGATTTGGCGATGAATTCCCTTAAAGAGAATATTTCCTTTGGAGCTTTAAAGATTGATGCTGCCTGTAGCATCATTCCGTGCTGTGGAGATATTAAAGCGGACGAAACTTAAAGCAAATCTTGAAGAAGACGAGTAAGAGATTGTGATTGGCGAGGGTATGTTGAAGTTGAAAAAGCGGGACTGTTTAATTAAATTTTTTGTTTTCCTTTTCATCTAAACGATAATTTTTCAACGCATCCGGTTCGAAGGGCCAACAGATTTATTTGGCCAACGGGTAAGATCGGAATTGTTCAAAAAGATTGACTGATTTTGTCAGTTAAAGCTTTAACAAATAAACAGTGAAAGTTGTCAGTGATGAGGATTTCATATGTTCTACAGTCGATATCACTATTGGGTCAAAATTGACCAAAACAATTGTCGGTAATTTTAGACTCTTGACTTACCAAAAATTTGGAACATTCAAAAGATCTAAAAGCTGACAAAACTTAGATGACATGTAGGTATACGTCTCAAGCTTGTGGCTTTGAAAATTGATTTTGTGATAATTCAGTCCATGAGTGACCAAAACTTAGATTGTTGAGTAACTCTTCGTGCTATGGATACGAGGGCATGTGACATATAGTTTAGTTCCGACCTAGAACGGCGAATGTTTCTTAACATCTTATGCTCTCTGATCCATGTAAACAACTCGATAGAGGCGCAGACGTAAAGAGTAAAATTTGAATGCCACGTCATAGAAATATATAAAAATTTCTGGAATATAAATGAATTCATCATCAGCATCTGGTTTATTTCGTTCATAAGCTTACAAAGCGAGCCACCGAGGTGGAAATAATGAACGGCTCTTACACATGAATCAGTGAGCTAAAACGGCCTCCGTCATGCAGGGACATCCAATTGAATTAAATTTGTACCAAATTGATAGAGAATTTTGGAGTGCCAGAGTCTCACATGAGAATCAAATACAGTTTCCTTTAAGAATCGTACACACCAAGTGTGACAGGCTTCAAAAACAAAAGTTCAGGTCGAGGGTAAAATACAATGTTTAAAATTGGAGTAGAGATTCGAAGCATTGATGTTCCAAAACTGACAATAGTTTGAAAGAAAATTGGAACTACGATCGAAATTTTACAACAATTGTGAAAGTATTTGGAATAAAAGTTTATGATTTGTTGGTCAAAATTTGGATAAATGGCGACATTATTTAGGTTTTTCTTAGAATTCGAGGGAGAATCTGGTGAAAATTGACAAAAAAAAAACCGGCAGTAGTCTACTAAGTTCAAAAATGTGCCAAAATGTTAAGCAGAAACCTTAAAAAAACACTTATATGCAGACATCGTTAGAAAAAAAGGAAACGTTTGTTTTTATGTTTCAAAAATTTGTTTTCAAATCTTTGAAAGGTTTTGTTCAAAAAAAAATATTCGAAAATGTCGGTCAGAATTTTGACAATCATCGGCATCAGCATCACTAGGATGGTAATCGAGAGAAATGAAATCTGTTCAAAATAGTGGAGCAAGTGTCCAAAGGGCGTTAAAGATTGGAATACAAATTAAACAAATTGGATCAAAAATCCAAAACTTGTCTTCATGACTGTGACGTTCTTTAGCAGACTCAAAGTTTTTCCATAAAATTTCGTTCAGTTTGTTTTTCAAAATGGTGATGAAGGGTTCAATTTAGAGCAAAATCTTAAATCCTTTCTTTGTTTCTTGACATTCATTCAATTTCGAAAACCCTTTCATAAGAAACTTCAAAAACAACTTCTGGTTAGGGGAGGAAAAAAACTTCACCACGATACATTTACGATACATTTTAATGACTTTTGCTGTTCCTTTTAAAAAAGTTACATTTCGGCAAAAAAAAAAAAAAAACGACAACAAGCAGAGAAATGTGTTCATTTATGAGAGAAGTGATAAGGGAAAGTGTACAAAGTCGACACGAACTGCAATGAGTTCTGTTCTGCCTTTTATTGACTCGTTAATATTTGATTGCGACCATTGGGTATTTGACGTCTGTCAGAAGGTGTCACATAAGTGCTTCCAGCAACGGCGGCAGTTATCTTTGAGAGAGTGTCACATTATGGGCGCGATGATGTTGGAGATTTTATTTGGTTCTTTTTTTTTTTTTTGGAAGGCATTGACTGTGTGAACTTTTCATTTATGCTGTGGTTTCTTTTTTAATGTGGGTTTTACAATTTTGTTGGTGCTCAGATGTGGGCTTTCGTTGAATGGTTTTTAAAGGGGGGGATGGGGGGGGGATGGATGATCCATGTGATGGATCATTGATTTTTGCTGTTCAAGTTGTTTGGTGAGACTTGTTGGATGAGACTTAAGCCGAAAAGCAACTGTAACATCACACAAAGAAAAACGAAAGAATTATTTGTGGGTCTCAATTCTACTAAGAGCCTTTAAGCTTTCTTCTGGTTATCAATGGGGAAGGATGTTGCTGAGAATACGGATGATGGTCCTGGAGATTTGAAAAATGGAATATTTCCAAAGGGCACAAATATCTTGATGTTGCATAGCACTTCCCTGGATTATAGCACTCGTTGCCATCGAGAGCGGCTTTTAGAGTCACACAAAAAGAAAAAGATGATTTCTTGAATGGATCTAACTGCCTGGAGCGGACTAATGTTTCCTGGATTATGGCACACGATAGCTTTGACAGGAGTTCTTGGTAGTCTCACAGAGAAGAAAGAAGGTATTCTTTGGGGGTAAGGCAAGGATACGTTTCTGAGAGCAACGAATAGACCGACGTTGTCCTGGTCGTACCCGGATTATAGAATATCTTAGACGTTGACAGCACTCTTCAGAAAGGGGGGAAAGAGGGTTTCCTTGACGGAATTAAGGGTTTCTATAAGTATTTTGATGAGGACTACTGCCTTTCACTAGAAGGGAAACAAATAAACCAGCTGCCTTAAGTTGCCATGCCAAATAAAGCTCGGATATTTCCCGGATAATTACACAGGGTTGTGAAATGACAAAATGCAGTCCTTAGGAGCAGGACTTCTGATGAATTTTTTGATTTCTTGAAATTGGATTCGTTGATAGACAATTCGAGATTCTTGGCTCGATTCAAGAATCTTGGCAAGTACATTCGGTGAGAGTCGGTGAGTAAAAATTTTCTGATTTCAGTCATATTTGGTCCAAAGTAAAGGACCTTTGAACAAACACACACTGGTTCAATGAGCAATAAATTTTTAACTAAATGAAAAAAAAAACTCAAAACACAATTTAATTAAAATCTAGTCTACATAGAATAGTCAAAGAGTAAATTAAGGCATTTCTCTTAAAACATAGATGTAAGAGAAGGTGGAAGGACAGAGATAGAAAGATAGAGACAGAGATAGATAGAGAGAGAGAGAGAGCTTTATAATATTTTTTTTGTTTTTATTCAAGTAACGAAAAGAAAGAAAGTATAACAGTTTATAAATGCATATATATATATAGTCAGTCCATGACTTGGAGAGATTTTCAAAATGTATTTCCACTTAGAATATTTATTCAATTTTGTGTTTTTTTTTTTTGTTTTTGGTTTTTGGTTGATCTTCTTAAGTAAAGTCCAGGGTGTTTTTTGTTTTCTTTGTTCTGTAAGTTTTGTATTCATTTCTTATTTGTTGTGATTATTCTCTTGCAAGTTTCCATCTGTGTTCGTGTTCAGGTTTGTGTATATTTTGGGGAGCAATGATGAGGGCCAGAGGGGGATGTTTCGAGTACTTTGAGTACACCTGTTATTCTTAAAATACTTAACAAAAATAGTGTAATCCTGCATTTTTGTTGTTCTTCTTGGAAATTTACAATGACATCTATTAAGTGGCTATAACTTGGGTAATGAATATTTTTATCTAAACCTCTATTCAATGAAACTTAAAAAATACGTTTTCCTTTTTTTTTTTTTTGCTTTTGTTAGGAATGTACACATTACATTTTTTTTTGTTTTTGTTTTTTGAATACTATTAATTATGTTTTTTTTTTTTAATTTTTAACGTACATTTATATTATTTTTAATTTCTTTTTATTTCATTTGTATATATAATTTATTTTTTAAGGGTAAGTTTATTTTTGAAAATAAAATTCATAAAAGAAAAAACTGAAAAAAATGCGTTTTTTTTCGATCTTCGTAAGGACATGAAAAAAGAAAATGTTGAGCAGAAGAAAAAAAAATTGTACAAAAAAGAAAAACAACACGTTTGGGAACATATATTCAGTTTTCTCAGAGTGTCTTGTGTTTTTTTTTTGTTTTTCTTTTGTGTAAATAAGGCCAAGCTTTTGTTTTATATTTTCTTGTACATTTATTTATGAATTGTTTTTTTTAAATTTTATGTTCAGTTTAGTCTTTGTTGTTAATTTAAACTTTATGCGTAGGAAAACAAATTTGAAAGATTTCTTCTTCATCATTTTTACACACATTCATCGTCATTTTATTCAGTGATTCATCGCACTTTCAGTTGTGTTTATTTTGTTTTTTTTTTGTTTTTTTTGTTAAGTATTGTAAAAATGTTGATTAGTATTTTATTTTTAGTTTTGTGGTTTGGTTGTCGTTTAAGTTTGTATTCACTTTATTTTTTTAATCTTCATCTTCTCATGTTGTTTAAATATAAAAATAGGCCAAAAATATATTTGTTCTTTGTTTTCTCTGTGATTTGAGTTTTGGTTTTTTGTTAAAAAATGTTTTATGTTTTTTTTTTTGTTTGTTTGTTTTATTCTGTTATTATAAATTTTGTCAATGAGCTTAGGAAAATTGTTGTTAAATATATATATCTGTTTTTTCTTTCATTTTCGTTTTATTTCATATATGTTTGCTATTAGAGAGAAAAATTCCATTCTGTGCAAGGATTCGGGTTTTGTTTTTTTTTATCATTGGGAAGGTGATTTTTTCTTTAAGTTAAATTTACATGGAATAATGAGATTTTAAAGGTGGGTTTCTTTCCTTTTTATTTAGATTTAGTTTAGATTCTTTTTTCATTCTTATTTGAGGTTTAGTTTTGTTTTGTTTTGCGTTTAATAGAAAAGAATGCGTTTGAGATAAGTTTGGTATTGCAAAATTGCCGTGAAAGTCATTAGAAGGAGAGTGTTGTGTTCTGCTAGCGAATGGGGGTGGGATGTGAAAAATGATACACAGAGACATCTATGTGTTACCCTCCTTTAAGCAACCTGAAGAGTTTGAAAGCATGATGTTACACGAGCACAGTATGCAGTTGGAAAATGAGCTCCGAAAACAAAAATTAAAGGACAAGGAGGATGGAGTTTTTCAAAAGCTGAAAATAGAGGATATGAAGGTGGGTATAAGCACTGTTATCGGTAAAGAATCCTCACAGGAAACTTCACGAACTTTAGAATATTAAACTGGGTGAAGTGGGCTTGGTGGTTCCCGGGATTGTGTAAAGTGTGCGTAGGTGAAGAGAAGAGTATCACATGTCCAGCTTAAAACATATCCCGTTTCCTTTTTACTCGATACAGACCATAGAGACCACCTCGAATCTGCCCGTGTCAACAACTTCTCCATGTTCATCATTTTACAGAACTTTGAAGCAACCAAACAGTTGATGTGCTTTTCTGCACTGTCACCAACATTGAATTTTGTGGAAGTATTTCAAGAGCATCGGCATGCAACATGTCAAGACTGCGGTAGAAAGATTCTATGCACACGGTTTCACGGGGAGTTTGAGACTGTTTGAAACTCCATCCAAAGCGTCGCCTTCACGACGTGACGCATATCTCAAGACAAACTCGTTAAGGAATTGAAGAAAACGATTGATGGTGGCTGAAATGGAGAAACGCTGAAACAAGTCCTGCAAGAGCATCGAGAAGGCAGAAGAGGAGTTCTTATGACCGGCACAAGGCCTGGGCGACTCCCGAAACCTAATGCTTGTTGAAAATGATTCTGTATCAAGAAAGTTGGAGCCTCGGCATTGTTTCATGATTTTGCAGATAATGAAGGCATGCCACTAGCTGTTGGTCGGTCGGACGAGATTAAGAGAAAGAGATTGAGGGAAAGAGAGAGATGGAGAGGCGAGACTGATGACAGGATGGTCATTGTTCAATAAACTAAGCCGAAGGCATGGCACGAGGTGTAGGTCGGTCGAGAGAGGGGGAGGGAGAGAAAGAGAAAGAGGGAGAAAGAAAGAGAGAGAGGGAGAGAGGCATGATGGCATGATGCTTATTGTTCAATAAACTAACCCGCCGTGCTTCCCTTTTCATCAAAAAACACCCACATTTCCATGAGGTTTGTTTGGGATTCAAGATTCCTGCATGTCCGTGAGTCTCTCTAGGAACTGACATCTCCTGGAAAAGAAATGAAATTCACACGCGCTTGGGAAAACGTTTGGTCGTGTGTTACCAATGGTGAACAGAACAGGGTGGACTGAAATTGAAGGTGTCAGATGTGTTGATGATGAGAAGAGGATTTGAGATAGGATAGCAAGAGAGTATAAGAGTCCTGAGACACAGACTCCTCGGAGATAGTCACCTACAGCTCGCAGAGAGTTGTTAAAGAAGATGCCTTTTTGTTAACTTCTGGTGTAAAGTGGGCAAACATTCAGTCGGTGACGTGGTATAAGTCATAATCTGGTGGCTAAAGAAATGCTTTGACTTCAGTCGTTGGTAGATTTTTTTTTAATAGGAAATTAAGTCATTCCGCCCAAACTGTCAGAAATTGACAGTGATTGATACATTTTGTGGAAGTTCCATGAGCACACAATATGAAAGCAGAAGGCATAAAAAAAGTCCGATCTGAATTTGAATTTCATTTTTTTTTCACCCCTTTCCTTCCAACAACTTTCATACAAAAGAGATAAGGTTCAGACAAGGAATTAAGGCAAAATAAAATGTAAACAAATTCATCCTTTTTGAAGATCGCTTAAACAAAAGAAAAAAATGTTTTCTTACAGATAATTTTTTTTGTTTTTATTTTTAGTTTCCTTATAAGTTATTCAAAAAAAAAAAATGAAAGATCTTTCGAAATTTTTTTAAGTGAATGTTGGAATACAAAAATGAAAAAAAGAAAAAAAATTGAAAGAAACAAAAAAATTAAATCCACAACCGATAACTAGATGTTAGAATGATTGTTTTACAATTGATTGTTGTTCTCTTGTCTCCGTGTTTCTTTTTTACTTCTTTTAAATAATATTCTTAAAAACGTATGTCCATTAGAATAAGTTATGCTTTTATCTTATTTATACTTAAAATGTTTGTTTTCCAGTCAAATTTGTCTTCATGTCTGTGTTTCTTTCCAGTTTTTTTTTGTTCGCTTATTCTTCAAACATCATTCATCAATCGGTTGCAAGACATTCAATGTGATTTTTTTTTTGTTTTCTTTGTGTTGCTCTTTGCATTTGTTTGTTAATATTTTGTTTTTTTTGTTACATTTAACTATAGTAATATGTTTGTTTTTTTTTTTGTTTAAATGTTATATTTTTTTGTGTATATATAATTTACATTTAAATGAATCACAGAAAAGTATTTTACATACAATAATAAATATAAATATAACTATTTATGAATTTATATAATGTGTTGTTAAATTTTTTTGTTAAGTTTTTCTTTTCACTTTGTTAAAAAGTTTAATTTTTAAATTTTGAGTGTGTCGAATAGAGGTTATTTTTTCAACTTAAAGTGACACTAACACTAACAAAAAGAAAAAAACAAGTAAATGTCTACATCATAGACAGAGTTTTTGGAAAAAATATTTCAGGGTTTCAAGAAGGGCAAAAAAGGCAGAGTTCAAATAGAGGAAAGGATAAAGATTGATAGAAAGAAAACAAAAACTGAAACTGAATGATGAGTTCTTGTTGCATTATTTGTGTTGTTTCTTTTTCTTTTTTACTTTTAATTAAATTCCTAAATTTTACATGTATAATAATAATAATATTCTTTTATTTTATTTTTGTTTTTATTTTTAATTCTTGTAAGTTTTTCTTTTTTTTTTAATTTACTTATCTACAATAGCTGCCTTATCCATGAGAATAGTTTTTTTTTTAATTTTCATTTTTAATGTCCATGTACTACAAATTAGGAGTGAAAATGTGAAACAAACCGAGGATCAAACAAATCGTAGTTAGGATGTTAATTTAATTTTGATTGTTTCTTACGGATGTTTGTTTGTTTTTGTTGTTCAAAGCATTTGCTTGTTGAAGAGTTTTTTTTTTGTTTCATTGTTTTGGCTTCTTTCATGGAATCGAGTGTTGTTGTTGTTTGGGAGGATTTCAACTACTGGATGTAATTTATCTTTAGGTCGGATATTCCTTTTTGATGAGGGGAAGTTAGGTGTTGGATTAGTAATCCTGACCAGTCGGTATTTCTTTATAGTTTTGTTTTATTGTTTGTTTTTTTTTAGGTTTTTTAGTCTTTTTTTAATTAACTTTCATGTTGTGTTTTTTTACATTAACAATTAGGTGTATATATACTTGCAGTTTCTTTTATTTTCTTATTCTGGATTTGCTGAATTTCTTTTTTACACTACCCATTCTCTTTACACTGCTGTTCTGGTTTGCCGGGAGGAGGGGGCTTAACGACCTCGCGCCCATCTGAGGAGTGCATCAGCTAACACGTCCAAGTGAGCCCTCGTCTGGAAAGAAAATAGGTTGAAATATGGTGAGTTTTTTATTTTTTTTGGAGATGGGTTAGATTGTGGATACATTCCTTAAAATTGTGAAATTTGAATTCAAATTTGTTTTATGGCCGTAAGCGTTAAACTCTGCTAAGGATTCGTTCTTTACCTATATATAGGACGCGTAAAACATGGACTGGATTTATTAAATTTTTAACCAGGTTAGAAATTTCCTAAGACCGAGCTTAACTTTTTGCGGTAGGACTGGATAAGTTAAAGACAACGGGGAAATCTGCGGCTCCGACTTTATTCATGTCTGTAAAATTTATGCCAAAAAATAGAAGTGTTATTGATGATCCAGGCAATTGACACAAATGTCCCCAAGTCTCCCAATCTGAGTCCGTAAGTTTGATAACTGTATCGATGGCACTACAGCACACAAGGGACCAGGGCCTAGCTTCTACAACATCTACTCTCGTTGTGGGTGCTACTGTTCTCTCACGAGTAGAAGGGACCTACAGTTTTTTGCCCACTCCGAACGGCGAAATTTCAGAAGCTTTTCATAGACAATTGATACTCTTTGAGTGTTGTCATCAAAAGAGGTACTTCCCTGAAAAAATGCGAGGTTTCCCGTCCGGGAATCGAACCTAGACCTTCGGCGTGTGTCTCGACGCACTTAACCACTACGCCACGGCGACCACCGAAGAAGCAGGATCTTGAGGTTAAATTTTCAAGCCAAGTCTTGTCCTGAAGTGAAGATTCAAACACATCAAATTTAAATTTTTTCCTATACATTCCCTGGAACCCTCGAACTGAAAGGACAAGGACAAAATTTCAATCAGCTCAGTTTCGTGTGTCGGGCTGCTTCTTACAAGGTCGACCTTCAGCGGAAGAAGAAGTAGAAAGTCGACCTTCAGCGGAATGAAGTTGCCGCCAAGATGTCCCTTAAGTCAAAAGAAAGAGACCTCAAAATCCTGGCATAACATGTTTCCCTTCAGACCCTTGTCACCAGGGAACAACTTAACAGAAGACCCGTCTTGGTGTTTCGTTTGAAAACCCAAGAGGTTTAAAAAAATTATACTACACAGCAATGGAACACTCCGCATCCTGAAAGATGTTTATTTTTGTGCCAAAACTGTGCTTAGTTCAAGGACACTTACAAAAAGTTCAGATGCGGGAGAATCTAGTCCGGTGGACGACAAAGATTGCTCTTAACTGATTAAAGGACCACCCTCAGAGCTGAAGGACAGTTTGGCCCACTTTCGAGTCATTAGTCAGAGCGTCAGTGATGTGTGCTTAGAGGTCACAGAATTTCAGACTTTTCAGGATTTTGATTTTACAGCGATTAAGTGGATTTCGAAATTTCTACCGATCCATTCTTAATCCGCGATACACAGACAGGTGCATCCAAACTTCAATCTACAAGCCTCTCTAGCTCCTTGGTTTTGGTAGGATTTAAACAATTTTGGAGCTTCAATGGCTGCTAAGATTTAAAAAATTTCACTAGCAGAATGGAAACGAACTTCAAACCCTTAAGGATTTGTGGTGAACTGAATGGCAATGTTAGTCCCTGCAGCAACAATTCGATGAAACGAACAAGTGGCGCAAAGGAAGCTTGGCAATTTATGGAGCGACGATTTCATTTCCTAGAAGTCTATTTCTGTTCATTCGCCAGTTCCACAAAGCGCTGCAAAAATCTACACAATTTGAGAATTCAAATGCCAGGCTGCCTTTCTTCGCCTCCACCTCGACTTAGAGAGTCTTAAGGTTGCTTGTGTCTTTTTTTTAATGTTCTAAATGTGTACTTCCAGACTCTCCCCTTCTCCCAGACTCACCTGGAAACTCGCCTACGGTTCGATAACCATTTCCTATTCCAAATTTTTTTTCTCCCACTCGTCGGTACTCTTTTTACTCATGACTTGGCATCACTAAGAGGATAAGAATAAATTGAAAGCTTTCAATCTATCAAATCCCATTTTTGAAGACTCATCACTCTCCTGCTGGGGTTTATCCTCCTCGTCGACAACTCACTCAATGGTTTCCCTAAATGTTCACGAATTAATCTCATTCGATGTTTATATACCGACTCCCTGGACCCCAACCCCCATCCACTCTCCCACAATCTTGTCCTTCGATCTTCAAACGTTGATGTATTCTCCCTCAAAGGTCTTCTTCTTCAGGGGGGAAATCACAAAAGACCTAAACAACTCCGCTAAGGAAACCTGATAACATAATCCTTTACCAACTGTTAAATCACTCCTCCGCACTTTCTCTTTCTCTCCTGGGGACCATCCCTCTCCCCCCCCCCCCCGGCGAAAAAGGTCCTCACCCACTTATTGTTATGACATTGACCTATACTCTTTTGAAGCCAAATGAAATTCTCATTCTCCTCGATAGACAAAAAAAAAAGGATATTCTTATTATCCTTAGCAATTTATGAAGATATCCCTGTCCCCATATTAAATCACAACGACATGGGCAAGCAATGGCGGACAAAGGACGAAGGACGAAACAAAAATTAAATCCAATCCAAGGGTTACCCGTCCGTCTACAAAAGGAATTCCTAAAATAGAACATCATCAAAAAATACTGCTACCGTAAATTTGATGTCCCTCAACAATGTGTCCTTAAGCTCGACAAACACTGGTGATTTGTTTTTTTTTTCAGCCTGCCCTTTGTGTCCTAATAAGAGGCTTAAATTTTAATGTCGGCCATTCACTCTTCACTTACCGTCTTGTAGAACATGCACGACCGCCTGTCCTCGTCCTCGCCCTCCGGGCAATCGATGAACCCGTCACATAGCACATGATCATCTATGCACCGGTATCGTCCCTGCAGATCCGGTGTTGGACATGCGAACCGTTCCATGCCGTCAATCGCTGATGGGCACTCTGCAATGATAAATCAGAAATATTTTTCTCAATTAATTACGTGTCCAGGACATGCAAAGTGTTTGCAGGGGAATTCAGAGAGACGAACGAACACAATCAACCAAGGCTAAAGTGCTCCACGTTTGAGTTGCGCTTTTGTGTGCACTTTGGCCGCGGCTGACATCGTTAAAGTTGTTCGCATCCTTCGCCCTTCCCCCCCCCCCCCCCCACAGTCTTCTGTTGGCCGGCGTTATGTTACATCGAGTATGAGCAAACATTGCGTTCTGGTTAAATTACCCGAGTTCATTTCTCAGTGTGTGAGTTGGCTCCCAGGCAAAAAGTCAAACTGGAGCACACACCACCTGCACCCAGGTGCAGTTCTAGGTAATCGACATACCATGCCCGTGGCAGTTTGACATGCCGGCATGACACACTTGCGGCATGTCAAACTGCTGCCGGCGTGGTAAACGTCCTCTTTGCAGCTGAATTTCTGGTGTACCGGACATGTTTGCATCCTGCATCGGGAACAAAAGGATTGATTATGCGGAAAACAAGTGGTCTACGAGTGGCAGTTGGATTTTCATCTAGTCTGTGGTGTTTGCAATGACGGGACACCGATAAAGTGCTGTGTGTTGATTGACTCTTCCAGAGAAGTTGGGGACGGTAATAAAGTTCAAAACGATGCTCAGAAGCACATATTCTGACAAAAACTGTTGTTCTCGTGTTATAAGTGGAATCCTGCTGATCCTTTGGGACTCTCTTCTGTTGTTTGTGGAAGTAGGGATGAAAGGTTCCAATTCGCTGTCACATTGTTTGGAAATTTTACATTTTTTTGGGGGTTTCGAAGTAAGTCAACATTTTACAGGACTTTTGTTTTTTTGGCCAACTTTGGAAGCTTATCGGATTTTTTTAAAGTTTAGAATTTTTAAATTTAACGCCACAACTGGCAGTAGAGTAGCAACCGATGCTGAGAATCTGGAAGAATCATTTCTGTGGACTCTTAAGGGGAGATGACGGCCCAAGTCCTGCTGTTAGGCAGAAAATTCCATTCGATGGGGACAATGACAAGACAAGAATCGGGACCCCTCGACTAAAAATAGAAACTCCGAGACAGAATTCGAAGAAAGCTGCTGGAGCGGACGGATTAAGCGAAGCATATGCCGCCATCAAGACAACATCGACGTCTCGGACAGGGGGTACCACTAGGCGAGGAAACTTCGAGGTCTATCACTGCACCGTGGCAAATAGGTACACCAACATCAGTTCCCAAATCAAACGCAGAATCACTCTTGCCAATCGCTGCTTCCTTGGACTCAAGAGGCAACTGAGCAAGAGAGCGCTCTCTTGAAGGATGGCTTTGTATAACAGCTTGACCATTCCAGTGATTCTTTACGCCGCGAAAACTTAGACGTTGCTAAGAGCAGATGAGGAAGTCATTAGTCTTTTCGAGAGAAAAGGTTTTTGCGTGCGATTTTGGTTCCTGTGTGCGTTGATGTCATCTGGAGGAGAAGATTTAACGACGAGCTCTATGGGCTGTACAGTGACATCAAGATCAAGCGTCTTCGGATACAACCCTTAAGATGGCTAGGCCATGTTGAGCGTATCGACTCCACTGATCCTGCACGAAAAGTCATCGAATCTAAGCCATTGGGACAACGCAACAGAGGACGGCCTAGGCTAAGGAGGCGCACATAAGTGGGGAAGGACCTCAACCAATTTGGAGTGCGCAATGGAAGGGAGCTAGCGAAAGATCGTGCTGACTGGAGAGTCATGTGGGTTGAGGTTCACGTCCCTCTCCGACTGTAGCGCAATGAAAAGAAGAAGAAGAAGACGATAAAGAAGAAGAAGAAGAGGAAGAAACAGAAAAAGACGAAAAAGAAACAGAAGAAGAAGGAGAAGAAGAGGAAGACGAAGAAGAAGAAGAAGGAGAAAAAGACAAGGCAGAGGAAGGAGAAGAAGACGAAGAAGAAAAAGAAAAAGAATTTCAAATCCTAAGATGCCTAATTTTTCTAACTTTCGATTGTCAATGCCTTTTGCAATTTTTAGTCGTTTTGAATTCAAAATGTTTAATATTTCAAATTTTTCGAGCCTTTTTGGAATTCTGGATTTTTTTTGGGAATTTTCGTTTTTCGGACGTTGAAGTTTCTTTTCAGTTTTTTAGCCTCTACGGAGTTCTCGAAGTCGTCTGCGGGTGCAGACGTTCTTGGGATTGCATGATCTTAGCACAATTTTGGAAGTTTCGCCGAAATCCAGGATTTTGATTTAGAAATTTCGGTTCTTTGAAATTTTGGAGATTTCAAACGTTTTCCTGTACAGTTTCATCATCTTGCTATCGTCCTCTAGTACCAAAATTGGGAAGACAAAAGAAAAGGATAATCGAAGACAGAATGAGCGACACGGTCTGTAAACAGGGGCGTAAGCGTCCAGTCATGAAATTGAAAAGTTAAAATTGACAAGTGTGTCAACTGCTTGAAAATATATTTCTGGAATAACTTCTTCAGGTTTGATTACCTTAAGGCTTTACAAAAATCGGCCTCTTAGTGTTTGAGCTTCTCGAAATTTGTGTACTCTTCTGAATTTAAGGCCTGTTGAGATATGGGAGTTCCGATACCGATTTTGAAGCTTTTTTCAAAGAGGCCTAATTTTGGACTGAATTTGAACATTTTGAAATTTGTTTGAATGTCAAAAAAGTTCAGTTTTCCTGAGTTTGTGTGACGAACACTTTCAGTTTTTTTTTTTTACATTGTGAACCTTTAGAACAGACTGTTTACTGAAATTTGTGTTTTTGAATCATTCAGCAAGAAGTGGTTTCTGAAATTGTGCCTCTTCATGGTTTCTTTTAACAGGGTGAATATTGCGATTTCGTTCCACTCTTTAGTTGAGCTGCAAGAAGACATCTAAATGAGCTTCTAAACCGTTATCGTCAACGGTCAATTCTCATAAGTATCTAGACAAACTTTTCCTCATAAAAAATTCCAAAATTTCTTTGATCCAAGAGGCGATGGAAAACATAAAAGTTTCGTGCAAGATTCAAATGAATATTCAAAGCTAATTCATTCTCCCAAGAACAGGTATCTCTTCGTGACGTTGTGGTGTGTGACGAAACCGACAGACATAGATCAATTAATTCCACAAAAGTAGTCTCACCGGAGGACACAGAAAAACGAAAACTTCTCCGGTTTATATAAAGATAATGAGTCTCTTAGGAGATATGCGTGTAAATCAACTATTCACACCTCCACAGTGCCTGGTCCCTGGTTCGCAACCTTGACCCATTTCATTTGGCACTCCGTCTCCAGACAAAGTACTGCGCCACAGGTCATTTCTCAATTCAACGTTTGCACCAGTCACATAAGACCACAACATAAAACCAGTCTGCAGAGACTCTTGCCCCGAAATGTGAAGCAGATTAAAAAAAAAAAACAAAATATACACAGTAACCAGAATGCCCAACAAATGAATGAATACATTCCTGAAAGTTGTATATTTACGTCACAACACACAGCACAACACACCCATCTGCCAAGCAATAAAAGTGAATATAGCCACCCCCTCGTACATCCCACATCGTACATCGCACATCGCACATTGCCATCGTCGTCGTCGTAGTCGTAGCCGACCGCATCGGAATAAGCCTCCTGCTGTTAATCCCATTTGTTTCCCTTTTGAGTGAAAATAATCGTTAACACAGTCTAAAAATATCCCAGCTTTTCTTTCGAGAAAAGTGAGCAGAAAACCCCCTGCCTCGTATAAGAATCGTATCAAATGTCCTTACACACTTGCCTGTGAATATGTATTGGTGTGTGTTGAACCTCCCACTAGGTCTCTGGATGTGTGGGTGTGTTGTTTTTGGTGCTAACAGACAGAGAGAAAGAGAGAGAGAAGGAGAGAGAGATGAGAGTCCAAAGGTAGGCCAACAAACACTCGTATTCCGAAAAAAAAGGAAAACTTTGTATTACCTGTCATTAACCTGTCATACGTGTGCCACACAAAGAAAGAGACAGTAGAACTTGAAAACTATTCATTTTGTTGCCCCGTCTTTCGGCTCGTCCTCATTTACTCCTGCTCCTCCCCCCCCCCCCCGCCACATCACACACACGCACTGAATTTTCTTGAAACTCTGCTCAGTGTTTACTGTTTTTGCCTTTTTCTCTTCACTCCATTCTCCATTTTTCTTCCTTTTTAATGATCAAATGTCCGGACATACTTTTGAAACAAACTCACGGATAGTGTAGTGCAAAGAATCATTCTCGCTGCTACGGCATGTGAGTGGGTGGTTGGGTGGGGTGAAAAAAAAAAGAACAAGGACGAGAGTTTTGTTGTGATGTACTATTTTCACGTTGCTCCTTATAGAAAAATTAAGTTTTAGCAAAACGATTCTGTTGTTCCTCTTTCCTTTCATTTTTCTTCGTTTTCATTCCCTTGGTGTGTGTGTGTGTGTGCGCGCTAGCGTAGTCAAACAGTCACAGAGCACCACAGCAAGGAACAAGCTAAACACGAGAATGCAATAAATTTTGAGGAAACTCGACGATGTCGAATGGAAGAGAAAACTTTCTTTTTTCGAGTCGACAGTGAGTGCACAGTGACGTTGTCGGGTATAGCATGTCGTCAGGTGTTTGCCACCACCCTCAAAGTTTGCCTGTAAACAATCTCTCTTTCTCTCCCTCTCTCTCTGTCTCTCTAAATCACATCGAGCGGAAGAAGACAAATTGTGACTTTTTTCAAAGGCTGCCGTCCTTAGGGTCTTTGGTTCTGTCCATTTATTGAAAGCTCAGGGATTGCCATCCTTGTCCTCCTGTTATTTTCCAGGGATTCTGGAAGATTTACCTAGAAGGACATTTTTCAGCCATTGATAGTTTGAAAATCTCGAAAAATGTTGAAAGCCTGCTTATGGTTGGTTGGATTCTGGAAGCTGACGATGACAAGTTTCACAAGCCACATGCCACATGCGCCTGAACTCGCCACTACGACCTACAAAGTCCTATAGTCCTGTCTGTGATGGATGAAGGCGCCAATCGATTTTTTGGAAAATGCTCAATGAGATGAGGGAGAATGAAGCACATCCTCTACAAAAGGCAACTTCTCTTCTTAACCTTGTGTTTGCCCTAGACTTCCTTTGGTTGGTTATACCTGCTTCACAATGTCTAACTCATTTCATCTACAGCTTGCACTTGATTCCTTCTACATGAATTGGGGGGCCTTCTACTTGAAGAGGAGGGAGGAATATGTCCTGAAACCGAGCACAAGGCAGGGTTGGGTCTTATCGTTAAAGCCATTCATCATTCAGAGGCTCTACAGGCGCTGTAATTAAAGTCGAGTAGACTAAATCATCATTTTCGTTGGCAGAGGGCACCCCGCCATATGAATAGAGTCTGTTTCTTGCCTGGCGGATATGAAGAAAGCAGAAGTAGAAGGGCTTCGTAGCTGAGTCAAAGTTTTAAGTCCTCAAAGTGAGTGTGGTCATTTTACGAGAGTTTATCGTCTGTGTCCAGAGTCCACTTCCTTATCCTAAAGTCTACCTGGATACCTATTATCCTTCTGTAGGTTTCAATGGGTAAGAGACACAGACGTGTACCTAAGGCAGTCCAACGGGTAGATGGTAGGTCCCTAGCCACCTCAAAATGGCTTGCTTAAGTCCCTCCCAGCACATCAGCATCATTCCTTTCCCAAAGATTCTTCTTAAAAGTAGATGAATTGAAGGAAAAGCCAAGGAGTTCAGCATAAATCCACAAAATACGTTCAACAAGGCACACGTACATCGAACAAAATTAGAAACCATCCATCGCTCAGTTACAGAATGACTCTTCAACTTTAAAATCACCCACATCCCTCAAGTGTTCAGAAAAAAAAAGTACACACCCAAGCCAGAGCGCATAGATGGCGTCGCATGAGGAAGGGAAAATTGTATTTCGAATCCAGTAACCAATATCCCAACTCAGCTTCATTGAAAATTCAAAAAAAAAACACAAAAAAAGGACACTCGCCTGAATGGTGTAGAGGGTGAGCAAACGAACTACACGTAGGAGAAAACATCAAGCGATATTTTATCTTGTCCGTTGTCGTTTCTCACAGCACTCACAGCACGGGGTCCGAAGGACAGGGAAATTTATAATTCTCCACATACACGAGAAGTTTGTCCTTTCCAGCGACTACTTAGATTAGAGGACATTCATCTATGCCCTGTCCTGCAAAACATCATGCTGAGGAGATAAATTCTCCCATCCTCCAACCCATAGTTACAAGTGACTTGTAATAAGTTTTCCCAACCCCTCCCCACCCCCCACACACACACACACTGGGTGTCATGTAGCGTCAGCAGGGAAAACTTTTGTCAGGTACTAGTTGGCAGTCTAGTGTTATCCTGAGTGTGTCAAAAGTAACGCGTTAATATTTCCATTAATAAAACCGCACAGCGATTAAATCATTCCACTGTGCTTCATGAGGATAATGGAGGAGGGGGTGGGAGGAGAGAGTTGGAATCAGTGGATGGTTGGAAAGGAAAAACTTTGCATCACGCATCGCGCTAAAGTTGAGGTGAAATTTAAAGTGCTTAAGTGCTGGGGAGACTAGAGAGGGAGATTAATCGCTTGCACGGTCCGTTATGGCATTGTTTTTGCCGCTGCAGGAGGGGGCGAAACGGTTTATTTGTATTAATGCAGAGTTATAATCAGACGCGTCAAGTCGGTCATTAATCATAGATCATTTGATTAGTTGCCCGGTCAGTCATCCATTCTGATCATTGAAATGGTGGAGTGGGATGGATGGGGTGGTGAATCGATTGGAGGGTTGTTAATTAGGAAATCACTTAAGCAGGCCACTCTGTCTGCGTTAATTGAGATTTAAGGGCATTCAAATGAGATTTGCCGGGGATTTGAGCAACGGACAGATGCAATCTAGTCATGAGTTAACGGCAAATTTGCACACACTGAGTGGAATAAGCCGTCGTTTTAAAATTGCGATTATGTTTGGGGGGGGGGGGGTTATGTGATGATGATGGTGGAGGGCGCTGTGGAGTATATTTAGACAAGGGTGTCGGCAAGTGCCTCACATAGACTACCTTGGGCACTCTACACGTCTAATAGTTGGCGATTGACGGAGTCTTCTTAGAAAACAGGAGAATAATAAGGATTTCAGATGAAGGACAGGAATTCAAAATCTTTAAGCTTGAAATTCTACTTCGACAGGACGTCTCCAATTGCTAATTTTCATCTCTCGGAGGATGAGCAGTTGCCTCTGCAGGTTTGTTGTAGACGTCTGCACCATTTAGAGATTGCGCTCAAAATAAAGAAATCCTGAATTTCAAAAATTCAAAATTCTGAAAATTGGCATTCTTGAAGAGTCCCCAGTCCAAAAAAAACCGTTAAATATTGAAAAATACCCCTACAGCACCTTAAGGGAACTGCTCCTGAAAGTCCTCAAAATACAGAAAGAGCCTGATTTTTCAAAGTCCCCTGTTTCACTGTTTAAGGAAGTTTGTGGTAAGTGTCCAAAGTTCGGCTAGAATATAGCTCTTTTGAAGAACAGGGGGAGTGACGGATGAGGGTCAAACCAATTAAATGCTGTCGAGCAAAAATCAAGCCAACATACACCATCTCGGATGAAACGTTACCGTCGACGGCTATAATTGTGAAGCAGTTAAGAAGTCTTCGAATCTGAGCCATTGGAACAACGAAACAGAGGTCGGCCCAGGCTAAGGTGGCGCACACAAGTGGAGAAGGACCTCAACCAACTTGGAGTGCGCAACTGGCGGTAGCTGGCGTAAGATCGAGCTGGCTGGAGAGGCATGTTGGTTAAGGTCCAGGTCCACTCCGGACTGTAGCGCCACAAGAAGAAGAAGAAGAAGAAGCAGAATATTCCATTCGATGTGGACGATGACAAGACAAGAATCGCGCCCCTTCGACTAAAACTAGAAACTCACAACAAACTCAAAACAACATCGACGTCTTGGTCAGGGGGTACCACTGGGCAGAGGAAAATTCGAGGTCTACCACTGCACCGTTGCAAATAGGTACACCAACATCATTTCCCAAATCAAACACAGAATCACTCTTGCCAATCGCTGCTTCCTTGGACTCAAGAGGCAACTGAGCAAAAGAGCGCTATCTCGAAGGATGGCTTTGTATAACAGCTTGACCATTCCAGTCTTTCTTTACGGCGCGAAAAGTTGGACGTTACTAAGAGGAGATGAGGAAGTGATTAGTTTTTTGAGAGAAAAGTTTTGTGTGCGATTTTCGGTCCTGTGTGCGTTGACGACGAGCTCTATGGGCTGTACAGTGACATCAAGATCAAGCGTCTTCGGATACAACCCTTAAGATGGCTAGGCCATGTTGAGCGTATGGACTCCACTGCTCCCGTCCGAAAAGTCCTCGAATCTAAGCCATTGGGACAACGCAACAGAGGACGGCCTAGGCTAAGGTGGCGCACACAAGTGGAGAAGGACCTCAACCAACTGGCGGTAGCTGGCGTAAGATCGTGCTGGCTGGAGAGGCATGATTGTTGAGGTCCAAATCCACTCCGGACTGTAGCGCACAAGAAGAAGAAAAAGAAGACGAAGAAGAAGAAGAAGAAGAAGAAAAAGAAAAAGAAAAAGAAGAGGAAGGAGAAGAAGAAGAAGAAGTTAAGAAGTTTAGTTCTAGGTTCGTGGCAAAGGTGAGCTCTGTATATGACATCTAAACGCAAGATCCCTCGTCATAGGATCGCCCTTAGTTTCGGGTTGTCTAAAAAGTGAGACTCCGACGCTTATCCTACCAGTCTTATCACACAGAGCCAAAACCTAGACAAAAAGCGGTTAAACAGATACATAAGCCATCTTGAGAGGAGGGTGGATATGCGATCCTATCAGTGAAGAGGGGCAAATGGTGCTGGACAAAGGACAAAGCCCTTGCGTCCCGAATTTCTAAAGTCATGGAAACGCTGATAAACCGGAAGCTCCTTAATGCCCGGCAGTACGGCTTCCGCAGCAACACCGCTCCACTGGTGATTTGATGGCATACCTCACCGAAAAATGGAACCAATCTTTGCGAAAGCAAGATTGTTGCCCTTGATATTTTAAAGGCATTTGACAGAGTGCTTATGCTGTCGATGAATCTTTTCTCCAATGGATTCAAAGTTACCTTTCGAACCGTTCAATACAAGTCGTATTGGATGGGTTCAAGACATATCACTGTTGGTGTTCCCCAGGGCTCCATTTTGTCTCCGATACTCTTTCTCATTTGTATAAATGAACTCCTGTCTGTCACTTCTAATCCAATCCACTCCTTCGCTGAGGACAGTACAGTTTTCATATTCGTTCCTTGGCTCTCGATCCTCCTCTTCGGCCATAGACCTGGAAAGGCAGCCTATGTCAAGCGCATCAAATTCCGATCTTGACGGCATTATTGTACTCTTTCAATTTTTGGATATCTCAGGATTCACGACAATTTGGAACTTTTTCAAACATTTAACGCTTTTCAAATATTTTTGGCGTTAAGTAGACATTGTGGCACAATTTGATTTCATGAAAATGTGAGCATTCTTCAATTGTCTGTTAAATTCAAATTTTGACTGGATGAGAGAGGCACCATTTCGTTCGATTTCCCTTTTTTAGCCAGTCTGTGGTAAGTGTGTAAAAATCGGTTAGAATATAGATATTTTGAATAACAGGGGGAGTGAGCAATGAGGAAGCCATTTCGTTTGACAAACGATTGACAAATTAATAAAAACGTAGTTGGTCATGAAGGAGTCACATATCAGCACTCCGAATCCCGAACAAACCACAAAATTATCTCTTGACATTTCCAATTCACAATTGGTCTCCCGCACAAGCCGCCGACAAATGTTGACCGCAGTCGCCAGCGATTCCTCCCCTCGCCACAACAGTCCTTAACCAGACACCTAACGATGAATAATTAATTCAATTTGCGTCTGCATAATCTGCTGCACACTAATTACCCGAATAATTATTGCTCCCATGGGTCGGAGCAGGCAGGGGAGGGGGGTGGATCCCCACAGGGTCTCCCGGTGATGCAAAAACAAACAAATTTTCTCAGTTCAGCCTAATTTGCTGATTCAGCAATGTGCTGAGGGTATGCTTACATGCTGGAAACTCCACCCTCCGCAAATACAATTTACCACGACCACAAATTTATTTAAAGTAACGGCCAATTAATTTAATTCGTGGGCTTTGGGCTTGACGCCCTTTTCCGATTCCATTCTACGGAAAATTTGCAATTTAATTGAACTCTTTGATGGGAATTCGAGGAATCCCCGGCCACATGTGTTTGCCCCCAGTAAACTAATGTCAGCTGCGCTGGCTGTGTGAAATGAAAACACACATACAGCCTATGTGGGCGAATCATTTGATTCGACTCTAATTTCGCCTATTGGCATGTGTGATGAGTGCTGCAAACTAATTTATTTATTTGACTGAAGGCTGAATCACTGCTAAACGTTCCTGGGCACAACTTGTTGCATTTCCCGTGGCATTCGTGGCAGGATTTCCGTCAAATCATTTTCCATCTTTCACGCACCTCACGCAAAAGTCACGCACACGAACCCCAGCTGCCGCCACAGGCTCAATGCTTCCTTTGCGAGCGTTCTTCATCCTTGTTTCGTAAAGCGCTGGGAGGAAATTTTCTGTAATTTGCAAAATTATCACCCCCAGTGGATGGTGGTTGGCTAGGAGGGAAGTGTAATTTTTTTTTTCTTTTTTAAGGAAGTCGTTAACATCCTTTGGCGAGATAAATTATGCGTTTGTGTCTTCATCACCACCTTCGCATCTGCTTATAGCCTGAGTACCGGATAGACCGAGCATTCTTTTCTGTGTATGGATGCGTGTGTGTGTGTGTGTGAGTGCCTAGTGGGCGTATTCATCGTCGTTGCTGTTGGCAGTGTATCTAATTTTATAAGAAAAAAGGAAAGACCAAAGAAATACGAACGAACTTAATTTAGAATTTATGAACGAACAGCTTTTTGCGTTGATTTTTATATGGCCAGGGTCAGTCAGCACCCCGAGAGCGAGTGAGAGAGAGGAAGAGAGGTGCGAGAACGGTTGGAACTTTAAAGTTGTGTGAACATTTCAATTAAGCACAAAAGCCGAAGTCTTAAAAAGTTATGTGAAAGTATCTGCGGCAGCAAACCCATAAAGGGGCGCGGGTAAAAGTCGTCATCTGGCCGCACGGTGGGGGATTACCGGATCAAACTTTACGGGTGGTGACTGGTCAAGAGTTTTAAGAGTGTGTTGGCTTTCTTTTGGATTTTCTCAAATTTTCAAAAGACACAACAACAAGAAAAGTTCAAAAATAAAACGGAGTGTCGGTGACAGATTATAGGACTTAGGGGTTGAGTCCTGTGACCTTTGAGTGGGGGAGATGTAGGGGATCAGGGAGGAGTTTAAATTTTTTTTTGTCAAACAGAGTTTGAATCATTTTGGAAGTTGCGTATTGGACGGTGATTTAGTGCGGTTTGGCGGACTTTCATCCATTGTACGCAAAACAACAAAAATTGTCACAAAGCCATGCACGAAATCGCAGGAGACCTCGCGTCGAGAGGGTTAACGGGGACGCGCTGCCTCAGAGAATTCCCCCCGCCCCTCAAAATAATTCAATTTCTCCCTTTGTAGGGAAATTCAAATTTCCTTGACTAGTTTCTGAAAATTTTGGCTATCTGCCATCCACCAAGGTTAACATAACTTTGCCCAAACCAAAGACCCAATCGAATACCCCGGGTCCCCCGGTCGCGGAGTTGAGAAATTTCGTCAGAATTCAAATTTCATGCAAATTCCCTGCTTGAAGGAGCGCTCAGTGGCACTTGTACAAACACTGAATTACCGTAAAACATTCATAATTAAGTTTCACAAATATTTGAAATTATGATCAAAACGAAGCATCCGTTGGAATAAATATAATTATCCGTTCAAAGTTAACCCCCATTCGGCAGCGATGTGAAACTTTGAACTTTGTATCGTGTAGGTCACATTGGCTCCTGGATTATCAATTTTCCGGTGGGAAAAGGTGCAAAAAAACGCAAAAAAGGGGAAAAGAGAAAAGATTTCATTTTGTCCTGTTCGAGGGGAGTCGCAGTAAATTTCAATTTCACGCAGGCAAAGAATTTTCTTTTGGCACCACAACTGCATCTGAATGTGAGTATCCTGTTTGAAATAGGATAGCACACGACTTGAGGATGTGGAGCAAAAGGTTTTCGCCAAAAAACATAACTGAACCGAGTCCATAGTCCGTGGCGTTGTTGTCGTCGGCTGACAACACCGATGTCAGTGTGTAACACTACCCACCCCACCCTTCATCGCACCACCGGTGGTGTTGGCGTTGTAAACATAAAAGTCATGTTGCCCCTTCCCCGGCGCCCTCACCCACCGGACCAACAGTTGACGGGGGAGGGGAGGGGGGAATGGATGTCACCCCATCACGCGGATAGTTGTTTCTTGCATGCAGACATAGGTAGACGCTTAGGTAAAAGGACTATAACTTAACGTCCGTCTCAAGTTTCTCCTGCGAGAGGAGGAGGGAAAAACAAGGTAAAATATCTCTATCTCCACACCACACTAACACAAAAAAAAAAAATACAAAAATAACAAAAAAAAAAAAAACACACACACACACAGGACGAAGAGCAGCAGAGAAGAAACAAATAATAGAGAGATAGAGTGGTGTTGCTGGTGCCGGTGCTGCTACTTGGCTTGGAGAAGAGCTTCTTCTAGCACCTTCGAAGGTATATTGAACCTGTTATGTGTGACGCTTGGTGTGCGACTTCTTGTGTCCTTTGCATGAAAAACAACAGCGCCCAAGCGCGCACTGAATAAAAGAGAGGAGTAAAAGTAAAGGATAAGAAAAAAAAAAAAAAAACACAAAACTCCGTCTATATGTGCGGAGAGGGGAGAAATTGTCAAATAAGTTACTTTTGCTTTTGTTGTTGTGCATCCGCGTATGCTTGTGATGTTTATAAAAAAAGGATGTTTTTATGCAGTTACTTCTACTGTGTGCTGTGTGTGTGTGATGCACTAGCACATTGTAGTGTTTTAGCGAGTCATGCTGCAGAATTAAATGAATTAAGGTGGAATCAGCGGTGGTTTATGAGACTTTAAACTTGCATTTTGTGCGGTTTTTCAAAAAAAAAAAAAAGTTATTGAGTTGTTTTTCTGCACGATGTTTTTGAAGCCAGCGGACATGATTTATTTGCGAAGACTGTTGGGAATTTGATTGGAAGCGAGTTATTTGGAGTCAAGTGGCGCCCGAACAGAGACGCTGGAGATGGGAAAACTTCATCAATTGGCTGAAGATTGATGCAGGTTGGGGGATGGATAAATAATTGACATACAAATTGTTAGTAGATTTCAACTTATCTCTCTGTCTTTACCATGATGGGTGGCGTTGGAAGGAAGCCTTTAAGCCATCTGCGCGATTCTGTCTTGGTCCCTCCTTCAAACTCAGTCTTAAAGTCGAATTTTGTACATTTTCCACTTAAGGGTAATTCTTGTCTGTAGAATGAACAAGCTAGGCCCCATGCCCGTACAAAGTTAAGGCGTTCCAGAGAATTCGAAAAAATTTTTGAACAGTTTCCCAGACACATATTCGCTGCCGCATGAACTTTCTCAAAGAAATATGTTGGACCGCTTCTTTTTTCACAAATTTCTTGTAAAATTTTCTGAAAATTTAGAGTCATCACTTTTTTTTTTACAATTCTGACTGAATCAGGAAATTCAGAGCCGCGAACATAGTTTTCGAATGTCGCACAAAAATGTTGAGTCTTTCCATTCCCTTTCCGACACTCTTCGATGGGCTTTTCAAGACCGCTCCCCCTCTTCAGAGCACAAATAGATCGACTTAAAGTTTATGACAAAAAAGTGACCTCCATTACAAACAACTTCTAAAGGTTGGAGCCCCTCCTTTCCACATGCCACAAAATCCCGCAAATCGCTCAAATTCCACTGTCAGCCTTTCAATTTGTTTCAATCTGTCAAATTTTGCGAACTCATTCCATCAATGCCTCACTCTTGATCAATTGAATTTCCTCAGCCGCCACTGATAACCGACTTATCTTCGCGAAAAAAAAAAAGCGTAACGGTGTTACAGTTCCCCCCTCTTGACATATGCCAGACACGCCAATACCCCCGAGGCTTCACAATTCGCACCGTTACCAGGTTCGTTTGCGACCACAATTGAGTTCCCAATCAAAGCCTCTTCCTCACGTCGCGCGATATCATAACCCGGGGCTGCTGAAAAACGGGGACGTTTCTGAAAACGCACCTTCGCTTCCTTTGCAGGATTTCGCCACGACACGAAACTACACTCGAAGCCTTCATCGAGTACGTAATTGAACCGCAATTGTGCGAACTCGGCGAAAGGAGTAAAATTGAGTTGAGCCATTCAGCCCCCACCCAGGCGCTCATGCATGTGTGACGAGAGTGAAGCATCCCCATTGTGTTACTTATTAATGTATGCCTCTTGAAAGGATACTGGGGGGGGTGAGAGGTGAGTAAGGCATCTGGTGCCAGATGAAGACGAGCGAGGGTCGTTGGCGCAGCCACAAGTCCTTTAAACAAAAAAATAATGTTTAGCCCAGACTCTTGTGTGCGTCTTCTTTGCAGGCAGCCACTGCGTGCTTACTGCTCTGCTGTGATCTGGCGGGGGGTGCCTTAAGGGAATAACACGGTTCTGTTTTTTTTCTTGTTCTCTTGATTAATATTCGATGAGACGGTGGTAGAAATGGGGGAAAATTGCAAGACAATACCAACTCTCGGTGAGATGCAAAAGCGGTCTACAAGAATCGCTATGACGACTGGATGCAGCGAAAGATGATTGTTGTCAGGCGTCAGCTGCGTGGTTGGAGGTCATGCTCAGGTAATAGAAAACAATTCCCAGCAGTACGGCGACGGAACACGAACACGAAGTTGACAGTTGTCACAGACGACAACGACGATGATGAGTTGCGGGAAAGAAGGGGCTCTATTCTTTACGTATTCATTCTTCCATTGTTGGCAGCGTTGAAGCGGCAAACGTGTACGTGCACTTGAAGGATATGCCATTTGACATTTGACACTGCGAGATGTTTAACATTTAATTGCTTTGAGAGCGCTCTGTGCGAAATGGAACTTGAATAAGAGCCTAAGAGGAAACGGTGGGGGGATGCTCAAAAGGGGATGCTGGATGTTTGGGAATTTAGTCGGTTCATTTGAAAGTATGTAATAAAATTACGTGGCGTAAAGAGGGGGAGAGGACAGTCCCAGACGGTACGCTATAAGGGAATGCGATGTGCAGACATCCTTGTGTAAAATGGTGCCCGAGGGTGTTCTCTAGAGTTTAGAGAATTTAAAGAAAAAAATATCCTTTCGAAGGAAACGAGAGGTGCGTTACTTTTTCGATGCATTTGATAGGGGGGAGATACATAAACGGTCAAAAATTGTAAAGTGGCGCCCGAGAGGGAACCTCAAACATTTTATTTTCGATCACCTAGAGACTGATTGAGGGGAATGGAGCGAGTATTTTCTATAAGGATAAGAAAAGTAGGGGAGGCCCGTACACTGGAGCAAGTAAGCGTAAAGTGAAGTGGCGCCCGATCTCGGACTAAGTCATACCAAATTTCGTCATTTTATTTTTGATCACCTTGAGATTGATTGAGGGAAATGGAGAATTTTCCATAAGGATAAGAAGAACGGGGGGGGGGGGGGGCGAACACTGGAGCAGCAAGTAAGCGTAAAGTGAAGTGGCGCCCGATCTCGGACTAAGTCATACCAAATTTCGTCAGATACCTTCGGGTTGATGGACGAGGAAAGATTATTGCTTTTCAGTGAAATTTTGGATATAGTAGGGCGGCCATGGCATAGCGGTCAAATCCGGCGATGCAGTCACGGAAGGTTCCGAATTTCGAATTTCTGACAATACTCAAGAATTGGATTAGATTGCCTTTCAGAAGCTTTTCGCAAATCTCAGCACAACACGGGTAGTTTCTGAAGAAGCTAGGCCCTTGGTCCCTTGTAAACGGCAGAGATACAGAATTTCTGCTGTCCAAGGGACTTCTTCTTCTTGTTCTTCTTGTGGCGCTACAGTCCGGGGTGGACCTGGGTCTCAACCAACATGCCTCTCCAGCCAACACGATCTTTCGCCAGCTGCCGACAGTTGTGCACTCCAAGTTGGTTGAGGTCCTTCTCCACTTGTGGGCGCCACCTTATCCTGGGCCGTCCTCTGTTGCGTTGTCCCAATGGTCCAAGGGACTTAGAAGTCGAAAATTCAATTAGTGGACAAATTTAAACGAATTGATGTCTGATCGGGACCAACGTTTGTTGTGTTTCTTTCTAGCACAATTTAAGAAAGCCTAGAGGGCATAGGATGGGGATTGGCAAATTATATAAGCGCCAGAGAGGGGACCCTACAACCTCGGATGAGGTGTAAAATTTGATTTATTTTCAAATTGAAACAAAGTTTACACAACTCCCCCAAACGTCTTCAATTGATGGAGGCTGGAGATTGTGTTTCTTTTTTCTCTCTCGAATTGAGGAGGGTGACACATTCTTTTCATCCTGACTGAAGTTAACACTCAAGGGTACACCCAGACATGCTAAAAACGATCCAAAACGACGTCCAATTCTCAAAATTGACTTCCACGAAAGAGAAAACAACAAAAAAAAAAGTACCGTCCGTCATTGTTATTCCTCGAAGAAATCACTCAATTGTCATGGTTGATGGCCTTTTGAATGGATCATCGCTTTCGAGCGCCGCCAGACAGAGGAAGTCGCCGTCGCCTCCACCATAAAACTGCTCATGTTCGCCAATAAATTGATTTCTTCAAGTGAATCCTGCTCCGAATTTCAGCTTTTTCTTCATTCATTGCGTAAACAACTTCTGGTCGTTGGACACGGCGCGGGAGTGGGGGGGCGGAATGACACATGCAACCTCTTTTGAATCTTCAACTGGTGAGCGGTAGTGGTGTGGGGTCTAGCTAAACCAATCTCACCCTCCAGGCAATTGCAATGAAATCTGCGATTAAAGATAAAAGTTCAAACCCACTACCACCACCACCACCTTCACAACATTTTCTGGCTCGAATTGCGAAATCTTTGCCAGATATTCCATTCCCCAAATAGGTAGCGTAGGAGTCGCCTTCAATTTTAAGGAAATAAAATCATTCACATTCCATACACATCTCGCTCACTCCCGCTCACAGGATGTGTCACACTACCACAGAGGAATGTGATGTGCATGAGGCGCACAAAAAAGGACATTCACTAGCGCGATTCAATGGCATAAATTTTGCTGGAAAACGAGCACACTACCACCACTACGACACCTACAGCAGAGTTGTGCAACAACCTCCACGTCGAGGGGCGAGTTTGAGGAGTGGGATGTTTCACTTCGTGGTTATGAATAAAAATTGTTTGTTTGCTGGTGGTAGCTGGTGCTGGTTACACTCACACATTTACTGCACTAACTGCCACTACACTGCCATTCCAGTGGGATGTGGGACGGTTTTTCGTTCACTTTTTTTTCATTTTTGTGTGCCACCCCCCACCGCCGAGTGTCTGGACTAAATGGCGCCTAAAACTCAACCAAGTGACTTTCATGTTATTTGCTCTACCGACCACCCGCCGCGCTCCTCTCCATCGAAAAATTCCCAATCTGAATCGGAATCCGAGACACGGTACAAAAACGAAAAAAAAAGAAAACCGAGAAAAACGAACGAAGGGAAGCTTACTGGAGATGACCACAAAAGTCTTCGATGTCAAATGGATACACATATGTCCGTCCATTCGTTGGTTCGTTTGTTCGTCCGGTTTATCTGTTTGTTTGTCCACCATGTGAGGAGAGCATATGCCACAAATCATACTGCCATCATAGAATATATGACCACACGACGGAGAGAACGATGGAGACGACTGTGAAGGACGGAGAGAGTAGGTTCGGCTATTGGAAAATCATACGGGAAATCCCGCACCGACGCTCGTATGATGGTGCATTCATTGGTATTGTTGGTTTGTGTCTGTCGCTGTGCTTGGCAGGATACAGGAATAACACTTTTATGTCAGACTCCGATAGGGTTTATGTGAATTTCTGACTTTTGTCCCCTGTCCCCTTCTCGTTGCTTCCTTGTTGTTTTCCTGTCGATTTTATTGCGATTTATTTGGGTCTGACTGATCTAGGTTTTCCTGTACCCGTACAACCTCCCCCCCCACTCCCTCCTCACCCCATCCACAACCACTCACCGGAAATAATTGTGCTTGTGCGAGCAATAATCGTTTGACTGATATTAATTGCATTTGTGTGCAGTTTGAGCTTTTATTGAACTTATCTTGTGTTCTGACTCTGACTTCGACCCCCCCGCCCCCCTCGACAACCGACCTGAACATCATTCAGTTTGATTGACGGTAAAGTTGAGAGTCTTTTGCTGGTGAAATGTTTGCTTTCCTGGTGATAACTTCCTGTTGCGATGAACTCCCGCTAAGTTGATCCACCATTTTTTATTCTCTCTTCTTGGTGTTTTTTTTTTGGTCTGCGACCTGGAGAAGTCATCAACGATTTATGTTTTTTTGCATTTTTTTCTCTCAATTCTGGTAGGATACCAGAGGGTTGTTGCCTTGGTCCCGAGATCTTTGCTTTGAGTGTGAACCATTTTTTTGTTCGTTACGCAATTCATGGCGTAGCAGCATGTATGCAGCAAGGGTACCAGAAGGTTGTTTCCATAGTCCCCAACTCTTACCATCGAATACAAAAATTTTGACGAAAAACTTTCCAAAATCAATAAATTCATCCAAATCCTCCCGGAATTCATTGTCAAGTATCTCCCCACTTGAAGCTGAATTTTCTACAGAAATCCAATTCCTTGGATACACATCCCAACCAGAAAAAAAAATCCCAAGACAGAAACGTATTATTTCCACATTCATCTCTCACCCATCACGTCCACAATCCGTGGCCGTAGGCAAGATTCGGACGATAGATATATGGATGGATGGATGGGTGTGCTGTTGCTGGCGTTTCCCTCACTTGTTGTGTTTTTTTTTTCAGCCTGACATTAACTTGGCATTAACTGTACACAACAACAACAAACCCGAGACAAACAAAAAAACACAGAAAAATGGTTTTGATGGAAGATATTCATCGTACTTTGGATGAAGTTTTATTTTGCCCCGAAAGATAACTTCATGGAACGGGAGGATAATGCCGCTGTCCAACCACCTTCATGGAGGATGTACGTGTTTTATTTGTACAGAAAATTACTTTCACCCGATGGGCACACAATGTTGTGTAAATCGATGTACTCGATGTAGGACGAAATTGAATTATAAACCAATTCATGTACACACACACACACACCCTCCCACACACAGCAGGAGCAAGAGGAAGGAGAACCGGATCATCAGGGTTATGATGTAAAAATATTTGTTTTTTTTTTATCCGGTAAACTGTTAACTTCTCTTTCCATCATCCCTTTCTACTCTTTCTCTTCATTCTCCACGTCTTTCTGGTGGTTTATTGATTTTTCTCCTTTTTCTTAGGAGGTGCTCTGCCGATGAGGAGTCGATCCGGGGACACTTCACTTGTGAGATTTGTATTGAATGTCCTTCCCTGGAATTTCACGGTTTCTGAAGTCTGCAGGAAATGAGGACACAAATGCCGCGCTATTAGGTTGAACGTTCCATCCAATTGCGACAGCGTTGGACAAAAAAATCTGTTTCATCGATTTGGAGTAGGGCAAGACGAGGCGGATCCTATCCAGCGTACTGTGTGAACGTCTAAATCCCTTTTGCACCGCACCACATAAGAGGGCGGCTTCCGGCCCGGAAAATCAACTATAGACCAAATCTTCACAGTGAGGCAAATCCTGGAGAAGACCAGCGAGTTTCAAATCGATACGCACCATCTGTTTATCGATTTTAAAGCCGCATACGACAGCATTCATCGCAACGAACTTTTCGAGGCGATGGCCGAATTCGGGATCCGGTTATGTCGCACCACGCTAAAAAATACGCGATGCACCGTGCAGTTCGGCTGGAGGACATCTGAGCCGTTCGAAATCTGCATCGGATTTGGGCAAGGAGATGCGCTGTCGTGTGACTTCTTCAATTTGGTACTGGAGAAGATAGTGCGACGGGCCGAGGTAAACACGGAAGGCACTACCTTCTACAAAACAGTCCAGCTGTTGGGATATGCGGACGACATCGATATCGTTGCGTGTTCCCAACGTGCCGTAGCGGAGGCTTTTGCGGCAATTGAAGAAGAGGCGAAACGAGCTGGCCTTAAGATCAACGAGGGGAAAACAAAGTATATGCTGTCGACAAAAAAACGTTCCGTCACTCAACACCTAGGACAAAATTTATGTATCGACAATTATAGTTTTGAGGTAGGAAAGGAGTTTAGTCCACAAATGACATCAAAGTGGAGATCCGACGTAGAACCACCCTTGGCAACCGATGCTACTTCAGTTTGTCGAAACAACTGGGGTCACAACTCCTGACTCGAAGGACCAAAGTCTTGCTCAACAAGACCCTTATACTGACAGTTCTGCTTTATGGAGCTGAAAGCTGGACGATAAGCAAGTCTGCAGAGCAGATTCTTGGTGCCTTCGAAAGAAAAATTCTACGTCGTATATATGGTCCCGTCTGCTAGGAAGGTGAATGGAGGAGAAGACATAACCGCGAACTCTACGAGCTGTACCAGGATGTGGATGTAGTACGGAAGGCACAAAAATCCGTCGACTACACTGGCTCGGCCACATCGAACGCATGGACAGGAACGCTCCAGCGAAGAGGGTCTTCGAATACGAGCCTCCTGGTTCGAGAAGAAGAGGACGACCGAATCTCCCGTATAGAGACCAAGACATCGCGGATGTAAGACAGCTTGACCTTGATGACTGGAAGCAGCGTGCCTAGGACCTTCAGCGATGGAAGGCTGGCGACCTGATAATTAAGTAAGTAAGCAGGACGAGGCGGAAGTGAAAACGGAGCACCAGCTCATTTGTTGCCAAAAATAAGCCAATCACTCCAAAACATCTTTTCTGCCATTTCATGTGAAAGCCCCGAAAATGCTGATGGATATTTGTCAGTGTGGATGCAGGCCAGCGAAATGAGAATTTTACCAAAGAGAAGATCAGCAACCACCGCCTACTTGTCGAATTCAGAGTCGCATGTGTCAGCTTGAGGGCCATGGGCCACCGTTGATTGTGCTCAACATCCACGGCTGCATAGAGACTACAGACTAGTTTCGGACATTTCTCACAAGCTCATCAGACTGAAAGTAAAGACCTCTCGCAGGTCCATGGACACCTAGCAAGACCCAATCCTGATCAAGAGTCTGTTTCCCATCTTAGGTGCTTCATCGAGGACGGGAAAGCCAGCAACTGTTCATGAGAGACTGTTGACCCCTTCCCAACCGTGCGAAACTATATCTCAATGGAGTATTCCTAAGCGATGCTCTTGACAGCAGCAAACTGTCGTGACAGTTAAATTTTCTGTCACAGATGTGTTTCGTATGTTCTCCGCTGGCAGGAAGGAGGGAGAAATATGGTCAGTGCGGGAGATGCCGTTATTTCTTGTTCCAATGACGTAAATTCGATGTTTGTTGTTGACAGCTACTTTGCCAAAACCTGACTACTACTAAGTTTTGCACCAGAGCTTCTTCTCTGGTCACTGTAAAATTTTCAGGAACGTCAGGATTACGAAACTGACGTGTATTTTGAATTGACAGGTAGCCGATACAAGTGTGGGTCACATTAATTTTTTGAGTGTGTCAAAGAGAAGTGGTGGGTAAGAGAGGCTTTCAAGCCTCTGTGTAGGTTCTGGCGCTGGCTTGGGGCTTTGAGGCCAGCTTAGGGGGTAGAGTTGGTTGCAGTGGGCTTAGAGCGAGCTATAGTGGGATAGAAGTCGCTGTTGGTAGATATATCTGCCTTTAAAAGGCTAGGTACGAAGAGGTGCTAGAGAACAATCGTAACTAGGTGCACAGAAGAGAGTCCATAGCTAAGTAATGCTTTGAGACACTACTTTAACCGCCGGATACGGGATCAGCTGTCAAGTGATTAAATTTTAGTTTGGTTTGGCCTGAATAGCCTGTCGTCTGAACAGAATGCCCCCAAACAAGATTGCCGTTGACCCCAACTATCATCAGAGAATTTTGTTCAGCGACGAAGTTCACTTTTGATTGAACGGATGCGTCAATAAGCAAGAACTGAAGTACTTGCAGTGTTGAGAATCTTCACGTGTATTTTGAGGCATCGCGCAGGATGTGTCTTTTCAGACAGATGGCGCAACATGTCACACACTTCGTGACACAATTGATTGATTGAAAGAAACGTTTGGTAACCGCGTAGATTCACATTACGGACCCATGGACTAGACACCGTGATTGTGAGTTTTTACTCCGCTTAACTACTTCCTGTGGAGATATGGAAAGACGATACACGCTGATAATGATGGACCACTTGGAGGACAAGATCCTTCCCGTCATTGCCGATATCCGAACACAAATGTTGTGAAAATCACCAGACCTAGGATGGTTCCTTAGACAGGTGAACGGCGGTTACCCTTGGTGGCCCATCTAAAGATTGACTTAAACTACATAGAGATGGCTTCACCTGGACACATAAAGCGGGGACATATCTGGATGTAGTAGATGTGGTAGATGAGCCCAAAGATGGTCCAGTATGAGATGTTGTGGGGCTACTTTGACAAGGTAAAGTAAAAATTGGTCGCACAACAGTCCAGGAGCGATCATGCTATACGATCTACTCCTCTCCGTCGAATGGAGGGGGATCTGCAGTTTAATGTCGTTTCCGACGTGCCATAGACACTGAGCTTCGCTCAATCCTGCAGGCAATTCATTAAAAATGATGATACCTGGATAAGGAGAGCTTGCAGGAATCTTGTCTATTCTTCCTTGCTCACTTTCATGCCCACTTTCCACTTAAATTGTAACCTGGATTGAGTACTTTTTATAGACCAAGCGACTCTATTTTTAGCTCATCATCAACTTTATGTCCAATTCAGTTTATTTTCGGTGTCAATTTTGTACAGTCCAGGCAACCATACAATTCATACACCTTCACCAGTTCCGCCTTAATTATGATTGACAATCGTGATAAACTGGACAAAAATAAAACTCAATCATCCGATTATCTCGAGCACTTGCGGCGCACATCACCCAAATCGTCCATAAACCGAACAGAGCCGCCTCTGAAAAGACGCCGTGGCATAAAACTCCGCACTCAGATGGCATAGCTTTCATTACCTGTTTTATTTTATTAATACCATCTAATTACAACGCATAAGCCTACAAATCTGCCCCATTTCAATCAGGATCTTGTTAGCCCGTCCCACCGCTTCAGTGGTGCTCTGACGTCAACGAATAAAACTTCTAATAAACACAGTTTATGGATGGTGCAAGGACCGACCATCCAGCCCACTCGGTTAATGTTAATTAAATCTTCTGTTAAGTACTTTGTCTGATTTTGGGCTTCCACTTCGATTACAATTGAAAAATCTTCTGTAGTGGCGCCCAACAAGCGGCCCCCGCATAAATTCCCTTCATGTTCACCGAACACAATACACAACTTTTCGGTGAGATATTTCGACGGGAATCTTACAGTTCATTGGGAAAATTTAATTACTTTTAAAACAGAAACAACTAACCAACCCCCTTTGGCTAGGGGATGATAAGGGGGTGTGGGCGGTTGGATTCTCTTTTGCGAGTGGAAAATTTACAATAGCCAACAGCAGCAAGACAGCAAAACACAACACAGAACGGAGGAACATCGACTTCATGTCCGGTCAGAAAGTTTTCTTTAAAATTTTATACACAGCCCCCATCGACCCCACAGCAGTCTCCGCGTATCATCGCGTGCGTCATTGCGATTAAGACAAACTGCAAATTAAATATCCAAATCAATTGCCCTCATGGCATCATTCCACCGCCCACCCCCCATCCTGTTTGTTGGGAGCCATTTGAAACGGTTGGGTGGCCCCATCTATGGGCAAAATAAATTACGATGGGCGATAAATTTTACACAATAACTAGTACGCACAAATGGTGGGTAAATGACAGCTCCGAGGCTAGACTGAGCAAGGGGCGCCTGAGGATAAGGAAGTTGCGTTGAAAGTTTCTGCACAGAACGTCTACGACAACGGCATACACACATAACATTGCTCCTAACAAATGGGATCAAGCAACCGAAAGATGCATATTATGACCGAAAATGTGCGCGGGGGTGGTGTGCACTCGTCTCGGCATTTGTGTGCCTGCATGTGGCGGCGAATGGCGAATGGCGAATGGCGGAGACGATCAATGCCAGGCATCAGCGCCATCAGGGGTGGTTGAACTACATTTATCTGGGTCTGGCGGCTGACGGGTGGATAGTGGCGGCGCTTTAAAGTGTCGTACGACATGACTCCCACAACAAGCAGTCTGGATTTGCTTTCTGAACAGTGGCGGTCGATGGTGGGTGTGGGTTGAGGGGAGGGGATGGTATCAATGCAATTTTTCGAATAGCTGTGGCTCCATTCGAGGAGATAAGGAAGTTTTCTTTGGCTCCCTTATGGCATGCATGCACACACATTGATGCCGCCATCACCCCCGTAAAGGACGATGAACTTTAGAATTCTTCTTCCTCCTTCGTCTCATCTCTGGTTGAAATTTTTTTTCTTCATTTTTCGTGTGTTTTTGGATAGTTTGCTTGTTGTTGTTGCACTTGATCTCTTCACCCCCTTACCACCACTACCACTGTGAGTGAATTGCTGTTGCAGATTTAATTTACATTTCCCGTGTCCTGTGGAATGACTGGGTGTGGAATGTTCCGGTGTAATTACATTTTACACCTGATCGGAAATTATTGAATCTCATCACAGTTGGGGGGGTGCACATTGGAACTCCTCATCCCTATGCATACTCGAACGGTGATGATGAGTGTGCATGCGTTGTGGTGGGTAAGGCTACCATTGCGGACGATTCCCGCAGTGATGTTGCTTTTCGTCGAAATCGATAACACTCCAATAACGTTAAACGGAGAGCTGTGGGAGTAGTGCGGATATTCGACGAAATCAATGGCATTTCAATAACGTTAACCAAATACATACATTTTGGCGAGTCCTTGAAAACTATTTCCCTTTAAATTTTCCGAAAAGGTCAAAAATGTTGCATTCAAATGGAGGGAGAAATGAATGCACGTGCAAATTTGTGTCGTATTCTGTTGCTTTTATTTAGTACGTTGATATTTTTTTAAAAATATCCAAAAAAAGGAGCCGGAAGTAGAGTTGCGATTAAAAATACGACGATTGAGTATACAAAGTTTCGACTAAAGTTGAGAAGTCGGAATAAGTTAGAAAAATTTGGATCAAAATTTGGATCCAACATCCTGGAGAAGAGCAGTACGACTTCGAGCTTGTGAATTTTTTGACTAAATTTGAGGAGGTTGGGAAAAGTTAGAAAAATTTGGATCAAAATTTGGATCCAACATCCTGGAGACGAACAGTACAACTTCGACTTCGTGAATATTTCGAGTAAATTCGAGGAGGTTGGAAAGAGTTACAAAAATTTGGATCAAAATTTGGATAAAACATCCTGTAGAAGAGCAGTAAAACTTCGATCCAACAAATAAGACAAAAATTTTCTTGTTGTGGCATAATTTCTAAACAACCAGAACAACTAAGTTCAATTTGGTACATTTTGGAACATATAGGGAAAGCCCCAAAATGTCAAAAAATCTGCATATTTCATGAATCAAATCAAATGTACTTCCTTTTGATTCAGATGCGCATTTAACAAATTTTGATTTTTGTTACGACTCATATACACTCCAGCTAGATGCAGTGCTCTTAGTAGGTTTCGAAAAATTTCCAAAATCTTGTCAAAATCTCCAGCATTTTCAACAGAATCTTCTATACAATCGAAACCATTATCCTTGCTGAAACAATTTGCCAACAATTTTGAATTTAAAATTTGACTTCTCACAAAATCAATTTCAAAATCTTTCCAACTTCCCAAAAAAACCCCTAGGCGGCGGCGTCATTCCTCGCTCCGGTCAGTCACAGAGGAATAAATTTAGAAATGATGTCCCAGACCGCTGTTCAAATATTTGCAATCATTCCTCAGCGCCTCGCGTCACACACATATCCACCTACCCCTCCCCCCACCCCTCACATATACCACTATCACCGCGTCACCGGTCGGGCCGTGAGTGAGTGAGTGGATGTTCAATAAAAATAAATCACTTATGTACCTAGTGGCGCCGACGGACGACAATAGCGATGGCGGTGACAGCCAGAATTTTCCACCTCTATCGATTGATTTTCCCAGCCCACAACCATGGTCGTCATCGTGGCCCAAGAAAGGGACACGAGTGCTTTTACACTCCTCAAAAAAAAAAAGAAACAAAAAAATGTGTCAAGAACACACACACTCATCCACCATCATCCGCCAAGGGGAAAATTCTAATTTCCGGACTGCCGCCGGCCGGTGTCGCGGCTGCACACACTTCGATTGGGATTAATGAGCTCCAGCTCAATACGATATCGATGATTGGCCTGCGACGCTGTTTGTCTCGCGTTGCGTTGCGTGGCGTGTGTACACGCTGATGAAGGGATATCCGGTCGAGCGACAGAGCAAACAAAGAGCAGAGGAAATAACAAAAAAAAAATCAGAAATCGGTCCTCGTTGAGTGTGACCTGCGTCAATGTCATCCTGGCCGAGGGTCGGCATTAATCTGACGTCTAGTGGGGCTCAGGTCTCATTGGTCAGGATTTACTCGCAGTCTCTGTCCGGTTTCGACCCCGGTTGGGCGGTTGGGGCTGGGTCCTTGACAGTGTGGACAAGTGTTGCCAAGATCGGTGGCAGTGGCCACAGTTTGACTAATCCATTTGCTTAAGTGCCACATTGCATGCTAACCTGAAATTTGAAGTCCTAAGCTGACACCCACCCGCCCGCTTAAACGGCCACTCTCGACTGCTGGTGCCTATTACTGGCGACCAGTGGCCGTCGTTGGCCACTGATGGCTGCCGCCGGTGTGGTGCACCGTCGGTGGGTTAGCTTCCGGCGGTGATACCAGTGATTTTTCTTCACGTCTCCGGTGCTGTTCATTTTCGCGGCCCAAACGCGCCTAATTACAGATTAATTGTAATTACTGCAAAGGAATGAAAAATTGTAGGTGGTTGCCGGTGCCGCTAATTAGGGCCATTTAATTGATTAAAAAGGTTGACTGGGGGTGCTGGGGTATGGCCGTATGAATGCGCCTTCCGGTGTTGCCGGCTTTCCGGCACCCACCTGTGCGCATTTTTCTCTCGGGGTGGTTTGTTAGTTTAGCCGCCGCTTGTTTGAAAGTTAAACCGTTTGCTGGTTGCGCCGATGGTGTAGGTGTAGGATCTTAATTCACTGCATTGAGGTCACCACAACCGCACCACAGACGGTGTAGTTAGTGGTTGATGCCACTTAAAGTAATTGTGTATGTGTGCTTGCGCCATTGATTTGAATTTCACTGCACACGAAGACTCGTCTCGAGTCGAGTTTATTTTCGACTCAGGCCTGCTCCGACGCGTGGTGTTGAAAGTTATTTATTCACGTAAGTGATTCTAAGAATACTGCTTCCTCCACACCTTCCCCTTCCAATCAGAATGTGAAATTCAAATTCAGTCTCTTCAAAAGTGGTGTGTGTAAGGGCGGAGCGGGGGAGGGGGTGAGGCAGTATTTATAGTCGGAGACAGGCAAGAGCGGATAATTCTTGAACCTTCATTCGCCAAAGGCATGTCATGTCAGGAGTGGTCAGCTGCTGCTGATGCCGAGCACGGGGGAGGGTTAAAAATAAATCCAACGATATTTTTGAATATCTTCTGATTGATCAAGGACGAGGCACTAAATTAGTTGTAGCCGTATGGACGGTGGAAAATGTGCGGCAGGGGGCCGGTTAATTGCCTTAAATGACGTCTTTTGGGGTGCGTGCTGAGTTTGTGGGTCAAGGTCTGGGTTGATGCCGACATTTAATTGACTGTGCCGTGGATGGTTTTTCATTTTTGAAATTATTCTTTTAGATGTGGCAGACGGGTGATGGAATGGGTGGGGGAGTTGCGTGACGATGGAGTGATTGAAGAAATGCTGGGCCTTTAAAGTGAGGCGGGATAGACTTGAATGAAGTCTCGATTGACTCGAAAGCAATGTCTGGAACCCATCAAGAAGTAGAAGGAGTTTTTCATTGTTCGCGTGCTTCATCTTGAAGTCCTTTGCAAATAAGAAACTTGGTTTTTGATAGAAGTCTAGAATTAAGGGAATTATCGGAAGACTTTTACCATGGAAGGCAAAGCAGCGAATCAGAGCCATAAGGACGCCGGTATGGAGGACGTCACACAAGTAAGGAAGGACGTGTACTTTTCCGTACAGTTCTTTTGGGCCTAGGAACGATCACTTAACTAAAATTTGGGACAACGAATGATTGAACATCATTGATGGAAAAGTAAATTTTTAAGAGTGTCTAGATGCATCGTAAACTTATAAATATAAATAAAAAAATTGGATTTGAGAAGGGTCCAAACCAATGGGAGATCTAGACATAAAGCCAAACCCGCGCTTACACAAAAACGGCCGATATAACCCTAAAATGCCTAAGATTGCCAATCACTGTCCTATAGAAGTATTTTTCACAACTTTGATCAGCCTCAGCCACAGGTTGAAGTAATTTGAACAATTTGGAGCAATTAATAAAAAAAATTAAAAAAGTTTGTAACAACTGAGACAAAAAAAGAACAACGTAGAAGGGCTTAGAATATGGTAAAAATTATACATTTTTGGTTTATTGTTCACTCAAAACGTTTTTGGACTGCTTGGAACAATTTGGAACAATTAAGAGCAAATTGCATGAGTCCTAAATTTGGCAATCAAGAATAACCAGCATACATGATGAACCTGTGTTATGTAAGTCAGACCCATTAAAAATTTCTTAAAATTTGAAGAATTGTTGTTTTCTTGGTGAGGAATTTGAAGAAATTTGGTACATTTTAGGTCATCTTCTAGCAGCTAGGAAATTCATTTAATTCTCTGTTATCAATTGCAGAAATGTCTGTCATTGCTTCTTTGACTTGAAGTACAAACTTTCAAGAACTTACAACAAGTGCGAATGAATTTGGACCAATTTACAAAACTTGACAACATTTCTCACCAATTTTAAACGATTCGCTACAAATTAATACAATTTGACGTATTTTGGAACAATTTGGAGTAGTTTTAGCAAAATACGGACAACTTTTGACAAGTTTAAACAATTTTCAAAAAACTTGGAAGATGTTGGTCCAATTAAGAAATTTTTGGAACATTTTCGAATCACTGCAAAAAAGGAAAACTATAAGTTTCATTAGTCACAGCAACTTGAAACAATTTGGACTAACGTAGGAAATGCAAGCTCATATCAAAATTTCGAAAAGAAAATTAATTTTGAATTCTTTGAATTCTTTAAAATTGAACCGTTTGTTCAAAAATCGGTTAAATAATTTCTGTATCTTGGATTTATGGGATTTTAGGCACTTTGGGACTTAGATTTCGGAGAACATATCTATCTTAACATCAAGGAATGGTTAACCTAAGTCAGAAAGGATATTTTAGTCGAAAATCAGAAAAATTTCTGACATCTTACCAAAAAAATTTGAAAAATTTGGAACAGAAATTTCATTCCGTAATGTTTAATCAGACGTAGGCAAGGCATTATCATGGACTTAAAATAATTAAGTTCAATTGGCAGCAGTTGAAGGACATTTAAATTAACTTTGAATAGTCAAACGAAACACACATTCACTAAGAACATTGTCGGACATATTTGAATCTGGCTACAAAGAGGTTAAATTCACTCTTATAAACTTGCATCAATTTAAAAGAACTTTGAATAGTGCTTTTAGGTGCATCTAGCATCCCGATAAGCAGACTTCTCTTCTTTCTTTTAACGGATTTGTTAGATGGATCCTGAAAAGCACCAATTGCCTGTGGAGAAAATTTCATAGAACCCCGTCTCCTTTTGCAGTTATCTCCGTTTTCCTGCACCATGATGCTCTCTACCTTGGTACACATACACAGTCATGAACAGCCCCCTTTTTCAGAATTGTGTAGTTTCCAAAAACCTACAATCTGCAATCTTTCAAATCGCACCTAGGCTCCGTTTCACTGCAGACCAGCTCGTCTCGTCTCTTCCACATCATTGTTAATTCATCAGCATCCTCAATTAGCCTCATAATTGCATTACAGACACCCACCACCTGCGTCATTCTCAGGCGAATCCCAAACATGACGTCTGCGTTTCCACTTTAATCCATATCATCCTTGTTACACACACACACTCGGCCACACTAGGCCATCTCTTGACACATTAATCTCCATTCAGACCGAGCTTTGAAACAAGTTAACTCAAGAGTCAGACACTTCAGCCTCAAATCCCCCCCCCCTCTCCCCTCCTCTCTCCACCACTCCACACACCAGTTCAGCCAAAAGCCGAGATACACTAGAGCAGGCGGTCGTGGGGGTGAGAGCAGCACATCCCCTGGAAAATTTCTCGTCGTCCGTAAATGGTAATATTCCAAAAATGAATAATACATAATAATTAAGGTTTATTGCCATGCTTACAATGATAGGTGTCGTTACATTCTTAGCAGAAGTCAACTCTGGCACGCCATCTCGTCCTTTTTAGGTGGTCACAGACCCCCCTTCATCCACACCCTCGGTTTGAGTGAAGCGTCATGTGGTACCGTAATGACGCACAACGAGCACACTACAAGCATGACAATAGACCACGACAACGACGACGACTATCACCCACCACCACCACCACCATCATCATCACAGTGTCGCAGCCAGAAAACGAGGAGGAGGACATTAAGAAAATGTTGACTTATCAACTTCAAGTATCACCAAATCAGCATTTATTGGCTGTGGTGGTGTGCGCCGCGCGAGTTTGTGTATGCGCATCGCACTCCACTCGCTCACAGCGTACCTTCCATAAGCTGACTCCTCGATTGAGCCTACCGTACACACGTTCACGGTGAGCTGTGTGTGGTTATCGCAAGGACATCGCCACCAGTAATCCCATCGGACTGGAAGGGGTTTAGTTGAAACTAGAAAACGAACGTACGAACGTACGAACGAAAACCGACATAAAATCCCAAAATACCACTCAGCATTAAATTTAGAATATTCATCCGCCTGGTCGGGTGGGGAGGTGGTGTATTGCTGTATTTTTCGAGGTGGGCCTACAAGCTGGAGGCCACCCTTCCGCCTCGTCAACAGGTGGCGTTGACATGAAGCGCACTTTGAGCGCCCAAAAACCACGACACTACTGTTGTGCTGGCCCCAAAATGCTCCCTCTACTCATTCCCGCACACGCTTACGTTTGCCATGGCTTATATCCGATGACGCTTCGGAATATTTTTCATGCACACGCGATGGAATTACGAAGGAGAGAGCTGGTGAGGTGGCAACATTGACTCCACACCCCATTATTATTTATGAGCTCGTCCTCTCCCATTTGTGTTAGTGTGTGTGTGTGTGTGGGGGGGGGAGGAGGAGGAGGAGGAGGGGAAAGCGTGTGCAAATGTAAATACGTATGCAGGCCTCTCGGTGGACCGTATGAAGTGCATATGGACTTTTGGAGCCTTCATTCGGGAGGCGACAGAACGAACTGCAGTGTCAATGGTCATGCATAGTCATTGGGATTAAGCCCGGGACATGACAGTTGTAATCGCATTTCGTTGCATAAAGTGGTTTAGAGTCGGGATTACAATGAAGGGTGTGTGGGGAATGGATGCGACCACTGGCAACAGTGCAATGGTCAACTGGGGGATGCAGGAATTTGCTTCAGTTGATTACTGGAAGGACCAAACTGTGGTGTTCATCAAAATTTCCTTCATGTCTGTGTCGTCGGTGTGGACGGTTGCACTGTGAGTAGTTTTGCAGTCGTATTTGGATAGAGTTGAATTGTACCTGGCAAGTCCTTTAACTTCATCTTTAAGGTTAAGTTCTTAATTCATCGCTTCTCTTCGCATCTTTTGTTCCACTGAGAGGCGCTTAAGGTTCGCGAATTTGATCAGAATTTGGATTTTTCTAGAGTTGGGCAAAAGTTTGCGTTGACCTTCAACAGAGTGCGAATTTTAATAGATATTCGGAAAAGTTCGCAAGATTTTGAATTTGATCGAAAATTACCTGGCCTGGAGATTTTATTTGCCCTTTTGGATGAAGGCGCACCTCTAGAATGAACTTACAATTCAGTTGAAACGCTTTCAAGTTTATTATCACATGAGGTCTAAGCAACTTGTGGGACCGATAAAGGAATACAACTTAAGTTCTCAAATTGACAATCCCTGCTCCCTTTATGGACGAAGTCAAACGTTCAAATCGCTCGTCGTCTCCCTTAGACAGAATCAATTGCCCACCATGTCAAAACCCAGTGTCTTAGACGATCGCGGACCCTAAGAACATCCTCTGCGTATCCAAATCAGACTCCGAGACGGAGTTAAGTGACACGTCAGCCCTTGAATTGGGGTAGATTTTAATTCCTCATCGCTTAGGCCATACAACCGCGGAATTTATTAAAGCCGCAATTAATTTACATCACAGATGCCGTGCATTATCCTTTTTCCTGCCTACAAACACCGCAATCTTTCACAGTAATTGCCTGAATTAATTCAGCTTCCCACAAATCAGCCCACATCGCAGCAGCCAGCAAAATGTCGCTTCCATTACCAACCCCAGTAAAAGAGAAACATCAAAAAACGTTTAATGCAATTCAGAAACACACTCGCGACAATCAATCCTCCGTCCCGTCCCGTGCCGCCGCCGCTTTTTTTTTTGCAGCGTCATGTCGAACCAGCCAGCGTCTGAATTCAATTAGCTGAAAATAAAAGTGCTCGCTGCCATTCGCCATATAAACATTTTCAAAATTAATTTCGTGTCGAAAATACACTCCAAGCGCCTGACGTTCCTGGTGATGGGGGGGGGGGGGGAGGGGTGGATGAGAGAATCGCAAAGAGGAAGTCGGCGTATTGGCGGCAGTGGTGGTGAATTCAATTAAAATTACATTTGAAACGAATCAGTCTCCATTCAAATGCGAATGCCACGCCAAATACGTCTAGAAACCGATCCGACCCCCGATCCCCTACCGCCTCACTGGGTGGTTGGGGATTTGCAGTCCGGCAGAAAAAAAAATTCACAATGATGACACTGTTCGGCTCCCCCGCCCCAAAATGGAATGTGATAGACAACTCCGCTGTCAGACCAAAAAGGCTCTTCATTCAAAGCAAACACTGGGAGTGAATCGAAAGGTGGGGGGTAGGGGTGAGGGTGAAACGACTCCCACTTGGACGTGATGGACAGCGAGAGATGAAGGCAACAACTTGTGGGTAGCCGGCCTTCAATGAATGGGAAGTGATGCTTTTTCGGTAAGTGGCTGTAAAGTGAACACTTCTCTCTCTCTCTCACTCGCTCTCTCGCTGTGCATGCATTTTCAGTTGAATCAGTTGAATGAAGCCGACCGTCCACTCGCGTGGTCCTCGTCTCTTAGTACCGCATTTATGTTAGTTGCGGAATGGGAGAGCGATTCAAAGAGGACAAGAGGACCGTTGAAGTGCTTGAATGGTTTTGGCTTTTTGTTTTTTTTTTTTTTGCAAAAGTGGAGAATTGTAATGTGTTCCGTTTTGTTGAGGGTGAGTTCGAAACCGGGGTGATTTAGTGAAAGGGTGAAAACGATTTTAGGCAATTTGTTGCAGTTTTTATGAGCTCCATCTACAATTCCGGAGGGGAGAAGACTATAAGTGACTCCAAGGGGACTCAAGCTATATTTGCAGATACTTAAACACTTGAATATAAAAAGGGGGGTACAATGCCCCCCTTTGAATTTTGCATTTAATGTGTCTCATGGATCTGATATTTTGTAGAGCATATACAGGAAATTTTTCAACATTTGAATTTCGAAGTATTTGCAGATGTGATACCCTCCTGCAGGCGTCCAAATTGGGGTCAATATATCATCATACTTTGTCATCCATAAGGATAGCAAATTTTGCTTGGCTTTGAAATAGATTCATTTTTGTTGTAAGTGTAAATTCTCTTGAGGATGATGAGTTGTCAATGCACCTTGAAATTTTAGCGGGTACATGGCTTTCAGTGACCCCCCCCCCCTGTTAGTGATTAATATTGAGTTTTGAAGAAAATTGGCATCGAAAACATGCCACATGCGTACAAATTCAATTACCTCAGTTTTTCTTCAAGGGGGCAGAGTGCCCCCTCGTTACCTATCAACTTGGAGTCAATTCTGGAATCGGTGTAAATCAAGTTTTGAACCATATTTCCTAAAAAAGCCATCAGAAGCGGGAAACTTCACAAAATCTTAAAATATCAAGGTCCTGAAATGCGAAAAATGGCGCCAAAAGCAAGCCAAACCTTGTCCCAGTCACAGACTCACAGATCAAAATCCAACGCAAGAGCACTGCCTCTTCAAAGAAGACCACAACCAACTTGATGCGCTAAAGTGTAGGCAGCTACCGAGAGATGGCTTGATGGTTAAGAGAAGAAATCAGGAAAAGAATGTTCTTTCCACCATATTGCTCCTTCAGCTCCAAGTGAGCTTAGTCTTTCAAACTTAATTCTATTCATTTTGCGCACAGATCTGAATAGCCGCCCCACCACCGCTCGTCACTGAAGAAGAGGATAAACTTCAAAATGCACTTCAACTTGCCTCGCGATTGAGTTTGCAATCTTCTTAAGTAACATCAAGCAACAGAATGACTCTGAGAAAGTTGCGGGATAGTGCAAGGCAAACTATGCGCCTCCTACACACCGAACAGATAGTGGTAAAAGTTTAAAAATAAATTCAGCTGCAGCATAAAACGAACAGAGTGCACGGTTTGACAAATTAGTTTTCTTTCCTCTGCTTTTGCAGCTGCTGCTACTCAGCCAGTCCATCCTGCCCCCGATTGTCCTTGGACGCAGTTGTTGCTTCTTCAAGAAATAAAGGCAAAACAAAAAAAAGTTAAATTAAGATGCCCAAGTAAATGATTTTATTTTAAAGCTTATTCTCCCCTCCACGCGAACAGTCCGAACGACCAGTTTGGATGGAGAAAATTACTTTTCACAACAAATTAACGATAAACTGATCTTCAGAGGATGGCCACGACCAGATACCCGACGGAGGGCCGGCACGACGGCATTCAAAAGGAAATGTTTTGAGTTTCTCTTTGATTGCGAATGATGGAGAAGTTAGTTATTGCCCGCGTCAGTCACATCAGAGAGAGAGAGAGGGATGTCCCCCTGGGGCATAATTCCTCCAGCATGGGAATTCACTTAGACTTCGGACTTTTATTTGACGCGGAAAAGCAAGGGAAATTCGTTTCTTCTTTTATACGTGTCCCCTGAAGGATGGGGTGGGATGAGGTGTTGTCATGAGTCAGTTGGACACGTTTTCAGCTTTGGGCTTGATTTTCTTTTGATTGTTCCTAATAGGCGAGCGCTGGAATGGAATTTGGTTTTTTTTTCTTATTTCGTATGACCGGGGAGCAGTGACGCGGTAGCTTTTGTTTCCTTTTTTCTTTCCTTTTTTTTGGATTCACAAGAGAGGGTATATGTACTTCCGGGTCATTAAGTTAACCTTTTTTTTTGGATCTCACGGGGGAGCTATGAATCAGCTACTCAAGACGCGTGTCGGATTCTGCTTCATTGGCTTCTTTTAAGACCCAAATTGGCTTTGAACTCAAGGATGACATTTCGCACACGGGCTTACGGCATCGTTTAGCGGAAAACAGAAAATCCAAAATCGTTCAGAAGGCACGAAAAAATTTGGGTCCACTGCTTAAAAGTGCCAGGCTCTGGACAGGATCAGCAATATTTTCGAAAAAAGAAAAGACCGGCAAAATTGCATGTTTCTCGATGTCTGCAGGAGACACATCCGCACCTCTCATAAACGAACAAAAGTTTCGTTTATCGAAAACTTGCGACAAGATTGTGGCTATCACCAAACAAAACCGAATTGGGGTGATTAGACGTCACTGAAGTTGAGTTCATCGAAGTTGTAGACAGATAAGGCAATGTCTCGACTACCCACGAGAAAGCATAAAATCCTCGTATCTTGACCAAACTTCAGTCATTACGATTTATCATTTAGTGGTCAGTTAGCAGCTTTCACATCAACAGTTCCATTAGTGAAGTTTGACCTCCCCCAAAACTCACAAAGAGACACGACGAAAAAAAGAACAACAAACTAACCACGCAAACGTCCTAAAAACCCCCAATCCATACACAAATCCATGCACACACACTCACAAATCCATTCACACACCCTCCCCCCTCAAATGAGACAGATATTTATGATCCATGTGCTTGTCATGTCAAATTCCAGTCTGACGAAATTCCACTCGTCTATCATTTATTTGCAGATGAAAATGTGCTAGCAGGGGTTCGTGGTGTCCCCCGTGCCCTCTCAGTTAGTCATTATTTTTCTGAAAAAAAGCAGAAGGCACTCGCAGGAGCTATAAAATTTGTCATGAGCTTCATAAAGCTTTGAACGCGAATTAAATTATGTGCCCGGGTCTCGGTGGAGTGCGCTAAAGTGTGGGCGGTCCGCGCCAGGATATATGTCCCGCCATCATCATCAACATCATCTGACATCACGAATTGGACGCAAATCAATGACAAATCTTAGAGTAAAATAATTGATTGAATGAACCGATGAGACGGGAAAGTGGGAAAGGAAAACCAGACGCAAAGAACGTGCCACTAGCAAAAACACATCCGTGGAACCCTGCTGCGCAATTTGAATAAAGGGCGACTGCATGGATATACGACGACGAACTACGAGGACGAGGACGAGGACGATGTCGCTTTGACGTCAACAGCTCTGACTGTTATTATGTTTTATTTCCATTAAACGATTAATTCGATTAAAATTACAACACACACACACACACTCACTCTCGCACACAAAGACACACATTCGCGGGGATCTGGGGATGTGTTCTTATGTTCTATGTCAGGACATGTGTCCTGGACAAAGTGCCGTGACTGATTGCAGAGGAGGGAAGGCTTGTGTCTCTTTCGGAAAAGGCCATACGTGAGTCATTAATTATGACGACAATAGTTGAGCGTATGCGTGCGCCAAAAATAAACCGGCGACTACTTGAAGTTTTCAACTAATTTCGGAGCAATTTGGTGCGGGAAAGGCGGTGCAGCCGACAGAAGGGCCTTGAATATGAAGTCTGAGTGGCTGAAAGGTTCGACAGGGAATCGTTTAATTTACCCGGCCGACATTTAGGCGCCTAAGACATGCCACAAAACGACGTGATTTAAGAGAGAATTTGAACAAAAGGGACTTTCCAACATTTTCTGGGCACAGAGGTGCAGCGGCAATCTAGCGTTTGGTGCTAAGTCGTGCAGAGAAAATTGCGCGAAGCGCGTTCTGTTAAACGAATGAACAGAACGATCTAGCAGTCGGAACGGGTAAACAAAGGCACGAGCTGACAGCCTGGCTGTCAGTTAACGCCCAAGCTGTCGAAAGGACTGAGTCGGTAACGAGACAATTATTGAATCCTGTAGCGCCTTCTACTCTGCAAAGCGTCCACTTTCCAAGAGCTGGCCTAAATTTTGAACAGAAACAGCAGCCAGGCTGTCAGTTAGCCCCTAAGCTGTCGAAGGGACTGAGTCGGTAACGAGACAATTATTGAATCCTGTAGAGCCTTCTACTCTGCAAAGCGTCCACTTTCCAAAAACTGATCTCAATTTTGAACAGAGACAGCAGCCTGGCTGTCAGTTAGCGCCCAAGCTGTCGAAAGGACTGAGTCGGCAACGAGACAATTATTGAATCCTGTAGCGCCTTCTACTCTGCAAAGCGTCCTCCTTCCAAGAGCTGATCTCAATTTTGAACAGAGACAGCAGCCAGGCTGTAAGTAAGCGCCCAAGCTGTCGAAAGGACTGAGTCGGTAATGAGACAATTATTGAATCCTGTAGCGCCTTCTACTCTGCAAAGCGTCCTCCTTCCAAGAGCTGATCTCAATTTTGAACAGAGACAGCAGCCAGGCTGTAAGTAAGCGCCCAAGCTGTCGAAAGGACTGAGTCGGTAAGGAGACAATTATTGAATCCTGTAGCGTCTTCTACTCTGCAAAGCGTCCTCCTTCCAAGAGCTGATCTCAATTTTGAACAGAGACACCAGTCTGGCTGTCAGTTAGCGTCTAAGCTGTCGAAAGGACTGAGTCGGTAATGAGACAATTATTGAATCCTGTAGCGCCTTCTACTCTGCAAAGCGTCCTCCTTCCAAGAGCTGATCTCAATTTTGAACAGAGACAGCAGCCAGGCTGTAAGTAAGCGCCCAAGCTGTCGAAAGGACTGAGTCGGTAATGAGACAATTATTGAATCCTGTAGCGCCTTCTACTCTGCAAAGCGTCCACTTTCCAAGAGCTGGCCTAAATTTTGAACAGAAACAGCAGCCAGGCTGTCAGTTAGCCCCTAAGCTGTCGAAGGGACTGAGTCGGTAACGAGACAATTATTGAATCCTGTAGAGCCTTCTACTCTGCAAAGCGTCCACTTTCCAAAAACTGATCTCAATTTTGAACAGAGACAGCAGCCTGGCTGTCAGTTAGCGCCCAAGCTGTCGAAAGGACTGAGTCGGCAACGAGACAATTATTGAATCCTGTAGCGCCTTCTACTCTGCAAAGCGTCCTCCTTCCAAGAGCTGATCTCAATTTTGAACAGAGACAGCAGCCAGGCTGTAAGTAAGCGCCCAAGCTGTCGAAAGGACTGAGTCGGTAATGAGACAATTATTGAATCCTGTAGCGCCTTCTACTCTGCAAAGCGTCCTCCTTCCAAGAGCTGATCTCAATTTTGAACAGAGACAGCAGCCAGGCTGTCAGTTAGCCCCTAAGTTGTCGAAAGGACTGAGTCGGCAACGAGACAATTATTGAATCCTGTAGCGCCTTCTACTCTGCAAAGCGTCCACTTTCCAAGAGCTGGCCTAAATTTTGAACAGAAACAGCAGCCAGGCTGTCAGTTAGCCCCTAAGCTGTCGAAGGGACTGAGTCGGTAACGAGACAATTATTGAATCCTGTAGAGCCTTCTACTCTGCAAAGCGTCCACTTTCCAAAAACTGATCTCAATTTTGAACAGAGACAGCAGCCTGGCTGTCAGTTAGCGCCCAAGCTGTCGAAAGGACTGAGTCGGCAACGAGACAATTATTGAATCCTGTAGCGCCTTCTACTCTGCAAAGCGTCCTCCTTCCAAGAGCTGATCTCAATTTTGAACAGAGACAGCAGCCAGGCTGTAAGTAAGCGCCCAAGCTGTCGAAAGGACTGAGTCGGTAATGAGACAATTATTGAATCCTGTAGCGCCTTCTACTCTGCAAAGCGTCCACTTTCCAAAAGCTGGCCTAAATTTTGAACAGAGACAGCAGCCAGGCTGTCAGTTAGCGCCCAAGCTGTCGAAAGGACTGAGTCGGTAATGAGACAATTATTGAATCCTGTAGCGCCTTCTACTCTGCAAGGCGTCCACTTTCCAAGAACTGATCTCAATTTTGAACAGAGACAGCAGCCAGGCTGTCAGTTAGCCCCTAAGTTGTCGAAAGGACTGAGTCGGCAACGAGACAATTATTGAATCCTGTAGCGCCTTCTACTCTGCAAAGCGTCCTCCTTCCAAGAGCTGATCTCAATTTTGAACAGAGACAGCAGCCAGGCTGTAAGTAAGCGCCCAAGCTGTCGAAAGGACTGAGTCGGTAAGGAGACAATTATTGAATCCTGTAGCGTCTTCTACTCTGCAAAGCGTCCTCCTTCCAAGAGCTGATCTCAATTTTGAACAGAGACACCAGTCTGGCTGTCAGTTAGCGTCTAAGCTGTCGAAAGGACTGAGTCGGTAATGAGACAATTATTGAATCCTGTAGCGCCTTCTACTCTGCAAGGCGTCCACTTTCCAAGAACTGATCTCAATTTTGAACAGAGACAGCAGCCAGGCTGTCAGTTAGCCCCTAAGTTGTCGAAAGGACTGAGTCGGCAACGAGACAATTATTGAATCCTGTAGCGCCTTCTACTCTGCAAAGCGTCCACTTTCCAAGAGCTGGCCTAAATTTTGAACAGAAACAGCAGCCAGGCTGTCAGTTAGCCCCTAAGCTGTCGAAGGGACTGAGTCGGTAACGAGACAATTATTGAATCCTGTAGAGCCTTCTACTCTGCAAAGCGTCCACTTTCCAAAAACTGATCTCAATTTTGAACAGAGACAGCAGCCAGGCTGTCAGTTAGCGCCCAAGCTGTCGAAAGGACTGAGTCGGTAATGAGACAATTATTGAATCCTGTAGCGCCTTCTACTCTGCAAGGCGTCCACTTTCCAAGAACTGAGTAAAATTTTGAACAGAGACAGCAGCCAGGCTGTCAGTTAGTGCCAAAGCTGTCGAAAGGACTGAGTCGGCAACGAGACAATTATTGAATCCTGTAGCGCCTTCTACTCTGCAAAGCGTCCACTTTCCAAGAGCTGGCCTAAATTTTGAACAGAAACAGCAGCCAGGCTGTCAGTTAGCCCCTAAGCTGTCGAAGGGACTGAGTCGGTAACGAGACAATTATTGAATCCTGTAGAGCCTTCTACTCTGCAAAGCGTCCACTTTCCAAAAACTGATCTCAATTTTGAACAGAGACAGCAGCCAGGCTGTCAGTTAGCGCCCAAGCTGTCGAAAGGACTGAGTCGGTAATGAGACAATTATTGAATCCTGTAGCGCCTTCTACTCTGCAAGGCGTCCACTTTCCAAGAACTGAGTAAAATTTTGAACAGAGACAGCAGCCAGGCTGTCAGTAAGCGCCCAAGCTGTCGAAAGGACTGAGTCGGCAACGAGACAATTATTGAATCCTGTAGCGCCTTCTACTCTGCAAAGCGTCCACTTTTCAAGAGACGAGAAATTTCCTTTTGAACACTCATTACATTTTACCCCATATTCCATCACAATTCATGACTCACGAGCTACTCTAACCGGGACCGTCTATTTTTAGCCAAAATTTTAAATTACCAAACCCTTCCCCAAGCTGACAGACCATCTCAACTTCATCATCCAATTCTTCTGTCCCCCAAAAACGGCGTACCTCCTCCCATGGAATTCTTGTCCACGTGCGAGTATCCTCTTTTAAATCCAATCAACCCTGATTAATTGAATCCGATTTAAAAGTCCGTCCCGTCTCTCGCTGTGCAGTCCGCACCCTCTGCCGTGAACACACGAAGTGAATGCGGCACATTTTGACTCATAACCCGATGACTGTGCCCTCCTCTGTGAAGGCAACTGTCTTGTGCGCCACTTCCGACATAAATTTGCGGTCTCCAATGAATACGCATCCTTTGCGAAAGGTAACACGAAGTCACTCAAGGTTGGATCGCCTCCCAGGGGATATCCTCCTCGCTCGAATGTAGTTTTCACATTTTGAAGGTTTGATTTCTTGGAAATGATATCCCAACACCCACGACGCATCCCTTCACATTGCCTTTCCATCACATTAATCATCCACATGCATCGTCACTACTCCGTCCTGTGTGTGTGTGTGTGTAGGTGAATGGGTGAAGTAAGTTAGTTCCGGGAAAAGTTAAACAAGCCAACACAACAAAACCACACAAAAAAGGATATTTCATCCCACCTTGAACCGACTGCCCTGGAATTTCTAATTGATAGCGCGCATTCCTTTATGACTCTGTTCGAGTCGAGGGAATACAACAAGAGAGTGTAATTAACGGTGTAGCAACAAAGTGAATCCATTAAACAATTTTATTTAAAGTAATTATCTGTCGTACAATTCAACTCCGGCCCGCCGACACCGTTGTGTAGGATGTGGGCTCTTGCGCGCGCCGCACTGTGTGTGATGAAAGTGAGTTACCATGGGATTTACTCGTCACACATCGTATGCCGCCGCCGTCGTGAGGGCGGGTGACGGTACAAAGCGTTTCTGTGGAATTGAAATCAAATTGAATTTTCAGTATACACCCTGAATGAATGTGCCGTGCGGGGGAATGGGAGTTGGAATGAAGGTGGGAGTTGAAATTCTGAGAAAATTTAAAGTGATTCTCTCTGCGAGAGGATTTATTCAATTTCGGAGAGCAGTCGCGTTTCAAATGCATTGATTGATTTTAAACGAAACTGGCCGATAAGGTGTGTTCAGTTGTTTGCTTAATTTTAACGAAATGTCCAATTCGGAGGGGAGATGCATCTAAACGATTGTTTTCAATTTGAAGAAGGTGTTCGTGAGTGAGAGTCTTTTCTGCTTAAAAGTCCCTAAAAACTTTACAGAATTTGCTTGTTTAGGTAGCCTTCTAAGCGGTAGGGGTGAGCAGTATGCCTCATTGTAAGTAATTTTTGGAAATATTTTCAAATTTTGAGTGTTTGGGGGATTTTGGACATTTCCGACATTTTTGACATTTCGGATATTTTGGACATTTCCGACATTTTTAACATTTCGGATATTTTGGACATTTGGGATATTTTGGACATTTCTGACATTTTTGACATTTAGGATATTTTGGACATTTCCTACATTTTGAACATTTCGGGTATTTTTGATATTTATGTTCAAATCCCTTACACAATACATCACAGCCGCATTCAGTCCTAAGTCCAGAGCGTATACGTCGCTCAGCCTATCCTATCCCACAACGGTAAGAAAACCGCTTATCTCTGCAGCCTGTATTCGCGATCTTATTCTTTCGATCAGTACTCAAATTTTATGACCATAGGTGATAGCTGAAAAACACCAAACTCGGCCTTCCTTATTACAGATCAAGCAAGCTGCTTCAAAATTCAGCCAGCCCGACCAATCCTGCAAGAGAGTTAAGTGCTGCTCCTCCTGTTGCAATGGGACTCCACTAACATGTAGAGTGAATTGGACAGACGTTGTGGACATGACCATTACTTGGGACTTGTTGACGTTCCACAAACCCACCGAGCGCTCTCTGAAGTTCCGTCTGGGAGGATGCGAGGACAACTAAGTCATCTGCGAAAAATAACGCTTTAACCCTTTAAATGTTGTCCATATCCATACTACCGCCCAAGGGGGCCCCTTCCAACGACTATTCTTAAAATTATTCGGACGGTAAGCTTTTGTGATCAACTGAAATTTTAATCCCTTTTCAAAGAAAAAATGGTGAAAATCAGGTGAAAATCTTGACAAAAGAAAACCCTCCTAAGACCAAGCTCATCTTCTCAACAATCCACCACTCTAAGCCCAACTCAGGTCGGATACGAAAGGAGTACTTTTGACGATCTTCCAAAAGTTGATGTGATTGGACGAACACAGCGAGCCGTCAATGAGGCGTTTGCTGGTATTGAAGCGGAAGCGGCTAAAATGGGTCTGGTGATTCATGAGGGAAAAACGAAGTACATGCTGGCATCAAGGGAGGACACACAACATAGACGTCTCGCACAGAGCGTCACACTTGGCAGCAGAAATTTCGAGGTGGTCAAGGACTTCGTCTACCTCGGCTCCGCGGAAAATACGGACAGGGCCCGTTACGAAATCAAACGCAGAGTTAATCTTGACAATTGCTGTTTTTTTGGGCTCAAGAGGCAATTGAGTATAAAAGCCCTCTCTCAAAGGACTAAGCTGGTTCCGCTCTATGGTGCGGAAACCTGGACGTTACTAGAAACTTATGAGGAAGCTCTTAGTCTCTTCGAGAGAAAAGTCTTGCGTGCGATTTTTGGTCCTGTTTGCGTTGATGACATCTGGAGAAGAAGATTTAACGACGAACTCTATGGGCTGTACAGCGACATGCGCCTAGTCAAGCATCTTCCGATACAACGCCTAAGATGGCTAGGCCATGTAGAACGTATGGACACCACTGCTCCGTCTCGAAAAGTTTTCGAATCTGAGCCATTAGGACAACGCAACAGAGGACGGCCTAGGCTCAGGTGGTGCACACAAGTGGAAAGGGACCTTAACCAACTTGGAGTGCGCAACTGGCGGCAGCCTGCGAAAGATCGTGCTGCCTGGAGAGGCATGTTGGTTGAAGCACAGGCCCACCCCGAATTATAGCGCCACAAGAAGAAGAGGTGACAAAACGCATCCTTGATGAGCCAAAACGAACACGGCTACTATAGGTGGTGTAAAGAGATTTAATGGCAGTCAACACATCACCACAGTGACTATTCTTAGTTTAGCCTTGGTTTAACTTTTAAGCAGCAGCAACGAGCATGAAACGAATCGCCTTGTGATGGGACTGGATAGGTGATCTATTCGGTTTGGGACCAACGTTTGGGGAGAACACTCCAGACCTTCCTTAAATTCCAGGCACTTTGTCTGTGTATTTGGATCATCAACGTGTTGGAAGGTAACATCTGAAAGCCATCTATCTCAGTTTTGCGGACTAGACCCTAGACACTATTTTAAGTTTTGCACGTACTTCGGAGAAGTTATGCGTTGAACGGTTTTGTGTCTTGCACTCCCTTGAAACACACTCTAAATGCAACCTTATCGTTCTCAAACCCGTCTCTGTGAAAGCTGTTGTCTCCTCGTTCTTCGTACCCAAATCCAAATCGACTTGTCTCATCTGACCAAATCGCTCTAGTTGTGTACGATTTGGCAGAGCGTCATTGAAAAATATGAAATATGTGTGATCAGACAGTCACTGTACGTACGTATTGAAAAAAAAAAAAAACATGTTTCCATTGTGAAAACGGAACCGTAAAAATGTTACACGTTTGATTAGGAGAAATGTCACACGTTTGATTATTAGGATAGGAGCAGTCGATGCCTAGGCTTGAAGATTGAGCATCCCTTGCAGTGCGTCCTGCAGAGTATGTGAAAAGAACCAAGAAGTATCCCGCTTGTGGACTGAGTGATCTGGTGTTACTCGACATCAGCAGTTGTTCAAAAGGATCAGGCAGCAATTCGAAAATTTCTGAAAATCTCGACGTGGTTGGAAATATGTCATAAGGTCGATTGGAGTCTAACAACTTTCAGAGCTTTTATTTTTGATCTATTTCGAGACGAGATATTTCGAGACTATTCACAGTTCCTTCAGTTACAGCACACTCTAAAAATTTCAAACCAATTGTATGTCTTTGCTGTCCAGAGACAGTCTGGGAGCACTGTCTGTCGGCGGAGAGTTTTCTAAAGTTTCTCAACGCCATGTCGGTCTGTTCTAATCTTCGTTTTCATTTAAGGGAAGGAAATGACTGTGGTGGCCGTGGTAGGTACATCGACCCACACGCAGAAGGTCTTGCTTTGATTCTTGGACGGCACCACCTCTTTCGAGTTGCTGACAACACTCAAAGAGTATCAATTGCCTATGAAAAGCTTCTCAAATCTCGCAGTTGAGAGTCGGCAAGAAACTGCAGGTCCCTTCTAGTCGTGAGAGAACAGTAGAATGCACAGTACGAGTAGTTGTTGTGGAAGCTAGGTTCAGGTCCCTTGTGGGCTGTTGTGCCACTCATTTATTTTAATCAAGGAAGTGACCGTCCATTGTGAACGGCAGTGCCTGCCCTCTTTACAAAGTAGAATGTTGATTGAATCCTCTCTCCCCCACAATAGTGGAGGCTATCTCAGACTTTAAGTATTTGACAGAACTGCTTCATACATCCTTAAGGATGTCTGACAACTTCACTTGAAATCGTAGTTCATTTATCTTCCTGTTCATGCCTCTTTTCGACTACGAAAAGAACATCCAAGGGACAAAGTTCCGAAACCTTGTGTAATTTAGACCACATTCCAGCGATAAACTTTATGTGGCACTTCAAAAAGTTGTATGATAATGAAGCCCATTTTAGACGCTCTTCATAATTTCATCAAATCTGTTTAGTGGCAATTTTCTGAATGTCATGTCGTCCAGAGGGATGACAACACCCCCTCAGGGTAGTTTACCATCTCCGTAGGCAAATAAATTTCACTGAAAATGCATGTCCTTCCACGAATCTCTCTTGTTGAGCCATGAATGACAAGCGCTTTGATTGCATGCGACTTCTCCTCTGCACGACGGTGAAGTAAGTTCAAATGCAAACTCTGATCATCGGTACACCCGCATCGATGAGTCGCGGATAAAGTGTCTGCAGTGCATAACGTCCCTTTCCGCAAACAACAGACGACACATTTTCATCAAAACAAGTGCATCCATCAAATATCCTTCGCTCTTGTGAATGAGTCAGCCAGTCACCCACCGCTCTACACCTCTCTCCAACCCGAAGTCCTCCAAGGATGGAAAGAAAAAAAAAATTATATTTTCGGATGCCACTGCTGCCCTCTGTCACACACACACACACACACACACACATGTGCACACAGCTCTCCACTGGCACCTAGGAGGTGAGGGCGATGGGAGGTTGTTTTTTTTTTTTTGTATGCGCCAGGGCGTGGGCGTGCGTGGTGACCGTGTGCGCTTAAAGTTGGCTAACGTCAACAATTTTAAAATATTTTCTGTTTCTTTGCTGGAGTCGTGGTGTGGGGGGGGGGTGTAGGGTGGTTGGGCGTTAGCGCACCGTGATTTTGTTTAAAGATCTCTTACTCCCCCCCCCCCCCCCCCCCCCAACACACACACACACACCCATATTCACAAGAGACGAAGCAGCATCAGCAAGAAGGAGAACGAACGATACAGGAGAAGTCATAAATAATAGAATCAAACTCCTGGCTGTTGACAACGAAGCGAAGCGCCAGGATCCTTTTACTTAAACAAATTGTTGTTTGTCCTCTTACTGCTGATGCTATTTTCCGTGTCCTCCTGAATGGATGGCACTCGGGTATGTGTGTGTGTGTGTATTTTTATGCAGGTACAGAGGATACACAGATTTAGGTAGCACTGGCTCGGCAATCTTTCTTCGGAGATGACAAATAAGATGTTTTTCTTCCTCTGCCAGGAAGCGCCATCCATGCGCCCATGCTCCCACGCCGCACTGAGTGGGTGGAAAAATGGCTAGATTCCTTGAAAGGTAATAAATAATAACGCAATTTTAAAGGCAATACACCACCACCACCACCACCACCACCCTCCGCCACCTGTCCGGTGTGCGTCGTCAGCACAAACAAGTTCTGGGTGGGAGGATGTGTTTTTTTTTTCTGTTTTGGCCAGAATTTGACAGGAATGTGCTTCAGCTTCTTTGGGAGTGGTTTATCGTAATTATTTTCAATCTGGTCGGGTGCCTCCATCACGAGTTTGGCGTCAGTAATCCACATTGTCGCTGCCACCCCGCTGCTGCTGTTGCCTGACTATAAACGACTGCAGTGAGGCAGTCTTGCAGCATTGCACTTGGAGAGGACATCTTAAATATAACCAGTACCTGGATCTGCACGAGTTGTACACTGCTTTCCGGTCGTGGCTAGAGTGTGCGAAAGGTTGAACCCAGCGAACCGCAAGTGATGCGATACCTAACTGACACGTTATCTGAGACTTTCGCGACTGATTGATGTACGTTGAGAGGGGGCGACGTGACTATCGACGTCAGGACTCTGCGGATGTCACGACTATGAAAGGAATGTAGACGAGGAGTGAGCGTGTTAAATTTGACAGTGAATGCGAGAGTACAGCACGTTGTAAAGGTGCCTGCATAATGACGCAAGCTGAAAAGTACGAACTTGGTATCAGGGACGGAGGAGATGCAATGCGCGGTGTAGCCCACCGTGGATATTCAGCGAGATCGAAACAGGACGAGAAGGGTGTGCAGCGCGTTTGAAATTGAGGTGCAACGCAGAGAAGATGCTGTGCAGTCGAGGTGCAGGGCAGTCGAGATGCAGTGCAGTCGAGAGGCAGTGAAGTCAAGATGCAGCGCAGTCGAGATGAAGCGCAGTCGAGATGAAGCGCAGCCAAGATGCAGCGCAGTTGAGATGCAGCGCAGTCGAGATGAAGCGCAGCCAAGATGCAGCGCAGTCGAAATGCAGCGCAGTCGAGATGCAGCGCAGTCGAGATGCAGAGCAGTGGAATTGGAGCCCATTTGGGATCCAGTGTAATAGATCGCAGTCGAGATGCAGCGCAGTGGAGATGTAACTCAGTGCGGTAAAGATAAATTCAATTTGAAGAGAATTCGGAATCGCCCCCTGGTCGTGAAATATAGCCCACAAAGGCCGCAAATCATTCCTCTTCCATAAGATTCATTGAAAAGAATGAAAATTTCAATTTTTTCCCCACATGGAAAACCCTGAGCACTGCATCGTCTTCCAAACACCTTCACGTTGCTCAACAATTTCCATTAGTATGCGTAACAAACCATAATTTGGCCGTTATCCTTAACGCCTGTTCGGTAGGGCGGCCATAACAACCTCCTCGTTGTCGTCCCAAAAAAAACGAAACTTCTACGAAACGATTCCGTTGGTGTATCTGTGTATCTGCCTGCCTTTTGACTGTTTAATTAACAGCTAGACCCTCAACTATTCCGTCACCCTCATCGTCGTCCTTAATTAAATTTCTCACGGACCAAAAGACACAAGCCCAACAACTTCGGGCATCAAATCTCACACTGTCGCACCGATGAACAACACATCGTCTCAGAGTTGTGAAATATTTTATGAAAGCAGAAACGACGTACACTCGGTGTAGTCTCGTGCGTTGTCCTACGCACTATAAATACTGAAAATCAGCCAACAAAGAGATGATGTATCCATCTTCCAGGACGATGGTGCGTATGTGTGTGTGTCTGAAGGGGAAAATTTGCAATTCCAATAAATTTAAGACAGACTGCTGAAAACAAACGTAAATTCATTCATATTTCCTTCGTCCTTTGTTTGCTTCATAAACTTCAGATTATTGTACACTTTTGGGTTGCATTCAGAAGAGTACGTTTCACATTCACACCCAAAAGCAGAGGTGCGTGTGTACGATTGTGTGTAGGTGTGAGAAGAAAACAAAACAAAAGTCGAAACAGAAGGAGAAACAAAGGATCAAGCTGGGAATCCAATATGTCCTTGAACCATCAACCAACACCATCGTGGGGTTGTTATGTTTGTTGGTTCTATTTTTAGAATGACTCTCTTTCTCTCTCTCTCTCTCTTGTTGTGGGGGGGAAAGTTTTTACATCTTATTTGGTTTTTGGGTGTCTTCTTCCCTTCCTGGATACACTCTGACGGATGTACACTCCTCGTCATTGTTTTATTTTTGGTTTTCCTTTATCAACCACTTAACATCGCACCGCACCGCATCACACAAACAGGACCTTTGCGCGCACTGGGACTAACGCTCAGCGACTGAAGAGCGGCGGAGAAGAGCGATCCGTTCATTAACTTATACCCTGACTTTGGGGGCATTATTATACGGTGTACTTGACTAAGAAAAGATGGTGAACGCCTTTGATTTTTTTGTCCATTCTCAAGTCGCGCACAAAGTTGAAGGTGTGAAAGAGGTGTAGCCGATGATTTTTTTTTTGTGTACTCCATTGATGAGCAATTAAACTGTTTTCGGATGCAGAGGACAGCAGAAAAATCGTTTAAAAAGTTTTCATCCCCACCCATCTGGCAGCGCCCACAACGCGGAGGCGGCAAAAAAATTGAGGAAAACTTAATCGGCTCGCTTTTTCAACTTCCAGAGAATCTGGGTGTGTAGCCCCGAAGTCGTGTCGCCACCCACTATCGCTCCGTCTAATGAGAATCCTTGAAAGAAAAAAAAAAGTCCTTTCTGAAACGAGTTCGTATCGTCTGCTCGTTTGTATGCGAATCTTGTCATCGCTGAATTGGTTTCAGCTATCAACACATACGTGTGTCTGTGGGTGTTGTCTCAACTCATCCCCTCACCCCCACCACCACCCACTCGAGAAACAATTGAAGTAGAAATTATTTGACACCTACAATGATGAGAATATCATGTTGCCGTCAAGCAAGAAACTGACGCTCCGCCCTCCCCCTTTAATGAATTTACAAGCAATGCGAGGCCAAATTGGAAAATTTTCGACAGGATCGGGAAATTGAGCAACCAATTCAGAGATGAAGTAAATCAACATCTACAGCCACGCGACCATCACCCAACGACACAGAAACCCGCTGAACTGAATCCCGCAACCGGTGCGTTGGTGACGGGTGTGTGGGCGGTAGACGCACGTCCAAATAAAACGATATGTGTGTAGGTATAAGTACTCTCGGCAATTATTTCTATTCGTCATAAGTTTCACACACCACCCTACCTCTTGCGCGGTGAAAGTGCACTTAACCGTCAATTACCTTCCGAGCCAAAACGTCCAACCACCCCATCCACCACCGCCACACGCCACTCGCCACACACCACTCGGAACTCGGCACTGAGTATTCATGCCGAAACTGAAACCAGAATAAAAACTATAAATAGCACCCTTCACGAGCCCTCAGAATCATACGAAGAGAGCGACAGAGGGGCAGAGAGAATTAGGAGAACGGTTGGGGGGGGATGAAAAAAAATGTTACGTATACGCCCCAGTGATGGAATTACAATATTATCCATTCCCGTGCGCATTTGGATTGCCGCTGAGCTGGTCCCGAATTGCCGTCATCGCTGCCCGCCACTGCACAAGTCATGTATTTTTGTTTGTAAATAAGTGGGATATCGATCGGTAATCGGTCCGCGAATATGTTATTCACAATAAATTGTCTGTTCCACCGACTCGCGCACAGTTGCCCACTCGTACACTTCCTCCACCGTCGCCACTTTTGTTGTTCCACTAATGACCAACGAAACTGGAGCTACAGTGGGATGAAAAAGTGAGCGAAACACGGGAGAAGGAGAGAGAGAGAAAAATCGACCAGTAGACCGAAAAGGATAAAGCAAGGATTAAATGAAAAACGACTACACACCCTGTCACAGAGCCACCACCATCGTCATCAACATTTCCATTGGCACTGGCTGGCTGTGGCGATGTGGGCCGTAACCTGTTGTTATTCTGTTTCTGGCTTTTCTGGCTTTTTTTGCCTCTACCCCCGCCACCGGCTCTGCCTCTGCCTCTGCCTCTGCCTCTGCCTCTGCCTCTGCCTCTGCCTCTGCCTCTGCCTCTGCCTCTGCCTCTGCCTCTGCCTCTGCCTCTGCCTCTGCCTCTGCCTCTGCCTCTGCCTCTGCCTCTGCCTCTGCCTCTGCCTCTGCCTCTGCCTCTCGAATGGCCTCCCACTCGCCCCCGCCCACCCCTCCTCTCCTAACCACTGTCACTCTCTGCTTTAGCTGCAGCTTCATTTTCTTTCCGCTGGCTGCACTTCTGCCTTCGCTACTGCTCTGATTCCGGTTCCAATTGTAAGCACCAACTGCCTGGCCGATGGCTGAGCGAGGGAGTGCTGAAGAGCAAACCATGTCGCCGCCGATAAATTCGGTATCTGTGACACTTTTTCATTCTTGAAAATAGTCACACGCTAAAATTTGTGTTCTGCTTATCCTCCCCATTTTTGTTGTTGTACTGGAGGAGCACAGGTGATGAGCGTCCATCGCTGATGTCACACACACAGTCTCAGAGTAACACGGAAGTGCTTTGCAAAGGACATATTTGTGTCAAGTCCTGCTTGGCCTGGCGACAACTTGTCGTCAGTGTGCACTACAAACTCCTTCTCCTCCTCCTCCTCCTCCTCCTCCTCCTCACCAGACAAAATTTAGGTTGATGGGCTGTGCAATGTGTTGTTAGCCGGAAATATTCGTTGTCTCGAGCTGAGTTAAGCTGAGAGTCCCACTCCCAGCACGAGATTTATAGCCGAGATGGTCTAATTTAAGGATCCTGCACGGAGGAATGCAGAAAATGAAATTCGAAAGAATGGCAAAGTGTGTGGCATGCATGTCTTGAGTGCAGTCCAGTTGCACGTCAACCCACTTAAGTTCGAAGACGACGAGACGAGGATGGAGGCGCCTCCTCCAGCTAGCGTCTCCGAGCGGTGGCAACTCAATTTTAATGGTATTTGCCTTCTGTATCGGATAATTAATTGCTTCAACCGGACCGGCACTCACGGCCATTCGATTGATTGCTTGTGAAATCCAAAGATGACGACCATGGACGCGTCATGCATCGGCGGTGATCTCCCATTTAATGCACTCTCGGCGGAGAATGTGGCCTACACACGGCCCCGTTCCGCTGCAATTGAATAATTCCATTCCAGAACTTCGTTTGCCATTGAAGCGTTTCAATTATCTTCTGCCTGTTTCGTTGTATACACTCTGTGGTGTGCTGTCGAGTTGTGAAAGGACAAAGGCCACGCGGGAGCATGCTGTGTAAACGCAATGCATTCGAAATTGTATCTCACTCGGGTTGCGGGAGCAACTGAAGCACACAGAAAAACAATGCGAGAGCACAGAAGGCCAAAGGCGTTTTGATAAATCATCGCATGGGGCGAGTGCCTTTTGTGTGCACAAAGCAGACAAGAAAGGGGTGAAAAAAGTGATTGCATTCCGAAAAGGTTCGGAATTGCAAAATCATCAGCGAAAAACAATAGGCTCTCATCACACTCACATCTGAGTCCCATCCACTCTCCCCACACGATGGCATTTAGCGGAAAAACAAATCACGTCCTCATGTTACCACCCCACCGATGCCAAGTAACCGTCTTCATCTACTTCGCCAACTTCTCCTACATCGATCTCCTTTTCCGATTTTCTTCAGCTGCCTCGCAAAAGATTCTCTCTCCATCGTGCCTGTGCACCCCGCTGATTTCATTTGCAAATGTTGCGAAAAGTTTCGAGCCGTGATTTTTTATTGCTCGGCAAAACACACGCACACACCTGCAGGGGTCTGCTGACTTTTTCATTTTCAGCCACCTTTGTCCTTCTGGTTGATGCCGCCTTCGTCGTTGGCATCGTTGCCGTTGCCTTTTCGTTGTTATCGACATTATCGTTGTCGTCGTTACCATCTGTCTTCTTCCCATTTATGTCGTAGCCACGACCACGAGTAGAAAATTGACAGATAGGCCGACTGCGTTGATATCTTTCGTCTCTTGGAAGACAACATGCACCAAATTCCATCCCTAATGAATGTGCCTTACAAAATTGTATCCAAGGACTAACGGTCACCACACTACTCGGTACGTACCACATTGAGGCAAGTGCTTCGAAATCTGTGTTCTGTTCAGGGTCGCAGGACTTCTGTCAGCAAATGAAGTTTTTCTGACCTTGCCAAGCAGCTAAGATCAAAAATTCTCACGAGAAGGACCAAAATCTGCTCACGCTCTGACTGGTTAAGAAGAAACCGAGTCTACTGAAAATTTATTGTCAAAATCAATCATGGCGTTCAAAATGGGATCACTCAGGGACCAAACTTGTCTCCAATATTCTTTAACCTCAAAACCTACTAGCTGCTAAGAGTTTGTAGCAGAAGGTCTTCGGTGAGCAAGCAAGAAGTAAGGAGCGCCAAGTTGGCCCGAACGATCAGAAGGAATTGGAGGCTATACTGCACCGAGAAAAAGGAGAGCTTAGGAGAAGAACTTGGAAGAATGAATACAGATTTTTTGACTCGTGAACAAATTTACGATAATTTTGGCTCACTTCAAAGTCCAAATTTTTCCAATGCTCTGAGGGCTGACAGACAAGAGTAAGGACCCCAGACAGCTAAAACCGACATTTTCTTAGAAGATGAGCAGAGTCCTAAGGTCAAGGAGCCCAAAACGCCAAAAATGCGCGAAGACCAAAATCCCGAATGATCGAAAATCTTGAAATGCCCAAAATCCGAAGAAGTCAAAATTGCCAAACTTAAAAAAACGACCAATACTTTTCTTTAAAGGACAAAAGCAACGTTCGAAAATTAGGGAGGGTTCTAAAGAGAGGGGGGTAGCGTGCCTCCATGCCCTTTTTTGTTTTGAATTTTGATCAAGCAGTGTTACAAGCAGTGGTGCATTATTAGGGCGAAAAGCAGAGCTGCTCAGGACGTTTAAAATATTGATTGGAGGAACCGAAGGACGATTGAAATATTCACTTATCAAGCGACATCCACTCAATGTCTCCGTACAGTTGAATTTGAGATCTCTACCAAACGCCAAATGTATTGGCATCCTGACTGTTTGGGGTCTAAGTTGGGAAAGACGACCCTGGTACCTGAGCTCTGAGTTGTTTATCTGCTGTTGGTCGAGTGGATCATGTTTGCAGATATGGCACTTCGCCCATATCGTCAACGTATTTGTGAAACGAATTGGGCCCAAAAATGTCTACATGACATTGCAAACGACATAGCTGAAGGCTGACCTGCTCAAAAAGCAATCTTTCCGCTTTCAGGGCCTGAAGCATTGAGGGTAAAACCAATACAGTGCCTCAGGAATTTTTTTTAATTTCGGAAGGATCAACTTCTGATTCACTGTTGTGTGATCGATTCGGTTCTCCTCTGTCTTTAAGTCATCTCTTGATATCGTCGTTATCTTCGTCGTCGTCTTCGTCTTCGTCTTCGTCGTCGTCTTCGTCGTCGTCTTCGTCGTCGTCTTCGTCGTCGTCTTCGTCTTCGTCGTCGTCTTCGTCTTCGTCGTCGTCTTCGTCGTCGCCGTCATCGCCGTCTTCGTCGTCGCCTTCATCGTCGTCTTCGTCGTCGTCTTCGTCGTCGCCGTCGCCGTCATCGTCATCTTGGTCGTCGCCGTCATCGTCGTCTTCGTCGTCGCCGTCGTCGTTGTTATCGTCATCGTTGTCGTCATCGTTTTCATCGTTGTCATCATTTCTGTTGTTGTTCCCCCTCGTTGCCATCGCTTAAAGTACATCCCCACCCCCACCCCACCACCAGGGCGACCGACTAACAGTTCGGGGCACATTATGTGAATTATTATTAAAATGTTACCCCCCCCCCCCCCCCCCCCCCTTCCATCCGCTCCACCACCATCTACACCAGACAAAGTATTCTGTCAATTTTAAATTATTCAAACCGCAAGTGTAGCTGATGGAATCACTCAGTGTTTTAAGCTGCCCCGAGGGCCGGTCGGTCGGTTGTTTTTCTTTCGGTTTCCCTCTGCTGCCTGACTGTTTTCCGCGCGTTGGTCCTGTGAATTCGGCGGAAAGCTAAATTTAGCTCCGCAAAGTGTAATTATGTTTTCATTGGCCTAATGCTGCGCGTTACTTTGATTGTATTTGTTGACTTGGATTGGTGGCCTCCAGGAGTTTGAGTTGAAAGAGAGGGCAAAGTTGTTTTGTGTGTGTGTGTGTGTGTGTGTGTGTTTTTTGTTTTCTCCAAAGAAACGAACTTTGATGTTGGTCCGAAAGTCGATTAAGGCGCCTTAAATTTCGGGGGGGAAAATGCTTCAGAACTTTTCGTTTCATTTCTTTGCGTCGTTTTAGAGAATTCATTTAATTAATACCAGCCGTCCCTCTCTCTCCCTCACACACTAACACACACACCGCCTTCACACCCCTGCAAGCCGATGAACATATTGTTCGCAAGGATGCATGAACTGCACTGCAACTTTGTCCCGGTGACTGTCAATCGGATAATTGGATATCCCCCCGTCCCCACCCCCCCTAGCCATGCCACACAGAAACGTTTGAAAGTTCAAAGGTTATCGTTGAGAGAAAATTCAAAAAAAAAAAAAAAAAACCGATGCTTAGCTGTAGGCGAGGTAATCTGTTTCTATGAAGCTGAAACCTTTTCCTTTCTCCCGGTAAAAGGATGAAAGAGAGGCGGTGGAGTTGAAAATTGTGTGCTGGAGACGTGTTGGATTGATAAGGAAGGTTCCCTCCCCCACAACCAACTGATTTTCCGACTGACGCCGCTTTTAATTGAGTCCTGAGCGATCCCTTTAATATGTTCGCCGTTCAGACGCAGAAGGTAATGACGGAGAGCCCAAGTGACTTAAGGGATTGAGAAGGGAAATATTAGAAAACAAAAACAAAAAAACCTGAATTAACTGAAATGTCGATCGTTTCCTTATCCAATTACACAGCACATACTCCTCATCAGGCAAGTCAAACGCACACCCCACCAATAGCCAACAGACCTGAACAGAATTCAATCTCGTTAGAAACCTCTCATTTCACGTCACAGTACTCTAAACCACTTCAGGTACCCCAAGCCCATCAATTTGATGACCGGCACACCGGCGACAGTCTTCCCCCATCATGAGGAAACACACAACATCCCCCCAATCTGTCAACAACACGCACCCTTTAACCCAGAAGAGGTGTCTAATTTCACTTAATCTCCGGCAAGCGTGCCTCTTGGGCTCTTGGAGAGTCTCTCCCTCTCACCCCCCCCCCCCTCACCCCTTGCCAACGGCGGCGGTGGCGGGCGACTGCAATAACTTCCACTCAATAGAAAAAGTGCTCATTGTACACAACTAGCAGGCAGTAGGGCGCCCCTGACAATTCAATTGCTTTCTCGAACCCGAAACTTGTTCCCGCCGAAAAGGCCAGGCAGCAGTAGAGGCAGCAGCAGCAGCAGCAGTCGTCATTGTAACTGATACTCAGTGCAGGCACTTAAGGCCGAGACGTCGTCGCAAAAAAAAAAAAAAACAAAATACAAGAAAAGCGGAAAGACAACAAAATGCATAATTCCTGGCATGGCAGGCACCCCTTGGCCTTATTCATAATTTAAGGGAATTCACCTGCGAAAAGTGCGAGAGGGTGGTGAGGTGGACTTGCACTGCTCTATAGCCAGCAACCAGCCACTTCACTTGCGATGATGTTCTCTAGTGGCTATTCAAGCACTCTGCCAACCCTTCGACGACGACGACGACGAGAATGACGGCAAGGATGACGAAGAAGAAGACGCTGTGACGATGAAGAGGTGGAGGAGGGCGAGACGATAGGCACGACACAGCACAGCACCGGGTACTGGTGAACGCAAATCGAGTGTCATTGAGGAGATGTCGCACTGTAACGTGTGTAATGCAGCAACGTGTCCTCGGCTATCACAACTTCCCAACTCCTTCATCAGTCTGGGGCTTTTGTGTCGCGACGCGGTGACCCTCTCGTCTCGTGGTGCTTAAACCGATGACTGCTGACGAACCCTATCCAGAGGGGGACCAAACCGGGGCAGATGGGAAGGCAGTTTCCTCATTTCAAGTTGAACATCGCACCGACGACACCGACAACGGCGACGGCGACGACGTGACGCTCATCATTTGTTCATTTGGCTGTGGTTAAGGGAGCCAAGTGCCTGGCAGACATTAGTCGGCGGTTTGTTTCGAAGTTGTCTCAGTGGCGGCGACAGCAGAATTGAAATGAGAGTATCCAGGTGCGATTACACGGTCGCTTGAGAGCACCCCAACCGCATGGCATTCCCGCACGCAAATGGGGGGTGCACCGTGAATGGGCGTCGGTAGCAGGGGGAGGGCGCAAAAGAAAAGAAGATTCAATTGACGGCGATCAAGAGCGCCAGAACGGAGATAAAGGCGAGATGCGCGCAGACTTAAACGGGCGAGTTAATGACTTAAGTGGCCGTTGCTGTGGCAAATTAGTTTCCCTTTCACCTAGCCGGAGGCTGCGGAGAGGATGCAGACGGAAAGTGAAAATCCAGACACAGGACTCAATGCGCTCAATGTACTGCTAAGAATCACAGTGGAATGAAATGAGAATGAAACAGAAGAATCGATGGAGTGGGCAATGAAAACGCGGACTGCGCCAAAAATTTAGAAGAGGCGGCTGGAATGGAAGACAAGTTTAGAAGGCGATTAGAATGGAGGATGCAAGGTGGGTGTTGGTGACGGGAAGACAACGTGATGGCATCCGAGAAGGACGAAGGAATAGGATGCCTCTATCGAAGGCGAAGGGAACAAAGATTAAGAGGAGACGCTTGCATCAAATGCGAAAGCAGTTGAAACCAAGTTTTGGATGAAGCACTCAAAAACACTAAAGGCAACGATTTTGAAGACAACAAGGACTCAGGCAATGAGAAATCAGGCAGCCAAAGCAACGGCAGCAGAGTCAGTAACAGTGGCAGCAAAGGCAACAGGTGTTGGGTTGACTTGAGCACAGGCAATATGGACTCAGGCAATGTGGACGCAGACAAGAATCCTTCTCTGGCAACAGAAGAGGAGAGTTACAAAGTGGAAGCATGCAACGAGGTCTCAGGCAAGAGGATTCATTGAAAGTAAGTAACGCAATCGACAGCGAGAAGGATGTGAACCAATACCCGCAATGAGAGCAAATCCACCAAACGAGTGAAAAGATTAAGAAGCCCGGTAGCGTGCAAAATTAATGAAAAATTCCACTTTCCGTCAGCAGAAAGAATAAACGAAGATTAAGTGGTTTAAAAATGCTCATAAATTGGGCGCTTAAAACTTGAAATATCCTTCAGAGTGCAACAATAGCCAAACAAGCATCAGATACACACGGTAACCCCGAGAAAAATACGCTCACGCTCACAAACACGCACAAGCGGTCTCACATGCTCTCGCACACGAGAGATCTGCGTTGGAGCAACATTGGGGATGTGTGTTTATGTGTATGTGTGTGTGTGTGTGTTTGAAGACTTACCCTGACTATTGCCGGGTAGTGATGACACCACTGACTTTCCTTCATTATTCCATTTTCGTTTTTTCTCGTCCTTCTCACACACACACCACCCCTCCGTCAACCCCCTCCACTCATTTTAAGACAAAAAAGAAGCGAAAAAAGACGAAGCAGGAAGGTATGTAAGAAGAAGCAACAACAACAAAAATTCCAGCTTCTTGCTCCATTCCTGGTGCCAGTGCCGCTTCAGGATGTTAACATAATAAAAGGACTTTATATTATAGAAGCCAGCAGGCAAAAACCTCACTCAGTCCCACGCATGTACGGGGTGGAGAGTCTTGCAAGGCATACACACACACACACGTCGAAGGATGGAAAACAAAAACGACAAAATTCAGAGAAAACATTTTTCCATTACGATATCCTTTCTTGCTCATGCTACTGGTGCCTTCATTACTTCCCGTCACGACCCCTTCTCCCCTCCCCCCACCCCCTGCACCACTCACTCACCCTTCGCTCAATGATGCATACGTCCGGGAAGACGTCACCCAAGGACCCGCCACAACGCCAAAATCGTCGTCGACCCCGAACAGGATGTGCGAGTTGGGCGATGGAGGAGGGATGTGAATGCAATGAAGTAAAAATTAAATTATAAACAAAGTGAGAACCCGAAACGTTACACACACTAACCATTTACATCTCACCCCGGGCCCTGTTCCTCATTCTTGTCTGCTCCTTTCAGTTTCTCGAGGGAAAGGCGAGGTTCCTGGTTCGCTCTTCGTCCTCGGCTTCATCTTCTTCTCAGTCCCATTTCTGTTCCCTCGTCTCCGTCTGTGCCACCTTTGTCCATGTCTTCGTCTCCGTCTTGATCTTTGGTCCCCATTGTCCTCATCTCCTGTGTACCCGCACTCATGCAAATCAAGAGTAATGCGACGATGACGTCGCCTACCGGGGATGACGGTGAGAGAGGGGCCAAGAGCAGGAAAAGGATTCCGCAATCTCATGTGAGATGCGAAGTAAATGTTCTGATTAGATTCATGAACGTCATTAGTGGGCGGTTGAGGTGACTGGGACTGCTGAGGAACGACGACTCCCGGAATAGGTGCAAGAGACGTTCCGTGTGCGGATTTGATTAAATTATCTTTTGATTGAAATTTCTGTGCTTTCTTTCTGCAGGCTCACCAACAGACACGTTGTGTGTCTCGTTGCGGCGGAATCACTTATGGCACCTCAAAGCCACCCATAAATGAGATCAAATTGATTTGTCTCCGAAGAAGAGGGACTCTGGCAGGAGTTTGAAGTTGATTTGCGGCACTGTCAGGATTAGCCTGCTCCTTGGCATTCAAAACTCGTCAAAGTGGCCAGAATTTGAATCAGACAGTCGAAAGCATTGAACCGACATTTTCCTCCTCAGAACTTGAAGACATTGATAAACACCACTCAACAGGAGTCTGGATAAACACTCGCTAGGACTGGTGCGACATTCAGACATTTCCAGTTCGAGCACTGATTTGCTGCTCGCCTACAGACTTCAAACCCAGCCACCAAGCCTTAATCCCTGACGAGGCGAAAATTACACTTTCACCTTGCCGCCGGCTACACTGGCAACTCTATCCGCAGAGTGCCATTCACATCAGTGATCAGTCGGAGTGGTGGCAACGGCAATGCCTACCAGAAGCCCTAGGCACGCACGAATAGATTGAACATGCTTCGCTTGAACTCCCCTTTTGGAAAGCCATTTAACACGCTAATTCCCCCAATCCTCCAAATCCCCTGCCGCCGACCGACGACGTCCCGGAGGATACACTAATCACTTGATGACATTACCATTCTGTAAATAGTTGTGTAACAATTACCCAGCAAATCGAAGCCCACGATGGCTTGGACTTGAACACAACTCCCTCCCCAGACGTGCCGACCCCATTCCGAATCCATCCATCGCAATTTAAAGCAAAGCACAGCGCACAGCAACAGTTTCCGAACCGAACCACCATCACAACCATCGAGAACCAACACCACCCCCATCACCGTGCCTACACTGCGCACCACTCAATTAAGATCGAAGGCTGCGATAGGCAATGGGAGACCATTTAACAGCGACAAGGAAATAGTGTGCCCAGAAGGCATTCGATAGCAGCACAGGCAGGCAGCGCAGCCCAGGCAGAGTTCATTTGTTAAGCCTACCGCCGCCCCCCCCCCCCCCCCCCCCCCCCCGTCTGCTGCCGGTGGGTGGTGGCACAAAATTTGAATTAACCACCGGCTCAACCGTTCAGGCGTTCGTCTGCAATCCGCATTTGCCGCCCACCACCCACCCACCATCCTCTCAAACTTGCATGCGGTTTATTTTGGGCTTCCGTGCGAATTTCCCAGACTTTGTGTGGCGCGGGCGTAGTCCCAGATAGCGATCAGTTCGTGTCGGCAGAAAACTGCGATACTTTCCCAACACCCCCCCCCCCCAACAAGAACGAACAGGGAGTGGGAAGTTACTAAAAAAAATAAGGAGTTGCAGGGTGCCGGCAGTGACGGGATATTTTTAGCGAATGACTTATGCAATCACTCCCCTGACCCAGGAGACGAAATTCTGTGTGAGTTGGCAGGACTCAGCGGGTGGATTACACACATTTAGGGGGCCACTTGCCTGTCAGAAGAATAACGTCCCGGGATGAGCGGATTGATATTTGATTTCGAATTCGAAGGAAACGCGGATGTGGGTCAAGGATTCAGCACACGCTCGAGTCGATTTCTGCGAACGGATGGGGGACGATTTAAAGGGAAATTGAGTGGGGCGAACATACTTCCAGTGAAGTGAATAAACGGAAGAAACCAACGTTCGTCCTAATTGGCGATGACCTCTGACCTATCCCGAGTGGACATCAATCCCTTCCCCTCGCCCAACTCGATGTGTGGGTGCCTCTGGCCCGAAAAAAATCCAGAATGAGTGCGTATGTTGACCAAAGAGGAATAACACGTGAGCAGATGCCTAATTCCCCGGAGGTCAATCAGGCGAACAGTCCACACCAATGACTGACTTCACCGCCATCCAGCCGAGTGGTCCCGTTTCCAGGGACAACGGATGCGCTTGAAAATCAATAAACATCCATCTCCCCTCAATTTCACTCCTCTGCGTACCGCCCAGTGCCTGTACCTGTGCCTCAGATTTTTTTGAGTTTTGATAGCCCAACCGACCGTTAAATGAAACCGAATCCCCGCCGCACAGTCTGCAGCGGATCCCACGCTTCACGGTTCAGCTACACACACGAGTGCCACTCGCTCGGAATCGATGCTGCTCATTGTCAATTGAGCACACAGATTATCGCCGAATTCCAAGAATCTCAGCGGTAATTTGCCTATAAGTGGCTTCGGCCTCGTTTCAGCATCAACGCATGGGAGTCTCGTTTGCAATTAATTCACACACAGACCGAGTGTCGACACACTCGTACACGCAACATGTGTCCCGTGGTGTCCCATCGGGGGTACCGAGGGTGCACACTTCAAAGGATGCGCCCGGACCAGTGAGATGTCACACTTTGGCGTTGAATACATTTCCGCTCTGCTAAAGGACATCTGAACTAATTAGAGTGAAAGTGAAAGATTTTTGGAAATCTCTGTGTGTGTTTGTGTGTGTCGTCTGTCACTTACGCAATGAAATTGAAAGCATTTCCACGAAGGACAAAGGAGAAGGGAGACCCTTTCCCAACCAGACATTTTATTTTTATTTTCGTCCTGCCCGGCAACGGTGGAGGTCCTCTGTGTGTCCACTTCTTAATGATGGTACACTTCATGGTCTTGTTTTTGATGGTGATGATTAATAAACGTATTTGAGACGCGAATGGATGTATGGGTGTGTGTGTGTGTGGGTGTGAACGCCTGAAAATTGTCGTCAGTAGGTCTGGGAAACTGTTTTTTTTGTTTTGAAGAAAAGGAAAACTCACTGAGCCGAGGAGTTGACTGAAATGAACCATCTGAGCAATCTCATGATGGAAGTTGCTTGTGATGTCTTAAGCGTATTAAAGGTTTCGTTTGTCTGATTGTTCGTCACGCAGAATTTTGTACGTGCATGAAATCATACGCAAAAAATTGATAAATGATATTTGAGGAATTGCCCAAGGACATGTATACATCATAAGTTGTACACGTTTCTTTGACCATAACGGGATTTAAGGCTCCGTCCAAAAATATTTTTTTTTAGAAAATGTATATCTGATCATCATGGTTTTAAGTTACACGGATTTTGCCACAAAAGCTTGAAGATTTTGAGTTTTGGAAATTTAAAATATTACTGTGTCCAAACGAAACCCTCTCCGTGCGAGTGAAATTTTGAAATTTTCAATTGAATTTCAATAGTTTGACGGTAGTCGTTAACTATTTCTGTTATAAATCTTATTTCCAAATCGACAGGCTCCAGGATATACACAAGGACACTAGTTTTTTTCTCATTTCTCAGCAATTTCATTAAAATCACATGAATCATCCCACAACTATTTACAAATGTTGTTTATTTCCTAAAGTGAAACTCCTGTCGAGGTCCTTTGTTAAGGATAAATACACTCACATGAAACTTGACAACTCATTCAAAGGATGAAACTATAAGTGTAGTCTCTTCTCTCACGAAACCCTTTCAATTTCATGTTTGCCCTCTTGAGGACAGTGCCTCTGAGAGCACATACGAGTACAAGTGATGTTTAAATTCTAGTTGTTCCAGATAGGAATGTACAAAGATAAACATCACATCTGATTGTTTTTATTGAGAGGGCGTGAAGGGCAATGTTGTGTTCGAAAATTCATTTCCATTAACATGCCTCTCATGCTTAACGGAGCATTCGTAATGAAATCAGCAAATGAATATCATCGGTTTCTTGTCGGGCGCCATTCAACCGCAATTCACTCTCGCGAAAGAAGCGCACACCAGCAGAAGGATAAGGGTCTATAAATATTCCATTTTGCCCTTAGGGGCCTGGTATAGGTTAGCTTCCTTCGAATCAATTTGCATGTGCCTTGCGCACGTGTGTGTGTGTGGGTGTGTTAGTCAGTGCGCATCCACTTCCGCCAGCCAGCAGGAACACTTGAAATTTATGCATGAAACGCGAATGAATTGGCAGAGAAAATGAAAAGATGCATAAATTTCCGACATGTCGTGCTTTCACCTCCCCGCTGCACAAGAGAATGCCGAGGGGTAATTAGCTGCGCAATCATAATCAATCATCACGGAAGCAAACGCGTCCGCGTCTATTAGCTTCGACAACCAACGTCCGTCAGAGACTTCTGGCACTATGAGAACTTCCCCCAATTGCAGGTGTCTGGCCGATAAATTTGCATGCCATGGGCAGAGGACAGATACTCTTCTCTCACATTAATTAACCAGCCGGAGGAATGTCTGAAAAGAAGGTCGTACTGAGTGGAGAAGTGTCGAAGGCACGTGGCGTTGTGACCACTCATGTGTCCTTTTGTCAGAGGCCAGGACACCTCGACACTTGAACGCCAACCAGTTGATGTGCCGTCGACCCGACGGTAATGCCACTGGCACTGACTGTGACACTTGAGTTCAAGGACGACTTAATTGAATTTAACCAGTCACCGCCACTGTCACCATCAGCTCTTCTCACTGAAGCACCGAGATTTCGGTTGGCTCCTGTAAACTCTCAGGATCATCTAGCCGGTTGAACAACTCCCCAGACGGCTGGCAATTTAAATTCAATATGCTAATCATCTAATTAAGTCCAGAATGCGTTTCTCCCAGGAATTGAGCTGAGCATCCACGGTAGACGACGACCCACACGCAGAGGCAGGCCGCTCCAAATTGTTTTGCTTTTAACGAAGTGCCACCCCACCCGATTTCGAACAGTTCTTCTACACTTCGCTGCTGCTCCCCAGGCATCGGCGTCGACCTCTACCCCATCCCCTCACCATTCCCTGAGGCCATTTGTTGAATGTGCTTTCTTTGCATTTGTTTTTGGGGCGCTTTTTTTTTTTGTTGTTGTCGGGTGGGCAAAACAAAAACAACACGGCGTTGGCCAAAATAGATAACCCAGACACGAGAACGATGTCAAGCGGCAGGAGCTGCTGTCGCGGAGCAAGGGAACGGTGAGACACGTGTTTTATCCTTGAATTCCGATTATAATTGTCGTGTTCGGCCATTTTGCCTTCTCTTCACTTCTCCCCCCTCATGCCGGCGCTTCGCACGCTCCCAACAAAAACCAAGAAAACCTCTCCATTGTCCTCTTATTGTTATTATTTATTGCCGCTTGGATAAATGGTGATGGAAGCCTGTTGTTGTGACCCAGCCCAACCCAGCAGCCACCCCAGCATACCCGGCCACGCCACGCTACGCCATCGATCACAGTTGGAGCTCTTCGATAATTTACTAGTAATGAGTTCGTCTTGGCCCGCCCCCAGTGTCGAATGTTGACCGTTGCTGCGGATAAAATATTTTTAGAACTCGGATTGACATTGAACGGTGGACACGGACGTGGGAAATAGACCCCTGGCGTGCTGAATTAAATTTTTCGATTCTTGAGTGCGCCTAACAGATTTCATTGACGACGTTCGAGGTGGCGGTGGCTGAAAGTATGAGCGACGGCCCGAAGTCAGATGAATTTTTAATGAAATCCCAGGCACTCGCCATGTGGTGGGAGAGGGGGAGGGGGATTGAATTAAAATCCGAATCGGGGTCGAATTCGGTTTTTCGCCGAGAGTTTGAATTTCCTTTCAAACCACAGCTCGCAACTCACTTGACATTTAGCGAAGAGACATTTGTGCGAGATGGGGAAAGGGTCGCGGACTAAACTCGTTAAGAAGCGTTTTACGAGGCCACTTCAAGTCCACATCCATTTGAATCCTGAAGGAAACCGCTCGCTGGCGCTCTTGTGTGATGAGTTCATGATTTGAACCTTGATATTTTCACAGGGAAGGCAGAAGAGAGAAGGGACGTTTCAGGCTCTTACGACGAACAATAAAAAAATACGGCTGCTTATTACCACACTTCGGCCTGCCGTGAAAAGGGCGGGCAAAAATAAAATGAAATTGAAAATAAAATTGGCTTCGATTCGACCCACTTGCTGTTCGAAACGTAACAACGATGGACGCCGATGGGGTATGTCCTTGCGAAGGGGAGAGATTGAGTTTTGGGCATTCATTGCAATTTGCATTTTGGAATCATTTCTTTCGTTTCACAGTTGTGGTCTCAACACTTTTCTATCTGCAGTTAGCCCGGTTTTTTACCCAACAATAGCCCAAAAATAACTTTTCTTTGTCCCAAGTCTTTTCTTCTCATATCTCATCCTAAGATGATCAAAGATCGTATTTGAAGTTGAATTTCTGACGAAGAGGGAGGCGAAAAGTAGCTTGAAACCCCATTTTCGAAACGATTTCGAAAACTTTCTGGACCCAACTTCATTTCAAATCACATCTAGTCCAAGGGTGACTAAGGATAAGCATCTAGAAATTGTTTCATGATCGACAGTATTTCTAGAAGCTGATAGCCAGTTTGCTTTCCATGCAAAACTGAGTGTTTTTTAAGGACAATGAGGTGCGTTGTTCTCAAAAACACAGTTTTAGACCATTTTATGAAAATCCATTTTTTCAACCATTTTTCGTCATCAAAAAACTTGACTACAAATATAAAGTTTGATGCAAAATGTTTGAAAATACAATTTTCGAACGAAATTTTGAAATTTTTGGATCCTAATTTAATACCAAAAATTTTTGTTTCTTCAAATCTAGGCAATTTTTTGGTTGTAGAACGTTGATGGAAAGAGATATGAAATGGTAGCAGACTTCAAACCCCCCATTTTCACGTGTTTTCGAACAACATTTGATTTTTGAACAACAGAAACATTGAACATCCAACCAATGACTTTCGACTAAACACTCTCAAGTAAGGAGAAACGAATTTGAAAACATCTAATCTCAAAAATTGTCCCAATTGGGCTCCAAGTTAGTACGAATTTATATTTTCGTTCAGATTTAACCCTAGAATTATGTCATAACCTTACATTTCTGAAAAGAGTGCTGCGAAAAGTTTCAATTCATTTTGTAAATCCCCTAGGGTGTAATTTTGTCCTAACTCTTTCCTGTTCTGCATTTAGGAAAAGGTGTCTTTAAGAAAAATCCAATAAGAATGCATTTTTTGCATGAGAAGTGATAAGGTTGTTCAAAACTCTGATAGGTGTCGATTTTTCAAAAATTCTACATCCTAATTTGAACGTCTCGTACTTCCCTTTGAAATTACATCAAAAGCGCCGAAAAATTGTCCACAAAAACCGCATTTAAAACCCGAAATAGACTGTCTTAACAGGTTAAAGTGGTTGGAAACCCCATTTTTGAACAGTTTTCTAAACATTTTTGTGAAGTGTTGCATCGTAATTTGAATGTCTCATACTCCCTTTTGCAATAAGACCAAAAGCGTCGAAAAATTGTCCACAAAAACCGCATTTAAAACACGAAATAGACTGCCTTAACAGGTTAAAGTGGTTGGAAACCCCATTTTTGAACCGTTTTCTAAAAATTTTTGTGATTTTTCCTTTTACATATGATATGCCCTGATGTTTCAAGATTAAATTTTTAAAGCAATTTTCAAATTTTTTTAAAGAAAACGTTTATCCGTCTGATCCTTGTTCTCCTTTTCTCTTCCCTTCTCAATGGTGAAATCGTTTTTGAAAATCCCTTCTAGACACCAATTCAATAAATCGCTTTTAATAGCTCAGATTCTCCCTATCCAACAGTTGCGTATCCCCTCCCCGCATCCCGTCACAGGATGCTGGGACGAGTCCTTGTACTTCTTCCTTTTTTTTTTGCCAACAGAACCAATCTGTTTCGATTTCATGTTCAATTAGTAGGCCCCACGTTCCGCAATGTCCACCGCAGGACACAGCCCCGGCCAAAGGACGAACAAAGACCAAGAAAAGGACATGTACGGCCATAAAAAAAGGACACTCGAAAAACATGATATAACAAAAGGAATCGGTTACATACCAATTTGTGGAACATCATACTGGCGCTGTCCCCTCGGCGAGCGCAACATCAACTGGCTGGCTATACTGTGGGTCACGGGTGGTGATCCAATCCCCGAGCGCTTGTTGTTGCTGTTGGGGTGCAATAACTGTTGCTGTGGCTGCTGCTGATTTGCGTTCTGCTGCTGCTGCTGCTGGTGTTCCTGTGCTGTGGCCGACGGTTGAGATGCGGCGGCTCCAGCCTCTACCTTACCAGCAGACCCGGAGGAGGATGATGTGGAGCCGGAGGATGAGGAGTCAGGCTTCGTTGATAGTTTGTCCGGGTTCTGCTTCAGCTGAGTCCGTTTTCTCTGGGATTTCTGTTTGTGTCTTGCGTCGGCGGCGGCTCCACTGTCATGGTGTTCGAAAAGCTCCTGCAGGCCTCTGGGTGCCGGCTCATGGTACTGAGGCGACACAGCCTGATGGTGGATCGGCGGGAATTTCCGGTAGATCCCCTCGCCCCGATTGAAGATATCCTCCATGATCTCGTAGCTGCCGTCGTCGTACCGGTGGTGGTAGTGATCGGGTGGGGAATGCCGGTAGGCTGCGTATCCACCGCCTCCGCCGTCGGCGCCGTCATCCTCGTCAAAGAAGAACGGCTCGCGCCGAATGGGAAACTCGTTGTCCTGGAGCATGGTTAGTGACGAGGGCTGATAGTTAATGTCGTCCACGATGCCACCGCCGCCGCCGCCGCCACCACCTTCGGTGTCGCTGGTGGTCAGGTGCAGGCGGCCGGTTACAATGGGCCTGCCGCGTCGTCCGCCGCCCATGAAGAGCATTCGCTCCGATTCGGCGGCCGCCGCCATCCTCCGATAAGGGTTGGTGCTGTGGTGCTGGAGCGTGCCGCCGGAATTGGGCATGGGTGGGCTGCCGGCGCTACTGCTGTGCTCTGCACTGCGGTCATTGGTCAGATGGAGGGACAGGGTACTCCCGTTAAGGACGCTCAGACAGGCCAAGGTTTGAATTATCTCGCGGATCATTTTGGACAGATCGCTGATGTGTCGTTTAGTCGTGCCTGATGTGGATGATGGTCGTGGACTGGTTATCCCTCCTGGTTCTTTGTGGTTCTCTACTCTCAGTTGCTCGGGATGTGTGAGAAGGAACTTAACATGCTGACACGGATCCTCTTGGAATGTCTAGCCAAGGCTCTCTCTCTCTCTCTCTGTGTCTTAGTTTTGACTCAAATGTACGCCCCGCGGGGGGAAGATGCTTCGCCAGAAATCAGTGGCCGTTGAAATAGGACGAGGACACCAAAAACGATGGGAAAACACAGAAAAGTCGTGAAAGTCAGAACAAAAAAATAGGGGAGCCCTTTCTGCACTTCAACTGAATGGCATCAAGGCCGGGAAACGAGGACGAACGCAACGCAATAATAATGATGGAGAGCAGGGAACAGGAGACTGCGGCGCACTACGGGGTTAATCCACCTGTTCGTCGGAGGTTCGCACAAAATAATGTCTCGCGCACCGAAATTCACTCAACAAAACGAAAAGCAGAAACTTCACTATCACGGCGGCTATTTTCTGGAAAAAAAAATGCACTCCCGTCACTGGCAGAGCACTTGAAACTACTACTCTGCGACGCTCAACCACTTGTTTCGTTGGTCGGGTGTAGCACTGCACGCGACAAATGTCCTCGCAGGACCTCTGTGGACTTTTGACTGACTGCGGAGAGCACACGCACACTTTCTTTTGATTTTCCTTCTTCTTCTCTCGTTCACCACATGCACAGATTTTAGGAATTCACTTTTTTCGATTTTTTTTTTCGAGACTTTTTTGAATTTTATTTTTTTTTTTCTTCTTTTTCACTGCATCCCCTCAGTCACTCGCTCGCACTTTCTCACTGTCTGCACAATTGAAAATTGAAACTACTCTCGATTGACTCGTCGCAACTCGTAACTCACTAGTCGGTGTTGCATGCAATAATTATCCTTGTGGCCTCAGTGACGAGTCCTTTCTACTTTTTTTTTTTTTTTTTTGGTGGGGGGAAAAATCACGAAATCACCGCTCGGCTTGGTGCCTGCTACCGCTGTGTCGGTCGGTCGTACTGGACTGCGGGCTGCGGGCCACTATGACTCTGACTTAACGCAGATCGAGGGGGTTGGTAGTTGCACTAGAACCACCCTGCTGGGGGGCCAACCTGGCCATGACGCGGCACAGCAACGGTCGTCTTCTTGCTGACACTGTCGCTAAAATCGCTTTTTTTCGTGGGTGGGTTGGTGGTTTCACTGGCTATTCTCTCTTATCACAGCGCGCACCAACAACAACAACAACAACAACGACACAAACCGAAGAATACTCTGTGGATAGTCCGTGTGAGGTGTTCGGTCGTCGAGTGGTGTATTGTTCGTTCGTTAAGGGATGAATCGCGAATGATTTAACGTCGGGCACCTTCGGCAAGGATATCCTTTCTCCGATGTGAGCACAAATTTCTTGTTCTTGTGGCTCTGCTTTTTCTCTCCGTTTTGTTTTGTTGCTTTCGAACATACACAGTCGAGCTGGCCTGCTCGTCGTCGTCTTTGTGTCTGTGTGTGCGGCTGACTGGCTGGCTGGCTGATTCCTGCTGCTACTGCTGCTGATGGTGCTTCTGCTGCGGCTGCTGCTGCTACTGCTGTGTGTACCCGCAACGACGACTACACAACACAATGTCACCGATGGCAGGCAAAAGGATATTCTCCTATCCTTCTGCTGCCGGTGTTGAGGTATTCTCGTCATCGTTTTTTTCTCCCTCTCTCTCATTGTTGCACCATCTCTTTCACTCTGATGGCTTCCTCTCTTGTTTCTCATTTTTTTCCACTTCCAGTTGGTCATGTGTGCGTGAGTGGAGAACACTGTGTGGGAGTAGTGTTCATCGGGGTGGTTCATTCTGCTGGCTCCGTGACGACAGACACCGCGCTTGTGTCTGTTGATGATTTGCAACGATGACAACATTCTCGGGAGAGCACCAACAACACGATTCAATTTTTGGCTGGCGCTCTCCTGTTCTCTCTGAAGAGTTTTCAGGGCGAACAAGAAGCAAAACAAACAAGAAGGAAGTGGCCGCCGTACTCAAAGCACTCCACGCTCACCTCGCCCCCGCATCCACCCCTGACGGGCGCACTCTGCGAAAGCTCAGCGCATGTCCTTTGGCGCGACATCAACATCTGAGAGCCACATCGCTCGTACATGCATGTGTGTACTCCTCTTCGTAGTCGTCGTCGTCGTCGTGGTCGTCGTCGTTGCCGTTCGTCGAGCTCAGTTTGTCGCGAAGTTCCCCTTTGGCCGACTACTAGCCGTAGTCCTTCTCCTCATCGTCGGATCGAGCTTTTACGGTTCGCATCAGCCGATGGTGGGTGCGCCACCAGCAGCCGCCCACGCACAACTGTGACGTAAACGTAAGCCACTGTGTATCGAGCGACGGTGGCTGCTGATGGCTGGTGCTGGAACTTTAAATTTTCCACCGTCGCCGCTTGCTGGCTGGTGACTCGGATTCTTCTGATGGCACTCATTCAAAGAATCCATGACAGTTCGACCGACGGTTCTGTACCAGGACGTAGCGACGGACAACGGCAACGACAAAGTGAAATGCGAGGACCACTATCAAAGTTGTTACGAAATAGCGCGTTCTCAGGATATGTGAGCGGAGAAGGACACGAAGGGCAAAGGAATTGTTTTGAATTTCCCCAAGGAGTTGACGATGGTGCGCCGAAGAGTGTGAGCGGGTAGAAGGACGAAGCAGAAGCATTCATGAAAGCTCATCACTGAACTACCTCACTACAGTGCTTAGTGTAGAAAGGATGCTTAGTAGTTGTGTGTGGTTTTCCCTTCTGACGCCATCTCTCTCACTCACTCTCACTCTCTTCGTCTTCCTTTCCCTCTCCCTCACTTACGCAAGGATACAGTTGCCAAATTCTTTGAAGGATTTCATGTGAAATTCAGTTAAGCAGTCATCCCATCGCCAGGGAGATGATTCTTTGATGACATCGATGCGCATTTGATCGACGCTCTTGGGTGGGGACGGGGGCGGGGGTGGGCGATTTCAATTTCACTCATCAATCATTCAATGCACCGGCACAAGCGGAATAAATCATCTCAATCAGCCGCTCCTTGTGTCCACAACTCAATGCCGTTCCCCTGTACCCCGGTGCGTCATGTATCAACTTTAACGGGCGATAATTTCCAAAAGCGGCCGAGGACACGCATGCTAAACGTCCAATTGGGGGCGCTTTCACTCGAATCATATCCGCAGACGTGTGATTTATTCCCGAGCGGTGATGGGTTCGGTTCTGGGAAGTTGTCGCCTCAAACGACGGCGATATTTGCTGCGAGGGGACACTGTCCCCGTCTGGATGATGAATGAATCTCGACAATGCGACTCTCGGGGGATTCGGGGCCGCTATGAGCCTTGATTTGTTTGATTTGTGGCCGTTTTTGAGAAAATGTCTGCAGAGGAGGTGCGATTGGTGCGATGAATTATCATGTTAGGGGCGAAGTGCTGCAGCTGCAGGAGCATAGGCAAGTGGCTAAACCATGTAGGGAATAGGACTAACGAAAGTTTATACAAAACCAATGTAACAGAGGGTAGAGCAAAGAATGTCGTAAAGGACACTGCGCAGGGGGTATTAAAGACAGAAGGCGAAGCAGCTGCAGTAAAGTAGAAGTGGCTCCAGAGACTGAAGCAGAGGAAGCATAAAGGAAAGCTCCAAGGACTAAGCTGTTGAAGATGACACCAGAGCAGACGGCAGATCGAAAGACTGAACAGAAAAGGTTCCACAGCGCACAAAAGAGGTCATCAGAGTACTCAGGACCAAGCAAGTACACAGAGCAGGATCCAAAAGAGTATCAAGCAGAGGATCCAGAAGGGGTCCGGCAGAGAACAAAGTAGAGGACACAGGACCCAGAAGAGGACCCAGCACAGATCCTAAAAGGAGACCCAGAAGAGGATCCAGATGAGGACCAAGCAGAGGACCCAGCAGGGGACCCAGCAAACGACCGAGAAGAAGACCCAGCAGAGTATCAAGCAGAGGACCCAGAAGAGGACCCAGCAGAGGACCCAGCAGAGTATCAAGCAGAGGACCCAGCAGAAGACCGGGAAGAGGACCCAGAAGAGGATCCAGAGGAGGACCAAGCAGAGGACCCAGCAGGGACCCAGCAAAAGACCGAGAAGAGGACCCAGCAGAGTATCAAGCAGAGGACCCAGAAGAGAACCCAGAAGAGGATCCAGAAAAAGACCAAGCAGAGTATCAAGCAGAGGACTCAGAAGAGGATTCAGAAGAAGATCAAGCAGAGGACCCAGAAGAGGATCTAGAAGATGACCAAGCAGAGTATCAAGCAGAGTTGCCAGAAGGAAACCTGAGAGAGGATCCAGAAGAGCTTCCTGAGCCCAAAGAAACAGCGATTGACATGAGTGATGCTGTCTAGTGTGACGCTCTGTCCGAGTCGTCTGTGTTGGGTGTTCTGCCTTGATGCCTGCATGTACTTCGTTTTACTCTCATTAACCACCAGACCCATTTTAGCCGCTTCTGCTTCAATGCCAGTAAACGCCTCATTGACGGCTCGCTGTGTTCGTCCAAACACGTCAATGTTGTCGGCGTAGGTCAGCAGTTGAACGGACTTTTGGAAGATCGTGCGTCTGGTGTTGACTTGTGATCTATCTTCTCAAGAATGATGGAAAAACTCACATGACAGCGCATCGCCTGCCCATTGTTACCGTCGATTGTGGATGAAAAATGGTAGAGGTTGAGTCCACGATGAATCAGGTAACAGATCCTTTTACAAGGAAAACTGTACTCCCGAGCGAGCGTTAAGCGACGGCTTCAAATGGATGTGCACACTTTTGAGCAGGCTTCCGACGCTTAGTCAAACAGGGGGTCTAAGCCTGTGGTACAGCTGGTTTTTCGCTTTCTCATCGAGACCAGGAGTCTTTACATTGGAGGCTCGTCCTGAGGCAATGGAAGATGAACCCAAAATTGTGTTTCCAATGGAAACTTTTACAACTAGGGACACCATTCACTGTCGATGTCAGTATCCAAAGCTCCAATGAAAAGTGGAAGGTGAACGTTTACAGCCACAGGCCAGGGCTTGAATTAGTGGCAATGACCTGAATGACTCCAATCCTCCATCCTTCAATCCTCCAATCCAATCTTCCTCCTCCATCAAAAGGCCAAGATCCGATTGAGACTCTTAAGAGACGTTATCGCTGCTCAGAATCAAAAGTGGCTTTTACAGGCAACGGAGCTACAAACGGTCAAAGGCGGCAAGCACAGTCAATTGCTGCTCATAGGGACGTTCAACGCTTATCGCGACGTCCACAGCCACTGATGGCACACGCGGTCAACGACGGCATATACACCAGATGGCGGCTTAATCAGTCACTGATGATATATGATGACTCGGCGGCACACCGTACGCGATAAATGCTGACATTAGTCGCCTTTGCAACCAATCACGGCTTACGTAGTCAGAGCTAGCTCCTGGAGTACACAAATTGCGTTTGAACTATTTTTTGTGACAAATTCAGTCAACCTAGGTCAGCCCCTTCCATCCAGTTTCGGATCGATTTCGAAGTAGACCCAACTCTGAATGAAACCCCCGCCACACATCGTCCACAACCACACAGCAACTTTATGAATGAATCCTACCCAAGGCCTCCCTCCCCCCCACTCCCCTAAGTGGAAACTGTCTGCTTCCTCGTCCATCGTTAGCTTATCCCTTTCTGTTGGCTTATTGATCTACTTGAGGATTTGCTGAAATCAAACTCTGCTCTCTTCTTAGATATCCTGCTTGGCTCTAAAAATAACATCGAATGACTGCCCATCCACGCTCGCCAGCCCCATCAATCCCAATCGATGATGTAAGCCTGTCACAGGCATGATGTGTGACGATGCTAGATCATGAAATTCGCGGCGCACTGTTTATCCTTTAATCAATTAGCGTGAGAAGGCGATTGGGCCGCCAACGAGGCATCAGAAGTTCAAATCACGAGTAAATATTTAACACAGCCCATTCCCAGCGACCGAATATGGTCCACAAGGGAGCACTTAGTGCCATTATTTCGTTCGGTTCTGACGCAAATATAACTGCCTTCCCTTTTCCCCCGTGTCCTTCGGCAGTGCGTTGGCCAAGGGACACCAGGTCAGAGGCAGAAGTATGCGTCATATAATTGCCTTATTATCACTTGTCCACATCCACGGGTGATGGTTGTTGGCCACTCGCACCACCCTCCCCCCCTCCCCAAAGTGGACATTTGTTATCCCTTTTCAGAGGGATAACAACAAAACATTAAATTTATTAGCTCGTCTCAAATTTCCCAATGGAGAGCCAAGGAAGCAGGACGAAAACGGAGGTAAACGGAGGAGCAAACGGAGGCAACGGAGGACAAACAAATTGTAGGGACCGGCTATATATAGCCACACCACACACTTGTGAGTAAATTTTTTGTTTTTTCTGTTGTTTCTTCGTTGCCGCCGCCCGCCGACACGCAGAAGATGACGATGACGACGACCCCACCACCGCCATCCACACACCATGCCCGCAGCTGAATAAATCGAATTTCAATTTCAGGACCAAGAAAACCAAAATCAGCTAGTAACAAGAGGAAGCGAGGAAATCGTAGAGGAAACCGAAAAAAACGAACAGAAAGGACTGTGGTTGTGTACATTCTTATTTTGCACTCTCCTCGTTTTTTGTTTTTTATTGCCCTTGTGTGGTGACGACGAATGGGCGACGAGCGGGCGACGAACGTGGGGGCGGTGCAAATTACTTTGCCATCAGATCATTTGGTTTTTTCTTTCGTATTTCGGCAACAGGATACAGGATCAACGCGCACAAGCCACCACTTAACTGGTAATCGAATGGAAATAGGTGTCCGCCCACAAGCCCACACGCGCAACCGGGCCGATTGGTCCTTGAGATGTTGGCCAAGGGTCCTGAATGCATGCACCTGGCACTTTGATGTCTGCCTATGCTCTGCACTCAGTTGTACGTGATGCGAATAATAACAAGCCGGTTAGTGAGACTCAGTGACGACACTCAGGATGACGGCGAGGCGCGAGACAGCTCCTTTACCCAGATTGTTGTCACTGTGCTGTTGCTGCTTTCTGAGCGGAGCAATTCAGCGGAGCTTTTGTGATTAGTTTGAGGGTATCTCTTGTGTTGTCCTCATTGTTCTTGTTGACTCTGCAGGGCGGCGGTACGGTGCTCAGCCAACTCTGACAGAGTTCAAATGTCCCCCAGAATGCCAACAGGATCAAGTATTTCGAAAAGTCCTGTGAATTTTTGCAGAAATTTGTATATTATTGGCGGTGACCTTCAAGGACGACTTATGATTTGGGGGAATTTAAAGTTGGTTCCTGGAAGAGATGCGATGGAAGGCGGATTGAAGTTCATTTCGTAGAATCACACCAGGTCCTGCTTTGATTACAGATTCAGACATGTGGGCGCAGCTTCTAGCTGGTGGGAGGGGGTTGCGTTTACAAAAACGTGCCAGGTGTTCGGCTAGTGAGGTTCAAAGGGAGGTACATATTTTAAAGTGCTTGAACTTCTAAATGTGGCTTCCTTAAAGACTTGACAAATGATTCAGTTCTATAGGGTTCTTTGAGAAGGGACCTTCACTTGAATTTGTCAGCTTTCAGAGGTGCACTCATGCCAGGTAAGAGACGAGGAGGGTCTTGACAAAAGGGTTGGTCCTTCAAAAACTTTTCAGAATTGAAAGTTCGTGAAAACAATGCAAAAATGTGGACTTCCACTGGGGTTTTCGCCAAAGAATCTTGTCAACTTTCGTGCAGAGCTGAAGTTTGGAACAGTTTTCGCCCTTCTGGAGAGGTTTTCGGTAGCAAATCGTGACGGGAAAGATGTCCTTTTGCAATTTCCTTAATCCATCCTCACAATTGTTGAAGTTGTTTCCTGGTGGTAGTCCAGAAACCTATATTAGGAGTGAGATGAGCCTACTCGGCTTGCCGCTTGCCAGGACCTTGTCACGGTAAGTCTCCGATTTGACTTAGCGGCGAAATTATTCACGGCCACTTCACGCTCTGTCTCGCATTTTCTTTTCCCATTTTCTCTCTTTCTCCTCTTCTTTCTCTCTTTCTCTTGATCAAGCAGTTTTGGAAGGCACATGTTGCCAGTGCCTTTGCCGCGTTCAAGTTGTCCTGGGCCACGAACCAGTCAATACCCATCTAAGTCCTTGTTCAACCCTCTGTGAAGGTTCGTTCCTTTTTAAGATCTCTTCGTCCAAGTCCTCGTCCAAGTCCTGTTGAAGTCCCCGTCCAAAATCTTCATCCAAGTTCGCATTTAAGTCCCCAATCTTGTCCTCGTCATCGTTCCGGCCCCATAAGTGAGCTCAACCAAGTTCCCGTTGAAGCCTACGTCCAAGTCCCCGTTCAAGTCCCCGTATAAGTCCCCGTAAAAGTCGCCGTCCAAGTCCCCATTCAAGTCACCGCCCAAGTCCTCGTCCAAGTCCTAGTCCAAGTCCCCATCCAAGTCCCCGTCCAAGTCCTCGTCCAAGTCCCCGTCCAAGTCCTCGTCCAAGTCCCCGTAAAAGTCCCCGTCTAAGGCCCCGTCCCCATCCGAGTCGCCATCCAAGGGCCCGTCCAAGTCCCCGTCCAAGTCCCCGTCCAAGTCCCCGTCCAAGTCCCCGTCCAAGTCCCCGTCCAAGTCCCCGTCCAAGTCCCCGTCCAAGTCCCCGCTCAAGTGCCCGTCATCGGTTGGGCCCACATAAGAGATCTCAACCAAGTCCCCGCCAAAGTCTTCGTCCCAGTTTGATGCCCCACAGGAGTTCTCACCCAAGTCCCCGTTCACATTCCCGTCCAAATTGACGCAAATTGCCCCCTTCCTGGACATTTAATTTTTGGTGTCACTTTCGGGCAACCAGAATGTGTGCGCTAATTACCAGATGAATCACTCCGTTGGCCAATGGCCGGCAAGGACCGCATATGACCGCTAGCCACTCGCATCTTTTCGGGGCAGCCAGCATGTGGAGTTCTTAAATTTATAGTCGCTCCACAACTCCCTGTGTGCCGTCGTGTAGCGGGGAGGGAGAGAGAATGACTCGCGTAGGGACTGTAGGTCAAGGCAGCTCCGCTCTGTGTAAAGTTTGCGATTAATGAAGGCCTTGCCCTTGAGAATGGGGAATTAAACTGAACTGAGATATACGACAGAGCTGGGGACAGCCGGAGTGAAAGTAATGCAGCGCCTTTGGGGCGTCATTAATGCTGGAGACGGTGACGAGATTGTGTAGACTGTCTGAGCTGGGCGATTAAATGTTACAGAACTCCTCCTGAAAGAAGATGGCGCTAGTTGGAGCACTGCACGAAAAGAAGACCTCAGCTACTCCCCTGGCATCAACTGACAGCAGAAAACTGCGTTTAATGGCATACTTAGCATGCGAAGCTCGCGACAAGCACAAACCACCACCCACCCTCCAACCACATTGCGATTTAATGCCACAATCTCATTTCGTCTGTTGGATTACCGCGGCATACATATCCCGATACAATTGCCTCACGCGCCCCTCTCATTGGCGGGGCGTAGAGCAGCGGAACAACCCGAAAATTTGTCGCCACATCTCCGCCGGATCATTCACTCGACCGACCAACCGACTTGCCTCTACCCCACCGAGCTGCCAGTGCCAGTCATTCATCTCGCGCCGACTGTTAGGTATCGATTCCAAGTCGAGTGAGTTGAGTCGGAATACTGGCACAATTCTGCCAGGCATGGGGCAAGAAATTCTTCCAAATGAATGGGGATAAGGAAGCACACAAAGCTTTACACGCCACAAACACAACCATACAAGGCAGAGCAGAGCCCATGATTCTGCTTGTGCTCCTTCCGTCCGGATTCATGAATTCTTTCGCATTCAACCGCACTCGTGGCAGGCGGGGCAGAGCACCACCAGCACCAGCACCAGCACCAGATTCAATTTACGTCATCACTTTACAACCGGTGACACATTGCGGTGGCAGCACCGAAACGACAATGAAGCAACGGAGCACAGTCATGGGCAGTGGCAGGCAGCCGGAGAGACGAAAAATAAGCAACGAGGCACAAACGGCCTTCACTGGTAGTGGTCGTCTCCGTCTTTGCTGTGTCTGCGCCTGTGTCGGTAAGTGTGGCTGGCCTCTCTTCCTGTGCGAGTGTGTGCTGTGCTTCCTTGGCTTGTGCGTCAGACAGGAATCATCTGGTGTAGACTCAGTGCACACGGTGTGTAGCCAACCTTTCAGAGCAAAAGTCTGCCTGCCTGCCTGCCCGCCTTCCCACATTGTGCCGATGCTGCTCATCCAGCCACTTTGTGAATGGAAATAAGAAGCTTTTCACGTGTGCCGTCGTCCTCGTTTTGTGTTGCTGCGGCAGCGGCGACGACCTGTCTGTGTGGGGGTGTACGCGCAGTTTACTCTCACCAGATGGAGCTAGCACACGGATTAAAGTGGCACAGGGATGAGAGGAGGAGAGGAAGCAAGTAGCAGGAGCAGCTCCCTCGATTGTCACATGTCACTCAGTTGACAGGATTAACATATTTTGTAGCACTGTCGCTGTCGCCTGCCGCCTGTCCCCAGGACGCCCACAAGTGCGAGTGCGGATTCCGCTGGAGAATTTCAATTAAACTCCCGCATGTTGCTGTCAAATGAATGCGCATACTAATTGCCATCGTCGGCGAAGGTAACGACGACAACAGGATGCGACGCACGACGTGGGTGGCAGTGGATCAAATTAGATCGTCAATGTCACCGGTGAGGTGCTGCAGTGTCTTGACCGCACAGCTGAGGAAATTTCGACAAATCCTTGCCAATATGGTGTCAGCCTGCTAATGTTAGGCAATGTGAAGGACTTGCGAAGGGATGGCGGAGCTCTTCTTTGAGTGAAAGAAGGGAAGACAGTTCTCTGAAGAGGCGAGCTGGTGGGAAAGGGCATTCGAGAAGTAAGGATTCATGAGAGATCAGAGGCGTTTCCTGCGCTTTACGACTTGACTGACCACTCCAGGGGGTTGGCATCATGACTGTAGGGTTGGTGCAGGCAGCCGTGAAAGTGACCTTAAGAAGGCAACTGTTAGACATTTTAAAACGAACACATTTAAGCGCTTATCGGCAAGCTATGACACCTCAAGGAAGCTGCGTCAGTTAGAGTCAAGTAATCGTCTGTATCAAAGCCGAGAAAAGGATCAAAATCTATGCTCAGTCCCACCACCACCCACCAAAACTCCGCTCCAATTGTGCGGTGGAACCATCTGAATAATTCACAGGTTCACGCTGCAAGTCCTATTCCGTCAATAATTACAAGAAAGCCACGCCCACCCAGGCGCCCTCGAGATTAGATTCTCTTTCAGGTCCAACGAACATCCCTTCCTCGCCTCCTCCCCTCTTAGGATCGCTTACAAACTCAACATAATTGCACGGGGGCGGCTGGCTAATGGGAGTGCGGCCACGACACAAGGATGACGACGACGACGAGGGCGACTAGGACGACGAGGGCGACTAGGACGACGAGGGTGACTAGGACGACTAGGGCGACTAGGACGACTAGGACGAGGATGACTATGATGATGATGATTACGAAGTCCATTACAAAGGGGGGCGGCCGCACGCTGGAGCAGAGGCGGTGGAGGCCACTTTTTAATTTATGATCCCACACGATTCCCTGAATAATGATTCACCGCACAGTCCTCCGCCGAAAGTGATGGGGGCGCAACACGTAAACGAACACGTTCGGGGTGAGTGTGAACCGGTGTTTTGTTGATTTACCCTCACATCCGATGTCGACGAATCTAGGCCAAGAACACGTGTCGGCCTAGTGCTTCGGCCAGGGGTTGGCTACTCATCACAGACAATCGCCACACCAACGAGGGGTGATCCAAGGGACAGGAGCGTCCGGATTGAGGGTGGAAGTGTGTAAAATACCGTCGATGTGCGTGTGTCGTCTGATTGGCATTATGAATGGAAACCGGTTTGGCTCGCTTACGCACGTCCATTGGCACGTTTTACACGCCCACCGCCGCGACCTTTTGCAACCGAAAATACTTGACTTGGGCATGGCCTTTAAATAATCGACGGTGTTCGTCAACAGTCGAGCAGCCTTCCACTCGGATGCGTCTTCGTCAATGAAGCTGTAAATAGCTTGGCTCGCCTTCAAATTTAAACACGAACGCGAAACTCTATTCCTGGACCGCTTGATGGGGCGAAATGTCAGCTGAAGCACTTGACTTGGCACGCTGGCGGTGAGGGCTGGCTGCCTGCCGCATCTCGATTGAAAGCGCTCCCGCTCAACGCAACTCAACTCAGGCTCAGCCAGCCTGATTGTCATTCCAGAGCAGTGCTCTTCAATCTAGTTAATGTCAGATCCGGTGTCGTCGTCATCGTCGCTTCCGGATCATAGTCAATCTGATAGCGTAGCCACCACTAGCCTACTCAGTAGCTCACGCTGACGGTGATGAGGGCGACCCGGGGATGTGCACGTCTGCGGCATTCTAATGAGTTCCACCGAACCTGATTGGACCCCAATCACCCAAGCTTCGCAACTGAGGATGATTATTTATGTGAGCCATCCACCCCCCCCCCCCAGCCATTCCCCTCCCCCTGCTCCGATCCAATGGTTTAGCCCGCAGTGACACAAGTATCGTCACTCGTGCCATGCCGTCGTCGTCTACGTCCTTCTCGTTGATTTAATGGAAATTTATTTTAAGGGAACGAATATTATTTTAATCCTTAGAGAGGGCATCCCACATCGTGCACACACACACACACACACACCACTACTGCCGCCACCGCCATCGCATCCCCTAGTCACCACAGAATTGAAGTCGGCCAGAGTCGGAGTGTTGTGCTTGCAAATGAGTAGGAGAAAGTGGATTCATAGAAACTATGGCGCCTCTCAGTGGGGCTGTCGTCATTCACACACACACACACACACACACCCTTTCTCCCTTCAATTACGTACATACACACACACACACATACTAAAGCGATATATCCTGTTCCTCTTCAATGCATTTTACACATCCGAGCCGGGTGGAGCGGTGGCGGAGGGATTCATAACTGAGAGACAATCGCCCACAACAACAGTTGATTTGAAAGTGACTCCATTCAGCAGAGTGGCTCCTCCGGAAGAGCTGAAGAACAAGGGGGAATGAGAGAGTTATATTTAATTATCGAGTGGTGGGGGGGAGTAGGGAAGGAATACAAATTCTGCTGCGGGGGATGCGCCGCCATTTGGAAATGGAGGCGAAAGGTCTGGCTGTCGTTATTTCTTTACTTATTTTTCTCTGTCAGTTGTCTTCTCTCTTCTTCACTCTCTCTCTCTCTCTCTTTCTCACTCACATACACACACTTGCTTGCTCATCTAGATTCATTCATAAAAATTCTGTGACATGTGCTTTGTAGCACGGGCGGAGGGATGAGAGGAAAAACCACGACACCGCCGAGGATAATAAATTCATTTTCGCTGCCTCCGGCCGACCGAAGGCCAAGATGTTGTGTCCAATGTTCGGCGGGACGTTGGGTGACGAAATTTTTTGGGACTTTCTATTTTTGGCTTTTTGAATTGCCTTAGAGTGGGGTTTATTTGGAGGATTGGACATTTTTGATTTGGATGAACTGCACGTTCAGGCGGAGACTAAGATGTGTCCTTTGCTTTAGAGAATGGATGATTCAGGGATTTTTGATCTCCAGTGAATTGAGTCGAAATGAGACCCTCTTGACAGGCAGAGATTGACTGAATTGAAATCTGTCTGAGAGTAGAGGGGCTTGAAATGCAAGAACAACAGCCATTGGTGCAGCTATCCTGAAGCGAAGCCTTCAGCCGCGGAGTGCCTTTAAAATGAAGAAAGCGCGCGAAGCGCGTTCTTTTTAAGGACTAAACCTTTCTAATCGATTTTCGGGCAACCTCACTTAAAAGACTGCTCAGGTCGGATAGTTTTCCCGTGCAGAGTCCTTAAAGAAACACCATCGACGGACCTACAAGCCCGTACAGTGCTCAAAGGTCACTCTTTTCCAACGCATGCCAGACAGTCGTCATCGTAACCTTCCTGAAGTACCACCCTGGCCGCCAACTGCAACCACATCTTTGTCTTTCCCCATTCTTTCGCCACGTGAACCTGCACACATCGCCCACAGATCACCTGCGTGCCTTTCAGAGATTCATGGCCTGAATCTCATCACCCGTGGCTTTGAAGGACAAAGCGTCCGCTCAGTGTTTGAATGCCATGCATTCCCGTAAGTCGTCCGTCGATCACAGCCTCGTTTCCCATTGTCGACGTCACGTCTTGGGAATTCATATAACCGAGATCTCCCCGCCCTCACCAAAGGGATGTATCTGGCTCACGCTGGGTCTTATGTAGAGCTGCAGATCCGCCACGGGATAGCCTCGTTACGGCCACCAACAACAGTTGCAATTGTGCCCACCGCACCCGTCATCAGCAAAATCGATTGCTTGTGGCTCTCTTCCGAGAATCCTATTCCCCATTTCACGGATGCATTTACGCAGCTTGAATAGCGGTGCGGAAGGCCGTGGAATTTTACATTCAAATTCGGTAGGAATGTGCGTCCTCGTTGATTCAGTGCTGTGCTGACCTTTTCCACCACAACTCTGTGAATCACTACGCAATACAAACAGAGATTTGAAGTTGTCCCTCTCCGGTGCAGACAGAGAGTCTCGAAATGTATCGAACTCTGAATGACCAAATTCTGAGTTTCGTCATCATGTTTACACACAACCAACACCAACACCCTGAACGACCCTGATGATGATGATGATGATGATGATGGTGATGGCTATGAAGTGGGACGAACGAATCGATTGCGAGGCTCCATTATTCCTCGCAGCGGCCACCTCAGTGGGCTGGAAAAGGAGTAAGTGCTCGCCGTCAATGAAACACACACGTCGCTGGACCAAGGATGAGTCACACGACGTGGCACGAGAGAATTGAAAAATCCTTGACTGATAACATTTTGAACAGAAGATGCTGCTGCTGCTGCTGCTGTCTTGCCAGTTCCTTGGGCGCCTGGGCATGTGGGCCGAAGAATAGTTGGCGCTAGTTCAAAACACATAAAATTTATAAGGCCACGTTGATTCATGCTCCACCCCCACGCTCTGTTACTCCCCCGCTGAAAGTGGAGTTTACTACGCGAACTACGAAATTTTGTATTTTCTGCAAATTAATTTTCTTCTTTGAATGAACATCGCTGTGGGCGGTTATTGATTGGATTGATCCTGTGACAAGGGATGCGAGGCAGCCTCCATCAACACCGAGGGGAGGGGGGGGGGGGTTTGATCTGTCAGCAACACTCTCCAAACCGGATGTTTACCTGTCAATCCTGCGTCTAGGCTGAGCAGTTTAATTAATTAATTCTCCTCCATGCCGCCTTGTGGCGGATCAGTAAAGAAGGCAAAAGTCGCTTAATTTAGCCCGTCTCGTGTCTTTGAGTGAAGGCGCTAATTATAGGACAGGCGTAACTGGTTCAAATGCCACCCGCAAGGATGCGGATTCACTTCTTCCATCCCAGCGTCGCGTCCCACTGGGCAATCGTTTATCGATTGCATTGCTGGAGAAATCATTGTAAACAGCAAGTGGACAACATTTACGCGCCACGTTGGATTACACACGCCCACCCGGCGGTGGCACCACCGGCACCTGCAGTCGTTACAAGAGCTCGACGAGCAGCGGGGGGGTGGGCACAAAATAGAACCAGCAGTAGGAGAATGATAATTACCCGCGCAAAGTGAGTTCACTTAAAAGTAGCGCTTACGCGACGCCTTGCAGAGGACCAGTCGGAAACGGAAAAACTAGATCCCACGTGTATTTGCTCGGAGCTCGTCAATCACACCGCCTCCCCCTACCGCACATCCTCTTTCAAGCCGTTGGCGTATTTTTTGTTGTCGGTTGAGAATTAAATGACTTGACATTTTCCCACTCCCATTTGTTTCGTCCTGCCCCCGCACTCATACACACACACACACACACACACACAAGCAAAGAGAGAGACTGCTGCTGCACTTTGGGCAGCGGTACACACGTCAGTGCTCTCAAGTTGAAAGTCGAATCGGACATAGCGACAGCGAGATTCGTTGGGAGTGCATGCGTGCACACAAATCAAGGAGCTGGCCAAATGCCGTCTGATTCACCACAGACGCCAGTGTCGCCACGTTCGGAACGGTGCCGACGTCGCCATCGCCTTCATCGCCGCCACTATCTGAGGGAATCGTCATCGTCATGACTCTAGGTTCCAAGTGGAGTCTGTGTGGGAGTCTGTTGGCTGTTGGGAAGGGGGAAGCTATCCGCCTACGCTTTCGATTTCTATCCCTTCCCCCTTCCCCTCTCTCCGTCCTCCTTTACGAATCTGGGCAAAATGACACCATCCACACCACCGCCACCACCCCCTTCGGAAGCTAATTTCATTGACAAACTCTCCACACACACACACATACACACACACACAGAGAGCCGGTCAAAGGACTACACACATTTCGATGGCGGCACAGGCAGTAGGCGGCAGGGAGATCATGTTGCGATGGGCGATGAGCCATTTTATGGGGTTCAGGACATTTTCAGCTGTAAACTGCGTCTTTTAGCGGTTAACTTAGTCCTGCGCTGGAATGTTGTGGTCGTCGACAAGGAGACTCATATTAATTCCGCCCCCCCCCCCTCCCTCCCAGCCTGGATCGGATTTCATTGTGGGAATCCCACCACTCTCTCCAAATTTAGCAGCCTTGAACTTCGCTTCGGGTGGTATTTAATCGATTCAAGGGAGGCGGGCGGTCGTCTTCGCATTGATCCACCCTGTGTCGGTATTGCGTGGAAGCAGCTGCGAACCGCGTCATCAATAACTCTTCTCGATGCACTCGAATGTTTGGACAACTTTCTTCTTCAGCAGGCGATGCTTCATTAACTCACTTCATGGTTCACATGCAAGCTCAACATAACCCCCCCCCCCCCCCCACCATCCTTTCCATCACAGGATTGCGAACAACTTGCGTGTGCTCCGAACTTTCTGTAAACTCCTGTGAAACTTCATACCTCATGTGACCTTGGAAAAAAAAACACTACCACTACACACACACACACACGAGCAAAGGTGTCACACACTCCTTCCGTGAAATCCAAGACGACACCATTAAAAATTTCCAACCCACTAAGCTGCCATCATTTCAGATTTAACCGCAGCATCCTTTCACAGGCGGAGGCGGATGGCGACCATCACCTTCATACGCTTTTATATTATAAATAACGGACTTAATGTCCCGACAGGACACTAAATTCCGTTCTCTCACGTAGCGCCGTGGTCCCGGTCTCAGGTAGCAGCCCACAGACCAAGTCGAAGCGGATTCGAGACTCGAGAGCCTCGTCCTCATTCAAATTTCATCAGAATAACACCCGGCTGCCACACCCGGTGGGGGGGGGGGAGGGGGGTGGTGCTCCCCCTACCATCACAGCGTTAGGGAATAGGTTTCAAGAATCCCGTGCAACATGATACTTTATTCAAGGGACAACAAACCATCCATCCATCCGATGGAATCCTGTTCGTCGTCCTTGCATGCATTGATCTAAGGCTCCTAGTGGGGTGACAGGGTGACGGTGGAATACACCGCAATTTGTACACCTTCCACCAGGTGGAGGATAAGGTTGCGCGTGTGTGTGTGAGTCGTCACCCGGGAGATGAAAATCAAATAATTTCCGTTGGCCTCGTTGTTATCGACCGCAGGCTTTGAAGGACCTGCTGCCGGTGCTGTAACGTAAGCCTAAATGGTCGGTGTCCGATAATTATTTGGTCAGTCTTATGTGGCGGTAAGCTGAGATAGCGTTGCGGCCCGCCGCCTCCGGTGGTCTTACGTGAATCCTAGATGAATGGAATTATCTCCTGGTCGCTTGCAATGACCTTTGAAAGGCTCATTTGACAGAGGGATTGTCTCCACAGAATTATTTTCATCCCGAGGCTATGAAGCCGGCGGTGGTGCACCTTCTCTGAAGGGAAGACTCTGGAGAGGAAACTGCTGTCTTCGAGGGAGACGAATTCTTGTCTTGGGAAACACTCTTTGCCCAGGATGAGAAAACATCTTCTCTTGCAGTGTCCAAAGTGCAATGACTTTCGAGGCGTCAAATTGTTTGTTTCTGCGGTCAAAGGGCAATGTCTGATGGTTTGTGGGAGCATCAACCTCTTAGTTTCTGGAATTCAGTGCAGCTGAGGGCGTTAAACTGCTTCTGGAGATGTCTGATTGTTTTGTTTCTTTAGTTTGTCGTTCATTTGAGACGCGTCGTGTGATCAGGGTGAATGATTTGAAAGGATAATGTGTAAAGACTTCAAGGGCATCAAGCTAGCTGGCACTACGAATTGGCCTCAACAGCCTCTGGCCTCGAGAAACTCTGGCCTAGAATTTCCATTTTAACTGTGGCTTGTTCTTGTTAATGCGCATGCGCAGCTCTGACACTTCCATACCTCTGCCCTGGCCCGTAACTGAACTAGGTTTAATGAAGCTCTCCGTTTCATCTGCCTCACTAAGTTGGAGTCTATTTGCTAATGCCAAGGTTTGTCAAGGCCGCAGATTGCCAAGACCAGAGTTTGTCGGAGCTCGAGGTTGTCGAAGCCAGAGGTTGTTGAGGACAGAGTTTGTCGAAGCCAGAGTTTGTCGAAGCCAGAGGTCGTTGAGGAAAGAGTTTGTCGAAGCTAGAGGTTGTCGAAGCCAGAGGTTGTCGAAGCCAGAGGTTGTCGAAGCCAGAGTTTGTCGACGCCAGAGGTTGTCGAAGCCAGAGTTTGTCGAAGCCAGAGGTTGTTGAGGACAAAGTTTGTCGAAGCCAGAGTTTGTCGAAGCCAGAGTTTGTCGAAGCCAGAGTTTGTCGAAGCCAGAGTTTGTCGAAGCCAGAGTTTGTTGAAGCCAGAGTTTGTCGAAGCCAGTGTTTGTCGAAGCCAAAGTTTGTCGAAGCCAGAGTTTGTCGAAGCCAGAGTTTGCCGAACCCAGAGTTTGTCGAAGCCAGAGTTTGTTGAAGCCAGAGGTTGTTAAAGCCCGATTTTGTCGAAGCCAGAGGTTGTTGAGGACAAAGTTTGTCGAAGCCAGAGTTTGTCGAAGCCAGAGTTTGTCGAAGCCAGAGGTTGTTGAGGACAAAGTTTGTCGAAACCAGAGGTTGTTGAGGACAAAGTTTGTCGAAGCCAGAGTTTGTCGAAGCCAGAGTTTGTCGAAGCCAGAGTTTGTCGAAGCCAGAGTTTGTCAAAGCCAAAGGTTGTCGAAGCCAGAGTTTTTCAAAGCCAGAGGTTGTCGAAGCCAGAGTTTGTCGAAGCCAGAGGTTGTCGAAGCCAGAGGTTGTTGAGGACAGAGTTTGTCGAAGCCCGACTTTGCCAAAGCGAGCGTTTGTGGAAGCCAGAGGTTTCTAAGGACAGAGATTGCGAACAGCAGAGACTGAGGAGACAAGAAGCTGCCAAAGCCAGAGGTTGTCGCCACTATCACCCGTCCAGACCGTCGAGTTCCTCTTGTATGCGAATGTATTATAATTGCATGGAATTTGACAATTTTTTGGAGAGTTTTTCTATGCAGTTGTTGCTTAAAGGTCTCGTCGCCTTTTCCTTTACGCATAAGCCAGCCGTCCCTCCTTGTCTGGATATTACCTCTGCAGCCGTGTCTGCTTCATCTCCCATTCGGCGGTTCACTCCGAAGCGGTAGAAGACTTTCAGGGCATCAAGCGTTCAACCTCTTTAGTAGCACAAGGTCCTGTCGAGACAGCTGGACACATCACATTCGCGAAGTATCTGAAGTACGCGTGAGCGCCTACTCTCAAGCTTGGCAGCAAACAGATTTCACGGGCATAGTCGAGCTTGTGGAACTTTTCCCCATGTCCGCTCCAGATGGCTTCTCAGTTGACCATGTAGAAGGCTCCCTCCAATTTGACGATGTACTGAAATTGGAAAGGATTCGGTTTCGTCATTCTCTAGTCCAGATGCCGCTCCAGCTCTTACACTTTCTTATGTTTTTGCCTGCGAATCCAAAAAATGAAATCTTTCGCTTCTGGATATCGCGGAGCCGGTTTCCTGGCTACACGGATGTTTAGGAACAGGATCTGTGCCAAGACATCTACTGTGACGGGTCTTAAGACTGTAATCTGAATTTCTGTTGGAGAGGTCCTGAAAATGTGAACTCAGCGCAGAATTCCTTTCCATCGGTTCTGCAGCCATCCTTTAGCTAAGAACGTCTCATTTTCATCCTTTAGAGAAGACGTGGATTGCTTGGGTGACGGCTTTTAGGAGCTCGCTGAGGAGGTGCGAAAGTTGTTCCCGTCTTCCCTGCAACCAAGGCGCCAAACCAAAGTTCCTGAAAATCATGACACCTCAGGAAGTTAAGCTGCTTTCAAAAATGTCTGATTTAATATTGGAATCCCGCCTCTCTGAGACGGAGGAAACAACCAGCAGCGTTCGACAGGTGAACACGTCCAATTCGGATTATTGTCCATCAACGAGAGAACACACAGTTCAGCTCGTCCCTGTGAATCTTAAGGCGACCATGTATCTGCCTTGTGTCTGGGGTGGGTCCAAATGGGACCGAAACGATTCTGTTTCCGGCTGGCATTGGTCTGCCTGACTCCGGCTATGTATGTAATGGCTCTGCCCGAGTCTGTGGGTGAGTTCGGGCAACTGGTGGCAACGAAGTTGATGCTGCATGCCGACAACGAGCTCTGCAGCCAGCACATTTGTACATTCATGCGGTTATAAATTGGAAGTTATGGTCTAGAAACAATATCCGTTCGTTATTCACCGCCGTTACTGCCACAGCAGTCGTCCTTTGGAATCTACTCTACCATCTTCGTCCTTCGAAGGGGAACCCAAGGTTCTCTCTCTCTCTCCCTTCGGGCGCAGTCATGTGAAGCCGTTATGTCGGTCCCTATGCTCTGGTGAGAGTAACAGAAAAAAAGCAATTTCGAAAATTGTGTATTTATGGAAGGCTACCACCGCCCGCACCCTGACCATTAGTAACTTTATGATTTGTTCAGTGCATCCACGTGCAGTGCCGTAGCCAGTGTGTCGTGCAGGACAAAGTGCCTGGTCGTGGTCCTGGGCAGATGGCTCTCGGCTTTCCGACTTTGGTGCGTGCCTGAAATACAGAATTTCAACCCACTGTGCTGGCTTATCGGTTGATTTTGTGAAAGGATGCTCTCTGAGCGTTTCACTGAGCGCTTAATTGATGTCATTGCGCTTTTATGGGTCCATTGTTCCACTCAGAGACCGACTGGGCACTTTGTAGACTTTGCATACTCGGTCCTTCGCCATCTGAACCATTCCCAGGACCGCAACGTAATCTGATCGCAGCAGTTTATGCAAAGAACTCTCAGAAGAAAGTGACTGATCCGATGCGTCAAATTTTCATTTATCTGATCAGGTGTTCCTCGTGCTTAATGCTAGGTGCCGTGTGTTGCCAGAGGGCGTGTGAATCGGATCCGAGTGCATTGTCAGCATTATTTCTGGAAAAATGCCAGCATTCACCCTGAGAGCAAGTGAAATGAAAATGTCGACTGTCTTCGATTACACGTGCCAATTGTCATCGCTCCCTGCTGGCCTGTGTGGTTCCAATCACGTCCTGGATGCCTAATCAGACCCTCAGCGGCAGGATCCTTCATTATTTTCTGAACAATAAATATCTGTCCACAGAATCAGTCGTCGCCCCTTTGACACTCTATCATGCACGACTCAGCGGATTCGAAGAAAAGCTCCCCCGTGACCTTTGCTTTCACCATTCACATCACTGCTCGGGGCATCGTGCCGCATTGAAAGGACACCGACGACACGGCGTGAAGCGACATTCGTCAAGCGTTCCCCCACCCAATTTGTGGATGGACAAAAGCAGCGCCGCTCTCTCCCAAGTCAAACGGTGACGGGTAATCATTTTCAGGACTCATTAGGCAACGTCAGCGGTTACTTATCACATTACACTTCGTTACCACGCTCCACATGCTCCACTTGGCAGCGGTGGGCGATCGCTGTGTGGTTGGGGTTTGGTTTGCTTTTAAGTCTCGCATTGAATTCGCATCCCCTCGTGTCTAATCATCGAAGCGGGGCGGCCTTTGACATTTTCCGAAAATCCCTTGTCTTTGGACACCTCAAACAGAACAAAAATGGGTGAAACGGGGGCCGTGGCAGGGTTGTTCTGCAATTGGGGTTTCCCTATGCGTTGGGGGAAAGTAGACGTAGTCGCGCTTCAAGGGCGCACATTCGCTCATTAATGAGCTTTTATCAATCAATTTAAAGTTCATCGCACACACATGTGTGTTCTGGCACTCGTGCATGTGTTTGTTTCAGTTGTGTATCCTTTTAACCGTGGGTCACACACTTGTCTGTTTGACTTTCTGCTCTCTTCCCTTAGCGGACAGCCTGACAATGGAATCATGCACCGTGTACGGTGGATAATAGAAAATGAATTAGAGAAAGGACACACACATCCAACCACCCGTCCAACCAGCCATCCATCCATACAACCGTCCATCCAACGTCCCGCGTCTAGCGTGCGCTGTGTCTTGTTGGCAGTGGCTTTGTGTGTTTTTGCTTTTTCCAGTTCCACGGGTGGCCGCTTAATGATCGTCATCACGTTGGCATTGTCTGTCGCCACCTACTGTCGGTTGTCGGCGAGGCCGCTGTTATTGTTGTCACCCCCCCCCCCCCCCCCCCCCCCCCCTCCTTCATACTTCACCTCGCATTGGTATATGTTTGTTGTCAAACTGTGGCGACCTCATATCCTGTTCGCCTTGAGGTGAACAAGTGAATTTCATGTTTCAGTGCAAAAAAAAAACTCACTCCACCCCCTCGCTTCACCTCTCCGTCAGGGCTCTGCACAGCCAGAGGGTACGCGTGGTGGCAGCAATAAAGTGTACGACGTTATCATGAAGAAACTTGCCCCGTTCTTGGAAATGAACAATTTCCTTTAACGGTGTTTGTGGGTTTTTTTCCTGCATTTTTCCGCCCTTTCCCATTTCCCCGTTGTTTGTTTTTTTTATCGCCATCGCCGACGTTAGTTTTTTTTTTTTGGGCTTGATGTGGAAAATTGTGTGATTCGACGAAAGGATTAAATTAAACGTGTTAAATGGTTTCCATTGTTTTTGCTGTGTGTCCCTGGCGCAATTAAGCGTGATGTGACTTGAATATGGATGATTCAGTGGAATCTCACTGGCACATGGACGGTGGATGACGCGAGCAAAGTTGTACAATGTCAGCGGGTGGATTTTGTTCGGAGACTAATGGAATTTTGTGGAACGTTGATGATGGGAATGAGGTTGATGGCTGCTGTTGCGTTGCGTACACATGGGTATGTTGTCCTCATGTTTGGTTGGCTAAGTGTTGTTGTTTTTTACAGAAGCTGACGAGTTATTTGATGTCTTGAGGTTATGGCTTATTTTAAAATGGCACCCGACTGAGAACTGTGTTGCTGCAGGTGATCCTAAGGCCGACTTTTCGGGTATTCAAAGAACGTCTACCCTCAACTAGAGAATGTCAATCGTCATGGAGTCATTATGCGTTTGGCGCCCGACCTTATGACATTCTATCTCTGGTGCCGGTTCTCCATTCTCTGGTGCCCATTACTAAGAACAACCAAAGCGTGATGCTCTCCGAAGTCTTCGTATTCACCGTTGGCATGGCGCCCGAACGAGACCTTTGTACTTACGTTCGACGCAAACTCTCTTCGTATTTACCGTTGGCATGGCGCCCCAAGGAGGCCTTTATACTAACGTTGGACGCCTGGCCTTAAAGTTGGCTTGGCGCCCCACCAAAGACTTTGGTCTACGCTTGTGCTTTCAGTTCTTTAGCTTCACAGTCATCGTTCAACTAAGAAGGTTCGAAGCTTAAAGATCTCAAAGAGTTTGTACTCCTCAGGTCGGGCGCCCGACCGGAGACCTCGTAGCTATGGTTCAGCCTTGTGGCTTCTTCTTCTTGTGACGCTACAATCCGGGGTGGACCTGGGCCTCAGCCCACATGCCTCTCCACCAGCACGGTCTTTCACCAGTTGCGCACTCCAAGTTGATTGAGGTCCTTCTCCTCTTGTGTGCTCCATCTTAGCCTAGGCCTTCCTCTGTTGCGTTGGCCCAGTGCCTCAGTTTCGAAGCCTTGTGTCAGGCACATTTAATATTCCACCAGTTAGTGCTCTAAATTAAAAAGACTAAATGCCTGAGTTTTCTTATCTAAAAATTGGCGCCCGATCAAGGACATTTTCCTTCTTCAAACTACAAAATTTGCCAAAATTGAATATTTCAAAAGTCAATACGTGGTGCCACATCAAAGACTATGTTCCACGCTGATGTGATTTATTCAGTTTAGAGTCTTTTTCACAGCCAGTGGTACAGGGATGGCGCCCGACCGAAGGCCTTGTGGCTATTATTCCATTCTAAATTATTTTTTATTTCCCTAAATCAAGATGACATGAAGCCTGGGTGATCCGAATAACCATTTCCATGCTGCTGGGACATTCTTGGTCTGGCGCCCGACCATGGACTTTCTATTTTTTTTTTAATTTTTGCTACTTCAACCATATAATTTGGAAGCCTTACAATCTCTAAGCCCAAAATCGCTCTTAAAATACATGGCACCCAACCAATGACTTTGTAGACCTGTTGTACAATTTTTTCAGTTTAAGTAAACGTCTCACACGCCTCAACTTTGAACTCCTTCCGTTCCTTCCAAGCTATCCGTTATTTCTCAACCACGCATCCGAAACCCACACGCAAAGTGATAGCACCACTCACCTTTGCGTTTACACTTCCCATCCGCACCCCGTAACGGTTCCATATGTAAACACCTTTTAGAAGACATGGATCCCAGCTCCCCGACCCTCCCAGTCGCGCGCCTACTTTAAATTCCCTCTTCAATTTCGCCAAATATTTCCCACTCGTAGATGCCGCCGCCTCTCCTCTTCAAAATTGACTTCAAAACAGTCACTGTAGCAGCAGCAGCAGCTTCTACACATCTGCGAGGCCGCCCTGCGCCTCGCAGCTTGTCATACACTCATCATCAGTGAAATGGGAAAAAAATTAACACACCACACCGTACTGCTTGCTTGCTGAGGAAGGAAAATTGAATAGAAGTAACACGGGTGCGCTTGACGCCTCAGCGATGTGTCAAAAGCCGCGCTACGCTCTTAAAGTTTTTTTTTTTTTCACACCGCCTGCCAGTCGCGCCATACTGTGAAACCAATCAAATACCCAAACCATGCGTGCGTCAGCGTCCGTCTGGCACGGGATGCTGTCAAGGCGAATAGGCAATTTAGCTGGCAAAAGCAAAAAAAAAAAAAAACAGAAATTCTCGTATCCTTCGAGACCCTCGCGGTGGAGTGGAAGGAGTGCTACCGGGGTGGGGGGAGGTGGGGCAAATGAAATTGGTTTCTTTTATGGGAAAGTTAAGGCTGATGGGGGATTGGAGCGCACGAGGACATATCCTTCACGAAGAGGAACTCGCGTCCGCGACAGGGGTAGGCTAAGACATCAATTTTGGAATTTCATCTTCTGATGGGTCATTCAGTAATAAATCGACGACTGGGCTTGGGACAGCATGGAGAACTGTCATCTGGCAGGCAACCCCCTTCAACAGGTTCCAAGTGGCGTTTGCAGGCTCAAATCTCCACACTGCCCTTGCAATGAAGGGGCTTTAATGCGGTTACTGTCCAAAATGTTGTCTGACTGAAACTCACAACCACTCACTCTGATTATGATCAATTAAGCCACATTCTCATCTGGGACCATGCCTTGCCACCCTGATGCCGCAGACAAACCCACCTTGCAGTGGAATTTAACGCTTAACCAGTAATCAGAGACGTACATGATGCTCTGTCCTTTGGCATTTTAGCAAAATCCTGCAACTGATGTCATGGTGGTGACGGCTCCCTGCGGGGCACCGTACCGTTTCTCGCAGAGCAGTCTTCAGCACCGACAGCCCAAACACGAAGCGCAATCAAAACCAGAGTCGTGGTCATGCCTTCAAAATTGCACAGGAAGCCGGTACCCAGGACATGCTCTACTGATTTTAACATGCAATCAAAAATTGCACACTCACCGTTCCCCACCCTCCAGCCACCCCGGAACGGAACTTGTCCGTTCTTCCAACACCGCATCCTTTCCATTTTCGGCACCTTCCGCCCACCACTGTTGGCGGGGAAAAAATGATTTATTTATTGCCCAAGGTGTTACTGCATGTGCCCCTGTGGGCGGCGGTGTGTTGTGAGATTCTTTAAATCCTCCCCCTCCCCCTCCCAAACCGGATGGAGTTCAACCGAAAAAAAGAACCCACCGCCAACGACTTCGTGTGTGAGATGGGGATGCAAGTGGCTACATAAATCCACGCCCGCGCCTTCGAGCAACCCATAATTTAACGGCTTAATTAGGGCGGAAATGCGCCGAGTCATGGCTGGTGGGGAGGGGGTAGTAGCGTGCGAAACTATGTTGCATCCATCATGCGGCAGCGTAGATTAATTAATTTCCCCTAAGCAGATAGGAAGATGCAAGAAAAAAGACGCCACTGCCACCAGGATGCACGGGATAACATGCGGAAATGTTAAGTAAACGAGCGTGCGGCTGTGACGGCCGCCAACGAAAACGACGACGACGATGACGACGATATTGGGGCCGCAAGGAGGTGGAAAAAGGCAAATGTTAACTCATTAACTCAGCCAACCTCAGTCAGCGCCCAAGTTGTGGCAACAAAGCGGCTGAAGAGTTTTCCGGTTTCCTTGCGGTGAATGCGAACGTTGAACGTGCAGATTTTGTGGTGAAAAGAAAAAGAAACTCGGTTGACGTAACGTACGGGACGCAGGAATCCGCTCTGACGCACCCGGAGACTGAGGGAGGCCGAGTCCGGATAAACGATTGCCGTGCGATAGGTTAATTGGAGATATCGTATGAGCGGTGGCAGGAGGTGAAGGAAGCGAAGGAGGAGAATTCAAACTCAAGTGGATACACAGCGGAAGTGATGCGGAAATCATCATACGCTAACGGCTTAACCTTTGACTTATTTTTAGCAATTGCTTTCGACGCACAACACGGCACACGATGCATGTTTGGCTTCGCTAATGACGGTAACGCTGACGGTGGGTTTGTGTGTCAAAGGGGCACACCACCGTGCATTCCGTGTGAAATTCACTACCGTTAATGACATGCAGAGACTTCAGACTGAATCGTGGCAAAGAGTTGGAATGCTTTGGAGCTCTCTTCAAGACATCTTCCTGCGTTCGTAGACGCAACCAATTGACGTCAGCAGTGGAATGGTGGGGAGTTGATGAAAAATGACGTCATCTGGGGGAAGGTTGAAGGTGTAATGTGGATTTCGGGAGAAGTTTTGAGATTCGACTGCAGCCGAAAACTGAGAAATGGAACGCAATTCGCACGCTATTTCAATTTTCTTTCATTTTTTTGTAATTTTTTTTAAATTTTAATAAGAAGGTGTGGAGGTGACTTTTGTGTTTACGGATGATTTTTAAAAAACCTTGAAATCGACGAATCTGTGTTGGGTGTCGGTTTGCATTTCTTGGTCTCCTCTAGGATCTGCCGCAGTTGATCCCTTAGGATCATCGGATCATTAACGAACGGTTTCAAAAACTCTCACAAAATGACAAATGAAATCCTAAGGCAACTGCTCCTATAGCAATCCAAGTTTTTGAGTTTTTGAGAAAACTCTGCGCCTTCTGGAGCAGAAAACATCTCAAAAAACCGTTAAACAGCCATTTGCAGTCAAAAACTAGGAGGTTTTGAGAAGACTTTGTGGCTTCTTGAGCAGAAAACATCTCAAAAACGAGATTGAGTGTGATGGTTCGACACTTTTGTGAAGACTTAGAGGCTGAGGAAGTTTCGAAAATTTTCAAAAACGCAAAGGCTTCCGTCGGAAGCGGTCTTAAAAGCGTCTCCTGGTGCTTTTTTCCCTCCATTTTGCATTTTCTATGTTGACTAGACCCATCGGTCATCTTTTAGAGGTTTCAAAACCTCTCTTCATGTCGAATAGAGTTTTGAAATAATTCCGTCTCTTGTCGTGTTTAGAAAGAGACATCGAAAGTATCGCATTTCGATACCCAAAATCCGTCCGAAATTCAAAACGACATCTTCTTCGAACGTTTTCCAATGATTTTGACCCGTTTTTGGGGACCAAAAAGCCTTAAAATCCTTTGAAAGGTCACAAAAACGCACGCTTTGCGTTCTTTCTTGGAACTTTTTCAAATTTTCAAATTGATTTAGGCATTTGTTCTGCTGACGAAATGTCGGAAACTGTCAGAAAAAGGCATTTACTCGATTTTCGAGTCCCTCTTTAAGTTTTTGAGATTTTTCCTCCATTTAAGTCAAGCAGGCAAGCTGTTTTTTGCGCAAATTTCTTGGCCCAATTTACAAAGAAGGCTTGGAAAATGATCAACTAGTCACCGTCAAACCTCTTTCTCCGACTTTCATGCTCTGCCACTTCACTCCATCTCAGCGCGCCCTTCTGAAATCGTATCCGCATCACGGGCGCCATCTAAAGATAGATTCAATCAAATTACGTTAACCGTTGCTTCGCATGAGTGAAGCACACACTTCTACGCTTATTAGCGTCAACGATAATTTAACTCGATTGAAGAGCCCTTCACATCCCACCGACGAACCTGCGCGCACCACTTGACGACAACAACTGTGCCTCCGACGTTCTATGCCACATCTCGATGCTATCGACGTCGCAAATTGACTGCATTCCACAAGTCCATTGACAACTTTTCTAAATTCCTGCCAACATTCCTCCTGCAACCTTCCACAAGCCTGTGCTGCATTCCCGAGTCCTGCACCTCACCGCCACTTGCTAGCGTCATGCCGCCGCCGCCGCTATGTGTCGTGTTCCCAGGTAGTTTCGAATGGAAATCATAGAAAAGTGAGCAACGGACCGAGTGCCCCAATCGAGTGTCGCGTCATTCAAATTCATCGCGGTCGCCTTGGTATGCACTAGTTTTTGTCGCTCACCACCACCACCGGTGCCCGAGAGAGTTGCAAACACGAAGAGCTGCAAAAAAGTTACTTTCAGGAATTGCCAGAATCCAATTAAGTCAGCACACCGCATTAATTAAGCACCCTTCGCATCGATAATTCACTGCCCTCTGTGACACAGGAGGCCGGACTTTCTGCTGCATCCTTCCTTCCGTTACGCGCTCGGATACACGTAACACACAATAAAAGTAGCAGAACTTGGAGAAACTCCTCTGAAGCGACGACGGCATTGTCCCCGTGCAGCTGGTGGATTTATCGATTGCGTGCCATGACCTTTGTGAGCGGTGCTTAGTTGCTTCTGTTGTGTACACCTCAGCTGTGTGTGTCACATCAAGCAGTCGCCCTGGAGAGGTGCTTTCAGTGGAAAGTCGAGAACGCAGTGGCACAGGGACTGGGCTAGAGGGCTCACCGACTACATGTTCATCCGCACAAGCACTACTTGTAGTGAGCCAATTTATTATCATTAAACTGCACGAGCGCTTGGCCCACGGTCATGTTAGTGGTGGTGGTTGGTGGTGGTGGTGGGGGAGGCGATGTCCATCCATTGTCCCGTCGCAGCAACAAGTAATTCAGAAAATGCGAAGAGCGCTAGTTGTAGTCGATAATTAATATCAATTGAAAGGACGATAAATCCTTGTTTTCAAATGATTACCGGTAATGGAGTGCTGCCCACCAGCAGGACGCAGGATTTGAACGCCCGCGAGCATGAATTAGAATCAGTCTGCTGTGGGAGAGATTCAAATTAGAAGTGGCTGGCGCTCTTGTTGTTCCCAATCAAGTTGACGCTTCATGATGGCAGGGCAGACATCGAGAGCGGAGTGCGGGATAAGTGCCTCCCTTCATTGATAATGACACGTCCTGCCATCGGCTGTATTTCTCATTTGATTTCTGAAATCAATGCGAAGTGACATCTTACTTTTGTATTGGGGGGGGGGGGGGACGGCAGTGGTGTGTATCTGGTGGGCGATGGCACGTGTTTTGGCTTGATTGAAAGCTGCAAGATAGTTTTGACACTTGACTGAGAGTCACTTGAAGTGATGGCGATTCAAAAATCAGGAAGTGACATTGAGCACCTTTGAGGCGCTTTCAGAAAATGCAGACAGATTGTACAGAATTAACTCGCTTCGGTGGTCCTTCCGTTCGGATTCTTGAAAACTGCCCGATAGACATCGGAGACTACTCAAAAAGCGGATTTCCATGATGCACCTTGGAAGCTGTGCGACAGACTTCTGTTGGCTGTCCGTTGCATGCAAGAGGACCCTCGAGAGCTGCCGGATAGGCCTCCTGACTCGCCCATTAGCACTCCATTTACCATTAAAATGCAATGAACTCCCTTCCTGCTTGTCCCCATTGAGGGTGTAGCCATCTGCCAGGCTTGACCTGTTTGTCGTCACTCTTGAACTTTAATGCCACAAAGGCCCAGCAAAGCAAACATTTCCAACAAAGTGGCTCATGTTAAATTTATCCACTTGACTGTGGTGTCCACTGATAGGGTTAAAACACACACATCCTACATCGACTTCCCATCCCTGGGCAGTATGGGCATTTGATGGAAAATTTAAAGATCGATGTCATGCCCCACCTGGATTTGGCAAGGACTCATAACACCCGCCCACCAGCCACCCGAACACAGAGTGCACATATTCTCCGTTCCCCCTGGCGTCTCGGGGCATTCCCTCACGGGGGTGGGGTGTAGGTTTATGATCGTGAGTGCAGGGTAGGCCGTCTAGTGATTTTTTTAAATCAATTTTTTTGAGACACCGACAGCCGTTTCCTGCTTCTCTTTTGACAGAAGGTCAGTAGTAGAGCTCCGCTGAATGAAATGCGTCACTTTTCGCTTGAACAACGTTGGAGAGCGTTGAAAACTTGCGTTCAATCTGAATGCTGTGCATCCAACAAGCAGTGTGTGCTTTTGACCAGCGATTTTGAAGCTCCCACCGCCACTTGCTGGGTGAAAGTTTGTGCAAAAAGTTCGAGAGGCTTGTGTGCTAATATGGCTCCTGCAGCTGAGAGTGACTTCATTCACCACCAACATGTACAAAGATCTCCAATGATTCACCTACAAGGTTTAGTTGAACTGCAACGATTTTGGGGAAAGAATCATACTTTCTAACGGGGAGCATATTCATCTTGGAGGCTGAGATCGCAAACACGAGCCCAAAACCCTGGAAAACCGGCCAATGCAATGAAATTGAATGAAATGAGGCTGACAACAACGTTTCGATGAACGGTGGACGTCAGAGATCCATGTAAGCTGACCCTAAAATTAAAGACATGGACTTGGACGACTTTTAGTTCATGCAGGAGTCGGTCTTTTGTGCGCCCAAATCGTGTTATCGTGGTGGTCTTGGCCCGCAGCAGCGTGGTCAGCAATTACGTGGTTGGATAAGTGAACATTATGTACACATCGGAAGGCAGTCTGGCAACAGCTCCTTGTCCACATGAGGAAAAATACCAGAGTCCCTTCAAGGATTCCCTGAAACCTTCTTAGTGGAAGCCCTATCCGAGGAGCAACTTGGGTAAAAATGCAGAGTCTAAACCCCAACTGGATGGGGTACATCGAAGACGACGTCTCGGAATGGTGTCCAAAGACTCATCCACTCTGCATGACCCAGACATTCCCCGAAGTGGATTCGGATGGAAAGACAAGAAACGCATTCACAAACTTCATTCTTGCCTTGTCACAGATTCCTGAGGTTGAACCTTCTTTTTGTCCTTCTACAGACTGGCATGGGCAACCAGAAACAAGGAGCCACGAAGTTTCGATGTAATTCCAACAATCCGCAACCGATTCAAGCAACTAAAGTGAGCTACAGCCCGAAAGCACATTACGAGGTGCTACTGCTGTTATATCTTATATCTCCTCATCCCCTATAAGCCTCACTCCTGCACAACAAGCATCACTGATGCTGCTTATCTCCTCCACCATGCCACCATCCATCCCCTGCATTGGTGTGTCGTGGCTTCTGCATCGCCATCTCGCAATCGCACTGCTGCGGCGAGCTTGTCACCACCATCTTAACACCGCCACCGCAGCAGCCGCTGTCGTCGTCGTCGTCGTCGCTGTCTCCGCATCTTCATCTCCAGCAACCAGGACTGTACCGCCTTCGTCAAGCTTCTCATCTAAAAGATGGTTTTATCGTTTAATTTTATGAATCTGTAAACCCGTGACGCGGATCGAGTGAATACCTCTCGTACCTCGGTGACGGCAGCAGCGGCGGACTGGGATCTTCGTGCGCGTTATCATGCCGGGCTCGTATGTGCTCTTATGACGTTGATGGATGCATAAACTTCTTTGAATTGCCGTAATTTTTGATTTCCCCCTTTTTTTTTTGATCGAAATAAAATGTTAATGGCGGCCAACCCCCCCGCGAAACTCACACGACTTTGCATATGGTCGCTCCCCTCAGCATCAGTAATGACATATTTCACCGTCGTCGTGTTGGAGGGATTTTATTCGGAGCACACTGCGAAGGTGGAATATTTATCTCTCCTTCGCCTCTGGTGGGGGGGGGGGGGGGGGAAGCGGTACTTTTTATAGAACACGCCCTTGAGGCACTTGACGCCCTTGAAATTTATTGAAAAGGATTTAAGGCATACTTTGGCAAGTGGTTTGCGGAGCGCACAAAGCGACTGAAGTGACACACGAGCCGTACACGTTGTTGCTTGGCAGCTACTCAAGATGTCCATGTAATTTTTCAAAAAATACCTGGAATTGCTTTGCGAGCGAGAATGAGAATGTCAGTAAATATGTCAAGCAGACAGCAGAGCCGGTCTCCAGTGTCCTGCTCTTAGGGCTAATGGAAATTATCGTGTCCGTGGCGCACAATTAATGTTATTTTTGTTAAGTTCACCTAAACGGACGCACAACAAATTAATTAGTATTCACGTAGATTTATGTTCCACTTCCCCCACCCCACCGCCCATTGCCACCCACACACAAACCGAAGTTGGGTGGGGAGGGAGAGAGTTAGTAGGAAAAGGGACCAGAGCCGGTCGCGTTTGACTCGTTTGTCAGGAGTGATTTATGTCCGATGAATTAATTTCTCAGAATCATATGAAATGAAAATTTACCTAGTTCTTGACGGTGACCCAGCTCCTCGCCCTCCCCTGCACCCCTCCATTGTGTTGTTCGACTACCAAGTCCGCCATTGACGACTGTGCTTGATTAGTTGTTTTCCAAAAATCTAATTTAGTTAATAGGTTAGTCAACAAAGCCATCAGCTCATCAACCCTCACGACAGCCGCACAGTCTCCTAGAGTCTCGCAATCGATACGCAGTGATGTAGCTGTGACTTGGGCACATTTACGCACTTTAATGCAGCCCCTGACATTCAAAATCTGCCCGGAACCACAGCAGCTCTGCAGCAGTAGCGCTTCTGTGCAGGGATTCTAGCAGGACTACGAGTATGTTCTGAATGGTCGTAATCGTGTCACTCGTCCTACGTCTAATTGAAGATCCAACTGATGAAAGTCGGCAGTGATGCTTACGCACAACAGCCACCCCCATCTGGCACCGGGGGGGAGGAGGGGCGTCTCTCTTCATAGACTGAAGTCAAAATAAGAACGAAACAAATTACGGATTGAATCGTTCCTTCAGTTCTGTGAAAGGCAGTCTAAACGAACCATCAGTGATGAGAGATGGACGTTTATTGGCGGAGACTGCTCGTTACATCAGTTACTGTGCCCGATCGGGCGTTATGAGTTTAGCCGAACATAACGCATGCATAAGCAACCGCCGAGAATGGATTCTATCACATCAAGCAATGGATGACATGTGTGGGAAGGGGAGCTGTCTCACAGCGGGTAGGCGATTAGGGAAGTGTGTTGTTTTGTATTTTTTTAAATGTCAATGTTACAGTCTACTAGGCACAGGGATGGGAGTGAATTCATTCCACTGTTAACCTTAAGAACTCTCCAGTAGGGAGACAATGCATCACGGGGTGCTTGTCAATTGAAGGTAAAGTGGAAATTTTAAGAAATGTCAAGTAGAGAGGTTATGAATGCCACTCAAACAAATGTGAACAGTGTCATCGAACTTGAAAACTTAACCGAAGTTTGGGACTGCTTTAAGCTTAAAGGAAGTCAATTTAATACTGTTGTACTAAAAGAAAACAATCAGATGTACTAAAAATGTACAGAGTGTACTAAAAAAGTTTGTTTACTTAAGTACAAAGATGATTCATCATGAGGTTTGATATACAATGTAAGAAAAACCACATAAATTTGAAAGTTAACTTAAAATTTTTGTCATCGGTTAAGAGAACAATTCATGGCATTCACTTTTTGAAAATGATATCATTTAAATGTGGGCCATGACTGTGTTGGAGGTGATCTATTCGGTAGGTCAAATTTTTTTTTTTTTGACTTGTTCGAGCAAAGTGAAATACACTAGTAATACTGGCTTTCAAAGCGTCAAGTGTAGCTCACTAAAGACCGGAGATACATATATCCCCCAAGAAATTAGTCCAAAGGTGTGTGTGAGGTGGCCGCTGTACTGTACCAAGCATGCTCCCGTGCAACTTCTCTTTCAAACTTGATAAAAAGTCACATGCCGAGCATGAATTTGCGTCGGATTTGGGAGTTATCGTCGCTGTCACGCGTGGAATGTTTTCAAATTTAAGTCTGCCACATCTCTCTCCAGTTCAAAGGAACACCCCACCCCGCATGGCATTTCAAAATTCGCCACACGAAATGCACACGGAGCGAAACATTTGAAAATCCCGACACGCTATCGATCTCAGAAGGCTGCCGAGCCAGCCACCAGTCACCATTCAGCGCTCGTACGCTCCTAAGACTCTCCAGCCGCCCATAAATGCACACGATGTGACACACATAAATCTCAGGAAAAACTCATCTTCACCTGCGATTCATTTGCTGCTTGCACTGCTTCGGATGGCGAGAGTGGCAGGAGCACGTACGTCAACCCGCCACCTCAACTCTGCCATAATGCAGCGGAGCAGAGTGAGGGAACGTCAGGGATGATGAGTCAAAAAATATTCATATCTTCATATTCCACCACCCCTGACATATGGAACACACTCCCACAGGAACGGGTATACTGCAAGTCAGGAGATGGGCAATATGCGTCAAGAGGTTCGCAAGGGAAAAGGAAATAACACGAAACTTCCTTGTCATCGTCCTTGTCGTCTTCTCAAAACACACTATAATTTATGTGTCAAATCAACATGCACTCTCCGATACTCCCTCAACCAGAGACACATCCTGTGGGTACAGAAAATTTCAAAAATAGACACAATCGGCCCCGTTCATCCATCCGTCCCTCACTACTTGTGCACATCCTGCAGATTTAATTATGCAAAACTGCAAAACTGTGTTGTCCGTAGATCCGGTCACTGGATCTTGAATAGACAACAACGGACACAGAGGGCACAAGACAACAGTACAGCAACAACAGCAACAACAGCAGCAGCGGCAGCAACAGCAACGTCAGTGTAGTTTGGAAAATCTTATTGCCATCCAGAACACAATGGAGTCCTTGGAGTGGTGGAAATGCAAAAAAAAGGACATGTCACGGGATGTACACACGTACACAATAACTGTTTGGCTTTTGATACCTTTCTTGATGAGCACTGTTTGCCCCCAGCCTTGTCGCTCTTTGAGTCCTTTGTGAATAGCAACGAGATAGCTTGCGGAGGAGGAGAACGACTTCTATTTATGAGAGATGTCCAAGCATGGACATTGCAGAGGGCAATGATAAGCGACTTCTAAGCGAATTCTGAATGGGGAACAGCTGCTTGTCGGTTCAACTGAACCATGAGACCATCGTTTACGTTTGTTTAATGGATTCCTGGTATAAGGAGACTGAATCTGGATTCTGGATGATGATGCCTGGAGGTATCTTCCTTTGGCTATCGAATGCAGTTTTGGGTTAAGTGGTCAAAAAACGATGAATGTCCTTAGCTATGTGGAGACGTTCGAGTGGATTGAGAAAATTTGGCCTAAATTGACAACCCTGATGATGATCTGCCTTCCCTTGACGTCAAATTTTGTGTGAAATTCGATGAAATCTGGAAAGTTAAGCATCTGTGGGGCGGTGGGGAAAAACATTCCACTTCCTTAATAATTTGACAGAGATTCCATTGACTCCTTGAAATGTTCCCTAAGTTTTTGGGGGAAAAAACAAGGCCACGAGTGACATAAAATTTGAACTGAATTTGTCCCAATTCCGAGATTCCATTTCCCATTGTGCGAGATACTGTGTTAGGCTCTCCAACCAGGGTGACCGCCATCAAATTTCATGAGAATTGGGCCTCATAGAGCATCCCTGTGTCGACAAATGTGCACGCTCTTGACAATTTTACAAGAATTCCGTCTGTGGCTAGTTCATTAATTGGGTAAGGCATACAATTTTGTGGAATTTCCAATGAAATCCTGGAATTCGGCCTCAATCGGAAACCCTGTGTCGTGGAGATTCCTTCTATTCCCAGTCCTGGTATGCCTTAATAAGGTCATTCCCAAAAAACATTCACCCTTCACCGCTCCACCATTCCCTTCATTCCATTATACACGACAATTTCCAATGAAGTCATCTCCATGCATTGTCAACTCCCGACTCCTTCAAGGATTCTCTGGAATGCCACGATCCGGGAATTTGTTAAACAATGCAATCAGAGCCGTAAAAAAATGTTCATCCGTTGTCAACTGACAACGTTTCGGATTCTTCGCACGCCGGGTGGTGAAATCCCGCCGCCAACGATAATCACCCTTCGGATGAAAGTCGTCACTTCGCATTAGCATATGAAGGGGAATTCCATGCTATTTATCATTCCGGCTTCAAGGCAAACGACTGCACTTTCACCCCACGCACCCACTCGCCCCGGCCGTCACATACACACGACACCACACAAGCGCTTCAAGGAATTTTTCACGAATGAGTGTCAGAATAAGTCATCACTGGGTTAATTAGAGTGTGGTGGTGATGTGGGGGGTGTGCAGGCAGAAGACGGGCAGACTACTCATTGGCAGACACATCGATGATTAGCGAATGATGTAAACAGGACTTGCTGCTAAATGCCTTGATTTTTCACAGCACCCACAGCGGTGCTCCCACACATCCACACTGTGTGGGAGTGAGAGGGGTAAAGGTGCCGGTATTCAGCCTGAAAGGATAACGAAACGGCCTTGGCTATATAATTCCGTAACAATGTCTCTGCGGAGTGGTTACGACTCAAAAATGACGCACACACCGAACCATCGACGACAAAATGATGGATAGATACAAAGATACATTTGTAATTATCTCATAAAATGAAAATGAAAACGAAACTGAAACTGGAAGTACTCTTGTTGTTCGGTTGAGTGCCTGATTGCCTCTCTCTCTCTCTGGCTGTGTTTTATTTTGAATTGTTTTGCTAAGAGAGCCTCCGGTGTGCCACATTTCGCAAAAAGGTCAAAGTTGTTTGCCGAGCAACTGTATTCCGAGTGCTTCGTCTCGTCACTGAAAAAAGGAGATAGACCTAGAAAGAGAACGCTATCAGACAACAAATCAGGCGAAGATTGTTGATTCACCCATGAAATTCGTCAGACTAAAATCCAGGCAATCTCTCATCGCCTCCAGAGAAGTGAATGTAGAGTGGCCAACTTTCCTTCAAGTACGGGGCAAAACAACAAACATTTCCACATTTCTCTTTTTTTTTTTTGTTTCATCCGCTCTTGCCCGCTCCGCCAGCGAAACCCTCATCTGAAAAGTTTTCAAAAAGCCGACAGTGGCTCGTTCAAATCTATCATTTACATAAAATAAATCAAAACAACGGATACATCCACATCCCACACTGACACGGACACCCCTTCCCCAGAGCAGCGTCTAGATAGTACGTACGTGAGGCGGGGAAAGGACAAGGGGCAAGCAAAAAAAATTTATTTCCACACAAATATTTCCATTTCATCTGTATTTCAAAATTTTTCGTTCGTTTTTATTTTTTTCGTGTGTAAATAGCCAACGGCTAAAAGGCATATTTTAGGTATTCGCCATCATTCTCCCTCTCTCTCACACACACACGCTCTCCTATCCTGTCACACAGTGTGTGTATGATATTTTTAGCAGGCCACCAGTTGAGATTGAGTTAACGATCAACTGCGGGGAACACATAAATCGAGTTGAAACGTATTTATCGCGGCAATTAAATGGGAATCTGGGTCCAGAGATGTGTTCGTTTTCGGTTTTTGAAGTGTATTCAATACCAATTGGGCACTGATTCGATGGATTTTGACTTATCGCGAACGAGGGTTGGGTTGTTTTGATGGTGTCTTATGGAATTTTGAGTCCCATGATGAGACGAAATGATCAAGTGGGGTTTTCCTTTGCACGGCGAGGGTTTCGTTCGCTTGCACATTGATTTTACAAAAATATGATTTAGCCATGCAACTGGCTTACGTCTGCGATATTGTTTGTATATATTCCAGATGATGTTCCAGATGATGTGACTGGATTTTTGAAGTACTTGATTCAAAATCACATGCGTATCCCTATTAACAGTGTTTACGGAGTCACCTATGGAGCCAAATTCCATTTAGTGACATCCTTCATTATATTCGTTTTCGTGGCCTCTAGGGGTTGAACATCGAAAACTCCCTAATACTTGCTGATAGACACCATCGAAGGGGAGGTTTGTCCAGACACAGAGTCAAAGTGTTCTTTGATTTCTCCTCCAAGCGCCAGATTTCGAATCATAGACTGACGTTGCACCCTTTTAGACTTTTCAAAAATCTGCGGAAATTCTCGTTTCTTCACCTACTAGCCCGAAAGTCAGAAAAATGTCGGCGAGGTTAAGTGCGTTGTATGTTGACCCGTTCCGAACGTTTGGCCGTCCAGAATGTATTCCATGAACCGTTATATGATTGAGTATGATTTGATTTTGGTTCTAAAACTCGGTGTTCCCTGTTTCCACTACCGGAGCACCTCCTTTCTGAGTTTGTCGAGTCGGCTTCCCATTGAAATTTCACTCCTTACCTCTGAATCGTTTGAAAGATACATAAGTCAATTTAAAATCATACCAGATGAACCCTAAGAGCATCTCAAATCACCTAAAATAACATTCAAACCGACCGCACTCAAGCCCTTTTCCTTCTAACTCCTTTACCAATGAAGCCACCTTACCCATACCAACCCCAGTGACCAGAACGGAAGCATTCCCGCAGCAGGAGGCTGCAAGAAACAATATCCTTCCATTAGTGTTCAGCACTGGCCAGTGAATGAGCTTTACTTTTTCGCGGTTATAATTAACACGAAACGTGGCGCTGTAATTATTGCTTGGCAACACTGATGGAGCGCGTCGCACTGCGTCCCCTCCCCCCCCCCCCCCACGGGCATCCTGCATTAGCAACCACTGATGCATGGACTTGAATGGAGAAACAATTTACATTAAAACAAGGATACACCGGATAACAGTAAAACAGAAAATAAAACTGCAAAAAAAAATATATCCCAAAACAAAACAGAAGGATGCGGCGGAAAGAATTGCCAACACAGGATCTTTAAAAGCATTTGCACACTCATACCCCGTGCACCACCTCTCGCCGCTCAGCTCGACTCTGAACACTTAAAACCTGTTTACCCTTTGCAGGGTAATCTTACCTTAAGCCCGTAATCCTTTTACTGCTACACTTCATACGAGGCGAAAGAGCCATCTCGCTATGGAGAATAGGGCCAAAAGCGGCGCTAAAGTGTGAGCGGGAGAGAGAGTGTGTGTGTGTGAGAGAGAGAGAACAAGTGTTTGATGATCCCAACAGGAAGAGGAAAAAGGTTAAGGGTCGAACGCTTTCCAGGACTTTAATTGAATCGAAAACAAGAGTTATTGGCTGTAAATCACATTAACTGTTGCGCCTCAGTGTGACCTTTTATTGTTATTAGCCAGTCCGGTGAATGGGTTCGTGAAATGGAGAAAGTTCGACACCTGTGTCCATAAAATGTAAAGTGGTTAGGCGCTGGGATTAAATGGATTTCGTCATTGCGCAAGAGATGTGTCATCTCGGTCTCGAAACCAGTTTCTTTCTGTCACTCTCTATTCTTGTCAGTCCCTTTCTCTTTGAATAGAAATTCGAATACGGTGGAGATATCTTTTGGACCAACTGCCAAAGGGATGTTTTGAGATCGTCAAATGGAACACCTAATTCTGGAGAGACTGCTCCTTTGAAGAAACAACTTTGCGTTGGATATGCCTTCAGTGAGGAGAGTGTGTGACGAAGAAAACCAAATTCCGATCCCGCAGCCAATTTCTAGATGCGAATGGGAAGCGAAGTTTGAACTGCTTCGTGGACGCGACCCTGACAACTGAAAGCAAAGGCGATTCTGGATGTAGGACCGCTTCTATTTCTAATTCAAGACTGACGACTGGTTGATTGGGCGCCTTAACGGAAAGCTAAGGTTGAATTCCATCCACAATCAAATAGGGACCCGGTTCTGAACACAATCAGGCAACACACCTCACATTCAGCTCCCCTAGAGGTGCCTCAAGAGTGAAAGAAACCTTGGCAGCAGTCTACATCGCAGAAGATTGTGGCACAGTGATAGACGAACATCTTGCTGAATCCATCAGCGCAGTGCCTGGCAATCTTACTACCTCCGAAGTCATCTACTGAGTCGTTGTCTACCAACTCGACAGTCAACGTTAAGTCAAGGGCAAGATCTACATTCATTCATCGAAAAGTGATTCTTTTCTTGGCACGAACATGAAGCGTTGCTTTAAGCGCCTTTAGTTCGTTAGACTTCTAAATGCAGATCTTGGACTGTTGAGTACCGAATCTGATGACATATTTCAAACCCACATGTGGGCTACCTTCTGGGGGTCGTTCTCTTTCAGCGCTTAGATCAGATTTGTCATGCACTTGGAACATCTTTTTTGGAGCTGGCATCGCTTGGCGTCTTTTGCCTGCACATGAATCACGTTCCCTTTTGCATTCAGATGACGTTCATTCGTTTGACACTTCACATTCACAGCACCATTTTCTAGCCACTGTGGAGCCGATTAGGGTTCTCAAAATGAAAAGAGTGATTCATCATGAGGTTTGATATATAATGTAAAAAAAATCACATAAATTTGAAGCTGAACTTCAAATTTTTGTCATCGTTTAAAAAAGGAATTCATGGCATTTTCTTTTTGAGAATGATATCATTCACATGTCGGCTAGACAATGTCTGAAGTTGTCTCTTCGGAAGGTCTATTTTTTTTTTTTTTTGAATTGGTTTAGCAAAGTGAATAATGCTGCCTTTCAAGGCGTCAACCGTAGCTTGTTAAAGACCAGAGAAGATCATATTTCCCCCGAGAAATCAATCCAAAGGTGTGTGTGAGGTGGCGGCTATACTGTAGCAAAGCGTGATCCCGTGCAACTTCTCTTTTGACAATGTCTGAGGTGGTCTACTCGGAATGTCAATGTGATTCGTTCGAGCATAGTGAGTGATGTCTCGCGAATAACACGAGTTATGCTGACATTCAAGGCTTCAATCGTACCTGACTGAAAACAGAAGATACATCCCAACAGCAGCAAAGCGTGTTCCCAAAAACGATTTCTCAACTAGTCCATTGTTTCACGGGCGGTATGGCTTGTAGTGGGGTCTTGTTGAATGCAGAGCTCACCGAGACCATGGAACCACATAGTCGTGGTTCTACAGCGGTTATCATTAAACGTTGGTTTCTGATTTGCTTAGAATGCTACCACCAGGCCATAAGACCCACCATACCGTTTGTTTTAATGCTCTTGGTACTCTTCTTATTGCTCCTCATCCTAAATATGGTAACTTGGTGTGTACAGCGTCAGAAATTTGCTTCATTTGTGAACAAAATTTCCCGATACACCACAGGACTTCTGTTGAGTTCCTCCAGAGCCAAATGACTGTAAAAACTACGCAAATTCAAGTCGACTGACTGTAATTCTTGCACGGCTTTCAGACTCACGTAAAAAGCCAAACTGCTGAGGATGACAACGAGTCAATTCTTCACGGGGTTCGCTTACACTCTCAGCTGCAGTAGCTATAGTCTCTCCACTAAGTGCTAGATGTAGTCTAATGTAAACTGTGGTAATGTAAACTGGAACTCAAATAGTGGCTTCCCCTCTACTCCTCACACAACGCTAACTTTCGCAATGCAGCTTAACTGGCTAGCCAACGCCTTTGTGGTGTGCATCTTGTCCATTATGACTTGCCAAACAATACTAAACCAAAATAACAAATCAATTTAACAGAAGCCAAGTGTGATCTGTCAAGAAAAGCAAATTGAAAATCCTACCTCACGTTGAATCGGCCTTTTTTCTTTGAAATTGCGCCTTTACGAAGTTTTGATTGTTTTCGTGTGTTAATCGAAGTGAGCAACAGACTTTATTTCACTTTGTCTTCAACCTAATATTTCGCCATCATTTTTTCTCCACTGCCCGTCGTCATTTCACAGCACCACAGCTGGCTGCTGTTCGGCCATCGATCGTAAAGAAGCCTCCAACCGCACGTAAACACTCTGCACATCGAAAATATCCCATCCCATGCATAACATCTTTTTATCTTTCAGCTGCACACTCTTCATCCGTCTCTGGTCTGGTGTGATTTCATTGCACATTTAACATTCTCTCTGTTTCTGCTCTGTTCGTCTGAATAATTTTCAAATATGTCGCAGATCTATTTTGCCACCCCCTCCCTCCCAGTGGGGGACTTTCACTCCGTCATCCCCAATAAATGGCGTTGATTTAATGAACTCAATTTGCGTAACACATTCCGAAAGTCTTTTCCAAATTCTAATTCTCATAGGTTACCACTCAAACAAATGGCATTCGCGCACACACACACAAAGTCACAACCACTGCCCTTTCTCCTCGTTCGCTCAATATTGTCTCATTCACCGAGTATCTGTATTAATTCCACATCTCCTCACTCAAAGCCACAAACAGATGAATACATTTGACCTTAGACACCAGAGAGACAAACAAAGCAAAGCCCCAGAAAGCCCCCCCCCCTCTCCTGAACTCTCTGGAGTTCGAAAGAAAGAACGACGACGACGACGACGACGGCGATGATGATAAAGCGAAAAACCACCATCATCAGCATATTCTCAAACGCAAAAAACTGCGAAAGGGGTTGCGATGGGGATAATGGGGAAGCGTCCTAAAAATAGCAAAGTAGACTTTTGCATTTTTTTCGGCACTGATGGCGGGGCGAATATGTGAAAGCAGAACACGCACAAACACTCACATAAATTACCAACAGATCCACATGTCTATGAGAGGGTGGGTGGTGGGTGGGTGGGGGAAGCATCAGCGGCACACCGCAGGAGCGCATAAATCCAGAGAAGCCGCCAAAAAAATTGAATCAAAAAACGCTTATTTACGCGATGAAGTCTTTATCCTATCACTGCCAGGGTGACGAGGGAGTCCTAGACGTCGCGGAAGCGGTGGTTGGAATTTCACCCTGTGGCTTTTGGTTGACTGGTTGACTGACTGACTTCTGATTGGGATTCCGGTGCAACTGACGGACAAACAGCCCGTCAGTCAGTCACAATTGTGCACGCAGACTAGATCACCAGGCCGTCGGATGGAGGGTCGGAGAAAATGAACGGAAGAAAAAACGCAAAACAGACAAGAAGTGCTCTGTATCTCTCATAAATAATTAATTACGCCTAAGAGATTAACTGCTTCGTGGTTTTATCAGCTGCGCGGCGCAACGAGGTGCAGGGGTGCCTAGGTAAGGGGCGCTCGGCAGGGAATTAGTGCGGTAGCTCGTGCCTTAAGGCAGTCAAAATTTCATCGACTGAATTATTCAGAGTTCTCTGAAGAGCGAGCGTGAGTTTTGAAAAAGTCGCACTCTTCGCAAGGGAATTCTCTTCGATTTATGCGAAGCTTGTGAAGATGTGCCCTAGGGCGGGAAAAGGCTATACAGGCGACGTGGGCTGGAGCGTGCGTGTGTGTGTGAATGAGCGTGACGCTTATCGAAGCCTTGAAACTTTGGGTAATTATGCTCCCAACTTGGGCCGGGGAAGGGAGGCGGCGTGGACACAAATGTGTTGGCGTTGGCGCTCATTTTAAGAGATTCTTTTGTAACTTAGGATCAGTTGGTCAGTTAGTCAGTGGGTCTTCAGCGCTCCTTCAAGTAGATGCTTGAGTCTCAAAAAATGACGACGCCTTGTAGTTGTAAGAGACCGGTTCAAAAGTCACTTGCAATTCCCCCTAAACTCTCGTTGTCCCGCTTTGCGGTACAAGGACGTCTCATCCCCACTTACTCGAAATTCCTTCGAAATGCTTGCCGCCCTATTTAGTGATCCTGGGAGGAGGCTGATTCGAAAAACGTACTTCCAATGATGTCAGCATCCTCTGCGATAGTCCAAGAAAATGTTCAAATGACTTGAACTTCCCTCAAAATGGTCGTCGTCCCGCTAGATGATCCCAAGAAGTTTTCGAGAAACGAAAAATTTCGTCCCCCCTAGCGGTCCAAAGAGATGCGTTCCCGATTCTAAATTCCTTGAATGATGTTGTCAAATTGAAAGGCCGTTCAAGGAAATGCGACGAATTTCCTCGACGTACCGGTATGCGTCGGACGCACCATTTAAGTCTCAACACAGCCCCTATCGCATGCGAGTCTCTGTCAATCTGTCCGTCAGCCGTGCATACTCTACATCCCCCATCCACCCATTTCGACCCCCCGCTGTCTATTCATAGAGCACCACTGCAAGGCCCTGAAACCACCTCGTAACTACGTTTTACGAATTTCAGTAATGAATGGCGTTTCGCAAATAAATTCCGGAACCGCGTACGGCAAAGACGTCACGATGACACCCTTAAATGCTTTCATCAGCCAAATGTACTAATGTACGTGTAGGACCATTTAATGAAGTGTCAACTGAAATATCACTCATAACGGTGGTCTTATGCGCTCCATCGACTGCGTACGATGTGTACAAGTGCGAGTACAAGTGCGCGACGCACTGCGAAGCAGTTTCAGTTCGGTTCATTGATTTCTCTCTCGGCACGTGCGCCAGGTTTATGTACGTTAAAATCTATCCATCATCGTCTATCAGCTCATGTATCCCCGAGGCGGAGAATTCACTTAATTTGAAGTGAGAGACTGAAGCCATCAGGCTTTGATCTTTGATCTAGATATTCAAGCCCCTTTCAAATCACCCTCACCCTCTCGCTGGCACACAGTGGGCGTTTCTAAAAATAATCAAGTCGATGTGACGTCGTCGCCGGAGAGGGTTCATGTCAGTTCGTCAGGAGTGAACTTTGTTCATCGCATTTCTGGCCAACACTGTGACCGGATAGAGTGAGGAGAACAATGGACATAAAGTGGTTGACTGACAGTTGTATCGGTGGAAGGGCAGGCCCCTCGGGCTTTGCCTGAGAGTGAGAGTTTTTTGCGGGCACAAGGGAATAAAAGTGGTCAGCCAAGGTTGAATTTTTGACAAGCGCAATTCCTTGACGATTCGAGGCTGGGAATTGGTGAATTCCTGGTGTCCTCCTTTGTTTTCAGCCGGAATGGCGTTTGCCAAAAACGCATTTTCATCACACACTCCCCCGGTCAACAACTCAATTCCAGGCCAACGACCAGCATTTCCCTCAAGGATGCTCCACATTCCACGCGATTTCCGTCAAAAACCCCATAAAAGCTCATTCCTCTCTCGGCGACGTGTACGTAACATGGTCACAGCACGCCGCGCGGGCATTTATCAAAATTCCGCCCGTTTTCCGCCGCCGCCGCTGTCATATTCGGGACAAGACGCCAATAAAACCGAAAAGGCACGCCATTCTCTGCCGATTGCGGCAAAAATAATCGACTGGCCCGCCGGAATGCCTATAAATAGGCGACAGCGCCTCCGATTCCACGCGAACAAAAAAAATCTGAAATTGTGGTGTCCTGGAAATGCAAACGTCGCCGCATCAATCTGGACCCGGTCAACGGAAGCGGCCACAGCTGTCACCGAACTCGTCGCCACCGCCCCAACCGCATTCGATTGTGCGATGCAGAAGCGATGAATTTTAAAATAAAACCCGAGCGGGACGACCAATCGACTCGGCGAGTGGGCAAGATAGACTCCGAATGGGAACCAGAGCGGGAGAGCATTAGGCACAGCATCAGCCAGAGCCGGCAAGATGCTCGCGTCAGAGTCGATGAGAACCGAACGCCGCCGGACAGTTGGAATGACACACTCTCGGCAAATCGTGGCCGTTTCGAGTTTTCCAGTTGAAGTGTGACCACCGCGCGGTAGATTTTAAGCGGAACCCAGCCAGTTCGAAAATAAGAACAAAAAAAAAAACGCCAAATCGCAGGTACTCCAAGTGACCGCCTAGTGACATTCAGTGCGTGAGCGAGTGTGGTGAAGTGCGAAAGTGCGACGATATTTCCCCTTTGCCGGTGATCAAGAGAGAGAGTGAGGGAGAACACACAGCTCTGCCATGCAGGACGTTACGGTGAGTGAGTTGAATTTTGTCGCCTTTTCTGTGGAAGCAAAGCACTCTACCTAATTAGGCGAATGACAGTGGCAGTCGGCCAAGTGGGTCGTTGAACGACAACGGCAGCGAAGCGAAATGCATTTCCTCTGATCAAGTTAAGGAACAGATACTTCGCCTGACATTCAAAGCCCGTCTGCCAGACTCCTATCCCTCTGCCAGCCAAACCAGCCCATCAGGCAAGCGGCCGAGGCAGTATGCCACAGTTGTCGTCTGCCATTTGTGTCATAATAGCTAGCGGCTGGCACTTTTTTACTCGGCTCCCCTTGTGTGCGCGATGCTATTTTCGTGCGTTTTTGTGTCTCTGCGTCTTGCGTCTTTTTTATGTTAATAATACTTCAGCGGTTTCTAACAGGAGAGAACACTCGCTCGTTCGCTCACATATCCATCCGAGAGAGTTATGCAATGGGGTGGGGGAGGGGGTGGGTTTTTTGAATGCGATTGAGCGAACGCTAAGCGCGTCCATCTCTCCGCCGAGCAGCGCCTTTTTTTACTCGCTCAACGATTAATAACAAAAGATATGTGAAATGGTCTAAATATACCCATGAAGCAGATGCCAACCGAGCCACTCGAGATTCGTTCATTTCGTAAAAATTTCCATCGATTTGCATTGAGCGGGCAGATCCCGATTTAAAAACGTATTCCCCGGTGACCCTTTCACCTTTCGAATGCGCTACCCTTCAATATGACTGCAGCATCTGCGGGGGGCCGAAGGAACAATGAAGATGAAGATGACGACTCGAGGGAGAGTGAATATCTGACAGATTGACAGTCTGACAGACACACCGAGACAGGACAATTCTTCTGGAAAATTTCACCTTATCTATTGGAGCGAAAAAGAAACTCACATAACTGTCCTTGCCCTATCTACGGGAGACATGTGAGTGTGTGTGTCAAACTCAAATGCGCGAAGTTCCACAAGGTTGCACTGCGGTATTTCGGTATTTATTGCATTTAAAGAGGAGACTCAAGTTATTTTTGTTTCGTTGCCAGTCAGTCTCAGTGCTGATCTCTATTTTTGTGTTGACTGTATGTAACTTTTAAATAAAGAGGGTAGCTCACCACTTTCGAGTCGAATTGGGACAGATTTTATTTATGAAGTACCACATGAGTCTTACCTTGGACCGCCTTTTCTTACATTTACACAGGGGACATCTTGTCTCCGTGTGTCAAATCCCGTCAAATTCGGGCGAATTTCGTCAAATTCAGGGAAATATCCACAAGGTACCACAAGGTTCCATTCTTGGACCACTTCTTCTTCTGGAAAAGAAAATTCGACGTTCCTACAAGTGACAAGATTAATCGAATTCATCTGTGAAGATCCAAAAGATCATATTCTTTTTTTTGACATTTTATCCGCTGACATCTTTCCCTTTCATGACATTCGAGGTGCTAATCTTTTTGAATCGAATTTCGTCAAAAATTGGACAACTTTTAGATAAATCTGTGAAAATCAGTCACATTTCCCTTGAGAAGTATCACAAGACTGTGTTTTCGGTCTTGTCTACATACGAGACCATTTCCACACGTCATAGCCTGTCTTGGTTTTTGTATGTCCAATGCCCTAAAATGTACCAATGGCAGACCATTTCCACACATCATAGCCCATCTTGGCTCTCGTACGTCCAATGCCCTAAAATTTAAAGAAAATTCGACTGCAAAGTCCCAAGAAAATACACTTTTGGTCTCCATATCAGGGCAAGTGAAAAGGGATCACCTTTTTTAAATTTCCTTCTAATCCCAGTCTACGTCTACGGCATCCCATACAATTCCACTCTCGGACCCGAACTTGTTTCATTAAATAATGCAGCGGTCTTTCTTTCCACTCAGCTCTTTTCATTTCCAGTCTTCATGGCCAATTTTTTTTGTTTTTCAACAGAAAAGCCTTTGGTTCGCTAAACCAGATGGTTTATGCAGATTCCTTGTTGATGTGAAATAACGGGTGGTCCAAAGAAAACGTAAACATAAGAAAAAAATGTTCAGGTAATAATCTTTATCTTGATCTTTTTTTAAAGCTATAGAAGATTCCATGACAGATATATGGTTAATAAATGTTAACGAACATTTACTACAAGTTCAGTTACCGCTATGCGATGGTTCTTTTTTTTTAATGGCTCTGAGACTTATTTGATGTTTGATGCCGTTAATACGCCGAATAATCTCCATCATCCTTCCGCTCTTGAATAGTTCTTGGCTTCTTTAAGTGCACTTCTTCTTGTAAATACTGCCAAAAAAGGAAATCCAACGCTATTAAATCACATGATCATGGCTGGCAATTAATATCCAAATGACGTGGAGTAGCACAGCCATTGTATTTCTCGCACAAAAGAGTCACTGTTTCATTGGCTGTGTGGCAGGTGGCATCATCCTTTTGAAAGCATATAACATATCATCCAGATCCAGATCCTTAGTACCAGGCCACAAGAAATCCGCTAGCAGCTCGCGCTAGTGAACGCACTTCACGGTAACTGCTTGTCCAACCTCATTTCCCCACTATCGCGAACAGCACTTTAACAACGAAACGTCAAATAAAGTTGGCCGAAAAAAACTTGACGTTAAGGCCTGATTCCCAAATGACATCGTGCATTATGATTGGATTACAATTCATAAGGATATCCCTTGTTGAACCTAAGCCTTTCCATTTCAAAATGCGGAACAAAATTCATTTGGGAGGGGATTTCTTTTGGGTTTCCATTTAGAGGCCTAAGGGATTCCGGAAAACAAACTGTTCCATGGACAACAAGTATGATCTGAATGGCCCCTAAAGGACCTCCGTTAGAAGTTCAATTCGAACCGATTGCATTTTTCTTTGATGATGATCCCCAAAAATTAACGACCACGACGTATACCCAACAAGTCCAAATATAAATTAAGCTGCAATGTCCCACAAGTCTCCACTTGTATGCCCTCTTTAAACAATTCGTAGTCTGCTACTAATCTTATGACTCAAATAAAATCCATCAAAGACCAACGACCATACATATGTAGCTCCTTTAAAGCCTTACACACCTTTTATCGACTCAATCACCCTGCTGTGACATCACTACACTATTTCCTGCGGCTTCACACTGCTCTACACTCCTTCAAACTGCTGCATAGCATTTCAAATCCCTACTCATGTCCTTGTGCATCGCATTAAGCAAAATTCCCACAAGGTTCTACTTGTGATCCCCAAACGTGTTCCATTTCTTAACTCCGTCGTCGAATTGGACTCCATCAGGTTTTCATCCCCCCCCCTTTTAATGAGACATTTGACATCCTCTTTAGCACAGAAAATAATGTCGCCTCGTAAAAAATTACCCCAGCATACATAACTCAATTTTGGAATTTTCCTTTATGCCTTGAGTGTGTCTTTTTCAAGTTTTTTCAAACGACATAGGCATCTGTGCGTTCATTACATTTGATAATTTTTTCAGTGCTTATACCGCCCACATCCGCATCATCGGCGCCGTTATGGCCGATTGTACAACAGTTGTCATTGACGTACGTCTGCACGGATGCCAAAAAGTGTATTTAAAATTCGAATATTTTCCACACGAAGACGACGCGGACGTATTCATCAATTTCATTGAGTTTTCTTCTATCTCTCTCTCTCTCTCCCACTCTTTCCCTCTCTTTCTCGCGGCTGTATGGCCGTTTATCGCTTCGATTTCACACTCCTGCATTGACAGATGTCAGTGAGTGATACTTTTTCGCCTAACATTTCACATGTGCTTGGCGTGGCGATTAATTGTTTTTTTTTTTTTTTTGTGTTTTACTGGTGCTTTACGAGGTTTTTGTGTCTCTGTGTGTTTTTAAGTTTTTTATTGAGGCGAAACTTGTCGATGTACAGATGGGCTGTCATTAAATTGTCAGATAAATGTCATGTGATGGGTCTCTTGAGACATTTGTGATAGGCTACGAGGGAATATGTGAAGTGCGTACTTGTTGATGATTGGATAATGGTACTGGGTGAATGACTGAAGAATTTTGACAGTTACTGTCAAAAGAAAGGACGAAAGAAACAATATTCCATGGTCAACAAAATGACAGTTCACCACTTGAACCTTATTTCTTTTTAAGGAAACGATTGGTTTCTCCTCTTGTTCTGATCGTTGAATTCAAAATTCATAAAATTTTACTGATTTTCAGAAGAAAATTTTGTTCAAATTCAAAAATTTATTTCAACTATCCGACCCATTCTTATATTTCTAACTTTGTTCCTATTCTCTTAAAATTTTCTATTCTGTTTGATTCAGCCTTCATTCAGTGTCAATGGTCACTCTTGGGTGACATTTAGAAAATCAAACAATGTCCGTTTTAGCCCGTCTTTAGTGCGTCCCAAATTTAGCTGAGAAAAGTTTCACTGTTAGGTCTCCCTTTTTTCACAGTGAACTGTTTCGATCTGATTTCTCATCCGAATCGGTGTGCGTTCAATTCTAAACGATTTAAATGAGATACCACAGGGGTCTAGTCTAGGACCGTGCTCTTAACTCAAATTCAGATGCAAATTATCGCAAGATTCCACCCTTAGTTCACTCATCTTCTCATATTTGGACAAACAATTTCAATCCCAATATGTCAACTCCAACGACGTGCCTGTTTCCCAACTCTCTTTGCAGGCTGTGCTTCAAACCCCGCTTCAAACTGTAAGGTGTCGTAGAATTCCTTTAGTTGGTCCAAACTTTTGACGAATCAATTGAATTCTCAAGCTGGACAGCGAAGCTTAGGGTGGTTGGGAAAAATAAATTTTCATTGGTCTCTTACCGCTCTCCCCCCCACACACTCGCACCCACACAGCTGTTGACCGAGAACCGTCTGTCAAGGATAATAATAATACTTGAGCCCACAAGGGACCAGGGCCTATCTTCTTCAACAACAACTCGAGTTGTGCGTTCTACTGTTTTTTCACAAGTGGAAGGGACCTACAGTTTTTTCCCGACTCCGAACGTCGAGATTTGAGAAGCTCCTCATAGACAATTGATACTCTCTGATTGTATTCAGCAACTCGAAAGAGGTGTCCCGTCCGGGAATCGAACCTAGACCTTCTACACCACGGCGACCACAAGGATACTCCAAAAATTTGGTTTTCCTCAAAAAATTTCATAAATCTCCACCGGACACTGTGGCGTATGCGTAACATGTTGAGGTGAAATGCGGGTTGAGTGTCAAACTCAGCTGCCAAGTCCAGTGAAATTTTGCTCCGAGACTTGACTTTCACTTGTTACTCTTGAACCAAGAAAGCACATCACACCTCGAAGTCCTTAAACCTCCAAAGAACTTTAAATTAAACTGTAAGGCTCCGTTGAATTTCACTCATTGGCCCCATCCAATCACATTTGAAGAGATGACGCTTGTTCTCGCTCGCTGTTCTGACAAGGCTGAATAATCTTCCACTTCGTCTAGGAAGAGACAAAGTTTCTTCACCCATAAGGCTCCATTTGAGCTTCGTTTCACCTCATTTATCCTCAAAGTCGCCTCTAGTTCTTTTGTGTAAGACTTACCTGCAAGGTCCAATTCAATCCTTGGACCCCGACTTGACCCATCCTTAGAGGGTGCACTCTTTCGACCTTGCTTGGTCAACTTAAACGACGTTCCACAAGATTCCACTTTTGGACCCGTGCTTGTTAAACTCAATGAGGAGACACTCTCTTCTGCCGGTCCCTCTCAATATGACAGAAATTTGTCAAATCTGCTCTCAGAGCATTTCTCTCCTGAATCTCAACTTATCGCATACAACGCTTACAGCCAAAATTTACCAACCAGGCCAACACGTGACCAACATTCGAGCTGACAGAAAAAAACTGAAACACATGGTGGCTGGCGATGTTCGATTTTCATGTCTAATGTATCTCTAATGGCAGACGCTGTTCGATTGTGAATGATATGCATGACCTTTCCAGACTCATTTACTTCCTCCACCAGCCTCGACGAGACTCCTCACACCTGTGGCATTGCTGTCTTGTGGCTGAATGTGTGTTGTTCACGTAAAGGCTTGAGGTTTCGATGATGGAGAGAGGAGTAAGTTGATCCTTGCTTTTTCTATTCGTATCCTTTTACCCGCCCTCTTGCTGGAAGCCACTCAGGAGAACTCAAAGGCGATGAAGTTGAAGCTGCAAATTCTAACGCAGAAAGCCACAAGATGTCGTTGCAGTTATCAATACATTTGAAAGCATTTTCATATACTTGGCGGATCTGCAGGAATACATGGCTCCCTGCGTGACATGTCCTGTGTGCAACACCCACCCACCCTCAAATGATAGACGCGCCACAACGTACTGAATTGTCGGTTTGTATACAAGCCACATGTGTGCGTCGAATTGTGTTCCCTAGCCCCGTAACCTTATCCCAGTTGACCTACTTCATAATCCATCGTGCATTCGCTCGTCTTCACTAATAAATGTCACTACCACCGCACACGTGCCGTAACTAAAGATGTTATCTGACCTAGCCAAACAAATCCACCCCACGTCGCTCCTCAGTAGTCTTCTCCCCCCCTCCCCCCCCCCCCTCTCTCTCTCTCCTCACCGACTGGTGACCCCCCGTCGATAGCGACATTTAAGAATAATTCACGAAACATCCTTCGTCGTGTACAGTGGTGGTACGCACTGAAAATGTCAAAATAGACATGTCTCCCCATCCCAACGCGCTCGAGGAGTTTGAAAGTTTTCCCTCTTAAGCTAGATAGTTGCACGTCGTCGTAACCTAATCGACAAGGACCACAATGTATCTGTAAATCCACCATCATCTCCGCCATCAGCGTCGGCAGAGAGACGACGGATACGTCTTCTAGCACTGAAACGACAACCCTCAGCAACAAGTCGTTCAATTAGCCCTCTCGGTGGCGCATCTCGGTATCATCTCTCTCATGTCTCGGTCTCGGAATCAGCTCTTACACCGAAAGTTCCCACATCTGCAGTGCCGTCGCTCCCCCGTCACGGCTCCGCCGAAAACATTCGTATTCACCGCACCGCCAGAAGAAGACGTGGAAAAAGTAAATCAGGATAGATTTGCCTAAAAACTTTTTCACATGTTGTGAGAGATGAAACTTTGATTGGCTTTCAAACTCGGCGGTGCGATGGAATGGGAACGGATCCTCGTCAACTTTGAATAGGTCATGGGTGAACCAGGAAGGGGTGGTTCCCGCATAAAACCTGTGCTGCTTAGTTGACCAAATTGCGGCACCTTGGCCACTCTTTTCCCAAGCCAACGCGTTCTGAACCCTGGCCTTTGGGGCCACGCTACCATTTCGTGTGTTATATACTGACGGTTCAGTTGCAATTTATTGCATAATTAGATGCTTAATTATGATCGCACGGCAGTCAGTCGGTCGGGCGTTTGTCTTTCCGTTAACAATTACGAATTTAAATGGGGGCCGCAATAAAGTTAATGGCTTTGTTCGGTTGGCCATGCCTTCGTTTTTATTTTATTGCCACCAATTACCGGAGAGATGGTTGGCCCGTCGGACGGTTGGCCGTTTTCAACAGTTAATATCCGACTGAGGGATGGTGAATGTGTGGCCGGGGCAGAAAATTTGGGGGGGTGGTTCAAAAATAGACCAACCAGGCGACCACCCAAACACCCAAACACCCAACCACCCGACCGCCCCTTCAACCAGCGGCAAACTGGATTTATGTGCTATTCCGGATGAATCTCGTGGGAGTTGGTGGAAGGCGTCCAAAGTGAGGGGTGAGATAAATAAAAACAAAATTAAAGCACCGAGTAGATTTTGAAAAAATACCAAAAAAAATGAAAACAAAAGAAGACACTAAACCCGTCAAAGAGACTGACGAAAGGGGAGGGGGGGCGGGGGGGAGGGGGAGAAAGGTGAAAATTATGCGCGGGGTTGTCTTGTCGAATAATTGGAAAATAAATTCCATCGGATGGCCGCGGCCTACGGAAGCAGGTGCTGAGCGAGGGTAGAGCGTGATTTTTTATCTGCCATCCATTTTGTGGAGAATTTGAAGAATTTTATGTGAGCGCCGCTTGATGAGGATATCAAGTGAAATGCCACCACAAAAAGTCGCTCAATTAAATCCAACCACAGATGGGCAATATTTTGGACGTAATTTCTCAAAAAAAAATGATGTTTTAGCCATGGTCAAGAGAGTTATCCTGAAAAATAAAGGATTGGGGGAGCACGAAGTTCCTCAAAGTTTTACTCTTCAAGTCTGTCATTCATTAAGTTTTTCTATCGCGACGGGTTTTAAAAGGTGACACAATTTCGAAACAACTTTATCCGTCGAATTCATTTGAAAATGAACGTCGATTTGGGAACATTTAAAAGAGCATTAAAGACTGCATCACAAGCCCATTTGAATTTCCCCAAGATACAAATGATATTATTCCTGCACCTTAGTCCTTGTTCTTCCAAGTCTAAAGTAGTTCCCCATGAAACCCACTCCTAGACCATAAATTGCTCTAATCGTAGTCCTTGCCCTTATACGTTAAGCTCAACTAAAATATCTCTCAAAATTCCATTCCGAAACCACACTTTTCCACATATTATGACGCTACGCTGTAACCCACCATCTGTTAGAATTTAATCCGACCTTCCCCAAATTTTCAGAATTTAATTCGACCTTCCCTAAAATTTAGGTCTAAAAACAATGAAATGCCGCACGAATCCAGTCTTAGGCCTGATCTTGTTCCCTCTGTCCTCCGGAGTCGAGGTATAGCATGTTTTTGATCACCTCTGCTGCTCTCATCTGCCGCGAGAACCTCGGAAACCTTGACGATACTAAAAGTGGATGAGGAAGCTCTTCGTCTTTTCAAGAGAAAAATTTTGCTTGCAATTTTTGATCCTGTTTGCGTTGATGGCATCTGGAGAAGAAGATTCAAAGACGAACTCTATGTGATTGTACAGCGATATGCGCCTGGTGTAGCGTCTTCGGATACGACGCTTAAGATGGCTAGGCCATGTAGAGCGTATGGGCAACACTGCTCTGACCCGAAAACTCTTCGAATCTGAGCCATTGGAACAACGCAAACAAGGACGGCGTAGGCTAAGGTGGAGAACACAAGTGGAGAAGGATCTCAACCAATTGGAGGTAGCTGGAGAGGCATGTTGGTTGAGGCCCAGGTCCACCCCGAACTGTAGCGCCACAAGAAGAAAAAGTTTCGAGAGCGAAAGCTGGCTTACCACCTTCCGGTTCCATGGCGGAATGTTGGCTATATTTTGAACAAATTTGATATATGCCCAGTAGATATGGTCTGTGGAAAGAATTCTGAAATTTATTTGCGTTTCTTTTCCTCCTTTTTTGAAATTTCAAAGCAATCAATTTTTTGTTTAAAATCTTGTCCCAACCTCTGTCTTGTTTGGAAATCGGATTATTCTTGTCTTCCTAGGACAAATGTTCCACTTTAGAGGCAATGCAATGTTCTCATGATTTTTCGAACCTCCCCCATCGACTTCAACTTGTTCAGTCAGTCAATTCATGAGGCAGGTGTCCTTGATTTTGTTTCCAGTTGCGTGGCCCAGTTCCATTCACTTTCACCTTCTGTTACGTTAGACCTTAACTCTTCTAATCAGAAAACACCCCCCTGCGTAAGTCACCTCTGCTCTTATCTTCAGTTCCTACAAAGAAGAAAGCCCGCTACTGTCCCAGGTGGACCTGGGCCTCAATTAACATGACTCTCCAGCTAGCACAGTCTTTCACCAGCTGCCTCCAGTTGCACATTCCACGCTCGTTGAGTTCCTTCCTCACATGTGTGCGCCATCTCAACCAAGGCCGTCGTCTGTTGCGTTGTCCCAATGGCTCGGATTCGAAGACTTTTCGGGAGATTACATGGCCTAGCCATCTTAAGCGTTGTACCTTATGTCGCTCGAGCAGGTGCCTTGCCGCTATACAGTCTATAAAGTTTTCAGTTAATTCCTGACCCCTAGACGGAAACAGAAACAGCAATTTTAGAGTACCATTCCACGAGGAAATACCTCGGTTGGGCTTCTGCGACTGATGCTCTTATCACTTGTGAAGGATTGTTCTAATTTGTTTTGCCTTTGGCCCTCATCTCCGTCGAACTGTGGCCTTGTTGTTCTGCGGTACCTTGTTCCTGCTTCTGGGCTGTTGTCCACCACGATGGCCTTGAGTTTCATCGGATGTGGTTTTTGTTTCCTGCTAACAATGGCTCGAACTCTCTAGGGGCTTGTAACTCTGCCTTATGTGGCCCTAGCCTCCTTCGGATTGTCGACTTACTTTTCTGTAGATGGACTCTTTCCAGACTATAGCTCTGGTTCATTGCAGACTGAGGGCAGTCTGAGGTCTCTTGTGATCTGTGACCCTGGTTTCTTACGGCACCGAGTCATTGGTAAAGTCAGTGCTCCTTGCTTCTTAAATGTTCCGATAATCCTTAATCGAAGCAGAATTGTTCTGCTGACTCAAGCGATTTGAAACCGTCCCCCATCGCCTCAGTCTGAAGGTTGATTTCGCATCGTCTTGCACATTGAATTCATCTTGCACACAGTCCGCTTCTAATCACCTCTGCATTTTCATTCATTGCACAGCACACCCACCACCACCGACAATGCACATCCATCCTGACCATGAAACCATTCGCTCAATACCCCCCTCCGCCCCTTTGCGCATATTCCCAATTTGCAAAAACAAAATTCTCGAAAACAACCCAAAAACCGTTCAGTCAGTCTCCACATAGTCGCTGTCAGTGAAAGCGAAAATTTACAAAAGTCGCGCGCTGAAAATTTACACAAGTCGCAAAGACGCACAAAATTCCTTCGCATCGCCAAAAGATTGGGGACCTAGCAGACCTCCTCGTAAGTACAAGGGAGTTCGATTGTTTTTCGTGTTTTTGAAAATTGTTCTCGAAGTAATTTCGTCTTTCGTGTGAACTGTGCAGTGTTTTCGTTTAGCATCCGAGTTGACGTCATCCGGCAGGCACACAGGGGTCAGGGGATGGTCAGGCTAGTCGAAAATAGAATAAATTTCATCTCTGACGGTGTTTGATATTCCAGAGACATCTGTGCCAAAAAAAAACGATTTTTTGACTCTTGCGTTGTGTTCTAGAATTAAAATATCATAAATTTATCCACTTGGATCCTCTGCTCCCCGCAGACTGAGTCGCGCATTCGCGCTCACCGACTGACTGTACTAAAGCACACACATTATGTGTTCCATCCACACACAGTGGGCGGTGGAGAGGGATGGGGGCTTTGTTTTTAATTGTCGACGATATATTTTCGGGCAGGTTATAGGTGAGAATTTAGGACTGTTGCAAAATTTTCGAATTTATTTATGGAATCCAATGATTTTGTATTTGTGGACGATGGGAGGGGATGGAATTCGATTGCTCTGATGGTGCCGATGGGTGTGGGTGGGCAGTGCTTTCCAGGTGTGTAGCAATATTTAATGTGTACACTTTGCAAATTTGTTTAAACTGCTTAAACTTTGACCTGCTAAGGGCTGTTGCTAGAGTTTTGCTTTCAAGTTGTCGAGTCAGCGTCCAAAGGAGAACAAGACATGTGAGCAATTGGATACCGCCGCAATCAACAAACCACCAAAGTTTAGCTCGCTCTGGCTATTGTTCACTCATGAATGGAGGGGACCTGTAGTTCAGTACTGACTCCAAATGGCTTTTTCTTCTTTTTCTTCTAATGGCGCTACAGTCAGGGGTGGACCTGAGCCTCAACCAACATGCCTCTCCAGCCAACACGATCTTTCGCCAGCTGCCGCCAGTTGGTTGAGGTCCTTCTTCACTTGTGGGCACTACCAAAGCCTAGGCCGTCCTCTGTTACGTTGTCCCAATGGCTCAGATTCGAAGACTTTTCGGGCTTGAGCAGTGGTGTCCATACGCTCTACATCTCCTAGCCATCTTAAGCATTGTATCCGAAGACGCTTGACTAGGCGCATGTAGCTGTACAGCCCATAAAGTTCGTCGTTCGCTTTTGGTAACGTCCAGGTTTCCGCGCCAAAGAGTAGGAACTCCAAATGGCTACGTTTTAGAAATCCCAGAGTCTTGTCAAAAACTCGAAACATGAAAACTGGACCCAAGGATTGTGCAGAATTATTCGGAGACGTGAATCTGATCAAGGCCCCCTTTGCATCTAGTCACTGTCTATCGACTGCAGGAAAAAAACAAAACAGTTTGTTAGCTAGGCCATTTTAGTCCCCCACCAACAGGCCTTTCATAATTCTGTGGCTCCTTGTTCTTACGTGTCATCTTCAGCTTTGTAGTAAGACAAAATGCCACTCTCTAGCACAAACTTGTTTTATCAGATCAGTCTTTCCGCAGAAAGTGAGGTTACGGTGAAGTAGGTACGTTCTTCGGTTTTTTTTTTTCTGTCTGACACATTCATCGAACCTCAGCTTGTCATAGACATCGCCCTTTGTCCATGAACATTCGTCTCAACCAATTTAAATGAAGTCCCAGTGGGTTCCAGTCTTGGTCCCCAATTTGTTACTGGTACTAAAATTATTTTTCTTCAGAAAATTTAACACGGGCTGAACGTGTGCTGATTCACAGTGCAACTCAATGCTCGGAAGCCAGCACCAGCTTGGCTGCGGCTCGTCCTCAGCATCATCAACTGTCTTTCGTCATCAACTTTGGGTTGTCTTTGGCTCTGACATGTCATCCGCTTTGACTCTTCTACGTCTCTGAGTGACCGTCGACACGAAATTGTCGTCAATTGAAATTTGTGGTTGACTGCGTCTTATGGCGCACTCTTGCTTGTCATTAGTCTTGTCTTGTTGCCGTCTCTTGATTCTTGTCTGGCTACCGTCAACTCTGGCTGACTGTCATGTCTGGGTTCTCTTTGACATTGCCTTGTCAAAGTTGTTGTGGCCTGATTAACCATCACCTCTGACCTATCGTCGATCAAACTTGTTCCCGATAGTCACTTCTTGTTGCCATCTCTGAATTGTCAACGTCTTAACACCATCCTCCCACAATGCTCATCCGCATCGCGTCATCCTTTTCGGCTTTCTTTCCTTTTCTCCACTCGAATCAACATTTACCTTGACTTTCCCTCTTGTGTTGCCACAAATCACAGCCCAAACAAACCCCGGCAGAGATGAAACTTGTCTCTCACTCGTTGTCTAGTGTCTCTCCACCACGAAATCCAGCCCCACTCGACTGCCGTATCCACCGTCACCATCAAGTTCTTTCCACAAAAAAACATCTGCTCTGTTAAAGCCCTCCCCGGAGCCCCAGAGCACCATCCAGATCGGATATTTATTTGTTCAACTGATTCATAAGCCGGAAGCATTGAAATTCACCGATTTGACGTCACGGCCGGAATTCGCAAAAGTCGCAAGTCGTCCCCTTGCCTCGAGTCTCGGCAGCCATGCTGTGCGTGGGCTTTGTTGGAAGGGCACTTCGGCTGTGATTAAGGGCGTGGATCTACCTGTGTGCTGGGGGGGATGGGGGAACATTGTCCCCTGAGGGAAACTTGAAGAGTTTCGAGCAAATATTCCGATAAGTGGGCGTCGGTCGTATCGCTCGCCCCCACCCCATCCACAAATCACAGTCATTACGGTCGCTGCAGCTCCCTGGCTTCAATCCGCTGGCGACCCCCATAAAAACGGGACGTCTTTTATCGCCTCCGTGACACTCTGCTTTTGATGGCTTATTACTGGGTTTTATTTGCGTTTCAATCGACTGCCGAAACTAGACGCCGTCAACGTTGTCGTTGTCGCGGATGCCCATAAAGCCACCATCAAGCCATCACTGAGCCATCGTGATGCCCGCCGCCACTTCCTGCGACAAAGTACGCGCGAGGACGTAAATCGTCTCGTAAAAGTGCCGGGGCGGGAATAGTTCGCAAATTACCACTAATTTCAATTTTTTCCCTCTTTCCCAACTTCATAGCTTTAAAAATGTAATTGCTTGTCCTCATTTGGTTTGCTTTGTTTGTTTGCAGCGTCGCGCGTCACGTGTCATCTCGCTGCGTCGTGGATCAATCTCGCAGCTGCCACAGAAGTCGCAGGAGATCCCATGGGACATCCTTGAGCGGTTGCTGATGCCATTCCTGTTCTGCCATGCTGCCGCCATCATAATTTCGACATTCTTGCACGCCTTCGACATCTCGCATGTGTCAACGTTCGCCATCTTCGTCTGGTTTGCATTGTCAACAGTCGGCGCGGTCCTCTTCTACCACTTTGTCAAGGTGAGTTCTGTTTGCTTGAGCTTGGCTGGGGAAGGGTGGGATTGTTGTTATGTCATCTGTTGTCTCGACCAGGCCATTAATTAGTGGAACGGGGACAGTACACGCATTGTGCGTGCCTGCGTGGGATGTGCGTTACGCAAGGGGCAGATGCTTTCAGACGGTGTGTGTGTAGGGTGCTGCCTAATGGTGCCGTCAATCACTGTAAAACAGAAAAAAATAAACCGGTCGCCTCTGTGTTGTGATTTTCAATTGTCAAGTGACGGTCTCCCTGCTGGGTGTTAACGGGTGGCCAATTGACGAAAACTACATCTGATGTATTGGGAGGTGGAGCGAGAGGTGGAGCGAGAGGTGGGACAGTGCTGAGAGGATGTGTGATGGATAGACGCAGGCCTCTGGGAATGTGCGTGGACGCGTGGACGGATCGGATTTCGGGCCTTGAATGCTGACGCGCGAAGGATTGAGGGAATTTTTAGGCAGACAGTTGACGTAATGATTTCGAACTTACACACGCCGTATGTCTGTTCTGTGTCTCAGTGGCAGATGTTTCAGTCCACAAAGTGGGCGACATCTCCCTAAATGGATAAGATTTCGACGCGGAATGGGGAGTTAGAGGAGAGAAACACTCTTTGGCTGCTTTCATCCCCAATATCTCGTTTGATTGCCCTTTTAAGACGGCTCACTGTTTGACACTTGTTGCTGAAACACGCTCAGGGCAACGAAAAAACGTTTGACAGTCCGAATCCAGTCAAAAAATGCAGCCGATTGAATTGGACATCGTTCCCAAACCCCGCACAGTTGGGATGAATTTAAATGAAAGGCTACCGATCGCTATTGAAGTGCACGATGAAGAGCTGCTTTCCAATCCTTAGCTGAACTAAAAATCCCACAATGGCGGCCTGAAATGTACCCCCAACGCTGCATAAAACTTTCAAATGTCATCCTTCTCACGTCCAGCTGCACTCTCAACGATTGTTGTGCATCGTTAACATTCCACACACACGCAGCATCCCGCTGCAAAGGACATCACCACCATTATCATAATTTTGGCAGCCGGATATGGCCACACGGCGAAATTGCAAACCATTCGAATGTCAAACTCCTCCGACGAAGGTCATCTGGGCTTAGGTTACCCTCTGACCTTTGCCCGCTCATAACACAACAATTCCCAGCTAATCACTTGTACACTCACACATTCTGTCTTATCACCCACCATCCACCCCTTCCACTCCCTCTGTGGCTAAATGACCTCGTCACACCCAATAAAGCAGTATTTAGCTGAACAAATCCACTTCCACCGCTGCTGGGACACATTTGAATAACGAAACGATTTGAAATTATTTCACGGACTCGCCACTTCGTTAGCTCCTAATGGGCCCACCAGTCCCTCATCCACCCCTCGTCACCGTTCTGCTTCCCCTCCAATTGGCAAATAAGCAAAAAAAAAAAAAAACAAAGCCCACCACGAAATCCAAACGAAAACTCAATCAGAGATAGAAATCGGAACAAGGAGGACACACATACCCCCGTGCAGTCGTCGTCGTCGTCGTCGTCGTCTCCGCCGTCACAAGGCAGCAAACTAGAACAGTCACGGAACCTTTAACTGCCCAGCTTAGGGAATTAAAACAAACACAGCACATCCGACTCCACCCTGTGGTTTATCTCGAGCTTATCCATCCCCCCTTCCGCCGCACTCTCTCTCTCTCTCTCTTTCTCTCTCTCTGTTGAGATGTGACGGGGAACTCGAAAGGCAGGCACAGCGAGCAAGCGAAAATATGGCAAATCCAACATCTTCCACTTGGGATTCCGGTGGGCGACGGCAGCGGTGGCGGCAGAGGCGGGAACTGGGCCGCTCCACCCGCAGGGCGGTGTGTTTCTAAAAATAGACACAAAGACCCGATTCAGGAAGAAAGTGCCGTATCGGGGGGGAGGGGGAAGGTGGGGACGGCATCCGCATCCCCAACATCGCCCAAGTCATCCTCCCACACGGCTCCGGTTTGCTTGTGTATCCTTGGCAGAAGGTTAGGAATACAGTCGTAGATCTACATCACACCTATGGCTCTGTTTTGTTGCCTCCTTGGCTTACGGGAAAGTAAGCAGGCCGCTGCTGCGACCATGCTTGCGCGCCTTTGTGTGTGTGTGTGTGTGTGTGTTTGTGTGTCAGAGAGGTTTGGGTGGAATTTTGATTATTCCGCACACGTCTCGGCCTTAGCAAGCGGGACGTGATGCTCTTATGTGCGGGGCGTAATGTATTTAGCTGGATTGCTGATATCATGTACTTTTCGGTGCCTCTGAGTATGCCTGGGTGTGTGTGTGTGTGGGTGAATGTGAGGCCGAAGAAAGGAGGAAGGAAATGTCCCTGGAGAGAATGTAAATGAAATTTTCTTCCCAGAATCGTAGGCATCGGGAACAATAGTAATTTTCTGCGACACCCCTAGGTGGCCCATTGATAGTCTGCTCTAGGAAATGCATTCTTTCCTTCAAGGCTCTTCCTCTCTTTTCTCTCTGTCGGTGGCGGCGTAACTCTGACTCTGGCTCCAGTAGTGAGCGGTGGCGTATACAGCCCACGTACGGACGAGGTGGCGGCTAATGAAATGCAAAACTAGGTGTAAAGAAGAGCAGCCCTGACATCGGCTGTAGCTTCTAATTAAGGAGAATTTAAATGGAGAGCCGTGGAACCGCCCAAAACTTTGTGGATGGCAATATGTTAATGATGGCCATGGTGGCGATGCTGCGGATGGGAGCCAGCTTAAGACAGGTTTGACTTTAAATGCGTCACGGGCAAGCACCTGCAACACGCTGGATGGAAGAAAAACTGGTCCGCCACCGACATTTGACCTTATACGGCGGGCTGGTCCTCCTCCATTTGTCGGGTCAGTGAATACCTGCTCCCTGCCTGCTGCATCAGTGTCCTGCTGCCAATTTGCAGGGACAAGGGCTCACTGGTGTACATGCGTCGTCGTTGCAAACGTGTCAGCCCTCGGCTGCATGTTCCGACAACGACGATGATGATGGTGGTGGTGGTGGTGGTGATGGTGGCAGAGGAACCCATAAGTGCCATGAATCCAGAGAGAACTTTGACTTTCAAGGTTCAACTTTGCCTCGTGACTTGCCTCCCCCCTCCCGCCCGCCATCGCCACATTATGCACTTAAGAACTTAAGAAGCCACAAACTGCCGAGGAGCACCTGCACGATTCAGGCGGCAACGGCAGAAGGTAACGGTAAGCGGAGAAAATTCCAGCAGAGCTCTGCGGTTGGAAAGTTTCGCGGCAACAGCAACAAATGCAAAATTAACAACAACAATCCCCGTCCTCGTGCATGCGTGACGATCGTAACTCTCGAGAGGGCCGATTTGCCCATTAATCTACTGGCTGCATCTAGAGAGCGGCCTGCGTGATGGGGAAAATAGTTCACGAGATAGTTGTCGTTCGTCGTCCTGTTCGTCCTCCGCCTCCCTGCCCCATAACAACCCACTCAAAGTGGCATAAAAAAGAATCACGACACAGCCACAATCCTGCTGACAGTTTACTTACAGCCACATGGCTGATATAAATAAGGCGGCACGGGTGAGGGGGGGAGGGGGAATGGGAAACTGAAAAAAAAACTGCTTGACTAGCTTTTTTCGTGTGGCCACTGCTCAAGAGCTGGAAGCTGAGAGAGCTGGGACCAGTGCCAAGGAACGGGCAGGGAAGGGACACGGGACGTGAATACCAAAGTGGGATCATTCTGGTGGAACTCGATATTGTTGGGATTTGACTTTCAAGTGATGCCACTTACTAGCAGCTCCTCTCAACGAGTCAATCGCCGCTGGCGGGATGCGGCAGGAGAGACTAACTGACTGACTGGCTGGATGATGATGGTGATAATGATGATGGAAAGCGGAGTCAGGAAGTTACTCCATCAGTAGCAGATTGTCACGAAGTTACGCCGTCATGGCATGGAATAGTGATGAAGGGGGTTGAGGACGATGGTGCAGAGTTGATTAATCCCTCGAAAACGAGGTTAGGTCGACACAGAGATGGAAAGTTTCGATTGGAGGATGAGATGAGTGGCTGGGTGAGTTGTTCCGAAGTCTGCCAAAGTTCTAGTTCTTCAGCCAAATGTAAAGATTTCACTGGGTCAAGACCAAGTTTTGAGAACTTGTTGCTCGATGTCGCCCTTTCTTCAAATGTGAGTTCAAATTCGAGATATCTGAGGAATTGTGACGGGAAATGACTTCAAGTGTAGCCTAGGTGCCATTTTTCTTAGCCTTGCCTTATGATGAACCTGTTTATAGTTGGCCAACAACAAAGGCACTACTTAATGAGTAATCGCATTTCACTTGTTTTAAACACTCCTGCAGCATACCTTGTGAAGAATTTCAAAATAGCAGTCGTCTCTCAGTCAAAAACAAAGTACTTTCGAGAACTTTCGAAATTTTTTGTAGAGTTTTTTAGAGTTTTCGAATAAATTCAGGCGTTTTCTGAGAGTGCAAGAACATTTTTTGAAAGTTTTCGTCTGTTTCACGGTGTTTCTGAAAGTAATTCGAATGTTTTTCAAGCCATTTATGAATGACGTCAAGAATTGTGTGGCGTTTCCGGCCAAATTGAAACGTTTTTTCTGAGTTTTCGACTTCCAACTTCCTTTTGACATATTTTCGAACAGGTTTCAGTTATTTTCGAGCGACATCCGAGTATTTTCTATCGTCATTTCGAAATTTCCAAGGACTTTCGAGAGTTTCTGACCGTTTTCGAACGTTTTCAAGGGAAGTGCTCCCGTTTCGTGGTCTTTTCCACTTGTGTCAGGTCAAACAAGAAGTGCTCCCATTGCCGAAGACAGTCCCCACATTCAATGCATTTCGAAAAACAACGCCATGCCAACGTCTGCAACTGCTTAATGCACGCCTATCCTCGGATGTAAGGTACAACTCATTTCCTTCCACTCCTTCTTGGCACTCCTCTTCATCCTCTTCATCCAAAGCTAAAGAAGTCAAGACCAAACCAAAAATCCGAGAATCCGATGCCACCTCACGGCAAATGTCAACAACCCACTTTTCCGAGAATTGACGTCAAACAGCCACTCCATGCGGGCCTGCCAGCGAAATCCATGTGAAAATTGGCCCCTTTCCTGTGACAAGTTCAATAGACGCCGAATGACGGCATTAATTCCGAGATTAATGACATCCTCCCGTGTGACCGACGCTTCCCAGTGCCAGGTCAACATTCCTCCGACACGCAACCGACCGCCCACCATCGCACAGGAGACAGACTCAGACACGGGCTGCGACTGGCTGTGTGTAATCACTTCCTGCTTGCGGAGTTAATTTCCCTCAGTCCGGACAAAGGAAAATGTCCTCGCTGTCACCTCCAGCAAATGGCCGATAAATTAATTTCGCTAAGCGCACGCAAATCCTCCCACCCACCAACAGGTGCAACAAGTCAGTGGGCGAACTTCACCTCATCTCGCACTCCTTCTATCTTCTTGTCACCGTCTTGATGTCAGCAGCGGCGACGACGGTGGTGGTGGTGATGACTGCAGTCAGAATGCCGTCTAGCCGGTAAGGCAGACCGAAGAGGCATGTGCCGACGCATCCCAGAAACCTACATTCTCCGTCTCAGCTCAGCGGCAACTAGCTGCATGAATTCCATTTAATTTAATCCCTTCACCTAATCGGTTCAAGACCCATTAAATGTCCCGCAATCGCTTGTCAAGAGTTCTTTGTTCTCCGTCTCCTTGAAGCCGACGCAGCACCCGGAGACGGCACACACCTGGGTGGGTGTGCGGGCTGTGATGAGGAATTGAATTGGATTGTCATCTCGGTGTCTGATGGGAAAGGATTCTAATACGTGTACTTAAGTTGATGATATCCGTTTCAAGGACAGGAATCGATTTTCACTTTCTTTAGGCATGTCTAAACCTTTCCTCCTTTGTGCGCCGGAACAACAACGATTTTGCGGTGCGATTGTCATGAAGACTGGCATCGGATACGCTGGCCGTGGGCTGGGGGGATTATATCGCTCCGAGGCTATTGTCCTTTCGGTTAGCTCATTGTTTGCTCTTTTCTCTCTCTCTCTCTCTCTCTCTCCGTCATTCCTCGCGTCCTTCGTAGTTTACTTTCTGGCGAAACTTATCCCAAAGGATTTCGGTGGAAACACCGTCGTGGAAGAAACGGAACAGAGAGAGAGATGCAGAGAGGGGGGGTTCTTAAGGCGTTTCGGTTGGCAAAGCACCTCTTAAGAGATTATCGTTCCAAATTAGTTGGACATTGTGCCCGATAAGCCGGCGAGTTTGACAACTTTTGAAATCAGAATCTGTTGTGTTGCTTTTAACTGCAGATTATCTGAAGACCTGAGCAGTGCTCGAAACGACAGGAGGGTTGGGAACGATTTGTGTGCTCTGCTCCAAAGCCAGGTATCGACCATTTGCGGTGATTTATGAATTCAACTGTCGAATGTCGCGGTTTTGATAATTTTTTCAATGTTTTCAAGATTTTTGGGAGTATTGTTGTAAGTTTAAGGGGTTGCAGGGGATTGTGTTGACGCTTGAGGCCGCCTAAAACAGAAGAAACCTCACAACGAATAAAGGAGACAACATGCGAGGAGGATTCTGTTTTCCAAAACCTACTAAAAACCAGAGGTATTCTGAAAAGAGAAGCGCATCCCCTAAAGGTCATTGAAGTCAAAAATGTTTAAAAACTCTTCGTAAGGCTCGTAAGATCGCCAAAAATGTTTGAACTTTAAAGAAAAAACTCTCAATAACTTTTGGGGAGGCTCAAAAACCAAAGCAACAGTCGAAATCGGAAAAAGAGTGCTCAAAAAACACTCGGAAACTGTTGCAAATTTTCAAAAACACAACCAAAACGTTCTTAAATATGCTTAAAAATAGTCTAAGCACTCTCAGAAATGAAGATATGAAAGGAAGAGTTTCGAAAATGCACACAGCCGTTCGAAAACTCTAAAAAACTGCTGAAAACCTTTCAAAAACGAGGAAAAAATCCACACAGCCGTTCGAAAACTCTGAAAAACTGTTGAAAACCTTTCAAAAACGAGGAAAAAATCCACACAGCCTTTCGAAAACTCGGAAAAACTGTTGAAAACCTGTCAAAAACGAGGAAAAAATCCACACAGCCGTTCGAAAACTCTGAAAAACTGTTGAAAACTTTTCAAAAACGAGGAAAAAAGAATATTGAAAAAACTCCTGGCAAATTCTCCAAAACCAAAACCCTCAAAATCTGTCCTCAGACGTTCGATAAACTCCAGAAGAATGCTTAAAGAACTCTCAAAATCCGCTGAAATATAGAAAACCCTTGAAAATCTGCTGCAAGGCGGTGCAATGCACTCGAAAACTGTATCCAGTTCTTAGAAAACATCGAAAGTCATTCAAATCTTCAGAGTATTCAGCAAGATTGAAGGTTGCATACCGCTACCGCTAGTTAGAAAAAGTTTAAACGACGAGTGTAAAGCTGAAAAAGAGTTCGCCCTTGAACCGCGCCCACAGACCCCTGTCATCATCCTTTTGTCCTCGCTTTGACGTCATTGCAGATCGCCCATCCACGCATCCATCACAATTCGCTTCAAATTTCATATGCCGCCCCAGAATCGTCCGCCTATTTTTTTGTTTTTTTATTTTCGTTCACTGCGTTGGCATGAGATCGGTTTCGAGCCCACAATGACGCCGCCGTCCAACGCATACCCCTCCGGAGTGCTGGGCCCAGCGGCTGTTATCGCCACCTTCACGGACACCCGAGAAGTTAAGTACCAAAAAATGTATATTTTGGTGACGTCCCTCTTGGCGTATTTATAGCCCGCCCACTGCCAGCTAACCAACAGAGCCCCGACCCTTCCGTTCACCGACCACGCTGAACATATGCTTCAAAAAGAAAGTTCTTAATTGGAACTCTCTGGCTGATTAATAGCTTCCTAGTCCTCGAGAGTGTCCAACGGAGAGACGGGGAGAGTGAGAGGCGCATTAATAGCGAAGACTTGTCGACAAACAGGTACCCGCTCGCAAGGATGGCCAACCAACCTGTGGCCGGTCTCATGACCTTTCCAATACGCACTCGAGTCCAGCAGTAACTTTTATCTCGCCCCTCTTTTCATTTTCGCCGCTGCCAAAGTTTATTAATGGTCCGTGGGGGGGAGGTTGCCAGGGAACGGGGTTAGCGAAACTTTTTTCTCAAAGACATCGTCCCAGACGAGCTAATTAAAGCTGTCAGTGCCGTAAGGCCCCCGCATCGGTCAGGTACGTTGACTACGCAGTTTCTCGGGTATCAATAACTTCGGACACACTTAGTGTCAATCCCACCGCCCCACAGAAAGGGGCGCAACGACACACCGCCCATGGCAGCCACCCGGTTGTAGGTCAAATGCTGACATCCACGCAACGAGCACAGCCCAGTTTCCCCCCCCCCCCCCCCACCGTTCAATTGCTAAACTGTTCCCTGATTGACTGCGGTAATCGTTCAAATCCTGTCCACCCTCGCCGCTAGCCATGTCGTCACCTCATCAGCTGAATCTAAAACTCTCCACTCTCAACTCTCTCTCTCTCTTTCTCTTTTCTCAGGTTTCCGCCTCCGGCAAGGGTGTCCTGATTACTGGATGCGAGACACCAATCGCCTGGTACTTGGCCAAGAAGCTCGATGACTTGGGATTTACCGTTTACGCTGGATTCAATGTACCGGTTGAGGACTGCGACGAAGCCAAGATTCTAAAGGAAGAAACCTCGGGACGCATGAAAACCATCCACGTGGATGTGTCCTCCGAAAAAACTGTAAGTACACGCATCCCCTCCATTTTATCCTGGACATGCACCACAGCAGACAGAAAAACTTTGTGCTTTTAGCTTTTGGAAGCTTGCCTCTTCATCACAGAACACCTCCCCTATGGAGCCAATGGACTGTGGGCAGTTATTCACTGCGCTCATTGGATTGCTTTTGGTGAGCTTGAGTGGATTCCGTTTGCAGTGCTTCGTAAATCTCTGGATCTTAACCTACTGGGTAAGAGAGGGCGTCGCCGCCCACTTCCATCCAGCCCCATTCACTGACCGACTGACTCTTTTTTTTTTTTTTTTGTTTTGCAGGAGCTGCACGCCTCTCACAAATCATGCTGCCCCTCATCCGACGCTCTAATGGACGCATTGTATTTTTGACATCCGGTAGGTACCCGCGAGTCGATTAATTACCCGTGTCTTTGAGTTGGTGGGCTTTAATTAAGAGTCACGCCTGACACGTACACGATGATGCCTTGCCGAGATATTAAAAAGTTGATGAGTTCATTTTTTGTTCTCTCTCTTTTTTCTTTTTGCTCATTTTGCAGGACTGAACAAGGTGCCGTCGCCGGTCCGTGGTATTCAGTGCGCCACCCAGGCTGCTGTGGAAACTTTCGCCACATGTCTGCGTCAGGAAATGCGTCCGCGTGGCGTTGATGTGGCCGTTGTTGCAGCTGGAGAGTTCTCACCCGGCAACGCCTGGCTTAATGACGGCGAACTAAGGGAACAGGTATGTGCCGCGCATCAGCTACAGCCTGCTGTGCGCTCTAAACCACATGATGCGGGGGTATTTGCTGTGATTTGTTATTTTAATAATCCTTCGCAAAGTCATTACCTTGCATGGGGGATGGAAAAGAAGGCAAGGACAAGGAGAAGCCTTGAGTCTTGGCGAGAAGGTTGATGTGTTCACACACCACACAAGGGGGCAGGGAGAGTTTTTAAATATTGCCACGAGGTGTGCCCGCTTCCCGAGGGGTCTTTAGTTGCCTGTCATCTCTGCATAATCCGAGTATATTGATCGTAGATTCTCGTGAAGGTAATTGTCGCATTAGCTTGTCGACGAGTTTCAAGGTTCCCTGTGCAGTGAGGGACAGATTAGATGGCATTTTGTGGGTGATGTGTGGTTTGAGAAGCGAAATAGGTTTTTTTTTCTACAAGTGGGGGCTCTTAGGAGTCGAACGTAATGGTCAGGGGAAAACTGTGACTGGTTTCTTATGAACATTGAGGCGCAACTGAGGAGTAGGGCATCGTAGCAGAGGCACTTTCCGAACTTTGGCGTTCTTACAGCTAAGTGAGGTCATCACAGAAAGAATTGGGATGTCAGCAGCGTCACCTATTCCTTGAAACTTCACAAAACACGGAAGGAGTCACCCTACCTGCAGACAGTGCCTTCAACCGGATCTGGATGATCTTCCATTGGAGTAGACAACGCGCTTCGAAAGTTTTGGACGGCTTAAAGTGGATTAAAGTGAAAAGCACTTGACGCTGTACAGCCCACAAGGGACCAGGGCCTAGCTTCTACAACGACTACTCGTGTCATGCGGGATACTGTTCTCTCACGAGTGGAAGGGACCTGCAGTTTCTTGCCGACTTCGAACGGTGAGACTTCGAAAAGCTTTTCATAGGCAATTGATATTCTATGAGTGTTTGTCAGCAACTCGAGAGAGGTGGTGCCGTGAAGGCGTCGCGTCCGGGAATCAAACCTAGACCTTCGGCGTGTGGGTCGACGCACTCACCCACTACGCCACGCCCTTCCTTATGTCTCCTCTAAAATTCTATACCTGCCAGCGGTCTGGGCATGGGAATTAAATCATTTGCTGCCTCATCTGGAAATGCTTTGAAGCCTGAAACCATTTTGGAATCGAAATTTTCGAATTGAAAAATATCCCACAATGGCGCCCGACTGAGTGTTGTTAGAATTTTTCAGATAATCCAAACACAATGATCGTAACCACTTCTGTAAGGCATGTCACTGTACCTTATCCCTTCCAGTTCCCATGGCGTGAGATTATAAAAAAGGAATTTACCCTAGATCTACCCTTGAAGGAGTGTAATCCTTTGCCAATTCAGTCCTGACCTGAATTCCAAATTCGACGATGTAAGGCCAAAAGTCGAATACCTGAATGTCTGAGGTCTAGAGCCGGAAGCGCATGGTCAGAACTAGTGAAATAATTCGTAATTCGTGTCAAAAATCAAGTCTTCCTTGTCGGATCTGAACTCTCCATCAATGCCTGATACCTGTCAAGAAGTCTAGTGGATGTGCAGCAAAATAACGGTTGATGGACTCTTGTTGGGCGCCATTTGTGAAGGGAAATAATTCAAGTGTAAGCTTTCACAGAGAGTTACAACGATGTAAAGTCGTTTCCATTGTGCAAAAAAAATTAAAGACTTTGGCCTTATTTGGACCTTTCGAGAAATCCTAAGTCTGAAACTTCAATCATGAAGCTTCAGCCTTCTAGTTTCCCTGATTGAATGCAGCAAAGTCCTACCATGCTGGGAAGCAAAAAAAGAAACACTTTTGAAAAATCTTTGAAACATCGACTCCTGAAGTCTGATTCCTAAGACACCAAGCCACAGGCTGCAAGCCAGTCTAGTTGGATTTCTAGTAGTAGGAACGTCCCACAAAACGTTTGGAAATAAAGATACACCCTGCTGGAAAATTTAACTTCATTGCCTGACCTTTCTCTGTTTTAATCTCCACCCTGTTGTCATTTATCTCGCCCTGTCCCTTCACTCAAGTCTATAAATGTATCAAAAGGTCATCTGCGCGGTAGTCGCTTTGCTCCGCATTTGAATGTCAAACGCAAAGGGCGTAGCGACGACACCTTAATCGACCCAGCGCCTCTGTGTCAAATTTCTCTCCTTATCACCATCTCCATCGCAAAGACGAAATCGACTCCAGCGAGTGCCGCTCATCCTTCCACAAGCATGTTGTCGAATTCGTGTGTCATTTACGGGCAACGCTCCAGAGCCACGTGAACGATTGTGCGCCAGAGCTTTATCCAGTCAAAGTGCACCCTCGTCAAATGTTTTTACTTGACTCCGATACAAATGCCCCGCACTCGCTTTGTGCGATAATAACGATGATGGTGCACCGTCTCAGCGCACCGGTGTGTGCTTTAGGAAGCGGGGCAGAAGAACGCTTAGAGCCGTGGGGGGGGGAAGCAGGAGCGACCTCGGAGAGTGGTTCATAGGTGACTTGTTTATTATTCTGTGTCAAGGTGGATGTGATGCTGTCAATGGTTACCCTTCTCAAGCAATAACAACGTTCCATTTTTATGTTCAATGTCGTTGGCCTCCATTCGCACGCGCACATAGGTTTTATATCTGCCGCTCCTTCTGTGCGATCCTTTGCGGTTTTGTCCCTGCCAGGGATTAAAGTAAACTGGGAAAGCAATTTTAAATATTTTATGCGCAATGGAATAGTCCACCCGACCACCCGCCGTCGTCGTTGTCGTCGCTCGATATTTGATACACCAACGGCATTAAAGATTCAAACCATTTCACTTACTCACTTTGTCATGCCGCCCTCATCCTCCTCCGTTCGCGGCCCACTGCACCGAGTGGTGCTCGCCCTAACCTCTCAAGTGACACCTGATGCTCGTCGTCGTCTTCGTGTCAGTGCTGCTGTTGTTAGCGCCGCGCGCGCGATATGTTTGCATTGTGCAAGTGAGCAAGTGAAGTGGATGAGGAGTCCTTGACGGGGAGGATCACGGTTACGTGTGCATGTTGCAGCATCATTTCAAAGTTGTTCCCTATGCTCCATGTTTTCTTTCATTTTGCTTTTCTTGTGGCAATTTTTATGACTTTCTAACAATACCGTGCTCCAGATGGAGGGAGTAAGACAGAAGAAGGACTGAAATTGGCCAACAATAAGTTAAGTCAACTAGAATGTGTGTCCCTCACGGGGGAAAAGGGGTTTGCAATGAAAAAAAACAACTTTTATGAACTACACCCCACCTTGAGCTATCTAGGTTACGACGAGAACTTCAGGGCTACGCGAGCGGAAAGGGTATGGAATTCATCGCATCGACAGGAAGGAGAAGTTGTACCGCCGGGCTTCAGCACTAATTGGATGCTAGAGCGGGGGCAGAAGGAAAGCGATTACTTGCTTGCTTTACATAATTGCACGTCTTCAAGTGGTTTACGGACGTGCGCACATAATCGCCCGTTTGACGTGCGAACCCTACCAACGGCCAGGGATAATGAAGGTGCCTCGGCTCGAGGAACACTTGCCGACACAGTCACGAACGTGTGCCGGCCCCCCAAACACAGCATGCCTTGGAAAGAGGGACGTGTTTCGGAAGGTCAGGGATGGTCATTAAAAGCGCTCAAAATATTCGCAATAATTGACCGCCTGTCAGCAGCAGTTGTTAGCGGAAATCGAATGGAAATGTGATTGATGGATATTGGCGCCCAACACACGGCCGCAACTCGCTGCAAATAATGTGTCCGCTGCAACGATTAATCACGCATTCCATTCAAATCGATTTGGTGAATACCGTTTTGTTTGTCCCAACCACACATGTACACACACACACACATCACCACGCAACGCCTCACAGTGCCGTGTTGTCAGTGATGATTCTATGACTTACATCATCATATCCTGCCGCCATCAATGATGACTGCCTGTGTGTCGCAGGAAATGATAAATCGGAGTAATCAGCAAATGCGTGAGTTGGGCGAGGCGGATAGGGGGTGGCTTTCGTACTGAAAGCACCTTTTTTTTGGTTGACAAAATTCCCACCATCAGGAAGCCGAAGCCATTTGCGGATCCAGGAGCGATGTTCTCCCATTCGTTGTGGTGTTTAACGGTAATTTCCCATTGATGGACTGTCAGATGACCACAAGCAAATGCCGTAAAACTCAGTTTCAGTCCTTTTGAATTGAATTTTGTCCCTCGATCAAGGCTTGCAATCATTTCTCCAATTTGAAACTAATTTCATTTTGTATGCGTCGTTGCTGCCGCCGCCTGACCTTTCGGCTTAGAGAAAGGCCTTTTCTTCAGTATCCTGTGAGGAGGAGGGAGCATAAGCGAAAGTTTGTCAAAACGATCCCCAGGCGAAATTCACAAAATTTTGCCAAGAAAAAAATGAAGAATGTCGACCACGTAGGCGACGTCCCGCCCCTCTACTGCCAACAACCAAGAATGGATAGAAAGGAGCAGACGACAGGTGGCAGCAGACCCATAAAGTTAAAATGAAGAAAACATCTTAACCGCTCCTAAAGACGAAATTAATCGATTTGGCAGGTCGTTGTCTACGTCGTTCCTTTGTTCCATCATCGCGAACCGAGGAGGGTGCTGGAAGGTACGTGAAATAAATGATTAATTAAAGCAGAACTCCAGCGGGTGGCTGTGGCGCCCATAACGAGATGAAAGAGTCCTTACATTCGCCCCTAATTGGATTGATTTGGCATATTCCTTAACGATTTAATGTCGCATCTCCTTTCATCTCTATTCCCTCTCTCTCTCTTTCTCTTTCTCTCTCACCCTCAGTCTGCTTCATCCTCTGTCGCGTAGTCTTTTCCAATCGGTCGATTTAATTCGTTTTCTCAAAATCTCTTCAAGTGTTCAAATATTTTTTGTACAACCCCTCGGAGCTGTGACTAACAATGAACGGTAGAGACGCCTATTTTAGCACTAGAATCAATCTGCAAGGATAATAGATTTTTTTTTAATTACGAAATGGTGCCGATAATGTTCACACGGCAACCACATCATTCTGACGTAGCTGACAGAAGAGTTTTGTTTCCACACAATGAACACTGGCTCCTGTTCTGTAATGTCCTAGGATGAGCTGAAGTCTCTTAGAACCTCTCTGCCGATTGTCGACGTCCGGAAATGGTGACTTCGAGCATCATGAATTTTGGCAAAAACCGTTTTCAACTTTCAAGCCCTGTAAGCCTTGAAAACCTACCGTCTTAAAAATTGTAAGCACTCTTTTCCATGCCATTCACCATTTGACAGATCAACTAAGTCATTATCCAAGGCCTGTAAGCCGCGGTCTAAAGATTAGTCAACCGTCACCTTCAGAAAATCGCGGCTTTAAGCCTGCAAGCCTTGCTTTTCTGAATTATGTTTGTGGTTACTTTTCAAAAATCATGTTTTGCCAGTAAGGCATCCTGGCATCTTTCAACTTGAAAAAATCGTGTTTTGAAGACCTTAAGCCTCTCTTTCTTCTACTTTTGCCAACAGTCACCTTTAGGAAATTGTATCAGGAAGGCTGTAAGTCATTCCTTCGTAGGTTCTGGCCTCTTTCAACTTGGGGAAATTGCATCCTTAAGACCTTAAGCCTCTCTTTCTACTGCTTTTGCCAACAGTCAGCTGTAAAAAATTGTATCAGGAAGGTTGTAAGTCATTCCTTCGTAGGTCCTGGCATCGTTCAACTTGAGGAAATCGTGTCTTGAAGACCTTAAGCCTCTCTTTCTACTACTTTTGCCAAAAGTCAGCTGTAGAAAATTGTATCAGGAAGGCTGTAAGTCATTCCTTCGTAGGTCCTGGCATCTTTCAACTTGAGGAAATGGTGTCTTGAAGACCTTAAGCCTCTCTTTCTTCTACTTTTGCCAACAGTCACCTTTAGGAAATTGTATCAGGAAGGCTGTAAGTCATTCCTTCGTAGGTCCTGGCATCTTTCAACTTGAGGAAATGGTGTCTTGAAGACCTTAAGCCTCTCTTTCTACTACTTTTGCCAAAAGTCAGCTGTAGAAAATTGTATCTTGAAGTCTGTAAGTTATTCTTTCGAAGGTCCTGGCATCTTTCAACTTGAGGAAATCGCATCCTTAAGACCTTAAGCCTCTCTTTCTTCTGCTTTTGCCAACAGTCACCTTTAGGAAATTGTATCAGGAAGGCTGTAAGTCATTCTTTCGTAGGTCCTGGCATCTTTCAACTTGAGGAAATCGTGTCTTGAAGACCTTAAGCCTCTCTTTTTACTAGTTTTGCAAACAGTCACCTTAGGAAATTGTATCAGGAAGGTTGTAAGTCATTCCTTCGTAGGTCCTGGCATCGTTCAACTTGAGGAAATCGTGTCTTGAAGACCTTAAGCCTCTCTTTCTACTACTTTTGCCAAAAGTCAGCTGTAGAAAATTGTATCAGGAAGGCTGTAAGTCATTCCTTCGTAGGTCCTGGCATCTTTCAACTTGAGGAAATGGTGCCTTGAAGACCTTAAGCCTCTCTTTCTACTACTTTTGCCAAAAGTCAGCTGTAGAAAATTGTATCAGGAAGGCTGTAAGTCATTCCTTCGTAGGTCCTGGCATCTTTCAACTTGAGGAAATGGTGCCTTGAAGACCTTAAGCCTCTCTTTCTACCACTTTTGCCAAAAGTCAGCTGTAGAAAATTGTATCAGGAAGGCTGTAAGTCATTCCTTCGTAGGTCCTGGCATCGTTCAACTTGAGGAAATCGTGTCTTGAAGACTTTAGGCCTCTCTTTCTACTACTTTTGCAAACAGTCACCTTTAGGAAATTGTATCAGGAAGGCTGTAAGTCATTCCTTCGTAGGTCCTAGCAACGTTCAACTTGAGGAAATCGTGTCTTGAAGACCTTAAGCCTCTCTTTCTACTTCTTTTGCCAACAGTCACCTTTAAAAAAAACGTGTCTTGCCTGTCAGTATTCGTCTTGTAAGTTTTACAACCCGCATTCTTAAAAAAAATCGTTCTTTAAGCTTACCTTCTAGACCTTTTACCCCGTGTTACTTTCAAGAAATCGTGTTGTGAAAGTTTCAATGTCCGATAACTTTAGAAAACTGTGTCCACCATAGTCTTTAAGCCTACCTGCCATATTCCAACTTAGGGAAAGCGTGCGCTTCAGCCTATCTTCTGCGACTTTTGCTCTTCTGCGACATTCTCAGTCTCGAAGTCTTCAAGTGTAGTTCTTCTGATTTCGATTTGAATCCCTCTTTTGTTTGTCAAACCTTCTATTCTTCCTGACAACACAATGCCTCATCTTTGTGCTATCTCTGGCTTTCTACTTCCAAAAGTATCGCTGTAGCCGTTCCTTCAGTTCGAGTCCCCCATTCGTTTCTTAACGCCTATGTGCGTCGCTTCCTTGATTGTTCCTGAAACTGTTGTAAGTCTTCGGTTTTAATTTCTTCGCATCCAACACACCCCTTTTACACAACCGCACTGTGGCGGTGTGCCAGTGTTCTAATCACTCCGCCTAATTATTGTTCCACTCCAAAAGCAGTTTCAATCAATCAAAACCGCCCCAATCGCAAACGAATTTTCCTCCTTCTACCATCGGCCCATCACACCATCGGCTGGAAAATGCTAAAGACTTTACAGCACGCTTCAGTCGCGAAGTTGGTCCTTTGTCCTTTGCACACAAACACACCTCATCATGACAGAAGGACGACGACTGTGTGGCATTGAACCATGTAATTGACACACACACACACACACATCAGCAGCCTCCGAAGGGCAGGGTTCAAGGACTCACTCGATACAAAGAGGGATGACACACAAGACGAGAAAAAATGATAAAAGCAAAGACCCCAAATCCCAGCAATCGTCTGAGCACGTTCGCCGCACGCCGCACCGCAAGACAAAGTTTCACTCCCCTCCACACCCCCCGCAGAGATGAATAAAGTTCACCCTCCCGGCTGCCGCTGTCAGTCTGCGTCATTGGTTCTTGATATCCTCCGTTTGCAGATAATGCCAAAAGGCAATCAGCGGAATGGCTCTTCAACTCGAGTCAGGACCTAAACCGAAGTCAATTTGAATCCTTTACGTCGTACGTTTGCTGCGACCGTCGTGTCACTTAACGCGCAGTCGGTATTCATTTTTCTCCATGAGGGTCTGTCTGTCTGTCTGGGAGAGCATAGGCTGGGAATAAAAAATTCCGAGATTAGTGAAGCCAATTATAGCGAGAGAGGCTCACTCTCTTGGGAGGCGCAGGCGGCAGCTGCGGCAAGGACTTTGGAGGGATATTATGTTTTGAATAATGTTTTCCGATTCGAAGCCATAGATCTGCGGATGAAGCTGACTGGATGTGTGTTTGCTTACAGCGCCGACTTCGACGCTTTGAATTGGAATAAGGTGGGGGGAGAGGAGATGGGCAGAGAGATGACGGAAAGGGAGAGACGACAGATGGGGGGGATGGGAAAAGTAAGAGCGACACAGGGCTGGGGTGGAGATTGAGGGCGACGGTATAAGTCTAGAAGCCACGTGAGGCTAGCGGAGACGAGAGACACGTGACGATGGAAAGCTAACGTAGGCGGGAAGAGACGTTGCGAAAGTATACAACTAGACGGAAGGCCATAGTTGACGAAACGAGAACTAGAGACGACACGGGACTGGTGTCGACACGGGACTGGTGGCGACACGCGACTAGAGGCGACACGGGACTAGAGGCGACACAGAACTACAGAGAACGTGGAACTAGAGGCGACACGGGATTAGAGGCGACAAGGGATTAAAGGCGAAACGGGACAAGAGACGACACGGAAGTAGAGGCGACACGCGACTAGAGGCGAAAAGCGATTGGAGGCAACATGGGATTAGAAGTGACACGAGACTAGAGGCGACACGGGACTAGGGGCGACACGAGACTAGAGGCGCCACAGGACTAGAGAAGACACGGCACTAGAGACGACACAGTATTAGAGGCGAAACGGGACTACAGAAAACGTGGGACTTGACGCGACACGAGACTAGAAGCGACGAATGTCTAAAGGCGGGACGGGACAAGAGATGACACGAGACTAAAGATGACACGGGACTAGAGGCGACACGGGACTAGGGGCGACACGAGACTAGATATGACACGGGACAAGAGGCGCAACAGCGACAGAGGCGACACGGGACTAGGGGTGACACGAGACTAGAGGCGACACGGGACTAGAGGCGACACGCGACAAGAGGCGCAACAGGACTAGAGAAGACACGGGACTAGAGGCGACACGGGATTAGAGGCGACAAGGGATTAAAGGCGGAACAGGACAAGAGACGACACGGAAGTAGAGGCGACACGCGACTAGAGGCGAAAAGCGATTAGAGGCAACATGGGATTAGAAGTGACACGAGACTAGAGGCGACACGGGACTAGGGGCGACACGAGACTAGAGGCGCCACAGGACTAGAGAAGACACGGCACTAGAGACGACACAGTATTAGAGGCGAAACGGGACTACAGAAAACGTGGGACTTGACGCGACACGAGACTAGAAGCGACGAATGTCTAAAGGCGGGACGGGACAAGAGATGACACGAGACTAAAGATGACACGGGACTAGAGGCGACACGGGACTAGGGGCGACACGAGACTAGATATGACACGGGACAAGAGGCGCAACAGCGACAGAGGCGACACGGGACTAGGGGTGACACGAGACTAGAGGCGACACGGGACTAGAGGCGACACGCGACTAGAGGCGCCACAGGACTAAAGAAGACACGGGACTAGAGACGACACGGGACTACAGAGAACGTGGGACTAGAGGCGTCACGGGACTTGCGGCCACACGGAACTAGAGACGACATGGGACTGGAGACCACACGAGCCTAGAGGCGACACGAAACTAGAGGCGGTATGGGATTAGAGACGACACGGAAGGCGAGGCGACATGGGAATAGAGACGACACGACACTAGAAGCCAATTAAGCTGCCAAAGAGATATCACTTGCCGCAATCGAAAACTCACCAGTCTCGAATCGAATTGTTTCGAGATTACTTTTCGTAAGAGAATTGAATATTCGTTTACTCTCTAAGGCAGACGATCTTCATCCACCAACGCGTGTAGGTCCTTCCAACAACCTAAAGTGAGTTCTACATTGTGAAACAATCGTTGTGTACTGTAGAATCCCTAAGCAGGGCTTAGCTTCCTCGAAACAGTGCAAACGAAAACAGCTTGTGTTGCGCAAACAATGCGCACAAGATAAACCTCTCTGTACCCAGTGGAGGTGTCCCCCACTCCTTTCAACATTTCCATTTCGAAAAAGAATTTGTCCAAATCCCTACCGGATTCCATCAACCGCCTGCATTCCCTAATCCTATCCACCTTCATCATTGCCACACCAGGTTGTGAATCTACCAAAATCTTTAGGGGGGAGCCCGCTCTTCATTCTTCCATTCGCAATCCTCCACCCCCCCCCCCCCCCTATCCACGACAACTTTCTGTCACAAAAATCTTTCCGACTTACGTTTTCAAGAATCTCAACAATTCCCCTGTGGCTGCACTAGTTCCTTACTTCAACCAGCCAGAGAGCTTCGGCATCCTTCCTACATGGAAAGACACTTTGAAAAAATGTATGCGGGCGATGGGAGCGGTGGAGGAGGAGATCCTCATCTATTGTTTGCCCATCAAACAAGGATCATCACTACAGAAAGCCTCTACGTAGTCACTCGCGTCGTTCGCGTTGCGGCGTCGTCCAGCTCCAAGCGTTTGGTTGGAAGCGTGTACATCATTATCTCCCACGTCCTCATAATTAGACGATGAGGCTGCTGACTGCACGACACCCGGAGGACCGGTGCATCTAAGGACACCCTGAACAACTTCTACTCTTGCCCCGTTATGTGGAATTTTCTATTTGTCCTCAATGAATGATAGCACGTCGGATGGTTGGCACGGGGCGTCGCATCAACTCTGACTGTGATTCTGGTTCGGCTGCTCTTACCTTTGGAACTTAATGAGAGGACGAGGAGGAGGATAATTTTGCTCTGCTTTTGCGCCTCCTCCCTCCGTCATCTTCGTTCTCCCCCGTTGCGGATGGTAGCACTTTTATAATTTATGACAATCACGGGTTAAGTGCAGTTGCAAACGAGTGGAAAGGGAGAGAGGAGATAATTTGGTTTCGGGCTAAATTTTGACTGCACACCGAGTTTAACTCGGCCTAGATTCAGTCGCTTCTCTCTGCCGGAGCTCTCCCCCTCACTCTGTGGATGGCCTTGGTGTGAGAAAATAGCTTTTGGCTAGGCACTTGTTGGGTCAACAGTTTGGAGGGAAAAAAAATCATCATCATCATCTTGATTCATTCGAGGTGTCTGTGGGTGTCTGTTGGTGTCTGTGGGTGTCTGTATGTGCTTGACTTTAGTAGAAAAACAACAGAAACTGAAAAAATAATTGAATTTTATGTGTGTTTTGTTTGCCTTGTTTATCGATTTGTTTTTCATTTTTATGCCCACCCACACAGGCCAAGGAAATGTGGGCACAACTATCCGATGAGCAGAAGAAGATCTACGGCGAGGACTACTACGAAGCGGCCATTTCATCCATTGACAAATACAACAGGGAGGTAAGCAACAGTGAGTTAAAAAAAAAATGTTCAAATTTCACAAAATCCTGTTTTTTTTTTTCGTCCGTCATCGTAGGCATCCGATATTCAACCAGCCTTACGTGTCCTCATTGACGCTGTCACCCGTACCTTCCCGATGGCACGCTACACCCCAGTCACCGGCTCCGAGAAGATTCAGATATTCATGGCCGAACACTTGCCCGCCGGTTTGTATGAGGCTTTGTACGCAAGGAAGTAGACGAATCCTGGAGGAAGGTGTTGGGCCATCTACCGCCACCCACCACCCACACACAACCGCTTGATGTGGTGATGATTTGTTTTGCACTTAGATGAAGAAAGCATTTGTATTTAATTTTAATGTAACACACACACAGAGAGAAACAGGAGAAAGGAATTATTTAATTTGTTTTTTGACACGACCACGAACTCAAAACTTTTAATTTTAGTGAACATTTGGTTAAATATTTATTTTCTATGTATTTAGAATCAACTGTATGTGCATATCTGTTATTCAGTAAATAAAGTAAATGTCTGGGACAGTGGCGTTTTTTCGTTTCAAAACGGGGAAACCATGTTCCAAGGAAAGAAATGTCTTTTCCCCTTTGATTGCGGCGGGGAATGTGTTCTGAATGGGGCAGGAGGCTGTTCAATTTCCAAGGCGACGATCTCTGAAAATCAATTGAGTGTTATTGGCCAAATCAGTTGACTGCTCTGATGCTGTTTCAAGTGTTGACTGCAAATGCTTATCTTCTGTCTGCTGATGAAAGGAAAGAACAAATCAATAGAAAGCCCATCTTAGTTGCTATTTATGAACTTCTCCCACTTCTTGACCACTTGATGCTGTTAAGCCCGAAACAAGGCGACTTCGGCAATCAGGCTCGAATCTTCAGTCACTTCAGATTCTCTGAGAAAATTCAACTTCCTCGCACCAAGTACCAACCTCACTCTTCCCCCAACTGATTTTGAAAAAGAAATTCTCGGTATGCCGGGAAGGTCGGATGTGGACTCGCTTACCCACGCGCTGGTCTTCCATGTATCCCAGGCCCACGCCCTAGTCTTCTCTGTATCTGTGAAAGGCGAAAGATGGCTTTGTTTTTTTCGTCTCTCGATGTACCCTCATACTGAAGCGTTTTTCATAATTCGGTGGCACTACAGCCCACAAGGGGCCAGGGCCTAGCTTCTACATAGATTCTTTGACAAAGCCTATGGCAATCAAAAGTCACTGTCATGGCTGGGGAACAGTGCTGCATCGAAAAGGTACATCATCATCTGTTCCGCTAGTCAGACTGCAATGAAATCCCTTGAAGGCTAGAGCTTCGATTGCAACACCTCTTTCAAGTGGCGCCTATCTTCTAATGGGACTATCAAGCACGAGTACTTCAGTATTCAATTGAGACGCGTGCCGGTCTTATATTAAAACCTTTAGGGCTTGCCAGGCTAAGTACAAACACCTACTGTGAGCACACACTTTGAGTGAGCAAAAAAGGAAAAAGGGAAGATGCTCTGAAAGCCCCACTTGTCTCACAACCACAGTCATTTGGCCGCAAAACAACTGCAAATTCGCTCTCTGCGTCGTGCCTCGTGCATGCAGTAGCTATAACAGACCCGGCGTCCCTCACAATGAACTCTGCAGAGGCTACAAGGGCGAGAAAGAAGTTAAATTCATTTCTCACCTCCGAACCGACTGAAACCTAGGTGAACTCAACGACGTAAGTGTGGAATATACTGCTGGCTCAACGCTCTCATTTTAAATTAACTCGAAGAACATGTCACTGTGATGTCAAAACGGACCCAAATGTGGCCAATGTGTAGATTCCAACTGACAACCAGTCGCTCTAGCCTTAACTTACCCAACGAGGACGTTGATCATTCAGTTTTAAAGGTCTTCCTCATTGTCGCTCCAGAAAGAGATGACAATCAAACGGTCGGTTGTTGAACGAGCTTCCACTCGGGTTCTTGGTGTGCAACATTCAAATTCCCTCATTTCACTGCCTACCGCGAACTCTACCAGCTGCAACCAGATATGGCTCGTCGGACGATTGAATCTTTGTCTCCCAGTCTCAAGATTCACAAAGGGAAGATACCGAACCGAATCTCCGGGAAAAAAGATCAAGTCGTCGTGGATGAAAGATCAGATATTCAGAGGTGTAAGGCACCAAGTTCAGCCCCTCCATAGGTCGTCAGCTTGATTTTGGAAGTAAGGTTTTCATACTTCCATGAACCTACACCATTTGCCTTAAAGACCACAGGGTGCCGTCACGAAACGACACTTGGTTTGGTTCAAAAAAAACTTGAAGTTCCGGGCATTGAAAATGAAGCCTGTGTTCCAATACAGAGTCATACATGACACGCCAAAAATATGACGGTGATGTGAATCACTCTGCCACCCTGTCATAATCATCATTATCCACTCACATTCCTTGACATCTCCACTCCATTTGCTCCTCAGCCATCAACTCATATCAGCATTGTGCAGTAGCTACACATGTATGCCCAAAGGATGTCAAACGAGTTTTTGGACGTGATCCCAACCACCATTTGAGGCAGGCCTTGGGACAAGAAGACCTTCAGACATTGTAATTCAGCGGAACCTCCCTAAGAAACCCCAAAAAAAAACAAAACTTTTCAGACACTGCACAGCGCTCAATCCTCAATTTTCAAACACCCCAACAAGGGAAACCCTTCAGACCGCCTTCCGTTGTGCCGGCAATTAAGCGCAAACTTCGAACCGACTCACGCGTATCATGCGGCGTAGCATACAACCCGATCGGTTTCCAGCACACCCAAGTTCCGCTCTAATTGCTGCAATTCATTCCTCGGCGAGGCCCCGCCACCCCCGCATCATATCGATTCACAAAAACTCCCAAAGGAACTCAAATGAAGCATAAACAGCGTTACTTCGAGGCAAAGGGCCCTTCCCCACCGACGAGTCATTAGCAGATTAACACCGACTGCACTCACCTCACCTCTCGCTCGGGTACATTCCTCTTGTTGCCAGTCACCCATTAAGCAGCAGACAAGAAGTGCCCGTCATTTCCGTACCCGTGTGTAGCGCTAAGCACTCAGTAAGAGGCGAAAACAAAAATGATTTCAAAGTAAACGTCAAATAATGACATTTCTCCCCATCGTCGTCATGGGCCTCGTAATAGGGGTGTCCTGCTGTTCCGGGTCGACAGCAGTCAGTTTTGTTTACCGTTTACGCGCGACAGTACACTCAGCCGAAGAGCTGAACTGCAAATAGGCGAGACATACATAAACGTCGTGGCGGAGCCTAGCGGGTGGCTGGAGAGCGGATGCGGGAGTATCAGCAGTTTCTTTTTGTCAATTTCATGACTTATTATGTTTTTGTACGGTGAGATTTACGAGATGCGAAAAACGGGATATACGCACCCCCGCCGGCGGTGGTGGAGGGATGCCTCGGGTTAATTGGAAGTGAATTCCTGCGAAGATTGTCATTCGCTCGTGTGCAGAGCGCGCAAAAGGCGCTCTTGACGAATTTAATTTATGTGACTGCCGAGAGGTCGTAAAGTCGGTGTTTTTCTTTTTGTAGATTTAATTTCACTTTTATTCATTTGACTCAGAGGCGCGCCGCCCCCCTCACCGCCGGTGGTTTATTTCTTAATCTTGTGCCCGTTTCGACGGTGTTATAGGCGTCTTGAAAGTGTCACTTGCTTTGATTATGAATTTTTGAAAAGAATTTCAAAATGTGAAGAGGAGGAGGTTAAGAACTTAAAAACATGGCAAATGAAAAGCAGAATGAGGCAATGGCAGGGAATCACAGAAAGAGAATTCCGTCGTCTTGAAAAGTACTCAAAGGAAAAAAAATAACTTCAAAGCATTCAAATGAAAGTTTTGGTCTTCTTTTTTTTTCAAAACAATAGAGGCCATCCTGGCCCACGACAGCCTTGAGGGACGTTGTACTTGTACGAGCCGCCGTCAACACGACTGTACGTGTCCTCGATGTCGCGTCTTGAATAAAATGAATAAATGCGAGTAACATTCACACGTTGAAGGTTTCGTTTTACTTTCGCAGTTGTTCTTTAGAGCTTATTTGTAAATTGGAAATTCGGTGGAATTTGTTGAAATTATCGCCCGCAGTATCGAATTATGTTACACCAGTGCATTTTTATGTTACACCAAAGCTTAACGCGCTAAATCATGCTTACAAGTCCCGTGCCCTAAGAGCCATCTTCTTCTTCTTCTTATGGCGCTACAGTCCGGGGTGGACCTGGGCCTCAACCAACATGCCTCTCCAGCCAGCACGATCTTTCGCCAGCTGCCGCCAGTTACGCACTCCAAGTTGGTTGAGGTCCTTCTCCACTTGTGTGCGCCACCTTACCCTGTCCTCTGTTGCGTTGTCCCAATGGCTCAGATTCGAAGACTTTTCGGGCCGGAGCAGTGATGTCCATATGCTCTACATGGCCCAGCCATCTTAAGCGTTGTATCCGAAGACGCTTGACCAGGCGCATGTCGATGTACAGCCCATAGAGTTCGTCGTTAAATCTTCTTTTCCAGATGCCATCAACGCAAGCAGGCCCAAAAATCGGACGCAAAACTTTTCTCTCAAAAAGACTTAGAGCTTCCTCATCCGCTTTTAGTAATGTCCAAGTTTCCGCGCCATAAAGTAGGACTGGGATGATCAAGCTGTTATATAAAGTAAACTTAGTCTTTCGAGAGAGGGCTTTATTACTCAATTGCCTCTTGAGCCCAGAGAAACAGCGATTGGCAAGAGTGATTCTGCATTCGATTTCGGTACTGGTGTTATTGTCCTTGTTTACTGCGGAGCCGAGGTGGACGAAGTCCTTGACTACCTCGAAGTTTCTGCTGCCTAGTGTGACGCTCTGTCCGAGACGCCGATGTTGTGTGTCCTTCCTTGATGACAGCATGTACATAGTTTTACCCTCATTTACCACCAGACCCATTTTAACCTAAGAACCATCACAGCTCACAAATAACTCTGAAATATGTCAAATTTTTTCACATTTCGATTTTTGACTTTCCTCAAGGCTTACAGCACATAGACGCAACTTTAGTTGAATCAACGTCATCCATTCACGGTAAAATGCACAACGCAAGGAATGTGACAAGGAACACTTCAACGTACAGCTGATGTCATCTGAAAGTTGGTTCAAATTGAATTTGTTTTTATTTATACTGCAGAACGGTCTAAACTACTACCACGATGGGCTGGTGAATTTGCACACGAGTTATATGTCAAAATTTGAAGGAAGGATACTTACTACATCCGTTGCGTCAGCGCGGGTGCATCTGTCACCTTCCATAAGAACGTATGTACTCTATGTACATATCTGACGCAATATACGTATTCCATGCGCTGCAGTCTTTAATATTTTCAATAAGCTCCTGAATTTCAACAGTGGTTTAGATTATTATTAGATTGTGGAGATGACTTGCCAAACGATTCTGAACAAAAATGACAAACCACTTCAAAAGAAGTCACTAGCTATGTGTCAAAAAAAGCCTACTGAAAATTAAACCTCACAATAAATCACTCATTAAAACCCACCACAGAAAATAAACAATAAAAGACATTTTCTTTTTATCAATTTTAAATTTTAATGAAATGTTTATTTTTAATATGCACCTTACGGTAATTCAAAATGTTAGTTTTTTCTTTATTTTCACAATTTTTGTTTTTGTATTTTTTTTTTGTTCATGTTCGTATCTATAAATTGTTTTCCTGTTCTTGTATACTTATGCATACGTTTATATGCCGTCTCTAACAAATGCATCTAGTATATTTAAGTGTGTTTATATGTGCGACTATATTTCGTAAACAAATGTTTTTTGACAAGAATCGGGTAGTGTGTCGATCAGTTGATTTGAATTTTGTAATTTATTTCATTCAGCGGCTTAGAGTATATTTTAATATCGTAATTCTATGTTTTTCTATGTTTTTTTCTATGTTTTTTTTTTCTTTGGTTTTGATTTATATTGTTTGGAAAAATGCATTTTGTTTGGTCTCTATATGTGTGGACTTACCTAATATTTTTTAGTGTGTATTTATGTATGTATGTGTGTGTGACATCAAACATTTAAATCTAAGACAAGTTAGTACATACATTTTTATATATATTTATATATTTTTTTGCCATGAATTGATTTCCAATTTTGAAGTTTTTCGTTTTATTTAGAATTTAAGAGAAATTTTGTTGGTTTCTATTTCTTGTTTTTGTTGTTTTTTTTGAGGAAAATGAAAGAAAAGGACGATTTGGTGGTGAAAAATTGAACAGCAATTTTGTCAGCAAGCAAAATTCGTTCTCAATCATTTCACCAGATTCCAAACCGACCCTTCAACAATGCGAGTGTTTCGTTATATAGAATGTATATTTTTTCTTCTTTTGAATGAACAGCATTTTATCTGAGTTAAGTCTAAGTTTTCAAAAGTCTACTGACTGTGCGAATAACAGTTAGACTGAGAGTGAGTGAATCAGAAAGGGGACATGAGAGGAGAATTTGTTTATTTCAAAGAAAATTGCGAGGACTTAGAATGTAGCTTAAAATTCTTATTTTAAGTATTTCTATGTTCTATGTTTCTCTCGGAATCCTATTGAATACATTCAAATCTCGGTATCTTCCATGTCTCTCTCTCTCTCATCTCAAGTGATGGCGCGTTCTTCTGTCGACTTTGACTTGCAAACCTAAACACTTTTTTTTTTGTTTTCATTGCCTTGGTTTTTATTTTGTGAACTAAATATTGGCAGTTTGTAAGTATATTTTATGCGATGTTTTTTTTTTTTCTTAAATTGTTGTAGGACTTCTTTCATACTAAAATAAAAAGTATCAAAAAAAATTGTTTTTGCTATCCAAATGTTTCGTTTCATTTTCTTTCAATTTTCTATGTTTTTATTTTTCAAAATATCAACCCGATGACGTCGCTTGTTTAACCAAAAATTTGTTTTTTTTAAGTTATTTTCATTCGCAGTACATACTTTGTTTTTTTATTTATGAATATTTTTTCTTGTTTTTTTTTTTTTGGTTTTTCTTTATTTTCAGTCTTAAAATGTGTTATGTTTATTTTTTTTTTTTTTGTTATTTTTCATTGTTTTCTTAGAAATGTCTTCGTTTTTTTTTATCTTTTTTGTTTTTCTTTTAAATCTAACATTTAATAATATCATAAGTTCTACACACTCACACAGGCAAACATCCGTTCTCTTCGGTTAACTTTATGCTCCATTTTTTATTTTCTTCTCCCTGAACTAAAGTCTATTTGATTAACTAAAAAAAAAAGGGAAATTTCACTGCCAATTTTTGGTTAAAATAAAGATCTTTGTGAGGTGTTTAAAATTCGGTTTCTCTGGGTATGCGTGACGGGAAAGAACGCAACTACAACTTTTCTAGAACCCCCGCCCATGGCAAAGAGAAAAACTTTTTCTTTTCTTACAACATGTTGTTTTCTCCTACTCCCCCGGCTTTTTTCTTGAGAAAAACTTCTTCTTTGGCCTAGTCCTTCGAGCTTGTAATTTGATGAATACTCGGAATTTGTTATGTTGGCTGACTTGTGTGGGCAAGGTTGTGTGCGCGCGTGTTTGCCTGGGGGGTAGGGGGACTACCAGCAGGAAAAATGACAGTATCCCTGAAACTGATAAACCGTTTTCTTTTAATGTAGTGTGAAGGGGACATATTTCAAGGGTGAAGTTTGTTTGTTTTATCGAAGGGTTGTCATTTGGTGGATATTAACCGTGTAATTGAATGTTTTGAGTGGCGGGTACTCCTTGGGGATGAAGAGGAGCCAGTATTTATGTGATGCTTAGTTCATTGAATTTTGATTTTGAGTGGCACTACAGCCCACAAGGGACCAGTGCCTAACTTCTACAACAACTACTCATGTTGTGCGTTCCACTGTTCTCTCACGAGTAGAAGGGGCCTACAGTTTCTTGCCGACTCCGAACGGCGAGATTTGAGAAGCTTTTCATGGGCAACTGATACTCTTTGAGTATTGTCAGCAACTCGAAAGAGGTGGTGCAGTGAAAAAATGCGAGGTGTCCCGTCCAAAGAATCAAACGTAGACCTTCTGCGTGTAAGTCGACACATTTACCCACTACGCCACAGCGACCACCTTTCGATTGATTACTTTTTGAAAAGAAGTATCCACTTCATATGGCTGTATTTGATGAAATTTAAGAACGCCGAAGAACGAAAGTGGAACAGATGAATGAACCAGCCCACAACATTCACCATACGGGAAAGAACACTACAACTCTCCAAACGGAAGAAGACGCTATCTATTTCTTGGTTTGTTATTTTTTTTTTTTTTTTTTTTGAAATTACCCACAAAGGACCCACTTTTGTCGAATTTGAAGTCACACAGAGGCTAGCAATGCAGTTTGCTGCCTTGGCACTTCTATTGGATCTACTAGGATGTGTAAGATTATTTCAAATTTGAATCTGCGTGCTCCAGTCTAGTGTTCAAAAACCTCTGACAAAAAGAAACCGATGTTTCTAAGCTTCGCTTTCGTGTGACTTCTTTGACATTAGCAGCATGGGAGAACAGCAGCTCACAGGTCTGTAGTGTAGAGCCAAGACAAAGTTTCATACAACCGATTTCCTTTACGGTTGATTTAATTCAGGATCTAGATACAAGATCAATCAGGAATCTGTACTGTTGTACAAGTTCATTTAACTGATCAATGATCTAGAGATACAATCATTTACGAGAACGTGAGATCTAGACCTATAGAAACAGCCAATAATCCAGAGGTACGATCCTCCAAAAATCTGTACAATCCAAGTGTACTCACGGGTTAGAGAATTTCTGTACATTACCCCAGAGACACGATCCTCTTAGAGTCCGCTCAACTGGCATTGACTAGCAGACAAAGTACATAGAGGACCGATCTTCCCAGAGTTTAAACAAGTGGGAAATGATTTAGACGCACGATCGTCCGAAGCTCTGTACAACTGACACTTGCCTAAAGTCTAGGCGCGATCATTTTAAAGAGGGAGAAAGAGGGATAGTGACATGATACGCACGTAGCCATTAAAACAGAAGTGGCTCTGATTTCGTATAAAGCGCAAAGAATAGGCTGGACAAAAAGAACGAAGAAAGACCCAGCCAAGCTTAGCCAGCCACCGCTTCTCTGTGCTGTGAATTTCGAAGGTTCCTCAAAATAATACAAAATATTTGACACCGCAATCGTTAATCTAAATGGAATCCCACAGGGCTTCAGTCTGGGCTATGAACTATTTTAAAGAAAAACTCGGACCAGTATTGATGGATTGCTACAGACCCCGTTGAGCAATTATTTTTCTTTCATTTTGAAAGACCAAGGAGCAGCAGCAAGTGATCTGCCAGGCGTTGCTTGTCGCACTGATGCATGATTGCCAGACGGTTTCCACGTTGATGGCGTAAGAAGATGAAGACAATCATTCAACCACAAACGAATAGAACACATAGACAACACACCTCCAATTCGAGATCAAAGGGATCTTGGGAAAAATTTACGAGGGACGTCCCAAAATGCAAACACAATTTTCCATAGGGCGCTTTAGGGGTTTGTTAAAGATCTCTTGGGATCTCGACGGGGGACTGAATAGAAGCCTTGGTAGGTGACTCGATGGAGAACTGAAAAAAGGTCGCTACAAAAGACGCAAAAGTGCACCCAAACGGGAACCCAAAGGAGGACGCAAGGAGCAATCAAGTTCTGCCTTAAGCACTATCTGGCTCTAGATCTCTGTCTCTCATTGGACCAACTCCCCTGTCTACCTTGAACCTCCATCTTGAGACTAATTTATCTCTTCTCGGCGACAGCAGAATGAAAGAAAGGAAATATCAAGGCCTACGAATGAAGATTGCGCCCAAGAACATGGTAAAAGCGAAAAAGAGAACGAAATGGAAAACGCGCCACGAACGATTCAGCCTCAGACTCAAGCTCCTGCTGAAGCTTTGTTACCATCAAGGGCCTTAAATTTTCTTCGTGTAAGCCTCTGAGTAATAGTTTAGAATCTTACTCAAGCTTTGGATCTGCTTTCGAGGACAACTGAACACGATACAGATGTGGCAAGCGAGAACGCGACGGAAGGTTAGAAAGGAACATCACTGGCGGCTCAAAACTACGCTTCAAACGACAGACATAGCGCAATTGGACTGGTGCCCTAGTTACCTAAAGGAAAAGAAAAACTCTTACTCTCTGTCTAAGTAAGAGCCTCCTACGTACTTCTTTCATCGAGGACATTTGTCAAAAACATATCCCCACCCCACCATTCCCGGCCCATGATTTGCAGCCAATTCGAAGTTATTTACCTCCAGGGACACCAGAATCCATTAAGACACACCAATTTCGCCAAAACTCTCTTGATTGATTACTTTTCCGAAACTAGTGATGGATGTCGCCAGAAAAAAAAAACACATAACATGAGCAACAAGTCCTCCGTGTCTGCCTGCTCCTCCTCCAGTTAGCATCACTCAGTCAGAATGACATCCGAGCACTTAGAAGAATGAGAAAATCGATTTCTCCGCACCGGAGCGAACCTTCATCTCGGCATGTGGATCAACAATCCGGAATCACAAATCTGCTGCATGTGCAAAGGAATTAATCCCAAGCAACAATGACCCCAACTGCACTCAATTATACATAAACTTGGCTTAACGAGCCCGCACACACTCAGCGCACGGCACACAAGGCGCAAGGTGTGAGTGAGAACGCCACAAACGGCCAAGTAATAGTCGTAACATTTGTGCTGCGCGCACTCGGACGGCAGGCTGCTCGTAAACAAGAGAATGTCATAACAAAGACGATAACAATACAGCTTGGCCGTAACAACGCCATAAATCATCCCATCCTAAGCTGATTGACTTCCATCGCACGGGCTGTTGCCATTATCCGTCGTCGTCCACCTCGTCCACCACGTCCACCACGTCCTCGTGTCCGACAAATCTGTCGAATCTAGGTTATGATGAGGAGGTTGTACTTTAAGCCAATTTAAAGAGATCGAGTCCTGTGTGAGCTTGCAGCTGTGCATGCATAAACATCCCCCCCCCTTCAAGACCTATACGAATTCATTCAAAGGACACATTAATGGATGAAGGATAATGAGATAATCCAGCTGTCGCTCAGCCGCCCCGTCGCGTCCTGTACCCGCGTTCGACTAACAACCCACAGCCAAGAAGAATGCACATGTGTGTGCAGCATAATCGTCGTCGCTTTCATCCCGGATCACGGAATGAAATGTTTTCCAGCGGATTACCAGCCGAGATGGGATTGGGGCAAGGGAATGGAACGGGAACAGCACTCGTTGTTTTTTATTTTTTCATGCACTTAAGATGAAAGTGTGACAGATGACAAATGACAAATGGCATCACATCTCGATACACTGAAGCTGACATTTGCACACTCGTGTCGGCCTTAAGGACACCACAAGCAGGCGTCATCCTTAAATTGATTCATCATATTCGAGAGAGCCAGAGGAGTGACAGAGGAGTGGGTGGGGCGTGGAGGAGGGCGCTTAGGCGGAGGGAGGGAGGAGTCTGAGGAACTTTAAGTGCTCCGAACAATAATGTGTTGTTCTGCACGAGTCGCAACTTTGGATGGAAGTTTGCCAGCCAGAAGCAGGACAAGTGACAATTAAACTGCGCGTAACGAAAGTGTGGTTACGGCAGATTTGTGTCGGGCTGCAGGAAATGAGGGGGTATTTGAAATTCGGTTAAGTACGAGATTGATGGTTCCCCGTTTAGCCGCCACATAGAATTCCTGGAATTTCGAAAGAAATAAGAAGGGAGGGCGTAGGTGTTACTGGTGGTAGGAATGAAACGTGCGAGATCTAGGACTGATTGAAAACAAACGGGAGGAAGGGGTACTACTAGAGTTGCCTACTCAGGCCAGGACCCTATCCAGACGGTAGCCACACAATGAAAAATATGTCAACGAATTATTGAGAAGATTTGACAAAGGATATGGCTGCGGAAACGAGACAGAGGATTAGACGGGCGAGAGAAAATTAGAGGGCGAGAGGAGAGGAGACTACAGAGGAGGCGACAGAGGAAGTGACAGAGGAGGCGACAGAGGGGGAGATGAAGGAGACGACAGAGGATGCGAGAGGGGAGGCGACAGAGGAGGCGACAGAGGAGGCGACAGAGGAGGCGACAGAGGAGGCGTCAGAGGAGGCGACAGAGGAGGCGACAGAGGAGGCGACAGAGGAGGCGACAGAGGAGGCGTCAGAGGAGGCGACAGAGGAGGCGACAGAGGAGGCGACAGAGGAGGCGACAGAGGAGACGACAGAGGAGGCGACAGAGGAGGCGACAGAGGAGGCGACAGAGGGGGCGACAGAGGAGGCGACAGAGGGGGCGACAGAGGAGGCGACAGAGGAGGCGATAGAGGAGGCGACAAAGGAGGCGATAGAGGAGGCGACAGATGAGGCGACAGATGAGGCGACAGAGAAGGCGACAAAGGAAGGGACAAAATTCGCCGACAGAGGGGGTGAGAGAGAAGGCGACAGGGCAGTACAAAGGACGAAACGTAGGAGATGACAGAGCAGATGGCACAAAAAGCAATACAGGACGATCAGAGGAGTCCGCAGAGGAGTCGAAAGTGAAGCTACAGGCGGCAGAAGAGCTGCAAGAAAAGTTGACAGACGAGTTGATAAAGAAGTCAATGGAAAAGGCGACAGAGGCAGCGTGAAATAATGTTGCATAGGAAGTCATAGAGCAGGTGTCCGAGGAAGTAACAGACTCCTTAGAGGAGGCGACGCAAGGACAGTTGACAGTTAGTTCTAGCGATTTCTCGCCAAGTTGACCAACATGGCAAGGTTAGTGAACTGCAGAAACCTTCAAATTCAAATAGACTCCATGTAAGAGTTCACATTCAAGTGCTAATTCAATCGATTGCCAGACTTTTGTGTCCTTTTTCAATGTGATATCATTTTTTTTGTGACCGCCTAAGAGAAACTTGGCACAAAGGAAAGTGAAAAATTATTCTTGAAAGCATCACGCAAATGCACTCCCATGATCATTGAGAATGTTCCTTATGAGGATACTTCTCATGCCGTCCCTACAAATGTGAGTGTGCCTCCGGATCATCTGGAGAGCCCCGTCAATGTGTCGTTTCTTTGAATTATATGTCTTAGTCGTGTCATTAAGCATTTTCTTGAAGCCATTTCTTTTAAACTTTTCCTATAAGCCTTTTCCCTAGAAAGCCCCTCATTAGTGGGTTTCTCATTCCCTCCCACTCCACCCAGTCTGTCGCGTGAGGGAACTCCAAGTCGTCTTGAAAACCTTTCACAACCTTATCCCAAGTCTTACCCGATTGTGTCCCCAAATCACGAAGAAACCCACTCGCCTCACTGTGCCGCTCCTCCTAACCAATCCATAATGTGTCCTCAAGTTCGCATAGAATACCCTTTGCAAGCTTGTCTCTCAAGTTTTCCACAATTCCTAACACCCACCAATGGACTCACGAAGTGGATGGATCCTTAGAATGACAAGGTTCCTCTTGACCTCGCTCCACATGGCCAAGGTTCCTTGGAAAGAGCTTTCTAGGGGGCGCTGTTTGCTTTAACTTTAAACGTCGCAACCTACCTAAGGCTCAGTTACTAATGCGCAGGTCAAGGGTTTGTGGGTAAATAAGAACACTTTTGGGGATCACCTTCTGCATGGAATTGTTGAATAGACTAGGCTAGATAGTTGCCTATAGCTTTCATCATTTTCAATGAATGAGATGTTTCACTAAGTTTGGATAGGATTTCATTGTTTCGCTGTTTAGGGAATCTATCACACCCTCTCTCTCTCTATCTCTTCCTCACTCTCCATTTCTCCCTCTCTCTCCATCTCTCTTTATATATCCCTCTCTCTCCATCACTCCATCTCTCTATCTCTCTCTCTTTCTATATCTCTCTCTATATCTCCCACTCATTCCCCTATCGACCCCTTTCTGGCTCTCTATCAGAACTGTGACTGTGATCGGGAGGGTGTTAAATTTTCAATCTATTTTATTTTAAACTTGTCTAGTCAGACGCGCTTTTCATCTCTAAGCTTTACCTACATTCCATGCCTGGCTCCCTTCCTTCATTCTACATCCAGTTCTGAACCTACACTCTGTTTAGCTTAGCTCTAGTTTCAGCTTGGGCCTTCATATACACCGCAATGAGCTCTTACTTTTGTTCTGACTGTAACCTTGTCTTTGACTCTAGACTGAAAGTTTGGCTTAAGCCTCATCTCTACTTCTGAATCTAGCTCTGAACTTTATTCTTAGCTTGTGTTTCAATTCAACTCACTCCGTCTCTGGCTGCAGTTGCTCTCTAAACTCTATCTCCTGCTTTAGTAATGACATAAAGTCCTAACTTGTCTGCACTGTTACTGAGCTTGGATTCCGTTTTCTAACCAATGTTGACTTCACTCCGCCCTCTGGCTCCGTCTTCGGTTCTAATTCTGCCTCTTATCCTTTCTCTTCTTCTGCCCTGATCTGTGAAACTCCGATTTGGTCTTAAACCTGACCCAAACTCTGGATAAAATTGAGACTCTGTAGGTGACATGAACACATCCTTTGTGCCTAAAAAAAGGTCCTTTAATGTGAATTGTTATGAGGGGCAGGCACAGTAAGACAAGCAGGCAAAAATCAAACGCCCCCAACACAAATTAAGATAACAGTCAGAGTTTAATTAGCATCACAAGCCCACCACCAATCAAGTGACTCCCCATCCCATACGAAGGACAACTGCTCCCGCATCAATGCCACCCACAACAATTAAGCCTTTTCCCCACCACAGCCGTCACGCCGTCGTCCTCTTCACACATGACAGCAGTACAACGGTTATCCATTAAGCACTGCCCTTTCAGGTGGTCTTCAGTGAGATATTTTAATTGAGTCCACCGCTCATTACCGCTAATTACATTGCCATTTCGAAACCGCAAAAGTAATCCCACTGTATGCCCAGAGAAATCCATCAACAACAACAACAACAACAAAATCAATCAAATCCAAGTAAACAAAAAAAAAGAAAAAAAACTGAAAAGCTGCTTTATTACAAAAATCTCTCAACATAAGAAAAAAATCGAAAAAAATTCACCCTAACTACAATAAGGACTCTCTTGTAAAGTGCTTAAGAAACTTAACCTTAAAGTTGATATCTTACCTAGTCTAGAGCAAGAGCCCGTCCTCTCAGACCTTCTCCTTGTAGACGTTCTCGAGATCTCATGTGATTGTGGATATGATTGGTAGTCAAATGTCGGTCTTATTGTTGGCTGCTGAGAGTTGTTGCTTTTGTTGTTGTTTTGGTTGTTGTTGTTGTTGTTGCTGCTGCCGTTGTTGTTGCTGTTGTTGTTGGAGATGATTATTATCGATTGTCATCGGGGGAGGATGCGGTGAAGTCTGACGATTGTTGATTTCCAAGTCAATGTCTTCGGCATCTTCTGGATAGCGTTCAGAGCAGAAGATGGCACCGTCCTTGAGCAGTTTTAGCAGGTTAATTCGGTCCTCAGCGGTTCGTTTTGCACACAATGGTCTGTTGGGAGTTTGAGAAGGCAAAATAAGTGAAGGACATTGATTGAAAGCGAAAGCGAAGCGACATAAACGGGAGACATGCTGGGAATGAATTAATACAAAAAGAATGGGATGGCATTGCAGGGAAAATGAATCTCTCATGATCTACGTTTAACTTCAACTACGACTTCAGCCTTGACTTCAACTCTAGCCGAAATCTTTTCTCTAACCCTATTTTTGATTCACCGTTTTCTTCATTTCTGATTGCAAGACTGCCTCAATCTTAGTTTCTGCCTTCAGCTTCTAGCCTTTCTCTAACTCTGACTTTTGTTAGGGACCTGAACTTGAAGCTTGTTCCTGATTTTGCTCCCAATCGTAACTCTCCAACTGTTACTCTGACAAAGACACTAACGTGAAACCTGTCTTCGGCTAATTTTTGACTTGATACAAATTTTAGCTTCTGCTTAAGTCCTTAAATTTGGTTTCTTGACTTCGACTCCGGCTTTCATCGAGATCTTCATTTGCTTTGAATAACAAACAGTCCGGGATGGATCTGGGTCTTCTACCAGCTGCCTCCTATTCTGCACCCCACGTTGGTTCAGGTCCCGCTCTACTTGCGTGCTCTATCTCAGACGAGGAAGTCCTCTGTTTTCTCCAAAAGGGCTCAGATTGAAAGACCCTTCGGACGGGAACAGTGCTCTCTATCCACTCTACATGACCTATCCGTCCAAAACATTGAATTCGTAGACGAACTAAACTTAGGTGCAAGCCGCCGCCGTTTAATCTTGTCATTCACATGCTATCAGCCACAAATCGGACATGGAACTTTCCTCTCCTCATCTACTTTTGGTAACGTCAAAGTTTCTGTGTCATAGAGCAGAACAGCTGTTGGGATTTGGATTAACGTGGTCACCTGCCTTCCGCTTTATATCACGGAATCCATTTTCCCAAGACTCATAGACAACTAGACGCCTTAGTTACCAAAGTACCAAATCAGATCATGCTTGAGGGACAATTCACCGACTTTGGTATGGAGCGAGGCCTTTCTGAAACCTCTGCCACTACATGGGTTGCACCATCCGGTTAAGAATGCAACTCCACACTGAGCCGGGAAAGTCCCCTAACCGCCTGGCCTGAATCAGTAGGATGAACAACCTGATTCAAAGCAGACACCACGGTACACTCACCACGGCTCTGCCCGCGAAATGGGTATTACACCGCAGCCACCACGATATTCCCACAAGTGGGCTTACCGCACGGTCAGGCTGAAACCGAAGTTCCCGCGGCCCCTGACCTCCCGTGGCACCAGAGTATAGCCTCTGGTCAAGCTGTTGCTAGCAGCCAGGTTCCCTCTGGGTCTGATGGCTACCATTCCGCCACTAAATGGAATTTGGCTCCATCTGTGATTCCGTATGCACTAATAATAGTGCCACGGATGTGATTTTGAATCAAGTACTTCATAAATCCAGTCACATCAACTGCATAAAGCAGGACAGGGATGATCGAGATGTGGTACAAAGCCAGTTTGATGTTTCGAGAGACGGCTTTGTCGCTTAACTCCCAGTTGAAACCTACTACAGAGCCTAGGTAGTCTACTTAGCAAGGTGCTGCGCACACAGGGCCACGTAAATGACCGACTTCTATCTGGCACTATGAAAACACAATCCCCGCATTAGTCATGTTGACAAAGACCCTTCTCGTGGTCGGATAGCCGTAAGAGCAGCGATGATCAACTGCCTGGCCTCCCAGTGGTAAGGTTGTGCGTAAAAAGAGGTATGAGGCACTCACACGCCTAACCTGCCATGTATATAAATTAGGTCTAAGTCCTCACTAGGCAACAATTCTTATGATAGATCTAGTATCCTCCATCTGATGAATCTAATCCGAAATTGGATTCCACACCATGCTGACATAGACAGTGGCTCTGACAACGTGTTTGTTCCATTTCATCGTTGACTTGATTCCATTTTTGCCTGTTTCCAGCTTAGATCTCGTCTTTGGCTCAGTTTGGGTCTGGTTTAGGTACAATCCTGGCTCTAACTTTGGCTGCTAGGATTTTCGACTTAATTTCTGAACTATGAGTTGATTCTAATTCTCTAGCACTAAGAACTCTCTTTCTTCTTCTTCTTCTTCTTCTTCTTCTTCTTCTTCTTCTTCTTCTTCTTCTTCTTCTTCTTCTTCTTCTTCTTCTTCTTCTTCTTCTTCTTCTTCTTCTTCTTCTTCTTCTTCTTCTTCTTCTTCTTCTTCTTCTTCTTCTTCTTCTTCTTCTTCTTCTTCTTCTTCTTCTTCTTCTTCTTCTTCTTTTTCTTGCGACGCTACAGTCCGGGCTGAATCTGGGCCTCAACCAACATGTCTCTGCAGGCAGCACGATCTTTCGGCAGCTACCGCCAGTTGCAAGTTGGTTGAGGTCCTTCACCACTTGTGTGCACCACCTTAGCCTAGGCCATCCTCTGCTGCGTTGTCCCAATGGCTCGGATTCGAAGACTTTTCAACTCACTGTCACTGTTTGTATATTTGTCAGTAGCACCAGTTCTGGTTCTGATTTGGACTTATAGTTTGACTTTAGCGCCCCAAAGGCACTTTGGTTGAAGTAGTGTCGAAGTATGAAACGATCCCGACTTTAATTCACATTTTTCTCCAGCTTTGAACCTTTTTCTTATTCCTCTCTCTGATCACTTGTTTGTCATTAGTAACAGTGGCTGGGATCTTGGCAATACAGATTGTGAGTCTAACCCTGCCTCCTGCTCTCTATCTACTTCAACTTCCCCTTTGACACTATCTATGAAAAGCTTCTAAAATCTCTCCGTTCGGAGTCGAGAAAAAACTGTGTGTCTCTTCTACTCTTGAGAGAACAGTAGCGCGCACAACACGAGCAGTTGTTGTAGGAGCTAAGCCCTGGTCCCTTGTGGGCTGTAGGGCCACTCAATTATTATTTTTAGGCTTCGAGCGCTGCCAAGGATCGTTTCCCTGCTGTTAATCCCACATCTAACTCCAAGTCTGACTTATGTCACAATCCTGACTAAAGTGTTAGTGTCAAATCCTGGCTTTAAATTGATTTCAATTCTGGCTTAAGTTCTGGATTCGAGTCTTGATCGAACACCAAGCACAACATGTGACTAGAATTCAACGCATAGACCTCGCTCGGTTAAAGTTTTCGAACTTTCACACAGACTCAGTCAGACAGACATAGATTACAGACTTTCAGTCGGTTTTTGACTCATCAATGTCCCCAATTCTTGGCTTAATTCTGGTCTCAGCTTTGGACTGACTAGCACTACTCTACAGTCTGCTACAAGCCTTAGCTCTAGTTCCAACTTGAACCTTGATTTAAACTGCTTGAACTTTTGGTCTGACTGGAATCTTGTCTGTGTCCTTACCAACGACTCAAGACTTAAAGTTTGACTTCAGCCTACTCAAACTTAATCTCAAACTCCAAATTAACATCTCCCTCCAACATTTCCACTCCAGCACCAGAGAAACCATAACCACGCCTGTGTACTTCGACTGTAAAAATAGAACGACCACTTCTCTTGAAAGCCACATTTTAAATGCAGATTGGTTGCTTCCCCTTTCAGATCTCGTCTTGAAACAAATAAAACGAATCCTCATCTGCTTTCAATTGCGTCACAGCTGTTCTTAAGCACACACGATCAAATATGTTTTAATCATTTATCTGTCGGCTGTATCCGCACCCCTCTTCCCGCCTCCCACCTACTCCAATTGATTTATTTTCTCTGGCCGGACAGAAGGGAGGAGTATTGTACACCGGAAATGTGCTGGATTGATTGAACACGACACACACAGTTGCTGAAAATGAAAACATCGAACAGAGAGGGGGACGCTTTCCCACACACAACCTCGCATCCATCCATCTGTCTCATCGATTGCCATTTAATTCAATATCCAGCCGGCATATCGTCCGCCCAAGGAGTCACCACCCCCCAGTAAAGAGTCCTTTTTAGCGTCAAAGAAATTTACAATTATTTAATTTAATAAATTCCCCGTCACAGGATCACAGGTGGGGGGTGTGTATTAATTGAAAAGATTTTCAGCAAATTAGGGTTACAACCGTCGCTTCACATTTTCCGGTCAACACAAGTGCGCCCCAAATGGCATCCCTTTGAGGGATATCTGCATTTGGAGCGCCGGTCATAAACTATACATGACGGCACTCAGGCCACGTTCGTTTTATTCCAAAAGGATAAAACATTTCACAGAAAAAAATTTAAATGAAATGGCGAATGGAATATGGCTGAAAGCATTTCATACTGGTCACTCGGTCGCTTTGTGTGTGCAGGAATCCTTTTTACTGACGCTTCACCGCTAAGTGCAGCCAATTAAGGGCTATGCCGGATCTGCTGCTTCCAATCTATATTCAATCGGATTCCAATTGAAGTCAAGGGTAACTCAGCATTGTCTTCAATAGGCTGGCAAGCAGATTGAATTGATTCTTCTTCATGTCACCGGTTTGTGTTCGGCCGGAGGTGGTGGACGGATCGATTTGATTTCTGTGTTGCTTCCGATTGCCGGAGGAAGCCTAAGGAGGTCCTTTGATACAAGGACGCTGTCTTGTTTGACTGATTTATTCAAATTGCTGTCGTCCCTTTATGTAGGAGAAAATAGATAGATGGTTGATGTGAAAGGGTTCTTGGGTCAGTTGACGTGGACGGTATTTTGATGGACTGCTTTTTGGGTGGAGTTTAATATTCACAGGAGCCTGGGTGAAGTTCAGCAGGAAGGGAAAGAAGGGGCTCTGAATGCCAGAAAAAAAGGACACCTGATGGAGTGGAGGAACAAAAATATGTGCCCACCAACAGGACTTAAAGGCGATGTATGATTCGATGAAGAGCACTCCATGGGCTAAAAAAATGGCCTAAAAATACATCGTTCCAAATTCAAAAGAACGTGTAGAATTTCTTTGGTAGAACTTGCTTCCACACGCACCCCAGTCAAGAATTGGAAGTCTGGGTCTTTAAAATGTTCGGGCTTTTCAAGATTACAAGTTTTAGGACTTTAGGGCTGTTCAAAATTTTAGGTCTGTTCAAAATTTTAAGGCTGTTCGAAAATTCCGGCTTTTTATTTTTTTGAAACTTAATGCTAGGGAAACCTGAACGCTACCAAAAGGGGATGAGGAAGCCTTTAGTCTTTTCGAGAGAAAAGTTTGGCGTGCGTTTTTTGGTTCCGTTTGCGTTGATGGCATTTAGAGAAGAACTCTTTGGGCTGTACAGCGGCATGTGCCTAGTCAAGCGTCTTAGGATATAATGCTTAAGATGGGAAGGTCATGTAGAGCGCATGGACACTACTGCTCCGGCCCGAAAAGTTTTCGAATCTGAACGAATCTGAGCCATTGGGACAACGCAACAGAGGCCCAGGCTAAGGCGCCGCACACAAGTGGAGAAGGATCTCAACTAACTTGGAGTGCGCAACTAGCAGCGTGCTGGCTAGAGAGACAAGTTGGTTGAAGCACAGGTCCACCCCGGAATTTAACGCCACAAGAAGAAGAAGAAGAAGAAGAAGAAATTGTTGTTTTTGAAGAACAAAGCTTTGTCGAAATTTTCAGTTTTCAAGATTTCTGGATCTTTCAACGTTTTAGATTGTTCAAAGCAAGAGTACTTGCTAAAGAAGCAAATCTGAGTTCTCGGAGATACTGCGATACTGTTGGCAAAAGGACGTCTTTAAATGTTTAGGTTGGCGAGAGGACTCATGCTCGAACACAGTTTAATACACAATTTGGTAATTCAATAAGGACGTGTCACAGAGTTGAAAGAGAACAAAAAGAAACCTTCTCTTGAAGCAACTGACTTCGTCTATAAGTCTAACTCCCCAAGCTTCCTTCCATTTCCTTTATTTTTCGAAATTTTACCAGCCCGGAAATTTCGAATTCAAATTAAATTCACTCCTGAACAATTTCTCGCACCTATCAGCACTCGCTTCACGTAACTGTGCGCCAAACAGCAAATATTGGATATCCCCGTATGCTCCTACACTTTGAAAGGAGCTCCCGCCTACAATTGAATGCGACATCCTTGGGCTTTTTTTTGTCGGAAAATTCAATAAATCTGAAGCTGACGCAGACAATACGGCCGCCTTTGAATTGCAAATATTGACACGCAGAGAACTTCTCCATCCCGAATTGCAACTCAAAGTCTATAGAAGCAAGCAAAACCAAGCAAAAAGCAGTGGGAAAGAAAAAAAAAACGGAAGAAAAACAAAACGGAAATAAAACATCGAGACAAAGATGGGGGGAAAACCACCATCCGGCCTCCCCCTAACCTGCCTGAATCCTTCAGCTGCTCCATGAAGTCCTTGCCGGTGATGTCGACCAGTGAATTGGGATCCATGTTCGACAGAGAGTCCAAGTCCGGATCACTCATCACCGACACGTTGCACAGGTTGCTCTGCAGTTGTCCGACCAGCTTCTTGATGCGATTCGTCTCGGCGACAGCGTCTGTGGTGTCCGCATACTCACGATGACTGGAGATGGTTACATAATGTGTGGGCTGCAAAAAAACAAAGAGAAGGGAAAACATTTAATTATAGACATTCGGTGAATAGATTGTGGTTGCAAGGGGAATCGGAGGAAGGGGGGCGATATTGGGAATCGAAAGCAGAAACTAACCACGAAACCAGTTTGGTTGCGGGTAGAAGTTGTTTCTTGTTGGGAATTCACCAGGGTGAATTCGGAAAATTAAATTGGGCGGTTGAGTTGCAGGGAGTCATCGGTACATGCTGCATAACGTCAGCCTCTGCATTCAAAATGAATTTGACTTTCATCCAATCCACTTATATGCAGAGTTTCGTGATGTAAAGACCGCAAAGCGTTGCCCCAGCAAAGCATTTTCCCTGAATTCCGCCCCCCTCACCGCTTTACAACACATTCCCAAGGATTCCTCGCCTCCGGAGTCTGATTTTTTTTACGAACATTTAGACGTTTTCACAAGCTACGCAAAAAAAATCATCTCTCAGGTTTCACCTTCAAGTCACCATCCGTCGGCGTGCTCGTGTCTGGCACAATGGCGCGTCTTCCCACAGTCCCCGAACGGAAAGAGGCTTAGCATCCAAAGGAAAGGTTCCCTTTATCCGCTACCGCTTCACTGGCACGAGGCAGGACTTTCTCTCTAATTTTTCCGAGAATTCATCAGTCAAGCGGAGGAAAAATTTCAAAGAATGCCTCCTTCACCTCGAAATTCTCGCGCATTTAGATAAAGTTTGAATTTGCCAGAAGAGGCGCGTGTACACCCTGCCGACAGGGAATTCAATTGAAGATTCCAACTGCTGGCCGAAGTCCTTGATGGTTGGTCGGAGAAAAATGCGAAATCTATCCGGCAAGATGAAAGGAAAATCATAATTTCCCTAAAAATTCACCCCTACCCTTGGGTGCGTGTGTACAGTGAATGGAGGGTGGAGGGAATGTAAATTCCGCAGAACACCAAGAGTGAGATTTTATCTCTCAAGCAAGTTTGTGTCCTTTCCCTCGAAAGACAGCCTTACCTGAATGTAAGGTGATAATCGAGGAACATCCAGAGAAAGCGATTCCTTTCTGACTTATTCGCTAACTGGTGCGACTGCCGTCTCTGAGTGGGTGGGGGTGCTTGAAAATCAGTTTAGAACTTGATCTCCGCCAGATTGAGCGGAAGGCTTTCTGTTTTGTTTCAATTTCCGAAGCTGATTGGCCCGAGGGTGATGAATGGATTGCATTGTGAACGAACGAAGATTTTTTTTAACAAAGATATCTCCTCAGGAGTCCCGGACTCAACAGAAGGTATTTGTCGACTTTGAAATGGGAGGAAGGTGTCCAGGGAGGGTGCTTAGAAGTTGATTTCTTAGAAGTTTGTTTTTGTCTGGTTTTTCTCTTCTACACACCGGAAAGGACCTGCGTTTCAGTCCTCCATCCAAAGGATAGTCTTATCGAAGGGACAAAAAGGTCGAATTAATTTTGATTGAACAGAATATCCTTGCACGGCATGGACAGCTGAGAGGGGCAATGAGCTTAGACATGGTCTGCACCAATAGGAAAGTGTTTACAATTTTTTGTAGTTTTCGTTCAGCAGCCCAGTTGGAGGCTCAAACTCCACCCGGTGCAGACGAACACCGATAGGACGCGTGTTCCCGTTCCTATGTCTAACCTGGAGTCTGCTTCAGTGGCAGTGCATGAAGAGATTCTGGAAAAGACCCAAGAGATGCAGATCGACACTCACCACCTATTCGTCGATTTTAAGGCTACGTGTGCAGGAGGCGAGCTCTACAATGCCATTCCTTGTTGACATTCCTGCCAAACTCGCCGGTTTATGCAGGATGATGATGGAGAACACTTACTGCTCTATCCAGGTCCGTAACGAACTCATTGAGACCTTGTTTTTGACAAGGCAACGCGCTGTCATGTGACTTCTTCAGCATCAATCTTGAGAAGATCGTGTGAAAATCAAATTTCAACACCAGAAGCAGGATTTTCCAAAAGCCCAACTGGTAGCTTGAATTTGCGTGATTAGACGACCACAGCAAGCTGTCTGTGGGGGGTTCGGGTAAGGCAACGCAGCTTAAATGGATCTAGCGGTGAATGAGGGCAAAACAAGGTACGTGCTGTCATCTCGGAAGCACGCGCAACATCTACGTCTCGGGCAGAATGTCATAATGGACAGCAGGGACTTTAAGGAAGTCTACCTCGGCCCTGGAGTAAACAGGAACAACGACACCACTATCAAGTGCAGATTTCCCTTTGTCAATCGCTGCTTCTTTTGACTTAAGAGGCAATTGAGTAACAGAGCCATCTCTCGAAACACCAAACTGACTTTATATAACACTTTGAGCATCCCCGTACTTGATAGATGGTCCGGTATCATGGAAACTGGGTGAAGAAGTCAGTGGTCGTTTAGAGAGAAAAGTTCTGCGTGCAATGGCGTCTGGAGGAGAAAAAGATTGAATCACGAACTGTAAGGACTGTGTGGATGGACACAATGCTTACGACGGATAATTCAGCACAGCTCAAACCCGAAGAGTATTCAACAACGTAATGGAGGACATAATAGAGGACGTCCTCGCACGAAATGCCGCACACAGTGGAGAAGGACCTGAACCAATTTGGTGTGCGCAACTGGGGGCAGCTGGCGAGGCTTCTTGCTCCATCCCCATTCGGGAATATAGCGCCATACTGACCAATCTGTACCAACCTGTAAGGATAAGATAAGACTAAGGATGGTGTCGACGCGAAGTATGTAGCGGTATTATTAGTTGGGCGTACAACAAAGAATAGGAACCCGAAAGCACGTTGCCGAGTTTGAAAACCTTTCTTCGTGTTGTTGAGGAATTTGGTGAAAACCTCGGTATTACGTGCAAAACTTAATGATGAGCCCCTCGTCCGTCAAACCGAATGGGATATGCTTGGATAATTTAATCAGGTGGCACGATTGTCAAGACGCAATCGTCATGAGTAGCCAAAAGGACTACTCCATGGCAGATGTAAAGACGGGGCGACTGGACAGGGTGTCACGAAAGGTGTCTTAAACCTTCAATTTAGGACCTTCTTGCAATTTTCTCACAGTTGATGCTTTACATACGAGTTTTTGGAAGTTTTGCTGTTTCTTCCCAAAAGGACTCTCCAGAATTTGACACACTTAAGCTGCCACCGAATTTAGTTCAAGTAGTGACCACAAAACCTTCGATTTGTCGGTCAAGTCATAACATCTCAATTTCACCGAACTCCAAAAGCGTTCTCATCCACCTATACTCAGCCCCTCAATCATCGGACAATTTATATATATCATGTCATCTGAAACGCACCGGTCACCGGCAATTCAACACTCCATCCCCTGATTACCCTCGAGAACCCAATTAATACTTTTTCGCTTCGTTTGTACACGTGCCACACTCTGCATCTCAGGAAGGATAATTAAATATGATCTCATCACTTTTCATTCACAAACCCTGTCGTCCCTGCGTTTTCCCTCCACCCAGCAAAACTGTTAACCGAATCAGAGGAGTTTTAACTTCGTTTTTTTTCCGGAACGACACCCTTTCAAAGGGCAGCAGCATCGAGGATAAAGGACAAAGTTTTGCAATTAACGACTGTAAAACCAGTCGCATCAACATATCCACCCACCGGCCAAGGGCAACCCTTCCCCCATTTTCTTCAGTTAATTATTTGCTTTTGTATGTACGCTCAACTAAACTCAACGAAACTCAACTTACATCAATCCAGTGCTCGCCAGGGAACACCGCTATCAATTCAGTGTTCGGCTCCAGGGTCCTGAAGTACTCCTCGTCATCGATTTCTGTGCCATCCGAGTCCAGATGTATTGTCGGCAGGAGATCAACTTTCTCGAACTTCTCCGAGACTTTGGTGCGAATCTCCTCGAGAGAGCACGCCACCACCGCCTTCTTGATGTGTCTTGTTACGTCCTTGATCTGCAAAGAGACACACACAAACAATTGATGTAAACAAATTGCACAAATGATCAATACCGCATCCGCACAAAACTAAGCTCTCTATTCCTATCGTTCATTTCTCACATTCACGCAGTTCGGGACGGGGTGTTTTTTTGCGCTGAAATCCGATTCAAAAGGACAGCAGCAAGTCACTTGACATATTAAGGAGTTGATTGAAAGGATTCGTTCTCGTTTTCATTGAAAATCCACTCGCTTGCTCGCACAGCCCCCATACATGAGTGGCGTGCTCTGTATCGTGAGAGTGGTTAGGCAGAGGTGGGGGGTGAGTTTCGAGTGGTTTTCAATTTCAATTGAGTGGGGGGGGGGGGGGGACGAGAGACTGCAGAGTGAGTTTTCTTTTCTTTTCTCAGATGGACGGTTTAATGAGAATAAATGTACTTTGTGTGCACATTCTTCCCCCACCGCCCTCACCCACCATTGAGAGACAAAAGAAAATCATCGTCAAGTCAGACAGGTCATTATTTTGCACGAAAGAACTCGTGCCTGCACTGGGAGAGATGCAATTTGCTGCCTGAGAAAAAAAAACACTCTTCCTCTGCAACTTTTGGAACTGAATATGCAGGGGAGGGGTGGGGGGGGGGGGGTTGGTTGAGGAGTAAATTGCATTTCTCAGAAGCATGCCAACAGAGATTTCATCTTTTGCACAACATTCAAGTGATCGATTGATTCAGCGGCAGGGATGCGGATAACTTTGGATTTCGATTCACTGGGGGATTCGAGTCAAGCATTACTGGAAACGCAAAGGAAAAGCCACTCCACGCAATCTTTGTTCGGGCAAACCGAAGTAACGGTGGAGAATTTTTCGCCCACCAGCCCACAGTGGGAGGAGTTAGTCTCCTCCCTGACAGGCAAATCAAAGCTTTGAGAAGGTGAAGACCTTGTTAACTCTTGTGTCGCTGAGAAACCTGTCAGTTTCGTGTCTAAATTCAAAGTACGAGGCAGAACTCATGGTCTGACGCGGGTTTTCTCTTTGACGCGTTGCCCTACATCGTTCGCTTGTAGCGATAACTGTCGTCGTTGTTTGTCTTTATTGGGTGAAAATGCTGCCGTGGGCTTGATGTGGGCTCAAAGGGGAAATATTTTGCAGGCGTACCCATGGAATAGAACATGGGCAAGGATTTAATACTCACATGAAAGCGAACTTAAACGCGGACGTGGAGGCGGACCCGGGATCGGAAGCATTTGAACACGGATTGGGATTAAGACTTAAACCTCATTTTCGACTTCTTCCCTTTTTCGTAAAAACAGCCTAGGGATCAGACATATTCGACTTCAAAACGGAGCGTCGGAGGTAAGACTTGAAGCTCATCTTACAAAGAGCTCGGGTTCGTCTTCTTCTTCTACATCCACTCTAGAGGATTCGCGTGAACGATACGTCTTCCAACAGATTTGTTTCGTTTGCTTATGTAGGTCTACAGTCCGTAAAGGTAGCTCTAACAACTGAGTGACACTATAGCCCACAAGGGACCAGGGCCTAGCTTCTACATCAACTGCCCGTGTTGTGCGTACTACTGTTCTCTCAGGAGTAGAAGGGACCTACAGTTTTTTTCCGACTCCGAACGGCGAGATTTGAGAAGCTTATCACAGACAATTGATACTCTTTGAGTGTTTTCAGCAATACGAAAGAGGTTGTGCCGTGAAAAAGTACGAGGTGTCCCGTCCGGGAATCGAACCTAGACCTTCGGCGTGCGGGTCGACGCACTTACCCACTACACCACGGCGACCACATGCGCTCGGAGTAAATGGCCCTGAAATAGAGCGTATTTTCGTTTTTCTTGATAAGGAAAGGTGAAAAGCAAACACAATGCCCGAACGAAACAAACGTAACCGTTGAGTTGAATGACTTTATTTGTTCATGTGCACACACTCGTTGGTGAATTACGACTTACCGAAAAAGACGCTGGCACCGGCTTTTATATGCCGCGATGTAAGCGTTGAAAAAGGAAGTTTTGGGCAACGAAAATGTTTTCTCAGAAGCTTAGGGCATGTGGACTACGGACTGAAGAGTTAAATGGCGGTCGCTGTGGCGTAGGGGACTAGTACGTCGACCCACGCGCCTTAGATCCCAGGTTCTATTCCCGGACTAAAGACTTCGCGTTTTTCATGTCCCCGCCTCATTTTGCTCTTGTTGCTAACAACATTCAAAGGGTACTTTCGTCTATGAAAAGCTTCTCAAAAGTCGTAGTTCTGAGTCGGCAGTAGGTCCCCTCTACAGAACAATAAAACGCACAGTACGAGTAGTAAATGCAGAAAGTAGGGCCTGGTCCTTTGTGGGCTATAGTGTCACTCAGTTGTTAGGGCTACATTTACGGACTGTAGAACTACATAATCAGACGAATCTGTTGGAAGTCGTATCGTTCACGCGAATCCTCTAGAGTGGATGCAGAAAAACTTAGCGTTCACAGAAGCCTACTTTCCCGTAGATTCACTTCAGAAGCCTACTTTCCCGTAGATTCACTTCAGAAGCCTCAGCCTTCAGAATTCTGGGGTTCGGGGTTACAATAAAGCCTTACACAAAGCATCGCTGTTCAAAGGTATGTCAAAACAAGGAGTAAATGTAGACATTGTCATCAGTCCCCTCGTTTGAGCTGAACGGTTTTTAAAGAGTTCAAATTCATTAGCAAATGTGTTTTCATGCAACGTCGTTAACTGAGTCTGCTTGAAAATATGCGTCTAGCGAGTACACGAAAAACGCATTTCAAAGTGACAGCTGACTCAGTTAATTTTCTGAATGTTTCATGGGAAATGAGACTGTTTTTATAGACTTGGCGGCGGATAAGCACAAAGTTGGCAGATGTTCTAGAAGCTTCTTCAATTTGAAGCTTGAGAGCTCTTGGCTAGCAGCTCTTTCCTTTAAGTGGCACATTAATCCGAGTTGGACCTGAGTCTTAGCCAAAATGCATCTTCAGCTATCGCGATCTCTCCCCAGCTGTCTCCAGTTTCGCAAAACAAACTTGGACTAGGTTCTCTTTTTCTCAAACAACTTGTTGTCCAAAATTATTTACATTCAATCTATTGCCACATTCAGGCTCCGATTGAACGCCTTCAAAAGTGAATAAAATGACAGACTCCTGAAAATCATTCTCCATTACAACACGCACACCACAGGATTTGCAGAAGATGACTAGGCGTTTGGGGCGATCTCAAATGTCTCATAATTAATGACTGCCTACCAAAGCTTTTTGAATGGAGGTATTAGCACTTGAATTCGATGCCCTCGCAGCGACACCTGGCAACCGTCATTTCAATCTCCCACTCAGCCTGGTCTTAAAGGACTATCCATTCGAGGACATTGTCCAAAGACCATCAACACCCACCATCATCGACTGAAGTGAAATTAAAATTTCAATTATCCCCCGATTGAGTGTAGGACACGTGCCTCCTTCTCATCCATCTCAAGGATACCGTGCATTAATTAGCTCCTGAAATACTGCCTTTTAAGACTACTTTGTTATGCAATCAAGGATTTTCATTTAAAGTCACCCCTTAGGGAGCGTAGGGAGACCACAATGAAATCCGAACCAAAGTAGTTGGTGCGGGTTACTTTTCTGAGTGGGCTCTCGATAACACTCGATATCTCTCCATCAGTAAACGGATGACACTTTCCAGGATTATCAAACTTCGCAAAGTCCTTCCCTAGGCCAACTGTCTTCTGCCTGTCCTCTTAACTCTTGGTTATCTGTTGGAGGGCGGGAGGAGGTATTTATAAACTTTTAACTCAAAAGCAGCTCTAAGTGATTTATTTATTTTCAAATGAATCTCCCTCAAGCCCCGACTGCTGTCCGTCTCCTCCTCCACATCCCCGCTAACTGTGTAGGGGTGTCAATTGTTATTTAAAGTTTCTCTGTAGTTTTCGAAGAACTTCTCTCCATGATTTACGGATACTCGCGGAAGTGACGGCAGACAAAAGTTGTTTCGCAACTTCAGCTAAATGTAAGAAGGGTGCCGCGAGTGCCACTCGGATTTTAGGTCATGTGTGTAGACAGTTTTTAATCAGGTTAGAAGTGTGGTATGGCTTCGGAAGGGGGACAATTTTCTCACTGAACACCTGCACACTTTAGAGTCAACCCCAGCTTAACTCCAAATGTCGCCATTAATTAACCCCATCACCCACAAATCGCCCTTACCACAGACGCTCACATCCAAACATGAATCTCTCATTACCATGCCTTGATGATTTCAATTAGGCTCGTTCTGGGAAACACTCCCAAAGCATTCCCGCAACCATCTCCGCACCCGTCTGCCCGTGCTAGCCAGCCTGCTGCCTACACCCGGTTGAAGAGTGCTCCCCCCGTCTGGCACGTGGCATCCGACTCGAATTTCTCGGTATTCCTTACCCGGCTGAAGTTCGCCTGAGAGAATACAAACATCGCTTATGTTCTCGAAGAAATTCAAATAAAATGGTGGGGGAACCCTTTCTGGCGAGCCGATTGTCCTCGGCTGCAGGATGAATTGCTGTGGTTTAACAATAAATTCAAAAGGATCTGCATGCATATGAATTGCAGCAACCCCGGACTGGAGTCTCCGACACATTCCTCGGCGTAAATTATGCGGATATTAATTCGAGCAGGTGCCTGGCATCAGTCTATGCCGTAAATCGTTCCAATTGGAATTCAAATGAGTGCTCTGCAGTGTGTACCGGGGGAAGTGTGTGCAAAAATGTCTGTGATGCTGTTTCGGAGTGACTGGGGTGGCTAGTGCCTATATGGATTGGTTTAAGCAGAACAATCTGCAAGCTGTACAGAGATTCGTCCTTTCTCGACCTTTCGATCGCCGGAATATGAGGAACTCGCTTCTGTGTGCCGATTGAGATATCATCCTGTCCGTCGAATGCATTGATTTTCAACGAACTGTTCACAGGAAATGTGTGCTCAGAATTTGGCACGAAGGTATAGTTTCTTCTTCTGGGAATATCCCTGTATGTCTTTTTATGCTTATGGAATAGTTTCCCTTCATTCTACTGCACAAAAACAGACAGAAAATTTGACAGATGTTACTCCTGCAATATGCAAGAGACCCGGCGCTAGAAATAGAAGAGACCAACAATTCATTATCGACTCCGAACGTTAAGTTTTGAAAAGGATGTCAGTGCAATCAATCAACAACACAAAAGAGGTCATAACCTAAAAAATGCGAAATTTGACAGCCCCCCCCCCCCCCCCCCCCCCCCAGCTCAGCACAAATTTTCAGTAACACAAGTGGAGTGGATCATTTTTTAGCATCGAGTTCAATGTGGCATAAGAAATCCCCCAGTCACACAAGCCCTCGAAACCCTTCACCATCTCGTCAAAGATTCATGTAAATCCAAATCCAACGCAAACAGGAATCCGAGGCATGGGAATACCGCTATATGCTCACTAGCTACGTCAACAGTTTATCATGTGCAAACAAACGCCCCACGTTGTGGCATTTGCATTCTGAATTCCAAAGGGCATGTTGAAATTTCGACGCAGATAGCGCAGAGAGTCCTTGAACTCTTCATCACCCCCAGCAACACAACACAAGTCCCATCGTACGGGCGTTGTTACACTGGACGATTGTCATTTGAAATATTCGACACTCCATCAATCTCCATCCTGAAGTTGCGCCTTTTTTTTTGTACGAGGAGCAACGTCCTTGGCGCCCAGCCAAATTCACTTCATCTCCGATGTGCGCAATCGATTGATTTGTGTCCATCGATGCACATTCGCCGTAAACTATCATTTAACATCCCTGATTGACAGAGACATCGACGCCATGCTGCTGGGAGGTGAAATGACATTCGAGTTGTGTGAGAAGTGATGCCAATCTCTCTGAATGAAATTTTCAAAAAGAAATAGCAAAGAAATTTGAAAAAGGATACAAATTGCGTTTTATTTGGGAACTCAATTAACTGGCGAAGGGGCAACGCGATGGCAGGGAGTACGCGATAAGATTAGCCACTTGCCTAAAAGAGAGACATCGTTTCTGTGTATCTCTTCGATCGTTATTACCCCCCAGCCACCATGTCTAGCATCCTCACACAGATGTCAGCTGACACGGGGCACACTCATGTGTCCTTGGCCTTTAAAGCTGAGTGTTCAGATGTGGGTACGCAGCACACACAAAAGGGTTCTCATCTAATTCGTTTTTATCCTGCTGTTTCTTGCTCCGCTTGCTGTAATCATTTTGGGTTATATTCACACTGGCTGAATGTAATAAAATGTTGTCCTGAATGTCAAGTGATAAGCACGACGTCGAGGACACGCCAACAAGGAGGACGAAACGACGAACCAACTATAAATGTTTTAGGGGCAGTTCTGTTCATCAGAACTAGACGCCAATAAAAAGGAGGGACACACTGCAGGAAGGGTTGTTTTTGGGGTCGATTCTCTGTGTGTTCGCAATTTGAATGGACAATTTTAAGTCGTTCCAGTATTAGAAATGAATTGAAATGCCAGAGGTAAAGTGGAATTGAATTAAAGCAGCCCTTTGACGCATCCACTCCTTTGTCTGTGCTCAGAACTCAAGCAGAGATTTTCTAAAAATCGCCGATAGCCCCAATTCTATGGGGAAGTTCATGAAAAAGTCACAGCTCGATGACTGTGTCCTTGGATGAAGTTTTGAGCTCTAAATCAAAGAGCAAACAAAAGTGCACACAGTTTTTTTTTTTTGAAGAATATCATTTAAATATTAATAGCCAGTAGCAGCGGCAGCAAATTATGTTTTTATTCAGCTCCTCCGATCCTTGGTCGGTATCCTTGAACTTCCCGCATACACATAAATTTCGGATGCTCTGTGCGCATGAAGGTCAGATGTATAATGAAAAGTCAACATTCGACGCCGCAGCACATGTGTGCGCTCGATCCCGACGTCGAACGACGACTACACCCCACAAGCGCAACAGGGGAGACGCGCTAAGTGAATTGCCAGAGTCTTCTTCGCCTTTCGGAAATTTTCCTTCGACACCGCACTCTGAGGGATGGCGGCTGCCTGTAAGAGAATAGACCATTGGCTGGTCTCAATTCTGACTTGACGGCCGTAAGCCTTTAATTAAAATGAGCGCCGCAGAGCCGCAGGAGTCACTAAAGCGTCGGTTTGTGTTACGTGGCGCTTATCAATAAAATTAATTTCATCAACTATACCTTCGACACACTTTCGTCCTCCATCTGACGACATGCGCCAGGGCATAGGGTGGCGATCTATTCAAATATTTAGGCAAGGCCCAAGTTGATGGAATTTTAAATGCTGGCATGTTTTATTTTTAATTAAAAGCGCAACGATTGCCTGAATACATGCAGAGGGAGGTGGCGACATTTTTGGCTTTGTATGCATCGGTGAGCACTGAGACCGCAGTTTAATGTCTTCTTGACTGAAGATGGCGGTACTGAAGTGTCCTGGGCTGGAAAAATTAAGTTTTACTGTGTCCTTAGCTGGGTGTGGAGGATTTTCAGTGTCCTGGACTAAAGGGAAGGGTTTTACAGTTCCTTGGCTATGACACTAGCGATTCATAGTACTGAGATCTATGGGAAAATAGTCTAATATTACCCCCTGCAATAAAGAAAAGGACTTTCCAAGTCCCTGAGTTGAGAAAAGAGAATACAGCAGTGCCCTAGACTGAAAGTGAGGTTGTGTAGCATTTACAGCGGCCTAGGATGAGGAGGGAGGAGCTTTCAAAGCTGGAGATACAGAATTTTACACTGCCCTACACAAGGAATGAACAGTTCGCAGAGCTCTTGACTGTGGAAAGTGGACTTTTCAGTTTTCTGGACCAAGTGGTGTGTATATCTGTTCAGCTTAGGAGTGTTTCGCGGTGCATTTGACTTAGAAAAGTCGATACTTCAGTGTTCAAAAATCGAAAGTGAGGTCCTTGCAGTTTCAGGGGTCACGTCAAAGATGTCTTCTTGACATCCAGGACTAGCGTTTTCTTGTATCCTTAATTGAGTGTAGAGGATTTTTCATTTCCATGGACAAAAAAAGCCTTTTCCAGTGCCCTTGGCAATGACACGAGCGATTCGTAGAGTTCAGAAATAGAAAGCGAGGTCCTTGCTGTTTCAAGGGTTACATTAAAGATGTCTCCTTAGCGTCCAGGACTAGCGCTTTCTTGTGTCTTTAGTTGGGTGTAGAGGATTTTTCATTTGCATGGACAAAAGAAAGCCTTTTCCAGTGCCCTTGGCAATGACACGAGCGATTCGTAGAGTTCAAAAGTAGAAAGCGTGGTCCTTGCTGTTTCAAGGGTTACATTGAAGATGTCTCCTTAGCATCCAGAAGTAGCGTTTTCTTGTGTCCTTAATTGGGTGTAGAGGATTTTTCATTTCCATGGACAAAAAAAGCCTTTTCCAGTGCCCTTGGCAATGACTCCAGCAATTCAAAGTGTTCAAAAATCGAAAGTGAGGTCCTTGCTGTTTCAGGCATTACATCAAAGATGTTTTCCTAGCATCCAGGACTAGCGTTTTCTTGTGTCCTTAGTTGGGTGTAGAGGATTTTTCATTTCCATGGACAAAAAAAGCCTTTTCCAGTGTCCTTGGCAATGACACGAGTGATTCGTAGAGTTCAAAAATAAAAAGTGAGGTCCTTGCTGTTTCAAGGGTTACATTAAAGATGTCTCCTTAGCATCCAGGAGTAGCGAAGGAGATTTTTACTATGCTCTATAGAATTTCACGAGGACATTTCGTGTACAACATCTAACGGTATCCACCAATTCAACTGACACAGAACGTGCAAACCACCACTGGCGATTAGGAAAATCCAAAATGCGACCATCGCAGCACATAGCTCTGCTCCCAAAATCCCATTCAACCGCCTGCCAACCTTCAATTATGCCCAAGATCACATCATTTCCGCTCAATCCTCATTTGCGGCAACCTCCACATTTTGCTCGGCAATTTTTAATTACCCACCTTCGCTGAAGGACCATCTAGTCATCGTCATTCCACACATGGCCATACACCGAGTGCCACTCGTCACTGCTGCCGTGCCATGTGAGAATCGCCTGACTATCAGCAGTATTCCTCCATCATCAGAGGCACATACATGCATCATTGCACGCGCCACGCTAACATCCCCCAGAGCAGCACAGTTCTGTGCTCTGCCCTGCTCAAGCTCTGGCGTCAATTGTTGATTGCCTCCAGGCCGGATGGAATTAGTATATTGTTCTGGCGCTTTGCCCTTGGAAGGACAAAACACCATCACACTGAGCACTACCTGCACTGGAGTGTACCTCGATTAATTTCCCTAGTTAGTCCGGTCTTGAGCGCCGTGCGATGCCACTGCCGCACACGAAGGGGTAATCCCACGGGAGGCCTGAATATTTCATAAGATTGTTATGCTTACAATTTGTTACTTTGTGTCGTGACCATGACCCTGCTCTTGGATTCCGTGCTACTGGATTGTCCTTGCGAAGGACACAAGCCGACACTAGTTGACAATGGTTGACATGACATGAGAGAGTGCGAGACAGAACGACACGCAGTTCACCATACTCCAATGCTGGCCAACACAGGCCTGCCACCACTTGACGCATTCAAATCCAATTAATTGTGATATTTGGACGTAATTAAGGATCCTTCAGAGTCTTAATTAAGTGTCAAGGAGCGTCGTTGTCTCGTGAAGAGAGGAGTGCTAAAATGTATGCTCCCTGGCATTGCAAATAACATCAGAACAACCAGGTCCTGTCGATTTCCAGCGGTGTTAGTGTGCTCAGGTGCAATGTCCTGGTATGTACAAGCGAATATCCTTCAGCGTGATGTCAGATTTTTGCCACAGTCACAGCAACATCAGCCACCTAAGCCGGGGATGGAAATCTCTTCCATCATGTATTTCGGGTTGAGCGAGCAGACACGAGAAGTCGAGTGGCAGTGCGCCTCGCTGGTGGAGGATAGGAGAGGCTCTACGTCCCATAATCTACGGCATCTGTGGCCAGGAGGCCTGAATTTTGCTCAGTCCCTGTTTTGCTGTTCATTTTTTTATCAGAAATCGCTGTGCGGCGGGCGGTGAAAAGCGTTGGCTGAAGTTTGCTAGCAAAGGGGGGAATTGGCGAAGGTGACCTGAAGCAGTGAGGAGTTAGCGAGAACGAGTTCACAAAGAAGACAGCAGTTCACCAGAAGGACCCTATATAATGGGAGTGGTATATTTTTCTGCAGTCAGGGCGGCCTTAAAATTAATCATTCCCGTACTTAAAAACATTTGCATCTGATGAAAGACAGTTCAAAACTGCAGCGAGGATGTCCAAAAAGGAGTGACCACCGCAAATTTCTATGTGATGCGAAACGTACCCACAAGTCCAAAGACAGTCAGGGACAGACATTGTGGTGAAAGAAGATCCTTTCCGTTCTCTCGTCATCACCGGATATACCTCCAACATCCTTAATCATGATTGCTTTCCTTTACACCCTCCATTGCGAGTGCTCAGGCGTGTTATATATCCGACCTAATCGCCCCATGAAAGGGCATGTCGTTCATCAAAATCATTTATCCACTAGATGCCGCTTATGGGACCCACCGCTTCATGTTGCCGCCATCAATGTGATTGTTGTTGGGGAACGAAGGACAGCACAGAGGAGCAGTGGCAGCGGTCATGTTCTGCTCGGTGCTGACAACAAGAATGTATTTGCTCGGCGATTCGTGTTCGTTTGCCCTCAGTCTCCTTTTCGTTCTTCTCCTCCTCGTCCTTTTCCCACTCTCAGTTGCCACAGTGTCGCACATGTTATTGTTTTCCCTCGTCCAGTTCAGACAACAAAGGAATGTCCCCCACCCGCTCGCCATACGCTCCTTTACTGTTATAGCATCAAAAAAGGATACAAAGTCATACCATGACCGGGGCAAATAAAATGCGACAAGGGTCCAAGCATTCGTTGGATTCATTAAAAATCGAAAATTCGCTTGCAACCCCGCTCGTGGCACGACGTTGCTGCCGTGTCGCTGGTGCAATGACATGCAAATTATGGCCTTTCGTGGTTTCTGTGTCTCCTCCTGGGCGTTTGTTTGAAGAAGGATCGAGTTTGTTTTGATTCGCGGTTTTCACTCACTTTCCTTTTGCGGCTGTCTACCACCTGCAGCTGCTACAGTAACAGGATGCTCCCGCTACAACAACGAGTATCTGTGCTAAAGGGCCTGGGCCCCCATTCTTTAGATGCAATTAGAGTCGCATCTCGTCAACCATACCATGCTCTCGAGCAAGTGTTTAACTCCCTGCCTGTCACCAACAACGACAATGGCGGCCTAGCCAATGTGGATGGAGATGACGAGAATAACGACTACGATGATGAGGATGATAATTATGATCTCTTCCGTTTAGAAAAGAGAAACACAAAGAAGCAGCTGCCCCTTGTCTAAGAGGAAATCATTTAATTACGCCCCGCCCCCCTCGTTAGCACCAACTCGCCCCCGCATTAGAGCAAACAGACAGACGTAAATGTTTACACTGGACAGCATAATTGATTCTGATTCTTTGTTACGGATTTGAAGGGCAATTTTGGAGGCGACCGTTTCCATGGTGGTTATCTCCATAGGCTTAACCTTGATACACGCCCACAGGCCGAGAGCCCCCACACGCCCGACTGGTGGAAGAAGGCGATTATTGTCCGTTTGGTGTTGTTTGCTTTTGCCTCCGAGCGGCTCAAGCTAACGACCTTAATTTTTGGTTTGAAACGATTTTATAGCCTGACTGCGTCAAACGATTGACTTAAGGGTGTCTTTGGGTGTAACGGAAGGTCTTTGAAAAGAGGGGAGAGTGAGGAAGACGCGAAGCAGAAGAGGAATGACGGAATGAACACAAGCTACGTCTTAAAAAATTAGCCTTTTGAATTTTACGTATATTTGGATATTTTGACTGAAGAAATAGGCGACACATGAAAACGTTGTTTTTAAAATCAATAAACATTCGAACAGAGGACGTCTTAGACTGAGATGGCGCACACAATTGGAAAAGGACCTCAACCAACTTGGAGTGTGCAATTGGAAGCAGCTGGCAAGAGATCGTGCTAGCTGGAGGGGCATGCTGGTTGAAGCCCAGGTCCATCCCGGACTGTAGCCCCACCCGAAGAAGAAGAAGAAGAAACATATATTTTAGAAATGGCGCTACACTCCAGAATGGACCTGAGCCTAAGCCAACTAGCCTCTCCAGTCATCACGACAGTTCGGAATAGACCTGAGCCCAAGCCCACTAGCCTTTCCGGTCATCACGACAGTCCGAAATAGACCTGATCTCAAGCCCACTAGCCTTTCCGGTCGTCACGACAGTCCGGAATGGACCTAAACCCAAGCCGACTTGACAGTACGGAATAGACCTGTGCCCAAGCCCACTAGCCTCTCCGGTCGTCACGACAGTCCGGAAAGGACCGAGCCCACTAGCCTCTCCGGTCATCACGACAGTACGGAATGGACCTGCGCCTAAGCCGAGGCTAGTTGGCTGAGCCCAAGCCAACTACCCTCTCCGCTCATCACGACAGTCCGGAATGGACCTGAGCTCAAGCCCAATCCCAAGTCCAAACCAAGTCTCTCCAGCCATCATTACCTTTCGCCAGCAGCCTCGAGTTGCGCACATCAAGTTAATTGAGTTTCGTCTCCACTTGCGTGTGTCATTTCGTTCGAGGATGTACTCTATAACGTTGTGGCAATGGTTTGGAATCGAAGACTTCGTTTGCTTTGCATCACTTAGACATCTTACGCTTAACAAGGTTCAAGCCGCTGTACAGCTCGTGCAGTTCGTGGTTATGTGCTCTCCTCCAGATGCCATTAAGGGATACAGGAACAAAGATCGCACGCAGAACTTTTCTCTTGAAATGACCATCGACTTCTTCATCCACTTTCCCTAATTTCAGAACATAGAGCAGGAAGGGGAAGACTAGAGTGTTATAGTACATCAGCTTGTTGTTTCGAGAGATGGTTCTGTTACTCAATTGTCTCTCTTGCTCAAAGAAACAGTGAAGAAATTTAATTGTAATTTGAATTTGAATTGGATAAACAAAGGGTGGTCCCACCATCCCAATGTCCATGGTGAGTCAGTCCTTTAACGTAAAGTTTTCGGCGCAATTCGACATTTCCTTGTTTTCGGTTTTGGACAGATTCACGTGAAGAGGTTCACAGTGCGTTCAGATTGTTAAAGCCTTTTAGGAAAATGGGCGTTCAAATTAAGATGCATTCGTGATTTTTTGAGGCCACCATAATCGATCAAATGTGTCTACGATCGGAAGAATTGTGCGCAAATATCAGCAAACTGGGTCTGTAGGAAATTGCAAAAGACCTGTGCATGCTCGCCCAGTTCCTTCTGTGAAAAACATTGCTGTTGTTCGCGATTGTGTGGCACAAGAGCCGTCAACAATCGAATATCTCAAGAATTTTGAATTTGCACACTTTCATGGTTCAAAGGCCTCTGAAGGCTACTGACCATTTCAAGCGTCGCCAATAAGCCGAATTAATGGTTGAGCAGACAGAAGTAAATGGTGACTTTACAAAAACAAAACATCTTCAGCGACGAGGCTCACTTTCCCCTCAGTGGATTCGTTAACAAGTTGAATTGACGCATTTGGACATTTGGGAGATTCTTGAACAACCACTACCACATGCACAACTAGAAACTGTTTGATGCGGCTTAAAGACGGCGTCATAGGGACAAGGCGTCGGGAGCCCTTCTTCGACAATGAGGTCAACCGTAAATGGTGTTCTCTATCGCGAGATGATAACGGATTTCTTCTTTCGTGGGGCAGAAATTAAGGATATAGACCTGGACGATATGTGCTTTCAAGAGAATGATGCTGCCACATGCCAGTACAACCAACGAAACAAAGACTTTTTGCGGAAGAAATGGCCATGTTATCGCACGCCGTGTCGATGGCCTTTGGGGATATTTTTCAAAAACAATGTACGTCAATAGGCCAAGAACAATTCAAGAGCTAATTACAGTATCGGACAAAACTAAGGAAACTGAAATGAATGAAAAATTTGAACGCATTTAAAAACAACATGTACGTCTCAGAATCATTGAAAGTATTGGCCATCGGAAAGAGGTATGGCACCAGAGCAGTGGCGAGCATTTTGCCGATATTTTGTTTCGCTCATAATTGTCATAAATCATTCTCTAAAAACTTTTTGTTTTATTTGCAATTGTCATCGTGTATTTTCCTTGGACCACCCTTTACATTCTATTGCGATTAAATAATAGAAATTAACTTTCAATAGCTACGACGAAATGTTTATTTACAAAGCAATCGAAATCTCACTGTAGAGACAGTCTCGCCCCCTCTTTCTCTCTCTAATATAGTTCAAATCAACGATTTACTGAAAGCAGAAGTCCTTTCGTTGACAAATATCAGTACTCTGCGCCATTTTTCAAAGCAACCTCATTAACTACCTCTTATGACATTTCAAAAACTAAATAAACAAAAATAAACAATCGCAGAGTGTCCGACAAACAACGAACTAAAAACTAAAAACTCCTAAACAAATAGAGTGCCCTCTTCCCACTATTACGTAATTTTGAATTCAAATATTTTGCCAAATGAAAGCACAACAACAAGCTTATAAACTATCCAAAACACTTGTTCTACAACCGCAGAGAATCCTGCCCAATTGAATACACAAACTCTTGAGGGGCATTCCCGCAACTGGCAAACGTGCCCATAACTTTCATAGAATGATGTACATCCAGAATTTCAAAAATTCCATCGAAACCAAGCCCCTCTCTTCATTTTTTTTAATCGGATTACACTTGTTTCCCGCACCGTGCACAATGTTCCCCACGTGTTTGGCTCCTTTTACGGCAACACAACCTCCATGGAATTTGGGACACAAAATAAGTCACGAGGAAAATAACAAAGGCCACAACTTACAACTTTTCGTGGTGGGCTTCATCGCAACCAAATGAAAAAATAAACAAAAACAAAAACTTGTCCACCGTCCATGCACTTATTGGGAACAGCTCCACAATCACGCTCTCTGTCGATGGTAAAGTAAAATAAACACAACATACATAAGTTAAGCCAGAGGTAGCGAAGAAAATACGCGCGTTGTCGCTCTTAAATGCGAGCTGTTCTCCGCCAATAAAGAGTATTAGGAGTGTCTGTGGCTGTATGTATAAAGAGGGAGTGCTAAAGATAACAGAGAGAAGCGAGAAAGAGAGAAAAATTTCGCAGCGCGACGCCCATATTTCAATCGAGTCTACCATTTCCAGCAGGAACAACATGTGAAATTCTATGGCCGAGAACTCACCTTAAATGGTTTCTTATTGTCAGCATCCATAGCGGAGTGAATTTTGACTAGTTTACACTTTTTTGGATGGTCTGGGACGCACAGTTGAACTGTCACAAATGTCACTTCTCACTTCTCACACCCGATACACACACAGAGAGATTAACTGGCACCACGAGGTGAAGACCTGCACAAGAGAGCTGTCAAAGCACACTAACTGTTTGCCGGTTGGTATTCGAATGAATCCAGAGCAACCCGTGCAGTGACTATATAAACTGCGCTGCGAAGAAGATTCCATCGGACAACGCAAAAGCTCCACCAATTTACGAGGGGGCTTTCCATCTGAAGAGAGTGGATCACTTCACAAAGAGAGATGCGCGTAGAGAACTGTCAACCAGAAGTCGGTCAAATGATGGAGGCCGCAGGAGGCAAGCCAGAGGAAAGGCTTCGCAATAAAATCAATGTGAATCCTTTAAAGTCGCAAAGCAATCTTGGTACATATCGCTTTAAGGACACATTGCTCTCTCGGACAAACACAGCAACAGAGGTTGCACGAAAAAAGAACCGATTTGAAACTCTGGCGCGCAAACGGGGGACCGCTTGATGTGTGTATCTGTCTACAAGCACTTTGTGTGGATGGCCCTTAGTTCGCGCGTCGTTTTCGTACTGGTGGTTGTGGTGGTTTTGTTGGTATTGGTGGTGGTGATGGGGTTAATCCTTTTTATTGTCCCCTTGAATGGGAAATTAAATAAAAAGGAAGGATCTGTCTATTATTCTAAAGCTGAATTGGGACAAGCGAGAGTAAAGTTTACGATTCAGATTCCCTCGACTCAAATTAAAGAGATAATACCACCCTGTGGGTTGGTTCGGAAAAGGGGTGCTTCAGCTGGTGGTCCTTTTGATTCTGTATCGGTTCTTCTTCAGCGTGAAGTGGGAAAATTGGCGGTGGATCCTTTATGATGGACGGCCAATTGCGATTGAAAAGTTTCTCTCTTGATCCTCATCATCTGAGGAGGGATTGCTTCTGATGCTGCTGCTGCTCCTTCTGCTTGTTTTTCTGCTCCTGCTTTGACTTGTATTTTCTGTTGATTGGAAGTCAGTTCAAGTGGGCGATAAGAGGATTCTATTGTTGATCTGGGAGTTTTTCATCTCTCCCTCTTTCTCACTATCTTGCAGTTTCTCAAGTGTCCTCCTTCGCGAATACTGGAAAATATTTTTTCCATCTGCAACTTGGTGGACTTATCTTTCCAACTATGCCCCATTCACAATATTTTTTTTTTATCTATTTGTTTTGCTAAACTTTGTCTGGGTGCCATTGCTTGCCCCAATCTACCTCATCAGGGGAGCTTGAAAAGTTGGGAAAATATTTGTTTGAAAGTATTTTTCTGTCCAACGAATGCCGCTGGTGGTAAAAACATGTGATAATATGATTTCGAAATACCTTTCTTCGAAAGTGTCATCAATTCGAAGACTAGTGGAGTTTTCATCAATCATCCAACTTTTATTGGGTTGAAGAAGAATTTCTGCCGGCGGGGCACCCTATTGCTCCATAACCTCAAACTTAGTTCAGACATAACCTCAAACTCCAAACATATGTTCGGACAAATCTCAAGGAAATTTTAAAATACCATTTTTTCCCCGAAAATATTGTATATTGTATTGTAAGGAAAAGGTTCAGAGATTCCTATAGAAATTCTCATTCTAGAGCATCATCTCAGCATCCTTGATCAGCCCTAACCACATTTCAGTTCAATCCTACAGTTCCAACGTATCCGACGGGCCATTTCAAGATGAGCACTTGAACCTAACCTCAATTTTATCCAATTAAACCTCAATTAGGATCAAAAGGAATCGTCTTTAGGACGAAATGAATTTAAAATGAATCACCAAGGATAAAGCACGTCCCAATTTTCTTTTTCAATCCTAACGTCACTTTGGATCAATCTTATTCGAATGGACCCCTTTTTCCACCAAATTCCGTCGATGACCTTATTACAAAAAATGGGATCCTGAAATCTAACGAATAATCTTCGTCCTTCCTATGAACCATAACCCCAAACTAGATCCATCTTCAATGAAGATTTTTCAAGAATTTCGAGTTGTCCTTCGAATTCTGTTCTTCTTTCTCGTTTAAGGAGAAGGAGGACCTTCCCCCCGGCCATCACAAAACTAACGAGCTCAACAACAACAGCATCCTTTCCATTCAAATCCTCCGAAACAATTTATGCATGCACGAATTCCAATGCCGTGTTATTCTCAGTACCCGTTCACAAAGGCCAGCACAGTCAGGAGGTGTAGGTGTAGCTCTTTCAAAACACAAAACACATCCTCGAGACAAAATGCTTCTTTTTAAAGCAAGAGGATTCGAAAACGACAGCCATTCCCCCACTGCTCCCAGCACACACTCCATATCATCCAAGTCTTGCTCCAGCCAGGAATCCTTCTCACCAAAGTTTCACGCTCCTTTTGAATTATTCGAGTCTTTTATAGTCCTGGACAATGGGGGTGCTATAGGAGTAAACTCATTCACCTAAGAACATACCCTTTTTATTTCTTTGTCCTTTCTGCTTAAACTTGCCCCCTTCATCTCTCTGTCTCTCTGTGTCCTGGTCTTTCTGGCACCAAGTCCCCAAAGGACATCGCCCCCATTTAGCTGAACATCATCTCGCCTAAGAACCGTCTTTGGATGATGCCCCCCCCCCCCCCCCATCCTTCATCAATGAATGGGCAATGAGTATGTATGCGTATGCATTCTGACTAATTGCCAGAGGACCCTTTTCAATTTTGAAACATCCCCTTCCTTGACAAACGTGGAATACAGGAATTCACTTGATTTTGAATAGCCTGGAATGCCAAAGCCTCTTTGCAAACCTTGTATAAGATTTGCATAAGTCATGTGTGCAGCCAAAGAAGTGGGTGTGGTTTTGTTGCACGAGCGAGGAAAGAGGAAAACTCCTTTTTTAAAGTTAATCCCTTCGTAGATAACCTACAAAAAGTCCTTTTCGCATATATTCTCACTTCTTCCTCTCCCGTGCCGCCTGCTCTGCTTGCCACTCCTTTGGGTTTTCTCTTCTCATTTTTTTTGAGGGTAACCCATTGCAAGGGAACTTTGTCCTGCAACAATAAGGAGGAGCAGCAGAAAGAAAAGAAAACATTAGAAAATGTGTGCATTTCAGAAAGTAAACACAGATTACACAGTTGTGCTGACTAAGCACACACTTGCATTTGCACTCGCACTCGCGCACACACGCACACACACCGAGACGACTAAGAAACTAGGTCAAATTGAATCCTCGATGGGGGTGACAGCAGGAGGTTTTCGAGGGGAGTGGACCAGAGCTCATTTTATGGGCCGGAAACAAGTACATACGTAACTAGCTGGTGACGTCGCGGTTCGGTTTGGTTTGGGTGCAACACACTACACATCACATCATCTCAAAGGACGACGATGACGATGAAGATGGTTGTAGCGTGAAGTGTAGAGATGTGCACAGGTTCCTGTCGGTCATTCACCCAAACCAGAAAGCTCTCTTACTCTCTCCCCCTCTCTCTCTCTTGTTTTCTCTCACTTCTGATAAGGACTACTCTTCAGTCAGCAGGACATGCATGTGGCTGATGAGGACAAGAAGTGCAGAAACGAACGACAAGGGACAACACCCCACGCCGACCCAAACAAGTCTCTAGATGCATCAAGAATCTTCTCGATGAAATATCGCCCGCCGCACAGTTCATGTAATCGTAGAGAGCGTTGTGACCCGTTGCCACCCACCCCGCACACATAGCCACACGTGAGATAACGCGAGAGGCAAACTAAAAATAGAAACGCCGGAACCTATTTTTAGAACGCAACCATTAAGTTTCTACCATCCTCCATCAGCTAAGCCCCCTGCCGCATACCATGCTGTGTAATGGGGTTTGTCCTTCTGAAGAGAGGACCGCGCTGCAAACATAAGGATACCATTGAGGGAAGCTTCGAAGAGTGGCTTTTGCAAGGAACGACACGAACGAAGAGAGTCAAGAGAGCTTTGTTAATGGAATGCTAGCCTTAGTTGTGTACTTTGAATAGAATGGAAACTATGTTTTGACTTGATGGTTGTGACGGAATTTTTGAAGACATTTTCTGTCCGTGAAAGAGGTCTGTCTGAAAAAAAACTTGTTGCGCAGTACCCACTGTTTTTTAAAGAAGAAAAATGTCTTCACCTGGAAACAGATTTACATTTCTTTCAAATTAAGAACATCGATTCAGATCAAACGCCATATGGACAGTCAGAAGTCAAATTGGAAGCTTATAACAAATAAAGTCTTGTTGCTAATTAGAGTGTTCGAAATTTTGTCCGACAATCTCACGTGGGATCTTGGATTGTGAGTCGACACGCTTACCCACTACACCACGGCGACCACATATGTACCTTCTGCAAGTTAAAAAAAATAAATGTCTGTCTCAGTCAGCAAGCAAATGACCCAACCTACGCCCAAATTTTCCCTTAATCCTTAAGTACAGCAAGTTCTAGTCTTCGTGAAGGTCCTGCCTAGAGAATTCTAAATTCACTTCTTCCCAATCCGGGTCAAATTCTTCTGTGAACCTTGACTTGCCACTCTTTAGAGAAGAACATCGTAACTAATGATTTCGGACAACAACTTGCTGTATGATCGCCTATACAGCTAAACTGGGCAGTCGAAAAGTCTTCAGATTTTCGATCGTAGAAATAAAAGAACGCCCTTCAGTGAAGACCTATCCTTGCTACGGTGGAAGAACGATGTTCGCCCTAGAAATCTGCACATCTAAGAGCGAGGGAGCTTTTTGTTGTTCATGTGGTAGTCTCTTCACAAAATGTCCGATCAATTTGAAATACATTTCTGTTCGGCGCCACGTCAAGGAGATATCACGGAGCGCTGTTGAGGTGAAGCAACTTGCAAAGCGTGCCACTAGATTGCCAGATGAATGTGGAAAGCACTTGTAATCTTCAATGCACGTTTCAAGTCTGATTGTAAGGGAGCTCTTAAATTACGCAAAATAGTTCCACATAACTTCATGCATCGTTAGACGAGATGACCGAACTATTAAATCTATACCAGACTTTCAAAGAAATGAAAAGACTGACGAACAGGAAAATGTAGACACGCAGATAGCCTCAATTGTAACTGCGTTTAGGCACAATGCACATGCTCAACATTAACTGAGTGAATCAAATACTTGTAGAATAAGGACCTCAACCCACTTGGAGTGCGCAACTGGCGACAGCTGGCGAGAGATCGTGCTGGCTAGAGAGGCATGTTGAGGCCCACGTCCACCCTGGACTGTAGAAGGATGATACTCGACCAATTGGACCACATCCAAAAATCAGCAAAGAGACTAAGCATGATGACGCCAGCAAAGATGTCCTCTTTTCCCAGCTGGGCATTGAAATCTCCGAGAATGATCTTGGTGTCATAACTGGGGCATCGATCGTATGTTCTTTCTAGGAGATCATAGAATTCATCCTTGCTGTTGTTATCCTTCTCTTCTGTCGGGAGCGTGAGCGCATATCAGGCTGATGTTCCAGAATTTAGCCTTAATGCGGATTGTCATGAGGCGTGCGCTTACGGTATCGTAGCTTAAGACTTTTTGCCTAAGTCTGCCTCGAACAAGAAATCCGCATCCGAATAGGCGATGTAGCAGTCGCTGTAGTAGATGTCGCAGTTCTTAATCTTCTTTCTGCCCGGCCCATCCCACCGCACTTCCTGGATGACGGTAATATCTGCTTTGTAGCAGTCAAGGGCCTCCGCAAGTTGTTCGGCTGCACGTGGTCTGTTAAGGGATCTCACATTCCACGTGCAGAACCGAAAATCGTTGTCCTTTGTACGTTTGCTGGGCTCGTCAACATTGGATCCGTCCATATCCGAGGCATGTTCTCGTTCCTGAACTCGTTTCTTTTTGTGTGGTGCACAACCTACAGACTGGTAGGCCAGTCGCTGCATACATTGATTCACCACACAACGGATGCTGTGATGGCTATCCAGGTGGCGCCACGGAGAGGCTGTATGTCAACTTGACCTATGCACGGACGAGGATAGCCTTGGCAGCTCGCCATGTTGAGCGCGATCAAGGACATTGCCTCGCGAGCATAGGCCCATGCCCCTATCGAGTATCATCCACAAGTGTAAATTGAGACTGAAATTTGTGAAGTGTATTAACAATTGTTGCAGTGCCTTGACATTCCTGCCAAACTCATCAGATTGTGTAGGATAACGATGGAGAACTCTCGCTTCTCTGTCAAGGTTGGGGACGAACTCACCGAGACCTTCAATGTCAAAAAAGGCTTTACGCAAGGCGACACACTGACATATGCCTTCTTTAACATCATCTTTGAGAAGATCGTGTGTAACTCACAAGTCAACACCAGAGGCAGACACCAGATCCTACAAAAGTCAGTTCCCTGACGCTGATGACATTGACGGGATTGGACGTACAGAGCTAGCAGTCAATAAGGCGTTTGCTGGCATTGAAGCGGAAACGGCCAAAATGGGTCTGGTGGTTAATGAGGGCAAAATGAAGGAAAACACACAATACTGACGTCTCGGACAGAGCGTCACAGTAGACGGCAGAAACTTCGGGGTAGTCAAGGACTTCGTCTACCTCGGCTCCGCGGTAAATAGGGACAATAACACCAGTACCGAAATCAAACGCGGAATCACTCTTGCCAATCGCTGTTTCTTTGAGCTCAAGAGGCAATTGAGTAGTAAAGCCCTCTCTCGAAGGACTAAGATTGCTTTATATAACACCCTGATCATCCCAGTCCCGCTCTATGGCTCGGAAACATGTACGTGGATGAGGAAGTCCTTAGTCTTTCCGAGAGAAAAGTTTTGAGCATCTGGAGGAGAAGATTTAACGACGAACTCTATAGGCCGCTCATGCGCCTCGTCAAGCGTCTTCGGATACAACGCTTAAGATGGCTAGGTCATGTAGAGCGTATGCACACCAATGCTCCGACCCAAAAAGTCTTCGAATCTGAGCCATTGGGACAACGCAGCAGAAGACGACCAAGCCTATGACGGCGCAACACAAGTGGAGAAGGACCTCAACCAACTTGGAGTGCTCAACTGGAGGCAGATATCGAAAGATCGTAATGGCTGGAGAGGCATGTTGGTTGAGGATTAGGTCCACCCCGGACTGTAGCTGTTTCTGTTTCGGACTAGTATATTGGAGTTAGTCCTAGTCACGAAAGGTTAGTTTCTCCTTATTGCATAGTCTCCGTCTGAACGCGCCAAAAATGCAGCCTCTACCAAATTATATTCCATTTCCTTTACAAACACTGTTTTCGACGAAACACTAGTTGTGCTCCTGTAAACTAGGAAACGCTCCTCCCTTGAAGTCTTCTAAACCATGAAATCCCAGGAAGCACATGCTTAGTGCCAACAAACACCAACCTCAATCAGACTGGTGAGCGTAGCTGCCTTCTCACTTCCTCCTCGTCAAAATAAAACCCCACTTAATATACATAAACTTGTATATATACATATATATTTTAACGGCTATTTTGTTCATATTGAATTTGCTTTTCATTAAATCACATGGCAATATAATACTTTTTTAAAGTGGTCGCACTAGGTTCGTGCTCATACTGTTATTACATACATACATATATACTTATACATCATCAATACCCGCTACACATTTGTGCCGTCCGTTTTTGGCTTATAATCATTTGTGTATAATATACGATAGAATACCCAGTATATAGTTCCAAATTGTACAGCAATAATTGTCATTTTGAGATTGTTTCTTACAGCTACTACTACGACTCTAGATATACATGTGTAAAGACGGTTTCCAGTTGCAGTTTCCATATGTCATGCGGAAGGTGATACATTTTCTCTATAGTATATTCAGTTTCAGTGGGGGATACAAAAGACGGATCCAAATACACACAACATTGACAATAGTTTCATTAGTTACATTTTTTTTCTTTTGGTATTTCTTCTCCTCCTCCTCCTCCTCCTTCCTTTTTTTTTTGATCAACATCCTAGAGAAAACGAAAGAATTTTTCGCAAGTAGATTGGTGTTTGTCTTCTTCGTCTCCCCTTCCATTTACAAGACACTACAAGAGCTTTTCTCCCGAAACGGATTCACCTTCTGACTGGAGAAGCCACTTAGCAGGCAATCTTCGTTCTCGTGCTCCGAAACATATTTGATCATCAATGAGCACGCCTCGGAAACGGACATTCGGGGAATGTTGGCCTCGCGCCGTAGCTGTTCGTTAATGGCGCGCTGCTGTTGCAAATTTGCAGCCATAATGTCTAGGACAGCAGTCTCGGAGAGTCCTATGTTGATAGATTTTCTCTGCGACAGATTGTGGCCGAAAATGTTCCAACACGGGCTATGTAAAGTGTGCTAAAACAAAAATCAATCTATAAATGAAAGAATGTGATAATTAATAATTGATGCTGGCCGGGGGGGGTTCAGGAATTTAATTATACTTCCGTGTACTGCGTCTCGTGACTTTGATGGGTGATAGCAGCTCCCGGGAGCCTGTAAATATGCAAAAGTGGGTTAGTGGAATAAACTTCAAAATAGGTTTTTTCTTGTTGTTTTCTTATGTTAGCTTCTATTGATTTTTGCTTGGGTTGACCTCTGACAGAGGGCGATGGTGATGATTAAGAGACTTGTTGTCAGTCTGTTGTCGGTGTGACAGTGTGTATGGAATATTTGCATCATACTCAATCTTTGGATGGACAAATTAGATGAGGGATTGTTTTCTAACCAAATAGTATTCCCGTAGATGTTTATTTAAGGCGGATACCAACGTTGTACTGGTACAAAGAAGATGCTCTGTACTAACGTAAAAAGTTTTGCTTTGGTAAAAATGTTTCCTTAAACCTACAACTTTGCATATTTTTGTAGGAGTTTGGGCGATTGAAAAGAATCATTGCATTGTATCGCACAAGACAATAGTTTGGAACAACGATGTATTTCTTAACGTTTCTATCTTTGCAAAAAAGATTCAAAAACTTTTTTCGAATAAAATTCGTAAATTCTAAACTCGCCCAACATTTCCTCCAGTTTCGTTATAAGAGAACTCACAAGAGGCACCCAGAGCACAAAATGTTGTCATCTCATTCATTCCTGCCCTATCGGACCACTGCACGAGAAGGAAAGCCAAAACTTCTTTTCAGTCTAGACATCTGTCAAACTCAGAAAGAAAAAGAAGCGAATCGGACGTATCTCAACGCATCATCTATACATATATCTACAAGCAACTTATTATTTTGGGTGTGTATCGAGTGAGATAGAATTTTTTATTCCACAAAAAAAAAACCTTTTGTGCCACAAAATTTGTATTTTCAAAATTTTCAATTCGCCTATTTGCAAAAGGCAAAACAAAATTCGCCTCAATTCAGCACATTAAATTCATTTTCAGCACCCCACACACATTTTCTTCCCATCCGTTCAAGTTCGTTAACAAAGCTTTCCATCATAGGCCTCTCAGAGACAGCCGTTATGGACGTAATGTCATCCACACTCCAGCAACAGCGAATGATTGTCGAGCAACTGCGACGTGAGGCAGCCATTGAACGGGAGACCGTCTCAGAATCGTGCGCCAATATGATGAAGTACATTATTGAGCACGAGCAGGAGGATTACCTACTGACCGGGTTCTCTAGTCAGAAGGTGAATCCGTTCCGTGAGAAGAGCTCTTGTACTGTATTGTAAAGAGGCAGGCACCGCAGCACAACTCCTAAGAAATGGCCACTGCACAGCTGATTCATCACTGCATACATTTTCTACACACATGTATATCAGAAGAATATTTATATGAATGTCGTAATTCCTATGACCCGTCAACTACTCTCAAACTGTTTGGATTCGTTGAATCTGTTTATTCTTTGCATCGATTGATACTAAAATAAATAAATTTTCTTTTCGCAAGCCCTAACGTTTTTTTATTCCGCTGTGCCCATCGATTCAAAGCAACCTTCTGCAAGTGACTCAACTTCCGGCGCAAGGAAAATCCCCCACCCACCCAAAGAATAAAACTCATTTGATTTCAGATAGCTTTCGCTGGTATTTCATTTATTATCATTTGTTTAGATCCAAAAGTCGAGGAAGATCGCCCGTCCTCGCCCCTCTACGTGTAGTGAAAAATAATTAAAACAGAAACTCGAATGTGAAATGTGAGGTGTTAAGCGACAAAGAACAGAAGAAATGCATTGAGAGAATGAATAAGACGAAGGAAACGAAGGAGCACTCTAACTCTCATCATCACTACCACCACCGCCCTGCTTGGGCGGCTTTGGTCCTCCAGCCCTCTTCGCCATGATGATCTGGTCCACCTTCAGGATTGTTGTTGCCGCACCGACGGCGTACTTGATGCCCCAATATTTGGACTGATACAAATCGAACACCTTAGTCGTTGTCACATCCACTGTGTCGGCCTGTTCAGAGTCAATGTTGAAGCCCTGGTTTGCTCCCTTCTCCTTGTGGGCGAGGTAAATCTTGGCGATGGCTTGGGTTCCATTCACGCCACTGTTTTCGGCCAGAGCTTTGGGGAATACTTCCAAGGCTGTTGCGAACTTCCTGACAGCGTATTGATCAAGACCAGGGAGGGTGTCAGCGTATTCTGCCAGCTGAACAGCCAACTCAATTTCAGTTGCTCCACCACCCGGCAAGTAGCGGCCATCACGTGTAAGTCCCTTAAAGTTGTTCACTCCATCGTCAATGGCCCGTTCAATGTCGTCCATAAAGTTGTCAGTAGCTCCGCGAATGACGATGGTTGCGATGCGGGAGTCTGCTCCCTCGTTTCTGAAAGATACAATGACAGTGTCGCCCAACTCCTCAATGCACACTTTGTCACAGTAACCCAGCTCCTCCTGAGTTGGTACAGTGATGCGAGGAAGCACTGTGGCATTGACAGCTTTGCTCAGACGACGCAGATCGAACTTAGAGTTCAGGCGGACAGCCATCAAGCCGTACTTGTTGATGTAGTGCAGTGCCATGTCTCCGACCTTTCCTCCAGCGACGATCACATTCACTCCGATGTCGGCCAACGACTTGATCTGCTTCTCCAGCAGGTTCTCCTCTCCACTGCTGAAGTTCATCAGTTCATCGGCAGATTTGATAAGAACAGTTCCCTTGGTTTCGGTTTGAATGATGTCCACAGGGCAGGAGAAGATGGCAATCTTTGCTTTCTCCACGCTTGAAACCTCACCCTCCACCTGGCGCTTGAAGACCATACCATGGAGCACCTCAGACTTTCCAAGTCCGCTGCCGAGAATCTTGCACACTCGAATGTTGTCCACATTGAAAGTGCTTTTCTCGGGCAAGATAGAAACGCACGCCTTGGCAATCAAGTCTGTGATGAACTCCTCCTGACCATACTGTTTGGACATAACCGCTGCTGTGAGACAGTCCTTCACCTTCTGCACATCGCGGAAGTCCTCGATCTCGTGGCACACCAATTTGGGGAGGATCTCCAATGCCTTGTCCATAGCCTTCTCATAACCATCTGCGATTTCACTTGTTGTAATACCCAGACGGAGGAGATCTTCAGCTCCTTCCAAAAGAGCTCCGGCGAAGATCACCACGAAGTTGGTGCCATCGCCAACCTCAGCGTCTTGCATTTGACTCGCCATAACCATCAATTTGGCAGCTGGATGCTCAACATCCAATTCCCGCATGATGGTTCCGGCATCAGACGTCACAAACTGCTTCTCAATATGATTGATGACCATTTTGTTCATGCCATTGGGCCCGTAAGCCGAACGCATTGTCTGTGCGAACTCCTTGCATGCCGTGATGTTGCGATAAACCGCCTCCTCCAGGCCGCTGTACATCTACCGGGAGAAAAGAAACACATTATAGCTTCTAGAACAAAAGAGCAGATGGTCAGTGAGCAGAGTGTTGGGGGGGCATGACTCAACTGTCGGCACCCCCACAAAACATGTCTCACGAGGTGCGATTCGAAAAATGTTGTATTTCAAGAGAGTTTCGCATGAAAAGTGAAGTTTTTTAAAGGGACTACATTTATTTTACGTACCCGAGCGCCTTCCTTCAACATCTGGGCAACACCCGGTGCTTTTGGGACAGATAGAGCCATTTTTTCTCACAGATTTTCGTTTCAAATTAAAAGTTCTTCACACAGAAATCAAAAGCAGCAGACAGCGAGAACTAACCTAAAACTTCTTTGACTGTTTTGAAGTCTGACACGGTCACGATGATAGGGGGAGTGGAATCTTCTCGATGGCAGCTTCGAGTATCGAAACAGTACGATAGCTTCACATCTAAAGGGAATGAATTTAAGATGGAGGACGATTTGAGACAGGAATGGAGGAAACTGTTGAGGCAATAATTTCCGGAATGGGATCCTTTGGAGTCAGAAGCCGGCAAGAGCTTTGGAAAGACGAAGTTTTCTTAATTTGTGTCTCAAATCAAAATGCAATCTACACCTTAAGGTCGTCTTTGACATACCTGTGGCACCATTGTGAATTGTCCACGTCCAACCAGTCGGCTGGCACTCCGAGTGCCAAATGTCAATGAGACGATTTGTAGGTACCTTGTGCAGATTGCATTCGAAAAATATGTGCTCTGTGGAGAAGATTACCCAAAATAACCAGCGAAACGAGGAGATCGTCGCCTCGCTCCAAAGTGAGGTTCGTACTAATATTTGTCTACACCTAACCTGCGCGGTATTTCATCATTTCTCTTTCCCACAGTTCGGTGCAGTCAAAAACGAGATCATCTCTCGCAAGAAGAAACAGCTCACGCTAGAGAATGCCGAACTGCGAAGGAAGATAGACCAAGCCCTTGCCGAGTTGATTAAGCTGGAGACTCAAAATGGAAAGAAACAGATTCCAGTCCCTGGTGCCAGGAACTTTTGCACAGATGCACAGGTCCCTGCTTCGGCAGCACAAAAAGCGCCGACTGAACCATCCCCTGCCCCTACAGGGGAACAATCAAAAGCTCCTGCCAAGGAAAAGAAGCCGAAAAAGGAAAAGCCAGCGAAACCCGCGACAGCAGCAAACCCAGCGGCCGCTGCAGCTGTAGAGCTTCCAATTGACGTCGGCCGCCTTGACTTCCGAGTTGGCAAAATTGTGGAAGTCGGTCGTCATCCAGATGCAGACAGCTTGTACCTGGAGAAGATCGACTGCGGAGAACCCCAACCGAGGACAGTCGTCTCCGGACTCGTGAAGTACATACCCCTCGAAGAGATGCAGAACCGCCTAGTCGTCGTTCTGTGCAACTTGAAGCCAGCCAAAATGCGTGGAGTCACTTCCGAAGCTATGGTGATGTGTGCCTCCACTCCAGAAAAGGTCGAAGTACTCAGTCCCCCAGAAGGTGCAGTTCCCGGCGACTTGGTTCACTGCGAAGGCTTCCCGCGAAATCCCGATGCCCAACTAAACCCGAAGAAAAAAATCTTTGAAACATGTGCTCCAGATCTGAAGACCAATGATGGTCTGGTTGCCTGCTTCAAGGGAGCCCCGTTGCACGTGCCAGGGAAGGGCAACGTCGTCGCCCAGACTCTCAAGAACGTGAATGTCAAATAAATTGTCCGAAGTTTTTAAATAAAATATATTCAGTAATCCTCTCTTGAACACAAATGACTTACGAAGCTACGGCCGTCTCCTCGCTGAAGACCAAGTTGAACCTCGCTGCCAGAAGCAAGTGATCGGATCCCAGATGCGCATTCGGCAGCGCTGGAATATTCGCACATTCCTGCACAGATGGGAGTTCATACGAAGCCACAAGTTCCAATGAGGAATTCGGTCCCACGCCGTCGCTATAGAAGAAGTGATCCACAGTGACCCACTTGTTGTGGTACGTCGAACCGAAGTTTTCGGGATTTGCGATGTGACTGAATATAGATGTCAAGTTAAAACTGTGCGTCAGGGTTCCCGTAGAGAATAGCTTGGAGTTTGTAATGTCTGCTGGCTGGTAATCTGGACAGATCGCCAGCCTCTTCATTGTTCGGATCTGGAAAATATTTCTTGAGGAATCAGTTTCCTGAGAGAACAGTGTTTACCCTTGGCCTGATGCACTTGTAGTTGCTTTCAATGCAGTCGATGTGCTGACAGTTATCGGTGATCCCGAAACTTGATGGAACAAGTACCTTTCCAGCGGTGGGACCATCTCCTTGAATTAATGTATTCCTTGTGAGTCCGTCATAAGACAGCCTCCCTGCTGAGAGAAGCTCAAAGGGGGCAGAATTTGGCGGGAAGTTAAAGTCCCCCATGAGGACCAGCGGCAACTTTCTCAATTCGCCTGCGTTTTGATCGAATCTAATCACGTGTCGGTCGAGTTCAGCAAGAAGAACCATCAACTGTGCCAATCGCACGTCCTGCCGCCTAGGATTGTAAAGGAGATGAGTGGTGCAGACAAGCAACACGTAATCTGGATTGGCTTTGCAACGAAGTTTCGCTATGACGGCGATGTTGTGGCGGTCAAGGAGCTGAAGCAGAAAGAGAATTCAGGTGCAAGTCTGCTGTGCTTCAATCAACTTACATTGCAGCCAGGTTGATAATACTCCACAGCATCGGACTCGACCAAATCAAACACGTTCTTATTGAAAAATATGGCGCATCCATCGTTTCCCACGCCAGTCTTCTTTTTGTAGACGAAATCTACGGGAAGCTTACTCTTCAAATTTAAGGCAATGTCGTCCAAGTGACTGTCCTGCACCTCCTGCAAGCAGAGAATATCAGGCGCACAGCTAACGATCTCATCGGTGAGTCTGGGCAAACGATAGCTCCATCGGAGATGTTGGGGATTGCACATTGTATACAATTCCAAGTGCCTCACGAGGAGGTCTTGGGCGAGAATGTTATACGAGACCACCTTTATTTGTGGTCCATTGATTGTCGATGTATCCATTGCTGTATGCCACATTCGCCTGGGCTTCTTACCATCTGTCTAAAGAGTGGAGAGCGGAGTTACGAAACTGTGTGTCATTTTCTCACTGCAACTCACAACTTTAAGCTTATTTGAATTTTTCGACTGCTGCTCATGCTCCAGCATGCCTCCAAGTATGCGTTTATCCTTCAAGGAAATATGAAAATATTTGCTAAAGATTCGTGTCGGGATGACGCTTAGGTTAGACTGTTGACAGGGCCATTGTTGAGGATTGTTATTCAAGAATCTGGCGATTTTATGGAGTCGTCCCAAAGTCACCTCCATTTAACAAAACATATCTCCTTTGACTTTAATCAAAGAAAATATATGCCTTTATTTTATTAGATCTTAATAAACACACAAACACATATTAGTTACATACATCACTTTTGTTGTCAAAAAAGGGAAAAAATTAACAAAATGAATCATAACATCCCTGCGTTGGTCTTTCTTTATATTGTGACAGATCTGTGGCGAAGTACTGTCGCTGTTAAACCACGATGACATTTGAGTCGTGACCGTTTTTGTTCTTGTACCATCGGCACTGTTAAATTGTTAAATACATTAACAGGCGTTTGAATTGTTTTTTTTTTTTATCGAAATGTTCAGAAATCGCATATATTATTTTTCTTCGTCGATTTGATGGGCGAGTGCTTGAAGAATTTCAGTTAAATTCAATTAATTTGAGTATTTCTTTTGTTTTTTCGTGCGTCGTTTTTTTTTTCGATTCACATATAAAAATACTTTGCATATTTCTCGTTAATTTTCGGGATCGCTTTTGTCAGATTTGTTGTTCGTTTCTTAAGCCTATTGCTTTAAAATCAGAAAAGGCTTCGCAAAAACGAGAGCCTTTCTTTCCTGAACTCCATCAAAAAAATTTCCCTACAATCAAGCAATCCCTGACACATCCACTTGCCAATTTGGCCATACGACGAAACTGACATATCAGCAAGGTTGGGACTTTTTTCATCTCTTCGTTTCTTTCCTATTTTTCCACACACCACTCACAGCTCGGGAAAAAATTGACAATGGCCGTCAACTTGTGTAAATGGTGACTCGGGGATTATTTCAAATTTTTCCATTTCGTCTATTGATTAAAAAGAAGCTAAAATAGTGTAGACATTTTTTAATTTCGATATTGTTTGTAATTGTGCGTTCTGGAGTTAGAATAAGTACCGTGCGTGTGTTTGTAACAGAAGAACCTGCAGCAGCAAATCATAGGGAGGAGGAGAAGACAAGAGAAAAGAATAAACGCCGAAAAATGAGTTCCAACAACAGCACCAGTAGCAGCAGCAGAAAGGAGACCGAGAGAACCAAACTAATTCAGGAGAAGTGTCAAACCCTGCTGACTCAGATGCTTCGCGATGAAGACAACAAATATTGTGTGGACTGTGATGCAAAAGGTAGGTGTTGATGATGAGACACTGTGTTTTGTGTCTTGCCTGTTGGTTATCAAGAGAGGGGCGTATCACCCGCACACATATTGTATGTGTCACAAGCTGTGCACTTGCCGGAGATGTTAAAACTCGGTCACTGCTCGGGATGCCACTCAAAATCACGGCAATTGAGATTATTTTTATGCATACCAAAATCTTGGCACTCGATAAACTGCTGTATGGTAGCGCGGTGTTATCTTGCGCCTGATAGGGAGGTATATTGCCCACTCGCTTTCCGCAACGTGTTCGAATGCGATACGAGAACTGTTTTGCTGAGTTGGATGGTGTCTGCAATCGCCCCTCTTGATTCCCTCTTGCAATCTCTTGCCCTCATCCAACGTCTCTCACAGTCAATAAACTTTCTCCGTCTTTCATCTCAGGTCCCCGTTGGGCTTCATGGAATCTTGGTGTGTTCCTGTGCATCCGGTGCGCCGGCATACATCGCAACCTCGGTGTGCATATATCTCGCGTAAAATCCGTAAATCTCGACACTTGGACGCCGGAGCAGGTGATATCACTCCAACAAATGGGCAACTCTCGGGCCCGGGCAGTCTACGAGGCGCAGTTGCCGGACGGCTTCCGTCGCCCCCAAACCGACACCGCTCTGGAGAGCTTTATTCGTGCCAAATACGAGCACAAAAAGTACTTAGCGCGCGAATGGGTGCCTCCGTCGCCTCCAAAGGTCGACTGGGCAAAGGAGATAGACGAGGAACTGGAGCGGCAGAAACGAAAGAAGAAGGCTGCCCAAGCGGGATCTGCAATTGGAATTGGAATCGTGGCTGGTAGTGCCAGCACCTACAGCAGCGTCGAAAGGAAACCAAACACGTCGGCTACAAAGACGCCACTACCTCCCCCATTGCCAAAGCCGAAGCCATCGAACAGCCCCAAATCGAACCGACTTAGTGAATCCTCATCCAGCTCGAATCAAAACAGCTCCTTGACCGGCACGGGGAGCTCTGATCTACTGGGGCTAGCATCGCCAACGAAGCCAGTTGCGGGACTGATGAACTTAAACAATGATTCGCATAGTGACTCGTTCACCGGTTTCCTTAGTGCAGCCCCAGTCGCGGCGGTTAGTGCAAACAATTCCTCGTTGGACAACGGCGATACATCCCTGGGCGGTGCTAGCGGGGGATCTAATTCCCTGGCGAAGGAGGAGGAAGACTTCTTCAATCAGACGACATCGCTGGGAAGCGGTGCGGAGAAAGATAAGGCAGGCAAAATGACCAAGGACAGCATATTGGCGCTATACGGAGCGGCACCGTCGACCAACCCACAAGCAGGTCTTGGGCAGTTCAACAGCAATCCGCTGGCAGGAGGATTTACCAACAACTTGACGCAGAACAAGCCCTTCCCAGCGCTGCTCGTCAATCCGAACGCGAACACCGGGGGTATGGGAATGTCCCCGGGCCTGATGGGTCCACCTCAGCCCCAGGCACAATTCATGACGCCACCTAACTCCGCAAGCATGTACAACGCGCCCGTGATGACCGCGCCCGCAGCATTCACATCACCAGCTGCCGGAGGAATGTCCTATCACCCGCAGATGATGGGTGTGCAGACGACAGGCTTCGCACAGTTCCCGCCCATGCAGGCGACGTACCCCGCCGCAGCTGGAGCCCCCGGCATGGTTTCGGCGTTCGGTGGGGCTCCCACAATGGGGGCTGGCGGCGGCATAATGGCCACGGGTCAGGGCCTCATGCATATGAATCCCGCCCTCAACCAGGGCCTAATGGGAATGCAGATGAACGGACCAATGGTGCAGCCCGCAGCAGCGGCACCAGCCTCAAATCTGAGTCAACAATTTGGAAATCTTAACATCGGCAACGTTTGGCAATAAGAGCCCCACCTCGCCCACGCCCCTTTCTCTCACACAATCTATCGCGCACTAGCGTCTCCTCTCTCATTCCTTCCCCGCTAAAAAAAATAAGATCCTCCGGTGTAAATTACGATTATGTTCCATGTGCAATTGATTCTGGTTTACCCTCAACTCACACCCTCACCCCATATCGCTTCACACCACTTGTACTTCAGTCCTCGTTCTCCTCCGCCACCTACTCCTTCTGTTTGTTGCGTTGTTTCCGTTATAAATATATGAAATGATCGATGTATAGTTAGGTGTGCTTAGTAATACAATATACGTTTATAATATGACAAAGCAAAATGTCACATATCTCTGGCACTGGCAAAGCAAGCTCTTGACAGATGTTATCGAGTGTACACAGCGGAAGATGGAAGATGGAATGAAAGACGACAGCACGAACCAATGCAAGTTCTCGGGGGTATGCAAGTACAAGATATTTTCTCGGCGAATTTAAACTCTAATCTTAAATCTGGCCAACCGCTACGATGACGACGGGGTATACTCTGCATCAACAACCACAACAAAACTGATGATAAAATGAAAAGTATATAAAAACTGAAAAGAAGAAAAATGAAAAGTATGTATTAGTTATGAAGAAAATATATATAAATAAAAATTGAGAATGTATTATGATGAATTTGAACGTGAAATAAAAACGTATGTAAAGTAGCTACGTGTACTTAGGGCTAGTTTGGGTAAGGGGATCTTTTTGGGCTCTCTTTGGGCTCTACTCAGTGGGCAGCTGCGGCCTATTTATGAAGTCACTCTATTTTCGGCAGATATGTGAGAGCTTATGACATTACTAGGTCAACGTCTGCGAATGTCTGACTTTTCCAAAGGCGGTTAAGCGGTTGATTGTGCAAATTCCTCTTTGTGTTGCTCTGTTGACTTGAGCAGTCTTTGCTACCTTCACTTCTCAACACAAAGTCGATTATGGTAAGCGCTTGTGGGAGTCAAAGAGAAGAAAGGACGCTGAAATTCGTTCAAAGATGCCTCATTACTTCGTGGCGTTTTACAACAAAGTACATTTGTTATCCCTTGAGCAAATGTACGCCATATCAGTGACAAACGTCTTCTTTTGTGCTGCTTCATAGACCAAGAGTAATTATCGGTAGGATCGATCTTCAGCTTTTTGGATTTGAAACAGATATCTGTGGCAGGGGAATGTTACAGTCTACGAGTCCATCAATTACTCGTCCATATCTCCCTGCAAAACTTTAAAGAATTGCACACCACAAGATTATTGTGAAAGGGTGCAGGTATGATGGCTTAAGTTTGTCAAACGGCGATAATGTACTAGGGTATCGGATCATCTGCGGTATCTCTTTTTGTCGGGCCTTGCTTCTATGAATGAATTATCATATCTCATCAAAGTTAACTTAATGTATGCACATACATATACTGGGTCTTACTCCAACGAATTTGAATGAAGTCTGAGATCAAGCACGAGTAAGAAGTCCAATTGGGAAGCGCCTTGCTGCAAAAACAATTCAAATTCAATCTGAACTGATCTGAAAACTGAATTTGCGCAGTCACGTGATCCCACTGGGGTGTACTTTCCTACACAAACCACCTATAAATTGTTTTTCTACTCAATTTGTAAAAACAATTTATTTGGCAATGAAATTTTAAATTGACTTTTAAATTTTCTTCATTTAAAACCAATTTTTCATTGAGAAAACATGAACCGGTAAGGAAATAATATTTTTTTTATTTATTTGTAACTCTATTCCTTGCAGCATTGGCTCCTAGAAGTACATGTAATACAAGTTGGTCAAATATCAGAAAACAAAAATTCCCTAACATAAAATCCCCCCCAAAACATTCCTCACTCAACGAACACATCCATTTCAGTTGAAACAAACAATCACCACCATCTTCACGCGTTACAAAAATTCCCAATGAACGACGACGACTGCCACCGAAAACCCCAAAAACCCGATAACAAAAAATTCGTCTGGCTTGCGAGTGTGAACAGTTCGTTTTCAGACGTCGCCCAAGTGGTTTTCCGCGCTTGATTGAATCATAAAAGTGAGATTTGATGGGCGTTTCAAAACTCTCTACAGTCTTAATGTCCCACAAAGTCGAATCGTATATCGATTAAAGAACTCCTCGCGAGTGCATTAAAATAAAAAAAAAGAAATTTTCCAAAAGTTTTTGTCGTGAAAAATTGTGCTATTCTGCCAGTGGAGTGAGGGAGAGGGTAAGTGTCCATTTGTTGAAATATTAATTTGATGTATGTGTGCACTGCTCGCACTGATGCGTGCGTTTCGGCAAACTACCGACATTTGTCCTCTTCTGTGTGATGTGAGCGAGAAGCAAGAGTTGATGTTAGATGTGAAAACTACAAAAATAACAAAAAAAAAAAAACAACAACTCCTCTACTCACCAGTGTTGTTGATGTAGTAAGAGTTATGCGGATTTCGTGCTAGAAAATGTTAATTTCTCCAAGAACCTATTAGGAATGAAATCAATGCGTTGGGGAGGGGAGGGGATGATTTAAACGCAGTTTACGAAGAATGATTTGATTTCAGGGGAAGTCGTTTGGCACATTCTCACTGGCCCCACGGGGTCAATTTCAACCGATTAAAGTCTGTGTTTCAGCAGAATCGAGAGTGAAGCTTATATCTGCCCTCCAAAGCGAGTGTGAGCGAGAGCTGACAACTGGAGAGAGAAAAAGCTACGACGATGTTTTATTGGGAAGCACGTGAATGTAACGTTAGCTCATCGTTGACGCGACAATTTCAACCCCTGCTGTTGGCTCGTCTGCTATCTCCGATAAAGGTGAGGCAACACTTTAGGGGGCTTTATGCAATTTGAATCGCTCTACCTCTCTCTGTCTCTCACTCCCTCCTAAATTAAAGTAAATAAAATGTAAACACGGTCATAATTATGGTTTGCGGAAGTTTGCAATTTCATTGGAGACCCTCCCGCAGTCAGTGGGGTCGATCGCTTAGCGCGGGAGAATGTGCAACGTGAGAGATGCGACGATCGAATATGACTTTGATGGACAGGCTGTTACGGACTTTGCTTTTGCTGTTAATGGGCGATTGAGTGGATGGTGATTACAAGAGGAAAATGAGCTTAGAGCGTGCGGCGGGGTGGCGCATTTTGGTCGAGTGTGCCGATGCACTTATTTCGTTTTAAATTACTTGCCGTTCGTTGACGAGAGTCTGTTAAAATGGTGAGTTGAGAAAGTGGGGGGAGAAGTAAAAAAGTTGTTGGCGGTGGCGCTTAATTTTTTCTTAGCAACAACCGCGACAACGACGGTGATGACTTCCCTCACTGACCTTGTAGTCGAATATACCCACGGGGATAATTTGTTGTTGGTTGGGTTTTAAACGTGTTCGTTGCTGTCGTCGTGGTAGCCAAACTTTGGACGAGGAAGAAGGTATCCGAGCGAGCGACGAGAATGCCCTTTAATTAATTTGTATTTGCGGTGAGATGGGTCTGATGTTGCTTTTGTTTTTGTTTGACGAGATTAAATTAAGGGGTTTTCTTCCGCCTCAACCGCTTTTTGTTTCACAAAATTTGCTCCGATGTGAATTTAAGATAATTTATAAACCAATTAGCTTTTGTTTGTCACCGCTCCACGGCATACGGTACGAATAATGACACTGAACGCATGTACACGTGTATGAACGTCTGTTTTATTTGCGGGAAATCTCGTCATGCTTATATCAAGTGAGAGTATTGGGTGGCGAGCTTCGCACTCAATTCCACCCCAACAGTCGATGAGGGAATATCGATTTCAAAGAATCCAATTCAAAACATGGAAGTGCTCGGATAGTTTTATGAATTTCGCATGTCAGGTCATCAGATTTTCTAAGTGGTCTCGTCGGCGAGGGACTGTAATCAATTTTGATGAAGTGACACATTATTGAGAATTCGTTGGAGTTGAGCATTTGAGTGGAACTATGTGCCATGCACCTTATTTGCATTTTGGCGATTCCTCCTGTGAACAAATAAGCAAATGCGGCAGGTTCCAATGACATCGAACGACCTCTGCTAGGGAGCAGCAAGGGAACGCAATTTCTATGAGTTCATTTCGTATCTCGTTCACCACTCCAGCGTGGGCTAATCAGTTTGTGAAATAAAAATCACTTATCTGGCAGTAAATAGCCGATAACCGATAAGCGTTACTCACACCACGCTCCCGCTTTAATCCAATTCCCCAGTGGAATGGTCATCCCGTGTTAATCAATGACTTGCTGCCACCTCTCTAAACCTACATCCACCTCCACCCGTGAGCAAAAGGCCTGCGCCATTTAACACAAATCGGGTGGCCTTCCTACCCCTTTCATACCAATCATACAGAGATCCAGACCTCGCCTGGGCCGCCCGTGTAATGCACTCACTCCCGTCAGTGTATTCATTTGGCTCCTGGAATGTGTACTGGGCACAAAGGCAAATTCAATTTAAATGAATGTATGAATTTTTTTGTGAATCTTGATCTTGTATTCCCCTGCCATCCTACCTCCCCGCACGCTGCTGTGCAATCATTCCCATCCGAGGCGTACAGCAGCAGCTGATGAAAAATTCATTTCAGCGAGGAAACAGTGATTTTATTCGATATTGATTTCTGGCACATTTTTATTGCTCTCAAGGGGGGGTGTTGACTGGTTTTCAGTTGTGAATTTTTTTTTTCCCGGATTCTTGCATCCACCCATTCATGTATCCTTTGGAGGTGAAGGAATGACGAAGGCAATTTTGGGTGTTCGGCATTCCCTTTCAGTGTAACAACTGCTTCATGAAGTCATCTTTGCGCTCAGTGGCAGAAGTTTCTGCTAATCGAGTGGGTGGGTGTGTGTCTGGGCTGTCTGTCTGAAGATGATCTCGCGCTAGCTTTCCGCTTCAATTGGTATTCTTCTTTAATGGCTCCGGGGGTCGAGTGTGTAACATGGACTATGATGATTTCAGAATCGACTCTGATAAGGTGTGACGCAGGCGTCTGTTCGATTTTGAATTTTATCGTTTCAATCGGAGGCCAATTTTATGGTGATTGCATACATTTCACAAAAAAATAAAAACAGGGGAGACATTTGATGGGGTCAACGATTATTGGTCGGCAGCGTTTTCTTTGAGGAGTAGAGCAGAAGACGAAGGGCACAACTAGCAGGAACTGACGTTCAATAACTGAAAGGTTATGCCCATTGTGTTACATTAGATTGCTTAATGACAAAATAAGACAAGCAATTAGATTGTAGACTGACATTTAGAATTCGCTTGGACTAAAGTTTTGTTGCCCTAAAACCAGAAAGAAAGCTACCATGTTGTTTCGGTCTTCAAAAGAAACCTATGATGCCTAACTCTAATCGAACCAAGGGCACGGTAAAGCCGAGGATCAAGAAATATTTCCGATGTCTTCCGAGTTTGAATTATAAACTAACAAAGTAAGGCAGTTCATAAGCAAGCCGCTCCTCTTGTCAATAAGTCGGCTCGCGCAGTTCTACAAAAATCTCCAATCCACAATCTGCGGTCAGTTAAACACCTTTCTCCAGTTTCTCGCTAAAGAAATTATGCATACATGTTTCCAAATTGGTTTGTCGGATAAAATGTGTTTAATAATTTTTTTGTGACATCAAAAGTATTTGCAGAGTTAAAACTGTACGTCCCTCTTTCTTGACTTTTATACTTTTTGGCAGAAATTCACTTTAAAATGTGGGAATCCGTTTTATGTGTTTCGTTACGTCTATTGAGGAAATCCTTTATTGCATCTTTTGAATCATCTGCTAAAGTTTTTGTTGCTCTGCATCCTTAGTTTCCTCGTTTACTGCGTCATTTATAGAGTCGTAGCCCTAATCTGTGCTATCTATTGTTTGTTTTGCTGCTTATCCGTCCACCTTATTATCTACAGTAACGCTGGCATTAGTGGTGTACCCTCAATTATCCTCTCTCTGTTCTCTGCTATTTCATTTGTTTCCTTGTCTTCAACTTTCTTTGTTTATATGCCTTCATGTGCGATCTATCCATAGTCTTTCGTGCTAAATTGTCGGCTGTATTTTCTATCCCTCCCCCTTACTGTATACACTATTGCACTTTCTGAGCGTAGGCTTCGTGTATTTTTGCTCATTTCCTCTGTCATATTCCCCATAACCTTCTTAGCAACATCCTTACGACCTTTATCCTATTTTTGGTGCTTTATCTACTATGTGTTGCATCTAGTACTTTGCTACGTCCTCAACTATGTACGTCTATTACATTCTCTGTCGTTTTGTTTATTCCTGAAGCAGTGGTTCCAGCTGCGTTCTTCGTTGTTTCGTGTACTTTAGTTGGCTTCTCTGCTAGGTTTGTATTCAAAATTTCTGGTGTGCTATTTTTTTTCTCACCTTGAACAGCAAATGCCGCGATAGCGGTAATGTCAACGATCATTACCTTCTTTCCTTCTTAATTTCCTTATCAAGTTTAAGACATTGGTAACGAGAAAAAGGCGTTTAATTAAGCGCCACAGTTCCTTTGGCTAAATCCTAACTAGACTTATTTCTAAGATCGTTATGGAATAATCTGCTGTACATGTACATTTTACATCTGCCTCGTTGATGAAATATGTTAAGGCGCCCCTATAAAACAAACTCAATGAAGCGGCGACAGTGTTTGTAAGCCATTCCCTTAAAAGAGAAGTCTACTTAACCAGTTACGAATCTGGTTAAAATTTCACCATTCAAATCAGAGATCATTTTACTAATCAACCTTTATTTAATCATGTGAAGGACGTCCTTAATAAAGGAGAGTCCTTTTGATTGACACAGATGGGCGCTCTATATTGCACGAGTATTTCAGTGCATTACGACAGTAGTAAAACCCGACGTTAAAACGCTCTCTTCTTAGCTCCTCTTAATTGCGCAGAGGCGGCGTAAAAATCTGTCCCTTGTATGACTTCTACCTTCGTTTACCACTTACCCGTAATTTTACTGCCGACTGATTAGCTCGTTTGCCCCACGATGGCACTTTCTATTCCGCAGAGCCTCTTTCACACACACCTTAAGTACGCACGGTCGGGGGTCCCAAAAAAACATCAGTTTCCCCTCCATTCGAGTACTTTAACGATCCTCGTCACCAGTCGGGCGGCAGAGTAAAGTGCATTCGTTAGGCCAAATAAAATTCCCTCGACCGTGTATACGACACTCGATTATTTTTATTGGCACCACTCATTGCGCGAGCGAGGGAGAACATCATTCGGGAGGTTATTGCATAATACAGAGCCACCCATCCACGCACCCACCACCAGCTTGAGAACGACGACGTCGACGAGAACCTCGCCAAACCCAAACCCAACTCGCATCTATAAGTCGCGCAAAATGTCCAAATAAAGCATCGCGAGCGTATATTACAATTAAAATTTTATTATTCCCCTCGGGTGCGCTGGAATAGCTTGCTTATTTATTATAAACTGCTTTACGTCGCCCTGCCTTGCCACCGCCCATAAAAGGACAATGGGCGCGCGTACAATTATGCCAGATCGAGAGCGCATCCATTCTACTTAGAAGGCGACATGCACATAACGCGCGCTCATTTAAGCGATTCCACTGATTTATGTTCTCGATTTACGCATTCACAGAGATTCCAAAAACAAAACAAAAAATTAAAAAATATCTATATGAATGTGGATCCCCCCGCGTCGCCCTTTATTGTCATCGTTAATTGGAAATTAACGCAGGCAGAAGGCAACCATGGCATTTGGTTGTGTGGCAACAGTGTCGAGGTGCTGCAGTCGTCCTGCAAACACATCCAAAAACAATTCCAAGGTAATTTAAACTTTAAATTATGCGAAAATGACAACGCGCCCAACTGCGAGAGCGACAAAAAAAAAAATAAAACACAAGACAAACAGTTACTCAGAGAGGTCCGGCCGAGTGTGTGTAGATGTGTGTGCCATTTAAAATCCAAATTGGAATTGTAGCTCTTCTCTCTTTCTTTGGCCGCCCTCCTGGCACACACAGATTCCTGGCCGAATGCCAATTTAAAGTTTCACAGAGAGAAAACATGAAGTGGGGACACGGATGGGGGGGGGGGGGGACACGACAAAGCCCGCCAGAAGCAGCAGCAATGAATTTGAAACGACGACGACGACGTTGACGACAATGTGCAGGGGAATAGCAGAAGACGAAGGGGGAAGGAAGAAGAAGTAATCGGACCAGTGAGACATCCACCAGCAGCAGCTACAAGAAAATAAAAACTTATTGCCAAACAGATTTTGCCTCCCGTCTAATTCTAGAGAAGGGGGGCAGTGGCGGTGTTCAATAGCCATGGGGGAGGTGCAGCGATTTGTTATTTCTTCGTAAACAAACACCAACTTCGGTCACATCACACAGCGGACCCAAACTGAGACAGAGACAAGGTCTCAAGTTGTGTCCAAGTTTCATTCTACCTGCCCACTGTCGGCGTGTCTAATGATGGAGAGAGAAAAATTAAACGCCTCACAGAGCGAAATAGGATTTTATTCCTTCCTGTAATCCACTCTTAGGAGCTTTTCGAAGGTCATAAAGAACCATGTGGAGGATTTAACAACACGTCACAGACTAAGTAATCACAAAGCGTACATAGGAGGGAAGTATTTAGAAATGAACCGATTACCCGAAATGAACGCACCTTGTAAGACAGAGCAGACACTCATTGAAGAAGTGTGCTCTACTTCACAATTTTGCGTTTTGCTGGTACTTTGCTTCTTTTTGTTCGCTGAGCAGGAAACAAGCAAAAAAGTGAAAAAAAAAATGCTTATTCGATGCTGCTGTTGTCCCATGAGTGATTATGATTAAGTGCTGCCACTTTGTGGGGCTTTTGAATTATGTACAATTTTGACAAAGTTGCAATCTTCGAGGGTGTTTAGCATCAGTTGAATTTGTCCGTTGGAAGATATGTAGATACGGACAGCTTCTGTTTGTCAAACATTATTCTCATCTCCAAGCCGCACTTCTTCCGATGGCAGGCTAGATTGGAAGAACTCCCTTCATGGCTGTAATTCAAGTGATCTTTAAGCCTGTGCGAAAATTTGAACATTAGCACTTTGGGACTATATGTGACAAAAATATAAAATAAGATTTACGAATTCAATAATATTTGAAAAATTTTGTAACAGCATCAACAGAGCAAAGGACATGTCCCGGTCGTGACCTTGTATTAAGTTCTTCCTCTTATTCCGATCGCTGGACGAGTTTTACTTCCAAGGTGGTTTCATTTTTACCATTAGTACTCCACCCTTTTCGCGTTTACCAAAAAATGCTTTATTAACAACATAATCTTCCATTTTGTGACATAAAACATGAAAGTTTGGAGCCTTTAATAAACACAGTTGGCAATGCGAAAAGAAATGAAAAATGCATGGCCACAGCTATTTCAAGTCTTGAATAGAAAATTATTAATTTTAACGTCCGATATAAAAGTGCTTATCATATCTCTTAAAATTTGTGACCTTGATAATTTTTTTCTAGATTTTTTAGGACAAACTAAAAAAAAAAAAACTCAGTTGGCAACTCGAAAAAAAAATTCAATAGTAATTCAACAGATTTAGCTATTCCCTCATCGGTTTCGGACTGTACAATTATTTCACCATATTTGTCAATTTGGGTCGCGTTTCCGTCAAACAGTGCACACAGATAGACAGACATACCCTCTTTCTAAATTAAGAATCAAACAGGTCTTGTCTAGTGCGTCGTGTTTAAGCTCGCGAACCAGTCACTAAGTGGTTTCACATTGAAATGGGAACACTCGCTGTACGTAGCGCCCCAAAAGGATGACAAAACGAAGAGACTGCCAACTCTCGATGGTAGATGGAGGGGTTGTTGTTGTTGTTGTTGTGGAGGGTGAGGAGGAGGAGGAGGAGAGGAGAGTACGACTAGGCGGAGCAAGACAAATTGTGAGTCAGATAATTAAGTAGGCAAATCATTCAAGCGTCAGTCATAACCATTCTTCTCTCCCCATCATCATCATCATCAAGTACTCGTCGTCGTTGTTGCTGTTGTTGCTGTAGATGGTCGTCGGTCGGTTGGTTGGTTGGTCATTAATCGGTATTTCGTCATCATCTCGAATCGACAATTGCGAAATCTTAAATCGACACATAAAGAGCTTAGAGGCCCGCGCGTAGGTTGCGTTCTCTCTGACTTGTGCCCATAGCCCGCGGTTATTGCTGTTAATTGTCTGTGATCTCGTCAGGGGAGGGGGGGGGGGGGAATAAGAGAAGCGAATGATAATTTAAAGCGCTATTTCGGGAAGCGTTTGCCTCAGCGTGTCAATGCACATTTTGAAACAAAAACACTCACACACGAGCGAAAGCATAAATAGCTCCTGCAAATGGGTCGCAGAGGGGGCTATCTGTGTGAAAGCTTTCGCGGAGATGACTACAACGAGTGCGGTGGAGCGATGTACGAGGTGGGCATTTGATAAAAATACAGAATTAGCAGCAGTAAGGTGGTTGATGACGATGAGTGATGGAAGGGGAAGGCGACAAAGAGGAGGGAGGAGAAAAACCAACAGAAGGGGAAAAAAATGTTAGAAAAGTGAAAAAAAAAAAATCGAGAGATAGTTGGCAACTAAAGTGGGCGGATGTGTTGAATAGATTGTTTGGTTGGCATTCCGCTTCTAATCATAAATCTGTTCCGCAAAATTTCTGCTTGTGTGGACGCGTGTAGCTGCGGTCATCGGTCAGTGTAACGCAAACGAGCAAAAAACAAACAGAACTTTATGCGCAGCAGAAGGACGGTGGGGGAATGGGGGGGGGGGGGGGGGCAGTAGAATGAAGTAACAAGCTCTGTGAAAATAAACACACTGATGGGTGAATTTGTTTATCGCCGTGATGTTTGTTGTGTGTACGTACTCGAAGCGCGGCGCGCTGCCAGCGCAGCCGTTTGCTATTCGTTCGTTCCTTTCGGTTCGCTTATTTTTCCTGTGCTTGTTCTTGATGAATGGCGAATTGCATTTGCAGAAGGTAAACTTGTAGCGACACGGTTTGGGGTCTGGCGGACGGAAGGAAAGGCCACATAATTGGGTAGGTTCTTATCAGGTTTTTCTTTTGCCTTGGATTCCGGTGTCTTGACGTAGAATTTTTCTCTGCGTGCCTTCAATGCCATCAGACAAACACCACAATTTGGAATATGGATACGAACTGTGGTGAGACCCCCCTCAATGTGAAATTGGTTTCGATTTGATTATCTGACTGCTTCCGCTTGGAAACTTATTCCTTGGACTTTGGGCGTTATTGTTCTTGAACTTCTGAAATGTGATCCCTTTCTTCCATCGCCGTGCCACAAACATATTTGTCTTTTTCCAAGTTATGAACTGAGCCCGTCTCCGGGCCCATGCGTTGTCCTATCGTTTCTCTCAGCTACGATCCGGTTCTTCTTTTCTTCCACCACGTTTGCCGAGAAATCTTGTTAAAATTCTGTGGACTTTGCAATCGTCCTGCTCATGAAGTTTGCTTTTACGACATTTTTTTGTCGTTGCTTTGTCTCCCTGTTCCTCATCTCCTTCGGTGAAGATAAGCGGATTAATGTCGCAAACGTGTTGTGGTTTCTCTTCGTTGCATATCTAGGGGTTCCTGGGCTCGTCATATGGGTTTCGTTTGTCTGGATGGTAGGGGGCAGGTCACAAAACACTGACTGGAGGCAGATTAGGTGTGGGTTAGATATTTTTTTTGTCTGAAGTTTGTTTCGCTTCAAATGTCCCTTTTTGACGGTCTGCTACAAACTTTTCCGACACTCAGGCATACATGAATTATTACATAAATTTTTTCAACGTCTAAAATGAGACACACAACCTTTAAGTCTATTCAACATTAGTCTAATCCGAAAAAATAGACAAAGGAGCTATTCAACTTCGCAGTTTCTCAAAAGCCCATCAAAACTCAAGAGCCCAACAATGCATCATTGTGTTCATCTCGTCCGTCGAGATTTATCTTAATCAGAAATTCAAATTAGCGCTGGACAGCGACACCGACCAACTACAAGACCCTCTTGCTGCCTGCTTGTTATTATTATTATTTATTTCGCTTTCCGCCGTCCCCGCATCGCCACACTCGGCTTCGTGGGGCGGGTGGAAAGCGTCTCGTCTGTTACGTTGCTCAAATATTGATGATAGATACGATACATTTCGTGTAATTGAATTGCGTGACTGTTGGTCGTGTGCGTTTTACTCTGTAGCACATCTCTTGATGGTTTTGAAGTGATAACAAATATCATTTCGAATATAAGCAATATGCACTTTGCTTGTAATGGATTAACAAAAAAGAAAAAAATCATACGCTCACCAATAGGTGAGTTGGCAACGCTGGCCCCACGCTCAAGTCAAGGTCAGAACAACTGAACCGAGTGTGCGTTGAGCAAATATTTTATTACCTGTGACGCAGTAAACTGGCATTAAGTGGTCAAAATGTAAAAGACTGTAGTTGAAATTGATTGCTAATGGGTTTTTATGTGTTTCCGCACAGCTAAGGGTAATAATAATTGCTGGAGGGAACTCTGTTGTATTTACCAAGAAGAGTTATGAATTCAACGTGAAGTTGACAGCACTCTGCGTTAACGCATGTCTGGCATACACGTTGAGTCTCTTTACCTATGATTTAAGCATTTGTACGACGTCTTGAATAAGATTTTTAAATTTACATCCGAATTAGGTGGGACAGAGTTGCAGAATGTCCTCCATCCATACCTAAACCCTTAAATTGTTTCTATCCAGAATTTCGTTTACGAGTTTTTGACTTTGGATATTCAGGGACTGCATGTGCATTTCGTGTGTTTGGAGATTTTGAATGACGGTCGATTTTGTCTCAACTCTGACGCAAATATTAGAGATCACGTTATGGTATTAAATATTTTTACGCTATTTTATTTCCTTTAAAGTATTACACTTACACTTACTACGGACCACAAAGGACTTCTACGACAACTACTCGCATTATGCGTAGTACTGTTCTCTAACGATTAGGGAGGAACTACAGTTTTTTGCCTACTCCGAACGGCGAGATTTGATAGGCTTTCACATAGAGAATTGATATTTTTTTTGGGTGTTTTAAGCAACACGAAAGAGGTGGTTCCTTCAAAAATGCGAGGTGTTGCTTCCGGTAATCGAACCTGAAGCCTTGGCGTGTGGGACGACGCACTTACTCAGTACTGGATAAAATTAATTTCAGGCCACGTGAGGAACGCACAAATACGTTTATGAAAGAAGTTAAAATATCTATGTGTAAGGCACACCAATGGTGAATAATAATACAATCTTAGAATGTTACCTTAATTCGGAAAATCGTCAAGACTAAAGTCAAGAACATTAGCTGTTAAGTAAGACTCTTTACAATATATGGGGCTAAGCAAAACGAAGACAGTCATTAAAAGCTGCATTTAATATTCTTTTACAGTCAAAAATGTCCTGATTATTAATACTTAAAAAACTGAAATTTTTCTTCTTTTGGCGCTACAGTCTGGGTTCGACCTGGGCCTCAACCAACATGCCTCTCCAGTTAGCATGATCTTTCGCTAGCTGCCTCCAGTTGGGCACACCAAGTTGGTTCCGATCCTTCTCCACTTGTGTGCGCCACTTTAGCCTAGGCCACCCTCTGTTGCGTTGTCCCAATGGCTCAGATTCGAAGACTTTTCGGGCCGGAGCAGTGGTGTCCATACGCTCTACATGACTTTGCCATCTTAAGCGTTTTATCCGAAGAGGCTCGACTAGGCGCATGTCGCTGTACAGCCCAGTTCGTCGTTAAATCTTTTGCTCCAGATGCCATCAACGCAAACACGATCAAAAATCGGACGTAAAACTTTTCTTTCGAAAAGACTAAGGGCTTCCTTATCCGGTTTTAGAAATAAAATTGGCTAAGGGCTTCCTCATCCGCTTTTACAAATGAAATTAGCCAACTCTTGAAAAGACGAATTTTCTTTTGAAGTCCTCTCTAAAAGCAATGGGGGGTGTGGGGTTAGTTCTGTGGAAGGTCATTTTTATACATTAAGAATAACAATGGTCCAAGCATAGAAACTTGCGGAACACCTACATTGTTGCCAAATGGGCCGTAAACTAGATTTTCTGTTAAAACTTCGTTCACACGCCTGTACAAAAACATTTGCGGAAATCTTAGGGACTGTGTAGAAAAATTGTCATTTTCCTTTATGTTCCCTTTTCCATACGGAAAGCAAATATTTTTCTATTTCAGAAAGACTGAAAGTAGTAGCGTTCGTTGCAGCTATTCAAACAAAGTAACGAACTATGTTCTTGACAAAGTGTAACCTCCAAAACTTGCCGGCTTGTGAAGAGTTTCAACGAAATAGTTAATCTAACTGACACAAAAATATTTTGCAGCAAAAACTTGGGCAGAAGGCTATAACTTAGCTTCTGAAACGAAGATGACTGCAACTGTTTCGTCTACACATTGAAGCTTAGTTTTTTGTTAGACCGTTAAAACAAACACTTTCTTTAAAAAAAACTTCGTTTTTACTTAAGGTTTGATTTTTTAATCATTGGATTCGTCAGTATTTGATTCTTTATAACTGGGAGAATATGCATAGTGTTGTTGAATATGCATAGTATGTTTTTGATCCTTTCCAGAAGAACGTTTATTAACCCGTGCTGTTGAGAGTGAATGATTGCTAATTTCAGACTTTAGAGTACAAAGAAAAATCTTTTTCATCAAAATGCTGACTGTCAGTTCTGTTTGGCTGTGTTTAGAGAACAATCCTGAATCCTGAAAAACTGAGGATTGATAAGGAATATGTTAAATTTTCAGATTCAGGTTTACTTGGAGTCAAAGGAAATTACTTCTATACCCGAAATTCCATATATGTCAAAGAGATTGAGTTTTGATTGACAAATGAACTAGACTGCAATTTAATTTAAAATTTCCACCAAATTCCCGTCAAATTGAAAGTAACTCCTTTTCTTTCTCACACAAAATGCTCCATCAGCAATCTCCTCACCTCCCCGCCCTCTTCCACATCGGGTCAGTTTCATTAAATCGATTTCCATCCACTTGACTGTATAATTTCGTTCTCAATAGTCTCGGTCTCCTGTCACGTTTGCCCTTCATTATCCATTCATCCATCTGAGAGAGATGCTTGTCTACGATGAGCGTACTGCTGCAGAGCCGAATACCTTTATGACTCCAAGTACCTACCTTCTTCCACTGCCATTGCTTCGTGGCCATAGCAGAAATTTGAATCCAGGTTAGAACGCCGGCAGAGAGAAACGCTAATAAAAATGTAAACAAAAGGCGGATAACGAGCGCTCGCAGTAAAAATACAAAAAAAAAAAAAAGAAAAAAAAAATGAAACAGGTCCATCGACGAACGAAGGAATCTTTTTATCTTCTGTTTATGAAATTGCCCCCCACACGCCCGACGCGCCGTCGACGTATTTGAGTTTCCGCAAAAATGAAAAAGGAAAGCGCAACGCTTCAATGGGAATGGATCTCATTAAATTTATCTGCACGCTGTGTGAAGCGATTCCGTGCAATGTGGCCTTTTATAGGGAGTTCCCCCTCCCCCACCCTCTATTCAATCCTGGTTATTGATTCCTCACCCCAGCCACCTCGCCACAAATGCAGCTCGATTACCTGGCATAGCATATTCTCAAATTCCGAACACGAGAACAAGTGAGTGTATGGCAATTGAGTTCTCGTGGCAGGCATTTTCACACATCTTCCCATAAAGCAGCAGTAGCGACCTTGATCGTGATTATATCACTCGTTCCTTCTGTTCCTCATCCTCCTCCTCCCCACCCCGGAACCCGTACAGAATTTGTGTATCCTTGACCGAAAAAAAAAGAAACAGCTCCTAAACTTGAAAGTAGCGTGTGACTCATCATGTTCATGTTCCACATCAATTCAAAGTGGAGAAAGAAACGAAAAAAAAGAACACAACGAACACGAGAAAACAAATAAAAAAGAAGAAACATGAGGAATAATGTATGTGCTCGCATATGTGTGTGAGTACAAGCGTTTCAACGGCCTCTAAAGATACACGGGGGACCGGGGCGGTAGAGTGTGCCTGAGGTGAGATATTAAGCGGCACACATTTCCCGTGCTGTGTGAACGTTACCTACGCGCGCTGCTCGCTGATAAGAAATCATCACGTGATTGATTATCTGGCCTTCTCTCCGCGGCGAGCGTTGCAATTAATTTCGGCAATTTAACGCGCATGGATTTGGTCGACTCCTATTCCACCCAGTGACAGAGAGGAAGAAAAATGCCCCCGTGTCCGTAAACTGAATCGAATCTCCAACGCCAAGGACTGGACATCAATAAACTGGTTTAGCTGCTTTTGCTGCTGCTGCTGGGCCTCCTGCCAGCCGCGTCGCACTCTCAGTTTATTTGATATTCGTTTGATATCGTGATGCCCTCTGTGCTGATCCTCCTCTTGTATCGCGTCTGTGTGCACACACATCAGGTTGCGGAGCCATGGTGGTATGGTGAGTAGAACTTGTTCAACTCCACCGAAGTGGGTATCGAGTGGCATGGCCATTATTTGCGATAAGGAAAAGTGAAATCACACGTACTCAAGCACACACACATCCACTTTGGGGGAATCAAATCGAAAAAGCAAACCGTCGGAAAACCCAAAAGAAACGTGTCAGCTGTAGATTATGAAACCGAGGAGAACCTGCGGGCACTCTGTACACTGCAGGCGGTTGCTTCAAGTTCCCGTAGGTCAAAGCCGCAGCTTATCGTCACCGCTGCCGCGCCCGATTTCAATTTCTGTTGGTGCTGTATTTATATTGATTGAGAGCGATTGCAGCGCGAATTCATCGTCGGGCGAGGGACTCAGCGAAAGTTACGATGAGTTGCAACGACAACACTGCTGCCTCCGTTGTGACTATTAATAATTACTCAATCAAAAGGGGCAGGTCGTCGACACCGTCCGACGACCGATGATGGCGACGACCGGACTATGCGAGAGAGTGGTGGAGTAGAAACGCCACAAACACGAAGCGAATCTCTCGCGCTGTTTTTGCATGTAGGAAAGCGCAGTGTTCGTCGAACGCACCACGCTCTCGTCTGGCATTCATTCGTGTCCGAGTGGGTCTCTGTTTCGTCTTCACCTCCACCGTCCGCGCCCCTCATATCAGTCGCAAGAAATTAATGATATAACCGAACGACAGATAATGGGTGGCACAGCGACGACGATGACGACGCCTGCCACGTTCGGGAGTCGGTTACTACGACTGACTGCCCGTCGACTTGATGTCCGAGACTACCTATCTGTGTGTTTGTGTGCACTTGAGCTTCTCTTGCTTGTCGCTCGTGGAGCGGAACAAGTTTTCAAGCGATCTCAGACCAAAATAGGACTGAATGTGAGTGGATTCGATGTTCGAGTATTTTTGGGATCGCAAAATCGAGGTGAACAAATGCCCAGGGTATTTGTTTTGGCCATAATTGGTGGCAGTGTGTTATTTCGCAATCATCTGGTTCTGGTTTGTTTTCTTGAATCATTCTGCGTTCGTCAGTCGTTTCACAGCCATCATCAGCAGCCTCTCTGACGGCTTCTCTTATCGGGAGTTGATATCTGTAAACGGGCCGAACTGATAGGTAATTACAAAGGCACATTAGACAGGCTCTAATTGCATAAGTAAAGTGATTTTAGGTCGCAGCCAGTTGTTGCTGTGCTGGCGGTGCTTCGTGCCCGGTGATTTGAGTATTTGTCGTAATTAGTAGGTTGTGTCGTGCACGCAGACGAGTGCGGAAGGGATTAGTTATGATTGCACATCGATGGTAATGAGTTCGTTGCTGCTTGCAGTTAGCTGTTCATTTGTTTTCCTTTTACTTTTTCTTCATCCGAACTGAACTGTAGAACAAAGTCAGACAGATTCATGTGATGTCATGTAGAATTCGACATGTCAGATGCACACAATGTCCATGAGATACCGCGGTGGATGTGTAAAGAAAATTTTATTTTATACCTAAATTTGAAGAAGAAACCATTAATCTCTTGATTTCTTGCACAATTTCATCTTTATACACCGGATGTGTGGATGAAAAAGTTCTTTTAGATTTCCAGATTATCTGTGGAAGTGTGATCTTGAAGTGTCGCTGTGCTTGTAATCAAAAGAGGCTGTCGTCAGAGATCCTTAAGCATCGAGATTTAAAAGAACACATTATCCCTTTTTAGTGCACTCTGCTCAACTAACTTTAATTCAAAATAACCTTCACGGAATCCGGGCAAGCATTTCCTTTCATCGTCCTTATCAAAATGCAGCAATGAAAAATCAATCACAATAAAAAAAAAAGTGGGAACACTGCTTCAATACACTAAAATTCAGCATGGCAATGCTGCTTAGTTCACGTAAAACAATGACAATGTCATCTGTGGTATGGTAGATATTTGGAAAAGTGGTGGGAGGTTTAAATTTTGATTTTTTCTTCTTCTTGTGGCGATACAGTCCGTGGTGGACCTGGGCCTCAACCAACATGCCTCTCCAGGCAGGACGATCTTTCGCCAGCTGCCACCAGTTGCGCACTCCAAGTTGGTTGAGGTCCTTCTCCACTTGTGTGCGCCACCTTATCCTGGGCCGTCCTCTGTTGCGTTGTCCCAATGGCTCAGATTCGAAGACTTTTCGGGCCGGAGCAGTGGTGTCCATACGCTCTACATGGCCTAGCCATCTTGAGCGTTGTATCCGTAGACGCTTGACTAGGCTAGTGCCACTGTACAACCCATACAGTTCGTGGTTGATTCTTCTCCTCCAGATGCCATCAACGAAAACAGAACCAAAAATTGCACGCAGAACTTTTCTCTCGAAGAGACCAAGGGCATCCTCATCCGCTTTTAGTAGTGTCCAAGTTTCCGCGCCATAAAGTAGGACTGGGATGATTAAGGTGTTATATAAAGCAAGCTTAGTCTTTCGAGAGAGGGCTTTATTACTCAATTGCCTCTTGAGCCCAAAGAAACAGAGAATTTCAAGAGTGATTCTGCGTTTGATTTCGGTACTGGTGTTATTGTTCCAGAGGTAGACGAAGTCCTTGACTACCTCGAAGTTTCTGCTGCTTAGTGTGATGCTCTGTCCGAGAAGTTGATGTTCCGCGTCCTTCTTTGATGACAGCATATACTTAGTTTTGCCCTCGTTTACCACCAGTCCCACTTTAGCCGCTTCCGCTTCAATGCCAGCAAACGCATCAATGACGGCTCGCTGTGTTCCACCAATCACGTCAATGTCGTCGGCGTAAGCTAGCAACTGAGCTGACTTTTGGAAGATCGTGCCTCTGGTGTTGACTTGTGAGTTACGCACGATCTTCTCAAGGATGATGTTAAACAAGTCACATGACAGTGCGTCGCCTTGTCTAAAACCTTTTTTGACATCGAAGGTCTCGGTGAGTTCGTTCCCGACCTTGACGGAGCAGCGAGAGTTCTCCATCGTCATCCTACACAATCTGACGAGTTTGGTAGGAATGCCAAAACTAGACATGGCCCTGTATAGCTCGTCTCTATGCACACTGTCATATGCGGCCTTGAAATCGACGAATAGGTGGTGAGTGTCGATTTGCATTTCTTGGGTCTTTTCCAGGATCTGCCGTAGTGTGAAGATTTGGTCGATGGTGGACTTCCCTGGCCTAAAACCACACTGATAAGTATCAATCAGGTTGTTGACAAAAATCCGACCATGGCTTATGGAGTATTTATAACCTTACTAATAAGCTTCTTAAATTTTTGTCGTTGAAATCCGTCATCTCCGCCATTCGTCAGCACATAAAGCACGTGTGTCTGCTTTAAAAGTAAGGTTCTGGTCCATTGTGATCTGTAGTGCCACTCAAGTAAATTCATTAATGGACATAACTGCCCGGACGACGTATCGATGAACTGCATCTGAATGCAGCTATGTTGTTGGCTCTCCAAAGGATATGAACTATTTTAATCATCAACGCCAAAGTCAACCTCTTGATACTTAAAATATATTCAGAACCAAGTATCACTCAACATAAGAGCTCTCAAGCGCTGACGTGGGCACAACGTACACACTCTCGAAAGCATACAAATTCCTGCAAAGTAATCCAAATAATTGCTCAAATCAAGCAAAATTCACAAAGAACGCAATCCGACCAAGCACGAAATTCACGAGCTAAACGTTTTTAATGAGACGCCTTAAAGATGAAGAAGGCAGCCAGGAAGGGAAATGGAGCAGGAATAGATGGATGTAGATAGATCAACACAAGTTTCATTTGGGGAGTGTAAAGAGAGCGGGAGGGCGGATGAAGAGAGAATTAATCAAAAATCTTGTTATAAATGCTTTTACAGAATCCTCAAGATAGAAAGGAATTTCCAAAAAAAGCGAAAGATAATGAATACCGGCCAAATGCCGAGGAAGAAAAATAGGTACGATTCATTTGGTGATTAACCTGCGATGCGGACTCTCCAGCCAACAGAACCCAGAAGGAAACGAAATACATAACTGAAACATGAAAAGCAAATACTTTCCTCGACGGTCGGACACTTTATTATCTAACATTCAATCCTCTTTCATGATTGACGGTCGTCATCGTTCTGTAGAGCAGTAGTAGTTTGGTAAAATAGCATCGAGGACGGCGTGGCGATGAATTCCCCAGTTTCAATTGAATGCTCCCTTCGTCGGGAGTGAGTAAATGGATAGATGGATGGTACCTCCCTTTTAACATGACATGTTTTCACTTTTGATTGATCCAATGAGAGGTGGATACTGTGATGAAGAGCACTTACAAATACTCGCCCCATGGTTGCCTTTCTGCCACTGCCGGTCGCCGCCGTTGCAACAGCCATTAAACAGCCAACACAGCCAGCAACCCCCGCATGTGATGATGGCCTAGAAAAACTCTTCCGTTCTGTTTCGAACTTAAAAGTGAAAAAAACAAAAGGGGGAGCTAGATGGCACTTTTACAGTTGGGATTCGTTTTTGTTTTCGTCCGCCATTTTTTCTTTCGTGGGCTTTCATTAAACAACGGCTTCTCCATGCATCTGCATATGAAGGTCACTCTTCGAAATAAAAATCCACGCTGCCGAATAGGTGAGGCATAAGGAGGTGGTGACTTGAATTCGAGTTAAAACAAAAAAATCGCTTTTCTAATCTTCTAACAGATGTTTTTTGTTTAAACATTTCATTCAGTCTCCCCCCCGTTTATGTTTGGCTGGCTGAATGCTTATTCTGATCTTCTCTCCCCTGCGGGCTGTTTTTTTTTTTTTATTTATTTCACCTTCATCCTGATTTTCAATTTGCATTTTTTGTTTATTTGAATAACCGACATAAATTTTTAACTCACTGCCGAGATGGGCGCCTGATCCGTGTGTGTGTCTGCAGTGAGCGCCTAAGCATCGTAAGAAAAGGGTGAAAAGGGAAGAATGAAGGAGTTCCTTATACAGTATGTACCACCCCACGAACACAGACAAAGCAGTCAACTAACTGACGGTGGTGTTCTGCAATGTTGTGGTAATTTGAAGGTCGTTAGAGAGAACACGATTGAAATCACTGGCATAAACGAAAACCCGGGAACATGGCAATCCAAAACAGAACCGCACACCAGAGTCCTCAGTCCTTGCAAAATCAAAAGGAGTTCTCTAAACGTTTTCGTCAGCATAAACATACATACAGTTCTCTTCGGTGGTGGCGTATATGTACACGGTGGTGTCCTTTTGTGGTTTCGCTTTGTACTTACATATTTCGCGTGCTCTGTCCTTGGAGGGGGTTTTGAATTTTGTTCCTTGTTGTTCAAGGGTCGCCTTCATTCCTTTTCCTAATTCTCTTCTCCGACTGCCATTGAATATAACGAGCACATGTGCGCACGGCGCTTCGGTGTGGCGCTTCAATCGTTTCAATTTGGTTGGGAACCAAAGCTGTAGGGATGTTGGGGCGGGGAGGGGTGGAGTAAGAAGAGGAGAAAAAAAAATGAAGCAATTGCCTGCTTTGTTTATGTTAATTCCGGTCAGAAATAAACTACATAAACGACAATTTGCATTTAAATTGAACAATTGTCTGCCATCAATAGGGCCAGGGCCAGCTATTCGTTATTCGCCGCTCGCTGTATTGTCACTCTTCTCGCTATCGGCAGCAGCGGGGAGTCGGTTTTGTGCTTGAAATTGATTTAGTTTGCCCTTTTTTCCGCATCGTTGTTGTTCGAGACTCGATTTGTTATTGAACAGACTGGCAATGGTGAGCCAGGTGATATGCAAAAAACTGACAAGAAGAATTATTAGATGAATTCTCATAAGGATGGTCCTTCCACCAATCCCCTCATAACCATCTGTCACCACACAGATGAACACGATTGAGATGAAACGTTTTTGAGAGGAAAAGCATTATAGTCGCAGTTTGGTTTAATGTATGTATGTCCACATAGCAACTGGACAAATGCTCAGGTTCACGGGGATGTCATCAATATGCGCTTCGTGTCGGACCTTCAAACAAACATCTGTACACACCCTCGTTATGCATCATGAGTTTAGATTCTTTGGTGGTTGCAACTTTTCTCTCTCGCTCAGAGGGTTGCTACAGTTTAATGCCGACTATGAACGGGGGATCTTATGTAGCTAACATATTCATAGACCATTGTCGGGAAGTTGAAAGAAGATACATTTAATTTCAGTTCAGGATTAGATTCTAGGCATCTCGCTCAGAGCACAGCTGTATGTCGGATCTATGTTCGCCTTCATGCCGATGACTTTTGAAGCTTTTCGTCATTTGTCAATTAAGGCGCATGAGGTCGAAGAAGTTCTTGGGAGAAATTGAAGCGATTGCCGTTGCCTTTGACTGACATCTAAATGATTCGTCTGCAATTGTCCTTCATTTAGGTCGAAATAAAACTTGGGCCATCGCTTTGATCTCGAATGCCTCGACGACTTTGTTGTAGAACATTTCTAAAGAATTTAAATTTGAGTCAAAGAATTGAATAAATCGCTGTTCTCTTCCAGTACTTAATTGTCATCGACTGAATTTGTCAATCATGTTAACATTTTACTGCTTTCTGGAGGAACAGAAACACAGTGGTGGACCAATTTCCATTGCTTGTCAGAAACACTCATTCAGGGAAGTGATAATGCATTTTTTGGGTACAGAGTTTTTAAGATCTTTAGCATCGTATGCAACGAGCAATTTTGGACCTAAAACCAACTCAATTCCTCTGAGACGGTGGTGCGTTCGATTACAAATTTTCACCGGTACCGTGGTGATCTGCTGTATCATCGAATATGATCAAAATAACTCACCCCCTAATTGCATGCGGGGAATTTGGATTTTCGAACTTCCGGTTTTATTAGGTATAGAACTTTAAGTTGGCAACACTGTTTTAACTCGTTCCAAATTTTGTCAGCTATCAATTGCAATGCGATTTGACTGACGCCGGTTCCAAAATCTGGAAATTTGGTCCAAAACAAAATTACCGTTGATCCAAATAATCATAAGCGAGAATTTAGTTAATCGATGAAGATCAATTTTGGTTGAATGAATACCGCAATGAACAAACTGCAGTATTTTGAGTGATGCTAATCCTCAAGCGGATGTTGAGACACCGTCATTTCACAAAAACTAACTGTTTTCTTATGGGTTGGTGAAATAATTGGTCCTTACTTCTTTACATATGATGCTCCACTTTGCAGTCAATGGTAATCGCTACAGAGCTTTGACTTTTCGTTCTTTAATTGAACAACCATGATGTGCAGGAGCTGTTATTTTAACAGGACGGCGTAACATATGATGCAACACGTGCCAAAATTGACTTTTTGAATGAAACGTTTTTTAATCGCATCTTTTGCTTCCCACGGATCCTTGAGTTGGTTTCCAACATCGTGCGCTTTAATTATTTTCTGTGGGGATATGTGAAGTCGCTTATCTACGCTGAAAAGTTCTAAACGATTGACTTCTTGTGACTACTTGGAGGATAACATTCGCCGCGTTGTCATCATTTACTCGTCGTCAGGAGCTACCTTAATCAAGGCTATGAGAAATAATTGAAACATCCTTTCATTCAACCATCACCTATGAAAAGGGGCATCTCTTTGGCAACCCTGTTGCCATTAGAGAGCACTGAAAAGGTCACTTGGAATTTTTTTTTTACATCTGACTGTATCTTCAGACAAAAGAGCGTACAAATTCCCAAGAAATTCCCCTTCAAAAGATAAAGGACATAAGCACCGACACACAGCAGATGATCCGCTTACATTGCAAAACAGGTTCTCCATTACTTCAATTCACTTAGGCAAACACTCATCCTCGCCGCACACAATTCTTCTGTTTTCTTCAGGCGAGGAGATGTTCAAGCTAACGATATACATGCACACACGAGAGTACAAATAAATAGACGAGAGCGCGCTAAAAAAAAATACCTTTCGCATGAGAGGACTGCCACAATTATGTCACCGCTGCTGACTGCGCATTTCAGTGATATGCGATGAGCAGCACACTCAAGTGCTTACAATTCTAGCTGATAATTCAAGCAATTGAAATTCTAATCGCATAATCGATAAACAAATGTGCATACACAGCGACACCGGCCAAATGTCGGCGTGAGCCGGTTCTACACACTGAGACAAAAGTAAAAGTGAATTCGTGTGGGTTGTGCTGTTTTTTTTGTTCTTCCCCTCCTAGTCAGTTGATTAGGAATAACCTGCACTAACTCGATCGACGTTTGAGTATGCAAATGTCTTGAATCTGTGGAAAACTAATTTATGGAGAAGCGAGAAGGGCGTGTTGCTTACTTTTCTAATTGGAATTCGGTAACTGAATGATTAAACTGCGAAATTAATCCTCGAACATGCACTCGTATTCTGAATCACTCTGTGCGCTCAGTAATTTAAACGCAGATCTCCGGCCCTTCCTCCCCTCTGATTTTATACACCAAACCAGTTCTCGTCGTCCAGAATATTGTGTCATCGTGTTGCGCGATACAATTTCTATTTTTCAATGTCATTCCCGACTTTAATCCCACATCCAGCGGGATGACTCGCATTTAGACAACACAGCTCCTCTCCGTCATCTCCTCCGTACCCTCCTATCTTGATTAATGAAGTCGTTTCATAAAATCAATCTCGCTAGTGAGCCCTCTTCACTTCACAAGTGCCCGGCCTGCCTGCTTGCCAGCATACACACAATCGACATTTTCTTTATCGTACGCTCTCGCGCGATTTTCTTTAGTGCTCCAAATTCTTTATTTGCACTGTCATCAACTAGGTGAAAGGCGGGCGCAAACGGGCGGGCAGACATAAGGCATTAATCATTTAACAGAGCATTAAGCGCACACTGACCCGACCCGGGATTACACACTGCTCGTCGTCTTTGCTTGGTTTTTCGCGCACATTCCTTCCGTTCCATTTCGATATTGCGCGTATGTCTCCCAGTCGCACAACAGCCCCATCTAAGAGATCACAAACAGGCCAAGAAATAACACAGATATTAAGGCCACTCGAAAAGGGATTCCGTTATGCCATGCATGGGGGGGGGAGGGGGGGGGGGGGGTGCGCCTGTGATTTGTATCCTTTCCCACCCTAGGTTGCGTGTAATTTTGAGATAAACTCCTACTCCTGCTCAGCACGGTGTGAATTTCAATGCATAGTCAAGGTCTTCATCCTACTTGTGCTATGTATGCATATGGGCGGATGTGCAAAGGATTAGTGTAAGGTTCCGAAACCATCGGCAATTAGGTGGGTGTAGGTCCATTGCAGTTTGCATTTAAATTAGAAACTGCTAGTGCGGGTGGGTGTTGTCACTTAAGCACATGTTATACCACATGGTTTCCTTGCAAATTCAATTTAACTTAGCTGCCGAGAGGACAGACGAGTTTTAATCAAGCTTGTGGGAACTTGGCCCAGTTAGGACACTTGGTATCACGTCACAAATTGAAATTGACTTGCTGGTTGACTGGGAAATCTTAAAATTCAAGCAGCCATAATCCAAAGAATTGCTTTTGCCGTATTGACAGATGACAAAACTCGAAAATGTAGTAGATCAGCTGACTTGTGAAGTCGGGTGCTCTGTTTGCACAGAAACGCGATACGTTGTCACGTTTATCTTTTTGTTGTGTGATGTTGATCGACTTGATTGCCGCTGTTTATGGCTATGCGGGGGTTTTCTGGTTAATCACCTGCTCAGATTATGATAGATTGTCATCTACTAAGAAGTGTTTGCTGCTAATATGGTTAGTGTTCGATTTCAAACGTATTGCGTTTGTTTTCATCATTTTTATGGCGCTACACTCTTTCGTTGACTAGAACTGCAGTCAGACGGCCACTCCGATTTTGGTCGTTTTTCTAGTTAGTGGAATTAGAAATTCCTCACACTAGTGCGTATAAAAACGAGTTAACGACTTTCGAAAATTGTTCGGAACCATAAGGGAATTGGTTTTGATTATTTTTGCTCTGTAAACCAATTAATTTTCTCAGATTGTCGAATGTGGCGTTTTCATTTTATTAAAGTTAACGTAAGAGAGACGTTTACGTCAGATTAGAAACGCTACCCTCGTCCTTCGTTATGAGTACAACCAAACGAAAGCATGCCTCTAGCACAGGCTTTGTAATCACACCAGCGAATGACTGATAAGTTTTTTCCAACTAAACCCATTGACGGCTAAGAATTGCCCAACTTCACCATAACCTTTATAGTTTCTACAAAAAGTGCTCTTCTTTTTTTAGTCCCTAAGGATTCAACTATGAATCTGTATTCTTCATACTGTGATTTCTCACTTTTCCCAGGATTACTTAATTTCTTAGGATTATCAAAACACTCACACGTGGAAATGCCCAATTGACTAGGAGCAAAGTTTCTGGCTGTAATTCGTTATTTTGTGTACGCAGTTTTTGAGTATACAAGTAGCTGTCAATTTATAGTATTTTATTGTCAAATTTACTCTGTTAGCTAACGATGATTTCAATTACTTTATTGTGTGTAAGTCCCTCAATTCTGTTTTTAATCAACCAGCACCGATAAATTATATCTTATGAACCACCTATTTTTAAAATCTAACTGAGAAATGTTTTTAATCCTTAAAATCGCCTCATTGTTTTGGAGAAACTTTTTATCAGCATCAGTCTTAGCATCTCCAGTAGTTTTGATGTTTAACAGTGGCGCCCAACGAGGAACCAAAAAGAAAACCTAAAAGAACCATTTTAAATGATAAATTTTCTAACACTGGTTGACGCTCAAATGTGGCGTGCTTTACGTACGTATGAAGGTTCCATTGAATTCTCGAATTAAAATGCCGTTCCCACTCCCTTTCGATTTCATAGTATGTATCTCCAATTGTTGCATAAAAAGCCGTCTGTTTTGTTTCTTTCTCCAACAAGGGCGCTCAGCGTTGGACAACAAAATTTATCTGACGGACACACACAAGCAATTTAATTTTTTTTTTTTCTCTTTGCACTAAACAATTTCCAACTTTAATTCCAAACTAAGTGTACACATGGTGTAAGTGCCGCGACTGAACAGAGCCTCAAGCAACCGAGAGAGTTTATCGTATTTTTATGTTTTCGGCATTCATTTTCGCACGGCTTTCCCTCTTTTCTACTTGTGCAGTTTGTTCTTCTTCGGGGATGAAGTCGTCACATCAATTTTATGCCGGGTATTCAACAATCATCACTAGTTTCCGAAAAAAATGCCTGAAGAAGGACAGAAAAACGGATTTTCATATTTTCATTCTCTGTTTAACATTATATCCAAACACGCAACGATGACTGCGGGGACTCATTTCTGCCGACAGAAATCCCTTTAGTCGCTTCCCCTTAAAGCGATGAAAACTTTTGTCCAGAACTCAAACAAAAGTTGACTCACACTTTCATAATTTGCTGAGAGAGTGAGAGACGCGATGACGATACAGAAGGAGAATCAATAAACGTTCAGAGTTAAGCATTAATTGAGAATATCCTTGGACACCTCTGCGGGGCAAAACGATACAAGAAGATACCGAACAGTGCACTTAATGTTAAAGGATTATTAATTAGCATCGAAGGGGGCCGCACAGAATGTTTCGAAAGACTCTGACGATAATTACAAACTGAATAAAAAAAAAACGTGAAACTGATTGCACATGCACGGAATCAGCGTCCAAGCGCCAGTCCAGTGATGGCAATATTTTTAAAATTAATAAACGACCTTCTTTCCACACAATCGAGCACAGAGGCGATGCCGACGGCACACGCGGTCGGGGACGAGCGATGGTCGGATGGTAGTCCCGATGGAAATAGATTCCGCAGACATTTTGCGGGGGTGTGTGCCGGTGTTAAACTATGGGACAAACGAGGTGACATTTATTTCAACCCCCCCCCAAAGCCGCACTCACCATATGGGCATAATTATCATTGAAAACAAAATTTACTTTTAATTAATAGCATGTCGGGGGATGTATTTTGTGGTGTGTGTCTGTTGTATTTATATCGCCTCCCCCCGCTAGGATGAGTGTGTGGGAGTGTGTGGTTAAGGGTTGACAGCAGAATCTCTAACTCGTATTACACGATTTAAAGCGTAGTTTATGGCTTTAAGTTTCGAGAGGCAGACACCGCAGTCGTTTTGTGGTGCTTTTCTGGAGATTAATTTCTTTAATGGTTTTTAACTTTCCCTCGGTGATGGCTCGTGGAGCAGAAACAGCCAGAAGTGCTGATTAAATTTGCCTCACTGGCCTGAGGTCTGGACTCTGTCGCTTTTTATGCCTTTTTGCGATACTTTTGGTGGCATATTGGAATGTGGGGTGTGGAGAGTAAGCCGCGAATGCCAACATAAATTGTGATTTGAGCTTTCAATGATTTCGGTGAAAAGTACAGTATACTGTAAGAAATTTCTGTCACAAATTAGCTGATACCAGTTGTAGATATGTATGCACAACAGAAGATGTGGAATTCAAATGTCCATCGGTGACAGTCTTCTGGTTCACAACTTCTTTAATATTTCCTTACCTTCAATCGTTCCCATTATGTGGGTAAAGGTCCATCTCCACGTGTATCCTTTCAATCGAGAACGTTCTCGTTTCAGTTCCTTGAATCAGGTTCCAAAGACAATGGGATGGTTTACAGGGTGAATTGAGCGGCTGATGTTGCTGTGGAAACTCCATCGATATGACATTCAAGCAGTGACCAGCCTACCAACAACAATAACAACCCCCCGCCTCCCCACTCTTTGTCAAATACTATTAATCCTGCTACCGGAAAATTCTGTTTCCGACTCATCTGGAATGTTGTGTACAAAGAAATGTCACGACAATAGAGAATTTAATGAATTTCTGAAATTTAATTTCAAACTGCTAATGCGACGTTTTTTTTTCAATGTTCAAAATTCTACGATGCGCCTTCGAGCAACAATCTGCGCCCGTCTGATTGAATTTCGCGTACGTGGGATGTGCATATTGGGGATTTATTGGGATCATCTTTTTTTATCGTCGCCAGCGAAATCCTTTTATCATCCTGGTACTCGTATATGTGTTTTTTTTTCTACGCCCCGTTTTTTGCGGATATTTTTTGCTTTTCTTATTTATTGCATTTCAAATCGCTTTTGAAGAGAGAAGGCTTTTGTGTGTGAAAGAGAGAGAGAGTGTGCGTTTTTTCGACTTTCTTTCCTTATCTTTGTTGTGTCGGCTTTTGATTTATGGATGGAGACTCTAACTTGTGTTATGGTTGTCACTGGAGTGCGAAAGAACAATTCACTATCTCATTAGACGTCATTCATATATTTGTTTAGTTTTAAGGGATTGGGGCCTTAAGTCTCCACATATTCCCTCCGTCATCTTTCACAAGTTTTTAGTCCTTTTCCTTTCGTTGATTTTTGAGGAAATACTTCAAAAATCCAAATTGGCAGATTTAAAGATAAAATTCAGTTTTTATTTTTCACCCATTCGCCTGTCTATCGTTATCTCACCTTAATTTCCGTTTTCGATAAAAAAAAACAGCTACTCACCAACATCGATGATTGTCAATGCAAGATTATAAATTTCACATAACTGATTTTATGAGTTCATTTTAGTCAGTTTGCCCTTGCATTTCAAATCTTTTGCTTTTTTCTTGTCTCAAACATAAAAGAACAAAACTTTCCTTTTCTAAGGGAACTGTCAAAACGCATTCAGATTTAAACGTCATCGAATATTTCAGTATTCAGTATTCGTTTGTGTTGCGAACACGACGCAATAATGAGAAACAACCTATTGTACTATGTGTATTGAAAGGAGAATCGACGCACTAAAGCAGTGATTCACATCACTACTGAATAAGCATATAATTATATAGCTCAGTAATGGCAACGTAAAAAGCTCACAATTGCAACACATTGTGACGCATTGTGTTCTAAAATGTCACACGCAAGCAACCGTTGTGCAAACAAAGCAACCAACTTTTTGTGATGCTGAAAATTGATTTAATGTATGTTCCAAAAAAAATTGCATAGCACTGTAATGACGTTAACATAATGCACATTTGAGTTTGAACATTTTCCAACAGAAATTTAGGAATTTTAATGGATTGCATTCAACAATGGGTCTCCTTGCAAACAGGAAGGTCGACAATGTGATTGAGATGAACGAGGAGAAAGGAACGAATTCGCAACCGATTACGAAACACGTTTTTGATAATTTTTTTTTTTCTACCTTGACCCAGCCCGAGGTTCGGAGAACCCAGAGTAACGCACACAATGCTGCCGGTGCTCTTGCCTACTTGTGAAAGGTTGAATGCACTTTAAAAACAAACAAATGCCAGTGCGGTGCAGCAACGGTGTGTACACATACTTTTCCTCGATGAACGAACAAACATTCATATGGGCGCGAAATGTATCAGCGCCACCTGTCGTCACTTTCCCCGCCGTGGTATCTGCAATCCCCAGAGCAGTTTGTGCAATAGTCACAAAAATGTTCTATTTTCGATCGCACAATCTGTAACCCGCCCAAAAACTAGTATTTTGTTTTTCGTCTGTTGCTCGTTTTTTTTTTTGTTTGTTCTCCACTCCCGATTTATTTTTATTCTCTTTTAAGCTGTTTTTGATGTGACCACATTCGACACACAGCACAGCAGCCCGAGTGGATGTTTCTGCTGCGGTTAGGCCGCGCTCGCTGTCTGTCACGCTGAATGCATACAAATTAAATTGCGAGACTAAATTCGACATATTCTTTTTTCTTTTTTTTTTGTTCGGTTTTATTTTAATGCCGTGAGCAGAGGCGGTTGTTTTTCTTCTGATGACCTGTCTCAGCTACCTCGTGAACATAGCCCGAGAGGGGACAAAAAATAAATACAAACTTATCACTGGCACACTGCGAATCGCGTTATACAGCTTGTTTGGTCTTCAATTAGTTTTGATTAATTGACTGCGTTGGTCGGACATGTAAAGTGGGCAGAAGGGGAAGTGAAATATCATCTGCGAAAGAGTAATAACTGAAATGAAAACAGAAGAAAGGCAAATGGAGGAACACGGTCAAAGACGCAGTATGGCCTGACCCTTCATCCGCGTTTGTCTACGAGAAAGCAGTGCGAATAAAGACTGACATATTATTTACTGTTTTCCTGTTCTCCGATGAAGAGTGTGATGCCCAGTTTAAGCGATATGTTGTGTTAGCTCTTGTAGCACTTGCGCGCTCGCAACAACGAACATGATGTAAACTCGATTCTGATTCCTCAAGACGGCTGTGAGTGGCCGGCAGCGCGTGATATAACTGCTTAAGCAGCGCTCTCAGTGCTCGCTTGTTGGGCAATTTGAGTGGAAAATTCTTAAAGTTGTGGACTGCAGTTGAATTTACATGCCCTGTTAAGTTTGCATAAACCTCCCAAGGGGTTTTGAAGAATAATGCTGGACCGAGCAAACGTCTGTGTTGGGGTGGGGGGAGAGAGGTGAGAATGACAGGCCCGCCAGTGTAATCGATTATCGAACGAAGTGTAACTTTTTTCAAAGAGAATTTTGTCGTCTTTTCGTTTTGTTTTAATTGGGCGGACGACTTGTGGCTTTGCCTTATGTCCTGAAGTGGAGTCTTGACTCCTCTCGACTTTGAATGCGGAGCCTTTGTTCTTTGGAAACTTTTTTTAATTATTTTGGTCCATGAAGATAGATCTTCATCTTCAGTCACAATTTTGTTTTCTTTCCTTTTCCTCTGTGGAAGTTGATGCCTGTTGCTTATTGCCCACCTCTGGAGTCTTTTCTTCTGTGAAAATGGTAATTTGTCGCTTTGTGTCTGTAGGACTCCGAGATCCGAGATTTTTTTTTCATTCCACAACTTTGTCATCGATTGTCGACCGTTTTCTTGACTCTGTGAAATGAAGTCCTTATATCTGATTTTAAAGTCCTTGTCTTGCTTACATCAGAGCATTTAATAAAACAAAGCCAAAAAGGAAGTGCAGACCTTAAATTCTCTCCGATTGGATTAAACTACTTCAACAGCATAGCCATCAGCATAAAATGATACTTAACAACATCCACTGCCTTGGTCAGTGATGCATTCGGCCTGCCACTCAGCACAACAAAAGCGGACACTAGTTTCCCTCTTCACACTCAGTCAGGAACTATGGAGAACTCCAGCCCAGTTGCTTTTCAAATTCGAATCACCCACCCCAGCCACCCCCAATGAATGGCTTCCATTAAAACAAAACCAACCCCCAACCATCGCTGACCGCCTTCTCTGTTATTATCTATTGCTATATTGATCGGTGGAGTATTCGGTTATCATTAGGAGTCCTTTCGTGTTCTGTTTACTCTCCACGCTGACTTTTGGGGTTGACGTTGCTTAATGCATAGAAAGTGGAATGAAATTCAAATAAATCTGTGCAGAGTGGTGAGTCCGCGTGGGGAATGCTCGCTGTTCGGAGTCGAGGAGGGTCGAAAGGATTGTTTCTCGTATCTGAATGTTGATTCAAGAATGAGCATGAAGTGACATAAATTATGGAAACACTGTGTGTGTGTGTGAAATTTATGAATTTAAATGCTTCCCTTATCCCCCTCAGCCCCGCCATCGTCTCATAAATTATGCAGACCTTAACTCGTAGCAGCACAGCATTTCATATTTGTTGCGAATTTTTGACGTTCAATGTGAACCCTGCACTGCACCGGTCTCTGGCAGCCGGTTACTTCAATTTGTTGAGATTCACATCATATAGCAGGTCTCTTGAATAATTTCGAATATCCCTTTTGAATGGAGCACAACCTCTGTCGGTGAAGAGCCTTTTGATTAGTTCCTGTTTCTGAGAGACACTCACTTGGTTGGGGTGAGAGGGCTGAATTCACTTTTAAAATTCATTTTGCGGCGAGTTTTCCCCTCGCAATGTATTCAAATGTATCTCCGGTCACGTTTTGAATTCGCTTTGAAACAAACCACGACCACGGTGACAAGCAAGTGAGTGCACATTTGTCGAAGCGAATGGCTTTTTTAATTCTCCGACCGTAGGGTGTCGCTGACGGCGACGGTCGTAGTGCCCACCGTCGTCGAAAACGCTGCCAACAAACCTGTCGACAAAATAATAGTTTTCCTACACGTTTTCGCACTTAATCCAGTTTAATGTCCACAAGCGTTAAGTGGCTTACTGGAAAGGCAACACCAGTCCGCTGGGCTCTGAGGGGGGGTGACGGAAAGTGGGTGAGCGAGTGAGTGACTGTTGGATGATACGATGACGACACCGAAACAACTTTGTTTACGTCTCATTACCAGGCAAAAGACGGAGGGAACTGATATGAAACACAGCAGAAGCACTGAACCCAATTTGCTGCATGACACACAGTCTCGCCTGTATGTTTGTGTGTGTGTGTGTGTTGTCATGGTAAAAATCCATAATTGAAACCACATTGATCCCTCAGCAACAATTAAGGCAAGTTTTCTCGTTTTATTTTTTGTGTGCTGTCAAGTGCGCCCGCCTTGAAGGGGAAGCCAGGTACCAGAATGACCAATAACTGCCCCTGGAAAAACCGCTTATAATTAGATCAAACGTGGTTTGCTTTCATTCGTTCATAATTGATGCTCACTCCGTCTCCGACGGGCTTCGTCTGCCTTCGTGATTCGATGCAAATACCACAACCCCTTTTGCCGCTTGCCTTCGTCCTCCGGGTGGGTGGTGTACGAAGCAGGTAAACATCGAGAGATGATTTTCTTAATGAGAAAACTTTTCTGCTTCACTTCCACTCATTGGTTTGCTTACTTGAGTTCGGTTCAGTCAAGCTTTCCGGGTGAATCCTTCGCTGGTTTGGGAAGAAAACTAAATTGTAGCATGTAACTGAAGATATATCCTCCCGCCGCCCCAAATGCAGAGCGTGTATACATTTCCACACCCAAAATTGCGATTTTGTTAAACTTACCAAAAATAAATAGCATGAACGTTTTTTTTTCTTGTCGTCGTAGAATGTCGATGATGTGATGCAAAGGATGTAGGTCTCGCAGGAGAGAATGGGGAAGATAGGTATCGTTGCATGAGTTCGAGAAATAGCTTCTCCCCGAGGGTGAATTCCTTGTGTGTGTGGAGGGGTGGGGGAGTAATTTGAAATCAATTTCAGAAGAATCAACATCGTCGACCTTCCGAGAGGATAGAAAAGCATAATAATCTTTGGTTGTGAAGGGCTCGATTCCCCTCAAGTCGAAGAGGAGTATGGCAAATGCGGGTAATTACTTAACATTCGCGATTTCTGTATTCAGTAATTCATTTCTTTTATTTGTATCTTCTGCTACAACGACTGGAGGATATGGTGTTTGTGGGAATCTGTTTAGGCTGCTGAAGCCAGAGGAGGGATGGCTTTTAAGGTATCATGTGTCAAAGAGGCGTATCTCTGTCTATTTTTGGCACGGGAAGACTGAATACCTTGTTTTGCAGATCGGATTCTAGCAGCAAGGAGGCCCTACTTTCGTTCCAAATTAGGCGGCAAGCAGCATCGGCAGAAAGTAAAGGACTTCTAACTTTTGCCAGTTGAAGGGAGATCGGTTAAATTGGCATTCATTTATTCGGTCCCCAATCAAAACTGACATATTTGTTGTTCAAACAAAATGGTTTCCTTTGCCACCAATTTCTCACTGTGGTAGTTAAGTTGACGGTTTAAGGATTCATCGTCTACTGAAACCATTGTTACAGTGCGAAAGAATCCTCTTCAAATCGCAGCTTGTCAAATGCTCGTCGTCCTGAATCAATTCACCTTGGAACTGAGGGTAAACGATGTGTGTTCGATGAATAAGTCGTGGAGCAGTTGGAAACTGCCTCTAATTTTTATTGAAAGATAATCATCCGCACTGATGTCCATTATTGGCAAAATGGAAATGTCAACAAACATCCAATGTTCGAAAGCATCCAATGCATTCTGATCCATATCCTTCGGGACTGACACTGTTCAGACCGTCATAATCAATGGCGCGCGACAAAAACTTGATGAATACTAACTTCTGGTGGACTATTCCATCCCAGGCGTCTAGTCATCGACACCAACTTGCCTTGCAGCCGTAATGACTTTGTCTCTTTACGTTCTTCTCCTTCTCGAACCTATAGGATTTTTTATCAGAGTGCCTTGAACCAAACTGCAACGTGCAGAGCCACAATTGAACCAGTTTTCCTTGGTATCCAAGAATTTCCGACTGTGTCTCCAAATGTTTGTTGCTATAAGTGCTGTCTCGTACGCGGCTTTGAAGTCGATAAAGAGATAGTGCGGGTCGACTTGAAAATAGTTGTATTTTTTCAAGAATTTGCTTCAGTGTGAAAATTTGATCTATTGCCAATTAGCCGATCGAAACTCGCTACACACAGTTGTATACGATTCCACAGTATAGTGTACCAGATTCTGCAAGCGAAGTTCAACGCGAAGAAGGATTAAGGTTCTAAACGAATAAAGAACCGTCCAAATGTCGAAAGTTGGCACAACCACATAAAATTTCGAATCCTACGCGAACGAATGTATTCGAGGGCGGTATTCAGGGAAATTTCGGTAAAAAAAAAATTCAAATAGTTCTACGCCTCTAAATATTCTACGCCATGCTTCCCAAGGGTGGTAACAGAATACCGGGATACCCTCGGCAAAACATTGCCACAGATAAGTGGACCAGCAATCGCCGTGTTTAGAAGCAAAGAGGTCTATGTAGTAAAGCCCCAAAATACTGTGATTATTAAGGTGGCAAGAGTGACCGTTTTTTTTTTTTCAAAAAATTTCCAATACCATCCCAGTTTACCTAGTTGTAAATCAATCTGTCGAAGAATGTTCCCCAAAAAAACAAGTTCTTGAATTCCAACGTAATACCCTGTCGTAGAAAAAATGTCGACGACCGCCCCCTCTCTAAAATTCTCATTCCGACGCAGGAAGGAAGAATTAAGTTTCGTTTCATACACCAACTACTGTAATGGCTATCATAACTTTTTGGCGTTGTTTCACTCTCTGTTGTTGCTATTTTTGCTAACCCTTGTGCCTTCTTACAAGTCTGCCTGCCCATCGTCATCCCAGCAAAGGATGACTTCATCGTTTCCGTTGCAAAGCAAGTGAAGAACAAAAAAAAAGCGAAAACGTGAACGCCAAACGAAATCATTTTTATGCTTCAAACTTTCATATTTCATTCTTCCTCTTTCTAAATCTCCTCAGTGTTTATCTGCCCTCCCGTGGTTTTTCTGCTTTTTGTTTGTCCCGCTCTCCCAGCGAAAGAATTAAAGATGAAATATAAAAATTTAACTCTTCCGATTTAGCGGGGTGGCAAAAGTTTTCCCAAAGTCTAGACACATTCCCTTCGCACACATAGTAGAGGAAGAGGAAACAAGAATACCAATCACATCCTTTGAAGAAAGCTTGTGCTCCACTGCCACAACGGGCATACAAAAGCGGTCGGGGGTGAAAACGGAAAAATGAAGAAGCGAAATGGGAATGCCTTTATTAAATGAAATCGCTCTTAAAGAGGAGCACCATCAGCAGTCAGCAGCATCAGAGCAGAAACGAAGAAGAAGAATCCACTCGAAGAAAACACACAGAAATCGCAAGTGTCGATGTGGTTGCTGCTTTGAGGAGAGCTTATGTTTTCTAATTTCCTTCTCCTCCTCGCCTCGGTACGCTACGCTCTCTGCGGTGGCAGCGAATTTAAATTCAAGAGGAAGTTGATTTTCAAAGGACTACAGATATGATGATGTCTTCTCTTGTCGCAAAGGCAACAGCAACGCAAAGTACCAGCGCCAAGATGAAACACATTTGAATGTTTCTCTTGCTTGGCACGAAACATGAGGCATTTCCATACTATAACGCTGAGCCCTCGGTGGCACTTAAAATGTTGCCTCATGCTGAGAGTCATTTCCATATGTGTGCACCTCCCTCCCCACGTCGTTCTCTTCGGTGTATACACCACTGTGGCTGGTATACTTTCGACGTGAACTCTGCGAACAAATGTGTATCACACTTCTGTGCCCCTGTGTCTGCTCTATCATCGAAGGCCAATGGAATGGTAAATCACTGCCTGTGATTAGCCAGTGACTGGCGAACGGACATGTTTTGCATGTGATCATAAGCATTTCAATTAATTCCAGTTTCTCGTGGTCGCACCGAAAAACCGAATCTGTTGTGAACAAGCGACTGAAATTAAAAATCCCTTCAACGTCGCATGCAAGTGACATGGAAGAAGATTAATTTAGTCCTTCCCTGCAATGCCAGCTTCTTTACTGCTCGTACACACATATCCCGCAGGGCCATCCCGTGCACACGCACTCCGGGGATTAGAAACTTCGTGTGATATGCGTAGAGCTTGCCAGCAGCGCGAGAAATGTCACTCAGCAAGCACCAGTTCACTGTCACCATTGTGTGTATCAATATGTATCGTGTGTCTCCCTCGCCAATAATCCGGTAAATTGGAGAGAAGAATGACCGCATTCATTTGCCGTCGTTCTTCTCGTCTGTTGTGTTTGACTTTAATTGTTCTTCAGGCGAGCTCTTTGCTGCTGCTAGGGGCGCAGAAAATCGATGTCGCAATAAACTGATTTCGATCAACAGCAGACGATGGATAAAAGACGTGTAGAGGGAGGTTGACGAGAACGTGAACGTAAGATAAAAAGTCAATATTTCCCGGACGCTACACATTTAATTTTGCAGATATGTATGTACATACTAGAAAAAACTTGATAGATCTTCTGCTTGTTGGCCCAAAGTGCGCCCTTGTGAACTCACCCGTCATCTAACATTCGTAATGCTGGGTGGCTTGTCATTGATAAAACATAACCTACGTCCATAAAAAACGGTAACAGCTTTCATTTTGCTGATAACCTCCAATTCATTTTCAGTAAATAAGCCAAGGCAATGTTCGTTCACATACCCCCACATGTCATAATAGAACCACAGACTCTCAGGGCCCAGCATGAACGCGTTAGCAGCGTTGAGGACCAAGCAAAGAAAGGAATCACAAAGGCAAGAGAAAGAAGAGGAATATCCTTTAAATATTTGAACAATAGCTATCTGTAGTACAAGCTGTTTCTAAATGTGTGTCAAGATTAATTTCGTTTCTCATTTGTTCTTTATTTTTATTTTTTTGTTTGTCATCTCGACAAGGTATCGCACACTGCCGACTGACTCTGCGCATACATAAGCGAACATAAAAAAAATAAAAACTCGAGCACAAGAAGTAAAATGAAACGACAACGACGAAGCGAAAGAAAAAAAAACAGGACAAATGGGAATTTAGCCCGCCCGTCCGCCCGCTGTAAAGCTGAAGAAAACATAAATAAATATTTCAACAACCTCACTTGTACACACAACTATCCATCGCTACTGCTCCCGCCTCCTGGAGCAGACGAAAAAGGCAAGAGGCGAGGAAAACGGTGAAGAGTATTATTATAATCAACTTAAAAAGTGATGTTTATTCATCCATAGCCGCTGCTCCACCTTGCCTACACTCATACACAGAGAGAAGTTTTTTTTTTTTTGCTCTAGCAGGCACAGCAACTACGTCCGCCTAATGGCTCTATGTCGTTCGCAACTCTGAACAACCAGCAGTCATCCATCCAACAGAAGTTTCCTTTCCTTTCGTGACGTACTCGCTTGGAGACAATTTTCTTCACAGTATTTTATCTTTATAAGCGATTTAACTCGGAAGAACGAACGTAATCAGAAGTTATTGAGATGTTTTGTCGTCATTCCCCTCCCTCCCCCCATCTTCATAGCTTTCAGCTCACATCAACGCCCGATCTAGAGGTGTTGTTTCTCTTTCACTTTTCGCCCAGTTACAGTATACAATTGTTCTGTGCTCTTCTTCCCTTTCGGTTGGATTACTCGTCGAGAGCAAACAGTGTGCACAGGTGACAAACAAGTGGTGTGTAGTAGTAGTCTGCGAAGCACACATGAGTCTTCCTTTCCCAGGGGAGAGTCGTTTTGATAGGACAGAGTAATTTATTATCATACGCACGCTCATTCCCGGAATTTCGATTCTAACACGGTACATTTTATTTATTTTGCAGATACACAGAAGGAGCGCAAGTACGCAGCATCACAGAGGAGGCAAAGGATAATCTTAAAAGCAGTATACGGACAAACAAAAGTCTCCCACACACGTATTCAATTAAATTAAAAAAACAGTGCCGTCGGCGACGGCAGCGTATGTGCGGTGTCTGCCTTTAAATGGCCGACACGGGACAGTCCGCCATTGCAGCTGGCGATTGTCGAGGAGCCCTGATGATGGAAGTTGCAGCAGAAAGTACGACCGCATTGGCCGACGCCACTGAACAATGTGAAGTGTCATCGACCACAGACGGGTTGGAGATGCCAGCCCCAAACATAAGTAGCAGCACCCCCACGGGCGGTGGAAACGGCAACAAGAAGCAGACAGTAACAGCAACAACCCCTCAAATGGCACGTGTTGCGGGAGTCGGTAAAATCCACCAGTTCCGCGCACCGCAGCAATGTGTGCAGCCGAAGAAGAAGCTGTGGAACAAGCGCCAGAAGTGCCATCACCACCTGAAGTATCACGCTCAACAATTGCAACAACAGCAACTGCACCACCAGCAGCAGCAGCCACAAACAACAGCCAGTAAGGCGGATCTTGAGAACATACAGAATATTAAAAATCAGATAGGGCACCATAGACTGGCTGTGGGGGTGTGCGCCGCCTGTGGCATAGAGGCCGGCAACAATAATAGTCAGCAGGTGAAGAATCCCAAGCAGCAGGGGTACAAGAAGATGCTCGCACACCGCTCATGCAACGGAGGTGGTGGGGTATGCAGCGCATGCAATGGCGTGGGCGGCAGTGTGAACGGGGCGCCCCCGCTAGCCCACCACTCCGTCTTCTGCTCGCGGACCAAGTTTTTCCTCCCCGACAAGAGGCCCCGCAAAGAGGTCATCATCCCGCCAACGAAATTTCTCCTTGGCGGCAACATCTCTGACCCACTGAACCTGAACAGTCTGCAGAACGAGGCGAATTCGTCGAATAACAACACTCCGGCGACCACTCCCCGACAGTCGCCCATAACAACACCGCCGAAAGTCGAGGTAATCATCCCGCCGAACATCCATGACCCCCTGCATCTGCTTGACCCCGTCGACACAATGGAATATGAGAAACAGCTGACGTCACCGATGAAACGGAAGTCAAAGTCGTCGAAATCTAAACATCGGCATCGGAAGAAGAAACCAAAACGTAGACGCTTTGAGTCGGTGAATTCAACCATCGACGACAGCGACATGGAACGGGGCATCCAAATTAACAGCACAATGTCGACTGACTTGGGAAGCACGTCGCTCACGTCGGACAGCTATCTGTCAGACGCTCCACATAATCCCTCTGCTGAATTCGACAATGGCACCGGAGCAAGCAATGAAAAGAGCTGCTCCGAGAGCGTAGAAGAAAAAGCTCTCGACGGCGCTGTGTGTGTTGGTGTCGCACATGCGACCCGTGCAGAGAAACCCACTGCCAGCGCAAGTGGTGGTAGTGTTAGTGGAAAAGTGTTGCCAAACTTGTTACCACCTACTACTTGCGGTGCTGCCGAAACAGACGACCACAAGAGTCATAGCAACAGCTCCGCGACTGCAACTAGTGACCGTGAAAGTGTGAAGAAGGATTTGAAGCTGGATTTGAGTGGGTTGGCGGAGCTGCAGCACCACCACCACCAGCATCAGCACAATAACTCATCGATGGGAGGCAGCGGCGGCGGCAGTATTGGCAGCTGCGGCGGCCGCAAGCGAAAGGTCAGCGAGGGAGCCTGCTCTACAAAGAATAAGGTAAGTTCGCATTGGTGTGTGTTTGTGTGAGCGCAAGAGTGATATTGCGCGCAAATTAATTTAACTATTGCTTTGATGTGGAACAATATAAAGTGCGAACGAAAGCCAGCGGAGGCCATTTGATGACGAGAAGGGACAGAATTGTTAATTAAATCAAGAACGCACGACCATCGCCACCGATCCGGCAATAAGAGAAACTGGACGCTTAATTAAAAATTATAAGCTCACAGCACGCGGAGTTTGTGAATAAGCCAATTAGTTGGTTGAGAGGGGGAGGGGGAGGGGTTGAATGGGCCGATGAAAAGTAGACCATGTTGGAGATCGCACCGTGATGAGTTTTTTGATTTGATTAAGCGCCGAGCGGTGCATGATTGTTTGTCCTTTAAATTTGACATGAACACAACCGATGAAATTTGTTTTCTGTTTTTTTTAGTTTCGCCGCATGGATTCCATGGATAAAATAGTAAGTCCAGTTGTTCCACAGCCTGGAGCATGGAAGCGACCACCGCGACTGGTGCCTACCGGTGCGAGGAAAGCATCGCGTCATCGTTCAACATCTGTAAGTGAAACAGAGCTTCTCAGTCCAGCTGATGATTCGAGAACAATAACAGACAGTGAGTAGAAAAAATTAAACACAAACATTGACAACATACTTGATTTTCTTTTTTTCCTCCTGATTTCATAGCCGATAGCATACGTGCCGACACACCCGACATTGATTCGGTGTCCAAGCACATGGACACAGCGTCCGTGTGCAGTCCCTTGAGCACTGCCTCGGTCAATACGATCGACAATACCTCTATCAATGAGAAAATCAGCACAACTGCTGCTCTTGAGAGTGATGAACACATTGCCGCCACCACCACCACCACCACCATAACGGCAGCAGCCGGTGGCAAAAAAATGCCAAAATTCCGCTCAGAAGGTGCGAAATATCAATACGGCAACTACGATCGCTACTCCGGCTATCGGCACCTGAACGAATTCATGGATGTTCGCCTGCAGGTGTTTCAGCGAAACGCGGAACTCTTCCGGGGGAAGGACGTGCTGGATATTGGTTGTAATGTGGGTCACATGACTATTACTGTTGCAAGAAATTTAGCACCCAAATCAATTTTAGGAATTGATATCGATAAGAATCTAATTGCCAGAGCAAGAAAGAATCTATCGATGTACGTGCGAATACCGAAAACTGCACAGCCGTTGCTGGAAAAAGACAAGGACGGGCAAGAAGCCGATGATTTACAAGAGCAACAAGGTGGCACCGAAAAGGAGCTGAAGCAACAGAATAACGCAACAGCGATGAAGAGCCAAAACAACCACAGACGACGAAGAAACCATCAGCTGCGCAACCATCAACAACAGCAACACAATTTTCATCACCATCACCACTACCATGGTCACCATCACTTTCATCATGGCCTTGTGGCCCATCATTATCCACATCATAACGTTGAGCCTCAGAACCTGTTCCCCGTCTCATTTCCCCTAACGTACGGGGGCATTCCGGAGGTGAACAGACAGCTTCAGTCAGAGGTCGAGTCGTCCTCGTCCAACCTGACGTGCGCCGAGTTCCCTAAGAATGTGTTCTTTCGCCAGACGAATTACGTGCTCAAAGACGAGGCGCTCCTCAATAACGACACACAACAGTATGACCTGATCGTGTGTCTTTCGGTGACTAAATGGATTCACTTAAATTTCGGTGATAATGGCCTGAAGATGGCGTTCAAGAGGATGTTCAACCAGCTGCGACCAGGTGGGAAGCTGATCCTCGAGGCGCAGAATTGGGCCAGCTACAAGAAAAAAAAGAATCTCACTGTAAGTACACACAGGCCGCCAGGCAAGATCTTGACCTTTTACCAATGCTTGTAACATTTCAGGAGACCATCTACAACAACTACAGGAATATTGAATTCTTCCCCAACAAATTTCATGAGTACTTGCTAAGCAACGAGGTGGGATTCAGTCACTGCTACACTCTGGGAGTGCCTAGACATATGAGCAAAGGCTTCTGTCGCCCAATTCAAGTAAGTTTTGTCGAATATCTTCAAAAGGTTATTTCTTAAACTGTTATTTTGCAGTTGTATGCCAAGGGTGATTTTACACCGAATCACGTGCGCTGGAGCGACGCCTACCACCCGCAGACACCATACGAGGCTTATCGCGGCATCTACGCGACCATGCCGCGGCAACCGCATCCAGTGCCAAGCGCCTACGACACGCCCTGCGGTGGCAATTCCGGGTCGTACAGCTGCCGGCAAACACCGATGCATCAGCCCACCTCACAGTACTACAATCCCTTGGAGACGGACAGCTATCTACCCAGCTATGACATAGAAGTACTGAATCAGCTCTACGTGTTTGCTTCACCGCTCTATCAGACAGTCTGGTCACCACCGGCCAGCATGCGCAACTCATCCTCCCACACACCGCTCTTCGGCAGTGTGCGCGATATCGAAAACGAGGAGGGCGGTGGTGGTGCAAGTTTCCACCGGCACGTGTACCCGCCAAACGATGAGATATCATCGCCCAATGCGAACGGCGCCTTCAACAGCATCCGCGATGCCGACACGGATGACTCCCAAACGCATTCCGTAGTCCGACATGTCTACGCAAACTGCGAGAGCTCTTCGTCCCCTCACATCAACGACTCGGAAACGCAGGACGGCTACGAGCAGAACGGCTGCGGTGACTCCAATGAGTCCTAATTCATCTCATCAAGAGCAAGCAGTATAATCACGATTGTACTACGCTGTCTGTACATACTATATATTTGGAGAGTGTAACTATGTAGATTCCCGAGAACCTGTCTTTACACAAACACATTTATATACACCAACATGCCCACGCATTCATTTATAAATATGCATAGTAAAGTATAGGAGCTAGAGACATTAAGAGATCCTCAAAAACAACAACAAAAATAAGAGAAGTAGAAAACAAAACATTTTTTAAATTAAATCTGTGATTTGAATTTATGAAACGGTAAAATTAAACAAACTAAACAAACAAACAAAAAAATTGTAAAAAGTTTAAACAAAAAAATGGGAAAACATAAAAGCTGGCTGGAGATCTGCAAAATGCGAAGATCGTTGTATCTAGATATACGCAATAAAGTTGAATGAAATGCAACAAAAATTTTTATTTAAAATAAAACAAATGAATTATAATCCAAAATATTTAACAAGTGTGTGTTAATTTGTGGGAGTTCTGAAGTGACGGCGGGTGTGTGTGTTATTTCCTTTCAACATATTGCGCAATGGGCAACATCCAGTCAGACACAAACAATTTTACTGCCTATCTAACTGGAGAGAATGGGTAAGAAGTAGAAGTGCGTCCTTATTCGAAGTAAACTGTAATGACTTGCGCCGAGTAAAGTCCTTAGATTATCAAATAAATTACCACCTGAACAACTTTGGTGTGCGTAATGTACATACGGAGCCAATAATATGAAATACCATCCAAATCTTTCGGTAAAGATGTTCATGCGTTGGTCTAAAGGAGTGTGTCATTTTGGAGTTAAGATTCAAAAGGAGACATCCTTGACAAAATTTAAGTGATAAGTACCGAAACGATGACTGAAGACTTTCCTTCTTCAATACTCCGCAAATCCATAGAAATTAGAAACCACACCTTGCACTTATTTCCCTTTCCCTCTCCTCTCCGTCAAAATTAGCACCAAGCCCTTGTTTGCTTTTACACTTGTGACATCACGTGCGACTGAAGCACGCTGCTCGCCGTCTGCTCTCAAGCAACATATTTCAAGATCAAACAAGTTTCCGGATATGTTGATATAATCAGCTAATCACACCCCGAAACGAAAATATGACATTTTCACTGAAATACCAGGCAAGCAGAAATTTTAGTTGGTACCTGTTCTCATTCTCTGCCCTTTCCCAAGCTTTGTCTCTTTATATCTCGCAAATGGTAAGTCGCTTGGCGAAAGTGAAAAGAGCAATTTTTCAGTTTAGGATGTGACGAGATTAATGGGAATGGGCTGGAGAAAAAGTGTTTGCAGGTTTACCGTTATTTTGAATGTAAAATGATGTATAATGTGAAAAAAAAAACAGAAAAATTGAAGCTTTGAAATTAATTTTTTTATTATCGGTACACTTTCTGTTGCAGCTGCTGTAGTCTCTTCACTCAGTGCTGGATGTGGTTTAACCGACTGAGTATTATGTACAGCGGACTGTTAATGTAATTGGCAAGTAATTTCAGTTTGTCGAACATGCGAAAAACATTTCTCAAGGAAGACCGATATTCGTAATACAGCTAAATAATTTTGAGACCCTGTTGCGGTGCGTCTTTTCCATGATGACTTGCCAAATGACACTGAACAAGAATGACAGTTTGATGGGAGCCACGCTTGATCTTTCAAAAAAGGCCCTTTTGAAAATTCAATTCCACGATAAATCATCCGATACTTTTAAAAGATTAAGACTTGTGTCCTTCCTGCAAGTTAATATATGTCAGAAAAGGACGGAGTATGGTTAAATCATATTCTCCTGTTCTTTACTTTCACCAAAGTCTTGGAAGTCCTTCCTTACTGAACTTAACTACCTTAAGAAGACAATACAAAAGACGTACGATGTTTTTAATATTACTTTATTCATCTTTGTAACATTACAACTAAATCGAAACTCAACGGAGAATTGCGATGGCAATTCAATCATTTGAGATATAATACTAATCACAGGTCGCTCTTATAATTATTCGGGCTTACTTCTAAATAAATACAAAAGCGGTCGATGTGTAAGCAATGTAGTGATGTGAGAGAAAGAATGTAACCATTCGTTGTTGCCCCACCTGGAAAGAGAATATGCAACGATTAGGAAAACCTTGTCAGACATGAATAAATAAGTATTGATTTAAGTGCATCAGTAGGACCTATTGGATAGTTGTTGCGGTATGTATCATGCTACATTCTCAATTTATCCTCTTTGTCATCATGAAAGCATTTTAAGAAGCCTCCTCGCTAGCGTTGCCAAGACAATCACAACGTTTGCAAAGGATTGGATTTGGAATGTTTATCTTACCTTGATCTATGCTACTTTGCTGTCAGATGCCTCAATTTTGTTCAATTCCTGCAAGAGAAGAAAGACATCTGTTAAAAGGCGTTGGTGATAGAGAGATAATGCAAAACTGGATTAATTTGTAGTCAGTAGGACCTATTGGAAAGTTGTTGCGGTTGTGCATCATGCTGCACTTATCAAATATCCAAGTTCTCATCACAAAATTGAAGAAGCTCATTATCTCTTGTTGAAACGGAAAAGATTCGCAACAAGGGATAGGAGCGGTATACAAACAGAGAGGAGGAGGGAGGCTGGACATACCTTTTCAGCAGTTTCTTCTGCGAAGTGCCAACTGTTTCGATAATATAAAGTTTAAAAGTGGCAACAGTCATCTAAAACGAAACAAAAAATTAAGAAAATTTAGTAAGAATGAAACCCTGGTTTCGAATGAAATGAATGGAACTGGAGAAAATATCAGCAAGACCAATCAATTCGCATTCAGTCATTTCCTTATCAGATAGGGGCGAAAGTTAAACTTCATCATAAAATGAAAAAAACAAAATCATAATTTGTGTACACCTAATAATGATTATAAGTGACGAAATGATCTACACACCTTCGCTCAACGTGGCGGTTGTCAACCAAGTGTGATTCCTATTGACAGAGGTCTGCTTCACTGTGTCACGCACTGAAATGAAATACAAAGAAGTGGATTAGCTACAGATTGTTAAATATTCGAAACGTTGTTTGATGTGGAAAATTAAATGTTCAGTAAGACCAATCAATTCGCATTCAATCATGAAATTTTCAGATAGGGGCGAAAGTAAGATTTCATCATACAAAGATATTAGCCTGTTTCTTTAATCTCATTTATAGTTGTCATTCTTACCTTCATAGACACCAAAGCAAGTGCCCTCCACTCGGGTCAACATCCGAACATAGTCCTGCATGTAACATGCTGCAAAACACTTAGCTTGATGGTGTAGGTTGCGCTATCGACAGCAGTTCTATACCCTTCTGCAATTAAAAAGAGAATAAGAGTTAAGACTTTTGACTAGGAATACATGCAATTTGTTTTTATTCAAAGAAATTTCAGTAAGACCAATCAATTCGCAATCAATCATGAAGTTTTCAGATAGGGGCGAAAGTTAGGTGTCATCATGAAAAAAATGCATCGAACTCTGTGTAGAATTCAACGTACCTTGATCTTTACCTGCACGCTGGTGGCAAGTGGTCTGCACAACACCATTCCGCCCTGAAAACAAAATAAAAAGACAAATGAAATACAGAAATAAATGAATGTTGCATAATATTACCTCTTCCAGCATCTCAACTGCCATCACCTATCCGCCAAAGAAATCCAAATAAATGAAAACGAGCCGGTTCTCAAGCTTAATCGTTGTATGCAATACATTTGTATCTCAAATTGGTATTACAAAAACGATGCAGCTCAATCACTAGCCCCTCCAATTTGTTTTTATTTCTAAACAATTTGTATATAAATTTTCTTATATTTACAAGAATCATGAAAATACACAAGTTGTACAATTCAATCATATATTCAGCTCACATCCATCGCGTGCCTCGGGATGTTGCAGACTGTCTTAAATGACTAAAAACTTACTCCTAATCATCTTTCCACAAATAAGTAGAAACCAAACACTTTAGAACGCGGTACTTGTAGGAAAAAACTTAAACGTTTCTCACTTAGCTTAAAGTAGGTACATCCAAGGGATTGACAACTGGTGAGCTCCCTTGACGGTTGAATACCAGTTTAGACTGATTACGCAACACATCATCATCAGTTCAGCATAGGTAGAGTTAATATTTGTAAAAATGAAAATGCATTGGTACGCAATTTCCCAGCCCTGAGTGGAGCTAGAGGACTCAGTCGACCAGAGTCTACTCGTCTTCTGCCTTCTCTCGGTCTTTGTCTTTCTTCTTCTTCTTTTTCTTTTCTTTCTTCTCGCCGCCATCTTCATCTTCTTGTGTAGTTGGCACCTCACTTGTGCCAGTCTCGGCCTCTTCGGGCGCCTCCTTGTCGGACTTGTGTTTCTTCTTCTTTTTCTTTTCCGATTTGTTCAGTTCCTCCGCGGGATCAACAGGTGCTGTGTCCTCCATGCTGTTGGTACTGAGTTTGCGCTGCAATGACAATAGAATGAGGTTCAGTCGAGTGTTACAGGGTGAGAAGAAATGTTTGGTGTGTACTGGGGTTTCAGCAAGACCAATCAAATTCGCAATCAATCATGGACATCAGATAGGGGCGAAAGTAAATGCTCATCACAAAATTTAAGACAACTCCAAACCGGTTGCTTTCAGGAAACTCACCTTCTTTGTTGCCTCATCTGTGCCGTTTGTGGTTTTCTTGGCATTGTAGTCCACGAAGCCAGTCAACCAGTCCTTGGGGGTGTTCTCGTTGGGCCGACCGTACTTGTCCAGCTTGCCGGACGCAATGAGGGCCTTCTTGGCAGACGCCTTGGGGCCCAATCCCCACTTTCGTGGGTATGTGTCTCGCTCCATGATGACACGCTTGATCTTAGCCACGACACCGTGGTCACAAGACGCCATGGTGCCTGTAGTCATCTGCGCAATGGCCAGACAGATTGCTTCGCCCTTTGTTGTCACAATCACGATTTCCTGATCGATCTCAATGCCATCTTCGTAACGCAGAACGCCAGGCAACATGATCTTGGCACCGTAGCAAACAGCATTCACCTGTGAAACATGAGTTAGTGGCTGTGAGCTAGAGCAGGAGACACAATCTTGCTTACGGAACTATCCTTCATGATTATCCTCTTGTGGTTAATTAGAAGACCTTCGAGAGGCTTCACCACTCGCCTCAACATGGATTCATCCTTGTGGTTTTCATACATGTACTGAGCATCAAGAACATCGTGCATTGTTACCATGCCATCGCGTTCGGACTGGATGCCCGATCGCACACGACGCAGCTCCACCATTTGCCCGCCGACACCAAGCACCAGGCCCAAGTGCACGCACATTGTACGAATGTACGAACCAGCCTCGCAGCTAACCCAAAAAACACCTTTAACGTGAGTTCACAACATCCAACAAGGGTTTACAGAAATCGGGGGAGAAACAAAAAGAAACAGAAAACAGGCTCAGTTGATGCTCGTGCTGCTCTAGCATTTTTCGCAGACGGGCAATAGTAGTCTGATTTGCCGTCAGCTGCATGAAATGCGTTCGTAAACATGTGAAACGTTTGATGACTTACCCATATTGCGACTCTCATCGTAGTCCAGGAGTTTGCTGTCGTACACAGTTCGCACACGTAGCTGACGCTTCACGGCGGAGATGAGCGGAGGTCGTTGGAAGAGCGCTCCGCGCAGTTTCTCCAAACCTTGCACCACTTTGGACACCGACTCGACGGGGGCGTGCAATTTGAACACAGCAACGTACTCCTTTCCCGCACTCTGCTGCGATTTGACCAAGCGGGTGGCCCGGTCTATGCAGACAATCAGGCATCCTGAAATTAGACACAACAGACAGATTCGTTATTGGCGTGAACATGTGGTGATTTCAGTGCTGCCGCGCAAGGCTGACATATTAATAATACACCTACGCGCGGACATTATGTTTATGACCGTGGAACGGGTGGCATTAAGAAAAGTAAAAATATTCTTTTTATCAAGAATAAAGACGTTTTTTTATTATTTCCGTCATATCAGCCAATTTTCGCGGCATGCGCGAGTGTTTCTGAAATTTTCTTTGTGGGAAAATCATGGACGATCAACCAACATACACACGTCAGAGCATGATGTTCCCAGTAATAGTCACAACCTCAAGTTGGTGTTCTCAAAGGCTGTCGGCTTATACACTGGGGTGCGCTTAGAGGATGCCCACATGTTTTCTTTTGATTGTATCTGAATTTTTCTTTGTAGGATGGTCGCGAAAGAACCATCCTACATACACACATCAGAAACTGATGTTCCCACTCATAGTCACAATCTCGAGACTGATTTCTCTAAGACTGCCGGCTTATGTCGTGGGGTATGACGACGCATAAACAAAACCGGAAATCGATTGCGGAAACTCACCTGTGACCTTGGGATCAAGCGTGCCCGAATGACCAGTCTTCTCAACCTTCAAAATCTTCTTGATCCAAGCAACCACCTCGTGAGAACTCGGATTCGATGGTTTGTCCAAATTAATGAAGCCAGACTTCAAGTATTCACTGATATTTCGGTTCAAGGGACTCGCACCGTATGGCAGAGGAGTGTAGTGATTTGTACGCACATTCAAGCGGTCGAAGTTCTTCAGCAGCAATGGCCATTCGGATGTGTCGAGTTTGGCGATTTTTTCTGAGGATTTGATTTGGAACTCGCCCGATTTCTGAATGCTTCCCAGGTCGTCCAAATCGATGGGTTCCTCCTTAATTTTCTTCTTTTTCTTTTCTTTCTTGATTTCTGAAAAATTGAGAGAAATAACAAGTGCTACAGTGCGAAACGATTGGTTTGGGAATAAATGCAAAGTAAAAGCAGCAATGCACTGAATTGATGTTGAAAAGAGGCACAATTGTGGCTAAATCAGTTATAAATAATTATTTACCAATATCTTCCATTTTTAAGATTCAAATGTACGCTTAAACACGCGGTGCTACCTAACACGTCCGACAGAAAGAACGAGGTTATGGAAAAGAAAGACCGCATTACCTATCTGACATGACAAGAGTAAACACGTGCTGTCATCAGGGGCGACCTCTAGCGATGGCTAGTGAAGGGACTAGTGTTAAATGACGTTGTGGGAAGTTTTCTCTTCGACCAGTGGAACTTTTTCAACTTGCTAAGGACTTTTAAGGTAGCAATTTGGTAAAATATGTATTGGAAAGGAAAAGGCAATTTTTTTAAAAATAAACTATTTATTTTACCCGCAAACGCAACAATAAAATCAGCAACCACAAACATAACACACTCAAAATATTTAATTTATAAAGAAACACTAACAACAATATGAATTTCACTTTTCCTTAAAAAATGATTCTATGTTGAAATTATTTCCCCTTCGCATAACTCATCAACAACTCAAGATTAGACTGCAATAATTTAATTTGACTAAATGTTTCCCCATCAATTCTGTGCACAAGGTCGGGATCCACACTCCGCAATTTCTTCGGTCGTAGTGAAATGACTCCATCTTTGATGGGAATGTTTACATTCGCAAACGTCTCTGGAACTCTTTGGGAGAAATTTCAATTAACTCTGAATTCAGTGTCTTCAGAAGGAATTTACTTACATTTGAGCAACGACAGGACTGCCAGTCACCGAAACCACGAGCTCTCCGGGTTTCGGCCACCTTAGCAGTGCTGTTGGACTATTTGGAAGCTCCTTAAGTTTCTGCATACTTCGATCAGCACTGAATGCCTTTTGTCTCTTTAACATAGTGACTCGCGCTGGTTGTCTGGATATATGTTCAGATCCGCCTGTTGGCGGTGACTTGGAGTGAATGATGTTACCACTCGCTGAACGACTCCGACGACGTCGACTAGCTCTAGCTGAACTCAGGGGCCCAACATTACGTTGTGTTTTTGCAAAGTAACGGGAGCGAGAGACATTCAACAAATTCGAATTTTTACCGCTTCCTCGACTGTCCTCTGTAAGATAACCTTTAAGGAAATGGCTGCTTAATGGAAAAACAATGCGCTGATGAATAGCACACCTTCGTCATCCTTTAAACGTTTCAAAACAGGAATTTGTTTCCTCCTAGTCGTCTCAATCCTTGATGCTGTGCTTTCGACATCGGAAAAAGTACGAGCCCCCTGACATATGTATGTATCAATGAAAAAACAGTTATGGAATGCTTCCCTTCTGACAGAAAACTTACCAATTTCCTCAGCTCACCCATTTTCATGGCCAGCAGCTTTTGCGGAATCCGTGTCTTAAGCAAATTAATCTCCATGTCAATCTCCTGTATATCTTGTTTGAATTTCAAATCCAAGCCATTGATGCATTGTTGCAATTGGGAGTCGTATTCCTTAATCACTTGTTGCCGGAATGCTGCTAGGCGGTTGCGCGTAGTTTTTCCTATAATTTTTGTACGCGGCATAATTGAACTCAGAGAACTTCTTCCTTAGGTACTTGAAGTTGAATATGAAATAGAGCACAACAATTAGGTATATACAATTTTTCACAAATCTTGAAACCATTTAATCGAATTGTTCATTGATATACGGACCTTAACGGAATATACAGGTTACCCCAACTGTTAGGAAGAAAAATATACTAAGCTAGTAGTCTGAAACGCATTTAATCCCACTATTCACTGCGCAACATATGATGTAACTTCAGCATAACAAAATTGAACGAAGCGAACTGGTATAACATCTGTTCCTAATGAAGAATGAAAAACAAAACAAAAAATTCCCTCCATTTTCATTGGCTGCCCTGATCTCATCAAAGAAATGCCAAATTCACTCAGTGCAGCCAAAATTGCGGGAATCGAAAAATACGGGCTGTAACTGATTTCAATTACAAAAAGAAAAAAAATCAACTTTTCTGTTTCTTTCATAAAATCTGAATAAACGCCGTTCTATATAAACAAGACTGCCGATTGTAGCTGGTTCATCAACTTTGATTCTAAATAATTGTGACAATGCCGCGGACAAAAGTCTCAAAGAACTCCAAGCGCAACAGAGATGCCGCCATTCGAGAGGAAAAAATTCGTGAATTTGACTCGATTGTGGAGCAATCAATCAACGCCCTGGACATAAAGATAAAACAGGATATATTCGAGATCGAATCAGAGATAAGCATGATGAAGGAGAGAATAATGCAGAGGGTCCTATCAATGACGATCGCTGAGCTACGCAACTTGGTAAGTATGCTGTATCCTTTTTGTCATCAACAGCTATTTTGAATGTGTTATGTGTGTTTCAGAATGTTGCTAAGTTTTCTGAAGTTCAACCGGCTGCTACCTATACCCAACTACACAATACGGATAGCCAGACTTCGCTGCAGAATCAATCCTGCTTGCGAACAGTGAAGAAATCAAATGACGAAGGTAAACATTTGCTCTTTATTTCATTTTGCTTCAATCCACCCAAACGATCATTACATACGATTCATGATGCACTTAGCTTACACTTCTAATTCCTCTTAACGTGCTTTTTCCCCTTTTATGTTTGGTGGTGATGGTATGGTTGGTTGGGTTCGCTCCTCGTACATTCCTCTCTCATTTATCATTCTCATGGCCGTTTGAATGGAAAAATACAAAAGGCTACCTTACAGAGGATAGCACATACAGCGCCAGTGGTATGACTCAGCTGAATCTTTCAAACTTAAGAGGATTGCAAAACACTGGACGAGTTCCCGGTCCCCTTAGCTCGGCTAAGGCGCGGAGACCTCGTCGCAGTCAATCGGCAAACGGGTATCCCGGCTCTGCATTAAAACCTAAACCATCAGCAAATCACACTTCTACTGCAAATAGTGATCGCATGTCGAGGTCGAAAATGCGCACACCGATGGTGTCAAGGCAAAAAGCTGTCAGTGCTGATCGCACACCAATCAAAAGGACTCTGCCATCCAGCCCAACAGCTCTGTTGAGATGGCCAAAACCAGGTGAAATGGTCATTTCAATGACTGGTACTCCAGTTGTTTCTCATGTGTAAGTTGCAGGAGCATACCAGAGATCGTGTCTTAGTGATTAATCTTTTCATAGGATGCCAGAGCAGTATGCAAATGTAAACATCCCCATCAGAGACGGCGTGCTATCGTTGCGGCCAAAGAAACTGCAGACTTTGGATCCAGATATTGTGCACAAGATCGACCAGGAAACACTCACTCAGATCAAGCTGCTGCAATCGAATTTAGAGCTGATCATGAGCTACGCCGACAAAGGAGGCAAATGAGACATCTCTTTTCTTTCTTTTGTTGTCATACATTATTTTAATCAATTTTTTTTTCTCATATGACGTGGATGTGCTCATCCATTACAAACGATTCATATTCTAGACGTATTTTGTGTTTTATTTTACTTACTATCATTTTTCTGTAACTTAATAGACGAAATAAAAAAAATTTTTGCAATGTGCTTCTCGCAGTTGGTTGGCCGGTGTGTTGTAATTTACAAGTTGAATTTGTGCCTCAAAAACCCTGACACTTGCAGCTTTTTTCCGCTCGAAACGGAAAGCCAGTTCTTCTGCAAAAGGAAAAAGTCTTTGCGCTCGAACAAGATTGAAGTGTTGAAAACTTATTTTCAAAGTGTAGTCTAAACTGCGTTTGTTTTAAAGAAGTTTCTGCCGAAATAGAGCACCCACCGTGACTGAAATGCTTGTGGACAACACTCATGATGAGACCCAATTCACTAATATCAACTCGACTTCAACAATCCAACATTACATGCACTAGCTTGAGGAGAATTCTACACAAGGATCTCGGATTATTCGATTAAAAGTCTAATTGAAGACGCGACCACCCACTTTGTTATAGCTTCGAAGTTTGGAACTTAGAGCAACTTTAATTTGACAACATTTCTTGGCGAAAATTCATCGGAAGCCCGTTCTTATCTCGGTGGCTTCATCAGCAATCAAAATTACCGCAATTGGCTTTTAGTGCGGATTGTGGATTGGTAACATCATTGGATAAAGTTTCTAACAACGGTGGGAGTAACAGAGGCTCCTTCATTTATATTGATATTGGAGACATTGAGTTGTAAGAATGTGCCCTATGCCACAAGCAGACAGCCCAATCTGAAAATCAGAAGCAGATTCCGACAAATGTCTGAACAAAACAGCCTTCCAAAAGATCCCCCCTAAGGATGTTCTCAAATTTTACTTTAATTCTATACCGAAAGGAAAGGTGTACAACTGCTATTTATGGAAATTCAAATATTTGTAGTCTGCCTTCGCCAAGTAGAAGGTATTGGATGTTGCACAATAATAAAAAAAATTATTGTGAAGGTTCTACCGAGATTTGAACTCGGATCGCTGGATTCAAAGTCCAGAGTGCTAACCATTACACCATAGAACCGTTGTACGAACTGTGTGCATTTTTCCGATTTTGTTTCCCGTGCAACAAAGATGGCCACGGCAATGTATAGAAACATTTTATTTAGGAAATCTAACGTCACAACAAGAGTGAAAGAGAAATGATTTGTAAGGCATAGCGGAATTGAAAGCTTTGAAGATTTCGTAACGCTCTATGAAGGGGATAACACTGTAAGTTGCCGCAAATGAAAGGAGAAAATAAAGAAATAGTGAAGTTTATTTGTTCTACGGTTAATCACAAGGCAGACACTGATTACTTATCGATGCCGATAGATTCGTTATCTTCAACAAAGATTTCTAGTTGAAACTAGAAATCTCACAATGAAAAGCAACTAAAGTTGTAGCGGTCTGTTTACGGTCAACCATAACACACACACACACACTTACTTATGCGGGGTTACAGTACTTGATGGATACGTGCCCAGATTCACAATCCACTCCAGCAAGTACCTCAATCGAGGACCTGCGCTCTTATGTCCTCCCAATGGCTTAAGTTGAAGGATCGTGACAGCAAAGGTCGATGTCTCCTTATGACAAAAATTTTTGGGGATAACACCGAGGTGTTTGCTAAAACCGTGAACCTCACAACTAAAATGAAAAAAAAGTGCACCGCCCCCCTCTTTAACCAAGAATTCATTCGCTCTGGGTTACCGACAGGAGAGAGAGAGCTGTCATTGTTCACAAAATTGGAGTGCTCCAACCTTTGAAAAGGTGGAGCGCAACAGGTTCTACCGAGATTTGAACTCGGATCGCTGGATTCAGAGTCCAGAGTGCTAACCATTACACCATAGAACCTCGGTGGGAGGGGCTGTACATACTTCCTACATAAAACAAACTGAACGACACACAATCTGACGCACACCTTTTCACTTTCTTATGAAAGGAGTTGCGACAGAAATGACTTCATGCAAATACCTGCTGAGCATGCATAAAAAATGGTGGTCTACCTGTTTTATATTTGACATACGAAAGATAACGGGTTCTATGGTGTAATGGTTAGCACTCTGGACTTTGAATCCAGCGATCCGAGTTCAAATCTCGGTAGAACCTTCGCGCAACTTCTATTTTTATTTTTAGGTCCCTAGTTTAAAATTCAATTTAAATGTATGGACTTAGCATACTTTTAAAATCAAAGAGCATTCAACCTAGGCGTATTTAATATCTTTAGATTAAAAATTAATGGACAAAAGAATAAATGAATGAGAGACGGACGAGAAAAAGAAGAAATGTCATTCATCATTCATGAAGTATATAGTATTTCGTATTCATTTCAAGACTATTGGTGAGGAATCCCATAGAGTTATGATGTGTATTCCTAGTACACGGAGACAAAGTGAAACAATTAAATCCAGACATGTTCCCTTAGGCAGAGAAAATACTAATTTGACGTTATTTTAACGGGGGGGCCATTTTGTCGGTGATGTACTTTTAGTTGGGTTAGTTTTTTCAACATGAATAAACTGACTGACGCCTTAACTGACTGACGGGTTTGGCATTTCATCGAGAATAAACTGGCTGACGCCGTAATTTCTGCACATTTGGCCCAATATTTATAATCGAATTTTGTTTAGCGATGACCCTCACTTTTGGGTGAATGGATACCGCAATAGAAAAAACTGCCGTATTTGGAGTGAGACACCTATTGAATTTCATAAGAAAGTGAAAAGTTGTGTGTCAAGTGGATGTTGAGACACCGTTGAATCCACATAACTGACTGTTGGTGGTCCGTACTTCCTTGAAAAGTGACGCTGGCCGTAACGTTGCATTCCATAATCACCGCTATAGAGCCTTTAATTTTTCGTTCATCGTTGATGTGCAGGATCTGTGCTTTCAACAAGACTGAGCAACATGTCACACAGCTCGAGCCACAATTGATTTATCAAAGGAAATGTCTGGTAACCGCATAGTTTTAAGTTACGTTACGTGAATCGGTTACCAAGATTTTCTACATTCTAACGCCGCTTGACTATTTTCTGTAATTGCCTATTTTGAATGTGTTATGTGTGTTTCAGTATGTTGCTTAGTTTTTTCTATCATTCAGTCTTTTCGGCTATTCCAATGCAGCGATTGTTGGCAAGGAGAAGGTGATGACTTACACGACTTATAACTAAATATAAATCGGTAGTAGGACTATTGTTTATTTGCTCTTGGAGTGCAGTTGAATTCAACATTGAACTGAATATGACAACTGCGGTTTGGAAGTAGCAACACAAAATTCCCCTACAGAAATTCGTTGGCACAGAAAGGACAAATTGATTTAAAGATGGAAAATTAAGCTGTTCAGATTCCGATTGAGTCCCAGGTCCACCCCGGACTGTAGCGCCATAAGAAGAAGAAGAAGATTCCGAAACGAGGGCAAAACGAAGTACATGCTGTCATCAAGGAAGAACGCACAACATCGGCGTCTCGGACAGAGCGTCACACTAAGCAGCAGAAACTTCGAGGTAGTCAAGGACTTAGTCTACCTCGGCTCCGCGGTAAATACGGACAACAACACCAGTACCGAAATCAAACGCAGAATCACTCTTGCCAATCGCTGTTTCTTTGGGCTTAAGAGGCAATCGGGTAATAAAGCCCTCTCCCGAAAGACTAAGCTTGCTTTATATAACACCTTGTTCATTCCAGTCCTACTTTATAGCGCGGAAACCTGGACATTACTAAAAGCGGATGAGGAAGCTCTTAGTCTTTTTGAGAGAAAAGTTTTGCGTCCGATTTTTGGGCCTGTTTGCGTTGATGGCATCTGGAAAAGAAGATTTAACGACGGACTTTGTAGGCCGTACACCGACATGCGCCTGGTGAAGAGTCTTCGGATACAACGCTTAAGATGGCTAGACCATGTAGAGCGTATGGACACCACTGCTCCGACCCGAAAAGTCTTCGAATCTGAGCCATTGGGACAACACAAAAGAGGACGGCCTAGGCTAAGATGGCGCGCACAAGTGGAAAAGGACCTCGACCAACTTGGAGTGCGTAACTGCGTAACTGGAGAGGTATGTTGGTTGAGGCCCAGGTCAACCCCAGACTGTAGCGCCACAAGAAGAAGAAGAAAAAAGAAACTTATCCATAACCTTGATGACCCCATTGATAATTTTTCTACGTGCAAATGACTGCTGAATCGCAGTAACAAAAGCTGTGATAGCTTAGCCTCTATCACAGTGACGACTACTTCTTTTATTTGGGGAAAAGTTGTAAAAAGTTCAGAGACATTGGGTTGCGATTTGGTGATCTATCATTCAGTCTTTTCGGCTATTCCAATGCAGCGATTGTTGGCCAAGGGGATTGCTGGCAAGGAGAAGGTGGTGACTTATACGACGTACAGCTAAATATAAATCGTTAGTAGAACTATTATCTTTTTAACCATTCAGTGTCCTTGCAGTGCAATTGAATTCAACATTGAACTAAATAAGACCACTGCGCTTTGGAAGTAGCAACTGTTTCTAAACCAGGAATTCGTTGGCACAGAAAAGACAAAACTACAAGAGAGAAAATGAAGGTATTTAGATGCCTAAACGCATGACAGCGTGACTACCTAAAGGAATTGTACTTTTCGAGTGAAATTAAAATTCTTCATCAAAATCAGAAGCTGTGATGAAAATGAAGCAGATGCCAACTACACTAGGCCGTATTTTGGCCGATTATCGATTGGTAAGAGGACAGTTAAATATGACTTTTAACAACAAAACTCAATTACGTATCACATCAGAAATGAAATCTGATTCAACGTTTTTGGGACTGGGTATATATTGTATACCAAAACCTTCGCTGGAAGTCAAAGTTCGAACTCAACAAGTGTTCATCATTCACTTTGCGCTGCTACACTTTTAAGATGCTGAAACACTTCTAGAGATGATAAAATTTTGCCCGAGTCCCTCGTGGAATGTAGTGACAACCCAATCCTTCAGTCACCCGACTGTATATCAAAATCCGCCCCGGCGCAGCAATTTCGGGGGAGAAGAGAAGTGAAAAACTGCCTCCCACAAAACAAATACAAAAATGCCAAAACCACCTGTTAAGTCTTGTTCCAAAAAAATGTTTTTTTCTTTTATTTTAACTTTTTGTGAAATCATTCTCATTACAGTAATATAATTATTTATCTGCTACCAATTAGGTCAGGGGTGTATTTTCGTTTTCTTATATGTCTGCTTACATGTTTTAAGGTCTGTTTTCATTTTTGCGATTGAGAGTGTGTGTGGTTTTGTGTTTGTATCCGTAGATATAAAACTGGTTCTTTCTTTCAATCCTGCTCTTAAGGTAACATTTAATAAGATACATACATATGTATATTGTTTTGCTTGTTTGTTTTATTCGTAAATTAACGAGCTTTCATTCATTGCATTATTGAACAAACAATATTTGTTTAGTTTTGTTTTCTTGCCATTACACATGCTGAATGAATGGTTTTTACTTTATTTATTGTGTCATCTTAATTTTAATATGGTACTCTTTAAAGATTTTTATCCTCCCTTGAAGTAAACGTTTTTTTTATTGTTAAAAAAATTATAGAATAAATCGCCTTTTTTAAGTTAATATAAATATATATAAATACTCATTTAAATATAAATTCCCGGCTTTTAAATCTGTATTTTAAACCCCCTATTTCGAGAGAGAGAATAATCTGAATATCGCTTAATCTTTGATTTCATTTTCCCATTTTTTTTTTTGCATTTTTCTCTTTTCTTTTGTTACATTTACGTACATACATATATAATAAAAAAAAAAAACAACATTTCCCATAAAGAAGCTATTCAATGTATATATAGTAAAGAGTTGGCAAAGTAACTAAGAAAATAAAGGTATGGAAGAAGATATTGGAATCACTACCTTGTGTAATCGATATATACAAACAAACACAAAAAAGTCGCAAATATCTCATAAGTCGGACAGATCGGTTTGGAGTGAGAATGGTTGATTTGAGTTGTTCTCCTGTTGCAGATCTCATCTTCATGAATGTGGGGGGAGGTCAGCAATGCAGATGAAATAAGTAATTGAGAGAAAGAACGCTGCAAGCAAATTATAAAGTTTATCGTTGGAAAGCCGAATTGATTTCAGTTGCATATGTTTCGATGCTAAGGATGTAAACCGTCGGGTATTGATAAAAGCTGGTCAAATTTTGAACTTGGAAAGGACACCAGCGAACCATATTTATGATAATTGAATGCCGCTTCAGACCACAAAGGACCAGGGCCTAAGATCGTCAGCAACTAATCGTTTTGTGGATACTGCTGTTCTCTTGAGTAGAGGAAACCTACAATTTTTTGCCGACTACGAATGGGAAGGTTTGAAAAGATTTTTGTAGAAAATTAGTGGCGTTTGAGTGTTCCCAGCAACTCTTAAGAGGCCGTGCATAATCCGAAATATGGTGTTCGAACTTAGGACCTTCAGCGTGTAAGTCGACAAAAACTACTCACTATGCCACAGTGAACTCTAGGAGTTCTTTTAATGTCATGAATGTTGATTACACTGACTCGGTTACATCAATTGAATAGACTTCAACTAAAAGGAATCGCGATTGGAAAGACGAGAAGATTTATTGGAACAGTTAGATCTGAAATTGAATTGGATTGGAAAGCTGCCAGCACGGCACTGTGACGGTAAAAAATGTATGCTGCCTGAACGCCTGGAACATATTGAAACTTTATAGTTGTGGCAGGTAACAACTACTACAAAATTACGATAAGATCACTTACATCCTCCTTTGAAACATAAAGCATTTCTTAAACAACTGAAAACATGAGATTCCCCACAAATCCATTTCATTCCATCTTGCAACTCGTCCGTGGTTAGTTGGATGAATGAATGTTGCAACTATACATGTGATCCATGGACAGTAAGAGGAAAGAAGATGAGATTCCCAAAACGCACACAAATCACAAATTAAACTAAACATTCTCTTCTCATAACAGATATACACATATGTAAGTAAAAAAAAATTGCTAACAAACCATAGAATCATCTTAAATTTCTGCTACTTTGTGTACTTTTTTGTTTTATACATTTAAACGAAACCTTTTGGAAATCACAATATTTTCTCTTTTCTTTACTCTACCCATTCCCACGCCCACCGTACAACCCCAAGGGATAAGTGCGCAGTCAAGGGAATCAATTTGTTTGCAGGTTTCGTTTTTGATGAGCAAAAGAGTGAACAAATTTTGTTTCAAACAAAATGTACTTGAATATGTTTGTTTGTTATTTTTTTTTTAGAGATACAATCGTCTACTTGTTGCGCAAATAGGTTCGTTGAGAGTTTCTTTTTAGGCTGGAGAGCATCACTACTTACTGCAGTTTTAATTTTGTGTTTTCTTATTCCAAAATATACACAATTTGTTTTTTTTTTATACACGTTTTGCTTAATTTTTCTTGATTTAAATTTAATTGAATAATTTTACACAATACATACACAAAATGCTTATGGCCTATTATTTGCTTTAAACTTCTTGTTTGTTTTCTCATGTTTTATATTACAGTGACTTCTGAATTTACGTTTTGATTCAGTAGAATTAGAAAAGAATTATACTATATTTGCGCTTTATTCATATTTTTAAGGTCTTCCTTTGTATTGTTTGTTTGTTTTCCACGCTTTAGTAAAAGATTTAGTTATCCTTGTAGAATTTTAAGTGATTTTGGTTTTGAAAATGTTTTCCCCTTAAAATTAATATATTAAGCCTACTATGTCCTCGATATTTTGTAAGTGGTGCCTTTAATTGGTTTTTGTTCTTAATCTTTCAACAGTCATTGTGTTGGATTTTTTTATTTTTGTTTTAATATACTTTTCGCTTAAACTAATTGTCCCTTGTGAGATGCATTGTAAGAGTTTTACATTTATTTAATCATTTCTATTAATAAAATATTCGTATTGTTCGCGATATGCACAACAATTGGTGGTTATATTCTGATGTTTGTTTGTTTGTTCTGAAAATGTCTGACCTTGTGTTTCACTTGTACATTTATCACCTTAAAGTACTATTTTGTAGTATAAAATTTTATCCATTAGTTTTCGTTATTAAGATTGCTTAAATAGTTCCTCTTAAGTTGCTTCAGTTGCGATTTACATCTCAATTTTTTTTTCTCTTTGATTTTCATTTTATGATGATTTCTAAGGTGTGTGTGCGGGTGTGGTTTTTTTTATTTTCTTTCTTTTATGGACATCTGAGTTTCAAGTATAAGGATACAGTTTGCTTGCTCTGATATTTAGGATCCTCATGGATGGTTTAAATTACGTATGTTTGTTTTGGTTTTGTGGTTTTCCAAATCAGGTGTACATATTCTGAACATCGAGATAGTACTGACATTCACAAAATATTAAACTAATGAAAATAAAAACTTGTTTGAATTTTTGTCGCTTTCACATTGGAAGTTGACATGGTTTTTCTAAATTGTTAACGCCCCGCCCAATTACAACCAGTCGCATGCGTTCTTCATATTTGTTGAGGAAGAAGTGGATTTAATTCGAAGGAAGATACAAGTCAAATTAGAAACTGGGACTTCCATTGACAAATAAACAACTGTCGTAACTAGGGTTAGTGTGAATTATTATCTCCATTCGATTGAAATTCGTCTAAATTGAATTAGATCCTCCTCAAAGTTCCAAGCACACAAAATATACGACACAACAAGATACACTTTTGTTTGCTTATCTGTCTTTCTCAATGTTTCCTACAAGTGATAGGCATAAATAAGAGATAGGAAACCCATAGTGGATACCCCAATTAGGTTTTGAGAATTGCAAGTTTTTTTGTTTGTTTTTGTTTTCTTGAGCTCAGCCAAGTCAACCTGAGAGCCAAAGCTGCGACTTCGTTCGCTTACGTTCACTTAAGTAAGAGTGAAAGGTACGACTCTTCTCATACAAAACAGGCAGTTAGATGATGGCAGCATAATTTTACCCAAATCCTTCTGAGCTATGAGAATGAAAATGCCGCTGTAGATTTTGACAGACGAACAAATTTCTTTCCAACTCAAAAAATGACTTATAAAAAAGCTTTATGGATGATCAGAAGGAAGTACGCACCCACCATTCAAGGAAAGAGTCGACTCGCAGCTGAGCCATGGAGGATTTAATAGAATTTGCAAAATGTACAAACATCGTTGCTTTCTAATTTAAAGCTGTTAGTGAACGCAAAGCATGTAAAAAATATATGTCGGGGTGATAGGTCCGAAACCAAACAAGAAAAAAAAAAAACTACAAAAAAGGCAACCTTCTGGCGTTGACACGTTTCGGGACGATTAGCCCGAACTAGCAGCACAGTCGGCACAGGCGAATTTAATCAGGGTACATAGTGCTCGCGGATATTTTTTGATTGACTTTTAACAATCGCATTTAAGCGTTTTAAAATGTACCAGCAGATATTTTGGACTTTTACAAAAATTCCCTAACCTACCTAGCTTCACATGCATTTGCGCGAAGAGAGAATGACGCATCTTTTGTGAACGTTAGGCAAGGATGAGACACAAAAAAATTAGAAAACTTAATTTGTCTTTAAAAAATTGAACTTAAACCATAGGTTGAACCACATAACATTTAAATTAAAACCATTCAACATCAAACAGTGCACACGTGACATTTTGCTTTCGAACATCCACTTATTGTGTTGCCAATACCACAGTGTCTCACGTAAAAAACATGTGTAGATAAGAACAGAAGAGGAAGATAAAACAATATAGACACTAAGTGACTTCCAGGTCATTCATAACGCACTTTTGCGACTTGTGAGACAACAGAGCAACGAGACATAAAGTTGGTGCGGAACAACGTTCGTTTTTTTTTTCAACCAAATGGAGATCATCACTTCCCGTGTGCACAGTTTTTCTACCACTCTCCCTCCTCTCTGGAGTACCGGTGTGAACTTGAACAAACGATTTTCAGTTTGATTTTCTTACTTTTTTTGGAAATTATTGCCAAATATATTCAAAAAAATGTATTAACTATACAAAAATTAAACAACTTAGTCTTAAAAAAAAAATAAAATATAAAATAACTACGAATAGCATATGCCTCAAATAAGATATATAATTTATTACAATATATAAATAATGCTTTTATCTCGATTTGTAAATCCCTTGCATTGAAGTAAAGACCAACGTTGTGTGTCGTGTGCGCACAGACGATACCGGTTGTCTATGTCGTATCGTAGGTGTTGCACACGCAAATTAAGAAACCCTATCATGTTGTCTTTATCTGTATGTATGTATATATTCAACTTTTTGTTTTTGATATATATTTTTTTTTGTTTATATATCCTCTATTTAACTCTAGTAACCTATATTAAGGAGTAATCATTTGAGTTCGTTTCCCATTCCCGCTAAACGACATAATTTTTTTTATTTTTCCGTTCTTCCGCGCGATAAGTAAATGCTTTTGGTATGTTACCGCCTATTTTATGATTCAATTAAAATAAAAAATAAGAATTAAGAAATTATTTTGCGAAAAGGAAAATGTGGCACTTTTTTTTCACTAAGAGATTTGAAAGAACACTTGTTTGCTTGCTGCTTTGGTTGGGGGTTGGTAAAGAGTTAGATATAAAGAGAGAGAGAAAAACATACAGAGATGTTGATACACGAAACGAACAAAAACTAAACAAAAAAAAAAAAGTTGCCAGGTACGAAACTAAGGGGTTGTTAAGCGGTGAGTGTGTATTGTTTTGCCTAAGAAAACAAAAATTTTCTGTAAGATGCCTTCTTATCTCTGCTAAAATCATTTATAAGAGGAGTTAAAAGGAAGTAAAATTTAAAAGAAGTATGTAATCATACTGTGTGCCGCGTGAGTGTTTTTTGAAGCGACTTAAAGCTATACGTCATAATGATTATTTGATTTTGTTTTTCGGCATGTTCGTCACCTTAGCGTGTGTTACGTCTAACCATCAAACGATTTGATTGTGCCAAAGAGTGTATCGTTGATACATTTTTTTCTTCGTCTTCTGAATATGGACCTATGATCTATTTCCTTTTTTTATCTTTGTCTACGCGCACTCGAATATGCGGGTACGCGACAATATGGTTCTGTGATTTATGTACTTAAGCGAAATACATAACTTTTTTGGTGTCAGCATGTACGGTGATCGCTCTTGCCATTGCGCCTGGTGTGCGATCTTCTGAGCAGCCACTTTGATGTGAACCCTCGCCCGAGTCGTGCTCCTTCTCGACCAGGTGATATCTGAAAAAGGTGAATACAATTTTAATGAACATCCATCGCATTGAATTATTTCCGTTTTGTTTTACCTTGCCCTGAACGCGACCAAGTGAGCATAGTATGCTGGTGCTGGAATTGAGACGGAACGTGTGCAGCGTACGTATGTGTGACATAGTTGGTATGTCAGACATTGTAACTCATCTGAATCAAAGTGGTTATCGTCCCAGAGAACATGATAGTGAGACGGTCGACTTGTACCCTGAAAGAAAACGCACACATGTATTCTAGTCCGCACGGCCAACCGAAAGAGTGGCATTACCTGTATACCCTGATGACTGCATAGGTAAAAGTCAAATTCTGTTGGGTGTGTGATGCCGACATCCACTGTTGTGCCGGCTGGTATGTTGCCTGACTTGCCACTTTGTTCCTTCTTCTCAGCACAGAAGAGTCTCGTGTGATGGCGCTTCTGCACGACGATGAATGTGATTCCCGGTCTGTATTCGGCCTCCAATTTGATGCATGCCTCACGAATAGCTGTCAATTCGTGTTGCAGCACATGAGGAAACTGCCCCTCTGAGACACCGTCACGATAAAGAATGATACGATGTGGCTTATAGCCGCCAGTGGATTTGTAGAACATAATGAGCAGCTCACGCACCATGCTGCTGAGCTCTTGGATGATTTCCTGTCGGTGCTGCTGCACACGAACTGTAGCTGCATAGCGTGAGGGATGAGCATCCATGGAACCGACGACAGCTGCAATGGATGGCTTCTTATTGTCACCCGCTGGTGGGTGGGTCACGTCGGCACCCAAAAAGATCACCGGCTCATTAAAGACCTTTGGCCTGATTGACGGGACTAGAATGGAATTGATGCCACCGAGTTTCACGTTGATCTTAAGACATAAGTTGGAGAGGGTTTGCGGTGAAGTTTTGTTCACGTTCTTTGCTTGAACGCACTGTGTTGCCATACCAAGGACGGTATCGCCAACGCGCTTCACTTCCGCTACAAAGATGAAAACGTCTTGAAATTTGTTTCTTTTGTTCAGACTTTGATTGTTCAGCTTACCGTAGACTGGTGTCTTTCCCGGCAACACCACGACTACCAGTTGCAGCGAGTTGAACGAGTTCTTCAGATACTTGAACATTGGTTCTACCTGATCGGGTCCTGTTGCGTACTTGCAGAAACAAGGCTGACCTATAATTGGCATTCCTGCGTCGTTTGAGATCTTCTGCAGTTGCTGTGTAAAGTTGCGGAGTGCATCCTCACGCACTGTCCTCTGCGGAGCAAAGCAGGCTATGGCCCAAACACGGATCTCCACGCCAGTGAAGAACTGCTTGCCTCTCATATCCCAAACCCCCTGATTAGGTGAGGCTAAGCTCACCTTGTTCTGTGGGGGGAATAATTGCTGCAAGAAGAGAGAATCAATTAAGAACCGTGTAATGAGTAAAATCTGTATTTCAATCGTACTTGGCCACTCATACTCGAAACGCGTCCTCCGTACTGCAGCTTTGGCGGCGGAAGGACACGACCGCGCACCTCCATCATGGAATTCGATATGGTGAGACCGAACTCCTGCACGTACGAGTCGTTATTGAAGTCTGCCCGCTTTACTAAGTTGTTGATCTCCCGCTCACGATCGGGAGCCGATCGAGCAGTGGCCTTGATCATCGTGGATGTTTGCATGTCCGTGAGCTTCTTTATGCATCGCTGTCCAGCAACTATGTTGCAAACTTCCAAGGGAAGGTATGTGTGTTTATGCTCTTGCCCCACTTGAAGACAGGGCAAGTGTGGATAGCGCAACTTCATACGGTACTTGTCGAGGAAATATTTGGCAACAGTGCATTCGACAGTTTGCCCATTCTCCAACTGAAGTGGGAAGCTAAAAAGAGAGCATTAAGTTTTAGAACAAATTCTCACACTCAAAGGTTTTTGGGAGGACTCACGATTGCATTTGAGCTGGTCTCCGAGTGACGTTGCAGACGCGGTATTTGCGTCGCATTTGACCACAGTGAGTGATCTCTATCTTAAGTCCCTTAATTTCCTTCGTAAATTTAACTCGCTGTGAATCAGTGAGCGGTTTGCGCTGCTCGTTTATGTCTCTAATGTCAAGCACTTCGCACATGAAGTCAATCACCGGTTGAGCTTTGTAGAACGCCGTTGCAGACACTATCAGAAAGACAAATTAAGATCTGGTCACTCTATACAGGGTGCACAGGGCTTACCATCAATGTTTAACATCATCTTCCACTGTGATGGACGCACACTTTGATGGAAACCAAACCACACTTCTCTGCCACCACCCAGCGGATGGTAATAGCCATCAGGTGAGCTGAAAAAACTCCTTCCCACCGGAGTGTAGGTCATGCTAGGCAAGTGCCGCATCACAACGTCCAATGCCAAAATCGCGTCGTATGGAATCTGACGAGTTCGACCCTCGAGAGCCTCTTCCAAATTGAACAACGACACCTGCGCCATCCATTTGATTGTCACACGGAATATTCGATCCTTTCCCTCGCCCGGTAGCGTCACCTCCAACTCTAGCCGATCGTTGCCAATAGGCAATGGGTCGCGTGTGTATAAATTGTTCCTTCCATCGAATACCGGCTTCAACACACCAAATATTTTGCTGTACGCATGTACCATAGTCTCTATGATTTCCCGGTTAACTTTGCGTGGACACTTGTCCGGTTGTATATTGATATCGTAGTGATGGACGTATCCACGAGGCATTGTCACCTGAAAGTGATTCGCCCGCAACACAATGGGTCGACCTTCACGACCCAAATTCGGACGACGTGGGCATGTAAATACTGGCAGTTCTGGTTGTGTTGGTGTTGTTGCGGTAACAGTGGCACCGAGGGCTGATGCCACTGCTCCAGCTGCAGCACCTGGAACATTTTGGGCACTGGGGCTGGTCACTGAAGTTGGATTCACTGATGAACCTGGTGCTGGTGGTGCTGCGCATCAAAATAAAGGTAAATGCATTAATTAAACGACACAAACAAGACCAGTACGGAAAGAAGGGACAAAAGATCCAAAAAATCACAAAAAAATTACCAAAACAAATCAAATACGTGAAATGACATGAACAACATGAAAAATTTCAAAACTTTTCATTTCTTGTTCGCTCAATATTTTGCCAGAAGTTGGCATAAAAATGAAGGCAAACTTTAAATAAAATTTCGGAACAAGTTTGTTTGTGATGAAGTTTGTTTACGTTTTAGACAGTCTTTGCCGTTGGTAGGCCTCACCGCTATATGGTAAAAATTTTGAAATTTTTGTTCTTTCTTAAATAAGCCAATTTAATGCGCGGTGATTGGAATGGTTGTTGATTTGGTTTGTGGAAGAAAATGGGAGCAAGCATGAAAAACTATGATAGTTGAGAGCTTTCATTCACATCATTTGAAACAGAGAAGGGAGCAGTAAGCAAGCGTTATGGTTTTGACCTTGCTAGATCACGGTAGCGAATGATCCTCACAAATCCTTGGGACAGTTGTACAAAACAAAAAGTGAGATGAGGGGTGATGTAGTCAGCAAAAAAAAAATATGTAATCGAAAAACTGCTTCCAATGAGCAACTGTTTGGACAGAGTTGGCCATCGTCGTGCTTCTGTTCGTTTTTTATGACAATATGTGCTGCTGTCTTTTAATTTCTGCTTCTTCTTTTATGCCTTGGAACTGGTGTTGTTGCTCAGTTCCGGGATATTGTCTTGTAACAATTGTTGCAGTTCAGAATGATGTTCAAATGATATTATTGTCTTGAAAGTACTGTTGCTGTCTACAAAGGTCCCAATTCTCTTGCAACTGCTTCAGTGTAGAAGGGTTTTTGAGCATATATCGCAGCTTCGTTCGCTGCTTTGAAGTTCTTCCTAATTGTTGAGCCTCGTTATTCAAATCACTGAATCACATACAACTTCGTCTAAAACAGGCTTATTCCTGTACCAATCGCAAAACAACTACAACTACGAATCTCTAATCTCAAATGTATTATTGTTTCGCAGCCGTGCGTCACGTCTTGTGAGAGGTGCAGAAACAGTTCAAACGCCAAACCATTACGTCACAAAAAACTATTTGTTTTTCCCTTCATAATCGAAGGGTTTACTACTCAAAATACTCAACTGTAAGTACAAGAAATTATTCTCAAAGTCCAAAACGAACTCCAAGAAAATAAAAAAAAAAAAAACAAAACTACAAAATCCAACGATTCATACATTAGCACACAAGTCGAGCATCCCATCAATCCCAAAAGACAGACGCATTCATAAGGTTTAAACTAAAAACTAAACAATAAAGCCACAAGCTCACACAAAACAAACAACCATTCAAACCAAATTCAAGCCAAGCCAATTAGTATTAAACGAACCAAAGGTAGATAAAGAAAGGAGGAGGAGAGAGAAAGTAATAACAAATTAAGATTTAGTTATTAACTAATGTCATGATGATATACGTGTGTTTTCAACAAATTACAAAAGTATACAAAATTTTGAATTTAATTTTCGTTTCATATTTTACATGTAAGTGTGTCGAAGCTAGTCTGCGGCTGAGTGGATGGGCTCTGTGGCCGCGGGGGCGAAGAGGTCCATTGCGATTCTATAAAAATTAAGAAAAAAAAAAAGAAAAGAAAATCATATGTATACAACAACAGGTCCATAGCCAATTGGTTATTGTCGTAAAAGGAAAATTGTAAAACAAAACAACAAACAAACAAAAAAACGAATTTTTAATGTGTTAAAGACAAATTTTGTTAAGTAGACATCATCCTCGGATCAGACCAAGACCAGATCTCGTCTGCACCACAAATACAAAACCTGAATTCCAACCCTAAATCCTTGTTAAATTTGTCTGGAATAAGATTGTTAATTTTGAAAATTGAATCGAGTTTTCTTCGGGGAAAATTTGTATTCTTTGCCATCCCGAATTTACATACAAAAACACGCACAGCACATCAGCAAATAACCTTCATCGAAATCCATGTGAATCATTATTATCTGAGCGCAAAATTATTTGGCACACTAAAAGGGGAATTATTAAATGATGTAGGAGTTGGAATAGAAACACGTGTTCACACAATCCCACAGTCATCGAGAGTATATGTGTGTCTGGCAAAATATTATCACACAGATGAGCTGCGAGACATGTGGGCTAGATGTAGCTAACACAGCCGTTCAGGTGGTGGTGGTTGTTGTGTGTGCTTAAGTACTCTAGTCGCGCTACCATGAGTGCGTTTGAGGTTGATGGATGTATGTATGGTGGGATGCGAGCACACCACACGCTTCCCCATCACTTTGTTGGGCTTCGTTTAAAAACACAAAAGTTATCAATCGATGGGAACAGATTATACATATGTATATATGTATGTACATATATATATTTTTTTTTCAAAAACTCCTGAAGATGTGTGGTGTTGGCGGTCTTGAACATTGTTATCAAATGTAAACTACTCAGGAATATCGGTGAGGTGAGGCAATCAGGTGCTGGTTAGTATTCCGACACTGAAACTGTTCACTATGAATAAACGCCTTTGTTACCATCAAACTGGAGATCGGTTTGCAAGTCGTTCAATTGCTTTTTCGAACGTTTCTTCGAGGATCGCGTTATAACTGGGTGCTTAGAGGGCATTTTTATCGTTTTCAAATCAGATTCTTCGTCAAGTGGGGGGAAAAAAACAAGAAGCCGAAACACTACCTAAGTGTGTTCTTTGTTAAGTTTTTTCTAATTATTTTCCGATTGATTTATGCACTGGACTGACAAAAAATCGCTTGTGGTATGCACTAATCGACTTCAAATTATTTCTGCACAATTAACGGTTGATGAGGGGACAAGACAAAGAAAGCAAGAGAACGTACAGTTAAAGTCCTCCCTGCCATTTGAGATTGTCTCAGAGCAGCGCTGTCATTTGACGCTCAATTCCCACGTTTAAGCGCAGTTAGTAACCCAACTGCCATAAATTGATAACAGTTCCTGAAATTGAATTCACCTATCCCCTGCAGATGTTTATCGCACGCCACATACACTGTGTATATCTACAAACTGTTTGTATGCATTATTACTTGTAGCAGTAGCAATTTTTCTCTGCTGGGTTAGCCGTATTAATTAGGTTATAAGTAAGCAAATAAAAGTCTGCTAAGCACATTAAGTCGATATTGAGGACATAACCAATCATTTTTATTTTCAATTCGTGTTCCATATTTTCTCGGTTTTTTTTTTAGCCAAAAAAGTGGGAAAGCAAGAAACGAATGGAAATTCTCTTATCGGATGTTTGTGTTTGGTGCTACCCAAAATCGTAGCACACCCTGCTCTGGATTGCGTTTGCAATTAAAATCCTCATGTCCGGTGCTGTGGATGTTTTTGCGCAATAACGCGCTAAATGCGACATTCAAAATTGAGCTACGGTCATTGACCTAGATTCCTGTTGCCGTCGTTCCGCCATCATCTATTATGCCTCTCTGTGTACACCTTCAGAGAATCATCTGAGACGGACGTGTTGCTGCTTGCAATACACAGCGTCATGATTAGATATGTTGATTAGAAAAAGAAATATCTTCCTCGGAGGACTTCCTTTCCACACCACCACCACTTGAAACCTGTCTGGTGGCCACCTCTCCTCTCACTGCCACCCGCTTGTGAACTGAACCTAACACACTCGGGCAGTGCATAGGCAGGTGGTACAGCAGAAGCGCCACCAAATAAAATCAGAATGAAAAAATAAAATAAAACCTAAGAATAATTCTTCCGACAAATACACTCCCATTTCGGAGACAACGAACGCGACAACGGCGGCAGCAATGAATTGGAGCAATCAGCCACTGGAGTGAATGAAACAGAAAAACAAAAACCCATCTCGCATGGATTGCTTTCGAATGAATCTATGCTATGCTAGGTGCTCCGGTCTGCTCAGCAGAGTCTCAAGGTTCATGGCGTTTCGAAGATTATCAATAGAATATCACTGCCTGCCTGTTTTCCACATAGAACCACACGCTGTTCAGTCCCAATAAATTAGTCATCATCGTAATCATCAACTCAAATGCACTTTTTTCACGCCTTACTCTCTGTGTATAAGTTCTATTAAATCGAAGTGCCCCCCATAAAAATTGGGAAACCAGTCCAGATATGAAGAGTCGAAAAAACAGCGGAGAAAATATAAGCAGCCACTTACGTTGTCCGACTGGATACATTTTTTTGTGTCACAAGTCGCGTTTTTTTCCCTATATTTTTTTTATGTCAGCCTTTTTTTATTTTGTTGGGATCACTTTTTGTAGCTTTGGGTAAAAAATTTCCACTAAAGAACACTTAATTTAGGCACAGAATTATTTGGTAAAACTAATTGAATCACAAATGAGTAAAAATTATCGAGTTTTACTAGTTTTTTATTCGATTTTTGTTTCGTGTTTTTCTCTCTTCGCTAACTCTGAATTCCGTACATTATGAGAAAAAAGAATTTTTCTTTTCAGCACTTTTCAGCATTTCGCTGGCGACCATAAAGCGAGAGAGCGAATTAATAATTTAGATAATGGCGAAGAGGACTACTCGTCTCTCTTTCGCTAAGGCTACTTTGTAGCAGTGTGTGTGTGATGTTATTGTAGTTTTCCTTGTATGAATAGCCAGACATTTCAATGAATTGGTGTGAATTGTGCAGTGTTGACAACATTTAAAAGTAGTAATGTTGCGCGACTGTCATCAACTGCTGGAATGAGTACAACCGCAAATGGCGTCTTTCTGGTGTTCGAGTTATGCCAAGTTGTGGAAAATAAAATTGTGGCTATGCTTATATATTCGAATGCATCAAACATTTCTGTCATATTTTCAAACCAACAACTCCTTTAAAAGGCCATCTCTTTTTTACTGATAAGAATATCCACCAAAATGCACTCATTTTCTGGGGGTTGGAACAGAAAAATGTACGCAACGAAGTAAAAAGAAGAGTGTTGCATTGAACGGCGAAACTTTTATATGTATACGGATAATGGGATATTTTTTGTACTCATATGAATCTTTACAAAGGATTCGTGTAGGAATCGGTTAGTTAGTTTCAAAATCGAATCTCATACAGATTCCAAGTTTGGCATCACTTTTTTTTAGCTTTCTAAATACTTCTTCCCCCGACGAACGACAGATAAAAGAGAAACGTCAACATCTCCATGCATGACAGATATAACCGCCTGCTGACAGGAAAGAAAAGAAAAGGCTCTTGACTGTCGTAACACACAAATCCCCTCGAAAAAAAAGATGTCCATCTATTACAGTGGTGCATTACGTCGTTCTGGCGGAGTTTTCTCAGCAGTATCCAAACAACTAAAAAGTGTAAACCTCAAAGGAGTAAAGCGCGTAACAGTCTCATTCAATCCATTCAACGAAAGTGTCAAGTCCACTAGGTAAGTGGTGCACTTTCTGCTCTCCTTGCATTCTCAACAACAATTATTCCCACGTTCATTCATATAACTACACATGCAAGCGGGGTGGATGGGAGGTGTCTATAATTGGAAATATCTCACGCAGGCGTATTGTGGGAAAATCAAGAAAAACTGACGTGTGTGACACACAAGTGAATATTTGGGAACGAACAGAAAATTTCGCATTTCATTTTACTTACCGTATACCTTGCTGATAATACTAACTGCACTGTTGATCTGTAAACTTGCGCCAATATCGGGATAAGAAGGTAGAGAGTGGAGCTGAGCTGGCCCACCAGGAGCCAGCTCACGCTCCGTTGACATCTTCGTCGGTGTGGGCGTCAGTTTGACGGTTGTTTTTAGACTTTTCTAGTCAAACTTGATTGTTGATATATCTGCAATGAAAATTAATTTATCTTTATAATACAGTGATTGCTTTCTCTGTGTGTGTGTTTTCCAGAGAGTTCCTTGTGCACTTGACGTCGCCCAAGATTGTGAAGACAAATCCGAATTGCATTGTAAAGGCAGAGGTTCTCTGCAATACTCAACCATCGGAGGTTAGGTTTTCGCTTATTGATTCCGTGAAGGGTAAGTTGGAACTACCAGAGTCCGTAAGCACAATTTATGTGTTGAGTTGTTCCAAAATAAACTGAATGTGTAATTTTTTGATTACAGAGAAATCTAAACTGAAGGAAATTCGCATCCTGAGTGACAATCTTACCACATTGGAATTGCTTCAGCTGTGCAATAAACACGTCTCCGTGCTTGCCCCTGTTGAGGACATCGCAACTGCGCCATTACAGACGAAGTCTGCCAAACAACAAGCTGCTGGTTCAGCCAGAAAAGTGCCCAAGAAGAAGTAATTCCCTGTAGAGAACCCGTTCAAAGATGACAAAGACCCGTGGAACACTGGCGGTGATTGAACAGATCTACCATGATATCCCAGCATTTACAGATGTTTTCACTGAGGAATCGTTCTACGCCTTTGCGTTTTGTTTCGTTTGTGCAACTATAATAGTTGCTTTTATTTTATCTAGATTTATAACTATCAAACCAGTAGATATCTAAGAGGATGGATGTACAATAATATGTTGCAAATTGAGAAGGATGCAACAATAAAATGATATTTGCTTTATTTTACTGGTGCTTTTCATTCGAGAGGAGAGAAATGTATTTTTACATTAAATTTACGAATAACAAGAATTGAAGAAAAAACAAGTGTTCCGGCTTTTCGAAGAAGGTACATCATCTCTCATTTCACAGCGATTGGCAACGCAAGTTCCCACTTCACCATTGGGGTCTTTTCCTTGCACACGGCTTTCTCTTCACGTTTTTCTTTGTCATATACCTTGCAGATGCAGATACACACATAAAACAGTTTACGTTTCAATGCCCTCTATATGGAGCAGAGCAGTTTTGCATTTTACATTTTACATGCATCAGCACAGAACGCATTCAATTGCTTACTGTTTTGTGTTTCAACGATTATCTCAAGGTGGTGATTGACCGAATTGATTTACGATAAGCTGAACATTGTTCCCGTTATAATCAAGTTAATTTCTGATTCTTGCGTTCATTGAGATTTCTTTGTATTGCACTGTCCGATTTGAATGTATTTTTCCTCTTCCTGGTGCTGATTCCACCAAAGAATATGCACAGAAACCCGTTTCCTGCGATAAGGTGCAACTGGAGAAAAAGAATGAAAATAATAAGCAAGGGAAATTCTAGAGAATGAACTGAAGTCCCAGCAAGGTGAATCTAATTAGGTGAGACTTTAATAAGGTAACATTATCGTTAAACATTATTTAGAGGTAATGATGTACAGGCTGCATTACTTCGCTGTTTGGTCCAATTGATAGCCTGTTTATTCCCTTTCAAGGGCAAGTTTCATACTGTAAGTAGTTTAACACGATTAACTATCAGGACATTTTGATCCGTCTTAAGCGTAGGACTCTCCGCTTAGGAAAAGTTACAAAGTTGCACAAATCTGATACAAAAAAAATAAAAGTTCAAAATAATAAATTAATTGAGTGGCACTACAACCCACATGGGACCAGGGCCTAGCATCTTCTTCGCAGTGGCGTAGTGGTAAAAGCGTCCACCGCCACACAGAAAGTCTAGGTTCGATTCCCGGATGGGACACCTAGCATTTCTTACGCGGCATCAGCTCTTTCGAATTGCTGACAAAACTCAAAGAGTATTAATTGTCTACGGAAAAGCTTCCGAAATCTCGCAGTTCGAAGTCGGCAAAAAACTGTAGTTCCCTTCTACTCGTGAGAGAACAGTAGCACGCACAACACGTAGTTGTTGTAGAAAAGTTCAAAATAACCTACTTACAGTTTAGCCCCATAGTCAAGACAAACTGCATTTTACAACACCTTTAGCCATGAGCATATGTATCCTCTTGCATAGATAAGGTACTGCATCATCGCTACACATCCACTGCACGTGTAGCGTTACGGAGAACAATGATGGACACTAGATATTAGTAAAGAGATAGTCAACTGCTTCCTTTCCTGATCCTTGAATTCAATTGGTGTTTTTTTTATACGCCCTGAATACCTGTTGCAACCAGAGCTCCAGCTTTCCGTCCTTGCTTACGCCATGTGGCCAAAGTTGTTAATTTTCCAAAAGAATAAGCGAGTAGGTAGCAAATTCCAACATACATATGTACGTATGCATATGGTCAGCCTCCCAGATCACAGTAATGTGTCGCACGACGCGTACCTACGTCATTTTACGTAATTGCGTTGGGTTCCACTCACGCAAGCTCTTTTACCATATTACGGGTTGTGCTCCCCATATATTTAATGCCCGCCACTGTATCTGCCACTGTGCGACATCTTAATGGAACTAAGAAATAGTAATCTCCGTACTCTTGATCTTCCATAGACAAAGCAAAACAGAAAATATGAATAAATAAAATAAAATGGATGGCGATACAGTCCCGTACAACCAGTGCCCCTTGCTACCAATGGTGTTGTGATCAGATTGCCTCACAAATGAAGGGGAACTACAGTTAAAGACGTTTAGCACGTTTTCTAAACTCTTATCGCTCTTATTTGCAAATGGAAACATGAAAGTTCAGTTCAAGAATGAAAATTAGATCTACACTTATTATTGTGACTGAATTATGATCTGCAGGTTATCCCGCTAAATCTGGAATGGCAGAAAAATTTTCATAGCACGACCTCATCTTGTCCTTGCCTCAAAATTCCCAGTAAAAGAAATACACACATCAATCTCAACAAGAAAAAGATACGTACTCCCAAATGCAAATGCAGCCAACTAAATTTATTTTAGTTCATCTGTCACGGTAACATGAAAACTCGTTTCTAGGCTAGGAGCAGCAAAAAACAAAATCTTCCTACATAGGTACATCTTTTGTTTTTCTTGTTTTCTTTCTGTGTAGAAGGACGGCGCGAAAGCCTTATTGAGAACGCAATCAAAACAAGAAAAGAAAGCAAAATGTCGCCATCTTTGTTGATATGAAGCTGCATAGCAGGCGAACAAAAAAAAAACGCAAACCAACAAACAGGATAGACCAGACAAAACGGTGATAGTTTTTCACCTAGTTAAGAAGTTCATTCGTCTCTTGCACTGTGTTCTGTTGTGTCTTTCCCTTTCTTAAAACGATTCCCCTTCGCTTTCAGTTTCCCTTTCTACACATTTGAATGGATGCATGCATCCAGCAGTTGCAGCGCAATGCTCTTCCCCAATCATTCGCACACCCACCTGACCTCTCTAGTATTCTACTTGTGCGCCCTTACCTATGTATGTATCGCCATCATTACAGAGGGAGATACAAAAAGAAGGAACTAGAAAATGGGCGCCAATCTGTGGAGAAAAACAAATATGGCGCTTGGGGGCAAAAACTTGTGCATTTCCACACACATGCTCATCTCAAATCTATGATGGAGAGGAGAATGCCCCACACAACTACGTTCGACTACATGCGCGTTGAAGTGCACAATTGGTAGCTGATGTGTGTGGAGAAAACGGCTGTATTCGAAACTATTTTCCATTTTCCCGCTCCCTCTGTGATTCTTGGATGTCACAGAGAAGATATAGTTGCGGCTGTTTTAATTTCGGAAAGGACACCGCAACTCACAGTTAAGATTCCATCGCAAGAGTGGCAAAAGCTAAAAGCTTTCCAAAGCGACACAGCTCGAATTCTAATCCAGTTTACGGTAATCATGGCTGGTAACCTTGAACTGCGTGCATGAACTGACTGCTGATTGACCCACGAAGCTGAAGCCGATTGATTAGATTTCTAGAAACGTTCACCTTCCTGAGCTCGAGCCTCCTGCGTGACACTTTCTTGATTCCAGTCATGTGCTGTAGCGTTTAAGACAATCGCTGACAACCTGTTGGCAGATGGAATGAATTTTTTCGAAATGCTCGACAGGTTTATCTCTCCACTAGAGATGGATGCGACGGAATGCATGACGAAATAGATCGAATCAAAATTATTCTTTAAATAAACTTGACATCAATTCTCACAATCTTGAGAAGCTTCGAGTGGATAAGCAGAAACAGTCTCGGCACCAAGCGGAACTTTTTTCCAACGCCACTTCGGCACTGAACTCGTTATCAGAATTCAACTAGTGCTTTCAGAGGCGTAGCGCAACGGGTGATAAGCACATTCGCACGCAGAGTCACCATCTTTTGAATTTTCTACGTGCTGCGAAACATGAGCACTCCCACACCACCACAACCCACCACCACCCATCGGCTAGTTAGCCCCGTATTTCACCACTAAAGGGGAATTTGGCCGTGTTCGGCATTGAAGAGTGCGACACAAACTCATCTACTGTATCTATGGAGCGAAAAAAAAAGCAAATGCATGACAAGCGTTTGCGAATATAGATTGCCCCGCATCTAACCTCCTTCACGGGATCCCTTGTCCCAGCAAGACGGCGACCACGACGAAGACGACGATGTCGACGACGTAGATACACTATTCACTGCCAAGAGTACTCACTCTCTCTCTCTCTCTATCGTTCTCTCGTTGCCAGCTCTCAGTAGCATGATCTCTGTGTGTGTGAGTGTGTGTTTTCCTCCATGAACTAGAAAAGTTTTCCTGGATTTGTTTTGGACGACACGGTGGCGAGCGAGCGAGCAAGTGAGCGAATGTATGTATCCGTCGACTGAATTATTATAGTGACACACAAATATGGCGTCTCAAGTTCAATGTCAAGTTTGTTGGTGTTTTCCTCGTTTTTTGTTCATCCGCTTTTTCGGTTCTTTATTTTTATTCTATTTTATTCTACTTATGCTTTTCCTATGGCCTCTTTGTGTTTCTGGATTTCTTGGAAGAATACATACCGCTGCGTGCGGTCATAAGGCGTGGGTGAAGGAGGGGGCGGGACTTTTGAGGAGATAGTATGTGCGATTTCTCTTTCAATTGAATTATTCATCATTTTGTTTTCACTATGATTTTCGTAATCAAAATAGAATCCTAAAGAGGAGGGAGTCTAGAAAATGGGAGACGTTTGTGTTTTTGTTTATGTCATGTGTAACTTTGCGGGAATTTTGCAGCTTTTCTGCTGCTACTTGGCTGTTGGATGGAGTTGACGATTGAGACAGGAACTCTCACTGATTGTATGTTTGAAGAACAATTTTTGAATTTTGTCTGCCGCAACAGCATTCCGTTACACTCTGTGACATTGCTGGTGTTCTCGTTAAGGGGGAACGCCTTCTCACATGGGTGGCTGGCTTTGAGGTGGGTGTGAGGAGGTAGGTCGCTTATTTATATTGGGTTCACCCTTTTTTGTATTGTGCGGAAAATCGATAACTTTCTACCTGAACCCCGCGCACTTGGTTCATGGAGATTGAATAATGGGTTGTTTTAGATATGGAGAATATTTTGCAAAGAAAGTTTTGAATTAAAAATGCCGGTCACAAGGGGGGTTTAAACGGCAGGAAGAAGGACCAAAATCTGGATATGAGTTCTAGGAGATTATGTAACAAGAAATAGGGAAACACTATTGATAATGATTTCAAGTTTAAGAATAAACTTTGATTCAAGCCGGCGAGATGTCTGCCTCTAAAGCAAGAGGGATGATCAAAACTGAGCGCTATGATCACTAAGCCGGCGACCATCATCCAGCAGCAAAAGATGTAACGTGCAGAAGTTAAATCTGCCACAGCAAAGGAAGAAGATGATGAAAAGAAGAACACCTCAGCGAACTCTTACTTCGTTAATGATAGACGCCTTGGGATTTGAAGTAAACCAAGGTATCCACAGGACAAAGGCGAATTTGGAAATAAACGGAATTAGAGTCCAGAAATGTTCTATGGAAGGCAGAAAGAACGCAAGACCGAACCGGATCTAAGAGTAACACAATGAATTTGAACTTGGCCAACCACAGGGACAACGCAACAGAGGACGTCCCAGACTGAAATGGCGCACACAAGTGGAAAAGGACCAACTTTGAGTGCGCAATTGGAAGCAGCTGGCAAAAGATCGTGCTAGCTGGAGAGGCATGCTGGTTGAGGCCCAGATCCACCCCGGACTGTACCGCCATCTGAAGAAGAAGAACCTAAGGATATTCGCCATACTAAGACAAAGACGCGGGACCACAACTTGTCTATAGCAATGTGAAACAAGTTGAGGCCAAGTGGAGGAAAGAGGACGCAAGACGTGGCGAGGCAACGAAACGAAAGGCAAGAAAGAATCAATGTCGAGGCATATGTAATTGATGGAAGTTTGAAATAATGTATGGGGGATAACAACTAGCTCATAGCAGCGATTTAGGATGTTGGTATAAGTTAGAAGCTGGCTTATAACAACGAGAATGAAAAAAAGGCTTAAAGTGCTCCCAGACAGCGAGTCGAAAAGTCATGAAGTGGAAAACTATCAATCTACGCATATAAACAGAAAACATAAAGAATTTAGAAAGTCTTCATATTTATAGAAATTTGAAAATGGACGGTGATTAGTTAAATTAGATTAAAGTATCATAGACGAACCTCTTGTCGACGTGGTCCATAGGCTGCTAGGCATGGAAAATGGTGTGCATGGTGTGGTTGCCGTGGTGGGAAATTGCGTCGACTCACACGCCAAAGCTCCAGGTTCGATTCCCAGAAGGAACACCTCGCATTTTTTTCAAAACTCAAAGAGTACTTATTGTCCTTGAAAAGCTTCTCAAATCTTGCCGTTTGGAGTCGTAAAAAACTATAGGTCTCTTATACTCGTGAGAGAAAAGTAGCACCGCACAACACGAGTTGTTGTTGTACAAGCTAGGTCCAGGTCTCTTGTGGGCTGTAGTGCCACTCAATTAATTAGGCAAGCATGTGGTAAACATAAAAAATATTATTAATGAACACTGGTTAGGTGCCCATTTTCAAAAATCTTTAGTTGGTTCCTTAAAGTTTTCAAAAAAAAAAACTTTTATATCAACCATTCCGGGGTGTAACCTTATGATTATGTGGTGGGTGGATGTTTTTCTATGGACTGTCAGTCAAAAGTGTCCCACATACATTTTCTGACGTGTTGTGCATATTTTTAGATTAGTTCAATGTATAAAGATAGAGGAGGGAAATAATAGAAAACAAATCGACCATTTCGAGTTTTTTGTCTTGAAATGTCTTGGAAGTTATTCTCTCACTTACGAACACGATGTTCCACTAAGCAATGACTTGGGATAATAACATGACGTTTGATGTCACTTATTGCAGAAGGATTAGCCACCTGGGCAGCTTCGATGAGTTATAGGAGGACGGCGGCGTGTCCCAATAACATCAGGCACTCGGGATCACGAAACGACGTTGAAAGGACTTTGTCTCGTAGTAGGATGACGCTAGGTAGTCTTAAGTTAGTATAGGTGTAGAGTAGGCTTAGTTTTAAGAAAAGTAAATTAGTTTAGTTTTAAGATAGGAGAGTCAACTTAGCTCCATGAACAACCGTCCGGTTTGTTTAGTGGTAAGAGCATAAGGTCTAGAACACCATCCCTATCCCGCTACCTTTCCCTCTCCTACGTTAGATGTCCGTCCGCTGTCAGGTTTGGGTATTAGGCTGTCTTATTTTTCACAACCTTTTCTTCCTCTTCCCTTCTATCTGGCTTTAGCTAGTTTAGGCACGATTTTTTTGTGTGCAATGGGTGATGTGCGTGTGAGGGGGACAAGAACCATCCCGTGCGACGAGCTGAGCTGAGCAACCACAAGCGTGCCGCCGTCCTTCTCCACCCCATCGAAGCTGTTTGCAACACACTTTCCGATGAGGTATTTTTGTCTCAGTTTGAACCACGTACTGACCAATGTCCTACCGTAATTTAATAGCTCTCCAGTTGCCGCTCAAGATTACACAAATTTGGAAACATTCCCTTAAAGTATACACTACAGAAAACAGTCACCAAGGCAACGCGGAAATTGGCACGCTACAAACTTTCTTTAAGTTTACATGATTTCGGAAAGTGGGAAACGACGGAAGATCTAGTTCCAGCTGGGTGCATCATTAAGGGAAAAGCTTTCAACAAGTTACCCAAATGCATACGATTGTAGATTTCTTTTTTCAGTTCAATTATTTTAGAGAAACATGGGTTCTAACTAACAGCCGATGATGTCCTCGAGGTGGTCAAGATAAACTGATCCAAGGAAAATTGCGGTCTATTTGGAGCAAGGGAGTTGCAATTGTAAACATGTTTTATTTTTCTCCTTCTTTGAGTAAGCATCTTTCGTTGCACGATCATTTCTTAGCGCGTAAGTAAAATGAAGGATCAAAGGAGTTTCGTCAACCCATAAAATGTTTAACCAAAACTTGCTTTGTCATTTAATGCTACAAAAACCAAACCCCCCTTGCCAGCATAATTTCCCTGTCCATGGCCTGGTGCTTAATGGATTTGCATGCTTTGCCAATTAATTTTAAAATCAATGTTCGTCGTGTAGAAAACAAAGAAAAAACTGTCCACTGAGAGACAACCAACATAAAATTCCAACATCCCATTACGTTAAAAAATTTCAGAATGTAATGTATGATGGAAATGTCAAATATTATGACAAAATTCCGGTTCCTCCGGCTCCGAAATCTGGCGCAGACGCAGTACCGCCACTTCGATGTTTATGAACACCAACTGAAAATGAAACCTTCTCTAACACTTGACCATGGCACAAACTAACAAATGACACGCCCACCACAACAGTTCAAATATTGAAATGTGATAACTATTTCCAATAAATGTCCGGCTAAATAATTCCATTACCACGGCGAAAACCCCCTAGGATAATATTGCCATAAATCCTTAACACATACACACGCACGGGGGAAAATTTTTCTTCTCCGATATGTGGCATTCGTGTGGAAGAGAACACTGGCATACCAACACAATGTCTGTTGTCCCTTCACCGATTCCCTCGAATGCATACGGAACACGTACACAGTAAACATAACATTGTGTTGTGGTATGGTCAAGGGGATGGTGGCAGCAGTAGCCTCTTTTGCGTTGAGGGTGTGGAAAGTCATCTCCTCTTCGCGCTCTTGTTTCATAATCACAATATTGAAAAGCGAAAGCTGTCATTAGAAGGGGAGCTATTGACACACAAGCAAGATAAAAGAGAACAGCACCAGCATTTGCATGTGCTTTCTCCCTCTTGCTATCGTTCCTCTCTGCTTCTGGTAGTTGGCAGCAGGCGGCATTGAACACGAAGCTTGGCATTCACCTCATTCAATTCATCTACAATAACATCCAACAACCAAGCTTAATATGTTGAAAACGGTTGTTTTTCGACGAAGCGGTGTGTGGAGAGCACACACACTGGGAAAGATAGAGATGGATATATGGTGCCGGGAAAATCAAGTTAAATGCCCACCATCACCATCGCCGATCAGCTTGTCCGAGCTTCAGCTGTTCCATCTGAAAACACCGGTGAAAAGGGAGAGTTTCGTCCATCGCTGGAGGAGGTTGCAGCGGGCGGTGGGCCGCTCAAGAAACACACTTGCCCATGCATACAAATTTATACATATCATATACATTGTGGATTTGGACAAGAAAAAATAAAAATAAAACTACTGTTATCCCGCCCTCTGGCGCCCTTAACGCATATTCAAAGGCAAATCACATTTCGGTGGAAAAATCAAATGAAACGTATGACATTCATCTAAAATGGAGGCCTCCACTTCTCTCTTGCCAGCGCGCGCCTATAGTATAGGCAAATATCCATCGGAAAAGAAATATGGAAAAAAGGGCTAAAAGTTTCCAAAACACGTAAGCCAAACTTGACTTGACTTACCTGTTTCCAGAAATGAGGCGAATCTCGCCCGTCCTCCTACTGATGGTGCTGGTGTTCTGTCGTTGCTTCTGCTTCGACTGCCCTTTTCGTGTATACAGTCTCCTCAAACTTTTAGCTTGTTGTTTTTGTTTTGGATTCCTCTCGTTGATGAGTTGCTGATGGTTGGTTTTTTTTCGCGATTTTTTTTTTCTTTCTTGTTGCAAGTTTGTCCTCCACACAAAATATACAAGTTATCAATTATTTAGTGCTGTTGGCGTTGCAACCATTGCCAGCAACAACAGTAATAACATATCCACTTCGATTCGGATTTATGCAAATTTTCGAGAACATAATTGTACACACACTCGCACACACACTATGTTCCTCTGCACTTGAAAGTGCGACCACTAAACTGAATAATATCTGAAGCAGCTAGGGAGCTCGCACTGTATACACCGCACGAGCCGAACCGTGTACCGCGGCAGGGTGAGCGTTTTGGGGGGATAACGTGTCAGCGCAACGGCACGAAATACAATCGCGAATTACGCGATTATTATTATAATTTGTTCTTTTTTTTTTTGTTCGCTCTAATCAACTTCTTGGCTGAATTTGATTTTACTTTCGATTACGAACCGGGGAGAGAAGCGCGCAACTTGCATCTAGTATTTGTACATGTTTCACTCTACTCACGGTGTTCTGGCTCAGCTTCAGCAGCATATTGGCTGTTCCACTGATCCGCACTGTTAATGTTGATTTTAATAATTTGAATCCGTGTTCGGCATCGATGAATGCTTTGCTTCAACTTGAAATTGTTCGGAATTTTTTTCCAACATGGGATAATGAATTTTTCGTTAACTACGCAGAAGAGAAGGTCTTCCACATTTCACATTTTCAATGTGAGAGCAAAAACATTGCCTGGCACTGCTGTGTGCTGTTTTGTTTTTTTTTCTGCTTTTTTTTTCGCTATCTATACGTACGAACTTCTCAATATAACTTGTGTTGTGTGTATGGATGGACGATGACGATGGTTGGTTGTGTGTGGTTTCATTTTTTTTTTTTGCTTGCTTCGGTGTTTCGCAGTTGGGTTGTTGTTTTGTTGCTTTCCTGCTTTCGTCTGTATCTCTATATCTTTTGGGTTGTGTGCGCGCAAAGAAACTCCAAAACAACGAGACTGTGTGTGATTGAGTTTGGAGGAGAATCAGCATTAATACACAAATACAGAGACTGCTGGGCAAGTGTTTCCCCTTTTTTTTCGCTGGTGAGAGGACCGGTGTGAGTATGTGTGTGTGTTTTTCTTGACTAAGAGAGAGTGAGTTGAAGTGCATGGTGAATTTCGGAACCGCTATAGAAAGCCGGCGAATTTCTATGGCAATATGCTAGAGGTGGTGGAAGCTTTTTTTTGGTTGCGATTGAAACGGAATCTCTTTATGGTTGAGAAATGAAGAGAACTATTTGAATGCACGACCAGAGCTTTGAAGTAGTGTTAAATAAAATATTTGCGTATGATATCAGGGATTTCCTCTCAAGAGGAGAGTGTTTAACGCCTTCACGATCATTGAAAATACCATTGAATTATGATACACCTCACGTTGCGTGTGACGTCACACGCTACATATCAATTTGTAATTCCTACTAGATCATACGATTTATAATCTAAACAGGCGGCGCTTTGCCGCATTGATGATTTTCTTCAGCAATGAATGAACTCATCTCCAACCTCCTTATCTATGACCCACACGTTAATGAACAGCAGATAGAAAATCACAAATTCTGTGTATTATGTTATCCTGCTAAGTACAATGTCCTGCCCAGCATGCCATTTAGGGCGTATTGCACTTAGAGATCGTTTGCAAATTTTTAATCGGATCGCTAGTGAATCTGTGCATCAATGTGCCAGGGGTCAATTCAAGAATGAATATTGTGCGAAAGTGCTCAAAAAGTAATCCAAACAATATGAAGCCCTTAAGCTGATTTTACAACGAACAAACTGAAAATGCAATGGAATTGAAGTGTGTCCAGTTTACGTAACAACAAATAGTTGCAAATTCACTTGGAAGACCGTCTAAGCTCTAAGTCTTACAGAGTGAGTTTTTGTCGCCTAAAAAAAAGATTAGGTCATATGTTCCCAAGAGCGTGAACAGCATCGCAGTCTCAATTACAAACTCCCTTTCTCACCCCTCCACTTGTACAGTACAGAAGAATAGAAGCACACCCCAGAAGCGAAAGATACAAAAAAAAAAAGACACTAACGTTTGGGACAGACATTCACAACAGATTGTTAGTGGGCTCAGGGTCACCCTGAATTGTAGTGCCGAGTATAGAAGAAGAGGCACGTTCAAAGGAAAGGTATCATCGATCTCTATACATTCGGTCTTCTTCATGCATTTTTCGTTTTATGGTCGTAAGAAGTAGATATAGAAAAGTTACTCTTCAATTACAAAAGTTTCATAATGAGAATGATTTCACGACCTAGATCCCAAGAAACGCCTATCGTCCAAGTGACTTTTTTGTATCAAAAGGTTGCAATGAATATAGCGCCTAACTCATTAGTTCATTAATTCGTTCGTTTCACCAACAAACTGCCGAAAGAATGCTGCCTTGCCATAATATCCAGCATTGTATAATAAGTCTCTTTAAGCAATTGGATGCACTTTTCTAAGGTGACAAACTTAAGATCTATGTTTAGACTGAGAACATAAAAGTTGACTTTAGGGAACATGCAATTCAATTCAGTTAGAGGTTAAGTGCCATTCAACCTACATATGAATGTACTCGTAACTGTTTCTGTACTGGATATAATGCGCACACAAACAATAAACATTATTTGGTTGATTCAGATACGCACTCAGTCCTATGGTTCCAGTAAAGACTGCCTACAAAGCAAATTTCTCATGTCTCATACAGTTTCTCAGTTAAAACTTATTTCAACAGAAATTTGAGACCAAGTATAGATAATCTTTATATCTCTTATTGCAAAATGTGTTTTTCTGCCCCAGTTCACGCCTCTTATCCCCCACAAATCAAACCACAAACTGCCCCATAAGCAAAACCAACGACCTGATGAGGATTCCCGAGAATTCAAATGCAAACGTAAACAGAAAATATCAATTGTTTACTTTTCACTTTGTAAACACACGCACACGCCGAACCGAACCGAACCGTCCCAATCCAAATACGTTGAGTGCAAAATTAGCTTACACTAGATTTTCCTCCTTCTTGCAATGTAGATGCACTAGGCTTGTTGTAAAAGGAAATTTCACGTTCATTCACCCGCGCAATGCACACAAATACGTCAGTCAGTACTCTCGGGGTAAAGCTGTTCACTGCGAAGTTTGTACACAAATGATCTTGGTTTCTTGCGCAAACGGTACACAACATGGTCAGACATGAATCATGGCCCTATGGATGGAGTGCAAATGCAAGATAATCGCTTTCGATCGCGAACTTAAGCAGAAGAAAACAAAACTAGATTGTTGTCATTGCAAGAAATTCGCACAAAATAAGAAAAAAAACTTTGGTTGGGGATTCGTTGCACGAAAATGTTTGTAAACAAATGGCTAGTTCGGTGAATAAGGCGAAGACTTTTAAGTTAACTCACACCTGTTGAGTGAAAGACTTGGTTTAAGAGAATCGAAGAGGTACGCAGCAAAAGAAAAGAGAATCTGGTTGGAGAGTTTCATGCGCAAGGGGAAATTGTAGATAAAGAGCTTTTTCATAGGGTGCTGTTATCATTTATGGACCTTGAAATTAACACATACATGCATCAGAAAGAACAAAAAACTGTAATCAAATGAAATAAAACTTCGAAATACATCCCGGTTAAGTATGCGATTAATTCATTTATTTAAGTTGTATGCATCATTGGTAAACACGTTCAAATAATTTGCATCATCAACGCTGTGTAGTGTCTGTGAGGTTTAGTTTAAAATACGCATCAAGCCAGTTATGCTACAGTTACTAATGTCCCAAAAAAAAAAGAAAACAATTATCAAACCCAACCATCCGTCCCTTCGTCTAACAAAACTCAAAACGACGTTGTGTGTTACTCCTTTTTGTCTGCGGGGTCTTCCTTCCCCTCGGAATTGGGTTTAGACTTCTCCAATGCCTTGACGAACTGCTCCAAGTCACCCGAATAGGCAGCAGCGACGGCCTCAGGTGACAGTTCGAACTGTGATGCGACCGGCCCTAGCTGGGCGGATTGAAGCGCATTCGAGAAGAGCGACAATGCCTGCTGGAACTGCGGTGAGCTGAGTGTTTCCTTTATTTGCTGGATCTTGCTCTCGTCAGAGTCGTCTGTTTCAGGCAGGTGGACTGAAAGGGTGTTGGCCCGATCCGGGTCAGCGATGATTTGATTGACGGCATCCGAGGATGCTATAGCAGAGGACAGATCTATGTTGATGGTGCGAACTCCTGCACTTGTTGATCCACTAGTTTCCGGCGACAATCCCGACAGATAGGACTGGAACTCTGGAAGACTGATCTCGGGAAGGTTGCCCGAACCATCGGATGATTTCTTTGAGCCACCCTTCTTGGCACCTTTTGGAGCGGACGGAGTTCGCGGAACTGATGAAGTCGTGTTCTCTGGAGTTGACATGCTGGAATTTAGTCGGTTTGAAGTTGGTGTGCTTGCGGTACGCGATGAAGAGGTGCTGTCCGAAGATCGGCTGTGAAGAAAAATCGCATCACATATCGTGTTTTCATGTAATTGCTGCGGGAACCTACTTCATGGATCCTAGGAGAGAGCTCAGTCCACCCATTTGACCCACGCCGCCGAATAGTTGCATGAGTTGCTGTTGTGACATGTTGTTTAACATGTACTGCAAATCACCTCCATCGCTGCCACTTCGATTGGCTGACGGCGGATTATTCATCAGTTCATTAACCCGGCGACAGTTTTCTTCGTCTTTGTCAGTCTTTGGTTCTTGCATCCAGAAGAACATCCTCCTGGAAGATGTCTTGAATTTCAGTACATACACCCTGCCGGTTTTGCATTGTTCTACACGCTTAAACTCAAAGTCATCAGGGAAAACAATCAGATCGTCTTCCACCTACAAAATAACAATGAATCGAATGAAAATTGGTGCGTCACACATATAAGCAATTCGTTCCCACCTTCCCGGTAACACGATCCTTCCAGCAAAAATGCATCAGACCATCTTCGCTCTGATTGAGGTACACCAGACCCTTTCTCACGTCTGGATGAACCATCTTACCAACCATATTCATGCGACCAGCACGAAATTCAATCAGAGATGAGCCTGTGCCACCCGATGACCCACTTAAACCGCCCTGACGACCGAACATCTTCTAATATAATTATTTTCTTACTTAGCTTTCAGCAATATGCAGTGAAATTCTGTCGCAGTTCAACAATGCGTGCGGGTTTTCGAACAAAGACGTTGTTCAACAGCGTTACTCAACTAAAAATTGATTGATTTGTACAAAAAATCTTTTCTTTCACCCAGAGATGGATATTTTTTTGCACGAACACGAATGACGAATGACAAGCAATTTCCTTCAATGGCGAAGCAACAACACATTTGAAGATGGCGACGGGAATGATTCTCTTAACAGGGAGTTTCGGAAAGAGTTGGATTTGGGGTGAAATAAACTGTTGGACTGAAAAATTGATTTGAAGTGATTTCGACTCCGAATTTGAAAATTTTCAATCTTATCAGAATTTTCACAGAATGCTCTGTCTAAAAGAAACAGTTTCCATTCTTAACTGTTTGAGGAGCTCAACAAAAAATTTCCCCAAGAGCACCGCCAGCTGTCATTCCCATCTCACGTCATCGATCTAACATCTGTCAGGGCGAACAGGGAAAAGGAAAAGAAAAGAAAAAATCTCAAAAAATTTGACAGCACACAACTGATGAAAAATACTTTTAAGTCATCCTCTCTTCGCCTTCGTTCTCATTGTCATTGTCATTTGGATTTAACTGAAAAACAATGTTTTTGGGGATTTCGCGCGAATGCAAATTAAAAAAACCCAATTAACAAAGTTAAAAAAGTGCTCATAAAACGAATTTTTATATACAGAAAGTTCAAGTGTCTCAAATCAATTTAAAACCATGTACAGTTTTGATGGAGATTATCGCCGCAGGCCAATGCAAAGTTTAGGTGGTGTTTCACAGAGTTGTGATCGCGAAACCATTATAAAGAAAGCGCAAATCGAACGACAAAAGCGTAATGAATTGCGCAAGCAAAACAATGGAGCTGTGGTCCTACAATCTTACACACGAAGCTTCATCATGCGACAGAGGCAAAAGAAAATGGAACGAGAGAACTTTGATGAATTCTTCAAGGCGCACAGGGATTCCCTAACTGAGGATGACAATCTTGCTTATCTCCTTAGGCGTATACTCTTTTTCTATTCAAACAAAGTGTCAAAGGATTGCGAACGTTTGGTGAGTGACAAGAAGAGTCACTACATGCATGATTCATAAACTATTTTCATTCTAGATCGAACTGTCCCAGTACTTGCTTCGCAATCCAGCGAAACTTCTGGAAAATTCTGTCACCGGATTCATATGGCTGCATAGACTACGCAAACTAATGATCATCTGCATTGAGCAGCTCACTGTGCCAAATTCGTCTCAGGCCATTCCGATGCGAATGATTGAGACTTTCACTTCGGAGAGCACAGTCGAACGATACATTGAAGATCACGAGCGTGTGCGAATGTATTTGGAACTAATCTTTCGGTATTTAGTTGAGAGAAACTACTTCAAGAGGATTCGAAAGATTCTGGAGGAGAAGTGCCCCCCTCTGGACGGGGAGACGCTGAATGCCCCCAATCAGGTGACCGAGGCACTCTTTCAGATGATCATGCGACCACTTGTGTTGGTCAATCGTGGCTTTCGCTACGGCAAAGTGATATGTCAGTCGTTCAATGAATACATTTTGAGTAAGGCATACTCAGATCCGATTAGAAACTACATTCTGCCGTGCTTAGCCGAACAGCCTGAACTCCCATTCAAAGATATTCTCCGTTGTCTAGAGAGTCTTATCGTCACTGTACCCATTGCTGATGGGGCTGAGAAGATGCAGGTGGACTCCGAGGACAGCAGAGATGAAGGGAATCCCATATTCAGTAGTTTTTTGCTCAATTCGTTACTGATTTTGGACAGGGGACAGATGGGTAAGATAATCTGCTCAGAGGGTCAAAGTCCACACTGATTTCCGCTTTTTTTTTTAAAGATACACTCAACGAAAAGCAGATCTCGGGCGGCTATATAAAGGTGATCTCAGAAGTCTCTCCACACATTTTGCATCTTCCGAAGTCATCAATCAAATCAACGCATATGTCAGCAGTTCACAACTCATACGACCCAGACGACGAAGACGATGACGAAGAAGATGATGATGATGAACATGGAAGCAGCATGCAAGTCGACCAAGGCAAAGAGACCCACACCGGGCTGACTGTGATAGAGCGAGATAGTCTTCTGGAAGTAATCGAACTTCTGAATGATTCTAAAAGAGTCCGTATTATCGTTAACAGCGTCGAACAGCACATGAACGACGCTGATGTGTTGTATGCCCTCTGCAAGACCTGTCACAATCTAATGATCTACAACAAGAATGCAATTTTTGACTACAAGTAAGTGACATCATGATTTTGTCTTTTCTCCAAACATCATCTCTTCTGTGTCCCTTTTAGACTGCTGTACACGTTGGCATTCATGCCAACATTCATCCGCGCGGTTTGGTTCACATTGGCCTCACAGTCAAGCCAGCTAGGCTTTTCTTCGCCCCTTAGTCTCATATCAAAGGGTGTTGTCCGTAAGTTCCTACAAACAAACCCACAGACTCACCGATAACACGCCGATTTCCTCTTTCCAGCCAAACAAAATGGGGTAGAGCGAACGATTCCCTTCCTGGCCACTTTTTGTTCCCTCTTTGGACGCCTGGTGCCAACCCTTCATGACACCGAGTTTTGTGAGGAGAGCATGTTTCAGAAGCCGCAGACAGTCAGCAAACTGATGCCATTTTCGATTGACGAAATCGTACAGCTCAGCAAGACGCTGAAAGAAATTTCCCTGGGGCTCGTTGAGTTGGCGTTCCCCGAGACAAGATCCAATCTGAACGAGCACTACCGTTGGATTCTGGGTCGCAGCGAATCAGAGGATAAAAAAATCAAACAGCAAAAACAAGTCTGGGCGAATCTCCTCAAGGTGACCGTGTCCGTGCTCAACCAGATCCACACCAGAGATCTCCGCCTGGGCTTTTGCCCCGAATCACACTGGACAGTAAGCAAATTAAATTTGCCCCTAGATAGACCAAGTGATCTTCCGCTGACGCGAGGCAGCCGCACTCGGGGCATACGACCATTCCAACCGATTCGTGACTTCACGAGAGAAGACTTCGAGAACGGCCCGCCGATGTCAACGAAACAAATTCGCTCGATAACAATCCTGAGGGAGATTCCCTTCGTGGTGCCGTTTGGAAAGCGTGTTGGGATTCTGCAGGGTCTGGTGGCGGCTGATAAGATGCGAGTGCAGGGCAATTTACAAGCATTCCTTCAAGGACCAGCGATCTTGTTGACTGTACGCAGGTCGCACTTGTATGAAGATGCGTTTGACAAGCTCAGACCAGAGAATGGTAAGTTGTTCTTGAAATCTGAACACTCCCTTCATATTACTTGTAATTTATAGAACCTGATCTAAGGCTCAAGTTTCGAGTTCAATTCGTCAGCTCGCTGGGTTTGGACGAAGCCGGAATTGACGGTGGAGGAGTTTTTCGGGAGTTCCTCTCCGAGTTGATCAAAACAGCGTTTGATCCAAACAGAGGATTCTTCATGTAAGCGTTCAGTCTCTTGGAATGAGTGTCGAAATGAAACTGTCTGTCTGTCTCTTTCCAGGGTTACAACGGACAACAAATTGTATCCCAATCCCAATGTTGGGGACTTACTTCCTGACTTCGAACGGCACTACTACTTCATCGGGAGAATCCTCGGTAAAGCCATCTACGAGAACCTCCTGGTGGAGTTGCCGCTTGCTGAATTTTTCCTGACAAAGTTGGCCGGCAAGTACTCCGACGTCGATGTGCATCAGCTCGCCTCCCTCGATCCGGAGCTGTACAAAAATTTGCTTTGCCTCAAGGACTACGAAGGTGACGTCTCCGAACTGAATTTGGACTTTACTGTTGTCACCAGCTCCTTGGGACAGACCCAGGTGCAGGAGCTAAAGCCCAACGGCCAGAGCATCCCCGTCACCTCATCAAATCGCATAGAGTACATTCAACTGATAGCCGACTACAAGCTGAACAAACAAATCCGACAGCATTGTGTTGCGTTCAGAAAGGGCCTGTCGAATGTCCTCCCTGTGGAATGGTTGTACATGTTCAGCAATAAGGAGCTTCAAATTCTCATATCTGGTGCGGAGATTCCCATCGATCTTGAAGATCTCAAGAAGCACTGTAAATACGGCGGCGAATACAGCCCGGAGCATCCAAGTATTGTGTGTTTTTGGGCCGTGCTGGAAGGATTCTCCGATCTGCAGAAGAGGCAGCTACTCAAATTCGTTACCAGTTGCTCGAGACCACCTTTGTTGGGCTTTAAGGTGAGTTTCCTCAACGTCCCTCTAATGAAGACTTTCGATGTGTTTCTGTTTCTGTTTTGTTGTAGGACCTCGATCCACCATTTTTCATTCAAAACGCCGGCGATATGGAGCGTCTTCCAACGGCAAGCACCTGCACGAATCTCCTCAAATTGCCACCGTTCAAGACTGAGGAACAGATGCGGGAAAAGCTGCTCTACGCGATTCAATCGAACGCCGGATTCGAGCTTAGTTAATTCAACATACCGGCCCCACCCCCCCCCAAACCGTGGATGCTTTTCATAGACGCAATCTTCTCTCAAAAATGCAAAACCAACCCCCCACCCGAAGCCAATTCCAACAGAAGGAGTTAACTCATCCCAACGTCTTAATCAACAACTACACAAGTTCACACACGCATACACACCACCACGTTTAACAATCGTTTTAAGTTCCTCTTCAAACAAAAAAAAAAACAACAAATATATGGAAAAACAAAAAACAAACCACTTTTCTTTGACTTGTCTCGGTTTTGTTTTGATTCTTCTTTTCGTATATGTACACAACACAAGTGAATGATTTTGGGAATGTATACATAAGTCTTTATATACCTATTGTATGTCTATCTATTCTACAGAACTTATCCACTAGACTCTTATGTAAAATGATCATGAATCGAGAAAAATAAAATTATATTTATTAAATGGAATCATCAATCGGAGAGTGAGTGAGAAGGGGGAGAGGGGGGAGAGGGGAAAGTGACTTAGTTGCTGTGTTCTATAACTAACTATCTTACACATGCCTAAAAAACTGACATAAGGTAGCGTATAATCAGTCGTTAAAGAGGTACTTTGTCTGCAGGTGGCTCCTGCAAGTGTTCCATGCAACGAACACTGTCTGGCAATCAGCTGTAGTAGCGCTTCGTGTCGCTGATGATTTTTCTGTAGATGAATCGGGGCGCTTCTGTTGAGTAGAGAAGGTCGATGTGATTGAAGCCGCGCAGTTCGGTTAGCGTGAACGGGGTGTTCTTCAGATGGAGAGTTAGTCGAATGACGTCCTGTGAAAAGAAGAATAAAAATTTAAGGTTAGTTCGAAATTTAGTGTCTCATGAAACTGTGAAGGTGTTGAGTTTGTGTCTAAATGAATGTTCAGCCGGATTCCTCGGAACAGTTCTCTTAAGTCTATCGAATTGCAGATCTCCAAAGGCTGCAGTGCATATAGAAAGTAGAAACTTTGTGGTATGGGCAGAGGTGTAGTGCGCTGGTGTCCACTTTCATTCTATGCACACTCCTCTCATATTGACTTACGCATGAATTTAAGGGTCTAGACATCTTGCTGTTAGTTTCAAGAGTCGTTTACACAAATAAAAGTTAATCAGGACGGCATTCATTTGCCCACAGGAAATCCTTAATACAATATCTTTCTAACGACAGTTACACGCGTCTAAGTCTTAAGTCTTCTGGCATTGAGACCCAGTCGCATTCCTTTTTGCTTATTCTATTGCTGTCCCTAAACATCCGTTGTTTCAAGCCAAAAGGCTTTAAGGTTAGAGAAAGTGAGTGTGTGAGAGAGAGAGAGTAAAATAAGGAATGCATATTTTAACAGATATCAGTGAAAATCTATTCCGTGATGTGCGTGCTACTGTTCTCTCACGAGGAGAAGGAACCTGCAGTTTTTTGCCGACTTCAAACGGCGAGGTTTCAGAAGCTTTTCCGTAGACAATTGATACTCTTTGAGTGTTGTCAGCAACTTGAAAGAGGTGGTGCCGTGAAAAAATGCCAGGTGTCCAGTCCGGGAATCGAACCTAGACCTTCTGCGCGGTGGTCGACGCACTTACCACTACGCCGCGGCGATCACATCCTTTAAAATTGTATGTCTAAGCAGTTGTTGTCCTACACCGAGATTTGTCGGCTCAATTATTTGCTCGTTTGCCTTTTCCCTGACCAACTAATTCCCAGAAAAGAATGTTAAACAGTAACTGGAGACCCAGTGAGTCGTTCATAAAGCTTTGCTTTTTGTTTAAGTGAAATCGGATGATGAGGGGAAAAAGGAGACTCCGTCCTCAATACAGATTGTACAGCAAGGACGGCTTGAGCAGAAACAACTTCAATGTAGTCGAAACACGGACTTAGTGGATTGCATCAATTTTTAATATTTTGTGATTGAAAACGAACAGAATTGTCTTGAAGCAGACTTTATACATACAAAAATCTAAGCAAAAGATTCAAATGCCTACGAAGGTCATAAGAATTGTAGAACAGGGCGATTGATGACCAAATAGAATGCGGAGCATTGGGAGTAATACATGACGACGAATTCGAGGGTAACACGGGTTTCCGACATGCTCAGGGCATCGTTCTTGTTGAGGTCCAACCGAACTGGTATCCCCGATAGATCGGTCCATGAAATGAAATTTCTTTTTTTCTTCTCCACCCTGTCTTTGCGCAAGCTTGATGTGGCCTAAATTGTGTTTGTTTTCTTAATTTTTGGCCCAACTGATCGAGAAATCGTTCTAGTAGAAGTCAAAGACTTAGCTGATGACGTATGATCAAAATCTAAAACCTCGAAGAGTCCAAATTTCAAAAATGCACAAAATCCCGAAAGGGTCAACATGCCTAACTCATAAAATTTAAAAAATTTGTTTTTATCGTAACCTACAGGGACCCCACATGCTCAGCGAGGTTCCCTGTTAAAGCTCCCTGTACACAGTGTCGTGACATACACCTCAAAAAAATTTGTTTGGATTCTTTGAATTGGGCATTTCGTACCTAACCCAAGTCAGATTCTTCCAGGGCCATAAAAAAAATTTGAAGTAAGGTACTAGAGACCCAAAACATTCTCTATCCTTATTGTAAAGCCAAATGTGCTATATAAGGTACTCCACGCTTAACAAAGAGAATTTGTTAATGACAATCTCACTGATTTTATCGGAGGATTTGATGGGTTCGGACATAGGTGCAAAGCTTAAAGTTTGAATCTTGCGCATCGTCCTACCGACCTTTATATCCCGAAAATGTGTAGGTAGGTCAACTCCCACTTAAATTGCGCCTTTTGAACTCTTGAAATTAAATTGTCAGTCCCCTCCACTCATGGAAGGACTAATAAATCGAGTGGATGCTATAAAAGTCGGCCCAATCCTCTAACGGACTGTAGTCTCAATGTTTTCCTTATTCCCACCACCGCAGATCCATTAGATCAATTGTTTTCAGATGAATCTTTTACCAGATTTCATTGGAATCCGTTTGACTTGTCGTCCACCTGACATTGGTGTTCTGTCGAGTTCAACAATCTTACAGCAGTAGCGTGAGACTCAAGTGTTCACTAGAAACACCGTGACTGTCGAGAATTGAAGCTCTGAGCTCTAGCTCAGTCTCAGACTTATAAATATGCAAGTGTAAAGTGTAAAGTCCGCAGAAAATCCTTGCCGCCCACAAATCGCCACTTTATTCCCACAGATAGACATCTCCTCTGTCTGCAGTTTCCTTATTTATCGCCGCCTGACCCTCACTGTCATTCACTCCCGCTGACAGATGCAGTTCCCAGACGAAGTGTGCAAATTGAATCCTAATTTGGATATTCAACAATACCGCCATGTTCGTGCCGCCAATACCAATTGGTTTGACGTCGCGTCGCGGCAGATGACGCCGTGATTCATTCACGTTCACAAAATCGAACAAAGTCGAGAAGACACGATGGAGCCGAATGAATTAAGTCTGCCGAGAAGTTGACGAGACAGAAGTGCACAGCAAGTGTGATTGCGGATGGGAATCATTGCGCCTTTAGATTGCCTCTGCATAATTAGGTGGAAGGATAATGAACGATGGATGGACATGTGAGTGTACGTGCAGTCACGAAGAGTTAGAAAAAACAAAATGGGAACAAAGGATGGAAGGAGCAACCCTTATGGGTTATGAGATCCGCGCACAGACTGACAAGACGGCGCTCAAAGGAAATCAAGGTTGCTGTTGGGGACTTGTTGCCAATTGCTGTCACGTACGACATGGTATTATTTTCAATTTGCTCCGGTCGTTATTAATATTTCGCTTTCGGCTTATTTTTTTGGCCATATGACGGAACGGGGTGTGTAGACTGATTTTTATTTTTTTTTTGCGTTTGTCGCACTTTTGTTGACGACGACGCGATGGCGGCGGCGGCATACACACGGATAAACGCTGTGTGAGCATAAATTTCAATTAAAGTCATTTGAATGAGGAAGAACAATTCGTGCAGTGCGCGCACGCGAGAGAAGCTGGAATCTGATTAATATGCAGATATGGTCCGTTCCGGCGGCGACATTAGTGTGTGCGTTGACTACGATTTTGTGTTTTTTTTTATTTTTGATGAGTGATGGGTTATGGGTGAGATAACTCGTGTTGCTTGACAGGGACAAGGGTATTCTCATTGGCATAGATTTTGAAGGGAGGGCGGGCGAACATTTTATTGCTCGATGTGCTTTTCTCCGGTCGCGTAATGGTAACGTGCAGTGTCGGTGTCAGGGTCGCAATCAAAGAAAACTTCATAAACATTTTCGATGAATTTCAGCTCAATTTCAATCGAATCTTCATCGAATTACAGTCAAGCATTACTCAAATTAACATGCGTAAGTTAAATAAAGTCTAAGTCCAGTTTCAGGTGAAGTTCTGTTAAGCTGTTGAACTTTAATGGAAATTCCGTTAAATCCCGCCCAAATTCCATTCAAATTTCCATCAAATTTCAATGGAATTCCAGTACAATCTTAGGCGAAATTCAATCAAACTTCTGCTGCATTTCATTTCATTTTGCATCGTTTAACAGAGCTTCTGTCAATATTTTCTGAATTGCAGTCGTATTTCAGACGAATTTCAGTCGTATTTCAGTCGAACTTCAGTGGAGTTTCAGTTGTATTTTAGTCGAGTTTCAGTCGAGTTTCAGTCGTATTTCAATCGAATTTCAGTCCGATTTCAGCCGAATTTTAGTCGAATACATGAAAGTCGACTTTCAGTCCAATTTCATTCGAATTTTAGTCGAATTTCAGTCGAGTTTCAGTCGTATTTCAGTCGTATTTCAGTCGAACTTCAGTGGAGTTTCAGTTGTATTTTAGTCGAGTTTCAGTCGAGTTTTAGTCGAATTTCAGTCGAGTTTCAGTTGTATTTCAGTCGAATTTCAGTCGAATTTTAGTCGAATTTCAGTTGAATTTCAGTAGAATTTCAGTCGACTTTCAGTCGGATTTCAGTCGAATTTCAGTCGGATTTCATTCGGATTTCCGTCGAATTTCAGTCGTATTTCATTCGTATTTCAGTCGAATTTCAGTTGAATTTGGGTCGAATTTCATTTGTATATCCTTTGAGAGGAATCCAAACTAAAACGAATGCTTTGAATTTGCATAAAGTTAAAAGCCTTTAACATGTCCTTCATTTCACGAAAGGGTACAAAAAAAAAGACAATTCTGCGGCCGTCAAACTGACAACATTCCCTTGATGAATTACCACCATCACTCGTCGATATGAACATTGTGCTCAGACTTCAGTTTTCAGCACATTTTTACAGCACTCCCACTCAATCCTGCACAAGGCAGCAGTAAAAGCAACCACAACGACAAAAAAAAACGGAAACCCTTACCTGTTTGGCATTCAAAAAGTCCTTATTTCCGTAGAATAAGTTCAATGGCACTCGAACATTCCGCAAATTGTATTCCGGTGGAGTTTTCCTCTTGTATCGTCGGTAGTTCTCCTGTTTTGATTTGTAGTCGAATTGTTGAAATTTTCCTGCAAAAGAGATTGAGAGAGAGAAAGAGAGAGAGATACAAATCTTGAATACACTGCCACTCGCCGCATGCAATCATAACTCACCTGAATTGATGAGCTGTCCAAAGTGTTGAAATTGTTTTCGAGAAATACCCGCTGGCGTGGTTTCGAAGATCTTCGGGAACAGACCCTGGACAGCAAAGAAAGAGGGAAACAAATTACAAGTGCACTTCACATAAACGGATTTAGCCCCCCAAATAGTTGTCACTGTCTGTCTGTCTGTTTTGTCTGTTTGTCTGCTTGTCTGTGCCGTGGCTGGCTGGTGCAGAGGCTAAAAAACCGTGTCACTTAGGGGAATATGACTTTTATTTATTAAAAAGGAAAACCTCTGGAGTCGAGTGGGAATTAGAGTGGGGGGGGGGGGGGGGGGCAAAAAGAGATTTTAAGACATCGGTCTTCGGGATAAAATGCTTGGCATATCTTGTTACGGTCCTACTCCGGCATAGCATTATTTTTTCCGGTCCCTGTTCTGTCGTTCTGGTTATGAAAACATCGGAGGGTATTTCGCCTCGGAATTCTGTGTTATTTTCCATGTCGCGTCCATCGCTCTCTATCCCCTGGTTGGACATTTTCCGACGAGAGGAAGAAAATGTTAGGAAGCCCAGAGCAAAGCGAATAGCGGCAAGCTTTAGAGATGCGATACACTGAAGGAGGAGCACCAACAGTAGCAGCAGCGACAGCAGGAGCACAAACCCCTGTATCCCAGAGCTTCAACATTCTTTTGTTTATTTGAGTTCTTTTTTGCTGTTCCTTCTCTCCGTTGTCGGCATCACCGTCCATTGGTGTTTTTTTTTCATTCCTGGAGTCGGGAGGGATCCCCGTGCGCCACCCATTCACTTGCGGCTTAGCACAACTTCTGCTACATTTGATTTGAGTGAAGTGATGCAAGCTCGGGTGACGACCGAGACGATGCTGGGAATGGTGGTGAAGAGCAGGACCTCACAGCATCTCACCCAAATGTACTCCGTCTGCTCCTGGACGGGATGGCGATTGAGGGTGAGGGTGGGCGGTGGATGGCAGATTCCTGGCGGGTCTTGTTGAGAGCATATTAAATTTTAATGCCGTGAAATGTACTTTCGGATTAAAATACACTTTTGTGTGATTATAATCAGGAGATATTGTTTGCTAATGGAGTTAGGACAGATGCTCGCCGGAGAGCCACGTCGCACCACGCCGCCGTAGTGTTCGAGAGTTAAGGCAGACAAATGGAATTCTTTTTCAGCTTTGGGACTTGTTGGATGGGTTGTGAAAAGGAAAGGAAAGCACTGCAGTGGGAGGATGTTAAGAATTAATTAGAAATTGTTTTGCGGCGTGGAGTGAGTGCTGAGTGCTCCTTTGCAGATTCTTTTGCAATTACTGCGTCCTTAGTTCAGTCTTGTTGGCTGAGGGATTATTTAATCACACTTCCGACTTGTGTCAAAATGGCTAAACGCATTCATCGCACTGTCCTTCACCCAGTTCACCCAGATCTAATCAATTTAATTCCTAACGACCGACCGCACGGTCCGTCCTCCACCTGACATTGAACTCATTGAGATTGCCAAACCGCGCACAGATCACAATTCAATCTGTTTTGCAGTCAAATTTGCAATAAACTCGAAAAATAAGACTCTGTTCACTTGAGTTGAAAAGCTTAATACTTGATCCGTCCGCAGTGGGGGAGGCAAAGCGGCAGATCACCGCACCGTCCTCAGCATCACCGTCGTTAGCACATACGCGTGTCCGCGTTAACCACATTCACCTTCACCATTCAGCGATTTATTACACTTGCGACGCAGTGCATAACAAGACCCAGTGCCACCACTGTGGAAGTGCCACAATTACTGCCACCACCGCTGCTGACGCCGTCAGTTAGTGCTCCACAACATGGGCACACCAGCCACCAATGACGTCGCTGCTAATGACCTTAGCGGAGAACTGGAAATCACGGCTCTGTAGGTGAATGTTACACCTTGGGAGTGCGTCAAATGTTTGTTTAGCCGGTTGGCGTGTGTGGAAAAAATTTTCGTTTGTTTTTGGAGGTTTTATGTTTTTGGGAGCGTCTTCTGGTCCCCGCTGAACAGACGGGGAGAGTCGGTTTTTTGACCTAGGAAAATTGGTGTTCATTGATTGTTACAACTAGGGTGCAGCAGTACTAATTAGGTGAAGTAAGCACACGATCACTGGCGATCTTGAAAAGCTGATAATGTGTGAGTTTTGCAATTGCTTGAGGGCGGCAAATAAAGTCCACTTAGGTGAAGTTTGAAACTGCGATGGAGTGTATGGAGGTCTTAAGCGCAACGATCACGTTCGAAAGATGATCGCTTGAATGAAGTGATCGTTTCGGGGGCGCTGGGTCAATTGCTGTTGAGAGATGAATCAAAAGCGTCAAGGGTGAGTTTTCAAGTTCAAGTTCTGCGTGAATATCATGAAAAAACTGCAGATGACAGGTTTGGGGCGACATCGGTGTATAGCAAGCGAGCTTTCTTGCCTCGCCTTCTGTTAAAAGGTCGCTCGCTTAAAATTTAACTGCCACTCAAATCGACAAGGAACTTGGGCGGGCTCCCAACCAGCTTATAGAGAATAGGTTCTGACTGTTCCTTAGATGATCATACCATGTGCGGGGAGTCACTAGTATATTAAAAGTGACAAATTTTGAGTCCGGAATTGATGTATCGAAAATGAAGTCAATTAATGTGAAATATATTTGCTTAGCTTTGATTTCGAAAACGGGAAGTCTTGTGTAGAAACTTTGTTAGTGTCAACAGGCATCAATTGGAGAGAAGGACTCAATAGGTTGCTCAGCAACACCAGGAGAAAAAACCAAGATATCGTTGCATAACCAGGAAAACGATGGAATTCGGCAAGTGGGCGACAGAGTGCATCTGCTTAGGGTCGATCTCTGCATGGTTGTTGTCGATGATTAATGGTAAATCATGGAAGCCACTTTCATGTTATCGGTATAACATGCGGAGTCGTTTTCGTTTTCTTCCTCAAATGGTGCTACAGGGTGGACTTAGATCTCAACCAACATGCCTCACCAACTTGCACGATCTCTCACCAGCTGTTACCAGTTGTGCGGAGTTGGTTAAAGGTTCTTCTTCACTTGTGTGCGCCACCTCAACCTAAGCCATTCTCTGTTCCACTGTCCCGGTAGCCCGAATTCAAAGACTTTTACAGCCGGAGAAGTGGTGTCCATAGGCTCTATATGGCCTAGACATCTTAAGCGTTACATCTGAAGACAATGCATGCCATCGTACAGTTCAGTAATTCGTGGTTGAATCTTCTCCTCTAGATGCCATCAGGGCAAACAGAAGTTGTCTATCGAAAAGACTAAGGGCTTCCTCAACCGCTTTTAGTAACGTCTGAGTTTTCGCACCGTAAAGGAGGACTGCGATGATTAAACTATTATGCAAAGCCAGTTCTGTCCTTCGAGAGAGGGCTCTCTTACCCAACTGTTTCTTGAGCCTCTTGAGTGATTCGGCGTTTGATTTCAGTATCGACGTTGTTGTCCCTATTTACCGCGTAGCCGAGGAAGACGAAGTCCTTGACTACCTCGAAGTTGCTGCTGCCTAGTGGAATTTTTGAGCGGTCACGTAGTCTTTGCCCGCCTTTATTGTGTTTTAGATTCAAGGATGCATTTTAAAGACAGTTGAGAGAAGTTTTATGGAACTCACGGAAGTGGAGAATGAGGTTTTAATGAAGCTTCGGAAGGCTCTTGGTCTCCAAACGAAGGCGGAACGAATAAGGTTAGGTTGAGTTAAGTATGGTTGACTCAGAGGAAAGACGGACCTACTTTGAACATCTTTTAGGATGGATTACATTGCACAGCCATCGAAAAAAAGGACTGAAATTGATGATATCCAGTTGCTCTCCCAATCTAAAGACGATTCTCAAACGCTCTGTCCGAAACGTCGATGTTGTGCGTCTTTCCTTGATGAAAGCATATAGAGTCATCAAAAATGAAATACGAGTATATTACGGTTTTACGTAATATTGGCACGCATTGCGGCTGCCGTGGGCTTATGAATAACTGTACCGAACTCTACAATGAGGTTAATGGTGTTTGCCTCCTCTCCACCTCTCTACAGTTACCGATAACCCTCAGAGAATATTAGATGTCAAAAAAGATTCTTCAACTTGGCACTCGCAGCTGAATAGAATTGTGAGTCCCCTCCACACGTAAGGGAACAATTGCATGTCCAGTGCAAAAGCTGGTAGTCTCGTTAAAATAGTTTGAATCTGGTTGCCTGAGGACTGGCATCACGACTGACTCATTCTTCTTAAACACTGAAGGAGGATCTAAGAAAAAAGTTGCATTAAAGGTTAAAAATAGTCAACCATTTAACCGTTCCAAACAGCCATCATCGCTTCTCAATTCCCCACCAAAGAACGCCCAACGAATCAAACACCTAGCTTCCAACAAAGCATCTTAAGAATCGGTTCAGCGATTACCTCGAATTTGAGAAAAAGGAATAGACGAAAAAAAAAATTCTTTTATTAACACACCTAACTGGGTCAAGTGGTGATTTTGCACATTTCTCTATTCTTCCCCCTTCTTCTTCGCGTGGCTCTGTTATTGTTTATGACCATTTTTCATGGTTCACGCATAGAGGAGGACAAGGTGCGATAAAATGCGCGCACACAAAGCGCCAAAAACACAATTGAAACATTTTGATTTACGAGCGTGTGCCTCTCCGGCGAACGATTAAAACCGTACGGAGGGGGCAAGAGCAAAACAAATCATTTCTTGAATTGGATGCGCGGTGAGTAATCGTTTCGGACGCACAAAAAAAAAAACAACGAAATCAGAAATTTTTCCATCACCGATGAATCCATTAAAACACTCACCGCCAGCCACCGCCGCCGCCGCGCCGTAGAGTGAAAATTGCTGAATTGAGTGATTCCCGCGTCTATGGCACGTGTACCTGGCCGGAGAGTGGATCAATTGACTGGTTGCCATTAAATAACAGCAACGACGACACCGAATATAATTCCTTTTTAAGAAGTCTAGTCACACGGGGTTCTACCTGTCCGACTGTCTGTCTGTTCTCTGTGCCCAAGGTCGGTGCTGCTTAATTGCTACGCAAATTGTTTCGGGCTGTCGTCGGTGGATTGCAGTGCAATTTGTAACGCTTCCTCAAGTGAAATGGACTGACGTACCTGGACAAGTGAAATTGATAAGATATGCAGCGTTGAGGAGGGAGGGCTGGATGACATGGGAATGAGTGATTTATGAGCACTTGAAGTGGCAGAGGAATTTTTGAGAGAGGAATTCTTGAAACTAATGGAAGCAGGAAGTTGTTTGGATGATGATGGAACAGGTTGAAAACTATTTTGAAATTAGACGCCTGTCTGACGGGTTTCCTTGGAACATAGGACATGTACTGGGATTATGGCCTGTTTCAGGAGCGTGTTTTGCAAGCAGACGCGATGAATTTTTGAGCGGTCACGTAGTCTTTGCCCGACTTTGTTGTGTTTTAAGTTCAAGGATGCATTTTGAAGACAGTTGGGAGAGGTTTAATGGAACTCACGGAAGTGGAGCATGAGGTTTTGATGGAGCTTTGGGATGTTCTTGGCCCCCAAACGAAGGCGGAATGAATAAGGCTAGGTTGAGTTAAGTAAGGTTGACTCGGACGATACACGGACCTACTTTGTACATCTTTTAGGGTGAATCTCACTACAAAGACATCGAAAAGAAGGACTGAATTTGGTGGTATCCAGTTGTCGTCCCAATCCAAAGACGATCCTCAAACATTTCTTTTGAACCTCTTTGCTGTAATGGTTGTCTAAGTGAAAAACCTTTAAAGCAGCACCAATTTACGAGTTAAACAGACCTTGGCTCTCAGCCCTCGTGGCTTGCACCCTTAATCTTTTTGACTAGGCCTAGGCCATGTAGGGCGTATGGAATGTTCACTTCTGACAAGAAGAGTCTCCGTGTCAGAGCCCTAAACAGAGGATGTCCTCGTTAGCCATAGGGTGCATAAATTGCGGCGAGCTTTAGTCAAGATTGTGGAGAAATTGGAGATAGCCTGTAGATGACTAATCCGACTGGGAAAGTTTGTTCATTAAGGTCCATCTTCATCCCAGACTGTCGAATGACTTAAATAAGAAGTCGCTCTAAAGCCTGTACATACTTGTTGTTTGTTTTGTGTCATCAGAGTTAGATGAATGAACGTTTTCTTGTGTAGTCGGCAAGGAATAACAAAAACCCCGTAAAGGCAGCATATCCCAAAAGGTGCTGATCTGTTAACTGCCTAGAAAGACCCAATGTAACTGAAAACTGCGGCAGCTTTGTTAGTAAGAACTTCTCCCAACATTTCGTTGTAACATGTAAGATTTCTGCTTGGAATTGACAAAAGGGAGACATGGATGGGTGACAAGCCTTCAGTGGCACAGAGCCAGATCACTTTCAATTGAGTTGCAATCTGCAAGAGCAAGAGCTGCAGTAACCAACGGTCGCAAGGCGTGCAGACGATCTCCTGCTATCGAACACGGATAGAGGCTGCATTTTAGGAATGAAATATTCAGGGAGGCCGCCAAACGCCAGAAACTTTTAAATCAAACACCAAGTTTTCCGGAAAAAATGTACATTTTGGGCTCTGATTCGGAGTCGGTAATAAACTGCAGAGCTCCTGCTAGTTGTGAGACAACAACAGTGCGCACATCTTGGTTTCTTTCTGAAGAAGTTAGTCCCTGGTTCCTTTCGGCCTGTACGGCTACTTAGCCGTGGCACGATGTGGATTCCCTGAATGAGAAGAAGCAAACTAGGCCGAAGGTGACACGTCGGGACAGGGCCGTAATTGTTTAGGACATCTCAGACATGTTTGTAACTTTTTACCTGATGTCGGTGAAACATTTCAGGTTCTCAAATTGAGATTTTGGAGGTAACTTGTCCCAGATTTTGCCAAGGATCACATGATTTCTTTACTCCTGTACTGGAATAGAGAGCTCAGAGGGTAGGTGTAAGCACAGACGGCTTAATCTTCTACGAATCGATACAACTGGTGGGCTACAAAAATAATACTGACATCGTCTCATTGTTCCAGCGGGCCATTGCAAAATTCCCAACTGGGAAATGAGTCGTTTTGACTGTAAATGAACACAAAACAAAGCTACTCTCGACGTAATGGCCTCATTACCACGGGCAAAGAAAGCAATCGCAACTACTACTTCGAGGTTGCTTAGACGTTTGTCTATATCAGCGGTGTACTGACATCTTAGTGGAGATCCAATCGCCCATGTGGACCGATGTTAGTTTGACCAGTCGACGCAGCTATGGCTTGAAGATCCATATTCTTCAATTTCGAATGCTGGATGATGGGCCGTGCAACATTCGCTTCGAAAGGAAAGTTTAACTTCGGATATGTGGTCCTGTCTGATGAGGAATCCCTTGGTCTCTTCGAGAGAAAAGTTCAGCGGGCGATTTTTGGTCCTGTTTGCTTTGATGGCATCTGGAGGAGAAGACTCAACCACGAACTGTATGGGCTGTACGGCGGCATGAACCTATTCAAGCGTCGGTAGAGCGGATGGACAACACAAAGCCCGAAGTCTTTGAATCCGAACCACAGGGACAGGACTGAGATGGCGCACACAAGTGGAAAAGGACTTCAACCAACTTGGAGTGCGCAATCGGAAGCAGCTGACAAGAGATCGTGCTAGCTGGAGAGGCCTGTTGGTTGAGGCCCAGATCCACCCCGGACTGTAGCGCCATCCGAAGAAGAAGAAGAAGGTCCTGTCTGTAAGGAAGGTAAATGGAGCAGATGACACCACGGTGTGCATGGCACAAACTAAACCATCAACTGCAGTGACCATTGACCACATAGAATAGGAAGGATAGCAATCAGTCCTCCAGCTATAAGGGTTTTTTGAATACCAGCCTCTGGGTTAGGAGAAGCACAACAGACCTTCGGTATAGGTAGTGGACGCTGTGAAATATTGTCTTTAAGATGGGAACCAGCGTGCCTGGGACTATAAGGTACAGAAGGGAGTTGTAGCTTGAAATCAAAAATTTCTTTAATGGGAAGTGAGTAAGCATTTATGTTGTCGACCAAAAGATGAAAATAAAATAGTTCCTCTTAGCTGAAGTTCAAGTGTCTTAATGCGCAGGATCCCGAGCTCTTCAAATACTTTCAGTGCACCAAGGCAGTAGACAGCCTTCGTTGCTCTTTTCAATTGGGGCTTGCACAACCTTCCCCAGCAGTGCTTTGCCTTCCATTCATTAAAATGAAAATCATCCATCGTCGAACGCACTTTCCAATTCAGTGTCCGTCTCACCTGTCAGTCCGCTTCAGTTAATCTGTGATCAATGTCCAGTCAGTCATTTAAATCACTTTGTAATTCACAAATTACACAAAATATTCCATTCCCCAGCCAGTTCCATCATTCAGCATGTTTCCTGTCTGGCTCATCATCACTCACTCGGCGCCCCAACGAACTTCCATTAAAAATTGAATTTTATGACAGCATCCGTAATCGCACCACAAATCCCCTCCTGCTCGTCCACTCCATTGAAAAATAATTTACTGCGTGCACTTGCCACCGCCTCACCTCTGCCATCCCACTGCCTGCAGGCGAATTAAATAGAAAAACTCAAAAATCGCACCGAAAATCCTCCGCAAAATAATCATAGCAGTTAAGTCCGATGGTGATGAGCTATGGAGGCATGCAAGCACAATTTCCCTTCACACTACAGGCGTGTGCGGGTGTGTGAGAGATACAAAACAGGATACAATATTCCAACATACCAGAGAGGGATACTGTTCCCAAATAATCCCCCATATTCGGTGAATTTATGTTATCCCCTCGGATATAAGTTTTTATTATTTTCCGTTTGAGTTCCACCCCCTGCACCAGTTTTTTGCCACTTCCCGCCACCCCTACCTCGTTCACACACAGTTTGAAAATTCAAATTTAAATAAAGTTTTGGGCCAACACTAGTTTTTACACCCCGCCAAAGGATACACATCCCGGGAGGGGTTTGAAACAAAAAAATAAAAGTGTTAGGAGTTCCACTCACCCGATCCATTTCGAATTCGCTGAAGCCCACCGACAAGTACGTTACCAAAATGCACAAGCTCTGTGTGGGTACACCTTTGCCGCACAGCAAATGTCCGCCCAGTTGATTTAGGGCGGTCGATGGGAAGAGCTCGTGTAATCCCAGGTGATTTAGTAGCGCCTACCGCCGCCGTCGTGCACACGAATATAGACAAAAACGAAGAATGCCGGGGAGAGAAGGGAAGAAGAAAGGACATGACATTAGTATTCACACAGATTTGTGCAGAGAGCGCGGCCATTTGCGGGCGGGTTGTGGATGTACCTCGATTTTCTCGTTCTCGGCCGCCATCAATCGCAGGGGAGGGCTCATTAGGTTCGAGAGGAATGCCACCGGTGCCAGCAGGGATGCCGAGACGATGCGGTCGTTGTACTCGGGCCGCTCGGACAGCATGACCAGGAAGATGGTGGAGCCCTGCGAGTGAGCGACGTAGTGCACCTTCTCGTGGCCAGTGGTCTCTGTAATGTAGTCGATGATCGAGGGCAGGTCGTAGTAGCCGATCTCGTGCCAGGTGAAGTTCCAGAAGCTCGGCATCGATGAGTCGAGGCCAGTGTGGCGCTTGGAGTAGGTGGTGCCGCGGGCGTTCGGCAGCCAGACGTCATAGCCCCTCTCGTGCAGCATGCACCCGAGGCTGCGTTCGCGTCCGGGAAGAATGAAGTCCGCCGCCGAGCCGATCAGGCCGTGCATGAGGATGAACGGCCGCATGTTGCTGGTGGCGTTCTTCGGCGGGATCCTGTGCATGGTGAGCATGTAGCCGTCGGGCGTCTTCACCTCGTGGGTCTCGCACACATAGTTGTTTGATTCGACGATCTGACACACTAGATCTTTGGCACTCACTGACACACTGAACGCACTAAACAAACAGACCAAGACCGACAATCGGGTCATCTTCGCGCCGGGAATTAGCGATTCCAAGTTGCACAACGCGTCTTCGTCTCACAGCAGCCGCCCTGCACTCGCTCACTGATTCGTACGGGGTTTCTTAAAACTTTGCTACGGATTCGCGCACCTGTGCCGTTCGAGTTCGTCCGCTCTGGTTGACCGTCAACAATCATCTGCGGCAGCCGATGTAAATTCGAAGACTCTAGCTCGGGCGCCGTGCTGTGCTGGAGATTATGCTTCGTTTTCTTTGCGGTCTTCTCTGCGATCGGTGGTGGTGGTGGTGGTAAATGCGGTGCTGCCGCCTTCGTCATTAATGTCGCCATGTGTGTCGATGTCGTCGTCACCCAGATTGTGTCTTGGAAGGTGTCTCGCACAATTGAGTGCTACTGCCTCGGCTAAGAGTGTGTCTGTCTGTTGTTTACCTGCTGCGTTGACATTCGGTTAGCGGGAGTAAGGGAGAGAGCGAGAGATGGGATTTCGTCAAACTTTAGTCAGCCGCTTGAGAGACGCCTGTACTTCGTCTCTAATTAGTGGGCATGGTCAGTTAGGAGCTACCACCGCGATTGATTGCTTAATCTTGGATGGATCACATTCGGTTCGATGCGGCTCGTGGTAACGTGATTTAATGGTTTGTTTGAGTTATGCTGTCGCGGCTGGAAGCGGCAAAACTGTGTCATGGTGGTGGCCGTCTCGTTTGTGTTTCGACTTCTGGCTCGGCCTCTTCCGCATTTCAGTTTTGCGATGTGCTCCGAGATCTTCTTGAACTCATTTGTGAGCCGAGGGTGTTGGGTGCAGTCATGAAGTGAAGGCGGCGAGGGGGTGGATGTGTGATGAACTAGATTGATTTGATTGAAATTCGAGTCGTTCACCGATTAATTGCCGATTTAAAAATGCAACAGCTAATGACCAACATCTTACTCAGATGTCGAGAGATGTTTGCTTTGCTTTGCGAAGGTTTCGTTCTCGAAATATTTTCTTCTTTTTAAGATTGCTAGAAATGTCGGAATTTCGATCGAAGTGGCATCTGAAGTCAGCTTGACACGATTATACAGCATGAATCGTAAATAGTTCGAATGCGCAGCCTGTCGTATCACTATTTTTTTAATTAAATCTTGGGGGCTCAACAATCAGATGAAGCAGGTCACTGATGGGAACATTTGCCAGTGCCCTCACTGAACATTTTGCCATTGGCACTCATGCAGGTCTTCCCAGTCGTGGTCTTAGTTTCTTTTGCAGGCTCACAGGATCATCAAAATATAGGGTGATTCATCGTGAGTTTTGATTTTCAATAGGCTTTCTTTGACAGATCACGCGTGACTTCTATCAAATTGCTTCGTTAATTTTATCAGTATCGTGTGGCAAGTCATTATGGAAAGATTCACACCACAACAGCGTTTCCAAATTGTTCAGATTTATAATGAAATTCAGCGTTCAGTTAAATGCCATTATTTTTTCTTTTAACCAATAGTAAAAATTTGGAGCTCACTTTGAAATTCATGTGTTTTATCTTATATTATAAATCGAACCTCATAATGAATCACCCTTTAGTTCAAGGTGGAGCATTAGGAGCGGAACATATTGGCTGGAAGGTTTGGAATGCGTTTATTAGGGCGGAAGTGAGACGCCATTAACAAGTGTCTGCCATCCAACTAACCAATGTTACCATTGATCACAAAGAGCACAGGCGTTGCGACAGCTTGGGAAAAGTCAAGGTTCTAGTTTGAAGGTGACTCTACTTCTAATCAAAGTGGATAGAAATTTGTGATAGCTTAGGGTTACTCAAGGATCTCGGTTAGGAAGGGGATAGCCAATGATCTAGAGCTAGGAGTCTTATCACGTCGAAGTCTTTGGATATAAGACACTTTTAGTGAAAGGACATCCTGACGAGGGACAAGATCTGTGCTGGGTTTTAATGAATACAACACGGATCGTTTGACGTCTGTCTTTCGTCTCTTGTCTGGACAAGAAATCGCAAACATTTGCCCGGTCATAGTTGGCAAGAATCACAAGTGGATGTCATCGCGTTTTCGTCCTCATATCTGCACAGCTTCTCGTTCGACTTCACCATGTCTACGGTCACTTTTAGAATAAGACATCTTGAGACTTACACTCGTTTCGTCTTATTTAACACCTCACGCTTCTCGGCGGTTAGTTTACACATAAAGTCATGCCAAATGAGTCTCTTATACCATAGCCATGATGAGTCCCACCACCGCAGCCCCCACACTTGTCACAAAGCCACCTGATTATGAACGCAAATGTTCCACTTCAGGTAAGGCCCATAAAATTGTCTTCACCGCCACGGCTGCACGTAACCTTTACGTCAATGATTCGAACCATAAAGCTTCCTAATAGAGGCCCATCTCACAATGGAACTTGTTTCGCACCGATTCAGAAGCGCCTGAGTCTGGCCATTGATTTCGACACACACACCTCTCAACTTTGCCCATTGCATGCGTCCAGGCATCGTGTGTCTTGACACCGTGCATTGTCGTGGACTTTGCAGCAATTATTTGAGAAGTTTCGGCAAATGAACCCGCTTAATGGACGGACCGCAGTAAAATCATGAACCTAGAGATTATCTAAAATAATTGCTGTCAACGCTAATTTGAACTTCGAGCTGCCGTATTGCGGATCTTAATTGCTCCTAAATCCGCGTGATTGCGCAAGTCGACGACACTTAAAAACGGTTTCAATTCAAACAGTTTTCTGGCTCTGAAGCAGATAATGGAGTCGTTGCCGGTGATGAGGAACTTTGCAAAATTTGCCACATGACCTCGTTGTGTGTTTTATTCATTTGGGATCGGTGAAGATGAGATGACCTTGCTGATGAGCGCACAAAACACGCTAGGGCAATTAGATTTTATATGAGGTGATGGAGGGCGGCAGCGGCAACGGCGGGGGCTTGGGCTTGGGCTTGAGTGAAATTGAGAGCGCAAAACAAAAGACGGCGGATTCATGATTCAAGATTCGCCGGCACGAGGCTAATCGAATATTTGTGTCACGTTCGACTGGCATTTGGAGCCCGGAAAGTTACAGTTTTGCATTCGATTCAGTGCGCGTTTTATTCATTAAACTGCTGCTAGCAGAGAGGGAATGATTTGTTGTCAATTAGAGTGCTGTGGTGGGGGTGTTTCATTTTATTTGTTTATTTAATTTTTCAGTTAGATGAAAGGCGTGGATTGTGTGATTTTATGTGAAGGCTGCCTGCAGCTACACCTGGTTTACGAGAGTCAGGAAGTTACGTGCCTATGTGATGGTTTAAAGTAGCTCACTTCAGACTGAGCAACGTCGCTTGTCCTACAGCTAAGTAGCTGACGACATAGCAGAAGATCTTGAGTCAAAGAAGAGGATGTGTAGTAGAGGATGCAGCAGCGGATTCATAGCAGGGCGCAACAGATAACTCAGCGTGGACATTGCAACCGAGAATGTCTTAAACTTCAAACGAGTTGCTGAGTTCCGGAGAATGTTCGTACCGGCTTGGGAAGCTTGTGGGTTGAGGTTTCATTTCATCTTGGAGTGCAACGTAGCACGAAGATGATCAACGATTCCAAAAGAGGGATAAGGGATCAGTGTGTTCATTCTTCTGTCGGCCCGTGTCTGCCACATTCTTTGTATATCCTGAATTTATTTATGAGATTTCGTACAAAAAGGAAGATTCATTGTAAGGTTTGATTTTCAATAGGAATTTTTGACAGATCATGCGTGACTCCTATCAATCTGCTTCGGCGCTTTTGTTCAGTTTATTGTGGCAAGTCTTCATGGAAAAACTCACTCCACAACAGCGTCTCCAAATTTCTTCAGTAGTGTTTTTCGTGCGATCCGAGGAATTAAAGGCATCTGTTAGAATTTTGTTGCAAATTTGTCCACGTTTTTATTTGTGGATGATACTCGACCAGTTATGAAGAAGACTATAAAAGTTGTAGATGACAGTGTACCCAAAGAATGCAGCAAATCGTCCTTTTAAGCAGCTTCGCTTGGCGTATTCGACAACTTGGAGTATTTAACGTCAGCGTTACAGCCTAAAACCCTAAAAATTCAACTCATTCAAGAATGGAAAAATACGGCATTAATTTGCTTCATAATTACTTTGAATTGGCCGTGGAAATGTTTAGCGAAAGTCCGGTGTTTTATCGTGAGAAATTGTTTCTGACGTCCATTTCCTGTTCAATGGATACGTTACAAGACGGAACTGCCGCATTTGGGCTGATGAGCAACCTGAAGAGTACCAGGAGCTGCCACTAGATCCCTCAAAAACAACGGTATTGTGTGATTTGTGGGATGGTGGAAACATTGGCCATATTTCTTCAAAAATGTGGCAAGTCAGAAGGTTTCTCTGCTGGACTGTTAGACATACTTTTTTGGGTTCCTGAAATTCAATGCTTGTGGTCTCGGTGAGATCTGATTTTAACAAGACAGCGTCAAGACAGAGACAACAAGACAGAGCCATTATTATTTTGGAGAGCACTCGATGCGCGCTTGGTCGCCTATCTGATGATATCACACCCTTGGACTATTTTCTCTGGGGATATGTAAAGCCTCTGGTGTTAAGGAGTGAGCCAGCTACGATTGACGCTTTGGAAGCTAACATTCGCGAGATGACAGTCGCTATGCTTGAACGAGTCGCCCAAAAGTGGACCTTCCAAATGGACTACCTCAGACGAAGTCATGGCGAACATTTACTTGTTCAGATTCTCAAAAAGTAAATGCCATTAAATGTTCTTTTAGCTGATAGACAAAATTTTAAGTTCGCTTTCAAATTTATGTGCTTTGGCTTACATTATAAATCACACCTCCCGATGAATTGGCCCTAAGATGCACAACCTTTTGTTTTGAAATATCGTCACAAAGGTGTTGAAGTTGTTGAAAAATTAATTTATTTGTTGAGAGCATTTTTGCTTCCAAGAACCTCTGTCATGGCTTTCCTCACTGCCGAATATTTCATTATTTTGAAAACAACCCAATAGAAACGGTCTGACATCAGAACTTGTACCAATACCGTCTTTTTCTACTTTCAAACTACCAAAGTGACGCCCGCCAATCACTGCTGTTCTAGATATTCGCCTCTCTTTGTCTCTTCTCCACCGCAATTCAAATCACTTTATCACTCTGAGTGAAAGTATTTGCAAAAGTCGTCCATAATTGAACTCCACAAAATGCCTCATCTTCCATCCGACCATCGTCCCACCAACAAACCACCGATTGACCAACTGATTGATGCCATTTATGAAGGTGCAAGTCTCCGCATTTGGCGGTGGTTAGATTCATCATAGCGCCGCTGCCGTCGTCTCTCGTCTTGAATGATTTATACTTCGCAACGAGAGGTAAAGATTAGATCATTGGTCACTGATAGGATGCTCATGAAATCGCAATCCCTCTCTGGAGGGCAACGACTTGAGGTTAAATCGAAACAAAACCCTCTCCTGCGGTGTCATCAATCACATCAAATTGTTCTTTAACTCGTCCAGTCCGTTAGGTGGGGGAAGCCGGTGGCTTTGAATGATGCCTGCTTCCCCCATGGTAACCATCACCTCAAATGAAGGTGAAGAAAAATGATCTTCGGAAGTTGCCGATGGTGGTGTGCGAAGGACATTTTCGCCATTTGTTGTTTGCCGGTTGGAGTTCATTAGTACAACTTGTGGATGAATTAGAAGTGAACTTCATCACTTCTCTCCCTCTCTCCATTTTTTCCTCTTTCCCTCCACCTCTGTCCCAACCTCATTTTCAGACAACGATGATGACAGTGTTCTCCGTCGACGATGATAGTGCGTTCGCCGGATATAAAAAATGTCCGACGAAAGGAGTGCCGACACTGATGACAGAACTTACGACGTTACCAGTACCGGTGACGATAACAGCCTCATCGAAGCTGCCTCTATCGAAAATGCGTTCAGTACTAATGACGCGAACATGGTTCTGCTGACGTCTTCACTGTATCAACCAGTGTCGCTGACAGTTTCACTGCCACTGCCTTCAACATCTCCGTACCGACATCGGTGCCAACCACTTTGATGAGCTGGTGTTGGAGTGTGTCAAGATGTAAGCGAGGGAGAGCAGGCACACACTGAGGAAATTGTATCTTCTCCGCGTTTCAAGGTCTTGTCGCATAACACCGCTGTGGCACGCCGCCGCCGTTGCTGATTATAGATAAACAATTTCACAGATTCACTGATGGGCGAACGGCGAGCGCAAAGAGAAAAGATGGGAAACACCGAAAATGACCAAGCAAGCAGAAACACACCTCGTCGCTGGTAAATATTAGGTAACCCAAGCAGCACATAATGCGAACTTGTTTACATCGGCTCCCCGCCCTCCCCAGCCAATTGGAGACAACTTGAGCCCCCCCCCCCTGTGGAGTCTCTTTTGCGCACATTTTCTTTGCATCTTTGGCGACCACGTCTGAAGTCTGGTCTAGTGCTTCAGTTTGAAGGAAACGGAAACGCACGAGTGGGAGGACTAGTTTTGACGAAATTTCACTGTCAAGTGATGCAAGTGCAAAACTCGAGGGGGACGGGAGTCGATTGAATTTGATCAGAGGGAATTTCATGGGACTTTGGGCTTTCAGAAATTTCCCACCAGCATTTGAAGAGATGTGCAAACAAGTAACAATTTCGTCTCGGTATCGCCCTAATCAGCTCCCTGGCGAGGCATCCATTCATCAGGGTTTGCTCACTGTAATGAACACCTTCTCCTCGCTCTCGGTGTAATTAGATCTTCGTCGGGAGACGACAGAACACAGCTTAATTACCCACATCGGTGCGTATGGCAAGGAATCAAAACTAATGATTGCCAGTCCCTCCCGTGCTGGATTCCTTTGAAAACAATTAACACACCCTCCAGCTGAAGGAACGTTGCCATTCCTTCAGTTCTTTCTCTTATCTGTCATCTATGCTGCCACCATTCGGCGCACACCTGTAAACATCTGGAGGCGGCTACCGGGGCGGGGGAGGAAACTTAATGGAATCGGTTTGAAAAGACCAAGACGCCAAATCCACCCATCAAAACTTCACTAATCCGCCCCTTAAGATGGAAAGCTCCTGCCGCTTCCGCTCCCGCCGTCGCATACTTTCCATCAGCGCGCGACTCGTCCATGAAAACAGGACAAGACAAACGAGTTACCACATTGCCACATCCACATCTCTGCCAGGAACGAGGATCCTGTGCTTAAATCCTCGGCGTCTCCCAGGAGTGACGTTTGAAAATATTGCTCGGAGAAGTGTTGAGAAATCACTCGGAGAAGGCAAGTGGTGCAAAGTCCTTCGTTTTTTTTTCCTTCTGTTCCTCCTTCGGCACGGGACCAACTTCGGGACAGATAATCAAGTCAACGTTATTTTTATGTTTCCTTTGTTTTCCCCGACGACAACGTCAACGCTGACGGGGAAGGGGGGGGGGGGGCATAGGTGGTGGGTCTAGGAGAAGGCAAAGGATCCCATGGAAACCAAGAGTAAAATTCCAGCCGAAGGAAGGCTAAGTAAATGAGATAGTTTGGATGGGATCAGAAGTTGTCTTCCTCAACGGAGCCGTTTGGTTCCTTTGTTCTGCCGATGCTCCACGGTGCGTTATATCCTCTAAGCATTCATTTTCCATCCTTTCCATCCTTCGCCTCTTTATCTTATCACACAAGTGATTATGCAACGTCTATGGCCGCAGCAGAGCGCCAGCAGGAGATGGAATGCGATGATGATGCAAACACTAACAGGGGGCATTCCTTAGGGACGGGGAGCTGAGAAGATGGGACAACAGATTAGTGCCGATGACGTCCCCACCGCACCACAGTATCGCCGCTGACCTACTTTGACTCGGGTGAGGATGTGACACCGATACCAAGGTCGTTCACAAAATAAGCCCTCAACGGCCACCAGCACCAGAGAGCGACCAGCTGCAATCAGCAGGTCAGCAAAAATGTGGTTTTCCACCGGCCACGATGATGCTTACATAAGTCCGGCGTTCCGACACGCAGTCGAACGGCAGCGGCAGCAGCAGCGATGAAGATGAAGATGGAGATGAAGACGATTGCAAAAAAAAAAACACAGAAAATCAAAAATAAAGCTGTGGTCGCCATTGCCGTCGTCGTCGTCGTCGTTGTTGGCGTTGTGGACACACGATAACAATTACGTCAGCCTCTGTGTATTGGGTTAACGATGTTTTCTCGGATCGACGACGGGTGACTAAGTACGTCGGTCGGTCTCTGGAGGAAACTGACTGCAGAATCTTGCCCACTCTCACTCGATTAGCTGTGGAACGCTAAGCAAATACGTGCTGGTGGCGTGGTTAGATATCGCTTGCGATGATCTCTGCATTGGCGTGCCGTGGCGGTGGCTTGGGAAAATATTGACTGACTGAAGCAGGTCGAGTCGGGTGCGATGCTTAGATGAATGCATTTGGGTCAGTGGGCGATTTGGCGTTATTGGCAATGATAGGGCGAAGGGTGTGCTGGGTTTTTTCAGGTGAAACTTTTGCAAATTGAATGGAAAATTGACGCTAGCAGGTAAGTTTAAGGAGCGTGGAGAAATTGCATTCAGTATTTCTTTTCGCATGACGGTAAAAATAACGGTTTAAGACATTTTTCGTTCATTGTATCAGCTTGTATCCTTTGCAGTTGTCAGCATTTTTTTATGGTTTCGTTTTCACAAGCTGTTTTTTTACAAATGCGATTTTTTTATGGTTTCGTTTTCACAAACTGTTTTCTTTTACAAATGGGGTTCTATGTGAGGTTAGGTTTCTTTAGAGTTGCTAGATGTGAATGAGCGACTACACTTAGAGTGCCATTGGGTCCAATTATGATGCCGCGTTGGTAATTTCTGTTCATTGTGACTTAGCTATGTGGGTTTGTTTATGTTCATTTTGAGGTGTACCACGCTTGTGTGGCTAAGTTCACATAGGTTATCAAAAAAGTACTTCCCTAGCTGTTTCGTTGTCCTTTTTGCAAGGATTTGGCAGTCGCAGTGGAGGTGAAGAATGTTTTAAGGTCTATCTCGGCCTCCCAGCTCCTGCAGAAATCGGGAATGCGGACCCTGGATGGTCGTACATATGGGCTGTTAGACAGAAAAGCTTGTTGACAGACAAATTGTTTGACAGAAGCACCGACCATCAGAAGCAGAGTCTAAAATTTCCCCAAACTGTCAAGGGGGAATCGGGCTGGTAGAAAGAAAAGCTTGTTGACAGACACATTGTTTGACAGAAGCACCGACCATCAGAAGAACATATTCAGTTTCTTCCGACACCCAAAATTTCCCCAGACTGTCAGGGTTTCGTTGAATGCATGAATTTGCCCTTGAAAGCATTGAAATCTGTCAAAATCGATTGATCGTTCTCGTCCCTCTTTACTGTTCGTACACTTTTGACAGAATTCCATTTCCAGCGGGTGCTTGTAAGCGAATTGAAATCGAAAGTCTGTAAAAATGGAGCAACCACGCAGACATCTAAATCCCCAATGACAACATCATCAAACTTTAGACACCATCCACCCACAAAAAAAAACCACACATTCCCTCCACCATAAGTTCAATGCTTGAACTGAAACATTGATAGCTATCATACCCACCCCTCTGTCACTCACACCCAACTGTCAACACATGACACTTCTTCTCTAATCCCTGACAGTCCACGTCGTAATTAGTTCCAGTCTAGTGTCTGGATGTGAACTTTTTAATCGGAAACTTTTTAACAAGGACCAAGTTTATCTCCCCGGAGGGCACCAGAAGAACAGTTAAAATCATATAATTCGAATATATGTGTGTACCGTGCACCGCTTAACAAACATTCCTACCTCCCGTTCAGCCGCTCAGCCGCCCAGCCACCCATAAAGTAATCAACTTTAGTGCAGCATACTCATTACCATACGTCATTAAAAGTTTTCTCTGCTCGCATGATGGCGGTGTCAGACGACGACAACGATGGCGATGGTGACGGTGTCGGTGATAGGTGTGGCTGGGGTAGCGGCAGAGCGGAAGAACACCTCGATGCCTTGTGGCTTGAATCATTAAATTGTTAATCGTTAAATACACCCGACACACGCGTGTTTGAGTGCGCTGCGAAGCCGCCACAAAAGATACATCGAGTCAATGCGATGCGCGCATTTGGTCTGATATCGACCTTGCCGACGACGACGACGAACAAAGCTCTTCTCTCGCACTCCACATCACTCCAGTCGAAATGAAATGCTTGCGGATAAAGTTCTGCCTGTCTCTGTGCCGTCTCCCCACCGCCAACACGTTTCTCAAATGAATTTGGATGATGAGATCGATTTGTGGAACGTATGTAGTGCGCGAGCGATGTTGCTGCATGAAATGAGAAAAAAGTTGCTGTGCGCTCCCTGTGTGTTCGATACATGACGCGACGGCCATTGAACCCGTGGAGATAGATATTCGCACGCTAAAATTAAAACGAAAGCGTTGAAAAGCGAAAAAAAAAATGAAATGAACCCCGCTATCACACAATCACCGACGATTCCTATTTCTGAGAGGGTCTTCGGGTATTTTGGTCGTCGCGCTGCCGTCTAGGAGTCTAGAAGGGTGCCAAGACAGGCGACAGCCACAAAGGCGACATGCACTGACTGCGACGCGGTGGTGAAAAAGCGACATATGGACGCAAAGGAATTCTTAGAAACCTATCAATGAGCCGTAAGAGATGCTCTTGAATTTCCTGATAGATACTTGTAGGTAAATTTAGCCGACGGACGGTGGGCAGTGCACCTGAGTGGATGTCTGTGTGTGTGTACGGGTGGGCGGTGTGAGTTTTATTTGGTTTCAGAATGCAGTGAATTTGTTGGGTGTCTGGTGCAGTGGTTGACGGAGGGCGGGAGAGGCGTGTGTATGTAGGTCAGGTCTTGGGTGACTTGAGCGGGTTGTCATTGACTTTTGAACCGAAAATTTGGCTGCGCATCAGCGACTGGGCTTAGGGGGGGGAATCGTAAAATGATGCAAATGGTGGAGATTACGGACTGACACACGCGACGTAGGTGATAAGACTTTGGCGTACGTTAGCGTCCTGAAATAGAGATCTTATCGGTGGGAATTTGGAATATGATCCACGGACGATTCAATGCTTCACTTGTGTCTTGATCTTTGGCTCAGAAAGCTTGGGGTTCAAACTAAAGGTCAGAATAAATGGGAATTCGAAATGTGATCGATAGACTGCTTGGCGAAGCATCTGGCGCGTTCCTTGAGACGTAGAGCAGTGTCTGGGTGGTGGGAATCTGGAATATGATCTTCAGATTGCATCATGAAGTCTAGCGTACGACGTGGACATCGGTCAGTGACCGAAGGATGGGAATTAAAGTTTAGACAGACAGTGTCACGCTTGTGACCGAAGGATGGGAATTGAAGTTAGGACAGACAGTGTCACGCTTGGATTGTGGTGTGGATTCGCCAAATGCTTATCTTGAGACACGGAATTTGAGATGGAAAGGGGGTTTTTAGAAAGCTTGTCTTAATACGTATGAGCACGGGTTAGGAGCTAGAGTCGCTTATTGGATACAGACTGCCTGAGGACAAGAAATAGGGACTGATAATGTGTGAATTTGAAATATGATCCACAGTGTCTTGCACTTCGTGCGATGGGACTTCCAGTTATCTACAGACTGGTAGATCCACAAATCAAAACTTGAACACTAGTCTGGGATTCAGGAAAATATCTGAAAACATGAGAATTTGAAATAGGATCCACATACTATTCCAATCTTTGCTTGTGACGTTGATTTGCCGCAATTTTGAGAGTTTTGACATAGACTTAAGGGAACAACTTTGATTCGATTACTTGAAGGATTGATTTCAAACACAAATCACAGCCTTTTTAATGCTTCGTTGTGGACGTTGAAACTCCAAAGTCTATAAGGGGCTTAAGTGGACAAAGGTCTATAGGCCCTTGACTTGGGTAAGTACGCGTTGTGCTTTTCGTTCATCCTAATAACTTGTAGCTCTTAAGAATTTCGTACAAAAGTTGGGAATTTAGAATACGCTCCACAAACGCTATCTGCGTGTAGAATGTGGATTCAAAAGAAATTCCAGACCATTGAAGGGTCGGTAATGTGGCCTACAGACAAATTGTTTTCGATGTGAACCTAGGGGGATAGCGGTTGACACTGAAGAGCATACGAGGTCAGAAAAAGTTTGTTACGATGTTGATTAGGCTTAAATGTGAGAAGGTAGTGACATAGACAGCAGTTCTTCATCTTCGATCCGATTCAGATAGGTTCGTCGATTACAGAGAATTCCAAAGGTGCCTTCAAGACCGTAGTCACATTGGCACCCGTTAAATATTCCATTACATTTAAACCCACACCTAGCGAAGGGAAGATCCGTTAAAATCCCTTCATAAGCCCCATCTGCCTCACCTCACGACCGTTAAATGCCTGCTCTCCATTAAAATTTCGACTCGACTCCTTTTAAGGTGAAAAGATACTCAAACTGGCAACGATCTAGTGAGTAAAGTATACAATCTATCGAAACTCGTAAAAGCAGCTTCAAGGTAAATGCGTCGACGTCATAAAACCCGACCAAAAAAAAAAAAAAAAAAATAAGCACCAAACCGGAGCGCAATTTAGCGCCTCCCACAAAATGAACGACGACGATGGCGTCGACGGCAGGCACACCATCCTGCCACCCTCCAAATAAACTGATACACATCTCTGTCTGTCTGTCTGTCTGTCTGTCTGTATGATGATGTTCGTCTGTCTGTCGTCTCATCAGTAACATGCTGCGCTAAAGCTGTGGAGATATTTACACAATTTAGCACGAGATAAGTTCTTTACACACTCTAATTGCATCCTGTTTCCTGTGTTTTTCCACAGGAATGAGGGAGGCAGCGTGTGACGGCACAAAAAAGGGAACAAAATCTTTCACCTCGTCCTGCGTCCTACACTTCGTCCACTTTCCAGTGAATTCGTAATTAGATTACAAAAAGGAATAAAGGGAGAGAGTGAGAGAAAAAAAAAACAAAACGGAGAACCGACACAAGCTATGATGCTTCGGGTGGTGCTGGTGTGCTTTACGATGATAGGCAGCGTCATTAAAAGTATCTCTCCCCCTTCTCACCCTCTCTGTTGTTTCCTCTGTCTGCCTGTGTTGTTGTATTGAATTCCCGTTAGAATTTGCCAAAAACTCCAGTAAACCCAATTAATCCTCAGAGATTGAAGCATAAAACAAGTATCTCATCGCCGGAGTCGTCAGCAGTGGCAGCAGTGTCTGTGGCGTCGCCGGCTCGGTTGCGGGTGGTTGGGGGGCCCCATAAAAACACTTGGCACACATAAAACAGATAATCTGGCACCTGAGTGTCTTAAAATTAAAACACAGCTCCATTGCTCCTTTGTGAAGCTGCCTGTGGAGGCGCGGTGGGGAGGGCGAAGAAACGGCCAGAAGCTATCTACGTTCCGCTTTCGTGTATCTTTTTATAGACTGGAAGTAAATTAAAGCACTTCTTGAAGTTCTGTAAGTGAGTGGGAGGGAAATTTTGGGTGGGCTGCAGGGAAAAGTTTTCTGATGGCGTTAAATTCGATTGCCACACGCACCGATGCGTACGTGCGTGCGTGCGTGCGTGTCTGTTGCTGTTGTTGAAAGTTGAAGCCAGCCGAAAAGGGGTTTCTTTAATGGGTGAAAGGAGATTAAAGAAAAAGCGCTTAACGGTAAAACCTTGAAGCTCCATCATGCAAACACCTCTTCTCCGAGATACATAAACAAAGCAGGAACCGTTCCCTCGGCTGAGATTACCACCAGAACACCGGAAGAGGCTCCTCCTGCTCCTAGGCGCTGCCTGCCGTGGGACATCAAAAGAAAATCGCTTAACTCAATCCGAGCAGCTAGTAGCGCATTACGTACTTGTAAGGCATCCCCCCCACCCCATCGGCAGAAAGGTTGAATTTTCGAGAGAGGGGGGGGGGGAGAGGAGCATAGTTGAAATGCTTTTAAGTTCACCCCCCCCTCCGAAAGGAAAACAAACGATGCAATGGCTTAAGAGTGTGTATGCCGACGGCGAAGGGTGGCTTTTAGAGGGCGCCGCCGCACCGCCTTGACATCCAATTAGGAGGTTCTCTGCTGCACACACACACACATCGTGTCGGTCTCCTCTTGAAATCAATCAAACTTTGGCCACAAAATTCAGACGCATTAGGCTGACGAGTGGCCTACGGTTGAGTTTTCGGGGGGGGGGGGGGGGGGGGGAGAGGACGGGACAGATGAAAGGTACACACGTCCATTAAAAACTTTGCAGAAATCGAAAATCAATTCTCAAAGTGAATGACTGCCCTCTTCTCGGTGTGCTTTGGCTCATTTCCGGTCCTTGGGCGCCACCTACCACCATCGCCTTCTGACCATCCTTTTGACCCAAATGAAATATTACACTCGTTTACTTAATCCCCCGGATGAAATACACACACACCCACTCACTCTCTCTCTCTCTCTTGCTTTCAACGGGTCCGCTGGAACGAAGGTAAGAATATAATCCTGGTCGCTCCCCTTGCATTCACATCCAATTCGCCCTTCGGAGGGGGTGGAGAATTTTAGCAAATTTCTTCTCATTAATTTGTTCCTTTCCACTCTTTTCTTTCAATGTGCTGCAATTTAGAACCGAGAACTGAACAGAAAAACGAGAGAGAGAGACAGAGAGTACCCTTAACCGCCCTTAGCCACCCCCCAGTCAACACCGGATCCGGTCGACGCTACCGTGCACCGTAATTTGTTAAACCTTTTTCGGATTAACTTGTCAATGTTTTGCAAATTATCCTTTGCGAGTACATGCGCCCGAGAAGTGTGCTGACACACAGGAAGGACTTCCGTCTCCGAGAAAGGAAACCGCTCAACCGTTCAATTCTGGCATATTAACATAAATTACGTTTGACAGTTGCATGGTAAATTACACCCCCGAGGTGAGTTGGACTTTGTTCGGTTGTGTGCTGATTGTGTGGCTGCTGGTCCTGGCAACACCAGGTACGCATTTAATTGATACTACGTTGGGGTGGCCAGTGATGGCGTATCGGTGGGTAGGAGCTCTTATATTTAGATTAACCTCAGTGTGAGGGGTGCGTGGATGTGATGGAGACGGGTGGTGGGGAATGGGTCTGATTAAACGGTGATTTAAGGTTTTAATTGTTCTGTGAAATTTCAGTCTACCTTAATTTCATTTGAATGACACTGATGTGGTGGTTGGACAGCGGCGGATAATGGCGGAATGTGTGTGTGGGTGTGTGGGAGGGGGGATGATTAAGAGGAAAAGGATCAAGTGGATCGAAGTTTAAAGCGCTTTGGTTAAATAAAAATTCTTTTTTCTGTTAATCCGAGATTCAGTGGATATTCTTGATAAGCCCTTCTGTGGATTGTTGCTTCAGGAATACCTTCAGGATGTAAGAGACTTCTCTTACGTATGACGCTCTACAGCTCTATGATGTTCTACGTTCATCCCAGACATGGTTCCTCTTGCTACAATTGTAAATAGAAGACATGGTTTCATGTCAAAGAAAACATAAGCCTCTTAGGGAACAAAAGCACACCTTGTCACTTAAAGGAAATAAAATTCACCAGATGCTGGCTAAATATCTGTAACTAAACCTTCCTCTCATGATGACGACGAGATGATCCAATTTATTTCTAATCTGACTCGTTCTCTTTGCACAGGTTACAGGTGGTCGCAGAATATGCCGTTCTTAATGTCCGCCTCAGAAAGACTCACAGCAAGCGGTTCCTTTGAAGTTATTTTTAACCACCTTCTCGAACATATCGTGCGGTATCTCAGCCATAACTTGAAACGTGTTGGTTTCAGATGCGTCCAGAGTTCGTAAATTATTCCCTTTTGCCCAGCCCCACAGAACAAAAGTCAAACGGTGTCAAATCGAATGATCTTGACGGCCAATTGATGTCGTCACGGAAACTTCTCCCAATTAAACCCATAATTGGGTGTCTTGTGCTAAATCTTGTTTGAACCACATATCATCCAAGACATAATCTTCAATCGCCGATCAAGAAAGAAGTTCGATTGTCATTCGAACGTCTCTCGGAACCATATGGACATGTGCAATGACTTCCTTTCCACCATTGAGGACACCAAAGCGTAACTTTGTCTGCATCTAACGGTAACTCTTCGATCAGATGTGATTTTTCTGAGCTCCGTTTGTCACACAGAGTGAGAAGTGTGCCTCATAACAAAACAAAATACGCTTTCTATTGCCTCTTCTTCGTGTGGATTGCAGCCAGAGGTGTCATTGAACCACTTTTTTTTTTTTTTGTTGGTAATGCTTACAGCCACATTATTTTGGATATCGCTATCGCACAGTGACACACAAGAAGCATATCAACTGCATTTCGAATGGTGCTTAGGCTCCTAGGCTGCGAAAACTCATTTTTACAAGGATCGCGATGCAAAACTAAGTGCGTGTCGTACGCCATCCTTTCAATTGCTGCGGACACCAGAAAATCCATAATTTCGGATCATCAACAACAGTTACACTTACAACAGCAGTAAATTCGATTGAACGTGTATTACGTTGAAGCACAGGCCTAACGCCATCAGTAACTCTCGGTCGATTCTTCTTCGTGCTACTGTTCTCTCTTGAGGGAGACCTACAGTGTTTTGCCGACTCCGAACGGCGAGATTTTGAAAAGCTTTTCCTAGACAATTGATACTCTTGTGTTTTGTCTTCTTCTTCTTCTTCTTGTAGCGCTACAGTCCGGGGTGGACCTGAGCCTCAACCAACATGCCTCTCCAACCAGCACGATCTTTCGCCAGCTGCCGCCACTTGCGCACTTCAAGTTGGTTGAGGTCCTTCTCCACTTGTGTGCGCCACCTTAGCCTAGGCTGTCCTCTGTTGCGTTGTGGTTCAGATTCGAAGACTTTTCGGGCCGGAGCAGTGGTGTCCATGCCCTCTACATGGACTAGCCATCTTAAGCGTTGTATCCGAAGACGCTTGACTAGGCGCATGTCACTGTGCAGTCCATAGAAGAAGATCGTGTCTCTGGTGGTGACTTGTGAGTTACGCACGATCTTCTCAAGGATGATGTTAAAGAAGTCACATTACAGTGCATTGCCTTGTCTAAAACCTTTTTTGAGTTGTTTTCGACCTTGACGGAGCACCGAGAATTCTTCATCTTTATCCTACACAATCTGACGAGTTTGGTGGTAATGCCAAAACTAGACATGGCACTGTATAGCTCGTCTCTATGCACACTGTCATATGCGGCCTTGAGATCGACGAATAGGTGGTGAGTGTCGATTTGCACTTCTTGGGTCTTTTCCAGGATCTGCCGCAGTGTGAAGATTTGGTCGATGGTGCCCTTCTCTGGCCTGAAACCACACTGATAAGGACCTATCAGGTTTTTGATGAACGGTTTAAGGCAACGGCAGAGAGGATGTTAAGTAGACAAATCCCTCGAGGTCTCCTTTCTTGTAGACCGTCCAGACGACGCTGAGATTCCACTCATAAGGTATCCTCCGACCATATCTTACAGATGAGCTGGTGGCCGTGGAGTTGGTCGATAATGACGATCAAAATCTATGGCAGCAACATTTGTGGAGAGTTTTACTAATTAAGAAGCCTCCGGTGAGTGTGGCTCAATGGCTTGATTTCCGCACTGAAAACCTGACCTGCCATTTTTCACAGCACCACCTCTTTTGAGTTCCTGTCAACGCTCAAAGGGTAATAATTGTCTATAAAACGCTTCTCAAATTTCGCCTCACTGAGGCGGCTAGAGTAAACTATAAGTTCACTCTACTCGTAACAGGGCAACAGCACGTACAACACGAGTAGTTGCTGAAGAAGCTAGGCCCTGCTCTCTTGTGGGCTGTAGTGCTACTAGTTGAAAGTTAAGCAGTCCAAAATCATAAACGGCAAACATACTGTCACTTCTTATTCAATCCACTCCTTCGCTGATGACAGAACTCTCAGCTTTTCATATTCGGTTAGTTGAAACGATTACATACTCGAGATCGCCAAAAATGCAGCGAAATGTCTAGTTTTCTTAAAGCTATGCAAGAAATATTTAACCCCTTTTGATTTGCCAACAATCTATAAGATTTACATCCGCCCAAAACTTGAGTGTAACGCTCCTATCTGGGGTGGAGCTCCTAAGGCCTCACACTAGACTCTATCAATTCGAACCGCGGAGGAATGGTTTCGACGATTCAGAGCCGGTGAAAACGACACCATGGATGTTTTTTTTTTCATAACATCTCCTGGGAGTTAGTCAACAAACCATTTTAAACCATCTGCAGAAGGCTGGATAAAAAAAAATTAATGTTTGTGTGCCGCATGACTTGACGCAAAAAAACTTTCTGCTGAAACGAAACGAACTCGACCCATTTTTGAAGCGGATAGTGAGTGGCAACGGAAAATGGATCACATACGACAATATCAAGCGAAAACGGTCGTGGTTGAAGGCCGGTGAATCGTCCCAAACAGTGGCCAAGCCGGGATTGACGGCCAGGAAGGTTTTGCTGTGTGTTTGGTGGGATTGGAAGGCAATCATCCACTATGAGCTGCTCCCATATGTCCAGACGCTTAATTCTACCATCTACTGTGAACAACTGGACCCCTTGAAGCAGGCTCCCAGACCAGAAGCGTCCAGAATTGGCCAACAGAAAGGGTAGCACACACTTCGTTGATGACTCGTCAGAAGCTATGGGAGCTCGGATGGGAGGTTTTATCGCATCCACCATATAGTCAGGACATAGCGCCAAGTGATTACCACTTGTTCCTGTTTATAGCGAACGCCCTTGGTGGTGTGACGTTGAACTCAAAAGAGGCTTGTAAAAAGTGGCTGTCGGAGTTCTTCGCAAATAAGGAGGGGGGCTTCTACGAGGGTGGTATTATGAAGTTGCCGTCTAGATGGAAACAGATTATCGAACAAAACGGCGCATATTTGAACTAAATCCGATCACTGTAACACCTTCTATGAAGCATTGAATGAAGAGCAAAAAGGCGGAGGTGATATTTACAACTATTACTGAGATAGTTCAAATGACAACTAAGATAAGCAATTTTCAATTTGAAACCACAAAATGAATGACTCAGTTTATCGCCGCAGACTCTTACCCTTTTTGAAATCAGTCCACAGTATGCCAAAGTGAAATGAAAAAAATTAAAACACATGTCATACACTTAGACCTTGTCCTCTGACGAATTAAATTACGAACAAGCTTAATTTTATTTACTTTCATCTCCTTATGTCACAAAAACAAAAAATGAGGAACCATTTAATAATTAATTTGGAAATTCTCATCTTCTCTGCATCCGCTCCTCTGTCCACGCCGCACCTGACATGAGTTTGAGTTTGCAATTAAATTGAATTTAATTATTCTTTTCTTTCATGTTTTCCCTCCCTTCTTATTTGATTTCACTCAGTGCAGCATAATTTCACTTTTCGCATTTTTTTCCTCTCAATTTTGATTTTCTTTTTTTTTTGTATTTTTCTATTACTTACTATTTAACAACTGTATTATTATTTTTTTTCTGTCTCGTTTTTGTTTTTTTTAATTCAAAGAACACAAGTGTAAAAAAGAACGTCTCTCATTAAAGCACTTAGAGTCTACGACAAAAAAAAATTGAGCAATACTTTGTTTTACGTTTAAATCACTTACGTTCTACGTACATACATATACATATATAAGTTTGTGTAAGCGGTAAAATGTATTTGTTTTTTTTGGTTTGCAAAATATTTGATTTCTGGTTTGATTCCTTCATTCCACACTAAATACAATATACATGTATAAATGAATGTATATATATTCCGTTGATTTTTTGCTTTCAATAATTTGTTACGGTTAGCGGTATTTTTGTATACAGATTTGTGGTATATAATTAAATGTTAATATCCATTTTTTTTGTGGTTTGTTTTGTCTATAAGAAGCTCTTGCAATTTCTACGTTATTTTGTTGATTTATTTTTGTAATTTTTGATTTGCTTATATTTTTCTTTTCTTGATAAAATTAAAAAATATATTTAATACAGCAGGTACTGACACTTAATAATACTACACATGTTTTATTGGAGCGAAGCCCGGTGCATTGGCAGGGTTTTTTTTTTGTTTTTGTTTTTGTTTATGAGTGATTTTGATGGAAGGTGTGTTTTTAAAAACTAAAACTTTTATCCAAAAGAAAGTCAAATATATTCGGAATTTGTTTAGAGCAAATTTAAGGCGTGACCAAAATTAACAAAGAAGGTGTCCACTTGAGTCATTTCATCCATATTTTGAAAGTTACATTCATTCCGTTCACAGACGACATCAACAATTTGAGGCGAAGTTTGTGCACTCTGTGAAGATTCAGACTATCATGGCGATCAAAAACAGACTATTGTGACGTTTTAAAGATTCACCTAAGGTTGTGTAGAGTGTGCATCACACTGGGCACAGTGTACTGGGTGAACAGTACTTAATTGACCTCAATGTGGTCCTGTCAGTCTCTGGGTTAGACGTGGCTTGCAAACTACTTTTAAAAATGTCTTTTTCCGACCTAATTTCGGGACGAAGTCTGCCACCATCAAGCTGACTAACGATTTTGCTTTGGATGTTTTTTGAGCCCAAGACTACAGGAAGAGTCTAAGGCAACAAGTCAAAATTTAGACTGTGCTATAGACAAATGTATCAGCATCAGATGTTTCCAAATCAGTTTTGACAGGAAAGGCAGTAAGTGTGTTGTAGCAATTCTGTCATGGCACATACCCACTTCTTCTTCTTTTTTTAATGGCGCTACAGTTTAGGGTGGCATCTGGACACCATCTAGACACAAGTCTCCTTTGACAGAAAACCTGTGAAAATGTCCACAGAGGGTAAAGGGGTTAAGTAACAGAAACAGAGAAAAATTCTCTTGGATATCGGCCAGACAGGGATGGCTGAGTGTGCAGTGAGACGATCGACTCCCTGATCAGGAATCATGTTTCAGATACCCTACAGACTCTGTACCCTGTCGACACCATAGACTTAAAGAGGAATTCCGAAAGAATTAGGATATCTCGTCGGCAGGAGCCCAAAGATGACATACTGAGGGTGTGACATAATTGTCGAATGACACCAGAGATGATCAATTGACAGAAATATTCATATTTCCTCCTTGTCCCTGTCCAATCCGTAGATCCTTAACTACTCACTCAAACATTAATAGAATCCTTGGATTTTTGACAACATTTTGATTAAGATGACGTCTGATCGTTGGATTGTCAAAAGCCTGGCTTGTGAGAAAATGGAGGCCAATGGGTGAACTTGCAGAGTAATGATCAATTTGCACGGTTGAGAATAATAATTAGATTAAGGAAGCCTGTTTCCCATTCTCCCATTCTCACAAATCTCTGTGATGAATCATAAGCCGCAAGTACATTTTGTGAGTATTCCAGACGATGTAACATCACAAATCGTAAATGTTTTTTTCTCTAAAATATCCTTAAGAATCGCCAGATTACGCAAGAGAATTGCAGAGGAGGTCTGGTGGAGTATGTCAGGTTACAGGGCGGAGGTCTCTTTTGGGCAACACCATATCTTCCGAATTGCTGAAAACGCTCAAAGCGTACTTGTTGTCAGTGGAAATAATAATAATTGAGTGGCTACAGCCCACAAGGGACCAGGGACCACAACTACTCGTGTTGTGCGTTGCTACTGTTCTCTCGCGAATAGAAGGGACCTTCAGTTTTTTTGCCGACTCCGAACGGCAGGATTTGAGTAGCTTCTCATAGGCAATAGGCAACTCTTTGAATGTTGTCAGCAACTTGACGTGAAAAAATGGGAGGTGTCCCGTCTGGGAATCGAACCTAGATCTTCTGAGTGTGGGTCGACGCACTTACTCACTACGGCGACCACTAGAAATAGTTGCTCCTAAAATTTCACAAAGAAGTTATTAATTCCCCTCCCACCCCTTCTCTTCTCAAGCAACGGCCCCTTTAAGTCGAAAAATAAACTAAATTGCTTCAAGCTGTCTGTCCCCCCCACTGAAGGAACGGAAATGCTCTTCTCCCTTCGAGCCGCAAAATACCCTGCATCGCTTTGGTGGTCACAAGGAAATTGCGTACAATGTGCCTTGAGTCTAGCAGGTGTCTACACTCCTTAGGCCTGGTATCGCCTTTCTAAGAACTGCAGCACAGGTTTGAAGCTTGGCAAAGTGTTTGGCTGTTTAAGGATCTTTATAGAGATTCTGACTCTCTTGATCAAGAGATTTTGGAAGTTTGTATCATGTTTGGGCGCCACGAAGAAGTATCAACCCCAAGATTCTTCAATGCTGGAAGGGCAAGGGAGATTAAGATATCTATCTTTACCTTTCTGTCTCTTTTCTTATCTCTGGCTGAAAACTCAAACAGTTTCAACAAAGAACGTGTGTTCATACACAAAGGTAAGGACTCTAAACAAAATTCTAGCACACACCTTGGAGCAAGTTTTACGCTGATTCCAAGTTCAAAACGATCGTTGGCCATAAGTTTAAACATCATTGTCAGTACTTTGAAGTGGAATTTCAGAGACGTTTTCTTCTTCTCAGGTTGGCACTTTAGTCTGAAGGGGACCAACTTGCCTGAGTCTTTCGTCAACTACTCCCCATTTCGCACTTCACTTGCCGCTTCACCGTGCGGCATCTTCGATAGGGAGAACAATTTGAGAACTCTTCGAGTTGGAACTGTGCTGTCCATAGGCCCTGTAGGTGTATAATTTTTTTCGTAGACAAGTTTTCTGGGCGCTTGCAACCTCACAGCGTTTAGACTTCGACCTTAAATCTAATCCTCTAGATGCCTACAGGACCAACTAGGACAACGCAGAGCAATCCACTTCTGAAGACCAAAGGCTACCTCATCTTATTTGAATTACGTTCAGGTTTTTGAGCCTTAGAGCAAGACGGGGATGATCAAGGTTTCATAAAAAAAACCAGGACCGGGCGTCTTTGACAAAAGTAATTCATTTCGGTACAGATGTGTTTTGTTCGTATTTAATACAGAGCCGAAGTAGACAATGTCCTTGACTACCTCAAAATGGTTGCTTTTGCGTCCTTTTTTGCTCGTACATACCCATTTAAGTAGCTTCCAGTTCAATCTGTCTGGGATTCCTTTGAGTAGTTAGAAGCAAGAATCACAGAGTGATAGGGTATGTCCCACTGCAACCTCTCAGGGGCACCTTGAAATAGTTAAAAGCAAGAATCACAGGGATGTCTTGTGAAGGGAGTGTCCTACTGTAACCACCCCCTCATGGGGATGTTATCTATTGAGTCAGTCCAACTGCCACAACTCAGTTACATCTTGAAATAGTTAAGAGCAAGTTTCCAGGGATGTCGTGTATGGGGGATCTCTAACCACAGGGATGTCATCTCTAGGGTCTGACTGACTCCACAGCCACAACAAGAAATCACAGGGATGTCATTAAACTACAACTCTCTTTGACAAACTTGACGATTAAGGGCTTCGCAGTTGACACCAATTCTCTAGATCAGACAAAAGATTCGAAATTTTTGAGCAAAACTGCTGCTGTCCCCCGCAATTGATGATGAGTCAACTGATTGATATCTAAATCTAATTAGGACCGAATTAATTGAAATTGTGACATTCTGTCAAGTGCATGAACACTCGTCAAATCATTCACAATCAATTTCATAGAGCACTGCAAAACAACGACTGCTGGATAGGTCGTCCCCCCTAAACCGTTTTGATTTTAATTAAATCTCTCTGACCCAGAGACCCTGCTTCTTTTGGACATAATTTGAAAAAAATCAAAATTAGGTCGATAGGAAATTGCGGTGAGTTGTTTTTTTTTTCAACAGACCAAATTACGACAGAAAACGAATTAAACGCGACTGGGGCATAATCAAATTTTGAACAAAATTTAATCAAAAAAAGGGTTTTCATGATGTTGATGCAATGATTTCTGGTTTGTTTTGGTTTTTTTTTTGTTTGTTTGCTTGTAGACCGGTGAAATAACTTCAGCTCCAATTTTGGACGAAATTTTGATATTCATATACGTTATATGGTTTCATCTTAAACTCCTCTTTTCTATCTCCCTCCCTCTCTTCCTGGTTTTCATCTACTCTTCCAGCTTATACTCCTATAAAGAGGAAAAACTACACAATGATAAAATAACGGAAAAGAGAAACATATTACATTCACGTTTGTTTTGCTTAAAATGCCTACTCTTGAAAAAAGCGCGATTTTTTTTGGTTGCTTTGTTTGCTGATTTCTTAACCGCTATACGGACAACTAGTTTCGTATTCTATGAAATTACAGTTACAGTTAATAGACCAAAATGTGTTTTCTGTTTTTTTGTTGTTGTTGTTGTTGAAGGATACATACACACACACAGAGTCACATGCACACATCATCAGGATCTATGTCGATTTGCAATCGGTTGGAATGGACGGCCATTGCCTTTTTATCACGGCAAAGTGTGTCATCTGGAAGGTGTTGGTTTGGGGGCATCGACGCTCCACAAATCCCGTCAGGCAATAGCCCATATTATAGTCCTCCATTGAGATGTTCGAGCTGAGGTATAGTTTGAATTCGGTTTCGGTACTTTTCTTTCGATTGAAATGACCGAGAATGAGCAGAGAGCCCTTGTCCATGGGTAGCATTTTGGCTTTGGTCGCCTGACGCTGGGAGCCCATGAATTCCTCGATGCGACAGCGGTTCGGTTGCCACCAACATGGGGTTATTGTCCAGTAGCTGGAGGCAGCTGTACGTGCCCAACCTTCCTCCGGATAGAGTAGAATCTGTGAATGAAGAGAAAAGAAAAAAAGACGGAAAACATGAAAACGCAATACAACTGTGGCATGACACATGGATCTGAACTTGTGGTCCCTACGGATGCAGAGGGGGTGAATGGAGGAAAGTGATTGCGAAATTCTTTGAGATTTTTTTGTGTGCGACGCGCAGTGTTGGTGTTTGCATTGACACGACCCTCGCTCAAAATTGATACCGACACACGGTCGGGTCGGCCGGGTGAGACGTGGCACGGAGTGTCATGGCCACGGCTGGGGATAGTGCAGCGAAACCGCTTTAGCAATTTTCATTGTGCGGAAGGAATTACATGGCTCAGGATATGACCTGCAGTTTAATTAAGTTATTATGTTGTGTACACGGTGAGGTTGCTGCTGGGCGCTGCCTGCCATGGTGTCCACACAGGAGGCATAGGCACATACCGAGGGAGGGGACGTTACATGGCTTTTCAATGGCTTCATCCGGAGTGTTTGGCGGCGGCCAGATTTAAATTTAATATCGAAAGAGCGTATTTCCTCGGTTGAAAGACTTTTAATCCCGCTGCTGCTGTTGCTAGTGCTGGCATGGCGACGGGGAATTCAGTCGGCCGCCGATTTATTGGTTCAGTGCTTGATGATGATGATCCCTGTGGGTGCATTCGTTTACGAACAGGGTTGAATTTTGCGACACTTTAAGGGCGATACGGGGCAGTTTGTTTTTAAGTGTCGGGGCGGGTGGGAGCACAAGGTAATGGGATTTTTATTTCTCGGAAATCACATGATTGGACTACATTAACGGAGGCAGATGGCAAAAAAGTGTCGTTATGAAGTTCGACAGTGGGCCGTCGTCAATGGGTGGAAAAAGTTTACATCGGCTTGGCGCTCGGAACACCGGTGAGTATATCCATTGGTTGGTGGATCCACGAGTTTTTTGTTTTTAATTAGGTTATGGCCGGCCGAGTGGCGGGAACTGGATTCATTTAAATGAATTTCGCGATAAGATAAATTCAGTTGAAATTGTTTCCGCTGCATTGCTTCGCGTGTGACTAGGCACATGTGACATGACAGACAGCTGTGACTGGGACGAGGAAATATGTGTTGAATTCGGACGAAAGTATTTCAATGGGATTCGTCACAATGAATGTGCTGCATTAACACTTTGAATTTGGGGAATTTTGCCAAAGTTTCATTGGAAAGGTTCGTTTACAGTGGGATAACTTTTATTCCCACTACAGCTGTTCTTAAAAAAGGACAACAGCGTCCTCCAAATTAGTTTTTACACGAAAATGTGACCTCACCATGCTTTCCTCGTGGTGCGTTAAGAGGAATTTGACAGCTTTGTGCAGAAATACTCGATTTCTGGGAAATTTTTCACCCCAAACGTGCTTTCTCGCGAAAAAAATACATGTTTCGGCAAAAGTTTTGGACCGTTTTTGCCTTAAAACTGATCCTGTTAGGATTTCTTAAGAAGTATTGAGGCTCTCTCACGATTGACTGATTTCCTGGGAGTTTTTTTTACCTAAAAAGTGTTTTGGGAAACTTTTGCCACAAAAGCAAACCCGTCTTCCTTCCTTAAGAAGAAACACATCTTCTCCTAGACTCCTCAAAGATTGTTTCCCTTTGTAGTGCTCCCATCGTGAATCCTAAAGGAATGCCAAATTCTTCGGATATCAATCTTTAAAAAAAAAAGTCTCCTTGTGAAATTTGCAGATCCCCGCGAGACATTTCCACTCCGATGTGAGTCCCTCCCCAGAGGCCACAGCCTTTCAGTTTCTTCCATCCACTATCTAATTGCATCTGACAGCTGCTTATCAGCAGGAAATCACATCCGAATCGCAGACGGAACCAACAAGTTAATTGCCGACGAAAACTCTTCCAAAAAAAATTACACTCTCAACTGAATCTCCCCCCCCCCAAAAAAAAAGGAAAAATTTCCGCTGACTCCTCTCTTGGGATCTAGCAATCTTGGCAAGCGACCGCGCCACATCCTCCCCCCCCCCCACCCCCCATAGCAACGACTCAGCGATAAAAGAAAGAAAACACTTCAGATTCTCATTATCTTGGATGTGCGGGCCAAGCGGTGGGGGGGGGGGAGGTGAACGAAGGCGGTTCAAGTAAGCTCAAGATTAAATTTATATTCACTCTCCCGCAACGGCCCTCAGATTGAATCCTTAATTTCCTCGAAAAGCACTCACAGTCCTAAATCCATCCTCCCACACACACTGGTAAACCGCGCCGCTGCACACGAGGGAACAACGAACAGGAAAATTGGTCGGTCTTCGAAATTGAGAAGTTTAAAGAAAGAAACCCTCGCTGAGCAGACAGAAATTAAAACTGAGGGGGCAAAATGAAGTGCGGACTATTAATGGAAATTAATCGGTATTCGAGGAGGCGATGGCTCCCAGGTGCGCGCATCAACCTACCCCCGCCGCTGGCAGGGATGGTGTAGTGTTTTTTCTTGTACGCATCTGCTGAAATTCTCCCGTTTTTTTTGTTGGTGCCTGTGAGAGAGGATGAATTGTGTACCCTACATGGCCACATAATTCAACAGGTGCTGTGGAATACACCGCCGCCTACATCTCTAACCCCCGCATCTGCCGCCTTTACTTCTGAATCGCTGAAAGGCCATCCATTTGAGTCCCCAACCACTTCCAGCGTCGCCGCGCCGCCGCTCGAAAAAAAAGGCAAACTCTCTACGAGCATCTTGGGAAGGATACTTAATCGGAATTGAAGTGAGGGGCCGGGCGGGCGGGCTTGCGGGCGGGCGGAAATAGAAAGGAAGGAATGGCGGAGGAAGTGAAAATCCGGAGAAAAAATATTTAGATTACTCTCGGCGCAACGCAAAACCTTATTGTTCCGCCGGAAATGAGCTCCAGGGAGAACAAACAAAATGCCGTGGCTGGTGGCGTAGGACCGCCTTCGCATTAATAATAAATTGTTATTCTCAACTATTTGACCGGAGTTAATCGATGATTGTAACTCAGGGTAGGCAACATCAGGTCGTCGTCGCCTTCCCGCTCCACATCATCATCCTTGTCATCGTCATCATCGAAGGAGCAGCCGACATCATCACGGCTGTCTGTGAAATTGTCGTCGTGGTGAGGAGTCAACTGCCTGTCATCTCATGGAATATTCAAAGGGCGACAGACAGTTGTTCTGTTTTTCTTGTTCATCTGGGGGTTGGTTTTTTTTTGCACTTTGTGGTCCGCCATTGAGAGGTTTGTGTATTGGATGGAAATTCGATGAGATAGGGTGACCGCGAAACATTTAAAAACCTTGTCGTAATGGAGAAGTAATTTGCGGTTAATTACAGCGGAATGCAGATTGCTGACTGCATTATTACCGTTAATTAGTGAGAAATTGGAAATTTGTATTTTAATTGCATTTGCAGGTGCAATAAAAGCGGATTACTTTCAATTGGATGATGATTGGAGGGTTGCGGTGCCGTGGCTGTGTTCGTTTCGTGAACGTGACAACGAACAATGCCACAATCTGGGAATGTTTTGTTTATTTCGATTGGGAATCAATTTAATCTAATTGCCTGACTTCACTCCCTCGCACTGTCCGAGGTTCGGTGAGTGTGTGACGGGATGGTTGGTGAAATTTCAAACAGTTCTTGGTGATGCTTAATTAAATAAATTGTGGGTTTGTCTTTAGTCCCACCACCATGCTTGTGGCCTCTGTTCAAAACAAACATCTGCCACAAGCAGCCGTCTGTGTAATAAATTCAAATCATGAAGCACTTGAGAACAATATGCCTCACAAAGTACTTCATTTTCGCCCCTAATCACCACCCTTATGCGTTTGCCCCACAAAACAATTCCAATTCAGCTCGTTCCAAGCTATGCTAAGGACACTAAAGGATTCCTCGACTTCTCTCCCCCCCGCACATTGCTCATTCCGGCACAATAATGAACCACATCAGAGGGAATTTCAGGGTGAATTCTTCTGTTCGCCTTAAGACGCCATAAACTTACCCCAAAAACTAACTGCTGAATAATGATATTTTCCCGACCGCAAAAACCAGTTTGCTTCCACCCCATCACCACCGTTCTAACCGCCTGTCGACCAAACTCTCATTTTATTACCGTCATCTGCATAACCCCTGGAACATACCGTCATTATGATTGGCAATTTCCTCCACATTTCGCCGCCCAAGCACGACCGAAAAGAGACACATCTCTCTCAGTCTCGTCGCAGTCGTCACATTGTCTAATGACTCCATTTGAGATGGGCTCAACCCCAACCGACCGATTGTCTGAGCAGCTGACAGACCGACGGACCGTTATACCGACCATTGCCGGCGCCTCAACCCCACCGCAATTCACGCAGAGTTTGATTAAGTTTATTACTTTATCAAATCTGCTTCCTCCCCCTCAATATTCCATCATATCGACCAATAAATGACCCGCCTCCCATTCACTGACACAGACAGACGATGGAGGCGACGGAACGAGGGACGCCACAGATGTTGCCAGGCGAAACTACTAGCCAGCAGAGCATCCTCCACCCGGATGCAATTAATTATTGTAAACACAATAGGAAAAGTCAAGTTAGGCGCGACTTGCTCCTAATGATGTCGGCACATCATTAATTTCCATCTCAATTCCCTGTCGGGCGCCAGTTTTTCTCTCAGTCTCTCCAACTCGGGTGATGTCGTTCGTCGCTCCTCGCCTCTCGCTCGTGGCAAGTTGTCCCTCAAAAGATAAAAATTCACTTAAACTTTTCCAATTACGATTCGAAGTCCTTTGGAAGCCGAAAAAAACGGAGAGGAATTGATAAAAGAAAAGATTTACACAAATTACAAATCCCAGTGTCTTTTTGTGAACTCTCCGCGAGCTGTGTCGGAATTGGAAAGCATCCAACCCAGGGAATGGGAATGTCGATTGACAGCGGGAAGGGATGATGGGACCGGGAGAGAAGCGAATTCCATTCCAGAATCGAACGAAAGGAGATCCAATAAAATTCAAATATCCTTTCTGGGTGGTGGCAGGTCAGCGCCCAATGAATACCAAAAGGAGTTCCCAGCTTTCGCCAAGCTCTGGAGTCAATAAAATCATTAAAATTAACTTTCGTCGGCGGCGATGTTTGGCGCATCCTTCGGAGGGCGATGGCGACGACGGTGTAGGGGGCTGGTTTTAATTATTTAAAATCGATTCGAACTCAGTGATGTCTGTGCCTGGCTGTGTCTGTGGCTCTGTGTGTTTATTCGTTCCTTGATCGCCATCATCATCGTCATCGTAGCATCAAGGCGGCGCACTTCACTTCGCCAAAGACGAAGATGGTGGAAGTTGAGCATGGGGGCGGGCAGATAACTCTTCGGAAAGTTTTCCACTTGAAATGTTCTTCTTGTTTTTCTTGTTTCAGTGCCTGTGACTGTGCCGTTGCTACTTCAACTTCTGCATGCGATATGACGACGGTGGCAAGGAGACGGACGACTGACGCCAACAGGAGAGGAACTTCGGTTGGATTGGCTGAACTTGGACTTTTCTATTGCCGGGCTGCCTCGGCCGGATGCTGGTGATGGCGACTGAAATATGCTGCGCGACGCTGTTATATTTTGTTTAATTATAAAAGTTTCACATGATTTTTGCAACGCTTCCTACGGCGAAGGGATTTCCTGCGAAAGAGGATGTCGTGCCGGCACGAGCAAGGCCAGTAGGAATTGCGGTACGTGTTGACGATGCAGAGAGATGGTGGAGTCCGAATGGAGGAAAAGTGGAGTCAAAGGTTGTGGAACTCCTCCACAAGCAATGAGTTCGACTGCGGCAAGTGAAGATCTATGAAGAAGACAAAACAGGGCAACGTTAGGTCCTTGAGAGCGATGAATGGAATGGGTCAAGATCGCAGGTTAGTCAAGAGCCCCCTGTTTGAATTGCGTAAGTGAGACAGGGAAGCTTAAGGACTTGCAAGGAGATGTTAAAATTTTTCAGAGGACAGTTTAGGGTCTCACTGGCCTTAATCTGTGAATAAGGAAACTGTAAGGAGTCGCCAAACTTTTGCAGAGGATGCAGGGCAGGTAAGGGCTTCATTGGTGGTGATTAGTGTAGTCGTCCGAATTTCCAAATTTTGCAGAGGCTTAGGAAGAACTGAGGAGTCATCAGAATCTCGCATAGGATGCAGGACAATTAAGAGACTCGCGATGTCCTCGAGGACTCACCCAGTTACAAGCGAAGATGTACAAAATTTTACAAAGGACATTATTTCTCAGAGCATCGAAGATGTCCCACAAACGTTAGCCACATCCGCTTACATGCAACACATCAGCCAACCACACCATTCCATCATCAACGGCAACACTGCCGGGAGTGTATAATTTTCCAAACAACGACGACTACGACTACAACGGGGACGACAACGACGTGCAACCATGACCCAGTACCCAGCAGCGGATCGTCGTCGCCCGTAGTACTCGTTCTGGTCTTTGCTGCGTAGTACTATCCATCGTACAACTCAGCGCAGCGCCAGCACGAGTTGTGAGGGCAAAACTTTACAAATTTCCGATACACAATCTCCGTGTTGTTGTGTCCTGTGGCATAATGGTGGGCCATCATATCCATTACAAACCCGAGGACGACAACGACAACGATGACGATGCTGTCGACGACAACGACCAGCGAGGGTTGTGGGGAGGAACTTCATTTTTCCTCCTTGCAAGCAGCAGAAACACCAGCAGAAACTATGACAACGAACAATGGCCAGTGGCAGACAGAGATGGAGACGAAGTCGAGGATAGCAATAATGATGCAGGGATGACTGTTGCCACATCCTTAATGCCTTTTCCTAATCAATCGGTTGAGCGCAGAGAAAGGCCATCTCTCTGTGGGAATTGAAATCCTTTTCGCTCACTTCTGCTCCCCTGCACCGTTCATCCGTCCGTCTACTGGTCATTTTTTTGTGTGACTTTTTGTTGGTCGGCTTCTTGGCAGCTTGCCCATCTTGAGTCCCTAAAATCCTCTGCCAGTGAGTATCTGCAGCAGTTCTGATCCCATCTCCTCCACTCTCTTCAGCTCCCCCCAAAAGATTATATCGAGGAAGTCTACTAGAGATTTGCGCTGGATAAGGAGGTCATGTGACGATGATATGCGATATTGGAGGTGGCATTATGTCCCACCCATTCACCAGGGCTGATGATAATGAAACACCTAAGCAACACAAAAGCACCCGTGCTTCAGTCGCTTGCTCTCTCGAAGGCACTCGTGCGCTCTTTATACTCGGAAGGGAGATGAATCGCGTGTGTGTGAAGCGTCCTCGATGGCTTCACCCCAGGAGTGGCTCCATTGTTGTGCGCTCTGTGTGCATGTCCCCCACGCGAGCACACACAAAATGCCTGTGCCGTGACTGCTGTGCGAGGACTGAGTCCTCGTCGTCGTTGAGTGCACGGAATGCAGTTGCAGTTGCAATGGCGGCATCAGCAGCAGCAGCAGTAGCAGCGGCTCCCGGTTGCCGGGGGCCAGGAAAATTGGAGCGCAGCACCCTGAAGTGCATTTTCGAAACAATAATGAAGAAGAAAAGTTACGCGTTTAAGGGATGAATATGAAATCCACGTCGAGAAGGAGGACAACGAGAGGATGAGACGATGTCACTGCATCATGTCGTCACACAAATGTTCAGCTCCCGGCCGGGTAAGCTTGAAAATGTAGGCATTGGTGACACGCCAGGGTTACTTTGACAAACCACTGACACTTGGGGAGACGTGCTGAATGACAAATAAATAATTCAGCAGGCTGAGGAGGGCACGAGCAGAGCAGAGGCAAAGTCTGTGATAACAATCTCAGCCCTCCAACTGACGAACTTCCCATTGCCGCCCGCGTCTGAATGCGTTCAGTTGACACAAGTGAATGACGATGACCACACACAAGTCCTCGTCCATTACAGGCGCAGGCTTAGGGCTGCTTTGTGCGTCGCAAATTGCGATGATTATGCGGGGATCAACATTCATTTCCCTCCCACGTGTCAACCTGGAGCTCCGGCAACTCTCAACAAAAACGTTCGAGAGCCCTACGGGCTTGTGGTGTTGGCCCGGGGACAGGAAGCAGCGGAGCACTGAGTGAATGTAAAGCTCTAGCCTCAATTAAGGCGGCCCCCTTTTTCGCGTGTTCGTTACACAAAGCAAATGTTTTCCAACGAAATTGACTCCAAATTAAATTCCAACAGCTCCGCCCGTGACCTTCCATCACCGCAGAACCGCAGTCCTTCCCGCAACCACGGTCGTCGCCGCATTGTCACACTCTATCGGTCTCTCTTTCACTCTGCCATGGCATGGCGTTCTGTTTAAGGACCTCAGCCTGAGCCTTTAAAGAGCAACGCCATCACTCTGGGTTCGAAAAATTTGTATCCACAAAGAAAATTACATGCTATGCGACCGTTCATTGTGTGTTGCTACGACACGCCGAATGGGGCTCAGAATGGTGTGCCTGCGGGGGGGGGAGGGATCCCCGGTTTAAGGGTGTCGCCGGCGAGGGGCGGTTAGGCGTCAAAATGAAAGCCAACGCCAAAGACGGAGTCGGAGAGCCAAAACCCGCACTCAGCAGTTTAGTTTTTGGTTTGTTAAACTTTTGTAAGAGTCACTGCGGAAATTCAGATGGGGGATAGAAGGAATTCAATTGACACGTTGACAGGAGTGAACCCATTTCCACCCTCTCCACCACAGCGGGGAGTGAAGGATTTTCTCTGGAAGTGGCAGTGACTGCTTTCAAGGCAGTCATGGATCCAAAAGTTCTCCCGAAATTAATGTCTCATTTTCTCTTTGTGCACGGGGATGGATGTGATGGCGGGAGCGGGGTGTACCTGGGGTATGAGAGGCATTCACCTGACAGGAAAGGGGCATAAATTACATTAGCTTGCGCGCTCATGAGACGTGTCTTCCACTTATTGCATGTGACTGCTGCTACTGCTGCTGCTGCTGGTGGTGCTTCTGCTGCTTCCCTCCATAACCACACACATACACGCGCACAAACAATTCGTAAAAGGATAAAGCGTCGCTCGTCGGTTGATGGTTGGCGAGGGAGGCGGAGGGAGCTTCATATACAAAAAAAAGGAAGTTACACACAGAATTCTGTTCCGGCGATGCTGTTACTCCTCTTCGCCAGCCATCCAGCCAGCCCGAGCGTGGTATGTATTTTTAATTTACGTCAAAGTGACAAATTGGGGTTGTTTGGAAAGAATATGGTTAGGGTTGATAGGGGGGGGGGGTGAGGTGGCAGGGTGACGTCTGGCATTCCTATGATTTGTTGGAAAGCTGCTGCTAGGTGAAAATGCTATTTTTGCAATTCTGGCGCATAATCTAGGGCAAGGGTGACTTCCCCCCTGCTCCCTCACAGTCATCCACCAATTTAGCATCACCGCGACGCGATGCTCGCAGGCAAAAGAGTTTAATGTAATGCAATTGCTGGGTAATACGACTGCCATTGTGAGACGCCGTATGTAAGTGATGGGATAAGAGGCAGTAGCAGCGCTTTTAACGGGCTTGCACGGAATAGACGTTGGCTTAGGGTGAGAGTCCTTTGTTCTGCATTAATCTATGCATTCCTTGGAGTGTGGCATTATTTTTGTTTCGACTTGAGACTGATGAGTGCCTTCAACAAGAGGGCAAATGATTGATGATGTCGAGGTCGGGGCAATTGGGGAAAAGCACATTTTTCTTTTCGATTACTCATTGTCCTTGTGTAGTCACCAGGCCTAGAGATTCAATAATTCTCTAGAGAGACGATAGAAATCGGTCTGTGTCCCCAAAATAGTGCAGATTGCTACTATTTTGGATTCACACTTGTCTGTTAGTCTTTAAATGAAGACGTCTTACTGCGGTTTGGAAGGCATAAGGATATCTTGCCTTTTGGCATCCATTCTCCCCTTAGGCGGAAGCATATTATGAGATCTTCGATGTCAAGGAAAATAAGTCTGCTGCTGCAGGTGGCGTTTTGATAATATTTTGTTGCCCAGAATGACTTGTGCACTCTAAACTGTCTTTCGTTGGCTAAGGTGTCTAAGGAAATGCTCTTCATTTGGTCACTTGTGACTACCCCAGCTTTGTCTTTCAGATGTGTAACTCTGTTGATGAACAATGTGATCGACTGAACACTTGATTTATATCTCAATGTGACCGAGGGATCGTCAGTCGACCACTTTCGCCATCGCGTAACTAGACCTCTGCGAGAGTGAATTTTGAGTCTCTTGGTCAAAATTTGAACCAGGGATTTCGATTTCTGCCAAATTATCCATCCATAAGGTCACAGCTGGTTGCGAACAGGCTTGTATTATTCAACTTTTTAAGGATCACATCCGATGGTATCTAGATCATGTAGGAAATACGAAATAACGGCAAAGGCATAGAACTTAACGTTGACTTCACTACATTGGTGGTTCATTTGTAGTTGGTTTGGCATTTCAACATGAATAGACTGACGGCTGAACAAAATCGATGCCAGAACGTACAGTCAGTCAGTGGATGAGTGGACAGCCTCTCCAGTCAGCACAATCTTTCGCCAGCTACCTCCAGTTGCGTGCACACACAGTGCGCCATTTCGTTCGGGGGCGACCACTTCGGAGAGGAAGAGTCTTCGGGCTAGAGCTGTGGTCTCCTTTCGCTTTAGATGCCATCAGAGCCATGATTTCTGGCATTTTCGCTCATCAATTGGACAGCCATGATGTGCAGGAGCTGTGATTTCAACAAGACGGCGTAAGATGTCACAGATCTCGTGCCGTAATCGATTTATTGAAGAAAAGTTTGGTAACCTCATAGCTTCTCGTTACGGACGCGTGAAATTGGCCACCAAGATTGTGCCTTGTGTCTTGACTATTTTTTGTCGGGTTATGTGAAGTCTACGCGGATAAGGCCAAAACGATTGACCATTTGGAGGCAAACATTCGCCCCGTTGTTGCCTATATACGGTCACAAATTTTGGAGTGAACATTGTACCTCCAGATTAGACTATGTTCGAGCCCATCGTGGGGGTCATATACCAGAAATTACGATGCCTGATGATTCTCTTTCGATTGAAGCAAATTTCATGTCAGTTCTTCAAAGTTCTATACCGCTAAGAGAACACCCTTTATATTTCTGGTCTCAGTCGACATTGGTGAACTTGGCATTGGCAACTAGGGTGTGGAGAGTTTAAAATGACTGCCATCAATCAGCTTTAATGGGATCATCGGATGGCTTTCAATTTCTGGAAGACATCTATATGGAGGAAGTAGGGGCTGTCAGAAAAAAACTGACTTGAGTCCGCAAATTGAAACCACATGACTGACCTCAATGACTGATGCATTTGTTAAGTTAAACGACAGCCCATTAGGGACCAGGGTTTAGCTCCTTTAGCAACTACTCATTTCGTGTGTGCTACTGTTCTCTTTCACGAGTAGACGGACCTAAGGTTTATTGCCGAGCCCATTCTTTACGGTACAGAACTAGCACTATTTCAGCTTTGTCAGCAACTTGAAAGAAATGGTGTCGTGAGCAAGATGCGCGATGTTCAGTCCCGGAATTGAATCTAGGGCGGAGTGCTCACATACACGTCCCACCACTGTGGCCACAATCTGTTTATTTATGGAAATTGTGAAGCCCCACACAAGGACTGAAGTTACTGAGGCAAAGAATTCACCAAGGAAATGGGTAAAGTGCAAGTGAGAACATATTTGTTAAATCGCATACATAGGCAAAGAAAGGCTTGAAAGCAGAGACTTATTCGTTCAATGGTTATTTGATTTTGAACTTGAATTTGAAGTCGACGGAAGTCTCCTGTGCCTATTCAGCCCCTTCAAGTGTGTAGCACATAAGATGTGCGTGAAAATCGCTTCACCATTCTGTCTGATGAGTTGTCGCCGTGGCGTATTGGTAAGTGCGTCGACCGCCGCGCAGAAGATCCAGGTTCGATTTCCGGACGGGACACTTCGTGTTTTTCACGGCACCACCTCTTTCGAGTTCCTGACAAAACTCAAAGAGTATCAATTGTCGTCCACACACAATCCCAGTCGGCTTCTCAAATCTCGCCGTTCGGAGTCGGCAAAAAACTGTAGGTCCCAGCTACTCGTGGGAGAACAGTAGCACGCACAACACGAGACGTTGTTGTAGAAGCTAGACTCTGGTCCTTGTGGGCTGTAAACTATTATTATTCTGTTTGATGAAAGCATGGTCTTTCGGCCCATGATCCACAGACCACAGATTTAAACTGAAACATGTGAAAATTCTTAAATGAGATCAGATTTTGTTCAAAGGATCCTCGTAATGTGCGAAGCATATTTATATTGAACTTATGTGAGTGCTGTGACTTTGCAACATCCCAGAGGAAAATATCAGTTCATGCCACAAAAAACAATGGATGCCGTGTGCATACTTACTTACTTACCTATCAAGCCGGCGACCCATGAAGGGTCAGAGCCTGAGCAATTGCTGCCTTCCATCGCTGACGATCCTGGGCACGCTGCTTCAAGGCAAAGCTTTGTCATCAAGGCAAAGCTGTCTTACGTCCGCGATGACTTGGTCTCTATACCGGAGGTTCGATCGTCCTCTTCTTCTCGAACCAGGAGGCTCAGATTCGAAGACCCTCTTCGCTGAAGCGTTGCTGTGCATGTGTTCGATGTGGCCGAGCCAGTGTAGTCGACGGATTTTTGCCTTCCGGACTACATCCACATCCTGGTACAGATCGTAGAGTTCGTGGTTATGTCTTCTCCTCCATTCACCTTCTTCGCAAACGGGACCATATAACCGACTTAGAATTTTTCTTTCGAAGGCCCCAAGAATCAGCTATGCAGATTTTGCTTTTCGTCCAGCTTTCAGCTCCATAAAGCAGGACTGGCAGTAGAAAGGTCTTGTAGAGCACGACTTTTGTCCTTCGAGTCAGGAGTTTTGACCCCAGTTGTTTCGTCAAACCGAAGTAGCATCGGTTACCAAGGGTGGTTCTACGTCGGATCTCCACTGTGATGTCATTTGTGGAGTTAACGTTTGCTCCGAGGTAGACAGCTTATACTTTGTTTTCCCCTCGTTGATCTTAAGAGCAGCTCCCTTTGCCTCTTCTTCGATTGCCGGAAAAGCTTCCGCTACGGCACGTTGGGAACGCGCGATGATATCGATGTCGTCCGCATATCCCAACAGCTGGACTGTTTTGTAGAAGATAGTGCCTTCCGTGTTTACCTTGGCACGCCGCACTATCTTCTCCAGTACCAAATTGAAGAAGTCACACGACAGCGCATCTCCTTGCCGAAATCCTGTGCAGGTTTCAAACGGTTCAGATGTCCTCGAGCCGAACTGCACGGTGCATCGCGTATTTATTAGCGTGGTGCGACATAACCGATTCAATTTTCCCAGGATTCCGAATTCGGCCATCGCCTCGAAAAGTTCGTTGCGATGAATGCTGTCGTATGTGGCTTTGAAATCAATAAGCAGATGGAGCGTATCGATTTTAAGCTCGCTGGTCTTCGCCAGGATTTGCATCAGTGTGAAGATTTGGTCTATAGTTGATTTGCCGGGCCGGAAGCCGCACTGGAATGTGCCGATTAATGCGGTGCAAAACGGCTTTAGACGTTCACACAGTACGCTGGATAGGATCTTGTAGGCAACGTTGAGCTGGGATATACCTCTGTAGTTGTTGCACGAGGCAGGATCGCTTTTTTTGTGGATGGCGCATATGGAACTGATATTCGTCGTCGGTCATGTTTTCGTCTTCCCATATTCTGCGGGTCGGTAACTAGATTACCCTCGCAATTTCGAAGGGCCTGGGTGCCTTTCCTAAAGCCTAATGCCAGGCTTTTGGCTTTTTTATAAAAGGCTCGTATTTTATTTTTGTACCTAGGCTCTTGGATATCCTTGAGCTGGGAGATAGCGAGAGCCCTTTTCTTCAGGCGTAGAAGCTTTTTCTCCTTCCGACTACTAGCCAGGTATTCCTCTTGCGTTGCTCTTGTTTTCCGTTGCAGCGCTTTTTGGTATGCCTGGTCTGTTGCACGTTTCTTTTGCTCACACTCGCCATCACATCACGGATTTCTTGTCGGGGGTGGTAGGTAGCCTAAGGTAGCTTCCGCTACTTCTTTTATGACCGAGCGGCAATGCAACCACATATCGTTGGCAGTGTGCATCCCTCTCCCAATTCTTGATGCGATGAGCCTCTAAATAACCATCCTCCTTTCGATCCTCATGAAGAAATGCATCGTTGTCCACTTAATAAGGGAATTAAGAAACAAAAGTGTGGAAACTATGCTGTACCATCCAACTCCTTCCGTGTTAACGATCCACACTACTGTCGTCCACACACACAATCCACTTCGTGTCGACTTCTAGATTCACCTCTTACCTCACATTCTACATCATCCATTTCATTCACACTCACTTCTGTGAGACTGTGTGTGAGATTGTGACAAGAAATGAAAACGCCTTGTCTGAGTTGCTTCAGATGAATGGTCACTCGGTACTGATGCATAGCTCACCTCTGGATTTAAGAAACTTCCACTTCGACCAGTTTGTGGGATGCGGGGGGGAGTAGGAAACCGATGTTATTCAGAACTGTAGCGTCCAGTGCGGCAAAGCAAATTACCAAAAGTTTCGTGAAAAGTTTGCACGAGCCAAAGCAGGAAAGTCCACCAGAAGGGAGACGCCATCAACATGGAGATGTGCGTTGGGGGGGAGAATTCTCTGATTGAGTGGATTGGAAGACTCTGTCGGCATCGTATTTTCAAAAACTTTGAAACATAAAGGAGAGAGTGAATGGACGTAGTCAAAAAGAAAATCAAAACCCCGACCTCAACATCCAGAGACCGTCTGTCAAGCGACTTTCTTCCACTTGATTTCAATGAAACATTTCTTTTTGTGCTTCGTTTCCTCTTGAAACTCACTCAACTCGCTCACCGCATCCAGTAGCAGTGCTTTGATGCGTTAAAACAATAAATCACAGACTTCTTCTTCCATTTTCCCTGCTCCTGGTCGTCCAGCAATCGCAGAAATACGACAAAAAAAAAAACAGTTTCCACGATGGAAACTAATTTCAACTGACATTGTGTGACAGTGATGCCAAATTCTCGTTAGCTCTTGCAGCCCGTAGTGTGAGGGAATTTTTTTGCGCTTTGGATGATTTATGCTTCCACTCCGGTCGCAACTAAATTCCATGGAAACAAATATAATTCCAAAACAAATTCCACTACACTCCTTCATGCGGTTGGTTGACTGGTGAAAAATTTGACTTGGGCAAATAAAACGCATGCTACATTTGAATCCCTTACCACTGTACCCAGCCCTCATGGATCAGGGATGGCGGCATATTTCAAAGCAAACTGACCGTAAAAAACTGTTTACATCGCTCTTAAAATTTATCAACTGGATCCTTGTTAAAAAATAAGACCGAAGCATATTTGTTCAGAAAGCGATGACTTCCTTGTGTAAATACACACGACGGCTACGAGGATGTCCCCGATACCTGGACAGGCGGGAGCGGCAGCTGGGTGCTCGGGTGCGTGTGTGTTTTGTGTTTTTTTAAACAAAATTACCGTCAATTTCGTCAACAAAAGACCGAACCGGAACGTACCCGTTGCCATGGAGTTTTACAAGCGGCCATTTTCTGTTGCTGCAGGAGTCTGTAACCGGCAGACGATACAGAACCAAATTACACAAGGAACCGGGGACGCATGAAGACCTAATAACCCTTAACATTTCATTTTTATGACTTATATGACGGCGATAAAATTTCGTCCCCAAACTCACTAAAAATGAGCCGCCGAAGAAAGGAGAGGAAAAGGAGATCCAGAAGAAGGTTCACTTTGTGATATCTCTCATTCAGCGCTAACTCGACGAAGGGATGGCGGCCGTGGAGCCGTGGGGACCCATGTGCGCCCTCCTGTGGGTGATCCATTGATACACGACGTAATGAAATTTTATTCTCATATTTATGGGTAATTTCAATATTGTTTGGAGAACAATGTCGTGTCGACACGAATCGAGCGCTGGTGTGGGTGACGGAGGCGAACAAATGGTTCAGTCATGCATATTCAGAGAGGTGCGCGCGGCGGCGGGTGTGTACACACATTTGAAAACGTACTTTTAAGTACTTTTAAGTGAATCGTTTACGCTTGAAAGTCGACGCGTAATGGCTGCGTGCGATTTGGAAGGTATAAAACTTTTGAATGTCTTACGTGAGGTCTTTATTTTGACACGATTGACTGGAGAGGGTATGTGCTGAGGAGCGGGAAGGAGGCGGCATTCAGACATGGGCTTATCAATTTTTCAGACGCTTACAGCTGCCAGATAAGGGGAAATTTGTCCATTCGCTTGGAAACGATCCGATTGAATGATTGTGCCGGGGTTAGGAGATGGATCTTAATGTGATTGCAGATTGAGGGCATCAATCAATTCTTTGTGGATGTGAGATTTGAAAGGCGGTTTGTGGGTTTCTTCGGGGAAATGTAGATTCGGTTCATGATCTGGACATTTAATAGAATTTTTTTATAAATGTCAAAGTTTTAGATTGGTCCCGTCTAGAAAACTGTGCTCTGTGTGCTTGCGCAAATTTGATTTGGAGTCGGCATATAACTGTAGGTCACATCCATATGCAAATAAACATCGTTGGCCGTTTTGAAAGGTCCACTGTTGAATCTTTTGCGATGAATAGAAGAATAGGAAAGATCCTTTGGTAATTAAATGAGGATCGAATACAACAATGAGTAACCAACTACAAGGAGGGACAAGTATTCTCTCCACAAGTGGTTACTTAGCATAGACTCAGTTTTTAGGGAGCCCCTGATAACCTAAGTATTTTCAGGCTGTCCGAAAGGCGAAAGCTTAAACTTCTGACTTGAAGGCCAATCATCGTAAGCCTTTTTTGAGGATGAGGCCTATGAAGCTGGCATTACAGTCGTCGGGTAAGCTTTCCTTCTTCTTCCAAACTCTACAGATGATCTAGTGCGTCTCCCCTGCCATAACAGTGCTGCTTGCCGTGAAGAGACTTGATGGGAAGCCAACCAAACGTTCGAGTTAGCTGTGCTGACCATTTCATCGAATGGACTAGATGCCTTTGGTCACTGCTTCTCTCTCTCCTGGTAGTGCCCGTTAAGCAGTCGATTGATATCCTGAGTAAACATCTCCGAATTCCCTGCCAGTCTCTAAGTTACAAGCGTAATTTTGAACAGCCTTAGGTACCCAGGCTTACCCTTCAGCAAAGTTCTCAGAAATCTGATGACTGACTGGACTGAATTATGTCATCTTTCAAAGATTAAGCGATGCAGTCAAGGTTGACCGTTCAGAATGACTTTGTCATGTAGATTTTGCTGTTCATAAAGTCCAGGCGAAAATTCTTTGAATCTGAGTTACTTGGACACGTTAAAGGAGAAGGCAGTAAAGAGCGCACCGTGGTCAAGACGAACGAACGAACGAAACAGAAGACAAAGTAGAGGAGGTATCAATGACCGCTATGGACGATGCAATGGACACAAGGTTCCTGAATCACTTGTGTGTGTGATAAGCAAAGGTGGTTCAGAAGCTTAAAAAGTAATCATGTCACCTTTTTAAGGCTGGGGAGGAGCAGCTAAGATTCTGAGTCGAACCCAATCATAGCAGAAGCACACGACAAGCATTTGCTTTTTAAAATTTTGCGCGCTCTAAAGGGAGTACTTGTTACGCTTGAGCTTTCGCAACTAAGTCACAGCACGGTCCAAAGGAGGAAGAGATGAAGAGGGGGTACTGGTGCACATTGGTTTGAAATACCTGGGAAAAAAGTTGAGCTGGGGAGAATCTTACATATTCGTGTGGTGCAGCGTGTCCAGTAACTGCACATCGAAAGGCGGGCTTTAGGATGAACGGGTGGGCACTATTAACTCGGCATGCATTGCGGGTAAGTCATTGAAGGAGAGGAGCTGGCTAGTTCCTTTCAGCATTTCTTGCAGAAGAGTCAAATTTCGAGTAATCAACAGTCGTGCGCCAGCTTCAGCAACAACTCGAATAGAAAGTTGATCACAAAAGTCGCCGTTTTGCAGTGTCATCTGCAGTCCTTCGCTGGGGCCAAGATGAACGGTCTCTAAACTGAATGGTAGGTTGTGATTAGACATGAATTCTGGAGGACAGACAGTAACATTCCACTAAGGCCCTGCTCCGAAGCCAAATCAGCATCACAAGAGTGCATGGTGACTGTTTGACGGTCTGCTGAACCCTTCATCCAATTGGGGATTTCTGAATCTGGGAGAAGCTATTTCGACGGGAAAATACAGCCAATCCATCGACATAATCCCCCTGAAATTCTCATAATTGTATCAGACTTTGGTAAGCAGAGGCGTGGATGGTGGAGGATTGAGTTCACGGCAGATCTCATGAACATGTGGGTCACTGAAACAAGTGGGTCACTGAAACAAGTGTGCCACTAAAAATTATGTTATGACGAGGGTGATGATTACTAGCATAGACCCGGATGTGGCCAAAATGGGTTCATTGTCACGTAAGGATGCATAACATGGACGTCATCTCCCTCGGGGCAACAACAACAGGACCAGTTTTGTCAATCACTGTTCACATGATAAGCAGACGTAGTTGAGTCTCACTCGCGAAAAGACCAAAATGGCTTCACATTATCATAGTTGTCTTGTTTATTTTAGATTCAAGCTACTGAAAGCGGATGAATGAGCTGTTGGGAAGAGAAAAGATCTGTGCGTGATTTTTGGTCTACCTAGCAGCCTGGGTCTAGTCCAACATCGACAAATATAACACTTAAGGTGACTAGATTATGTAGACTGCATGCACAAGACTGTTCTCTCTCAAAGAGTCTTCGAATCCTAGTCACTGAGATGAGATAACTTAGCAGGTCCTTGTTTTAAATGACGTACAGAAGTTGAGAAGGACAGTTGCTGAAGGATGATACCAGCTGTTCCTTGGGGTACAGATCTACCCACTGAACTGAGGCGTCACTCAAAAGAAGATGAGGATTGCTCAACTGGGACGAGCTCTGGCCAAAACCACTTTCGCGCGTTAGCTGTATGACTGACGTTACAATATTTAAGCAAATTTGGTTCTAAAGCGCTGTTTTATGATGACCTCAGGACTCTCAACAACCGCTTTTTAAGTCTTCTCTACAGCTTCTTGCTAAAGTGGCGTCTGCTTCAAAAATTATGGCGGATGTAGGAAACGCCTTCATCGACTTCAGTACGTTTCTCCTTGATAAGGAAGTTCTTGCTTTCATTTTAACTAAGAAGTTAATTCTTAATGATAAAGCGAACAGCTAAAAGATACAATTTAAATTTAAATGAAGTCCATTCGACAAAAGATTGGAGTGTCAAAAACGCCTAGTGACTTCAAAAGAAGAATTTATTCTGAATGAGACAAAATTAATCTCCTCTCATTTAATGCTTCAATCCAGGCTCAGATTTGTGACAAAATCAAGACAAACATCTGTTAACTCAAGCCTCAAAAATCGAATATCTCATGCTATCCACAGCCATAATGAAACAGAACCGATTTTGTTGCTTATACCATCATCTCTTGGACATGCTTGATTAAACTCAATGATCCCCCTAAGGTTAGCAACCTCCCATCGCCCGTCCCCCGCCCCCCATCCATCGAATAAGCTTCGACACCCACTTCGCTCCAGTGCTTCATCAGGAGATTTCATAACAAAGTCATCGACTCTTAAGCTCATTATCCGCACCTCACTGAGAACTCAATGCCCCAGTGAGGCGGAGGAGAGCTAGCCTCCGTACAAAATGTATTACGTGTTAATTTTTGTCCCCCTCCTAAGGAGGGGGGCTGCGAGTATGGCAAGCAAATCGATGGACCTTAAAACCATAAAATTTTGCAAAATACACAGCAGAGCAGTCTTCATCTCAAGGATAACAGATTTCCCACAACAGATTTTCATATTGCTCCTTCTCCCACACAGATCCACGCACACACACACAAAAGATAGCACACAAAGTGAACTCGAGGCTAAAATCGAAAGTGAATAGAAATTGTAAATTTAAACATTTGCATAGATCCCCTTTCAAGCAGCCCTCCGCTCCTGCCCCTGGGTGTAGTGTGTCTGGAGTGGACCGGGCGAAGGAACTTGCGATAGAGTCATTGATATGCATGCAAAAGTTTCACCCTCGGTCCTGGTTCTAGTTCAGCCCTCTTCTGGTTTCCTCTGCCCGACTGTGTGTGAGGGTGGGTGGGTGGGTGAGTTGAGGGGTTGTGTAAATATTTCCATTCAGATCGATTTTTTTCCCCGTCGATGCGTCGTCCCCTTTGCTATGCTAATTTTGGACTATGATCCTTTTCTATGATTTCCACCCTCCCCCCCCATGCATCCATCTGATTGCTCATGTGTGAGACTATGAGTATGGTAACTTTACACTTGAATTTGTTTACATTGTGCAAACGAATAAGTTCCCCGGGGACGGGACGCAAGGGGTTGGGGGATGTCTAAGCAGAAAGAATGATAAGGATAACAGCAGCAGCAAAAGGCGAGAGTCGGTGTAGTACACAAAGGATAAGACGGAGAGACGCTGGAAAACAAAAACACCATGGCAACTGAAAAGGGAGTTTAAAATTTATTGCATTCCGTCGGAGCAGCGCAAGAAGCAAGAAGGCAGCACGAGCTTCTTCGAATCTTTTGACTGTCGAACTGAGATTTTCCCTGCCCCCATCCCTCCTGGCAATGCTCTTATCGATATCCATTCCCGAACCGAGTTGCTGGGTTAATCGAGCACCACAGGATAGTCTGTAGTCTGCAGCAGCGACGATGGTCCTTTTCCAATTTCTTCAATCATCCCTTCTCTCGGAGTGGTCGGTCGGTGGCAGCAGCAGCAGGAGTGTGGCACCGCTATCTCCACACATAAGAGATTCAAGATGTTTGTTCGTGAAGATGTCAAGACAAAATGGATAAATCTTGTCATTCGCAGAGAATTGTGGATTGCTCGATACAATTGAATTGGTTAAGGGTGTGGGGCATCGGCGGCGCTGGTGGTGCGACGCCGGAGGATTGTGCTGATGGTGTGCTATCAGAAGTGGTACTACGAGCTGCGATCTGATATGATGTGGTGGCTGGCTCTTGGTTCCTTTTGTTAAAATAGTTCCATAGTTGAATGGAGACGACGAAGATGAGGACGAGGATGAGTGACTTTAGTGGCGGCTTTGGCAAAGACACGCTGCGCCCACCATAGACTGACGAGATACCGAAAGCAATTATGAAAGGAGAAAACGCTTACGATCCCCTTTCATTATCCTTTGAATTGAATAGAGCGCCAGAGACAGAGATAGAGAGAGAGAGAGAGAGAGAGAGACATCCATCCGTTCGTTTGGTTTCAATAAGTTCTGGCAACCAATTGCTTTTGGGTAATTGGATTGCTGTAATCCACTTGAATTGAGTTCCCTTTTTCGAGACGCAGCCATCCGACGATGTAAGACGGAGTGCATAAACTTTATAAATATAAAGTTTCCTTTCTGCACATGGGAATTTTTCTGAATTTTCTTCGAAGCGACAGATTGTCGTTCGGTTCGTTTTTGATGGTATGCCGTCGCTGCGAGGCAGGCGAGGCTGGGGAATTTTTTTTTCCAGTTAATTTGTCAAGGAAAAAGGTGAGGTCATAAGCTTCAAAGAATTTGCAAAATGTCCTTGAGGATAGGAAAAAAAATTGAAAACTTTCTCGGGGGATCAACGGCAGGATACAGAAGGGCTTAAGCGGCAACCCGCGACTTGAAAACGGGGCAGCTAACGAAAAATATTTCTGATTCAAGGGAAATTGATTTGTGAATGACTTCAGCCAAAGGACTAATTCCTATTCATGATATACTTTGAAGCTCTAGGGTCAGAGATTTTTTCTTAAAACTGAGTAAAATTCGACTCACAAAGAGAACGACAAGGCACATGAGCATAGCTCTGATGTCCCACAGATTTGAACGCTTTTGAGTGTGCTAAGTTTGCCTGGAGCTTAATCCAACAATCTAAGCTTAGAGACGAGAGGCTACGGTCCACAAACATGAAACCTAATCGCATGAAACCTATCTTGAAACCTTTGAAAAATGCCCAGCAATTGAGCTTATTTAAGATTCAACAGAGCTGGGATTGAGCTGCATTCAAGGCTTAAGCGGGAATGGCTTGAACCTAGGGACATGGGAATTAAGGCAATCTTATCACTTGTTATGAAAGATTTTTGAACGCCCTCAAGGCAAGACAGGAACACAGTTTGCTAAAATTCAAGAAGAGTCTGGTTTAAGACGGGATCTATGCTTAAACATAAGAGACTGGAGTCTTAAAGCAGAAATTCATTCCATTCATTTACTTTGCCAGGGGCTGTGGAGATCAAGAAAGGATTTAAAGTTCAGAGAAGGTTAGCTTAAGCTGTTGTCTTGGCTCAGACGTAAAAGGCGGAGGCTTGAAAAACCTGGAATCATTAGAAACAATGCTAGATTCGTTACTGTGAAGATGACTCAAGGGATCATAAGATGACAAGCCTTACTTCTACCTTACCTTTCGCCTTTGAAAGTTCTAAGCAATTTAAACAGTGTCCGACGGTATCTCCCTGGCTTGAAGGTTTTTTTAGTATATACAAGGGATGTTCTGCAACTTGGACATGCTTATACCCAACTTGTATATTATTGAGGGACACTACAGCCCACAAGGGACCAGGGCTTAGCTTCTACAATAACTACTCGTGTTGTGCGTGCTACTGTGCTCTCACGGGTAGAAGGGACTTACAGTTTTTTGCCGACTCCAATCGGCGAGATTTGAGAAGCTTTTCATAGACAATTGAGTGTTGTCAGCAATGCGAGGTATCTTGTCCGGGAATCGAATCTAGATCCTCTGCGTCTGGATGGACGCACTTACCCACTACTCTACGGCGTGCACAATTTGTGGAATAAGGTCTCTATACTAAAGACAGTTCTGAGTGATATACACCCAACGATCATCGCCCCATTCGGCTTTTGCGATTTCTTCTGAGAGGTAGTCAGACCCATACTCTTCCATATGACGGACATCGCTTGATTATGGTGCCAACTGTATTGTCCCTACTTTGGAACCTAAAACGCTTCTACACGAGCCATCTCTTGCCATACAGGGGAGAGGAAGCTGTGGCCTGAACTACATTCAGATAGAAATCATTTTGCCTCTGGGCAATTTGGACATTCAGACATCCTCAGAAGCTTTGATTGTCTTCCCCACAGTTTCATTTTCTCCGAAGATTATGTCTCCTCTCAACTACCCTCCAACTCTGAATGGGAACTTCAAAGTCATTTACTGGTTAGTCCTTTGTCTAGATTGAAGATTAGGCGTGGGCTCTTCTTCACTCAGTGTTGCACATCAGAAGCTGATGGCCATTCAGGAAGCTCTTCTCGTAAACACTGCAATACACAAAAGTTTCCACGGACAAACGACCATAAAATTCGTTACAGTCCAAAACTATTCAGCTCAATAGACGAGGAAAGTTGAAACTAAGGAAAACGAAAACAGTGTCGATTTAAACAGCCTTAAGTGAAAGCCAGGGATAGAGTTTGCTTAAATTTTTGATTTGAGCTGCATTCTAGGCTTAGAGGAGGAACGCCCGAAATCACGAATTCGGAAATCACAAATACCCATTTGATTCCTTAGCTATTTGAATGCAAGCAGAGAGGGTTTCAAACCGAGACGAGTTAAGCTTAAGGAACGATCCAGGCTCAAAAGTAGAAGGCTGAAACCTAAAAAAGGAATTTGAGCTTTGACCATTGTCAATTCTTCAACATTTAGCTTCAACTTTGAGCTCAAAACTAACAGAATTAAGTGTAAGCTACAGTTCAGGCTTAGAGTCAGAAGAATTTTGGTGACATCTATCTCCTGAAGACTGTGTCTTCAAAAGGCAAACAAATTTCGTTTCACATAAACTAAGTTCAAGAAAGAATTCGAATAAGCCACCGTCTTTATTTGGACTAGACAATCTCAGCTTCGATTCGGTGGGAGCTCGTTGAAAATGGTGCAACTTTTGAAGAGTCGACAGTGACAGATACGTACACAGAGTCAAAGGATGAGGCAATGAATGAATGAAACGTATGAAATCAACATTCCAAGTGCTCCGTCGTTTGAAGAACGGTCCAAACTTCATCTACTCGTAAAAGTAGGTGAGACAATACAATGGAAATCTGTTCGTTTCGAAGTTTTCCTTGACCATGGACTCGACTGCGTCCCCGGCTGGGTGATCGACTTCAACGTCGGCTTCAATTACAGCTTTGGCCTCGGCTTCAAATTTGTCTCTGGTCTTGAAATCGATTTCGACTTTGTTTTTGGCTTCGAAGTTGGTTTCGCTTGGACAGTGGCAGTGGACAGACAGCCTCTTCTTCGGTTTTGTGAGTGAATTCGATTTGATCCCTGGATCGGGCGGAGTCCTTTTCTACAACTATGTAGAGGAATCCGCAATTTATGTACGTTCGAATGAGGTTGCCGCCGACAAAGGTCTGACTGTGGAGTGTGATAGACTTAAGTTAAATATGCTGCAGTCTCATGGTTCATACTGTGTGGTAGGAGGCTTCTGCATTGGCCTCTTAATCGACTATAAGGGAGGTTTCTTTTGAAAAAAAGGACTCTTCTTGCTGATCCCCCAGAACTGGCATAAAAGAAGACCATTTTCCTGTAATCAAACGATCATCAATCTTTTGTGCATATTTCCCTTCAAGAATTCCTTAATTTATGTCCCCAGGATTAGAATTTACAGAATCCCTTTCCTCAGCACATTAACGAGTGTCCAAACGACAAATACCCGTGATGGTTCAAAAAGCTCCAAATGACAATGCAAACGAATTGGATTGCAAATCCCCTTACGTTCAGGCAACAGTGTCCTTTGCACGCTCCCGCCCTCTCCCCCCCGTAATTCCCAGTCGCCTACCTTTTGTTGACATTCACGATGAGACAGACTTCATGGGTAGATGACAACTCGAGCGGTTCATTAAGATGGTTTATGGGATTTACCCCTTTTTTCAGCCTGTTTCGCCTGAAAAAGGATTTCACAAGGCGGTTGGGGGGAGGGGGGAAGCAAAGTATATTTGTGTCATTTTTCATGAGATATTTCAGTAAGTTGTTTGGATAAACGGATTAACCCACTCATTCGGATACTGTTCCCCCACGTCAACCGGCCCCTGCCTTTGCCACACACTATTCCAGTGATTAATATTGCCGAGGGCGTCTTCGTAAGCTCTGTCGACATCGTTTCGATGTCTCTCCATCCTCCCTATGGCGGCGACGACCAGCCTCCAGACAGTCTGCCGTCTCAATCAGCACTGGCGCCCGACCATTGACACCCCTTTCTGGGCGCAAAGCCTATTATTACAAACACTTGCCAGATGATAAAAATCTGTGTTAATTTATCAAAAAGGATGCGTGCGGCACAACACCCGTAATGTTGGAGTGGTGTCCTGGTCCAACACATCCTTCAATTTGAGGTTCAACCGAATGATGGGAAAATATGAAATTAAATTCCAGATTCTTAGACGCCCGCGCCCCCCTCTGGCCTACTCAATTCATAAATAGACACAAAGACGATGGCGGCGCATGAAATCCTGAAAGGAGAGTTCAAGACTGAATGCCACCCACCGCTCCCTTTGCAAACAAAGGCAAAAAAGAAAGGAGGAGGAATAATTTAATTTGCAAACCAGAGGGCAGCAGCGGGCCGCCCAACCATCGGTACGAAGTCCTTTTTTCTAGGGAAACATAATAGAGGAAGAAAAGCGAACTGCGAGAGCAAGGATCAGGAGAAAAAAACAACGAAGTCGTAATCCTGGACACGAGGAATAGGCAGGTGGGCTGGCCCCACTTGATCCTCCTAGAATTCCACTATGCTCACACCCACCTCCGCACCACTCAAAGGCCATCGAGAGACAAACGAAGAAACGAAGGGAATTCCAGGAATAACCGCAAGTCATTCATTTCAATGGTCGTCGTAGTCGTCGTCGGGAGCTTCAGCCGCCACTGCTGCCTCCGATGGCGAGGAGCCTTGGAATGGGGTGTTTTGTTGTCCGCCCACCTCGTTTGGTCGCCAGGTGACTGACAATGGTTGGGGGAGAGACTGCGGCGAAATGCCACCACACTAAACGGGGCCAGGCAGGAAAAAAAATCGCCCGTCCCAGAGCACACAGGACATCTTTGTACAGGTCGCCGTCGTTATCGTCCTCGAATCTCCATCACCGGGTGCAAATGCAAATGAAGTTTGGATTTGGTCACCACGGCGCCGCCATTGCCATCGCCGTCACTCTGTCAGGAGCTAGAGATTTTGCCTTTTCCTCGTGCCGTGCTCCCTTTTTGAAATACTTTTTTATGGATTTTATGGCATATCCTGCAGCCAGGATACGACACGAATACCTCAATACTTGTCAGAGCTGGGGAGTGAGAGATGAGAGATGGAGGCGGAGGCCAACTGGGCCTAAAGTGACATATTTCCTGGCCGTAATAACATGCCTCCTCCTACTCCTCCTCCTCCACCACCATGCAGCATGAATCTCTCTGGCACCACGCCACAAAGGAGCTCACTCAGTTTACCGACTCACTAGTCTCTGGTCTTCATTGGGAGCAGATAAATAAACCCAATTGCGGCGGCGGGTTCCTGAGAAAGAGGTCGTCGAGGAGCAGAGCGAGGGAAGGACGGAAGGACGATGGAGGGATGATGGAGACAAAGTGAAAACTAAAACGAGATCTACTAACCTTGTTCGAGTTGCCATTAAATTTTAACAGTTTCTTGCAGGACTTCCCCCGACTCTCGAAGTACACTTCCTGTGGGGTGCGATGCTGTCTCGGTCGGAAATTCATGGGAATCATGCAGCAACCCGATTTAGCGACCGGAGAATTCGGAGTCAGACCGATGCCGACGCCGCCGCCCAACACGCCCTCGATAGCGCCAATTTTTTTCGACGATAAGTTCACATCCATTTCCATTGTTTGATTGAGAACCGCACTCTCGGTGTGAGTGTGTTTGTGTGTTAAGGTCCAACTTCCGCCCCGAGGATTACATTACGACGCCGCCGAGCTAGGGAGGGCAAGAAGGAGTTTTTTTTTTTCTGTCCTCAGCCACCTGATGCACACCACAAGCTTCACTTCACAATACTGCTGCTTCTGCTGCTGTTGATGGTTCCGCCACCAGCAGCAGACTTTCTTTGTTTCCCGCTTCACGTAACGCACACTCACCACGCGGGCCAACACACAAAATTAGCAAACAGACTTGACGACGGATGAACAATTGAACAAACAACCCCCGTCACATGAAAAATTCACCCTCGCAGCGAGCGAGCTGGGAAGGAGACCGTCGTCGCCGTCGTCGACAACGTTGAACATCTCACGGAGCACCGCGCCGTAGACTGTGCGGGGCCAACAAGGACGCCAAGCCTATCGTCAGCGAGCACCTTGCACGAACTGAAAACGCTTCGGCAGACGTCTCGGCCGAAGGAAGGTGTTTCACACCGACTACTGCCTCACTGTGTATCGGGGGTTCGCCGTGACTCTGAGAGGGTGTCACGTTGGCTGGACTAAGCGCGGCGCCAGCAACATTCCGTGATGCTGCCACGATTCTACACTGATTGACTGTGGCCGCAATACTCGTCGAAACCAACCCTCAACATCCTCAATCGCTGCGTGCCTGAGCGTGTGAGAGATGCAGAGAGAGAGAGAGTACGGGCTTCCGTGCGCATGTTCATCTCTTTACAGTGGCGTGCAGAAGTTTACCGTCGTCGAGGGTGTTTGAGTTCCGAAGCTTGTTGGACACAACCGAAGGGATTTTTCCCTCGTCTTGGAAATATGCAACTGTCTCAAGAGTGTCGTGAGAGACGATGGAAAGTTGTAGACGACCCCCTTTCAGAGTGGAGGATGGGGTTGGTTCCTCATTTATATCCATTTGGAGGGCCGCTTTTTTTGTATTTTTCGCTTGTTATGCTTGACATTGGGTTCGGTGATGGTTTGGTCGTATTTTGAAAAATTGTTTGAGAAAATGTAGAGGAGGGTGGGGAATGTGCAACCCCCTAGAGGGGATGTATAAATTGGATTGAGGTTGTGTATGCGGACATATGGATATTGATCTTTGTTTTGAAATTGAGATGTTTTCCGTGCGCACAACGCTGTCACTGGGAATCAGTGTACTTTTCAAAGGCGCCCGCCCCCTCTTGACTCATTTCTGGGGTGAAGCGTGTTTTGAGTGAATGGGCGGACGGATACAGATTGATATTGATGGATGTGCGCTGAGAGTGTGCTCAAAGTCCGGACGAAATTAAATCTCCATTACGATTGCCAAGGATGTGGAGCCAATGTGTGTGTCTATGGGTTTGTGATTTTTGGCCCTTCACCTGCACTTGTTGGACGATTCTTAAAGCGGAAGTGAAAGACTGAATAGGAAAGGGGGCTGCGTTGAGGGGATTTCTTTGAAAGAGATGGCATTCCGGTCTGACAACTGTCCTTCTGAATTTAAAATAAAAATAAGTGAAACATCTTTATTCAATTCGATCTTTGGCTCATCCTGTCGTAGGGCACATCTTTGACGAGGCGTAAGAAATTCAGCTTTAGCTCATGAGGATGAGTAACAAGTTTTCCCTTTCTGACACAAGTTTCCTGGAAGCAGTTTTGAATTCAAAGCCTCGATCCTTTGACCCTCCTACCGTTATTGCAGTCGAAAGTTCTCAAAATGTGCACGAATTCGGAACTTCTTTCGCTTGGACTCCATCTCCATCTCCATCTCCATCTCCATCTCCATCTCCATCTCCATCTCCATCTCCATCTCCATCTCCATCTCCATCTCCATCTCCATCTCCATCTCCATCTCCATCTCCATCTCCATCTCCATCTCCATCTCCATCTCCATCTCCATCTCCATCTCCATCTCCATCTCCATCTCCATCTCCATCTCCATCTCCATCTCCATCTCCATCTCCATCTCCATCTCCATCTCCATCTCCATCTCCATCTCCATCTCCATCTCCATCTCCATCTCCATCTCCATCTCCATCTCCATCTCCATCTCCATCTCCATCTCCATCTCCATCTCCATCTCCATCTCCATCTCCATCTCCATCTCCATCTCCATCTCCATCTCCATCTCCATCTCCATCTCCATCTCCATCTCCATCTCCATCTCCATCTCCATCTCCATCTCCATCTCCATCTCCATCTCCATCTCCATCTCCATCTCCATCTCCATCTCCATCTCCATCTCCATCTCCATCTCCATCTCCATCTCCATCTCCATCTCCATCTCCATCTCCATCTCCATCTCCATCTCCATCTCCATCTCCATCTCCATCTCCATCTCCATCTCCATCTCCATCTCCATCTCCATCTCCATCTCCATCTCCATCTCCATCTCCATCTCCATCTCCATCTCCATCTCCATCTCCATCTCCATCTCCATCTCCATCTCCATCTCCATCTCCATCTCCATCTCCATCTCCATCTCCATCTCCATCTCCATCTCCATCTCCATCTCCATCTCCATCTCCATCTCCATCTCCATCTCCATCTCCATCTCCATCTCCATCTCCATCTCCATCTCCATCTCCATCTCCATCTCCATCTCCATCTCCATCTCCATCTCCATCTCCATCTCCATCTCCATCTCCATCTCCATCTCCATCTCCATTTCCATTTCCATATCTATCGCCAGCACCACAACCATTTCCATCTTTTGCATAGATCATAAATCCCATTTCCAATCCTTGAAGGGATCTAAATTATTGAACATAAATCCTCGCCAATCATAGCATCCAGGCGGCCTCCTCCAAAAATCTAATTACACGCCTGAGGGGATTCGGTTTTTCAGGAGCAACAACATTTCAAGTGAAAAATAACTCTTCAGCCGCAGGGCAGGTTTTTCTGGGAAAAAGTTGTCTGACAGCATCATCATCGGCATCACAGAAGCATCGAGCAGTGATGATTGGATTGGTGCGATAGTGTCTCCTCAAAACGGAGGCCATACAAGTCACATAATAGAATCTGTTACATCCTTCGCCACACACACTCTGAGATCTCTCCGTTACAGGAGGTCTATAAATTTTCGCAAAAGTGGAAAGGGTTTTAATAATGTTCGACGAGGAGGAGGACGATGATGACGACGACGACGACGGAGGAGCGGCACTCCTCGCTAGTTTAGCTCGAATCCGAATTGCTGATCCATGAACATAACCTAAACGAAGTTGTCATAAACACCCCCCGACTTTGTAAGGCCGCCGCCCAAGTGATTAAGGACACACACGGAGTAGAGCACTACAAAGCAGCAGAAACAGAAGCACCAGCCGAGTACATGATGTGCAGTGCCATGCCATGCCACGCTCTACGCCACGCCACGCCACATTCTACCCCACACCATGCCACACCACTACACGGCAGCGTACAGTAGGGTAGTCCAGTCAGCAGCCAACGGACTGGAGTGGGTGGATGCTGCTGTGGCGGTGGTCGTCTGGGATAACAAATCAGCAACGGGACTGGGAATGTACTTGCAACAGCAGCGCCAGGGATAATGATAACGACCCACAGAGTCCATGAGGGTGAGTGGTGTATAAAGCAGGAATCTAATCCAAAGTGAAAGTTGTGTGCTGTTGCCGCATTCTGCTGCTGCTGCTGATGATGATGACGAAAACGGGGATCATGATGAGTCCGAATGCGAGTCTCGAGCACTTTGCAACCACAGACGGGGTGGTGGTCATTGTGTGTGTGGGGGGGGGGGGGGGGGGGGGGCGACGGTCGAAGGTTGGGAATGGTCGGGTTCCATTTCCGTTTTATCTTGGGAATAAATATTTATGTTACCAGCGTTATCCCTCGGGGCTATTATCTCTTAATACGCCACCGTCACCCCGCCAACCCCATCAGTGGTGCGCGCCGCCGCCGTCCATCGGCGAGATGGATGTTTGTGTCTCATTATATCGTGAAATCAAGTCCTTTGTCGAGCGGTAATTGAAACGAATGCATATGTATGACTGGATATGTTTGGGGCGGGAGTGACAGAGGTGGGGATGGCGGGAAGAGGGTGAGGACTGAGTTTTTAATTGGATTCATGCGAATATGTGTGAAGCATTGGCTGCTCACCTGCTCCCGAGTAATGAATTAATTCAAGCGAAACCCCCTTCGTCCTCCTCCACACTGACGCCTCCCATTGGACGGGGGCCATCTCGGGCAAGCCACAAACAATCTGGAGACAAAAGGTTTAATTCCGAATAAATTGCTTTTTAAGGCAACGCTCGAGTAGGGAAAGTGCACAGGGAGCGAGGGAATGAGTGCGAGAGTGCTCCCAGGACGTGAATTCATTTTTGCTTCATATTTAAGGGCACCCCAGTGACGGTAGCCGCCGCTGTAAATGCCACTGTCGATGGTGCCGTCTGTTGTGCCGCATCAGTCCTTCCGCCACAACATGTCGGTATCTAACTTGATGTGATGGGGGAAGAGAATGGGGTGGAAGAGGAGTGAGAGATAAGATGACGAGACGAAGGAGTGTATTGGGATGGGGAGGCGAGGAATATGGAAGTCAAAAAGGAAGAAGGTGATTTCGAGGAGGAGGAGGAGGACAATGAGCAGGAGAGAGAGAATGATAGACAGAAGGAGAAAGTGACGACATCGATGGTGAGGTGAGTAAGTTGAACCGACGGTTGCCGGTTGAGAAATTTCCTGCCACTGACCTGCCGTCCGTCACCAACTCTTTGCCCGATCGCCATCCTCCCTGACTGTTACCTCTGTAACACCCCTGTACCTCAATGCTTCCCTTCCTTCCCACCCTTTCCACGCCCCAATGGGTTGACCAGTAAAAGGGGTCCAATCGTGGACTTCCGCCTGACTGCCGGCCGCTTTCTTGCCTCATTGCCTGCCTCACCACTTTCCTTTCTCACACACCCAACCCAACCTCTCGCCCGTCAGTTCGCCTCATCACTCTCAAAATCCATTGTTTCACTGGCAGTAGTTTTTGAGGGAAACCGAAGCACTCTTCAAATAGTTACGACGACTGCCAGGAGGGGGCCAAAAACATCGTCGCCGACTAGGACGACGACGACGACGAGAAAGTTGATCACAATGATGTTGACGGTTGACGGAGCGAGATAGTCCTCGCCCTCCATACAGACAGAAGTCCTGAAAGAGTTGTTGCCCGGGAGGTGTTGCGAAGATACTTTTGTGTGATACTCTGTCTCCACTCCATAGCAGCAGCGCCGCCGGCTACCAGCCGACAGACGACAACCGTCAACTGACAACCGACAGGCGACAGCCCCACTACTCACCAGAGCAACCAACTTCAGCGTTGGTACATCGCACAGTACGGCCATAGTTCTGCATTGCCGCTCAGCGACGGCTACATATGTCGGTGATGCTTGGGGGATTTGCATAAACAGGAATATGATGTGTTCGGGGCGCGTCCCCCAAAGCTGGAAATTACACTTAGTTAGCATATTCCGAACTTTAAAATCTCTCCTCCGTCTCGGCGCAAAGTTGCCGGAGAACAAATGGCACCCAAGGGTTGATGGAGAGAGGCGTCACAAGCCAAAAAAAAACAAAAACTGCATAAACTTTCCAGCTGAGATATGTGTGTTATTTGTTCCGGTGGAAGGGCTGGGGGGTGGGCGCAGGATTGGTGGGCCGTAATGGAAAAGTTAGCTCTGTTATCGAAACCGACAATTACCTAATTAGTTACACAGAGACTGAGGTGCACCGCAACCGCTGCGCAACCATTCGCTCGAGTGGATGTAATACCACGGATGACACAGATTCCGTTTTACCAGACCAAATATCATTCACCCCGCACATGGGGGTGGGGGATGTTTTTTGTTTTCTGCCCCAGCCAATGAACAATGACAACAGCAATGCGATTGAAAGATGCTTAATGAGGTAAACATGGCGGTTGCGCCTGAAATTTAGTGGTCCAACTGTGGTCTGGATTGGGTGGGGGGGGAGGCAGCCCTGATTTGAATGGGCGACCGACAGATGGTGTGGGCAGCCATCCCCCCGGGGTGGATTTATTCGAAATTTTCATGACATCAAGAGTGAAAAATACGCGCTGATGACGCGCTGCGCGCTGGCTGCACTACACACTGAGTGTGTCATAATTTGCATGACCAGTGACACTAACGTATTTCAGTTTTGGACGCGTTCCAATTGCTGCAGAGGAAGGCAGGGTGGAGGAGATATGTACGAGTACTTAGCACTGCACAGCGTGGGATTGCGGGAATGGAGCGAGCGAGCTAAAAGGGCGATTCTTTATTTATTTACTTAAGGAACTTAAAGCAGAGGAAGACACAGAGATCCCTGACCGATGCACAATCACTTAGGATGGGCCGAGCATATGTTTGGGCGTCATCTTGGCAGACAATTGCCCCTTCAGCGGATGGCTGGCCTAATGGTGTGTGTGTTATTGGAATTTATACCCGTTGTTATACTTGCCAAAAACTGACTGACTAAAGTGACCATTAATGTGCGCCCATTGAACACACTCTGATTGGAGTCCATCACCAGCGGCCCATTGTGTATTTTGGATCACAATCCATGAGGTCATGAGTCACACATGTGGTGTGCTTCCAAAAATAACTCTCTTCCATCCCCCACGTGGCACCCCAAAATGTGGGATGGTGGTTGTTAAATTCGAAAATAATTGCCAAAGGACACACAAAGTGTCAAGTGTGCTCTCACGCCCCCCCCCCCTCCCCCCTTCAGAAGTGTTTTTTGGCCAAAATACCTGACAAATGTCAACCATAAGCAGCAAAAACTACAACATTACGCTTTTGCTGGTATCCCGTCGTCCGAAATTAGGGTCAGACACGTTAATTGTCAGGGTTCACAAAAACTTTCGTTTAATACGTTCGGATTGTGAAGATAATTAAGTCCTAAGTGGGACGTGGGGGTGCTCCTTAATAATTGACAGAGACTTCTTCGTTCTCTGGAGAGCGTACAATGCGAACACATAATCTCGACGATGAATGGGGGTGGTGGAGCAGAAGGACAAAAGGAATGAGGGCAAATGTGACACGTGAAGATGGGATAAGGTCACCACAGTGGCTGTAGCAAGTGGAGAAGAGTTCAAATACATTTTCGGATGAAATAGAATTAGATTCTGTTGGCAGAAGGACGCTTCCCAGATTGGGTAACTGTGAATGGAAAGAGCCCTGAACATGGAAGGCTTAGAAACTGGCCCCAGGTTCTCGAAAAAATCTTTGATTTAAATGAGGCCTGCGCGGCTTTTCTAATCGAAGCAGGAGTCTTACAGTCAAGTGGCCATTAAAGCCGTCGCGTTACTGGTGTGGAGCTCCAAAATGGTCTAACTATGCAGACGGCGAACCCGGTTACACTCAGCTGGGTACCGGCACACACTGAGATCCTTGGGAAGGAGGGGGTGGATACGCTTTCGAAGGAGGGGTTAAGGATGTCAAAGTCGATTGCTTTTACTTTTGTACACGCTTCACGGAGCCATTTAAGAAGAAAGAAGATTGAGAACGAATCCGAAGGATCGATGAAAGGACACGCACAGATCGTCCACATCAACAGCCTTCTGGCCGATCGCTTATAAACCTAAAAAGAACTGAACTAACTGCTCAGATGAGGCTGTGTCATAGGCAAGCATTCGGTCATATCACACAGAGGTTACTGTAGAGACTGCAAGGACTTACAAGGACTTACCTTGGTCCTAAAGACGCCTGCTTTGTCTGTAAGTGTGAAACTCGCTGTCCTGGAGGATCTGGTTAATATGAAAGGGGATAGCTTTTAATACTTCAATGCCTCCCAAGCCCCTTAGTTCACAATTGATCGGATCTTTTGGTCCAACTGAACTCCAGTGTTACCTGCAAGGGCACCTGTCTACCTACTTGTCTATCACTCTTTGAGGAACCTAGCTTATCTCTCTGTTTCTTTATCAAATTGGTCCTACTTGCCATGTCCCTGAGTCTTCAAACAGTAACTTTCTTGAAGTTTCCTCCTCCCTGTGGTCCTGTGACCTTCTGGCCTTCTTGCCACACCTCAGGCTTTCCGAATTTCCTGTGTAACGTTCTCAAGTTGGGCCCACTTATCACACTTGTGGGTCTTTCGGTGTATCCTCTCTCTCTCCCCCTCTCTCTCTCCCTCTCTCTCTCTCTCTCTCTCTCACTTGTGGGTCTTTAGGTGTATCCTCTCTCTCTCTCTCTCTCTCTGTGTTGAATTGAAACTTCAAAATTTCCCAGTTCTTTCTCGGCCTAATTTGCCAACCTTAGGCCTCGCCAAATTCTCTTTCGACTTCTTACTTCCTCTCGCTTCACTTTGGCCCATCTGGACAACCGTTAAACGCGCAATTAATTACCAAAAAAAAAAACAAAAAAACACAAAAGAGAGGGACAGAGAAAGAGTCAGATCAGGGCTGATGCAATATTCATGAGATGTTTGTTTTTTTTTTTTTTTGGAAGACCTCCAACGTCAGTGACCATCAGGCTGGATGGATATAAATCACAAAATCGTGGCGCTCCTGTGGTCATTGGTCCCAATTTTGCCTCATTTCTGTGCGCTTCCCATCCGTTCGTCCGTTAGTCTGGCTGCCGCTGTCGCTGCGGCATCCTCCGCACACAGACTTATGACGGGCAGCCACATCCATCGATCAGCGACGCGATGTCGGTGGAGTGATGATGGTGATGGTGATGGGGTTTCCCAGGGCCTATCTCTAGAAATTGGCTCATTACCTCGCATTACGAATGCGCGCTTCTGAAGATGGGCTTGCATAACCCACACGCACGCAGAGAGAGAGAGAGAGCTTCTGGGTGGCGGTATACATCACACAGCGGCGTCCTGGCGCAGCGAAGAGAGATGATTAAAGCAATCAAATCAAAGCGGTCCACGTTCGGCGTGGCGGCGGACGAGGACGACGTTGATAAAAACATCATTATGTCAACCAGGGGGATGCGATGTTGTTTTGATACTGGGTAGGGCCAATCAACTTGGTGGCGTTTTGTTTTTTGTCTCGACCGTGACAACTGTATGAGCAGGAGATTGGAGTGATCTTGTCGGCTTCATCGCGAAATGCGTGCGGTAGGGCTGAGCATCGGACGCCTGTTGCATTATGGATGAGAGGAAGTTGTGTTGCGTAGTAATTACGGGTGAAATGGAGTGGCATGTGGAATGATGTGTGGGAGTGTGTCCTTTTTCGGACGGAGGGCGAGATTTTCTTTATATAATCAAATTTATATGAACCTTCATTCTTGACTAAATGGTAAAGTCTAGGACGATTTTTCAAGAGATGGTGACAGAAATTTCCTCGTTTTCGAAGCGGATACCTTCTGAATAGGAAGTGATTCCTAAAGTTAAAGCACCGAGTTTCTTGTGGAGACACTGTTCACAGACAGTCCTTTGGTGAAAACAAAACGAAGGAAACAACTTATTCAAATCTTACATCGGAAAGCGTTTTCAGTCGGGCGCCATTTTAAACAGACAACTTTATATTCACTCCTTCCCCCTCATAACTTTTATTGAAATTCATACAAAACTCTTTAATTTAGCGTTTTCCTAGTGCACGATTTCACACAGGACACTTGAAAGGAAACGACAGAAGAAACAACAGTGCACGCGACATAGGTCACGATAGACGATACAGTGGACCAACCGAAGGAGGAACCGATGGAGCAACCAATGGAGGAACTCACAGAACGTAGACGGTGAAAGTCTTTTGTTTAAAGTTGTACGAATGCGGTCAACAGTCGGTCGCCATTTCGCTATTGAAAACGATAGAGGCCTCGACAAAGACACGATAGGGGACATGATAAGAAACGACAGCAGGATCCACTTAAAAAAACAGCACAAACGCCGTTTTTTAATGTCCCAGCTCAATTGACGTCTTCTGCCTCCTTTTCAGGACATTCGTCAGGACATTGTTTTTTTTTAATTGTTCAGTTCCGTTTTCAGAGAGGTGTCAAGCTCTGGGTTTCCCCTTATATCTAGAGGCAGGTTTAGATGAAAAAATATTTCAACAGATGTGATTTCCTTCCGGGCGCCATTTCAATTCGATAAGTCCCTGTTCTCAGTTTCTTTCTCAAGCCCCATTTTTCCTTCTGGCGCCACTATAATCCGACACGCTTCTTTGGCTACCTCTTTTTCAAACTATGTGCTGAAAATTTTTTGTTAAAAATTTAAGTTGAGGCGGTTTTCATTTGGGCGCCATTTTCCACGAATCGTTTTTTTTTCCAACAAGCTCGAAGAAAATTGCCAACAGCCACGAATCTCCTTAAAGCGCTCAGATGACACTTTTGCCGCCCAACCTACACTCAGTCAAACCACTTCCTCAAAATCCTATGAAAGCACTCATCACTTAGAGGGAAGGACATTGTGTTCAGAAAATCACAATCTCCACTCAAAAAGGAAAGCCGCTTAAGTCCAAGTCGCTCTCTCTCTCTCTCTCTCTTTGCCTGTCACTCATCTCCTCTGGTCGGTGTGTGTTTGTGTCTGTTTGTCCTGTAAACGTCAACACAAATCCTTGTCACTCAAAAGGAACACATGAATACATCCGCTACCGCTGCTGTCGTAGGTTGCTATTGCTAGGCATTCCCAACCCTATCTAATCTCTCAGTCTTCCGCCCACCCAGGCCAACCCCTACCAGAGAGTCACTTAAAATCTAATTATTGAAATGTTAACGTAAACGTTTTGAGTATGAAGATTCCACATTGTGTCACCAACATTATCATCATTTTCCTGACAAGGACAACAGAAGGTTGCTGCTGCTCTGTCTGTTGTACCGGGGCAACGACAATAATAATGACAACGACAACGACAACGACGACGATGATGATGATGATGATGACGACGATGAGGTTGATGGGAATGATGATGATGGGAATGACGTTTGTTGCCACAACGTGTTGTTGCTCATTTGTGTGTGCACGATGGAGCAGATTGCATCACCACATAAAGGTGGGAGGGTGATGTGGCGGTGAGTGGGCGTGAGTTAGGCGAGAGGGAGGACGGGGATGCTGATTGCACACATTATTCAATGAACAGGATGTCGCATCCGGAGAACCGGAAGGGCAATTGATTTACCTTGATCCAGGTGATTTAATAAATTGACATTTGTTCTGTTACGTTCCACACACAGCTCGCTCACAGCCTCTGCTCTCGGTGACTTGTGTCACTTGTGGCGCATAGACAACGGGCGGCTCCACAGCCAAGGGGGATGTGTTCGTCGTTAATGTGCTCAATGGGCTACACCACAAGGTGTGGTGGGTGGTGTGGGAGTGTGGGGATGCATTTAATCGATGGGGCGTCAGCTATGTGTGTGTGTGTGTGGGAAGAGAGAGAGAGAGAGAGTGGATGTGACAATGACATCTTGTCAAACATGGAATGTTGTGTCGTATCAAATTGGAAATTTAATGGATGAAGTGATGGCTTTGATACAGTTTCACTGAGTGGTGGACTACCCACAACAGCCGGCCTCCTCAAATGGCAATCCACCAGAGGATGTGAAGTGGACAACTGATCCTGACATGATGGTAAATTGGTTCAAGGAGTCCCCTCCACAGAAGATGCCGATGGCCAATGAGCCGTGAAGTGGCCTTATGCTCGAGCACTTGAAATTTTCAACTCTCTCAAGTGGCGGGGGTGTAGTGATGGAGTGTCAAAATGGCTGCTAGACGCAGGGGGGGGGGGAATCCCAAATTGTGATCTGCTGAGACCTCGAGGTATTTAATTAGTTTGAAGAGAGTCAGCAGGTTTCTGCTCTTACCGGTATGCAATTTGGGATGGATGCGAAATCCTTTTGAATCCTTTTAGCCCTTCAAGTTGCAGATTTAAAGACAATCTCCATTCGTGTGTGAGTAACGTCTTCAAATGCCCCGAAGTTCCATAGTTTTAGACTTAATGACACCTTCACCCTGCCGTACTCCTCACTAAGCTCCAGGGAATAAGAAACTATTATTACCTTCTTCTCGGTCCATATTTGCGCAGGATTAGGAGGACACGACTTCTAATTGAAGAGAGCTTCACTTTATTAATCACAAAAGGACGATTACTACTGAAAGTCATCACGTTCTCACCATCTTCCCCCCCCCCATTCTCCACAAAAACTCTCAGTGAGGGGTTGGTTGAAAGTTTCGATTATTTGATACAAAATCATGAAAAGGATTAATCCGAAACGAAATGCAATTAAAAAGTCTTCCTCTTCCATCCACCGCATCCTCGCCCTTCAATTTGAATATTAGAGCCCGAGGGTTGCAATCGAAATTCTCCATTCCACCCCAACTCGTTGGCCATCATGCGACGACAGTGTATTCTGGACCAAGGACACAGGATCATGCCGAACAGAAAGTTTATAAGAAGAAATTCGAAACCGCCGCAAACCCATTTAAATACCCAAGAGACTGGAATTACTGTCGTCCCCGATGTAAGGATGCTTCTTGTTTCTTTCCCTCTGTTATTTCGCCCTCTCAATCCTTTCAACTATTTCCCCTTTGTTTCTTCAACGAGAGACGGACCCTCTTCGTCGGGGAGTGAACGATACAGACCCTCGGCATAGCTCGGGCATAGTGGGAGCCACTCCTGTCCTTCCTGGGGGGTGGGGGCGGTGGGGACAGAAGAGAATTGTCGTATCCTAGGTCAAAATTATAGGGATTCCGTAATCCTGGTGTTAATGCCTTCGCAACTACTCTCCCAACTCTATCGGAATTGGTGTAATCTTCTGCTTTACGTGACTGCTTTGCATAATTTCTTTACTCCCCCTCCCCCCTCATCCGCCCCATTCACTCCTGCAGAACAGAAAACATTTTATTCCCTTTGTCTCGTGGCGTTCGGTGCTGCTGTGTGCCCAGAATGGGAGGGTGGCGCAAAAAGTGTACACACAAAGATGGAAACTGAGACTGAAAGTGAGAGCTGGCGCCATTATCCTGATGGAGGGGAGTGTTTTTCGTGCATCTTCCGGGCTTAACACCAAGTAATCCAAGTGTCATTCGATAAAGTTGTCCTAAGTGCAGGTAATTTCAGTAGTTCCCGTGTCGACGGAGGTGTCCAGTGATAAGCTAACGGGGATTTTTTTTAACTGCTTTGAGCATTTGAATGCAAGGATGAGTCCTTAAATTGAAAAGTACAAAATGTGGCGCTACATTTCACAGAGGATCACGCTTGCACAAGAATCTCTTGTGTTGTGGAAGAAAACTTTAAAAGAGAAAGGGGGTTGTGGAATTTGTGAAATTCGGGACTTGAACTGTAGGTCTTCTGCATAAGAGGATATGTGCCTACGCCACTAGTGGATAGGGTAAAAGGAATTTGCTCATCGCATTTGCTGTACTTCTGCCAATCCAAACATCTTCAGCCATGGATAAGTTTGAAATTTACACGAAAAGGCTTTTATTCGGGCGCCAAAATTCTCAGGGGTGTGTTTGTTCTCGTCTTCCCCTCTCAAACTCTTTCTAAAAAGTGTATGAGTAGGCGTGTCATTTCATTTAAAGAACGATTGCGGTCCCGACAGATAAAAGTTTCGATAAAGGACAGAATGATCGATGCTGCAGAGGACGAAAAAGGCAACACGATGAAGAACAGATCAAGGCACGTCATAGGATGTGTCTTAGGACTCGATAGAGGATGTGACCGAGGACTTGATAGAGGCTGCAACAGGAGGCTCAATAGAGGCCGCACCAAATGACGATATTGAAAACTTGAAAGAAAACTCGATCGATTACGCGAAAGTGAATAGGATTGTGATCGCGCCAGATGGCACGACAATTGTGGGCGAAAAAGATGACATCAGATCACGAAAAGTGAGCCAAATATAAGACCAGAGAGGACTTGATACAAGAAGCGATAGAGGGTTTGATAGAGGATGCAGCAGAAGACTCCAAAGAGGACATGACAGACCTTTAAATACAGGACTCGAAAAAGGACACGACAGGTTGTATAAGGCATGGTTTCATTCGGCAATCATATTTCTCCACTTTCCACTTCCTTGTCATCACATGGGTGACGAAAGTCTTTTAAAAACTTTTCAAAGGCAAATTCTCATTTATCTCCACTTAATCGGGAACATTTTCCTAGATCTTGATCGTTCGTTGTTGGGCGCCATTTCACCCTGGCAAGGTCCGTTCTTTTCTGTTCTTAAGGTGAAGAAACGCCTCACAAAAACAAAACACCCCTCTCTCCCTCTGAATGGCGCCTTCTCATCATCACACATCATCATCATGATTGACATTCCATCGCTTGTGGCAACTTGCTATCCACCATCTCGGAGGTGGGTCACATACCAACAACTGCGACCACCGCCACCGTTGTGCCATATCAAAAGCGAAGCCACAAACATCACAGTCGTCAAGAGAAGGAGAGAGAGAGAGATGGAGAGGGAGAGGGATAAGAGCAAGAAGGTAGGACCCATCAAGATGCTGCTGATGATCGCCCCTCCGCAGTCATTATGATCGTCACTGATTAATACAACAACCTCTGTGGCCGGCGACGACCATAACCTTCCCATTTGTCCCTGGTTGTGGCGCTGCGGTAAGTTTCGGCTGTTTTCGAACGAAAACCCAGCACGGCAAAAAACCGCCTCTCGACAGGTCTTGTTTGTTCATTCTGTTGTTCACCGTGGCAGCAGCTTCCCGAAGGATTTTTTTTTGGTTTTTGGAAGCAACCCGTTTTCCTGATTCTGGGCAGTCCTGCACAAACGTTAACTGGACAAACTCGGGTTGATCTGCAACTTTGTAGTGCAAGGCAATTGATTCCTTCCGTTTCGTGCGCACGCACACACACCTGCGTTGCGCCGCCGTGACACCGTAATGATCACTTGTCGGATCGGCATGAATTCGGTGCCTCCGCGGAATTTCTGGCACACGCTTAATGGCTCACACAGTTGTGTGTGCGTGCTACCACCAGTATCAGACTCCTGACGAATGCTTATGGTGGTGGTGATGGTGGTGGGGATGATCGCGAAGACAGAGAGAGAGAGAGAGAGCGATTTGAGGTGCGTGTGCAGAGCTCGTTTACCGGAAAAGGAATTCCGGAGATTCGTGGGATTCGTGCCCGTGCGAGTGATGCCGCCCGGGAAGAGATAAATTAACGAAATTATTAGGTTTTACGCGGCCCTCAATGGCGGTTAATTAAGTGCTTATTTATGCCCCCTGCGCGAGATATCTGCAGCGGCCGCCCGTCACTGATTTTCAATTGAACAGGAGCGCGCTGCAGGATTTTGTGTCGGTGACGTGCTTGCGTGCGTGCGTGTTTGGCAAATTGAAAATTGGGACAAATTACATGGCGAATTTAACGGTGCACTGGGCCTTCTAATTATGAGCCATTTCGCTCTCGATGCTTAGACCATCAGCGGTGTGCGATGGATGGACGATCGGGTTAGATGGGCGTGTGGTGCGCATCTGTAGCTGCATTGTTATGGGACACAGGCACGTGATAACCAGCGCTTGTGATGGTTGTTGCTTCGTGAGAACGCATTAATATTGGTTTTGAGATCTGTTTTAAGTGGCTGTTTTGTGATGTCTGCGTTGTGTGGGGAAGGGATTCTGTGAACGGGTTCTTAAGGTTGGCTTAGAGCGGAACTTCTGCTTTCAAGGGTGATTGGAATGAATTGGGCTCTTTTTGAGCTTGTGCCTTAGAGGAGATGGATCCTTGTAGAGAGTGCTTGAATCTGAATTTGATTTCCCATGTAAATTTCTGATTTTTAATGAATGTTTCTGAATATAGTTTGCATACGGCGGTGGGGTATGTTTCTGTTTGAAGGGTTAAAACAGAGACAGATAGAGCTTAACGACGGTGTGAAGCAAACACTGAACCGCTAAGGCCCTCCATGGCTGATAAGTCTGTAGGAGCAGTTCAGCTCAACGTCACGATCACTGTCTTTTACCTCCATCTTACTGACATTGGACAAGTCTACTGTGGCCACAATGGCCCAGACGATGTGACTGGATCAATGAATCACTTAACACTGATGAAACCATTTGGCGTGATGACAGTAACCAGACTCAGATGTTGAGGGATCCTGACTGGTAGTGACAGCTTGACCAGAGGCTTTATTCTGGTAAAACGGGTGGTCAGAAGCCCATGGAACTTCGTTTTCGGCCTTACCGTGCGGTAAACTCTTATTTCTGTGGTTCAAAACCCAATATAGCGGACAGAGTCAAGGATAGTGTACTGTGCTGACTAGTCTGAGGATGTTCAGTAGGTTGTTCACCCACTGATTCATGTTAGGCGGTTAGGGAACTTTCTTGGCTCAGTGTGAAGTTTGCATTCTCAACCGGGTGCTCCGATACAGAGAGCGGCAAAGATCTTAGAAACGCCTAGCTCCAAACCAAGACGGGGTGATTGTCCCTCAAGCATGATCTCATTTGGTGCTTAAGGCGTCGAGTCTTGGGTTATTTATGACTCTTGGGGAAATGGAAACCCGGATATACATCAGTCGTGATCACGTACAACCAAATCCCATGTGACCACAATGGGGTAGTCCTTCTAAGGTGTCTGATTCCTTCGCTGAATGTTAATCTCGCATTTTTTCTTCACTGCAACATCTCTTCCCAGTTGCTGACAGCACTCAAAGACTACAATCTGATGACACAACCTGTATACACCGTCTATACTTGAAGCCTATCCCTTAAAACCTACGTGTCCATAGGCAATAAAGTATGAACAAATGTTGGGCCCAATTTTTTCACAAACTTTTCCATAAATTTGGACAACTCGATCGTTGGTCTCGTGAATTTTCTTAACAACCAGGAACAAACGTTCAAGCATTGATTGGCTGCAGACTTGATTAGTAGGACACTGTTCTTCAGGATCAGTTGGATAGGGAGGAGAGTAGAAGTGGTGGGGTGATCAGTTTCAACGCCATTTTGGTCATGTAAGTTGCACCCTGGTACAGCGCGGATTATGTTTTATGAAATGCGAGAGCTGGCTGTTCCTTGTTGCGCTATGTTCACTCAGATCGCCCAAGAAGCGTGCCCCCGATGGGGTTTTCTTCAACTAGTGAGGGCTCTTCTTCCTCCTATTTCTTAGAACTACTACAGAGGGCATTGCGGGGGAGATCTAGTCTACCTGCATGCCTGCCAATTGCAGAATGCCCTGTAATGCCTTGAGTCAGCATTCTGCCTAATTTGATCGCTCAAGGTTCAACTTAATCCGTAATCATCTTGGTGATATCATAGGTTGCGCATTCGGATCATTTCCCCTTGACGGCGCATGGCATGAAAAATTAAACTCCTAGAGGAAGCGAAGTGTTTTTGTGAACTTTAAGTTCATCTAATGGCCACAATTTCCAGACATCCACATACTGTGGAGTACACATCAGCTATCAGGTTAAGAGACAGGCGTCAAAAGGGATCTTTGCCCGCTAGCTGTTTAATTACGGATACAGATCATAACGTCCCTTTTGGACTAAATAATCTCAGCTTCAATTCTGGGGGAGCTCGTTGGAAATGGTGAAGAGTCGACAGTGAGAGATATCCGGTCCAATTTCATACTTTGTGCGCAGAGTCAAAGGACGAGGCAATGAATGAATGAATAATTTCTCAACCGTTATGTCCTCCAGTTAAATGCCTCCTTGATGGCCAACGCTTAAGCTGCTACACAACGAAAAATGCACCAATGGTCCACATTGAAGTCCCTAGAGTGAATGTCAGTCCCAACTCCCTCGTTTGTCTTCGATCCGTTCTTATAAAATTCACAGAGGACCCTCTAGCGACTGTGATTCAGACTCAGACTCGCAGTCAGTCCCAGACTCGTCCTAGTCCTAGTCAGTCAAAACTGTGCTGTTTGAGAAATTCGTCTCGAAGATGATTAGGGGGAGGACTAGTGTTCACTTACATTGTTGAGAAATTGGTGAACGTCCAACTTGACAGACTGAAGGAACTTAAGTTGAAGCGCTGTCCACCTGCCACCTTCCTGTCTACTAAATCTAGCAGAGACAGGTACAGAAAGACATTGAGTCCAGCGCTTGGCGTACTGCTTGGCATAGCATTGAGCACTGTCAAGAGGTGTCCACCACAGAGGGACTCCATTCGAGATCAGTAACGATCGACAATGATCACTTTGTGAAAATACAAATTCGTAACTTCGCTTACCTTGCACTTCCTTTATGGGAATAAATTTGTTGTGTGCGCTGTTCCATGGCACTGTTCTTTAGACAGACACTTTCAGAAAAGTTTTCAAAGTTAGACTGGTGACGATGACTTATTTGTTCACCTTCCCGATCGACCACGATCAGTCCAGAGAATGTGAACTTCTTTCTCTTCCCACCCACTGTATCCTCTTCTCAGCAGAACAGGGTTCAATTTCAATTCCTAACCCACTTCTAGAGGACATTGCTCCACCCGATAAATTTCCCAAAGATCCCCAGCCAGCCGGCTTTGTTCTTCAAGCGAAATATCATTGAAGCATAAAATACCGTCTTTCTCGTCCAACTCCTCCCAGTCACTTCTCGGTCTCTTCCTCCTTCTAGGGAAGAGCGCAAGGACGACAATTTACAGGCAAACAATTCCTCGAAACCACTTCCAACAATTCCTTGGAAATATTCCAAATTTCCAATTAAATCTCCTTTTCTCTCTTCAACAGGGTTGACCCGTCGCCCCCACCCATCAGCTTCCCTCCACCCAAACTGTACATATGTCCCGCTAGAGACAGACAAAAAAAAAAAACCCCAGCAATTCCGTTGACGAAGTACTCTCGCTTTCCTGCAAATCGCAGTCCACTCACCTTAGCTACCTGTTCAAGGAATTGTAACTGAAAGCCAAGGAAAAATGAAGTACACGACAAAAAAAAAAGAAAACACACGCGACAGGTAGACAGAACCCCAGGCAGCCCCCCCCCCAGGCAGCCGCAGGAAATTCGCTGACCGGGAATTCCGGGAAATCCCTGGTGCAACTAATTGCCCTTGTCGCTCGCCCGCTGTCATATCGGCAGCGTGTGAACACTGTCCACCCCTCCCACTCAATCCCACCGTGTGGTGTTGCTCGGCGATGTTGCACGGCAACATGTTGCAGCTGGTGTCGCAAACACACACACGCACTCGGCCACCCCTAAGGGGGGCTGTTAGCTCTAAAGCTCTCCGCCGAGATGACATACGATGCGCGACCTCAGCCGAAGAAAAGAATATTTGTCCCGAGAGCCAATAAGCGGCAAAAAGACGGGGAAACAAACGCAAAAAAAAAACGCAGATACATCTAGCATCGCAGACTGTCGCCGCGCTCTGTCTATGTATAGTTCTAAGGTTCCCCGAGAACAACGGCGGCGGCGGTGACCCATCCCCCCGATAGACGGAGATGGAGATGGAAATGAAAATGGAAATGGAAATGGAAATGGAGATGGAGACCATTGACGACGTCGTTGTAGACGACTTGGGAATTGTTTTTCCTTTTCGCTTCTTTTGTGTGTGTCTCGTCGTCGTTCGTTCGTTTTTTTTGTGTGTTTTTGTTGCGTTTGGGGCTTCTGACTTTTGTTGCCTGCTGCCTGCCGCCGCTGTGCCTTTGGGTGCTGCTCGTGCTGCTGCTGCTGCTCCACTCTCGGTGGCCGTGTGTATGCGAGTCGACGAAATCATTTTTCAATCTTGTAGGTTGCCGGTTGCTTTTGTGTTAGCAGCGCTCTCCACTGTGCGCGCTGCTACTGCTGTTGCTGTTGCTGCTGTGCTGTGCTGCTGCTGTGTCGTATTTGTGTTGCTTTTTTGCTGCTGGTGGCGATGATGGTCGCGCTATTGGATGATCATCATCGGGTGGGTTCTCCTCTGCACGCGCTTTGAGCAAAAGTCAAGAAGCCTCGAGCAGATGCAACGTGGTCGCCACAGCAACTGGTCGGCTTTTTCGGGAGTTTCCTCGACTCGCATCGCACACAGTGTTTCTCGCCTTCCTTCCTTTGCCGTCGACGACTACGACGTCGAGCTACACGTTGCGCCGACAACGCAGTCATCATCAACGTCTTCGTCTTCGTTTTCATCGTTATCCTCGTTGTCGTTGTCGTTGTCGTAGCAGAACCGAACTCTGCTGGCTAAGAGTGCTCGACAGTCGACAGTCGTTAGTCGTTAGTCGTCCACAGTTGGTTAGTTGCTCGTTCCTGCGCTTAGACCGTGTTGTGTGTATTGTGCTCGTTGTGCGCGGCGGCAGTCGGTGGCAGCGTGCCGTTGTATCTTTGTGTCTCGGTGTGTGTCGTGTGTCGTGTGTCGGTGCGTGCTCGTTCGCTCGCCGGTGGTGTATCCTTCATTTTCTGGTGGAGTTTCCGTGTTTTTCTGATTTCTTCCCGTATTCCAAGTGCGTAAGTCTGTTTTCTGTTTTTTTTTTTGTTTTCATTCGCTTCCCTCGTTCATTCACGGGGGTGGCCGGTGTGGCATGTGGCATGTGGCGTGTGCGCGGTGTACGGTGTGGTGTGTACTCGCCGCAGTGAGGTGAATACGATATGCGGTGGAGGAGGATAAGAATTTAAATCACAAGAGGTTGCTGGGCCGCTGGGCGATGGGGGTTGCAAAATGTGTGCTGTTGGGAGTGGGTGGTTGTGATAATTGCACTTCTTACGCAGTGGGAGAAGCTTTTACGCTTCATATGCTGCATTTATGCGTCGTTCAGGTGTTTCCGAGAGAGGAGGTGGCGACCCAACAGCAAAGAGAGCGAGACACTTAAATGGGATTTCACATTTAATCGCTATCTAGCCGGCTGTGAGGTGGAGGGAATCAGTTGCTTTGCACATATGACAAGAAGCAGGCGGTTATGCATGACTGGTTAAGGGTGAGCCGATGGCATTAAAGTCGAGTGGAAAACGACGAATACGTATATGGGTGTGAAAAACATCGACATAAGTCGGGGATTAGCCGCCACTACCGCCGCAGCGATGCCGGAAGGTGACTTTGCGGCCAACTAGATTGCAATTTGAGACACACGCATTTATTTCTTGAACTTGCTGGGCCTCTTCTGATTTTCTTAAGAAATTCTCACATCCTTCTTGGTGACCTTTTTGTCCTCGTATCCCGTTACTCCTGTCAATCATTAATTACCTCGACCACCATCAGACATCTTCATCAATTTGTGCCACAGATGTGACATCCTTTGCGCGGGTGAGAAGCAGGCATTCACACGTTTTTCCGAGAACTCCCCCACTGTGTGCCGCTCTCAAATCACTTCACCAATTAAATTGAAATTTCGACATTTCTCAGAACCAATCCGTCATCGGTGGCCGCCCAGTGCACCATCAACACAACCACTCCAAGCCAATTGACGACAATTAAAGGCGGCATTGATTAAAAATCTGCATCCCCACTACAAAACAAAAAAAAAATTGGAAACACACACCACCACCGCACACAGTGAGGCGTGCACCCAGGCATGTCAAACGAATTCTGACGAATCCCCGTCAATTTCGAAAAATTTTTGTTTTTTTAGCTTGTTTCTCAAATCGATTAGCCCCTTGCAAAAATGACTGTCATCCGGAGGACCTACATGTCGCTTTGGATTTGGGCGCTGAGTGCGATTATCTGCTGCACGGTGTCCGCGGAGTCGGCGAGCAATCGCTGCTTGGCCAAGAAGTACAGGTCCTTGTTGAATTCCAGCGACGACATTGAGGATTTGAATATCGATGTGCCGATGAATATTGCCTTCGATGTGAAGCAGAAAAAGAGGTAAGTTTTAATTTAAATTTGATTTTTTCTATTTGTTTGTATTTTGGCTTCAGAGAAATTGTTTTTTCTTGGAAATTTTTCAACTTTCATATTTAAGAGACCTTTTGATCGATTGTCCATGAAAATTTGGGGTTTTTCGTGAATTGGGAATCGTAGGGAAAATAAGAGGCCAACGTGGGGAAACTTGCGGCAGTCCAATTTGCTTGCATTCGAAGTAGAGATCAAGGAAATTGTTATGAGATGGGAATAAGAGAGCTTGCGTCTGGGACAGATTTTTGTTTTAGTAAAATGTAGAGGTGAACGTTAGAAAGCTGGTATAGTCTAGTCACGGGGATATCCTTGGCTTTGATTTGGCTTATTTGACGGGGTTTTTCTTGTTCCTATCCAATATTGGAAAAAAGTTGCATTTTTGCAATAACTGTTGGAATCAGCAACTCGCTTGACACATTTAGATTCAAATAGCATTTAGGGTAGAAAATGGTAGAGGCCAATACTGGCCACCTGACGGTACTCATTTTATTTTCAAACTCTGAATCCTCACACACTCTTTGAGACCGAAATTCTTGTTCAATGCTATCTTAGCAGTATGTTCCGTGCGAAACCTTTGTTTTTCGAATCAGCTAACCCAAACTAAATCTAAATTTTATGAAAACTCGGCAACTGGGCCTCACCCAACATGCCTCTCCACATAGCACGATCTTTCGCCAGCTGCCGCCAGTTGCGCACTCCAAGATGGTTGAGGTCCTTCTCCACTTATGTGCGTTACCTTAGCCTAGGCCCTCCTCTATTGCGTTGTCCCAATGGCTCAGATTAGAAGACTTTTCGGACCAGAGCAATGGTGTCCATACTCCTCTACATGGCCTAGCCATATTAAGCGTTGTATCCGAAGACGCTTGACTAGGCGCATATCGCTGTACAGCCCAAAGAGTTCGTCGTTGAATCTTCTTCTCCAGATGCCATCAACGCAAACAGGATCAAAAATCGAACGCAAAACTTTTCTCTCGAAAAGACTAGGGGCTTTCTCATCCGCTTTTAATAACGTCCACGTTTCCGCGCCATAGAGAGTTCGAAACCAAGAAGTTAGGGCTATTGTGCGGCACTTGACTTTAACCTAATTTCTGTGAGATTGTGATCGTTAGCGGACCCCGGTTTAAGACAACATGTTTGCGTTGGTGTTCTAAAATCTTAAGATAGCCACGAAGTTTCCCACAAATAACTGCGCACTGTGTACCTTGTGGATTTCGGTTTTTCTTTTCATTTTGAGTATTGAACTACGCTGTTGAGTTGCAGTCACTAGAAGATTGTGACTTGGAAAACTCCAAGCATCTACAATCTAAATCCAATTTCGCAGAATTTCGACTTCTGATCAGGTAAATGCTTATATAGTAGTTCTGTGGCCATGTTTTTTTTCATCAAGGACTTGGTGACAGTCGACACTAGGTGCTAACTTCTTGAGCGTTGAGTATTAGTTGCCTTAATCAATGAGTTAGAGTTACAAATTTTTCCACTATTGAACTTTAAAATTTTGAGTAAGTCTAATCTGACTTGGCCTTGTACATATTTCTGTGACAATGGAGTTTGCATATCACAGACAGATATTATGGCCATCAAGCAAATTCTCTCATGGCACTGAAACGGCGTTATATGGATATTTGGTATTTCAGTCATTCTGAGATCAAATCTTAAACTCAAAAACATCCTTTACTCGTATAAGGCGTCTTGCAACGCAGTGGGCACACTTAGCAGACGTGGCACGGCCCTTCTGCTCTACTTCTGTCCCGCAGTCCGAGGTGGACCTGTGCCTTAATCAACATGCCTTTCCAGCTGACATGATCTCTTGTCAGCTGCCTGATGTCAATTGTAATTTTTAAAATTTGCTGATGGTAGCACTATGACTAAGGCTCGACCTTCAACAATCTCTAGGTCTATTCAAGCTCAGTAAGCCACCATGATGCCACACAAATCATTCGAAACGTCTGGCTCTTGTTCTACTTTGTCCTTCAGAGCGAATTCCCAATTTGCGTGAATTAGTCAACGGCAAGGATCTCCTTCGCTTCGTCAGAAGATCTGGATAAATCGATGAAGGGATCTATAGTGAGCCAAAGTTGCCCAATTTGTGATTGACTTAATTCGCAGCCTATTGCCTGCTTAGTTCAGACCCGTTCAGACAGTTAATACGTTATAATTCATTCCAACTTAAGGAGAGTTGCAATGTTTTTTTGCTTGAAAACTCATTGGTACCCAATGGTACACCATTCAAAGCGTTGAAATATAATGCATTTAGGGCTTAAAACTATGAAGAAGCAGACTGACTTTGAGTCGTATTTTTTGAGCTATGATAAGGACAACTCTTCTTTAACATTCTTCTGTTAATTGTAAACACAGTCTGTCACAATCTCTTCTACCCTGAACTACAAATTTCCAAAGGCCTAAAGTTGTCTCTGTTTTTCGTTCTGTGAAGCGATGGAATAAAAAAAAATTCTTCTTCAACAACGGATCGGGGGAGTATTTAAAACACCATAACGAATTTTTCAGCGGTCTCTTTCCCTGAAGTGCTCTTCCACATGCCCTTTGCAGTTCCTATTTGGAGGACCCTTCTTTAGCAACACCATTCCTTGGCTCTGGCCTTCTTAGCTAGTAGAAGTAGGGACCTTGGTGGTCGCCGTGGCATTTTTTTTTTATAGTTGGCGCGCGCTAAAGGGGTTACGACTACCCTTAAGTGACCGGATTTAAGTCACAGCACGGGCCGAAGGTATAGAGAAAGAGAGGGAGAGGAGGTACCGGTGCACATTGTGAATATTGAGCTGGGAAGAGCATTCCATATTCGTGTGTTACGGCTAAAGAACGAGTCTCTATCCTTAACTGTACGTCCGAAGGTGGGCTTAAGGGTGAACTGATGAGCATTCCTTGCGAGGCGTGTATTGCGGGTGAATTCTTGAAGGGGAGGAATGCAGCTGGCTAATTCGTTTGAGCATTTCTTATTGAAATAGCGATAAAACAGTGACAGAGACGCGACATTACGTCGGTGTTCTAACGAGTCAATCGACTTCGCAATATTTTTATCTCCTATAAGTTTTATCGCTCGCTTTTGGATTCTATCCAGTAGGTGTAGGGAGGTATTGGGCATAATGGGCAAGTGCGTCGACTCACACGCAAAAGGTCTCAGGTTCAGTTTCCGGACTGAACACCTCACATTTTTCATGATATCACCTCGTTAAGGATGCTGACAACACTCAAAGAGTAGTATTTGTCCATGAAAAGTTTCGTAATTCCCGCCATTCGGAGTCGGTAACAAACTGTAGGTCCCCTCTTCTCGTGCAGTTGCTTAAGATGCATCCCCCCTGGTCCTTTGTGGGCTGTAGTGTCATTCATTAGTAGGAGCTATGGAATCTTGAAAAATCAACGAATGTTCTGTAAGAAACGTAAGGGCCAACATTGGAAACCTCTTGGTACCCCAGTTTTTTTTTACATTCTCAATGACGAACTGCAAAAATATTTTGAAAAATTCAATATTTAACGCATGTCTAGTGTTGGCATCAAGTTGTCCTTGCCTCTACATTTCTCATTTATGTGAAAAGATATTTCATCTGTTGTGTGGATCGGTTCATTCTTTATGCAATGGTCTTCGGTAACAGCCAGGAATTTAGAAAAATAAAATAACTGAAGCCGTTGAGGGGCGTGATGAACCTCCCTTTTATTTTTGACGGTTGACCCAAGAAATTTCGCTGCTGTTGAGTTGCCCTTATATTGGATTTTTCTTTTTTAAGGTGGACTGACATTACAAGAGAATCTGAAAAAAATTGTAAATTTATGTGTTGTCCACACTAAGTAGACGGGTAAATGTTGGGAACCTTGTGGTATACTGACTTTTTTTTTCTCATTGTAAGGGTTGTGCTTGTACTTTGTACGAAGACATTTTGTTTTTGCAACTTAAGGATTATTGTGTTATCCCACATGAACTATAAAATTCAAAATGTCCATTGCCCTTAAAAAACCTCAGACTCCCCTCAATCTCCCGCAATCGCCTTTCTATGAACATGCTGGTCATCCACAGTCCCATTTTTCCATCCCCTCTCTCCTCACCCCTTCCCTCCGATTGAAAGACACATTCGATTAGTGCGTTAAGATTGTCTTTCTCTTTTCAAAACATTGTCGCCTCAATAAAACACAAATATCCGCTGTCGCCTGTTGGTATCGTATGCGGTCCTCATCGTTGTCGTCATCGCTGCTGTCGTTGCGTTTATTCCATTTTTCCATCCATGCCATGCACACACACACAAATTGGATTCGTCACTTAGCCTGCTTTCATAACAAATCTGATGCCATCAATTTGACCCAGAAAAGTCGCCTCCCCCTTCGCACCCCAATCAGATCTCATTTTGGCTTTGATGGCTAACGCAAGCAAACGTTGTAAACTTCCCGAAAACGAAAAACTTTCCCAATTGCCCCTGCCTGTCGACCAATTTGTCATTTCGACAACAATTCCTCCATGCCACATACACACACTCTCACCCTCTCCTCGTCTCGTCACTATGACCGGCCATCAGCCACCAGGCTGGTTCCGCACTTAATCCTGCATGCTACATGCGGTTGAGGGTGAATGGATGACGTCTGAGCGAAGTTCCCTGTTTGGGGTCCACTATTGTTGTACCTTTCAATAAATCCCACCAGCACCCTCGAAAGTATTTATCCAAGGCGTCAGGATTTATAATGCCTGCTTTTGCGGCGGTGGTGGTAGCAGTGTGGCGGCGTCGACGGCGCGGCCTCTGGTCTGAAAGTTTGCCCCAGATTCTCTCTCTCTCTTTGGCTTCGCCACTTGAGCGTCTTTCCTTGTCATCGGGCAGCAGCAGCTATGACTCTGTTTGTTGTTCCACGTCGCTCTTAATAAATTTTTTCCCTCCTTCCTTTCCTATCACCCATCAAAGCAGCATCTCAGTTTTCTGAACAGTTTAGTGAGACGGTGGAGGATACGAAAATGCTTCGCCTTTGGCGAAAGTTTAAACTTTTCCTTTTTTTCCCACCACCGTCGTTGCTGCCGACGCGCTGTGGCAAGGGTTGGACGAGCAAAGGATAATGGGGAGGACTGGGTGGGCGGGGGGAGTGAGCAAGGATATTGAGTAGTATTGGAAAAAGGATACTTTTCTCATTATGAGAAATCTTGGCACGAAATTTTCCGGTATTTTCATTTGTTGGAGTATCTCTCTTTCTGTGCTTCCTCGGACGTGTGCTATCGGTTCGCTGAGCGCCCCGGCAACCGACCGAAGGGATAACAATTTTATATCGCTACTAACGGGTGGTTCTAGGAATGGGAATATAGAAACAAATAAGTGAAGAAATGCTGGGCGAGCGAGCGAAAGACAGTTGAACTCCGAGACGGGGTTCTGCTGGTGCACTGCTGGGGAGTATATTTTACTTATGCGGATGGTGTCTTCACTAGGGAACTAATGTCTGCTGTGCAGGAGCGGAACGGCGATTCTGGGTATATTGAGGGCGAAATTTTTGGTATTCCGACAGGGGGCTGCGACTTTATTGAGCTTGACTTATTTAAAATTCAAGGAGACCGAAGGATTTCTGTGTGGAAGGGTAGGGGCCAGTGTTGAGCTTCACTTGGCAGTCATCACAAGTGGTGATCAAAATTTTGGGAAAGTAGACAATTTTTTTTTGAGGAATATGTAGGGGCCCTTGTTGGGAACCTGGTGATACATCATTTCTTGTCTCATTCACGTTGCCATCGGCGTTAAATGTTTTTTTTGAATTCGCTTCACTGAGAGCCTAGTCTGTAGTTGGAACTTTGGTTCTTTGTAAAGGACTTAACCCTTGGACATGTGGTTCCTTGTTAAGCACTTACCCCACTTCCTTGACATCCAAGGAGTCTGTTAAGTTCCAAATTCTTTACGCAGCGTTCTTCGATAAACATATTTCATTTCAATCCACTGTCTATCATTTGTGACATGGGGCCAATGTAGTCAACCTGTTGGCATGCCATTTTATTTTGCTGCTGTTTGAAGCTTCATATTGTTGATTAAGTCTCTGTGACAGCAGTCTTATTGTACAGGGTCCTGAATTCACTTCTCTGTCAAATCAGTTCGAAAAAGAAGGAACTCACATTTTGTAATTTTTGAACCGTTTTTTAGGGTTGTGTTGATTTTGGTACTGATTCAGTGACCGACGATACGCAGGAGACTTTCTGACTCAAGTTCAAAAACAATCATGCACTGGGACATGGAATGGTGTAAGACAATGTGGAACCCCTCTTCTGGCCCTCTCTTGAGTGCCTAAGAGCTAATTTCGAAGATCAAGGACTTACAAGTTGTTTCTGCAATTCAGTCCCTCAACTTTTTTCTGTGGTAACGTGTGCATCTTCTTCTATCTATCGGTCCTCTAGGCCGGTTAAATGGCCATTCAGAACCGTTCGACATACTTAAGTACGTAGCTTACGCTGAAACCTCTAACATTAGTAGGTTATGTTGTTGCGGCTGGCTTTGAAGGACAAACCATGTCTAGGTAACGCCAGTGAAATTCTCCAACCGTAGCACCATCAAGAATTTAGAATAAAGCGTGTGTTGGGACAACGCAACAGAGGACAACCTAGGCTAAGGTGGCGCACACCAGTGAAGAAGGACCTCAACCAACTTGGAGTGTGCAACTGGCGGCAGCTGGCGAAAGATCGTGCTGGTTGGAGAGACATGTTGGCTGAGACCCAGGTCCACTCCGGACTGTAGCGCTACAAGAAGAAGAAGAAGATTAAGGTGCTTAAAACTGGTGTCCTTTGATTCACTGGGGTTATCAAATTGTGTCTTCCTTCTGGCTAATGTGCTACGTGGTTGCTCAGAAGATTCATGTTTTTACAACCCCGACTGGAGCTATTTTGTAGCGTGTCTGGCTTGAAGACAGAAAGATATGGTAAGTCAACTCATTTGGTATCAAGTAACTCGCTGCAGATGGTGGTAGACCGTGCGAGCCGGAGATGCATAAAGGTTGACGGCCTAGGTCTACTCGGGACTGGAATGTCACACAATGAAATTATATTGTTTGCAGTGAGGCGCAACGTGAACCGAAATGTCTGCCTAAAAGAAGCTTAATGAGGTGTATTCTTGAAGAGATAATTGTACAGACATGTCCGCTGATTCCAGAGAAGAATTGGAAGAACTTCTCCTTGTTGGATACCCCACTTGACAAACCTGCATTAGGATGCCTCCTCTAGGGACAATCATACACATATTTTATTCTGCTGGCAGAGTAGATCACTGTCATCTTCAATTCGATTACACAGACTGCTAGCATCCAAGAGATTTTCGTTTGACGTTTATCAAAGTATGAGACACTGTTTCAAGAGACCTCCCTTTGCAAGAGTCATGTTGGGGACTAGGAAATAGCTTCCTCCTCGTGGAACCAGGGTCTAGATAACCAGGGCGGGCTTCGATTGCTTTCACGAGTAGATGATATCTGCCGTTTGAGAAGCTTCTGCCTCTCTTGATTGAGGCTGACTCAACTACGTCACGACAGTCATGTTCCTAACGAAAATGTCTATGGCTTGGAGTTTGCTGCCATATGTGAATTTTGATGAGCTGTTAAGGTCCTTGCGATTGTCGGGCAAGATAGAAATGCTACAGAAAGAATTAAGAAGCAAGATGAAGACGTTCTTCAAAGGCCCTGATAACACAGGGTGAGATAAGATCACCGTCTGTCGCCGGAATGCAGAAAAAATTAACGACAGCTAAGGCTTCTGTGGGTTAAGTACTATCAAGTGCACGTGTAACATGATGACAACGCCAGCGTAAGAAAGTAGAGTCTTACGCCCTTTCCGTAGAACAAATCACGCCCCTGCTCCATAGGAATACAAGCCTTCAGGCTGTGCGTCCCTCACTCAAATTTTTGGAAAAAAGTTACTGGAGTCAGGAAAAAATGAACCTATTCTTCAACTCCCTGCCATATCAGTGGTGTGAATGTAAAACAGCTTAACAGCGTAGGCCCACATTTTTTCTTGGCTACTTCAAGGGATTCAATGGCGAAAGTTTACTGTAGCCGCTCTAATCCAACCTTACATTAGGTCCAATGTTTCATTGACTGTGCCTAGAGCAAAGTTCATGGTTCTCTGTTCAACAAAATGCACAATTCAGGACATGTTGCGCATGTGGCTTGACGTTGAGCGCTTAGAAGTCGTCAATTTTGCTTCTCTGCCTCCAGATATTTAGTCCCGATAGAAATAAAAGATTGAATAACTCAAAAAATATTAAAAACACATTGGCAGTTAGAAAACAAAATCGCTGTGAAACCATTTGCATGAAATTTATGAATATTTGAAAAGAAAAGCTTAGGCCAAGTTTGGGAACCTTGTGGCACTTCATTTCACCCAACTTTTCCCTATTGAGTTTTCCTTTCCTTTCTTACTCGCTTCACGTAGACAAAGACCACCCTGAACTCGTCACATCTCAGTCTTCCTGATTGGCGCCCCACACAAGGCCACTAAACAACCCTCACAGCCCTGTGTCCTTCCCTCATACACTCGCTGCATTGAATTCGGTTCACCTTCTTTTCTTTTTCAGGCCATGTGTCGTGTATGGCTTTTATGATCTACCATTCCTGGCTGAGTAGATCCTCGTTCGTCGCCATCTCCATCTCCATCTCCATCTCCATCTCCATCTCCGTCGGCATCGTCATTCGTTTTGTTTGAAAGATGTGTGTACACATGCTCCATTGTATTCGTGGGCAGATGACCCTATTTTGTACGTTTTGGGGTACGTCCAATATGTTTCCGTCCACATATGACCTCAATGGGATTCGATTTGTTCGCCTCTGAGCTGAATAAAAATGAAGACGTGAAGGTGGTGCGCTGCTGCTGGTGATACTTCTGTATCTTTTGGCCGCCCTCCTTCTTGTTCTCTCATTGTTACAAATTGGAATTGTTTCCTTTCGTTCTACTCCTTCTCCTCCTTCTCCCCCTCTTCCACCACTTTTCAGCCATTCGTTTTTTTCGTGTCGTCATTGTTGGAGTTGTTGCGTGGTTATTGCCGAACTGATTGCAAATTGGTTTTCAGAGATTGCTGTCGAACAAGACAAATCCAGAAAAAAAAAAACAATCACAAAAGAGGGGAACAAGCGGCGACTTCTTGGTTCTCTCTGTCTTGTGATTCGGTGATTTATTGTGCAAGTACTTGGGAGAGACGAGCATACACTGTCGGTCACATGTAACACCGGGAGCATCATCCGCGCGGCATTACCGATTCAAAAGGAGGGAAGTTCCACTGGTGCGCGCAACCAGCAACCAGCAAACCAGCGCGCAACAGCAAACCACGCAAAATGGCAAAAAAATGAGCAAAAGAGGCGAAAAAGAAAGAAGATGCCGAAGAAATTGGATGGGATTTATGATTATTTTGGGAAATTGGGTCATTATGTGTGGATGGTGGTGGCACAGGCGTGTGAGCGTGAGTTCTTCTGCCACCGTCGCGCTGCTCTGCACTTTGACTGGGTGGGCCTCCTCATCATCACCAGCAGCAGCGTCTGAGGCTAGTGCGAGTGCCCGCGGCAGCCTTTCCACCATCTGCATCACGAAATAGCAATCAAATTGTGCCAGACCATCCCCCCAAACAAGATGAGGACGAGCGCTGAAGAAGGCCAGCCACGTTGTGTAATGTTCCCTTCTGATGGGATCCCTTTTACGTGTGGGTGCTGTGCTCTGCTGCTGCTGCTGCTGCTGCTGATGGTAGTGCTGACACATGCACCGTGTCAGGCGGCGCCGTGTCATTTACCTGTGATCTCTTTTGAGGTAAATGGGAGCGACACGTGTGATTTTGAAATTTTGCCTGGTCGACCCTCTTTTTCCAGTTGGATTCTGTGTCTGTCGCGCTCATCATCATCATCGTTGTCGTTGTCGTTTTCGTTTTCGTTGCCATTGCCGTTGCCGTTGTCACAGTTCTTTGTTGTTGGCGTTGGCGTTGGTGGGTGATGGCGCTTCGCTGCTGAGATGATGGCGGTGACGCTGCGGGTTTCAAATCGCGGCACTCGTACACAACTCGATTCAAGGTTGAAGTGAAAGTGATGGGATGCGCTGTAAGCCGAGGAAAATACACGCGAGATATTTTATGCATATGATGTCGAGGGCGGAGGCGAGCTTAAGTGGTTTCGGGAATTCTGAGAATTTTCGGGTGCCGCGGATGCCGCAGCTGAATTTAAAATGTATACGACCACGATGTGGATAAGATGTGGCCCAAGGATGTAACCCTGTGGTATGGCGGGCGTATGTTTGAAGCGGGAGGAGACTGTGCTTGTGGATGGAGAAAATTGTTTCTCCATCCAAGCAAGATGTGTACTAGGAAGCTGTGTGGCCCAAAATTGTAATTTACATTTTGAACCTTGAGATGGGAAGATTTTTCGAAATTTTCGAGTCATCTTTCAATACTAGCGCAACTCTGTGTAACATAAGACTTTACTTTCAGCAACATTTTTGGCAATACTTGAATGAAGTGGCCTAACAATGTAGGCCTGTGGGACACCGCTCTCAAAATTTAGTCGCTCGCGTAGAGCCTTTAAATTATGTTGGCGGGGATTTCAAAAAGTGATACCGTAATGATGTAAGGATGCTCGGAAAACATTCGAAAATTTGAATCGGGATGAAGTGGTCAAAACGCAAAATTTTAGGGGGTTGAAAATTTAATCGAAAAGTTATTTTACTTCCAAGAATATTGCGAAACCCTGTGGGACACCATGTCGAGTTTTAAATCGTTAGGAGCATTTTGGAGAATGTGTCAAAAACTGATCAGAAAATGAGAATCCCTTATCCTGTGGTTCAACAAGAAAACCTTCCAAATTGAGCTTTCGAGACTATTGCTAGTTGGTGTCAGGAGAACAAGGGTCATACGGCATTGATTAATTTCCATAAACTGAAGCAAATGCATTCATTTCGAAGGCCAAGGCTGGATCTTTTTTGTCCATAAGTTGATGATTCCTAAGGAGGACAATTGTCCGTCGAGTTTCTACAATTTTGTTTATTGATTTTGACAGAATTTGACGACCTTTGACTTGATTTTGATACTTGCAATTTCGATACAGTTCCTAGCAGGTTTCCTGAGGGACAAGACTGGAGAAGAATTTCGAAATGATAGACAAATTGCAGACTGCTTAGGGAGGGCTCGATTGAATCGGTTTCAAAGAAAGGCTTTTGAGTGATGAAAGTGTTTCCAAACCGCTTTAAACAGGGTGACAGCATAGTAATTAGTTAAAAGCCAAACTGGGCGAGAGTGAATAAAGCAGAAAATAGGTGCAAATGTGGACTAGGCGTCCTGTCGAAATAAAGTCACTTGCTCAACGTTGAATTAAATGGTGAGTTTCCGACCTTTCAAGAAACGTGACACCTTTGTCTATGTCATCATGGTCAATGAAGTCTAATCTCGGTACTGGGGGACTCTTAAAACTTAATCTGATATGAGGTTCTGTGTTGGGAGGAGTAATCTTCAGTCGAAAACTGTGAAAAATTTGTTTTATTTTCTCTCCTCCATCCATGAGGAGGATAAGAATTTGTGCACAAAAGTTCAAATGCTCCAAATGCCATCGTCAACAACAAGGATTCTTCAAAGAAGTAGTCTGACTTCGAAATCCTCTAGTTGTTAGTCGGGTAAAGATTTTCAAGGACAAGGAGAGAATTCAAACGTGTCCATAAATCTGAAGGACGTTTCGAGAATGAAATGGTCCAACAAGATATTTTGCAACCTTGTGCACAGCCGCACTAAATTTTAGCCGAGAAAAGACTTTTTATCAAGAATTCCTTAAAGAAGTTGCCCAGGAACGTCCCCCAATAGGTTGAAAGACTCAATTCCAAAGCGACTTTGCGAAATAAAACCCAATCCTGGAGCTCACCATTTCCAACTTTGACTTGAGAAGTGGTCCTCTTGGAGACTGAACAACAAAACACTTCCGAGAATTTCTTGTTAAAGAATACCAATCCAACCGTTCAACCCTGCGGGACATCAAAAAATATCGGAAAGTAGCTTTGATGTTGGATAAGTCTCTCAAGCAATAAAGATCGCTGTCAGAGCACATAACATCCCGCCCACTCGCACAAATCTCTTCAGCCTCCCGCGGTCGCCGCGAACAAACAATTAAATACCCAATCAATTACTGAACTCAATGTTCAGTCGATTTACTGTCGGAAAAAGGCCATCTCCGCGCCACATAACATCACAAATGGTTCCGCATCCATTTTTGTGGGATTGCACACACAAAACACACATTTGCACATCATACGTGCGCCCTCACACGACAGCCGTGCCCGCCGCAATGAGCGATCGTAAAACTCAATAATCTCGCGAGCATCCAATGCCGCGAATTCGCCCGCAAACAAGCTGCCCGCTGACCAATAAATAAACATTTTTATACGATCCTTCAAATGAGTCGTAACTTTCGGACGCATCTCAATATATCTCTGCGGTGCCACTTGCGGATCATTACGTTTTGCCGTTGCTTGGGGGGTGGTATGGGGGGCTGTCTGTACGCAGTAAGCCGTGCAAGTGTAGAAAATGTAAACAACTTTATTGCACTCTCCAATGTTAGTTGAAATTGTTCCGCTTTTGTTGGCCCTCTAAAGTACTCGTCTCCCCCTACAACCCACGCACGGCGTAGTGGCAAAGTTTACGATTCAATTTACTACAACGAAGGTCAGCTACAGCTACAGTTACACCAGCAGTCGCACCCGCAACATCGAATGGTGGTGGCTATTCCCCCTGCGCATCGTCGCGTCTGTATGGGAACTTTGAAAAGCAAAAACAAATTTAGACACAGCCGCAGTAGACTAATAGGCGCGCGAGTATGAGTAATTGGCAACCAGATTGCCGATAGCTCCCCGACATGCCCCCGGGAAGTCGCGCAATCCCAGTCCCAGAGAGATAGATGCACGGATACACGGAAAATGCCTTTGGGCACTAAAAATAGGTTCGCCCTTTTGTTGTGTGTTCGGATACGCCATCAGTGCGCGCTGGTTTCCCCCCCAAGAATAGAACACTACAAAGAAGCGACGGGAATGGCAACGACAACGACAACGAGAACGACGACGCTTCGTCTCTCCATATGGCCGCCTTGTGGCGATGACGATGATACTGAGTCCAATTAAGACCACGTCGCGGCGAAAAAAACAGAATCGAAGCCAACAGCAGTAACGGCAAGAACCACCACAACACGACGATGAGGAGGCAAAGACAAGGAACATCTCATGAATGAATGGAATTGCGGGCATACTCCAATATACGATGCTCTCGCAAAAAGAAAGAAAAAAATGCAAAAAAAGGGAGAAAAAGACGCGAGAGTGTCTATCTATGAATGGTTGGTGTTGCAGTGGTAGTTTGGCTGTGGCACGGCACGATGTTTATCGGCTGCTTCATTGGCTGCCATGGGAATCGTGTATCTCTGCAGCAGCATCAGGCGCGCGTACCAGTTGCAGTACACACCGGTGCACGACGCGCAATTGGACCGGGGGGTATATTGTCACTGGATAGAGTGTCACATCTGACAATGGCATCTAGATGCAATATTTATGGAAATGCTCTGCTCTGGTTCTGGTTCCCTATTTCCAATAAAAAAAAAGAAGCACAAGAAAACGCAGCAAGCGGGAGAACTGAAGAGACAGGTTTTCAACGGATTTAGATGCCAACAAATTAGTTTGAACTGTCGTCGAGGGGGTGGGCGGAGGGGTGGTCATGTTTTGTGAGATGTGTGATTCGATCTGAAAATTGTGGAGTCAGGCCAAAATTTTGTATTGTCAAAGAGATAAGATTAGGGATGCTTGGGACAGTTGACAATTTTCGATGAACTTTTGAACTCACGATAACCAGAAGATTATGGTCTAAGGACAATGCGCAAAGTGTGCAGTTTTGTGAAGTGAATTTTTGGGCGTGTTGCCCTTAAATTTTGAACGGAATTCTGATTGAGTGTTACCGGATTTAGCCCAATTTTTGAACTCTCTCATTTGTATGAAAAAAATGCAAATATTAAATTCCTGGGCAATTTAGGCACGCTTTTAGGCGTTCTACGGTAGCCCCAAAAATGGTCAGAATTGTTGTCCCAGAGAACCTGGTGAAATTGTTGGGTTCATGCTTCTTATATCATTTAAAATTGATTGTTAATAGAAATTTTATAAAATTTCGTTCGTTTTTGGGTCATATTCAGGTCTTGTCAAACTTCATTCAAAAGTGATCAGAATTGGAATCACATAGGCTTAAGCTCTCTCCGTTTACTTAAAATTTGTCTGAGCAGCTGTTCCTGTTTATCAAATACGTTTTGAAATATCGACATATGCTGGTAAAATTTTGGTCAAAATTTTTTGCTCAACAAGCCTTAATTCGTGGACTAAGATGTTGTCTGAAATTTTCGCCAAATGCCCACTTCTTCGAATTTGTCATAAAATGAAGTTGAAAAAGTTATGTTAAGAAAAGTTTGGTCAGAAAGATTCCACAGAACTTGAAATTTATTTGGAATTCTAATAAAATTCAAAATTTTCTGATAAATCGCGAGAAGTGAAGAATGTTTATATTTTCGTTCAATGTTGCTCCGAATTAAGCTAAAAGTTGTATTTGATTTCTGTTTCCATGGAATTTGGACTAAATTTTGAAACCGAACGTTTTGCTTTCTGACTACCAAAAAAATGTGGGGAAGGAAGTACCGAAATTTCAAATTTTTAAATCCCACTACTCGAAGTTTGATCAGAATCCTGATATTTGTCCTAGGCACAATTTTAAGTCCTTCTTGTTTATCTGGAAGAAGTTACAAAGTTTTTGACATTTAAGGCAACATTCAAATGCTGCACGTCAGAATTCCCTTCTTACAAGAGTCAAATCTAATTGTTTTGCTAATGTCAACACACAAGGTGGTGCTCTAGGCTTAATTGTGGGAAAAATTCAAAGTTTCTGAACGCTGCTTCAACATTGTTAAAAATTCCGATCAGAATTCTGATTTCATGAGATTTAGCGCATGTGGTGAATTCTTGAGCCTTCTTTTGGATTCATTCTTTCTTTACATTTACAGCAAAACACAGGAGGCTCTGGTTCCTTTTAGAAAGGTCCATGACGTAAAACTTTCCGTAAGATCCCGAGCCTAAATTGAATCAGAATTAAGCTACTCACCGCCTGCTAACCACACACTCCTCTTTCATAAGCATGGAAATCCACAAAATGTTCTTTTTGTTAGAAAAAAGAATCAAGATTCCGAAGTTTTTTACGCCATGTCTCATTAGGCACGAAGTTCCAAAAAAACCTCTCCTTTCCCTTCACCACATATAACAAATTGCAAAAATAATTCGTCAACATATTGGTCACCGCATATCCACAGTTACGCCACAACTCATCCAGCTGACAAAAATGCGATTCCACTGCCGTCCATCACGTCTCTCGTATGAGGCAGTATGACATAAGACACCCTCTGCCAAGTCAGAAACATTTCCAAGAACTCCTTTCGAACAACCCCACATGCCGGCGTACGGGCAATAAATCTCATTGCAGTTTCGAATGTTAATGGCTACCGCCACCACCATCGCCACAAGCCCCACGTCAACAGTAAGCCACTGTCTATCTGCTCCATCCTCCTCCCACCCCATTCCACCATTCTCCACCCACTCTCAGTCGAGTCGAGCCAAGCCAATAAATACATCATTGCGCTTGCGAGGCGGTAATTAATTACGTTTCAAGTGCTACTGGTGCTGGTGGTGGTGCGGCTCCTGCCGAACCGATAGTGCACTTGTCATTCCCCAATCCCCCAAATGGGAGTGAAGTGGCGCCACTTAGGGCTCCGCGCCGTGCATCGGACTCCCTAGTCGAGTATGACCCACCATCATGGTCATGAATAAATTAAACTAAAGCGCTCTGGCGAGCGATGCAGAATTGGGCCATTTGTTGACCTAGAAGATTCGAGTCGTGATAGATGTGCGCGTCTCCCTGCATCAGCTGCGTCGTCATCTGTCGTTCGATTGGTGAATGAGGCTCGACAGTAGAGGTCTGTAAACATGTTGCAGATGCATTAGGGTCACTTAGGTTACCCCCTTGCCCATCTGACGTGCCCTCGTGCTACAGAATTGAGTCATGAAGCTGATGAGAGGCGAACGGGGTGGCTTGGAAGCGGATCGTAAAAATCGTCGTTATTAGCGCGCTCTAATGTGCGGCTGCCCGCGGCTTAGAGCATGCCCAACGATCGGGGATTCAATTCAAACATATTTTTATGGGATGATCCAATGGCCGGGACGTGCTTTTCGACGCAAAGCGGTCTAATGAGGAAATTTCGCAAAAATCACTGTCGGTCGCCGTCAGCGTCGTTGTTGTCGTTGTCGTTGTCGCTGTCGCCGTCGCCAACTCTGTCGTTAGCGTCGTCTGGCCTGTGAAGTGAGAAAAAAAAAACAGAAATCCACCACCCCCTTTAACACACACACACACGGCTACACATTTTATGTCACCAACTGGATCTGTATTTCGAGTTTACATCCCTCCTCTCTCGCCCAAGGATTTCCATTAAATCTCCCCCTTCTCACAATTCTCGTGCGCCGCACATATTTCGCAGCTTATTCCAGCATGCCCTCGAGGCCACTCAATTCAATTCAATTCAATTGAATCTTTCTCCTCTTCAGCGGCGTGAATCGAATCTGTTCCATCCGCACGTTGACGACAGGCTTCAACCCTTCGGGAGACGGGGAGCGATGCTTCCTGTGCTTGTGCTTCTGTTTCTTCTGCTGGTTCCTCTGTATCTGGCGTCCTTCTCGTTGCGGTTGTGGTTGGTTTCGATGTCTGTGGTTGGGGTGGGGTATATCTTCGGTTTCTCCTTGCCGCTGCCAGTTGCACTTTCTGCAAAGCCACGGATAAAGGTATCTGTAATTGATTAGCTCTCCGACGAACGCTACGAAGCTGAGCAGGACTCCGAAAATGAGAAAGGCGAACGCACCTTCCAGGTGGCGGATGGTCAGCACAATCGCGTCCTCTGGAAAAGACAAAGAAGTTGACAAAGCGAATGTCGCCACCCCTCTCCCGCAGGAGGCTCACCGTGAGTTTTCTTCCGCTCCCTTCGTATGTTCACGAGTATCGTGTAGCGGTAGAGAAAATCGTTGTTAATCTTTGTGAACAGACCGCTGTCCTTCATGCGCCGGATGAGGTCGTTGAAGCGATCCAGGAAGGGGAAGCCGCGCTTCGCAATGATTTCTACTGGACTCGAGAATACATTCTCCGGAAACCCGTACAAATGGTCGGTGTGCTGGTTGCGCAACATGTACATACGGTTCGCTAATATGACACGTTTGCCGTACGACACCGCACGCAAATTACGCGTTCGCGGTACGAAGTTATCGCTGTCATTATAGCGGGTGTAGATTTCCATGTCATCGGGGTTTTCAAACCAGTCACGATTCTCTGCGGGTCCACCTACAATCGAACGCGACACGAACATGTAGACTCAAACACACACACACACCCACAAACAGGATGAAGCGTCGGCGAGGGGGAGGGAATAGAATGAAATTCGAAACGCGACCGGTCATGGCACCAGCAGCAGTCCTCCCCGCTGTACGCTCCATCCCCTGTTGGGCTTACCAAACGGAATGTCCCGCCGGATAACCTCGTCGATGGTGGAGATCTGATGCTCGTAGCCAGGATCCGCAAACACAGCAATCAGCTTCGAGGTATAGATGCCCGTCACGTTCATGCTGTAGAGGCATAGGCCGATGAAGAAAATCCTTGTCGTTTGACACTCGGGACGCTCGCTCACCGAGGCGCATAATGTCACACCCCAGGAATTAATAGCTGTCAGGGCGGTTGATTTATGCGCCTCCACTTCGGGCAGGAGGGTGCCGAACGCGAGCCAGAAGAACCAAGTGATGAGGAAAACGATGGCTATGCAGAGCCACATGTGCGCCTCGAATATGGTGAAGAGCGCCTTCCACGGGGGCCGCCGAGGGGCGGACGCCACGAACCACGTATGGCTGTTGGAGAGGTACGAGTCGGTGACCCAGAAGTCCACGCGCACCTCATCGTCCGAGAAGAAGCCGCCAAGGATAAAATCACAAAGGCGCCGGTCCACTCGGCCAAGCAGGTCGGTCCACGTTTCGTTCTCAGGCACGCGTATTCCCCGGTAGTAGACGCCACAAGTAAGGTTGAGCTGAGAATGGAAAAAAAAAAGAAAATCCTTAAGAGTGTCCCTGTGAGAGCCACTGTTCGAGACGCACCTGAAAGCCGAGTTTGCTCCGGATCACATTCATAAGGTGCAGCTCTATGCCGTTCACACAATCATTCTCAATGAACGGCGCCGCTATCGCTGCACACATGTAGAAAGTGCAGTTCAGGAGACTCTCCTTCAGCAGGACCCGCCGCAGCTCCTTCCGCAGCACCTGCTCGTTCGAGAGCTCTCCCTGGTTGCAGGTTGACACCATTGTGGCCTTCACCTCCCGGCAGGCGGCCGGGTTGTAGTTGTCCAGGATGTAGACGTTGTACGCAGTGGCATTGATACTGAATAGTAAGGTCACTGTGTTCACGTAGTGGCCATTGAGGGCAATTTCGAAGATCTGAGTGGCGAGTTCGTCACCCATCTGTCGCTGGTCGATGTGGTTGAAGAGGATGAGGAACTTGGCACCTGGATTCCAGGACTGAAAGCGACTCAAGTAAAAACGAAACAGGATCTCCAGTCGATGTACACTGTCTACGACTATTACGTAGCCGTCTGTCTGCACAATGAAATCCGACCTGAACTTCTGCCTCACCGGGGGTCGGGCGTCTGACACGATTTCTGTGCGGAAGGACTCGAGAAAGTTGTCCTGCGACTTCTGGTTGATTGCGTTGTTTTTTAATCTTAAGAATCCCTGCTCGATCTGGGCCGCTGGGGTGGACATCCCCTTCAGGTGGGTGATGATCATGTTCTTCTCTTTATCGGCACGAGACCAGGATGTCTCCTTGAAGTAGATGGTTCCGACTACATGGAGGCACTGGATTCCGGACTGCCAGGTGGTGGGACCGCGATCGTTTGGCTCTCGCAGGTAAACGAATTCCTGTCCACCGGTGGTCTGCGCGAGGGCGTAGGCAAAGTGTGCGAAGGTCAGAACTTGGAGGATACACATTTTGGTCCTTCGCGGAGGGAAATTCTTTCGCGAATGAGGCCTGCTTGTGGATGAGTGCCGTTTTAAATGGTCACGGGTCACGGAAGGTGCTTGTTTGCTGTGTTCTTTGGGCGGTTCAGGTACATTTCTGCAAGGAAATTAGAGAACAAATATTTTGCCATGCGATGTTGGGTGGAACGCGACGAGGCAGGTGTGTTGCGAGAGAGAGATGATTACAAGTGCTTTTTTGCCAATAGATTGTGATCTTTCTCTTTATCGCAGATATGCATGACACTACGAGAGGAGCATTTTAACTAATATGGCGCCCGATTGAGGACTGATTTCATCAGTAACGATGTCATATGTCGACAAGAGCTGTTGAAATTGGAAGCAACTTCAAAATTTGTCAAGGGTTCAGGCACAATTGCGTGTTCTGAATGAAATCAAGTGAGAAAGGTCTTTTTGGCGCCCAACTGAAGACAGATTTAATCGAAAACTTTGGCGAATGTCCCTTTAATTTGCCACAAATTAAACGATTTGATGAATTTAGATGAAATTGGCGCCCTGCCACTGGCGATTTTTATCTGAAATCATGCCGTATGTCTGCAAAAGTAGACGGACCTCATAGAATTCGGAACCTTTGACAAGTATTCTGCGTCTTTTCTCCCGTGAAGACAAAGGAATTCTGCTGAAATGGAATTTAAAGCCTCAAATCAGCTCAAAAGGAACCAAAACAAAAAAAAAAAAAGAAACCCACCTCACGGCAATGTCCTTGCTAAAAAGTCGTTTGAGAAGACATTTCTCTAGGATTTCCCTTTAACGACTTTCAACGACGACAACGACGAAGGTCGTTAAGAATCACAATCAGCATCTCTGTCGCATCGTCAAGTACCCACTCTCCTGAGCCTCTCTCCTGTCTCTGCCTACCTCTTCCCACCGTTTCTTCCTCTTCATCAATCATATCTACACATCCGTCGTTCTCCGGCCCGCCAGCAGAGATTCATAACAAGGATAAAGCACAGCACCGTCGTCGTTGGCTCCCCCGGGGGGGTTGGGGCGTCAGTCGGGGAAATTGAAGAGAATGTTGGAAATGTGTCCCCTAATTCCTGCTCCTACAGGCGAATCTAATTTCTTAAAATTGCCTCAGAGATAAATAGCTTCAATAAATCGCCCCAATCGGATCTCAAAATCATTTACGGTGCATAAAATTGGATTAGGGCGAATGTTGAGGCAGATCCTGGAGTGGTGTGGGTGGCTGCATGATGCCCGCTAATGATTTCAGAGACACTGGCAAGCGCAATAAAATCCCTTGCACTGGGCCACCTTCCACAACCCACGACCCTCGCCATTTAGTGAATCCTCCTGGCAACGGCAGTGTGGCACTGAAGGAGCTGATGAAAGTTTTTAGATTAACTCACTGGCTTCTTCATCGTCCTGTGCTGCTGAGTTGTTCGATGCCGTTGGTGGTAGTGCCGGAGCCAGGTAGGTGGCAGTGTCGTTCAAGGACACCTTGGGAAGGACGAAGGTGACAGGTTAAATGAGCACAACACATCTGTTCCAGTCGTTACACCGTTTATAGTCAAGTCCTTTGATTGCATTTTACTCCTTTTTCGCTCGCTCGTCCTTGCTCTTCAGCTCTTCAATTAGATTAATTAAATTCTGGACCAACCTCCAGTTCGAAGACACTCCACCGAGAGAGGGAGAGGGGGAGCGAGAAACGAACGTAATTGTACGCGATGATTACACACACTTTACGCTTTGATTTGTCACTTTCCATACGATTCACCCGAGCGGGTTTCAGTGGCATCCTTTCACAGAGATTCACTCGAATCTTCAATCTGATGCGGTTGCTGGGGTGGAAAATTGCCATCCGCTCGTTAAGGACGTGTCTCCTTGGCGTCTCCAGAGATGACTTTCGGGCGGCCTATGTCAACGGGGCATTATACCGACTAAGTCTACCCGAAAAGTCCATCTAAAGTAATTTATGATCCGAAGGACATTTTTTTTTTGTTTCTTTTGCGTTGCGTTGTGTTGCGTTGATATCTCTCCCCTGCTGCGCATGGTGATGAAGGACTAAATCCCTATCCGTCGTACACGCGTCCTGATCACAGAGGCGCGCACTCGTCCCTCTTCCATGGACACTTGTCGTCGGCTTCCCGTTATTTGTGCTTATTTTTATTCCTTTGCAATTATGAAGAGATTTCCTCTTGGGAAGCCTCGGCTTTCCTTCGTCCCCACAACCGCCGTCCGTTTGACGCTGGTGAGGTTTATTCCGATTTTTATTTTTTTTTTGCCGAGATGGCGACGGAAGTGGATTTCTGGAGGGGGGGGGGGGGGGTGTTTTTCTTTTTGTTTTCTGCTCTCTGCTCCTGTTATCCTGAATCCCGCTGTCGCTGGTTGATGTTTTTGTTTCGGCAACTTGGTGGCTCTCGGAATTAATTGCTCAGACGTGAGTGCTGAGAGTAAAGGAAAGAGGCGACAAGGAGCGACAGGACGAAATTAAAAATCACAGTTAATGTAATATAATGAAATTCTCTTTATGCTTAGCGAATGTGTCCCCCGGATGGGTCTAGGATAACTTTTTTTGTTTATTTTTTTCTTTTCATTCTCTCTCTCTCTTTGTGTGTTCGTGTTTGAGGGTCCTGGGAACGTTTCATTGTTATTAAAATCTGCTGTGTCTTCTCGTTGCCGCCGTTTGGGTGATGGGTGTCCTTTTTGGTTGGCAATTTGCTTTTAAATTGTTTTGTTTCGGCTTGGAGCTGTGGGACGTTGGGGAGTTTCGTGACCTTGAGTAGGATTTTGGTTCCTCCATTTCAGAAGCGAAGAAGAATGACAAGGAGAGAAGGATACAACAAATTTACTTTGGGTAATTGTGGAATTAATTGCCTGCTCCGTGCCAAGGGGAATTGGTCGATGAGAATTTATTCTCGAAAGGACTTTCGGTTTTTATTGGCTTCAATCAAAGCCGGGATGACGGTTGATGAGTTTGATTTTTGTCACATTGTCCCTAGTCCTTGCTATTATTTTATGCCCGACAGCGTAAACATTGAAATTGGTATCAGGGGATGGATGAGAGAATGGGGGGGGGCAGTGAGATGAATGAATTTTAAGGACTTCGGAGAAAATGGAGGGATATCTTTCTGATTCAGACAGAAAGGACGCATCGGTCGAAGGGACTTGAGATATGGTCTTAAGTGTGAATAGAGAAGAAGATAAAAGGAACTTAGTCGTAGACGTCCTTTTGTGTTTAACTTGCGAAAACAAGTGGCAATGGAGGAAGAGTTCGAAAGGATCCTTAATGGGAAGCCAAGTAAATCCTTCAAAGCGAAACCGCAGACGGCGACATCTTTGTTTGAGTCTGCATTCATCATTTCTAAAAATACACCACTTCTCCCTTCGCTCGTTTGCTGTCAGCTGATAGCTTTCTTAACGTGAAGTCGAGAGAGGGAGTTGACTGAAAGCATCTTACTGCAGACGCTTGTGCCTGCAATATCAACATTTTAGCAAAATGGGACTACGAACCGATACGGGGCTTAAATGTACCTTCATGCCATTATAGTCTGTATTGGACTGGCGCCCAACATAAGACCTGGAAGGCCTTTGGAGTGGAACGTGACATAATAACTTGAAGATAGGCACTACTTCTGTTTTTGTAACACCTTGGGACTGTCGCTTGATATCCATTTGACTTGGGGCTGGACGGATTTAGCCTTGTACTCGTACTTAAGACTGACATGACGTCCGATATAGGACAGAGGCTCAAAATCTGCAGTGCAGTAACTTCAAATTGGCACCTTGAACGTACGTATCCTTTAGGAGAACACGAGATATATATCTCCTCCCCCTCCCTCAGAAGCAATCAACAAATCAATGACCAAGGAAATGTTAATAGGTGCGTGACTCTCGGCCTTTACCACTCGAAGCAGTGAGTAGGAGCCGACACATGCCAACACTTTGCAGTTCCTGAAGAACTCTTAAAATCAAATTATCATACGAATTGAAATTCATCCTTCAAATGAAGCCCACTTGTTAGGATTCCTTGTTAGATTCCTTTGTTCAAACTGGCGCCCAACGGATAACTCCCTCACAAGAAGATGCCACCCATTGAGTTTACTCACAAGAACACAACTCAGATCTCAGTTCGTTTCCAAGATATATTCTCCCTCTTAAAAAGACCCATCATCTTGGAGAAACATTCAAATTGGCGCCCAACTGTGGCTTTACTCTCAAGAGGAGGGGCGCCCCACTGAAGTATGCTCTTTGAATATTCGGTCGGCAATTCAAATTGAACTCATTTCGGTCGCATTGTTTCGGCTGCACTACATCTATGCAATCAATTAAGTTCCAGACATTTCTTCGTCCTTGCATCCTTTCGTCTTATCCTTTGGCCTTTCAACTGACGTTCGATTTGAATGCAGTCAGTCCTCTGGTGATCCTTTAAATTTCGATTTTCATTGTCATAACTCCACTCATAGCGAGAACAATCCAGCGGCAGATAGCAGTCGGCATTTGATTTATGAATGCAATTAGTTTTGCTTGTTGGCGGGAGGATGGCGTCGGCGGCGGCGGTGCCGCCTAGACGTAGGCAATCTTCCGCCTTGTCTTTATATGCGATAAATTGCCGCCTTCTCTCCGCCAAAAGATCCATTGTCTTGCACTGGCTGAGGAGGAAATTCACTCTGCCCCTCTCACTCTCTCACTCACTCTCTCTCTGCCTAGCATTTAGCGGTGAACGGGAATGTCTAGCATCGTCTCTTTGTCTGCCATCTAGCGGTGTTTCCCCACGATAGGTTTATCTGCACGTCACGCGCTATCTATAGCCCAGTCTGAAAATTTACAAATGTGGGTGAGGGGTGAGGGTTGTGTGCGGGGTGTGGGGGCAGCAGTTGTGAGTGTTTGACGCTGTAATTAAATTTAATTTACGAGCCTTTTTAATGTCTACTCTCGGTTGATGGGTCCCTCGGGAGCTCTAAGGATAACAGTGATGAGGGCCAACTTCACGACAGAGGGCACAAAGATCAACTGAAACGTCCTTTTACTGCAGATTGTATCGTTGTGATTTTTTTCTTTTGCTCTTTCTTTCGAAGCTTTTATGTTCTCTGTTTCCCCCCTCCCCCCTTTCACAACGTGAGCACACAAACATAAAAATAGTTTTACAGACGATGACGACGATTAATGGCTCGTGTGCGCGAATTGCCAGCCAGAGGGGGCAGGAGACGGTGAGAGTCCTTTCCTCGATTGAGTGCGTGAATAATACAAGCCATCACACTTTGTCATCCTTCTCCGTTGCCTTGTTTCGTTTGGCTGAGCTCGTGGGGAGTGCGTCTCAAACTGGCGCCCAACAGTGGATTCAGTGTGGTTGGGGTGATGGTGACGGCGATGGTGACTTTGTGTCGTGGCTTGTTTATGGAGTCTTGACATTTTCAAAAGTGTCCGATTCATTGTTTGCCTTTGCTCGTGTTTCCTTCGCGTCACTTTTCGCTCTGGTTCTTTTTGTGGCTAGACTGTCTGGTGCTCTGGCACTGAAGGGGATGGTCGGGGGACGGGTGAGGTTACATTAAAAAATCATTAAAGGCATTCGCCGGAAATTAGCAAAGTTGTTGAGTGCAAAAAAGTCGCTGGAAAAGTTTGAGGAGATGGACGTTTTTTTTTGTGCAAGGAAAGGCACTTAAAGGACATTTAATTGAATCCTTGTTCATTTACTCGTGAAGCATCTTCTGAGGAGGGTGACAGCTTTGAGGCGAGTCATCTTCAAATGGGTCGTCAGCTGAACGTTGATTATGAGGGTTCAGCCAGCGTTTTATGGGACTTTGCGGGTGTCAATCGTGTTACGCAATCTTCCCAAGTCCCCACATTCTTCTTCTGCTGTCTGACGGTTGTCGTCGTTCGCCGTGACACACATCATACGATCCGTCGTGGATGGGCATGAGGGCGGAGGCGATGTCCGTGGTGAAACGCAAACACCTTAGGAATGAATTTAAATTGAATTCTTTGCAAGAATTTCCATAAGTTGTGGTGACTGGGCCCGCTGTCACACATCATCGTCTTCGTCATCGCCGCCGGCTTCCTCATCGGTGGTCGGTCGTTTGGCATGCGACACTGACACATGGGCATGGGCAAAAATGATTTAAATGGAATAATGCCGCCCGCCTCCTCCCGCAACGTTGACATATTTGATCACAAGAGGGGAGTGGACTGTCACTTGACAGGCAGACAGTTGAGTGCACTGATTATGATGGGGACGATGCATACATTGTGGGCTGTGGTGCCTGATGGCTGGTGGCTGGTGGCCGGCCCGCTTGTTGTTGACGCATCATAGCGCGCGTAATGAGACAAACGCATGTCACAGAGAAGTGTCACAGCATGGAGATTGAAAAATGACGCCAAAACGAGGAGCCAGCGAGAATGTGGACCGACAAATGGCGAACTACATGGATTTTCCTTTGATCTGTGGAATGTTGACACACAAACCGCACTCTGCAGCCACACAAATTTGACACAGCAGCTGCAGCACTTGTAGAGACGCCCACGCACAAGCCACGCTGCAGCCGTTATGAGTTCAAAGCAAAATCTCTCTATTTCTTAGGTGACGATGAGACCGATCCCTGATGTCCGTCATGTAAGTCCTTTCACCTTGTAGCACGCTCAAATTGTTCTCCTTCCATCAGCGCTCCTTGATTTTCCAAAAATCAATACCAATTCGAATGAATGTGAAAGGATGAAGGAAATCCCGGACAGTTATTGGAAATAATAATAAATTCGACATAAATAGGAAAATCGAAGAGGACACCCTCATCCGCACACAGCCACATCGCTCGGTCTGCCACACTACACATCTGCGAAGGCAGTGTGGCGGCAACGTTGTGCAGTATCCTGCTGCTTTGGGCGATCGGCAAAAGGACGAAACTGACTGTCAGACGGGACGGGACCGGGGACGGATAATAATATTTTTGAAGACGTGAAAAAACCTCGAAGAAATCCTCTTCTGTAATTTCATCGTGATTTTCAATTTTATCAAAGGCAAGCGGCGGTGGGGGTGGAGATTGTTGGAAAGTTTTGGTGCCTGGCATGAGCCACATGGGACTCAAATAAAGACGTTACGATTCGCCTTTACTGCCACACGCACGCACGTCTACTTTCAGCCGGGGGGGCATCATCCGCTCTAAATGAACGGAAACAAATCGGAAGCGAATGTGTACACCACACACGGGCAGCAAAAAAGTAGAAGTGTGGAGAAAACGGAAGCAGGAGTTTAAAACACAAATAATAATAAATGATACCAAGGAGACGAAGGATATCCTTCGCCAAGCAAATAAAATGTATTCACATACTAATCAGCAGGCCATATCCTTTCTTGTGTCGCCCCTGACATGGGTTTGCGGCTGAATGGGAAATAATGATGCGACGACGACGAGGACACACACTCCCACACACACGCACACATCCTGCTCACTTTGATTTTGGAATCACACAGATCGCTTCAGCTCTTCAGCTCCCGCAACAAATCCCAATGAAATCCGGCGTGTCAGTTGTTGACAGAGTATCACATAAATTATCGACAAATTTCGCCCTCTGATGGTAGCGCTTTCGCATTGCTTTGCCATTGGCTTGACTCTGGGCTGGAATTGAATCAGAGGCTTTTTTTTGCCGTTTGTTGTGCTTTTTATTTGCTTCCTCTTCGATATCCATGATTGTTTGCGTTATGATGTGTGTGGGTGGGGGTGTGGGCTTGGGGTTGGGGATGTGAATGTGGGAGGCTGAATATGATATGACATGAGGGGTGGCGTATTTTGAAATAAATTGGCAGAAACAATTTAAAAGATTGAAGTCTTAAATGGCGTAATCTTTGCCTTGGATTCGTGACACGTGTTTGGTTTTATGTTGGTGGGGTGCCGCAGGGTTGACTACCACGAGGGGGCGATGCTCTTGAGAAGTTTTCGTTTTTTTTTTTGGATTTGTTGATTCTGTGAAATTGGTGGTCATTTTGGGCAAGCTGGGACGAAGAGATTCAAAGGGATGAGTGAATTAGAAGAAATTCATTGGAATTTGAATTTTATTGCATCCGAAATTAAGTTCGGCCAGACTTTCACCCTTGTGGGTAGATGGACATTTCTTGGCCTCATGTAGACCCACTAAAGTGCTTGAGAGGGAGCAGAATTCAGTTTTTCTTGGTCCCTGTGATGAGGCACACAAGCCTACACTGTCAAGAAAGGGCTTTGCTCAAGATTTCCCTAAGATCATGGAATCGGAAGAATCAACGGCACTACTGTCTATTTCCGTATGCATTTGATTTGGAAGAATCAACTGCACAACCTTCTACTTCCGCATGCATTTGTCGCACACTTAAAAGAACGTCTGATTGATCGCACAATGTTTGAAGGTGTGTTTCAAAACATCGAAAAATGTATACCATTCCTCAAATATCGTTCAGAAGGTGTTAAAATACGGTTACTGCTGCTGCTGCTGAAACCATTTGTGAAGTATACGGAGATGATCCTGGAAGAGATCCTGGCAGAGCAAGGATTTTTTTTAATGCTAAAGCACCCCTAAGTGACCGAAATTAAGTCACAACACGAGCCGAAGGTATAGAGGAAGATATGGAAGGGAGGTTCCGATGCACATAGGTTTTAATTGCCTGTGGATTGTAATGAGGGGAAGAAGTTGAGCTGGGAAGAGCATTCCACATTCGTGTGATGCGGCTGAAGGAGTCTCTGAACTTAAGGGTGAACGGGTGGACATTCCTAGCGAGTAGTCGCGAACGCATCGTTTTCGATCGAAGGATGTACCTCGCTTTGGTCGACTTTGGATCACTAATCTTTTCTCAACATCCTGTGACGCTATCTTCTCTTTTTAAGATTGATGCTAAAGTTCGGTGGGGTACTTTGACCTCATACTTATACTCTAGACACTTGCCTCCACTATCACACAAGTCGTTTTCCCATTTAGTGCGTCCTCTTAGACGACGACGGTCTCTGTTGCTTTGTCCCAATGGCTCGGATTGGACAACTTCTCGGGCTGGAGCAGTGTTGTGCTTCCGCTCTACACAGGGTAGACGTCCTAAATGTTGTATCTGTAGACCTCAATCAATATATTGTCGTTGTACGGCCTAAAGAGCCTTCAGTTGCCATCAATGCAAACAGGAGGAAAAATCATCCATAGAGGACCAAAGGAACCAAGGGCACCCTCATTCGCTTTTAACAACTTTTATGTTTCTGCGTAATAGAGCAAGACAGGTTTGTTCAGGGTCATGTACAATGTCAACATGGTCCTTCAAGAGGAGACCCAGTTTTTATCCGCTTAACCTGGGTAGACAAGACCTTGACCCTCCCTTGAGACGCTTCGTTCAAGATGTCGATGTTGTTCGATGTGCCAGCCCCTGTTTTTGGAGGTTGGGAAACACTGCACTGGAGCGCTCAGACTCGAAAACTGGTCAATTGTGCAATCAGGCAGCAACCTGAATTAAGTGTTATTCTGCGATGATGAGCCTCAGCTCCAACCACATCAGAGCCAAACAGCCGAAGGTGGTGGAAGCACTTTGCAGCGTATTCACCTTCTCTACATGTGCCGCATAGGGAGGGTATCATCTCTAAGCCCAAGCACACTTAAGTGCAGTGGTGACGGTGAAGAACAGCAACCTTCCTAAATTAATGAAAAATCAAGACAATCGGTGAAGTGTCCCGTTCGCACGGCAGCAAATTGTGTGCAGTCTTTCCTATCCAAAAATAGCAGAAAAGCCGTGGATTTCGTGGTGAGGTTTGGTAGCATGCACTGGGTCAACCTGCTCCTTGGAGAGTCATGCCATCTCTGGTTGTGCTGGCGACAGACTCAACAGTTGATCATAACCCTTAGCGCGGACAGTCACAAGGTACGTTCGGGCCCTATGAATGCCTCTTTGGTCCTTGCCTACCAAGTTTATCGGCGGTCTCTCATTTTGTGGTGTCCTGGGTCCAAGACAAGTATTAGCGAATTGTTGGCGACTAAATTAAGGGAAGACTTGCATTCCTGTACTGTCTTAAAAGTGGTTAGAGGTTAAGCACAGCTTGGCTGCAAATACTTGGCCTCTTCCACCTATTCTGCGATATCGTGCGAAGTCCCCAACTGTTCCCCAAAGAGGTGTGACGTCGAATGTTGTCGTTTTTCAGGAAGGCCCCAGCCCCAGATCCCTCTATCGTCTATACGAGTACATTCCCTTCCTGGTTCAGTTTCTGGCTAGAGCCACTCATGGAGACAGGGAATGTCGACTTTGTATGAACGAAGCAACTGGTTTTTTTGGTGTACTCGCATCAGATGGCATGCCCATGAGACTAGTGTCATAGGAGATGAAGTGCGCTTGGTGATGGAAGCTTCAGTGCAAGTTGAACAAAAACCCACATCTTTTTGGTCGGGAGATGGACTTGATGGATGTCAGGGGAAGGAAGAGCAGAGTAAGGCATGACAGCATGTACTTCGTCTTGCCCTCGATTACTATCATTCTAATGCCAACAAACGTGTTACAGACGGCTGACGATGTGAATCTCTTTGACAGGTCCTAATCTTTCCCCAGAAGCACAAGAAGCGTTGCTTTCTCGGCATTCAAAGGCAATTGTCTTGATTTTTCATTAACTTAAGAGGATTTCTGTTCTTGACAACTTGCAAGACTTTAGGTTGCACAGAGGACGAGCCTTAATAATGAACACCACCGATGGACACTGAACGTATTGCATTAGTTGGCAACTATTTTTTCACTCCTCGAAGACTTAAAAAAGATCCCAGTGCTCTTGAGTTACCATTTTCCACAACATCGTGAAGTTGATCAGTGGAATGGTCAGAGAATGATGCCAGATCTGACCTTGTCCGCTGCAGACAGATGCTGCTTCTTAGAATGTTTATTCGTCGTGGGGTACAGCAGAAGTGGATAAGTTGGCCTCCACTTTTTAAAGCCCTGAAAAGTTGCTGGGTACTGCAAGACTTACTAAATTGGACGCTGCCTTGCAGAATTTTGATCTGCTGTGGGGTACTGAAGGGTGGCTTAGTTGTATGACACGTTCCGGGGTAGACTTCGGCCTCTGTCAGTAAGCCTCTCCGACTAGCAGGCATTATGCGTTTCTGGTTTCGTACACCCTATTGATTGAGGCACCTTTCCACTTGGGCTGGGCATACCATCGGAGGCGGAGACATTTGGGGGTTGGACATGAAAGCCCTATTCGCTCTAGCCATCGTGAGAAGTTGCTTTCTAGAAGTGTGATACGTCCCAAACTACTGTGTTCGACGCGGTATTGTCATGAATTTCGAAACATTGTGGGGTGCCGCTGAGATCTTTTTTTCAGAATTTGGTTGCATAGGAGGAATACCAAACTTTTCTGAATTTTCTACTAATCGGAGGCAATCAATTTCCTCCTGAAATACCCCAGGAACCAGCAGTCACCTTAAAATTTTGAAGGTCGGAAATGGTTGATTTTTTCAAAATTGAACACTTTTCGAAGTTTTATGAAGTTGATTATAATCAAGAGCTTGCGGCAGTTCGCGTAAGGCTCACTGCTGTTCTTTAGAATGTTGTTTCCTTCAAAGGAAAGTCAGCAGGGATATCGAAGGATACCTTCCAATATCCGCTTCTATTCAAAATCTTCCCATTTATGTGATTTTCTTCAGTCTTGACTTTATTCCATGTTCCGCAGCTCATTAGAATTCCCTGATCCTTCAAGTGCTGACTAACAAAGCACGCCCCCCCCCCCTCTTCCTTCCCTAAATGAGATCTTTCATTCGTTACCTAATTATAACAAATATTTTTTAAGTAGCCACTATCCATTTTAATTGGATGCGCTCGTTTCCTTTGCAGATTCGTTCTCTATCTCAACGCGCCAGGACCTCTGCATATAACCTTCTCGCAGAACGTCAGTCGGAGTATATACTTCAATCAAACCAGTGAGTACCCAGACATTCATGGCAAAGAAAATTGCATAAAAAAGCCACTTCCCCCCCTCCATTCCAGGCAATTTATCACGAAACTTAAAGTCGGATCTGCGAGAAATCCTTTTGCCGTGTGCGTTGAGTGGCCAATACGACCTCTTCGTGCGGGCGAGGCAACGCGGCTCCATCAAAGTGGAGGCGCACGCTGAGCACCCGAAATCCAATTGGAATCTACTGAATCAGACGAAGCAGATTAACATACGCAGTCAGAATCGGATAGGCAAGCGACAGATGATAATTAAGTGGACGAGGAGGTAAGTTTGGAGGTGGCGTCAGGGTTGCTTGGGTACACATCCACTTGTTTGACTCTATAGCAAATCCGATGTCCATGCGGTGAACTTTTGTCTGGTGATAAATGCGAAGCAGCCGCAGACAGATTTCTGTTCGGCCGTAAATGACTTTGTGGTGGGGTCCATGCAGAAGGGGAACTGCCTCACCGGCTCGTGGACGAATTACATTTGGAAGCCGGAGCGCGTGAAGGAAATCGGTGAGTAATGGCTAATTGGCGAAGGCTCAATGGAGTGGAAGAGGCTGATTAACTTCCCCCCCCCCCGCAGATCCAATGATAACGAATGTCATCTGCACGGGTTCCCGGACACAGCAGGTGCTGCGGCAGTTGACACCGAATACCACCTACTTCGTGGATATCTTTGGAGTCCACACGCGGCGCGACAACCTGACCTTCCACATCGTCACCAAGCAGATCAAGTTCGAACGCACCCACCCTAAGAGCCTCCGTGAGAACGCGCTTACGGTGGAGAAAATCTCAGGACTGTCCACCGTATCGATCGTCAGCTTTAAGGTGAGCTTAAATCAGGGCCGCTGAGAGATTTCTTAACGCTTCGGTTTTGCAGATGCCCACAGAATCAATCAGGTCGGCGTCACCTCAATTGCGTTACCTCATCCTACCGTGCGGCGGCAGTGAGGTCAATGCGAAAGTACTGAAGCAGGGCAAAGTTGTGGCCCAGGGACACGGCATATACAAGCCCACATACATCAACGTAAACAATGCCCAGCCAGGCGGCAGGTACATCATTCGAATTAACGCCAGCAACGACGACGAGGTCCTGCGAGCGAACAAGGTTGGGGTAAGTATCGATTCTCTTTCCAACTCTCTTGTTGGGAAACGCTGAAATTTTATCGATGCTTCCTCCCCACATCAACCCCCCCGCCCCACCCCTGTACAGCTTGCAGTCACAACAGGACGGACATTCGCGAACCTCCCTGAGTTGCCAGAAAACATTACCGTGTTCGAAATACGCTCCAGAAAGACCTGCAAGTCCGCAACAATAGCATGGTATGCGTCACCGGAAACCAGGCCAATTAGGTAAGTCAAATTGAATCGGGGTCACACCATGTCACAGGCTACAGAGCAATCAACGCCACGACTTGGTGATAGCGCCTGCAGCTCGTTTCAAACAACTCCCCACGTCCTCTTTCTTTGCGCAGATACTGCATCCGTGTGTACAATACGAATCGCAGCTCCGTGGATTCGACTAATTATTGCATGGATTTCCGCAAGAGCATCAAGGATAATCGGCAGTTCTATGAGATGGGTTGCCTGGACCGAAGCAAGCCGTAAGTATGCACCCACCTAACAAAAAAAAAAAAAAACAGAGGAAAAACAATGGCAGGGCGTGCGGTTCACATGTTGGTTCAGTTGCAAGCCGCACAGGCCATCAGCAGCCCTCTTGTTTAAACCACGGGGCTTTAGGTTCGTTTAACCTAATTAGCTGTAGTCGAGTTCGACAGAGGTGGCTTGGCGCTCAGCGGGACGTGAATCCGGACCAAAGCCGGGGATAGAGTGGGAGAGTGTGAGAGAGAGAGCCGTGCGTACCCTGCAAATGCATTGGAGCGCGTTCAGCAACATAATTCACAAAGGACCTCGCGTAGTTACGTTAGTAAATTGAGCGCTTTTGTAAATTTTCGCAAATTCACACAACCCTCTGGTGGTGGGGAAGGTCGATGGTTTGGGCTGCGGTTGGTTGTATGAAGTACCGCTCCAGCCACACATGGGTCAGGGTGAGGACAAAATTCTCGATGCACAATGAATCTGTACAATTGTGAGGGAGAGAGAGGAGAGGGAGTGGGGAGAGAAACCATATATGTGGGATTCTGTGAATGATTCGAGTTGAGTCCTTTTTTTTCTAGTTGGCTTGCTAGCTAACGAGAAAAGTTTATACTGTGTATAAAGCGAGGGGTGGCGCGGCGGCGCAACGGGGTGGTACCAAACCCCCCCCCCTCCTTTCTTCTCCTGACTGGCTGACTTTGGGTCAAAGTGAGTGTTAACTGCCATTAGCCAACTGTGAGAGCTACTTGGGTGGGAAATTAAAAGAATTCAGTGAAAGTTTAAGTGGCAGACGCGCAGCGGTGGCGGCGGCGTCGTCAACGCTTTGAGCGCTTACATTGAATTTTGCGTGTTTACGTCGAGTTTTCATGTGCTACGATGTGTTGTCCTTGATGAGGGGACGGAGAACTTTAAATGGGCTTGTCATGACCTGGCCATGGTGGCAATGTTGGCACAGATCGGTGCATTAACATTTCAACCGTGTTAGGTGGGAATGGGTGGAATGCGAAGTTGAATTGAGGAATTTGGCTTAAAATTTAAAATTAATTAATATTTAATTTTTTAAATTTAAAATAAAATTTTTAAAATTAAAAATTAAATTTTTAAATTAAAAATTAAATTTTTTAAATCGAAAATATTTCAGTTTTGCAATTTTTTAGTTAAATTAAATTCGAACTGAATTTTTTAAAATTTAAGTAAAATGTTTAAAACATAAATTAAATTTAAAATCAGATTTTTAAAGTTAAGAATTTAATTTTCAGAATTAAAAATGATGTGCTCATAATGTAAAAATAAATTTGTAACATTAAATCTTTTTATCTTGAATTTAAAATTGAAAATATTTTTTTTTAATTTATTTTTTTTTTAAATTTATTTCAAAATTTTAAAAGTACAAAAAAAAACAAAAATCATATTTGACTAAACTAGCATTTAATTTTTTTTATTTAAATTTTTTTTATAAAAAATTTTAATTTCAACAAAAATATTTTAATTTCTATTTCAAGCTCAAAAACTTTATATTTTCTTCCCACAGGCCGAAACAGATTGAAACTTATGACATTTTCAACTTAACCCCCGGCAGTAGATACCTACTCTACGTCACCGTGCGACTGCTGGACGGTAGACCTCTGCCTTATCAAAGTCTACCCATCCGAATAAGTCATCAGTGCCACAATGAGCTCTATGATTCCCGAGAGTCAACAGCGTATTATTGAAAACAGAAACCCATACATAGAGTGATCCGAGTACATAAATAAAAGCCAAATGAGACCAGCGTCTTACCGCCACAATGCCACCAGAAATTGTAATTTAACGAGCCATTTATATAGACATACCTTAACACATAAATTAGAGTTACTTACACAAACATAAATAAGCAAAGCATACGAAAAGAATATATATTCCAAATATCCGTGAGATACTACTCCAAATCCTATATTGATACACAGCAAGATGGAAGCGAATGCACCGCTATCGAGCGAGGCGACGAACTCGATGCGTAGCGCGACGAAAAAGACTTGAATACAAAATAAAATACATTTAAAGAAGAAATGAAACTAAAGCTTATCTTTCTGTAATTAGTTCTGTTAAGTGTAGTGTAGTCCTTAAATTTAAATTATTTTTAATATATTGAATTCTTGCCATTCTATAGTTTCTCATCCTCTCAATAGTTTATGCATAGGTTCCGTTGAATAAAATATAAGTGCTAGCTTTAATGATGTCTGTGTGTGGAAGTCATGTCCAGTTGCGTGTTAGAATTGTTTTTATTTTTATTTTTTTTTTTTGTATTCTTATAAAGGTATTTTTTATTTTTTTATATATAAGTTGCAAGGAACCTCCCTTTCAGGCAAATATATTATTTCTCATATGTATAGTTAAACGGTAGATTATTACAATTATGTATGACAATAAATTTAAAAAAAAATCACGTTTAATTAAAATGATAAATAAAATGAAATTAAAAAAAAATTTAATGAAAAAAAATGTTTTTTTGGACTAAACTGTTTTTTGTCATAGACGGACATGTTTTTGGACACAGTATCCCCCAGATTCAAAGATCCATCAGCTGACACTGGAGCTTTGATCACTTCACCACACCACATCTCCCATAACACTAGTCTCATTAACATGCCATCTGAAGCGAGAACACCAACAATCCAGTTGCGTCGTTCATATAAAGTCGAAATTCCCTGTCTCCATGAGTGGCTCTAACCAGAAACTGAGTCAGGAAGGGAATGTACTCGGATTTTCACGGACGACTCCAAGACGATGGAAGGATCTGGGGCTGAGGCCTTCGTGAAAAACTACAACATTCAACTTCGCACCTCTTTGGGGAACAGTTGGGGCCTTCGTACAACATTCGACTTGGCACGATATCGCAGAATAGGTGGAAGAGGCCAAGTTTTTGCAGCCAAGCTGTGCTTAACCTCTAACCACTTTTAAGACAGTACAGGAATGCAGGTATTCCCTTAATTCAGTCGCCAACTAAATTCGCTAAGACTTGCCTATTGCCCAGGACACCACGGGATGGGAAACGAGATTGCCGATAAAGGATCAAAAGAGGCATTCATAGGGCCCGAACGCACCTTGGGAATGTCCACGTTTTAGGGCTACCATCGACTGTTCAGTCTGTCGCCAGCACAACCAGAGATGGCATGACTCTCCAGGATGCAGGCTGACCCAGTGCATGCTACCAAACCTTAGGAAGAAATCCGCGGTTTTTCTGTTGAACACGACACTTCACCTTCGATAAGCATTTAAGTGTCCTTGTGTCCCCCTATGCGACGCCTGTAGAGAAGGTGCAGACACTGAAGTACCTTGAAGGCCTCGATACTATGAAAAACAGAACAAAAGGGGTCATCACCTTAGACAACAAAAATATTAAATTTGGCTCAAAAATTGTGTCAAAAAGCAAAATCTCTGTATATAGAGAGACCACAATGCCAAAGTGTTTTCGGTTAAACACCAATGCCTCCTCAAAAATTCTAAGTCCTTGGAGTGGCTTATGTGACAACATACCAGCGCCGCCAAGCCACTATGTATCTATCTCGAAATGAGGTACAAAGTTGTTGTTGTCGGATTGGAGCTATAGTCTGGAGTGGATCTAGGCTTCGTAGCTTCTTTTTTCAGCTGCCTTCAATTCTATAAAACAGCAGTCAAGGTATTTCCTCTTCTTCTTCTTCTTCTTCTGCTACTGGCGTTACAGTCCGGGGTGGACCAACATGCGGTCCAGCCATCACGATATTTTGCCAGTTGCGCACTCCAAGTTGGTTGAGGTCCTTTTCCACTTGCGTGCGCCACCTTCACCTAGGCCGTCCTTTGTTGCGTTGTCCCAATGGCTCAGATTCGAAGACTTTTCGGGCTGGAGCAGTGGTATCTATACGCTCTACATGGCCTAGTCATCTTAAGCGTTGTATCCAAAGACGCTTGACCAGGGGCATGTCGCTGTACAGCCCATAGAGTTCGTCGTTAAATCTTCTTCCTTCAGATTCGCACCCAAAACTAAGGGCTTTCTCATCCGCTTTAAGTAACGTTCAGGTTTCTTCACTTGTGTTTGCCATCTGAGACAAGGCCTACAAATAGCACCCAAGGCCATCAAGAGAAAGTCCTGCACAAACTCAAAACATTGCTTCTCCAGCTATGAAGAGTGCTCCCCATGGTACCACAGTTTGTGAACTTGAAGAGGGGGCCTGCACACACCAGCAAGTAAAAGGAACTGCCGTCAGGATGAGTGCCATTTGGCAAGTCTCCCCTTGGGTACACCACGATATCCTGACAAAATGGTAAACTCTCGCCACAGTTTGGAGAATCCACATTAGTAAGAGGGACTCATAAGCCCGAAGGTTTCAGTTGCTCTGGCCACCATCACGACTTTCATACTAAAACTTGGACAAGTTTGACGCTACTTTTGGTGTTCTTGTCTTGGCTTCTCTTCATACTCTACGAAGCCAGATTTCGTAGTCTTTGGAAGCCACCGAACCGAGGCTAACCTTAGGACACGACACAGACTGTTGATACAGCAATCTCAAACCATCTTCAACTCATTTACCGTCTCAAGCTGTTAGTGAAGCTGGCTATTAAGAGGTGCGCTTAAAATTGCAAACCCTTGAGAGAGCAGTGCTGTGATGCCGCTTCCGACGATTTCATCCCTTCCGTAGTTGGGAGCAAAGCGGCACTAACTACTTCAAACTCAATCGAAGATGCAGCGACGTTCAGACAGGGCCTACTTAGACACCATCTAATTCCAAGTCAAGGACAAACTGCTCAAAATAAAGCAAAACAAACCTCCAGCTCATTACTGACCTTCCACTCGTCACCAACACTTGACAATGCCATCACAAACAAACGTCACAAAGTCTCGTCACAGTTTGGAGAAGGCAAGAAAAGGCCACCACAGGTAGCCCACATGGAAGGATTTGCTTTGTAATCAGTTCGACCTCGGAGTGTAGGGACGCATAAAGAAGAATGCCAGCCTCGGCCACATCGATCATCACAGACAGAACTTTTTCCTGCACTCATCATGTAGCACGTATCTTGCATCGACTCAAAACCAAATCAATCGCATTCCTCATTTATTTCCATGCATCCCCTACAGGTATAGGCAGCTCTGTCCCCTGTTCATGTTCCCAAAAACCTCCCTTTTCCCCATCAAACCACCATTACAACCCCGCCTTTCATAAAAAAAAACAACCGCCACCCACCTCTCACTCCGTTTACGCACTCGACACCGCACGCACGTTTTGAAGTTCCAATTTGCACACACTCTCGTTTAAACTTTCACGCACTTATTTAGTCAGACTCGCTGAGATAGCGGCCATCAATCATAATGTACGGCGGGAATAATGCGAATTATCCGGCAGACAACGCGATCCTTAACTCGACAACCCTCGCTTGTAACTGCTGCTGGCTGGCTGTTGCCTGTTGGCGTCTGTAAATTGTTGCACACGATGAGGCGGTCGGTCGGGCGGTCGGTCGGGCGGTCGGTCGGTCGGTCGTGTCATCATCAGTGGCGGTGACAAACCACCTTCTGGATGGATTCAACTTAATTACCGCAACAAGGGGGGGGGAGGGGGTGGTAATACATACACCCTTGCCCATCATTATATCCGTTTTAAATGCTAATTCACCACCCCCCTCCCCCCACACACACCCCATTGAATGCAAAATGAATTACGTCGCGTCGCTAAACGAGTAATGTGAGCAGTCAGGTGGTGGGAATGTAAGGCAAAGCCGCCTCACTTGGAACGCGTGCCAAATGCTGATTATTCAAAAATTGATGCAACAACAACACCAACAACAACGAGACAATCGAAAAAAGATGGGATATTAAGGATATTTAGCCTGTCATCGTTAGCCGAATGCCAAATGAGACGGCAAATTGCGAAAATTTCATTTCTGTTGCGGTTGACACACGAATTGGCGGGCGGGCGGCAGTCTCGTGTGTGTGTGTGGCTGTGTGTCAAGTCTAATGCAGGATACCCCCCAGCACACTCACCCGCACGCATATATTCCATTTGATTGGCAAATACCGGAGGAAACACGTTCCATGCACCCACGGCACGATGGCGGCGAACGAAACAATATTTGCTCACCCATGCGGCTCAGCCTCGAACTGTGCTGACTGTGATGATGCTCCGATTGGGGGGCCAAACACTGTGTGTGTGTGGGGGGGGGTGTGCGTGGGATTATTGTATTAATTTCCAATCAATCACACAATCGGCGGAATTCAATTAATTTCTGAGCTTAGAATTTTCTGCTGGCCGTTTGAGCGGCTGTTCGCTGCATCGTATGCATTAAATATGAACCCGATGCTGCTGGTAGGCCCGGCAGGACTCGGCAACTAATGAAATATCCTTTTATGAAATCAATTAAAAAGGTTTTGTGCGTGTGCTGAAAGGGTAGCGGGCGGCAGCCGTGTGGAGGTGGTAATTATTGATGTCAAAGTGAAATTGAAAAAAGGGCTAAGCGCACCAAGCGGGCTAACCTGCGTCCAGTGCAGAGGACGGATTAGGAAAATGCAATTTATTTTGGATTACAATTTCGTGTCCAACAAAAGAGTCGAGATTATGAGAGCTTAAGGCAAAGCTATGATGGGGGCGGTTGGGGGGGAGGGGGGGCGGCCGTGTGGGTGTGGCTATGAAAGGGGTTAGTTGGACTGTTTGGATGAGTGTAATCCTCGATGGGAGAGAGGCTTAGTGATGCAATGATGGGATCAAGAATCAATTTATTTTAATGGACTCGATACAATCGGGGTGAACGTAAACCTTGAGCAGAGTGGCGCTTAAGCTTGGACGGACAATTTGAAATGCCTCTCCAGCTGGCAGGGTTTCGAAATGGATAGTGGAGCTTTGAAGTAGACACTTCTGTGGAATCTCTAAGTCTCCCCAATTGGCACGTTTGTGAGTTTGGCGTCTCTGTGGTTGTTCTTCTTCTTGTGGCGCTACAGTCCGGGCTTTTCTGTCTCTGTGACCTGTCTCTGTGGTTAAAGTTTCCTCAAAAATGATTTTCCAGGCAATGTGACGAGTCAGTTAGTAAGTACTTGAGTCAGGTGCCATGGGGGCGAACACGGTTTTCCATCGCTGCAACTTGCAAGATGGAAGTTGGAAGAGATGGAAGTGGGTCTCAGTTTAAATGATTCTTCAGCTACCAGGACCTTGATCAAGGCGATTGTGAGATGGAAGTGGGCCTCAGTTCACACGCTTCTTCAGCTCCCAGGACCGTGAGCAAGGTGCCTCTGAGATGGAAGTGGGTCTCAGCTCCCAGGACCGTGATCAAGGCGCCTCTTAGATGGAAGTGGGTCTCAGTTCACACGCTTGTTTAGCTCCCAGGACCGTGACCAAGGCGCCTCCGAGATTGAAGTGGGCCTCAGTTCACACGCTTCTTCAGCTCCCAGGACCGTGACCAAGCCGCCTCTGAGATGGAAGTGGGTCTCAGTTCACACGCTTCTTTAGCTCCCAGGACCGTGACCAAGGCACCTCTGAGATGGAAGTGGGCCTCAGTTCAAATGGTTCTTCAGCTCCCAGGACCGTGACCAAGGCGCCTCTGAGATGGAAATGGGCCTCAGTTCACACCCTTCTTTAGCTCCAAGGACCGTGACCAAGCCGCCTCTGAGATGGAAGTGGGTCTCAGTTCACACCCTTCTTTAGCTCCCAGGACCGTGACCAAGCCGCCTCTGAGATGGAAGTGGGTCACAGTTCAAATGCGTCTTCAGCTCGCAGGACCTTGCACAAGGCGACTCTGAGATGGAAGTGGGCCTCAGTTCACACGCTTCTTCAGCTCCCAGGACCGTGAGCAAGGTGCCTCTGAGATGGAAGTGGGTCTCAGCTCCCAGGACCGTGATCAAGGCGCCTCTTAGATGGAAGTGGGTCTCAGTTCACACGCTTGTTTAGCTCCCAGGACCGTGACCAAGGCGCCTCCGAGATTGAAGTGGGCCTCAGTTCACACGCTTCTTCAGCTCCCAGGACCGTGACCAAGGCGCCTCTGAGATTGAAGTGGGCCTCAGTTCAAACGCTTCTTCAGCTCCCAGGACCGTGAGCAAGGTGCCTCTGAGATGGAAGTGGGTCTCAGCTCCCAGGACCGTGATCAAGGCGCCTCTTAGATGGAAGTGGGTCTCAGTTCACACGCTTGTTTAGCTCCCAGGACCGTGACCAAGGCGCCTCCGAGATTGAAGTGGGCCTCAGTTCACACGCTTCTTCAGCTCCCAGGACCGTGACCAAGGCGCCTCTGAGATTGAAGTGGGCCTCAGTTCAAACGCTTCTTCAGCTCCCAGGACCGTGAGCAAGGTGCCTCTGAGATGGAAGTGGGCCTCAGTTCAAACGCTTCTTCAGCTCCCAGGACCGTGACCAAGGCGCCTCTGAGATTGAAGTGGGCCTCAGTTCAAACGCTTCTTCAGCTCCCAGGACCGTGACCAAGGCGCCTCTGAGATTGAAGTGGGCCTCAGTTCAAACGCTTCTTCAGCTCCCAGGACCGTGACCAAGGCGCCTCTGAGATTGAAGTGGGCCTCAGTTCAAACGCTTCTTCAGCTCCCAGGACCGTGAGCAAGGTGCCTCTGAGATGGAAGTGGGTCTCAGCTCCCAGGACCGTGATCAAGGCGCCTCTTAGATGGAAGTGGGTCTCAGTTCACACGCTTGTTTAGCTCCCAGGACCGTGACCAAGGCGCCTCCGAGATTGAAGTGGGCCTCAGTTCACACGCTTCTTCAGCTCCCAGGACCGTGACCAAGCCGCCTCTGAGATGGAAGTGGGTCTCAGTTCACACGCTTCTTTAGCTCCCAGGACCGTGACCAAGGCACCTCTGAGATGGAAGTGGGCCTCAGTTCAAATGGTTCTTCAGCTCCCAGGACCGTGACCAAGGCGCCTCTGAGATGGAAGTGGGTCTGAGTTCAAACGCTTCTGCAGCTCCCAGGACCGTGACCAAGGCGCCCCTGAGATGGAAGTGGGCCTCAGTTCAAATGGTTCTTCAGCTCCCAGGACCGTGACCAAGGCGCCTCTGAGATGGAAGTGCGTCTCGGTTCACACGCTTCTGCAGCTCGCAGGGTCCCGAGCAAAATGCGTCTGTGATGGAAGTGGTTCTCAGTTCACACGCTTTTGCAGCTCACAGGGTTCGGAGCCAGATGCGTCTGGAATGGAAGCGGGTTTAAGCTTCTGCAGCTCCTAGGATCTTGAGCAAGCTGATAGCTAAGCTGGCTATTAAGAGGTGCGCTTAAAATTGCAAACCCTTGAGCGAGCAGTGCTGTGATGCCGCTTCTGTAGATTTCATCCCTTCCCTAGTCGGGAGCAAAGCGACACTAACTACTTCAAAGTCAATCGAAGATGCAGCGACGTTCAGACAGGACCTACCTTGACACCTTCTAACTCGAAATCAAGGACAATCTGCTCGAAACAAAAGCCAAACAAACTTCCAGCTCATTACTGACCTTCCACTCGGCACCAACACTTGACAAGGCCATCACAAACATTCCAAAATTTACACCCCTCGCTTGTAAATCCTGTAGTCATAAATGCGTACAAACTCGGTGATATCGATTTACAAGCGTAATCGATACAATCAACACCTAAGCCTATGCAATGGCTCCCCTCGGCTTATCGTGTCACACATGTCGGCAATGCAGTGCAATACAAGGCAGCACGTACACACACACACACAGTACATCCTAATCGAAGTTTAATGAATAACCATGCACGGTCACAGGGTAAACAAGAGCTGACGCCGGTGGCTACGTCGTCGACATATTAATTACGCTCCCCAGCGTGCGATAAGACGAGATAACGAGCCACAGCCACTGCCACAACCGGACCCCATGCTGCAGTCGATAGTCGGTCGTGTATACATTTAGGCGAACGTCTCGTCGTCTTGAGCAATGGCCATCGTCGGCGTAGTCGAGTTGGATAATTTACGTGTGACCACCAGCATTGATGAGGACGCGCTGGAGGACAGCCTCAGTGTGCTGGAAACGGATCTGACGACCCTCACGGTCGGGCAGAGAGTAATTCTTGGGATCGTCGTGACTGTCCTCTGTGTGTGTTCGATCTTGGGGAACGTAGGGACACTGTGGGTGAATAAGAGACGCCAACTGCGTGTTTTCTTTCGCAGCTGCCTTATTTCTCTCGCTCTCAGCGACCTCATCACGAGTATGTTCACGTCACTGGCGTACTTGGCGCAGTTTGGAGCACCATCTGTTCAGATTTGGGTGAGTTCTGGAGAGGGTGTGGAGAAGTGATGTGTGCGATTTTTTTTGATGTCCTTGCAGTGTCTTGGCGGTGTGCTCTGCAGATTGATTCCGTTCTTGACAACTGCAGCGATCCTTGTCAGCAGCATGACTCTGCTGGGGATCGCTTTCGACCGGTACTACTCCGTGTTGAGGGCCTCCAGTGGCTTCTGGAAACCGGACAAGAAGTGCTCCATTGTGATCATGGTGAGCATATGGGTCCTGTCCTTCTTCATATCAATTCACCTGTTCTTCGCTTACACGGTGTATGAGGTGTACATCCTGAGGGAAGTGGAGGATGGCTCGGATTTCGTTCAAACTTACCGGGCTTCCATGTGCGTCTCCAATAAGGTGAGTCAATGTCATCCGAATCAATTATTCTTCGATTATCGATTTGCTGATTAGACGAGGGGGTTGATAAGGGGATGGAGAGGGCGGTTGGAATTTATCTAATAAATTCAATTACTTGCGCGGTCTGCATTTGAAATGTTCTCCCCCCCGCAAAATTTATTCATATGGAATGTGCAACACTCCGCCACCCACCCACCACCCACACAGACTTGCAGTTCACACAAAGTTTCTCGGTTTTTCATTCACAGGAAGCAAACGCATACTACTACCTCGTTGTGCTGGCCATCATTTTCGTTCCCACTCTGGTTGCGTTCGTCTGGCTGAACTCAATTATTGCCAATAAACTCTGGATCCGCAGGCACTCCTTTAAGGGGCCGCCATCTTCGTTGCCATCGCCGCCATCCGTGCTGACGGCACCACCACTGCCAACCAGGGCTGGTGGCTGCAGTGAACCGAAGGAGAAACAAATGGAAATGATTCCACAACAATACCACCAGCAACAGCAGCAGCAGCACCGTTGCCATTGTCGACGGCAAGACAATAAGATTTGTACATCCTCCACTCTCACCGTTCGCACAACCCTGGCTCCGTCCACAGGCGCTGCAGAGAACAACTCGCCGCGAAGCAATCCACTTCCCGTTGTCGATGAAAGACTGAGAGTCGGCGTAGGAGTCGGAGTGGGGCAAGTGAGAACAGCAGCTGTTGCTGTTGGTAAGGCCACCTCCACCGTCCCGAAGCATATTAGTTCTCGCGAGGCACGCCACCTGCGAATGTTCACCATCATACTGATCCTGATGGCTGTGTTCATCTTCTTCCGCCTGCCCGCCTGGATATTTCTCATTCTACGAATGTACGGCTCCTACACCCACCGGCACGACTGGATCCTGCATTTCTCGTTCGGCATCCTCACCCTGACCAGCTGCGTGCTGAATCCTTTGTTGTACACATTCCTGGCCGAGACCATTCGGTATGCGATGTTCATGAAGGGGAAACTTTGCGGTCTAAGGCGTTACTTCGGCGGAGGACGGTGTCACTGTGGCTGCTGGTGCTTCAACGTCAACAATGGCGACAGTGGTGACAGCCAGAAAATGACTCAGACTCAGCATCAAGATGCGAGTGCTGGAAATGGCAACTCCAGAGTCAACCCCAAAGCCAACGGCAGACCGAACGTCAACGGCAACGTCAGGGACAACGATTGCACAAGTAATGATGGCGCCAACAGTACTTCAAGGAAAAGTGACGATGACTCCGAAGTGTACACCATTATCCTCGATCCGGAAAGGCTACAAGGGTGCAAGGATACGCAGGACGATGCCGCGGATGGAGAGGGGCGCGACGGGGGAAGAAGTGTGGTGCCAATGTTAAATGCCTGACTGTTGTGCAATAATGAAGAATAAATAAGACAATGAAAAGATTCCAAATTGTATTCTTCTTTTTGCAGTTTGTGGGGTGTGTGCGGAAGGGGGGGGGGGGGGGGAATGTCTACAAAGGATACAGACAGTGTGGAGGGAAAGTTGGTGGTCACGAGAGGGTGAGATGGAATGGGAAAGATGATGGAGGACTTTCTTCTACTTTACAAGCTTTCACTGCCACGCAAACTCAACTGCAGGGCGGCACGTTGGGTCCCAACTTGTTGAGTTTTCTAAAGGTTCTTAGTTTTATCTTAAGTTGGCGAATTTTCTAGAGGTTCTTAGACTTCGTCCTTGCCTGCGGACCTTTCAAGGGAAACTCCGACTAGGCTCCGACTTGTGGACGTACCTGAAGGCCCATAGACAAGGACCGACTTTGTCAACCTTATGCTCTTAGGTAAGGATCCGACTTGTTGACTTTCTTTAAGGTTCTCAGAGAAAGTCCAACTTGTCGGTTTTCCACTACGCTCTCCGACTAAGTCCCAATTTGTTGACTTTAGAGGGAGTCCTTAGACAGGGTCCCAATTTATGAATGAGCCTCTAAGGCTCTCAAATTTAATACCTGGACTTTCTTCGAGTTCCTCAGGCTAGGGGCAAACTGTGAATCTTCCTAGAGACCCTCAGGAGAGGTTCCAATTTGCGGAATGTCCAATACTTGGTCCCAACATGTGAACTTTCCTTGAAGCCATCAATCTGGCCTCAACTTGTCGACATTCTTGGAGACCCTAAGATCGGATCCCAACTTCTTGACTCTCTTTGAGGCTCTCATACAAAGCCCGATTTCTTGAATTTCCTTTAGGATCTCTGGCTACTTCGCAATTGATCGACTCCCCGTTAGGACCTCAGAATAGGTCCCAATTTAACGACTTTCTTAGATAAAGTCACAATTTTTGAATTCGCTTAGAGATCCTCAAGCTAGGCACAAGCTGGTCGTGTCTTTCATAAAGGCTATCAGACACGGTCCCAACCAGCCGATCTTCCTTGAGGCCCCCAGGATAGGCTCCAATTTGTGGACCCTCCATAGCTTGGTCCCAACAAACTTTCCTAGAGGCTACCAATCGCATCACAACTTGTTGACCATCCTGAAGGCCCTCAAACTAGGTCCCAACTTGTCGTCCCTGCAGTGCTAGCAAATTCAATTGAGACGCTATGACCCAACTTGTCACCGTCGCTGTGGATGCATTAAGAATGGAACAGGAGCATAAATAATTGTCAAACACTTGAATAACGTCGCACCAGGGTGGTGTGACAGAGTAAGCCACCCGGAAGGGAGAGGGTGGCGGCCACTTCATGGAATTTAAACAAGTCTTGTTGCAGATGCCTCTTGAAATAATGGATGAATCGCCGACGTCAAAGGTCTCCATCTCCCCCCTTCCTCTCCCCCACCGGGCTTCTCTTGACTGAAGTTGCCACACCTAATGGCAGCAGGCAGCGCACAGAAAATGAATTACCGACTCACCCACGAGTCAGTTATCCGGCGATCGATTGAATCCCGGTGTCCTTTGTTTCAGGGATTCGACAGCACGTCTCTGCGGTGGTTTGCCCTGCAGAAGTTGCCCCTTGTCAGCCAGAGACGGGCAGGAAATTAATGTTTTGCTGCTTGCGATGAGGAGGTGCACCGCCTCCTGCCAGCACTCCACCCCACGTCTCAAGTGGAAGGAAACTTTTAATTGAAGTGGAGTGCAGTGTGTGTGCCGTCGAAGTTTCTACCGCTTGGCCACTCGCTCCATAAATCACCAGCTGATTCAGGGAAGGATGACTTAATGACGGCGACACAGGCATAATTAATTTCTTGCGAATCACGCGTGTTATTGTTTATCTGCGTGTCGGAGGACTGGACGGGAGACAAACAACAACATCACTGAAATAGAATCTTATCAAGTGCTATTCAGAACGTTACACCCCGTGGGCAGGCAGTCAGTCAATCAGTCAGTTGATAGGGTGGTGACGACAGCAGGAAGCTTAATGGCACCGACTTTAGATGCGGCAGGCGGGCGTGACTGGCGGATTTGAATTGAGGAGGTCGCTACAAGTAGGCGATGAGTGAAGGTTGAATGAAATTGCTAGTGCGTTCCAATTTTCTTTGTCTCTGACATCTGAATAGGCTTCAAGTTGAGTGCGCTCTGTTTCGTCGTTTTCATCATGTTTGTCACCGTGTGTGGGAAAGTGGGCTAAGCTAGGAATGCTGCCATCTTCCACTTGGGGTTTAATGAACCGCTTCAGTCATGCTTGCGCTGTTATCTCTGCAGCGCAGCTATCTCTGATGAATTGACCTTCGTTTGGTGGCGAATCGCGGGTTCTGTGTAATCAGTGATTAGAGGTCTCTCTGCGATCAGTGGGCTTTGTGCGATCAGAGGACTCTGTGTGATCAGAGGGCTCTGTGCGATCAGAGGGCTCTGTGCGATCAGAGGGCTCTGTGCGATCAGAGGGCTCTGTGCGATCAGAGGGATCTGTGCGATCAGAGCGCTCTGTGCGATCAGAGAGCTCTGTGCGATCAGAGGGCTCTGTGCGATCAGAGGGCTCTGCGCGATCAGAGGGCTCTGTGCGATCAGAGAGCTCTGTGCGATCAGAGGGCTCTGTGCGATCAGAGGGGTCTGTGCGATCAGAGGGCTCTGTGCGATCAGAGGGCTCTGTGCGATCAGAGGGCTCTGTGCGATCAGAGGACTCGGTGCGATCAGAGGGCTCTGTGCGATCAGAGAGCTCTGTGCGATCAGAGGGCTCTGTGCGATCAGAGGGCTCTGTGCGATCAGAGGGTACGGTGCGATCAGAGGGCTCTGTGCGATTAAAAGGCTCTGAACGATCAGAGGGGTCTGTGCGATCAGAGGGCTCTTTGCGATCAGAGGGCTCGGTGCGATCAGAGGGCTCGGTGCGATCAGAGGGCTCGGTGCGATCAGAGGGCTCTGTGCGATCAGAGGGCTCTGTGCGATCAGAGGGCTCTGTGCTATCAGATGACTCTGTGCGACCAGAGGGCTCTGTGCGATCGGAGGACTCTGTGCGATCAGAGGATTCTGTACGATCAGATGTACGATCAGAGGGCTCTGTGCGATCAGAGGGCTCTGTGCGATCAGAGGGCTCTGTGCGATCAGAGGGCTCTGTGCGATCAGAGGGTACGGTGCGATCAGAGGGCTCTGTGCGATTAAAAGGCTCTGAACGATCAGAGGGCTCTGTGCGATCAGAGGGCTCTGTGCGATCAGAGGGCTCTGTGCGATCAGAGGGCTCTGTGCGATCAGAGGGTACGGTGCGATCAGAGGGCTCTGTGCGATTAAAAGGCTCTGAACGATCAGAGGGGTCTGTGCGATCAGAGGGCTCTGTGCGATCAGAGGGCTCTTTGCGATCAGAGGGCTCGGTGCGATCAGAGGGCTCGGTGCGATCAGAGGGCTCGGTGCGATCAGAGGGCTCTGTGCGATCAGAGGGCTCTGTGCGATCAGAGGGCTCTGTGCGATCAGAGGGCTCTGTGCTATCAGATGACTCTATGCGACCAGAGGGCTCTGTGCGATCGGAGGACTCTGTGCGATCAGAGGATTCTGTACGATCAGATGTACGATCAGAGGGCTCTGTGCGATCAGAGGGGTCGGTGCGATCAGAGGGCTCTGTGCGATCAGAGGGCTCTGTGCGATCAGAGGGCTCTGTGCGATCAGAGGGCCTTCAACACGATCCTTAACCCGACGGATCAAGCAATCAACGGCATAAACGGCCCAACTTTCTTGCGAACTCTCACCATCTTTCAAAGCCACAGAACTCCCTAGGCCCTGGCCCTCAGCCCCCAAATCCAACAGCGTTATTGAGCTGTGTGGCGTTTAACCTCCCGTCTGTCTTCCCACGGCCCCAACACCATTCCACATCTGACAAGTTCAACCGATCGCTAGTTGTGAAAACTTTGGCAAGTTTCTCTTTCCCTTCATCAAGAGAGCTAACTGCGCGGCACCTCTTTCATCAACTCACTCACTCTCTCTCTCTCTCTCTCTCTCTCTCGATCTCTTCTTGAAGCCTTAAAATCCTCCCCCTCTGTCCACTGTCACGGATCGCAACCGTCATGCCGCAGAGCCGCTGTTGCTCTAGATCGCCACTAAATTGAAGACATCTGAAAAAAAGAAGCAAACAATCTCTCCCCGCCTCGTCTGATACATCGGCGTACCCGCCGCCGATCAGATGGATGGCTGGTGATGGAGAGTGCGCTGGTCTCCCCGTCAAGTTTGCTGGTGGCACCGCTCTGGCATCGCGGATCAGTGCAAAGCTGTCGCTCGTCTTGACCGGTTGGTTGTCCGCTCGTGCTCGTGCTCGTGCATTTTCTCCGCGTTTCTGTGTCGCTCTGTGAGACTTTTATTTTCTTTTCCCCGCAGTTTGGTTTTCTTTTCGAAATAATCTGCGCGGCGCGGCGCCCCCGTCTCCAAGAAAAGAAAGAGCGAGCACACTCCACTCGATCGTGCACACGGCCGCGTAGATACATACTTACATCTATAAAAAAAATTTGTTTGTACGTGAAACGGTTAAATTATTTGGTATTCAGTGCCGTCGCCGTCATATACCTCACTTTTTCACCGTTATTGTGTATCAATTGGTTTTCATTTATTGTTTAGAGAGTTTTCTCGACGTCGTCTGCGCTGCCCGCGCTGTCATTGTTTAAGTTTGGCCTGAGTCGACAAAGAAGAAGCGCGACCGACAATCGTGTGCGCGACTACACATCAATCCGTAACCATCGCTGTTCAGCTTTCTGCGGCGATTTGTGTGTCAATGTGAAAAGAATTTGATTTCAAAGATACATTCATTTATTTTTGCGTCCAAAAAAAGAAAAAAAAATATTTTTTGCAAAATCCAAGAGAGAGAGAGTACTCAGTGAATTGTGGTGTCTGTCAAATGCAGAAGGTCTCTGTGCGTGCGTCACTGGCGTCCGGACATCAGGAACAACAACAGCATCAACCTAGCCCGTCCAGCAGCTGAGAGTGGAAATCCGATTGGGATTCATTCAGGAAAAGTGAGTGCAACGAAGCGTGTTTGCGGATTAATAGTGTATCTGTCTGTTCACAACAAAAACGCTCTTCTCCTTGTATACTCGTACCCATGGCAAAGGCAATCCATGCATGCACACACAGCTCCGCTCGAACAGAGAGTGCTAGTAACTAACCAATCATCTGAACCTCTCTCACTTTTCAATTCGAATTTTCTTGCCATTTGCGCTTCTGTTCGATAACAAAATAAATTCCCCCCACAAAGTCACATACTGAAAAGCTGCAAAATGTTTCGTGGGCGCGAGTGGAGGAGTGTGTTCCGAGTTTGTGTCGCTGACGTTGGGAAAATTTATGATTTTTGGCACTTCTCTGTGGTGGAAGAAAAGTTTGGGGATTTTCGGTTTAGTTTTGGGAACCTTACGACCGTAGGATGTCAACTTTTGATCCTCTTCCAATTTTTTTACGTCACTCGTTTGTTGGTTTTTATTTCTTCAAGCTCCTGTGTTCGAAATCCTTTGTTTGTTGAACCTTTTTGTGCCTTGAAAACTGTTTTTTAAGATTTTGCATTTTTTGAGGAGTCTTCAGTTATACCGCTTCTTTTCAAACTTAAGCCTGGCCAGGCCAAAACGTAGCAGTCCAACTTGAGACTTTTCTCATTCATAACGCTGTCTCTTCAAGTCTTTTCCAAGCATCTCTTAATTCCATTTTAAACCAGCAAAATTGTTTATCCCGATTGCCTTACAATTTTCGAACAGTTACGTAAGCTTACTCTTTACTTTGGGGTTGGCGCCCAAACCTGAACCCACGTGCCTCTTTAAGTCTCCCGTTCTCTCACCAGTTGACTCAAATTTCGCCTACGAGGTCCTTCTTCACATATCTGAGCTATTTTAGACGAGGACGTCCACTGTTGCTTTGTCCTCATATCTCGAATTCGAAGATTCTAGGCATACTTAGCGTTAACGCTTGACTAGGAGCTTGAACGCCGTACGTCCTACAGAGTCGGTTGTTGGTCGTTGAATAGCTCACAGATCTTGTCACCCCAACTCGCACCAGCACCCAATCCTATCTACGTCCAGGACGAGGGGTTGCAGAACGTAGGCGTCGGCTTAAATCATCCTGGGAACAAATTTACTTCCCCTTCCATGTGGTTTTGTCTACTTAGATTCTCGGTTCTGTTCCCTGTCTGTTCCCTTTCCTGTTGTGTGAGAAGTAAGTTTACACAATTTTTGTTGAAATTATGTCCCACTTTAGGAAAAAGAACACCATTTCTCAAGACTGACATTCTTACCCACTTGTGTGAATTTATTGCCTGACAGAAGTTTATACGAAACCTTCCTTCAGTAGAACTTGCGCGATCAAAAAAAACACTATTTTGCATCCCCATACCTGTGTGTCTCATTGAAACAAAATTTGTCAACTCCACAACTTCTGTACAACTTTCGACTTCCATTCGACGACAGATGGTCACAAAAGCCGTCTTCTCAGCACTCTCCTCGGTCTCCCCACCGGATCCATCCACCGATCAGAACAATGTTTCGTAAAGTTTCACTAATTGACTCACTTTCAAGGTCTGGTTCGGACCGTGGCCCGAAGCCGCATTCCGATCTAATCAAATCAGCTTCTGACCTACATCCCCCGGTTGTCTGGTCAGACAATCTCTTGCTCTATCAGATAGCCGAACAAATCCTGCATCACGCTACACTCTGTTGTCGGTCCAGAAACAAAACAGGCAGATTTTCAATTCCGCCAGCCAGTAGTGGAATGCAAAAATCACTGAAAAGCAGTCGTTGTCGATGGCGTTTTTTTTTTGTTGCACCTCGACAACGATTCTGATTGAATTCTCATCCCCCCACCGCCAGGTCTCCATCGCCCGCCAGTTTCCATCTGATGGGTGATGCTGCTGCTGCGCTTTGGGTAGTGATGTGGTCGGTGTTATCACAGTTTCACCTATTGACCCCGTCCTAGATTTTTGAGGTGGTACGGCGTTTGATAAGGCGGGACATGCTGTAAACACACGTGGACGGGGTTTTGGTTTGCAATTGGCGGGGGACACACATCTAAACGTGTTTTTCCCCCGTGAGGCAGCGGGAACCCGCATTAACATGGAATTGAGATTAATGACGGTTTTGTGTTAACAAGTCGCTGCCGCTGGAGGATTGAAGAGGAGTAAGTGACTGGATGGCACAAGTTTGTCATCGGCGGGGAGTGGGGTGGCGGAGCGATTGTGGCAGAGGCAGCAGTGTCAGAAGCAGATGCGAGGAAGGCAGCTGAGCTAGAGGCAGCGCTGTTAGAGATTGCAGCGCCAGACACATTTGGCAGCAGTGGTAAAGGCAACAGAGGCAGCCCTGAAAGCAGTATAGGCTGCTGCGTTGGAGGCTGCGGCGTTAGAAGCAGCCGCGTTAGAGACGGATGCAAAGGCAACAAAGGCAGCAGCGTTAAGGGCAACAACGCCAGGCATAGCAGTGTTAAAGGCAGCAGCACTAGACGCAGCAGGGACAGGTAACAGGACGGGCGACAATGGTAGAGCCCCAGTGGCCGAAATGAGAAAGGCTTCATTGCTAGAGGAAACTGCGTTAAAGGGAGAATGGCCAGAGGCAGAAGCGAGAAAGGCAACAGCGGCAGAGATAACTTCGGAAGTGGTAGGGACAGCAGCGTTAGCGACAGCAGCGCATGGATTAGGGCACCGGATGGCAACGAAGGCACCAGATGGCGACGAAGGCACCAGATGGCGCCGAAGGCACCAGATGGCGACGAAGGCACCGGATGGCGACGAAGGCACCAGATGGCGACGAAGGCACCAGATGGCGACGAAGGCACCAGATGGCGCCGAAGGCACCAGATGGCGACAAAGGCAACACCGCTAAGGGCAGCAACGCCAGATGCCTAAAAAGCACTAGTAGCTGGGGCGATGGAGGCAGCCACGTTAGGAGCAACTGCGTTAGAGGCAGCAGATGCCTAGTCGGGAAAGCTAGCAGAACCAGTGGAAGGTGCAAGAAACTTAACAGCGGTAGATCAACAGCACAGAGGCAAAGCACCGGAGGCAAAGGATACAAAGGCGGCAGCTTTAAGGCCAGCAACACCAGACACAGCGGGGGTAGTGGCAGCAGCGGTAAAGGCGACAAGTCTAGAGGCAGCCCTAAGCAGTAGAGGCTGAAAAGGGAACAGCAGTAGATACAGCTTAGAATGCGGTAGTGGCAAGATGTTGCGATGGAGGCAGCAGTGATAAAGTCGGAAGAGCAGAGGCAAAGGCGACAAAACCATCAGCGTTAGGGGAAGCAAGGCCTGACTCAACAGACGTAGTGGCAGCAGCGGCAAAGGCAACAGCGGTAGAGGGAGCAATGCCAATGTTTGAGACGAGAAAGGCGTCGGCAGTGAAGGCAGCATTATAAGTAGAGACAGCCAACGCCAGAGATAGAGTTGAGAAGGCCACAGTGGTAGAGGCAATCCAGGAACCAATAGAGGCTTCTGTAGTAGAGACGACAGCGCTTTGAACAGAGGCCAGGAAAGAACCAGAGTTAGCGGCGTTAGAAGGAGGAGCAACAGAGCCAGAGATGAGAAATGCAGCAGCGCTAGAGGCAGTAGCATTTAAGGCAGCAGTCCCTGTGGTAGAGTCGGCAAAGCCGAGGCATCAGTTCCAATAACAGAGGCTCAGAAAACCAACAGCGCTAAGTGCAGCATCGGGAGCCGTAAAGGCTGGATTTGAAGAAGAGGCAGAGGCGTCAGACGCGCAAAGGCGACAACGACAGCAGCGCTAGAAGCACCAATAGGGTGCAAGCTGCACAAATAGTGGTAAAGAAACCAGCATTGGAGGCAGCAATGAGTCGCAATCTGAGTCCAATGTGTCATCGCCAGAGGCAGAAGTTGCGGCATCAAAGCTGCTGATAGAAGTACGATCACAGATCAAAAAAAAAAAACGCACAACCAGTGGCAGCAATCTAAGTATGGCTCAAACAAACGGTAGTTTGTCGCGGGTGATAATTAGAAATGCAAATCCATTGGGATCAGGAAAGGTGGCAGTCTTAATTTGACCACTAAATGCCATCTAATTGGCAAGACGAAAAATTCGTCGTTAAGCCGTGTGAATGTTCGAAAAACGAGATGTGATGACCTAGAACCACACACAGGCGCTGCTGCTGTTCAGCATCAAGAATTCAATTGAGTTTCATGGGACCTTGAAGCACAGCGTAGCATAGCAAGCCAGCCACAACCAGAATACGTTTGATCCGTTCATTGATCCAGCACGAGAGCTCCCTCAAATGGCGCTCTGCGGGCCGGTTATGCAAATGCATCGTCCAACCCCACTAAATCGATTACTAAATCCATGTCGCAGTTTTCACTTTCTTTTGAAGCGTTTTATAGCGCAGCAGCAATGGGCAGGCAACAGCAGCAGCGGTAATTCCCTCCCAGGTGCGACTGAAGCTGTTGTTGTTGGACGACCCAAAGTGAGCAACCAACCAACCAACCAACCGGGCAGTCATTTATCACATTAATTTGAAAGAAGGCATCAGTTTCTCTTTCTTTCCGATGGCATGGCAACATTTGAATAATAACAGTTTTGTGGGCCTTTCTTGTTGTTGTCATCATTTGTTTTGTCGTTGCGGTGGGGCGCGCGGCAAATGACGATGAAAAGGGAAACTTCCGAAATGCACCTTTACGCACATTTTTGGTGTCGTGTCGATCGAGCCGATGGAACACAACTTGAATGTAAATCAATTTGTCACTAGATGTCTGTTGGTGTCTGTTGGTGTCTGTAGGTGTCTGTATCAATCCAGAATGAATGGGAAAATTATTAAGCGAAACTTTCTCGTATAACTTCTTACAACATAACTCAACGGTATACCAACTGTCACTGTCACTGTCAAATTAGTTGTGGGGTATTAATGCGCGACACACAAGCACAAAGCACAACAACTGCCCAGTGACACAGTTTCCTAATTCTGCTTTTTCTCTTCCTCTGTCCCTCCTACCTCCATTCCGTAGCGTACTTCTTTCATTATGTAAAATGAAAGTTTAAGCTGTTCTCCGACAATTTGTTGTCCTCTGCTGCGCTGCTCTTCGAATCTCTGAGCAGGGTGGAGGGCGGGTGGAAACAACGAAGAAAGGGGCACAGGGATGCACAATTGTTCCGAATGAAAGTTTTATCTTGTTCTGCCACCATCAGAACGGACACCGACATGACTCTGAATCGAAATGGAACGTACCCATGGACCCTGGAGTTCCTTGAAATTGATAACAGTCCGGTGTGAGGAGGTGATGCATGTCCCTCCCCTGCATCCATGGAGAGTGAAAACAATTGGAAATTGCGTAAAACCTCCGCCACCCATGTGCTGAATTGATGACCATGTGCATAGGCAAACATTGGGTTTATGAAATGAATTGGAATGTACGACGACGCAACAGATGGCAGAGCCTCAGAGCTCACCACGCCTCGCCTCACCACGTCCCTCCAACAGAGGAAGCTTGCATCTGGTGCATGCGGCCCTCATCGATTGAGAAAGCATCCGCAGAGGGAGGGCGATTGGGGGGGATGATTAAAGACAAGATTAAAGTGGTGCCCGCAAGGAACATTCACGAAGATGACGGTGAGCTTCGGCGCACATGCACCCGCTCACCGCTGCGAGATGTAACATCGAAAATCCGCAAAAAAAGAGTTGCTGTACAATTTGATGGTTTTTTGTTGTTGCTTTCGTCTTCTTGTTGTTTAGCACTTTTCCTGGGGCTGTGCGCTCTCTGTGTGAATGAATGGAAAGAGAAAGTGCTTTTATTGTGAATTATTAATGCGCTAGCTGGCTGGCTGGCTGGCTGGTTGGTTGGCTGGCGCATGATACCAACCTGAAAGGCACAGAAGATATTCATGCGTATATGAAAACAAAATACAGTTGGTTTAAATTAAAGCAGAACCTTTTTTGAGTTCGTGTGGAGTGTGTGTGCTGGTTTTTTGTTTTTTTTTTTTTTGGGCACAAGAAAGCGCCTAAAGTGTGTTACGTGGTGGTCTTGATTTGGCACGGAAGGGAGAGTCGTTGATGGGTTTTCGAAAGAAAATAAATAATTAAAATGCATCTGAGAAAAATTCCCTCCCCCCTCCCGTCTGGAGCACTGATTTGCGATAAAGAACTGGGAGAATGGAGCGTGATTCGATGCTGTGGTCCATCTTAATGACACGCATCTAAATGCAAGAAACTTGTCTTATGTCAGAACTGATTTCATTGTGGTGAGATGATAAAACCAGTCTGGACATTCCGAGATCGAATGTATATCCGCGTTTCCTATCAACAAATCCGCAGATTTTATGGTCTTCTAGCCAAATCTAAGCTGAGTCTGTTCATTTTAATTTTAAATCCGTCCACAAAGTTCACAGTTGTTGGTGCATTTGATGATCGTTTAGCAATATCTATTCTCTGAAATGGAGTGTCGTCATTTCTGAAGCCGAAACCATTAACGGATTACCAGTTATGTCGCAGTCTGGTGAATAGTTGATGAATTTGCAGATCTTTCAGTCGAATCTAAGCTTAATGCCTGACAGTACGGCATTTTGAGCAAAACATACATAGGTCGATTGTTGGACTCAGCGAAAAGAGGAACGAATGCTTGCACAATGGATGAGAATGAAAGATTGTTGGGTTTGAAATTTTAAGACCAATGGTGTCCATACTCTCTACATGGCCCATCTTAAGCGTTGTGTCCGAAGATGCTTGACTAGGCGCATGTCGCTGTACAGCCCATAGAGTTCGTCGTTAAATCTTCTTCTCCAGATCTCTTCCAGACGCAAATTTTTTCTCTAGAAAAGACTAAAGGCTTCCTCATCCGATTTTAGTAATGTCCAGGTTTCCGCACCATACAGTAGGAATGCGATGATCAAGCTGTTGAGAAAAGGCTTTATTACTCAATTGCCTCTTGAGCCCAAAGAAACAGCGATTGAGCGAGGCAAGAGTGATTCTGCGATTGATTTCGGTACTGGTGTTGTTGTCCTTATTTACAACGGAGCTGAGGCAGAGGACGTCCTTGACTACCTCGCAGTGTCTGCTGCCTAGTGTGACGCTCTGTCCGAGACGTCGATGTTGTTACGTCTAATATCTGATTTGCAAATGCTGATGTTCCCCAGGGTTCTATTTTGTCTCCGATACTCTTTCTGATTCTTATTACAAAGATCTCTTGTCTGCTTCACTTCTTCAGTGATGATAGCGCCCTCAACTTTTCAACTCGTCCTCTCTTAAAAAATTGGCACTGCTGCGTATCTTTATGTTCCGACATTCGAAAGCAGCTTATGGATTCAAAACTCAATGCCGTCTCCAATTCATAGTTCTCAAAATAATTATCCACTATTCCACATTATGGCACTCATGTCCTTGAAACCGAAAAATTTTTCATTCTTGGCAAGTCTATCAATCACTTAGTTGAAGAGATCAAATATTTGAGGTCACAAAAAATGCTGCTTAGTGTGCAGATAGAAAAGAAGAAAGAGAGAAAGAAAAATTTCAACCCCTCTCTCTCTCGCCTTCAGTATATAAGGTTATACACACCTCAAGCTTAAGTAAAAGGCTCCTACTTAGTCTGAAGCCCTGAAGACCTCTCTTCACCTCTTGCATGAGGTCCCATAGCGACCGATACAACTCATTGGAGACAAAAAAATTGCCAAATCAAACAACTGTTGAAAATATCCTCGCAACGTTTCTGCATTCCAGCCAACTGCATTCCTTCACTTCAAAAGTTCACTCGCAATACACAATTCGATCGAAATGCTCATCTGTTCAGCCTTAAGCAAACTTTCGACGCATAATTCAGTTCAAAGTCTCTTTCTTTAGCTTCGCCACACACGAATATGGACTCTTCCTAATTCGAAGTTTCCTCCCCATGGCAATCCACAGGCAATGTGCATCGATACCTCTTTTCTCAAGCTTCCTCAATACCTCCGGGCCGTGCCGCGACCTTAGTCCGATCACCTACCGTTTAATATGTAACATCACTGGGATCTAAACCCAATGGTAGAGACATTCAAACTAAACTGGCCACAGTAGCGTAATGTCTAAGTGAGTTCACTCACACGCCGAGGGTTTCGTCATCACTTCGAATTTTTTTTTCATGACACTACCTCTTCCAGTTGCCAACAACACACAAAGACTACTTACTCGTATTGTATATAAAAAGATTTTCACCATTCGGAGAGTCTATGAAAAGCTACTCAAATTCCACCATTCGGATAAGGAAATAAATTGTAGGTCCCATCTGCGCATTTTTTTGTGGTCACCGTGGCGTAGTGGGTAAGTGCGTCGTCCCACACACAGAAGGTCTAGGTTCGATTCCCGGACGGGACACCTTGAATTTTTTCATGGCACCACCTCCTTCGAGTTGCTGATAACACTCAAAGTGTATCAATTTTCTATGAAAAGCTTCTCAAATCTCGCCGTTCGGAGTCGGCAAAAAACTGCAGGTCCCTTCTACTCATGAGAGAACAGTAGTACGGCCCTAGTCCCTTGAGGCCTGTATTGCCACTCAATTAAATCTGCGCATTAGAGCTGAACAGTATGCGCAACACGAGTAGTTGTTGAAGGCGCTAGGCTTGTGAAGCTTCATATTTTTTGACCTGCATCCCTCTGTTCTTCAGTTTCCATCGAGCTGAGAAAGATTTTATAACTGGCGGAGATCACGTTGTCTCGGATGACTGTCGATCTCGACTCTTAGAGAGAGAATGAGGATACGACACTTAGATGTGGCGCTAAGGTCTGAGATGGACCTCCGACTAGTTACCGTCAACCGCCTGCTGTCTCCAACTGTGCATCTAGGTGATGTGATTAAAATTGATCCAAATCCCATCCGTACCACTGTACTCATTGTCAACAGAGTCACCAATGAATCCGAAGAGCGTTTGCTGCGATGACGATTAGCAGATCCCAGTGTTGCGGGGTAGTGCTGACTTCTACCCGCTGCTGTGATTCGTAAAACGGCTGAGGTGTTAGAGAGGCCTCACTTCCCACCAAGGCGGACTGATTGACGTTCAAACATGACCTCTGTTGGAACTGGGCTAACTGAGGCGTCAAGTCTTACATTACTTTCTACGAAATGGATGTCAGGGCAGATGATCACGTCCAACCAAATCTCACATCTGTCCCCATCTGTGCACGTTACCTAGTGTTTTTCTGCTACTTGCAATCGAAGGCTCTTCGGCTAGGAGCAGCGCTCCTACGTCAACCATATCTCTCAACTGTACTCGACCACAATCGCTCTTCCTCATTCCTATCACACTTTTATTGGCGATCAGATGTCCCCATGTGGGCACAGATTCTGATTGGCTTCTTGACGTATTGGCGCCCAACATGAGATGGCTGAATGACATTCAAGTCTGTAAAACTGGAAAATGCAGTTTTCAGGCTTTGAAAGTCATTAAGTTTCCCCAGACTAGAGAGATCGCCGACCTTGTCCTTGACATCCATGAGACTAAGGTCTCAGTCCTCTCTCCCGGTTTCAGTCTTTCATTTCAAGTTCAAATGCTTACCGATTCGATTTTGAGGGGTGATCTAACTACAATGACAATGTCGGACGACAAGGAACCAGAAAACACAATGCACCAAGACGATAACGACCGTCTACACACTTAGTGGCACCAAATTCAAAAAATGCCAGTAAATCCAAACAATGACTCAAATTGTTGACAAGGTCTGACGCATTCAACTCTCAGAAGGCAGATCTTCTCCCTCCCAAGTTGCTTAAGTCTCTACTCCACACAAGGCCACCTCTCGAAGACCTTCTCACCTCGGATCCGAAATGTCGCCATCCCCGGTTAGAGGGCAACGCTGAGACGTACGCACTCGTATGGAGTGTTTCAAATTGAACAGCGAGGTGTTAATGGCTTTGAAATTAGACAACAATGAAAAGAAATCAACGTCAACACAATCCATCGGACGGCGGGCTTATTTTCTTGGCGAAATTCAGAGCCGGCGAAAGTCTGATCAATCGATTTGCAAACAATGCGATCTCTCTCTCTCTCTTCCCCCCTCTCTCCCTCCCTCTCTTCCATTATCAAGAATCTGTGCTGAGTGGTCGTCGTCGCATTTTGAACAAGGACACCGTGGCTAACCTTGTCCCACATCGTTTCACTTTCATCCCAACTCAGCGGCAAATTTCCCTTGCAGACACACAGCCCACAATCGGCACGCTTCCATGGTGCACGCATCGGAGGAGTTCGTTAAACCTCCTTTCCATACTTAACCAGCACTTGCCGGCGCGCCGAGATAGATCTTCATTTCGGGCCCGAGAGAGTGAAATTTCTCCCTCTCCGAGATAACCAGATATACATCATAACTTTCGATTCCATTACGAATGCGCCACAGTCACGATATCGATGGCTGAGCCATCGAGCTGAGCTGAGCTGTGCTTGGGCTGAGATTTTAAGTGTCCGCCCGGGCTATGACACAATCTACTTTAGGGGTCACTTTCGAAGCGAACAACCTGCCCCGAGCTGACTGTCACTTTCAAACGGGGTCCACGCACACAGATGGCCACAACGGCCACCTGAGGCTCACCGTCATCTCGCCCGTAGAGTCCTCGTAAGACGAGGCGCGCCGCAGACGGGGCCGCAAGTGGCTGTCTATTTGCAGTTCTCTCAAATTACAACAAGTGAAATCGCCAACCACCAGCAGAAGTAGACATCTCGCGCCATTGTGGCCATGGCGCACGTCAGCGGCGCGGAGGTGGCGGGTAATGGGTTGTGCCGCTCGAGATAATTGTGTTTTTTCTCCAGAGCGCGCGGCTGGTTATCGAACTTGTGGTTACGCGTGGTTTTGGATTACAAATTGACAAGGCGGCTAATTGGAGGGCACACGATGATGGATAATTGACACACGTGATAACAAAGGAAATTCGCTCGTTTCTGGATACTTCCCGTCTCTCAATCAAGGGACAAGATGCGTCACGCTGCCGAGGAGTGGCGCAGCGAGTGTGCCAACGTGACCAACCCAAGATCGACTTGGCAATGGGGCTCTGGGCAATTGTCATTCACCTCAACCAATAGATCGGCTTGTTGATAAATTTCCAAGTGATGTGTCACCGTCTGTGCAGTCCATTGACCCAGATTGAGGCACTAAATGCCTTTCATTGTGGTCAAACGATGGACAAATCGGCGCGTTCGTTGTGCTGCCAAGTCCTCCAGATGATTCAGCGACGACCGTCCAATCCCTCTTGCGTGGACGGCATGCACAAATCGAAGTCTTTGTGTGCACGAGGCGGTTGCAAGATTCGTGCTAATTCGTTGTGCATGACACATTTAATTTATTTCCACGCGGAATCAGTTAATCCGGCAGATTTGCGTTCACACAACCGAGGTACTGTGCTTTTTTTCTGCTGCTGCTGGTGTTGCTGGTGTTCTGTCATTAATTGCCAGCACGGTGGAGTGGTGGCAGCCGGTATTGCAGGCACCGAAAGATTGCCGGACTGGATTACTGGAGGTTTATGTAATTGACGTTCATTGCTGTTGATTGGGTTATTGTGTCTGTCATGGAGAGCGAGTTTTATTTGTTTCCTCCCTGTTTCCCCAGTGAAAGGGTAGCGGAAATCAATAATTAATGAAAATGCAGTTTTATCTGATTTAAGTTGCGGATTTTGTGGGTTTTTGTAGCGGAGAACAGAACTGGAAGTGGAAACGAAAATATGTGGACTTGTGGAACTCAATTTTTTCTATCAGAGGTACGAATAATTTCGGTTCGTTTTCAATGAAGATGGCGCCACCTGTGAGTTGTGGCTGATCTTGGAAGTGATTGTCCACTTCATTGGAAAGGTGGGACATTTGTCTCTTCGAAAATGTTCGAATTTGTCTGCAATGCAACAGCATTTGCGGAAAGTTTTGATTTTCTTTCATTAAGTCATTGGACGAACACAGCGAGGCGTCAATGAGGCGTTTGCTGGCATTGAAGCAGAAGCCGCTTAAATGGGTGTGGTGGTTAATGAGGCGAAAACGTAGTATGTGCTGTCATCAAGGAAGGACGCACAAAATCTACATCTCGGACAGAGCGTCACACTAAGCAGCAGGAACTTCGAGGTAGTCAAGGACTTCGTCTACCTCGGCTCCGCGGTAACCGAAATCAAACGCAGAATCACCCTTGCCAATCGCTGTTTCTTTGGGCTCAAGAGGCAATTGAGTAATAGAGCATTTCTCAAAGGACTTAACATCCCAGTCCCTTCCCAGTCCAGGAAGCCCTTTCTTTTGGTCCTGTTTGCGTTGATGGCATCTGAAGGAGAAGATTTAACGACGAACTCTATGGGCTGTGCATGTCGCTGCGCCTCCGGCCCGAAAAGTCTTTGAGTCTGAGTCATTGGGACAACGCAACAGAGGACGGCCCAGGCTAAGGTGGCGCACACAAGTGGAGAAGGACCTCAACCAACTTGGAGTGCGCAACTGGCGGCAGCTGTTGGTTGAGGCCCAGGTCCATCTCGGACTGTAGCGCCACAAGAAAAACAAGAGGAAGGTTTTGACATTTCAAAAATTGTGATTTTAGCCTCGAAGCCAAAGAGCGTCTTGGCCAGCCCAAAAAGTTTGAAAATGCGGAAGTAGAGGCGTTTCTGGATCAAGATCCGTGTCAACCGGAAGGTGAATTAGCAGAATCCTTGGGAGTGGCTCACCGAACAATTTCGAATAGGTGCCTTACGAGTTGTAGCCGAGAGTTGCGGAAAGGCGTTTTTTTTACCTCGGAACTGGTTCCTGAAAGACACCAAAGGAAGGGATTTTTGCACCGTATCATGACTGGAGATGAAAAGTGAAAAGCGATGACCCCAAAAATACAATTCAAAGCCTGCTATACCCTATCTCGACGCCAAAGAAAGACATTCACAGTTCAAAGGACATGCTCTGCATATGGTCCCATCCAACCGGATTTGATGTACTATGAGCTGCTAAAATCAGACGAAGCTATTGATGGGAAACCTTATTGACTTCAACTAATGCACTCGACCCGTGCATTGTGTGAAAACGGCCAGAAATGACCCAAAAGCTGGACAAGATGGTCTTTCAACATGATAATGGTCGGCTCCATGTGGCTGTGAGTGGTCAAAAACTGCCGAGAAATGCTAGAATGGGAGGTCTTACCCCCACTCGTCGTATTCTCCGGACCTTGCGCCTTCGGACTACTGACTTTTTCGACGGATTCAAAACGATTTGAGGGGTCACTGGGCCGGGTCTTTTGAAAAAATCGAAGAAAACATCGAAAGATGGACGCAAGTGGTTCTGCGGTATTTTGAACCATTGCTGGAGAATTTCTTGTTTGACGTGGCCTAAGCTTTGGTGCCAAATTCCACCTCCAAAATATTCTAGGCAGAGAAATCCATCGGATTTGCATCTGGACAAAAGGCACTCCATGGTGTCGAAGATGTGTGGAAAATTGTTGTTTTAACCAGTCTAACTTAACGCGCGGCTTGTGAGACGGTTTATGAAATATTTCTTTGCCCAAGGCTTCAACAGTGCCTCTAAGACAGTTTCATGGTGTACAGTTTCATTCTTCTTTTCACACCACGGTCCAAAAATACAAGCCGCGAGCGACCATCGGTGGCCCAAAATTAAGATTATCATCGTCGGTGCCGCCTGGTTTCTGGTGCCCGTTCAAAGGTGTACATTTTCAAAGGACCCCTCTGACAAGCAAACTCGATCATTTTGTTTGTTGACACATTGCTCAATAATACATGGCAACTCTTCGGAAAAAAGGATCAAATTCGACAACTCCTCACCTTCGTGCAAGCATAGCAACGCATTCGCTCATTCGACGCTAACTTTCTTCTGTCGTGGTGTAAGATCGTGTGCATTTTGGGAACTTCAGTGGCTGGAGCCTAAGTTTAGTCTTCAGTATGTGGATTTGAAGAGCTCACGAGTCAGTTTTCTTTCACTTCGACGTGGACTTCGCTCAAGTTGAGCCTTCACTTTTCGAACAATTTCTGCCGGTGTTGCTGGCTTTTAATGACCATCTCCATGACATTTTGCAACGCTGCCAGGATCGCGGTTAGGGGCTATGGTTCGAGACACAATTGATTCATGGCCGTTGAGGTGCTCGAGGGCTCTAACGATGGTCTCTTGTGATTTTCCAACCAAATTTCAACCGCCACCTCACTGTTGCGTTTGAGTTCCATGGTGGGACAAATTTTTGTCAACACAATGGGGACGCGAATGGCTTGAAAGACTTGTAAACAATAACGTTTCAAAGATTGAGCTCACTGTCATGAATAATAATAATAATAATAATTGAGTGGCACTACAGCCCACAACGGGCCAGGGCCTAGCTTCTACAACAACTACTCGTGTTGTGCATGCTACTGTTCTTCACGAGTAGAAGGGACCTACAGTTTTTTGCCGACTCCGAACGGCGAGATTTGAGAAGCTTTCCATAGACAATTAATACTCTTTGAGTGTTGTCAGCAACTCGAAAGAGGTGGTGCCGTGAAAAAATGCTAGGTGTCCCGCCGGGAATCGAACCCAGACTTTTCTGCGCCGCGGTCGATGCACTTACCACTACGCCACGGCGACCACTGTCATGAAGAGTTTGGAAATTATGGCAATCTGGAGGTGGTTGCAGTACGAGTCAGTCAGGGTGTAAAGTTCCATTCCGCCCAATCTGTCATCGATTTGAAAAAATGTTCTCAATCTGGTTGCAATTCTTCCTTCAATTCAGTTGTTGAAAGCAGGTTCTTCCTCTTCTTGTGACGCTACAGTCCGGGGTGGACCTGGGTCTCAACCAACATGCCTCCTCCTACATGCACTCCAAGTTGGTTGAGCTCCTTCTCCACTTGTGTGCGCCACCTTAGCCTTAGCCATCCTCTGTTGCGTTGTTCCAATGACTCAGGTTCGAATACATTTCCAGCCGAAGCACTGGTGTCCATACGCTCTACATGGCCTAGCCATCTTAAGCGTTGTATCCGTAGATGCTTGACTAGGCTCATGCCGCTGTACAGCCCAGACAGTTCGTGGTTGAATCTTTTCCTCCAGGTGCCATCAACGCAACGTGTCCAAGTTTCCGCGCGTCAATGTCGTCGGCGTAAGCCAGAAATTGAACTGACTTTCGGAAGATCGTGCCTCTGGTGTTGACCTGTGAGTTACGCACGATCTTCTCAAGGATGATGTTAAAGAAGTCACATGACAGTGCGTTGCCTTGTCTAAAACCTTTTTTGACATTGAAGGTCTCGGTGAGTTCGTTCCCGACCTTGACGGAGCAGCGAGAGTTCTACATCGTCATCCTACACAATCTGACGAGTTTGGTAGGAATGCCAAAACTAGACATGGCCCTGTATACCTCGTCTCTATGCACACTGTCATATGCGGCCTTGAAATCGACGAATAGGTGGTGAGTGCTGATTTGCACTTCTTGGGTCTTTTCCAGGATCTGCCGTAGTGTAAAGATTTGGTCGATGGTGGACTTCCCTGGCCTGAAACCACACTGATAAGGACCAATCAGGTTGTTGACAAACGCTTTCAGGCGTTCACACAGTACGGCAGAAAGGATCTTGTTGGCGATGTTAAGGAGACTTATCCCTCGATAGTTGGCGCAGTCGAAGGGGTCTCCCTTCTTGTGGACCGGACAGACGACACTGAGATTCCACTCATCCCATATCTTACAGATGAGCTGGTGCATGCGCCCAGCCAGGTCATCTCCAGCCGCTTTAAACAGTTCTGCGGACAGTCCATCCGCTCCAGCAGCTTTATTCGACTTCAGTGTCGATATTGCTAACTTGTGAAAGCAGGTTTATGACTGTTTTATATTGTGTTCACTGTGAAATGGCTTGTGTGACTTGCCACACAACAGCCATCCTTCAGCTGATCAGTGATAACAAAATTGTGTCCCCTTGGGCGTTGCAATAGCGACAAAATCAATAAACGACAAAATCAAGTGAACAAATCGTGACAACAAAATAAGTGCAAATGGTCATAAACCTCACAGCAAATTGCATCAAGTCCTCATAAAAAAACGAAAAACTCTTTTCAAACAAACCCCTCCCCCATCGCACAACTTGCAACACCACTCAGTGTGTGCCAAACCTATCCACCAAGGCTATCCACCACCACCAATCGCCGCACCTCACTGACTGACTGACTGACTGACAGGCATTGCGTTGCGCTAAGCTCTCTGATTAGCATACAAAATAGATTTTTGTTTTCTTGTGTGCTGACGAGCCTGACTGGCAATGAATTACCCTTGAGGGGTTCAATTTTGTCAATCCCAATGCCCCAATCAGCCGCCGAATACACACACACACACACGCATGCACGGAAGCACAACTTTGTGAATCCAATCAGAGATTTGGCAAACAGATGTGATGGGGTGGGTGGTTGGGGGGGGTGCTCAAAAACATATGCTTCGCAAAATTTTATTGATATTGATGCTGACGAAGCGAACGATGCCCCCCGCAAAACTATCGGGAGCTGGTCCCGATTTGAATGGAAATGAACTGCTGACGGGGTTGTTTAAGTGCTGAGTGGGCAGGGGGTGTGCAGGGAAAAGAAAAAAAACTCAATTCAAATGAAATCCGGCATTACATTGTCCAGCCGAATGGTGATGTGAATGGATGCTCGTTCGGCGCACCTCTCATACCTGACGGCCAACCAAACAAACCAACGAACTACTAACCCGAGGGGGGGGTTGCTGTGTTGTATCCGCTGTTGATTTGATTAAAATCACACTAGTCGAGTGGGTGGATGTGAGGAAAAAGTTCACCTCTGGTTTCAGTGGCGAATTGTTCATGGAATCTGTCTATTGAATCGAGATTCGTATTGATTCCACTCCCCCTCCCCCTCCTCCCCACCCCCTGATTCACGCTTCCATCGATTTATTCACTCAACTGTCAGAAGTTGCGTTAATTTATGCAGTGTGACTATCTGCCGGATATTCCTAAACAATGCGTCACCCCTGTGGGTGTGTGCGTCTTGTACTGCCGACGCATAATAATCAGCGCTACGATACGTACCAAAAACCTCCGAAAAAGAAACAAAAATTCAACCCTGTAGCATACGAAATGGAGGGACGGTCGTTGATTTTGACGGCCCCTTATGTAGCGCCATTCTGAGGCGTTGTAACGGGACGGTGTACACAGAAAACTGTGCGCCTCCAGCACGCAGACACATCATAATCCTAATTTTCGTTGAAATTTATTTATTTATGCGGAACAATTCGCGCGCGAACAGCATATTTCCTTTGGTCGGAAGGGGGGGGGGGGGGGGGGGGCGTTCTTAAGTCTTAATTAGATCCAAATGTGCGGGAGATCGTAAAACATGCTTCTGCCTGAATACAGATTGGTTACAACTGTGGTTGGGGGGAGAGCGACGTGTGAAAGATTGAATTTTCATGTTTCGGGAGAAAACTTTGTACATCCTTGAGCGGCTGTCAGACATCCTCACACATCTGTCTCCTCTTGTCTGTCACTCCTCCGCAATTGAATCCCCCTAGACGTACCCCCCCCCCCCCCCACTCAAAGCTCTTAACCCAGTTCAATCCAAGACATACAACAAGGTCAACCTGGTTACCCACTGATTCACTGAATCCCTGCTCAAATCTGTTGGTCAGCCAGTTAGTTGTCGTTCAGGTTCTCAAGGGCCACAGCAAACTGTCCTCATCCATCGATGAAAAGAAATTCCATCAGCAGTCTCGGCAACCACCTTCTCCTTGGTGGCCGTCATAAGTTGTACGTCAAATTATTGAGAATCGAAAATCCGTTACGAGTGGCCATCCATTCGAGTGCGCGCCCAGCCGGAGTGCTGAGTTATGCAACGGCTGGAAATATTCAATCACCCAGTCACTTGAGAATTGAGAATTGATTTGAGAACGTTCTTCGCTTTGGTTTCGTTGCAGGTACCCGGCTGAGGACCGAGGAAGTGCACTATACCGTTGGAGGAGCAAGCAGTGGAAGTGGAATCATGTCATTGGTCATATTGGCCATTGTCTGCTGTTTGGTCATAAGTGGCGCAGATGGTGAGTGATGTTTGGGAATGCGGTCCGTTCGCCACTTAAACTGTTCCCCCAAACACTTTGCAGGTCTGCCCTTTGTGTTCACGAATACGCGGGGAGCGGTGGTTCCATGGTCACAGCCAGAGGACACGTGGGACATTCGGTCGGTGCCGAGGAGTGTTGTGCCGCACGTCGACTTGAAAAACTTTCCAAATCGCACGAACTCCGCTCCGTCGGACAGTGACGAGGAGTTTTTGAAGCGGCTGCGGGAGTTGAAAAGGAACAGCACCGGCCGGATGCTGTGGTACGACACGTCATCAGACGGGTTGCCGTATCTGCCGTTCGTCGATAAGGCCCTCAAGCTGCTCAATCTGAAGCAGGTTGCCTACGAGGTGGAGAACAGTGTGATGTCGAAGGTGTCGTGCACTGCATGCAAAGCTGGTGAGTGAGAGCGTCGAGCCGTTGAAGAGAGTGGTTGGGTTGACCTTTTGTTTCAGGCGCTGGACTGTTGCAGCACTACATCCGGACGGGGAAGAGCGAGGCGGAGATCATCAGGACTATCTACGAGTTCTGTGCGAATCTTCAAATCCAGAGTCCGAGGGTCTGCGAGGGTGTCAGCAAGCTGTTTGGGGTGAGTTTGAGATGGAGTGACGGCGACTGCTTACAAGGGGAGTTTGCATTTCAGGTGGAAGTGGTGTACGTCCTGAAGCGAACGAATCTGGGCCCTGATGAAATTTGCAGCTTTGTCATCGGCGATGCTTGTGGGGATGTCTACAATCCGTATCACGAGTGGGAGGTTGCGTTCCCACCAGTCCCCAAGCCTCCAGCCCTAGACATGCCCATTCCCAAGGAGGGAGCGCCATTTTTCAAGGTCTTGCACATCTCGGACACTCACTACGACCCCCACTACGTCGAAGGCTCGAATGCCGAGTGCAATGAACCGCTCTGCTGTCGGCTCAGCAGCGGTCGTCCACTGACGCCAAACGCCGCGGCGGGGAAGTGGGGTGACTACCGAAAGTGCGACACTCCCAAGCGCACCGTCGACAGCATGCTGTCGCACATCGCTGAAACTCACCAGGACATCGACTACATTCTCTGGACCGGGGATCTGCCACCGCATGACGTCTGGAACCAGACGAAGAGGGAGAACCTCGAGATCATCAAGGAAACCGTGAAGCAGATGACTGAGAAGTTCCCAGGTGTGCCGATCTTCCCCGCTTTGGGCAACCACGAAAGCGCCCCGGTGAATAGCTTCCCCCCACCGTACGTAAACCAGGCGGACAACTCGATTTCATGGCTGTACGACGAGCTTGACGTTCAGTGGAGGCGGTGGCTACCGGCCAGTGTGTCTCACACAGTGCGAAGGGGAGCCTTCTACTCGGTGCTGGTGCGGCCTGGATTCAGAATCATTTCCCTCAACATGAACTATTGCAACAACAAGAATTGGTAAGCGACTCCGGTCCGGCGTTTCTGTGTCACTCTCTGATTGTCGCTCTGTCCAGGTGGCTCCTTCTCAACTCGACAGATCCTGCCACCGAGCTTCAGTGGTTCATCTACGAGCTGCAAAGCGCCGAGTTTTCCAACGAGAAGGTTCACGTCATCGGCCACATCCCCCCGGGACATTCGGACTGTCTGAAGGTCTGGTCGAGGAACTTCTACAGGATCATCTCGCGGTACGAGAGCACGATCGTCTCCCAGTTCTACGGGCACACGCACTACGATGAATTCGAGCTGTTCTACGATCCCTCTGATTTGGGTAAGGCTGTGAATCTTTGGTGAACCACTTTGACTGTGATTTGGTTTGCTTTAGGCCACACAACGAGTATTGCGTACATAGGACCGTCAGTTTCACCCTACTACGACCTCAACCCCGGCTACCGGATCTACTACATCGACGGCGATCACGATCAGACGACGCGACTTGTCATCGATCACGAGTCGTGGATCATGAACCTCAAGGAGGCCAACCTGTACGACTATCCCATCTGGTACAAGCTGTACACAGCGAGGGCAGCCTACAATATGCCGGCACTGAGGGCCAAGGACTGGGACAACCTGATCGACGAGATGGCCAACAACCAGGATCTCTTCGATCTGTACTACAAGCAAGTGCCGGACAAGCGGGAGGACTCTTCCAGGTCATGACTGATGTGGGAAATTTTTTGCTTTTTTGCAGGAACTACTGGAAGAACTCCCCAGTGAAGCCGTCCTGTGATCATGAGTGCCGCAAGAGAATTCTCTGCGACTGCAAGAGCGGCCGATCGCATGATCGCAAGCACTTCTGTCAGGACGTCGAGGCCAAGGTGGACGACGGAACATCGAAGAGTTGGAAGGATTGGATCTTCAGGGGCTTATCCGCATCGTATGTCATAAAACTTCTCAATTAACACACATTTCAGTATCTGTTGGTGTGCGTTGTCCTCCGTCTCCCATCTAATCATCCACATGTGGACTATCCCCACACACACACACACACTCCAGCTAATTCTCTTCATTTTCTTTTTTTTTTCTGTTTTGGGTTGGTGTCGGTGGCAAAATCAAAAAAAAATCAATTTCCAATCGTCTCCCTCTAACAAAACAAACCATGCGCACTCCATTCATGGCCCAACTTCACTTCACGCCACAGAAACGGCGACAGCAGCACTAGGAGCCCTGGCGGTAGCGATAGCGTCGTCGGAAACCCTCCCGACCAGCAGGAGGCCGTGGATCGAAACGTCCTCCTCACGAGCAGCAGGAACGACGAAGGCAGCTCCAATGCAAATCAGATTATTGAAACAACAGAAAGAATTCCGGAAGTGATTTATGTTGGTGGTGGTGGTGGTGCGGGTAGGCAATAAAACGCTGCTGGTATAACGTGACAAGAACGCCGCCGGAGCGTACCATAAGGACTAAACGACGCGCACAACAAACGAAAAGTAGAGAATTATTGCTTGCTATTATGTAGAATCTAGGTATAAGCTTTCAGCGCCCCCCACACACACACCCTCCAGGTGGAGGAAAGGGTTACGGTACTTGGTAAGGATTAGAGGTGAAAGGTGAGTAGTGGTTGTGAATAATACAGCCGCTCAATGGTGTGCAGCAGCAGCAGGAGCAGTGTAACCAATTTCAGTTAAGCCTTGTGGCTTTGTATATAGATATGTATGTGTACTTTTGGATGTAAATTTTGCCGATACTAATGCGATAGTCTGTAAGCGAAATAAATGAGTGTGCACCGAAATAACCCTTTAGGTGGTTTTTGTGTGGCGACAAATGTTTGCCTCGGAAGGGGTGGCTCCTTTGAGGTAAACAAATTCTTTGACTTGGTAAAGGACCAGACGACACGTCTAACCTAGGGACACAGTTCAATAATTCACCAGATTTGTACATATTCGCTGTGTAAGTGCTTCTACTGACAAAATCTCAACCACCACGCAATGCATACGCGCTGCAACAAATCAAATCCTAAACCCCCTCTTCCGCCCACAGCTTGAATGTCATATCATCGATCACTAGTCTTCCCAAATACGTTCTGAATCTGGGTTGAGACTGAGTGCAGCTCTGCAGCTGCAGACACAAGTAGCAGCATCATCCATCAACCGATGCATCCAAAGAAGAAGGAAGGAGAAAGGACGAAGGACAACTAGGATACCATTGAAATACCAGTCAATTGCCATAACTAATACACATAAGTTACGAGAACAAAACAGAAAAAAAAAAAGAGCCCAAGACACTAGGGGGAGGCAATCTTCGGGCCCGATGAAGGGTACAGGCGGCAGTCAGTAGGTGCGCTCTCTTCACAAGATCGACCCCCCCCCCCCCCACCATTCAGACACCCTCTATGGCATGAGACATCCCCCCCCCCCGGCGACATCGTGAATTAATTCCTTCCCTCACACAAGGACTTATCGTTATATTTAAACAAAATCAGGATGCAAGAGTACTTTACAAATGTGATACAAGTTTTAAATACAAACAAAAAATGAAAAATAAAAACAGTCTGTAAATAATTTAGAAAATTCTTTAAGTTAAGATAAGATAGTGCGTGTAGCAGTAAAGCAAAAGTTTATTTGTTGTTGTTGTTTTGCAATTATTTAACGACGGTATGTACCTTTTACATAAATTATACACGTTAGATCTTTAGTCATGAGAACGCTCAAAGAAACTACAAAACTGTTTTTTTTGTTTAGATTTTTAAGTTGAATTTAGAAAGAAAATAAATTTTGTTTTTGATGAAAAATTCAAAACTGTCTGCATTTCTATCATTTCCTCAGTGCAATTTCTTCACAGAAACCTTCAAGGAAGCATCTTCAAACTGAGAAAAACTGGATAAGTGTCGCTTTCACTCACTCGTGAATGGTTTCGTTTTGTTCTTCTCTGCAGAATTTGTGTTAAGGGAGACTTGTGCGTCTATCTTCTGAATCAAATACTCGCGTTGTGCCGCCTGCTGTTCTCTCATGAGTAGAGGAGACCTACAGTTTATTGCCGACTCCAAACGGGAAGATTTGAGAAGCTTTCCATGGACAATTGATACTCTCTGAGTGTTGCCAGTAGCTCGAAAGAGGTGGTGCTGTGACAAAATGCGAGGTGTTTAGACCGGGAATCGAAGGTGGACTTTCGGCGTGTGAGTCGACGCACTTTCGCACTACGTCACGGTGACGCGTTCTAGTACGAGAAAGCACGAGAAATGTTCGAAAAATCGTAGCTGACTTATTCCTGAAGATTTGACACCTTACATGTCTCTAGTGAAAAAAGTTTGTGATATGGCACGATCTAGGTCGCCAAGCCTGACATTGAGTGCTCATCGATATGATTTCTTAACAAGTCCACTATTTCAGACGCTGTATGACTCGTTGCGCCATCTTGTTGGAATTCAGAACTCAACGAGACCATGTTCTGGACGTTGTTGACAGACTATGTGTCAACATGGCATTTGATTTTTCTCATTTTGTGAAGAAACATGAAGCAATGATTCCACCAGCCCATAAACCACGCCATACCGTTATTTTTAATGGATATCATGGTGACTCTTGGTACTCTTGAGGGTGCTCATTAGCCCAAGTACAGTTATTTGATTAGAAATGAGCAACACTGAATTTTCAGAGAGTTTTTCCAGAACGCCATTCTCAGAAAATATGACGCAATTTCACTAACTAACCAATTAGTAACCAATTTTAGACACTAAGTAACTTGCCAAGCGATACTGAACAAAAATTACAAAGCAGTTTGATACGTATCACGCTTGATTTGTCAAAGTCACGCTTGATTTGTCAAAGTTAGCCCATTGAAAATCAAACCCCACGACGAATCACCCCTAATTACTTCGAGTCGTAAAGCATCTGAATTGCTTATTTAAAGATTGAAGTTAGAGTTGTATTAAAAAGAAGGGAAGAAATTCAAACTAAGAATCTTGGTTGTATGACAAGGGGCATTGTTGTCAACTGTCAACCTGCATGTGTCACCCAAGAGCTCCAGTGCAAAGGGCTTGAGTTCATTTTTTCAGAACGCGGAGGTAAGCTTCAGTAGCTTTCTATTCTAGGAAGACCAGTCTATCTTTGTCACCTTCAGAGAAGCCCCCTATGACCATTTCACCTTCAGTTGTACGATGCAGTCGTTGATTCTCTTCGGCCAAGAATCCTCCGATCTCCGGTATGTGGGAGCAATTAAGTTCACCGATGTCAAAATCCACTCAACAATTTGAAATTCAGCGACATGAAGTACTTAGACTCAAGCAAAGTGGTTCATTGAACTGCCAGGCAGGATCCCACATATGTACCTAATCCGATCAAAGGCGGTAGACTGATAATGGAACTGCCTTGCAATGTAGTCGTGTTTTCAACAGGAGTCTCTGAGGGCTTCATCGTTTAACCATTACACTCTTCGGGGTTGGGAGATGATAAAAAGATCCGGAAATGCAAGCAAGGGTTCTGTGGATTCTGCTTTCCTTTGGCTGTCTGCGTCTTAGAGAGTCACTTCACCTCCCATTGTGTTTAACGAGGTCCAACTAACGATTTGCAAGTTGCTGACAACACTCAAGAGTATCAAGTTTCATGGTCTAACATTTCTTTGCTTCAGTGCTTATACCACATCGAGCAGGGCGTTCGGATAGTTGAAGCCTTTAACGATGGTCGTTCAAATCACCGTGGCGTAGTGGATAAGTGCGTTGACCCACACGCAGAAGGACGGACAGGACGCCTCGCATTTTTCCACGGCACTATCTTTTTAGAGATGCTGACAACATTCAAGCGTTTTTTTGGTCCTGTTTGCGTTGATGGCATCTGGAGAAGAAGATTTAACGACGAACTCTATGGGCTGTACAGCGACATGCGCCAATTCAAGCGTCTTCGGATACAACGCTTAAGATGGCTAGGCCATGTTGCGCATATGAAATGTCTTCGAACCTGAGTCATTGGAACAACGCAAAAGAGGATGGCTAAGGATAAGGTGGCGCACACAAATCAAGAAGGACCTCGACCAACTTGGAGTGCGCAACTGGCGGCAGCTAGCGAAAGATCATTCCGGCTGAAGAGGCACGTTGGTTAAGGCCCATGTCCACCTCGGACTGTAGCGCCAAAATAAGAAGAAGAAGACAACACTCAAGAGTATCAATTGTCTAGGAAAAAAAAATCTCGCCGTTCGGAGTCGGCAAAAAACTCTAGGTCCCTTCCTGTCGTGAGCACGCACAACACGAGTAGTTGTTGTAGAAGCTCGACCTTGGTCCCTCGTGGGCAGTAGTGCCATTCATTATAATTAACTAACGATGAAAAATCTTACAAAAAACGCAGGCCTCTTGAGAATAGAATATTGTATCCTCTGAAGCTTGGTTTCCACATGTCCGTTTGCTTGTTGAAAACACTCAATTCTTCGAAAAAGCATGTACACCGTCATCATCGTCATCGTCGTCTTAACCCCACATGTTCTACTAATCGGGTGGCTGGCGCAATTCACACACGAGAGACCTCCAGGCCGCTCTATCCTCCGCCATCGACTCTAACCCATCAGGAGTTATTCCCAAGATCTCTTCCTGGATCTGTAGAGTGATTGTCTACTTGACGGAATTGCATCTAAGGCACGCTGCGGAAGTCGTAAAGCCCTTTTCATATCTTTTTCAGAAACCCGAAAGCCCCTTTGATCCGAAGAAGCAGCTGCTCAACATTGAGTTCACCCCGAATACCGTCACGTTTCTCAGCCTATCCCGGCGGCACGGAGTCTGTATTCTTATTCTTATTCTTATTCTTATTCTTTCGGCCATTACCTACAGGTGAGAGTTGGAACAGTCACTGAGTTAAAAAACCGGCCTTGCCACCAAGCTCCGCTGCTTAAAAATTGATTCAGCTTGGCCATTCCTCCAAAAAGGCTCAGTGTTACTCCTCCCATAGCATGAGTTACTAAAACTTCTCCACATGTTTCAATGGGACTCCATGTAGAGTGCATTGGACAGGAGTTTTGGAAATGACCATTACTTCGGATTTGTTCACTTTCACCCTCATTTCAGCATCAGCACATACGGTCACAAACCTATCGATCGCGCTCTGGACTTCCGTTCAGGAGGATGTGAGGTCAACTAAGTCATCTCCCCATGTGAAACCTTCCACGTCTTCTCTCTCTGTTGCTGTGGACTAAGATGTGGCAGTTCTTCATCTTTTTTGTGGTGGCGTGGCGTGGAATAATGGGTAATTGCGTCGACCCACACGCAGACGATCTAGATTCGATTCCCGGACGGGATACCTCGCATTTTTCACGGCACTACCTCTTTCGAGTTGCTGCACTCAACGAGTATCAATTGCTGTAGTGCCACTCAATTATTAATTCTTCATCTTCCTTCTGCCCGGTCCATACCGCCGCACTTCCTACATGGCTGTGATATCTGCTCTTTAGCAGTCCAGGGCCTCCGCAAGGTCTTCAGCTACACGTTGTCTGTTAAGGGACCTCACACTCCGAAAATCGTTGTCCTTCAGTCTTTTGCTGGAGTCGTCAAAAGTAGATCCCTCAGTATCAGAGACGTGTACTTGTCTCTGAACAGGAATTGTTTAACGTGGGGAGGGCGTTAGCTTCACGACCAATCCACAGACTGGAAAGTCATTCCCATTATTTAGTCCTCGTGCAGAGGGTTTCCCTTCATTCCTTGGTTCGCCACACAGCAGGTGTTGTGATGTCTATCCAGGGGGCACCATGACAAGGCTGTTAGCTTGACCTATCCACAAGTAAGGATAATATTGGCAGCTCACCATGTTGAGCGCAATCAAAGACGTTGCCTCGTGTGGACAGGCCCATGTCCCCTCAAGTATGTACACAAACTGCCAAATCAGTCTTAAGTGGGATCGTGACACAGATTCGTCTTCAATGGCAGAGAGCTTCTTTCCAAAATGCCTGTTGGGTTCGTGCACTCGCTCATTCTAAGAACTGACTGCTGGCTGCCTTCAAAATAAGTCTTTGAGCGCTGCAACAGATACGTGACCACTCAGCATGATCCCTGTCAAGCAAGTTTAGTGGCGATCTCATCGTGCATCGGAACTCAAAGCGGTGAGTTCCGATTTAGACTGCCGATCTTATTCAAGGAAGATTCGAATTCAATTCCTGAACTGCGTGTCTTAAATTAACTTGCCTAGGGCTATGCATCTGCCAAGAGGTAGACAAATGCACAGAGGAACGACCCAAGGGACGAACAGCACCCAGATTTGAACATCTTGGGAAATTCAAGGACGACAACAGGGTGCAGAACAAATTCACAAAGCCACTGATTTTTAGTTTTCTAAAAAAAAAAACCTATTTTTCAACTTGACTGGCAATGCTGTCTTTTTATTCTGAACAGTTTGAAGAGCTTTCTGTCTGGTTTGTGCATGAAATAATGTGGAACTTGGATGGTTTATGGCAAGAAAGCTTTTTATAACTACGGATAAGGGGTTTTTTGAAAAGAAAACTACGACTGTTCGGCTGTTCGCCTATTTTCTGCTGTTCTTACTACAAATTCAGCAACATTTTGTAGAATTTGAGGAACTTTCAAGTAAGCGAACGCTTTTGTAGTAGGAATAGTTGACTATGAATGTGTTAGAAGGGCACTATCCGCGGTTTGTGTATGCAGTAAATTTTGAGTTAATGCGGGAAGGAGGATAGGGAATTGTTTAAAACCTTGTTGAGACCTCAGTTGAGTCGTTGGATTCTAGGCGTATGCCTTTGCAAAAACACTTAAACCACCCCATCCCCTCCAAACATCATCAAAAATCCAAATTGATCAAATTTGAAATTCAAAGAATCTCCCCCAGACACATTCCAGTCAAAACAAATCAGAGTTTAACCCCCAAAACACGGAGTCATTGCACTAGGAAGCTCTGCACCACCACCACCTCCTCCACCACCACCAACTTGTAATAGCATTTTATCAGAACAACCGATAAGCAATTTTGCGTGACTTTATCAGGGGCAGCGTCACCATTGAATTCGGCACTGTTTTCCTTCAGATTAAGCGACAGAAATTGTTTTCACCTCACCCGCTAGGTGTGCGCTGCCGTTCAATGTACTGGCAGTCTGATTGACTGTGCCACCACCTGGTTATCGGTCAGTGATTTGGTGGCTGATACAGTGGCCAAACGCTTCCTCATCGATGCATCGGGGGCTGCACCTCAGCTTTCGCGAAATTCTATGACCTCGAGTAACCCCCCCCTCAGATCGTGGGTCGCATATCTGTCGATTTCGAAGCGATTGGCAATTTGCCCGATAAACATGGTCCTACCGCTGCCACAGGCCAAGCCTAGTCGATGAGTCGCCTTGAGCCTTTTGTGTAATGTGCTCACACCCGATGACTGATTGAGAGACAAATGAGGAAACTAAACCGAGCTCTGTGGAAACCGCGACAATCGCGCAACGTGTCGATAAGGGACGTTGATCAATCCGCGCGATAGGGGAATGGTTGGCTAAGTCCTTTCCCGTTGACACACTCAGTCATCCGTCAGTGAATCATCAGGGCTCGTTTGGCAGTTTAAGTTCACGGCTTCAATTCGCCTCTGGCCGAAGTTGATACCCGATTTCCTTCCCACGTGCATTTCCGACACACCGAGCTACTGAACCATAACAAAGGCAAAGTTCAACTTGCGCCCATAACGCTGACTAATGGCGAGCTACGAGCGAGCTATCTGTGCCATCGCCGCAATTACAGGGCCACCTGAAAGATATATTTACGCTTATCCAATCAATATGGCTTGCCCACTACTCCCGAAACGGACAAAAAACAACGACCGCAGGGGGCCAGAATATTCGGCACTTAAGAACGACCTCTGCTGCACGTCGACGTCGCGTCGTTGTTGGGTTAATTGCTCGGAGAGGAGCGACAAACAAAAAAAAAACAAAAAAAAACTTAAGAATCGGCAAGAATAGGAGCGAGCGTTGCAAAATTACAGTTTACACCAATTAAGGGTACGCCTGGGCAGTGCATGTGCAGCGCTTTTGACCACGCTACCCGCCGGAGCACGGTTACAGGTAAGCAGAGGGCCACCGTGGTTCGGCGGAAATTGATTTTCTAGGGAAGTCTAGTGCTCCGTGGTGGATGATGTCTCGGAGTTGGATCGAATTGACAGGCATTCCCTGGCTGTGCGGTGGGGGTTCCGGGAAATGCTCTGGTGCCTGGTGCCAATGGACGGTGGATGCGAGTTTCGAGGGAATTCTTGCACGGCTCTGACTCATAGGGTGAGTGAACTGCGACCGGCTAATGGGAATTCGATGGCGATGGAGGAGGGGTGGGAGAATGCTTAAATTCAAATTTTGGAAGCCTGAGTGAAGGTTGATGGGCAGTTAGAAGGCAATTTGCAACTCGTTAGGGATGGGACTTGAGAGGAATTTTTTTTCTTCCAATTTAGAGCGGGACGAGAAGCCGTGAGGGGGGAGGTGTTGAAGGCAATTCGAAGCGTAGGCATCTGAGTGCTCACAGAAACAAAAATTTCGTATGAATCTTCGACGCCTGTAGACTTTGTCATGGTGTGGATGATGTCTGACACAGCAGATTGTGAGACTGAAAATGTGGCAATTTGTCATAAGGGACCTTGGATTGAACAAATGCCAGAAGTGAACTGCTTCATACTCGCACTTCAATGAGACACAAACCTTGAGGTCAAAAAAGCATTGCATCCAAATCTTCTTCTTCTTCTTGTGAAGCTACAGTCCGGGATGGACCTGGGCCTCAACCAACATGCCTCTCCAGCTAGCACGGTCGCCAGCTTCCGCCCAAGTTTGTTGAGGTCCTTCTTCACTTGTGTGCGCCACCATAGCCTAGGCCGTTCTCTGTTGCGTTGTCCCAATGGGTCAGATTCGAAGATCTTGCACCCAGTTGCTGGTTGAATGGCATTGTAGTCCACTGGAGGACAGAGCCGAGCTACCTATGCTATCGCTACGCATGTTCTCTGAGGTATATCATGGACCCACAGGCTGGTTGTCGAAATTTGAAAAAAACTTTCTATAGACGATAAGGATGTTCAGGCAAAATTTGGTGGAGTCTGGCTTAAGGCCAGGGAAGCTCACGATTATTCAAATTGTTGCCAGCGGAAAATCCCCAAGAAGATCCCAAAAACACATATTAATGCCAAACCCCTATTCGTCGATTCGGAGACGATCCAAACACTCTCATGTCTAGTTGACAGTCTTCGCAAACTCATCCGATTCTGTGGGATGAAGATGGAAATCACAAGATGGGTCAGACACAGTCACAGACACCTCTAAGGTCAAAAATGCCTTTAGACAATACGAAGCATCATTCTGGAGGAGATCCTGTGAAACTCAGGAGTTGATGTCAGGGACACGATTGCTTACGCGGTTCACATTGGACGATCACAGCGAGCTGGCAATGAGGCGTTGACTGGCTTTGGAAGTGACTGAAGTGGACTCGATGGATCTGACAGTGTATGCTGCCATCAAGGAAAGGTGCACGACATTGACGTCTCTCGCAGGGAGTTACAATCAGCAGCAACGACATCATCTTCCTCGACTCCGCAGTTAATAGGAACAACAACATCAGCACCGAAATCAAGTGTGGACTCACTTTATCCGATCCCTGGTTTTTGAATCAAATTGCTCACTCCCGACGACTTTCACTGGTTTTGCATAGCACCTCAGTCATCCCTGTGCCTTCCTATTGCCCAGAAATTTGGACGCCATTAGGAGCGGATGAGGAAGTCAATTGGTCTTTCGAGAAAAGTGCCTTGCGAGCAAGTTTCGGTCCTGTTTCCGTTGAGGACGTCTGTAGATAAAGATTTAGCGACGGATTCTAGAGACAAGTCAAGTCTAACTCTAAAAGCGACTAGGTCATCGAAGGCATATGGACATCATAGCTCCTCTCCGCCGGAGCACGGTTACGGGTAAGCCGACGGCCATCGTGGTTCGGCGGAAATTGATTTTCTAAGGAAGGCTAGTGCTCCGTTTTGGATGATGTCTCGGAGTTGACAGGCATTCCCTGGCAAATTCAATTCCAACCCAAAGAGTCATCGAATTTGATCCACTGGGACAACGCAACAGAGGGGCATCCTTGTGGAGAAAGGCCTGAAACAATTTGGTGCGCAAGATTGGAGACGGCCGTTTGTTTCCAGGATTTAAGGAATTTGGAGCTGATTTCCTGCCGGTAGCCGATTTCTAAGTTCACAAAGTGAAGTCTCTTTCTGCTCAGGCCTAAATTTTTGTGGAGGCTATCCACATGTCCTTTGATGATGGTGGTGGTGCTGGGTAGCACTCTGTCACTCATTTTTCATTTCGGACGGGTACTGTGACGTAAATTTTGAGACGAAAAATTCAAAAATGATTCAGATGGTGCCTCAAAAATGGTGTCTCCGCCAATGAATAGGGAAACGTGATAATTTGTCAAAAAGTTCCAAAAATCATTAAAAGATCTTAACACTGGCCAATAAAGCATCCATTTCAGACGTTTACTGAAAAATAATCTAACACTGTAGACGAACGTCACGTTGTGTATGCAGTGTCCCGAAAATTTGACGTCCAAAAATGTGTCAAATTCATCTCAAAAACGTACCAAACGCCATCCACATGCCACCCAAATAAAAATATCACTCGTGAGGATATTCTTCTCTCTGTTTGAGATGAAATTCATGATCCACTTGAGACACAAGTTGTAGTTCTGAACAATCAGATCTGTAAATTTCGATAAGCCACCTATGCACTTTCAAACGTCACGCCTACCATCCATGACAGTGCGCGCACACACAGAAGCCACAGTAGGACCTGTCCCTCACACAACCAATTCAAAGGAAAATATTTCTTTCGAAAAAAAAACCCATCAAACCACCCCATTGTTTACACAACAAAGACAAAAGCTTATTTTCCCACACCCCCTACCCCAGAGCCCGCAGACAACGCCAGCAGACAACGCCAACATCTTCAAGTTACCAAAAATCGCATCGCTGCGCATTCTACCTTAAAACCCCCGAAGAGAGAGAGAAAACAACAAACAGACAACAAGAGAGCTACATATGACATACACGCACAAGCAACACGCACACCTCCATCACGAAAAAGTGCCGTAAAATGACTAGTGACGTCACGATTAATCATTCACAACAACTGGAGGAAGTACCACACTGCTCTCGGTCATCACTACATCAGTTGCGGATGTTAACCCAAAACAAACGCAACTGCTGGAAAGCCAAGAAAACGCCAAAAAGAACCCAAAAAGAAACAACAACAACTACAGGAAAAAAAAAACGCAAAAAAAGCTCCCCAGGTCCCCAGTGATCCGCCGATGGCGCACTGATGGCGAAGTGCATTCCGAGCGCAAGAGTAAAAGTGTTTATGCTTTGGTCGCCTGTTTTCTTTGGTTTTTCTTTTCTTTTCCTCTCTTCCCCGTCGTGCTTCCGTAATGAGATTGATAGTAGATTCTCCTTCTCTTTCTCTATCTCCCGCCCCCCTCCGCATTCCCCCAGCCAATGCCATCACTTGTCCCTCTTTAGTGGCTTTTTCGTGCCTGATTCTGAAGTTTTTCTTGTAAATCGTCTTGTTACATCGACCGACCAACCAACCAACGTCGTCACTCATACAAACGACGTCTCACTCGGTCGCGGTAGGGAGCGGTAACGGCGGCGGTGACGATGGCGATGGCAAAGATTTTTCGGCTTAAGCCCCATATGCGCGCTATGCCTACCTGTAGCTTGGCTAAGAGCACGGCACGAGCACACCGACCACAGCAAGGCAACGAGCGAGTGTCTGTGCGCAGCGTACTGCACTGCGTGGACGCGATCAAAAGACAAACGAAACACGAACAAGCGAACGGGCGACGAATGAACGAACGAAATTTCTTTTTTGGAAGCTTCAGTTACCATCTACCAACTGCCTTGAGTGGACGTTAGCGGAAGCGCGGGCGCGGATAGTTCTTCGTACAAGCATTCGTCTTCAAGAAGTCAAGATTGTGTTTTTTTTTTTGTTTGGCTTTGGAAGGAAATTCAAAGCTTCTTCGGGCAGATCTGTGAAGAAAACTTCCTCTCTCACGGCGACACTACGGCACACGGTTGCATTTGTTGGAGCGCCTCCCCCCGCCTGGTCGTCATCATCAGTCAGTCAGTCAGTCAGTTAGTGGCGCCCCATCTGTACAGAGGCTATAGAGAGAGATCATACCACACACCACCACCCCTCCACCCCTCGTGCGTCGCACCGCACCGCATCGTCTCGGTGAATTCGGATAGCAAAGAGACCTGAAGCTTCTTACAAGAAAAAGAAAGAAAAAAATATATAATCAGTTGCATCACTGACTGAACACTTCAGTCGATCGAAGGTTGTTGAGCGAAGCTATACCTACACGCGGAACACGGTTCTCACTTTTGAATTTATTTCTCGGGCTCCCGCACACACTCGGTTTTGGATACGGATCTCGGAATTATTATTTTTTTTTTGGGCTTTTGAAAATCTCCAAAGTGATCTTGTGATTTTTTTCTGCTTTCGAAGAATTTCCCCCCCACTGGGACACAGTGACTGAGTACAGTGATCAGTGATCAAAGCCTCCAGGAATAAGGCTCTGCAAGAAAAAAAAAAACGTGAACCATGTCTCTGACCTAAGGACATTTTCCTTCTCTCCTCAAAAAAAAAATTCCAAAAATTCATCCAAAGAACAGTGAAACAGAAAAGTTAAAAAAACAAAACAAAGAGCAAATCATTTAAAAGCCTTTTGTAATGCTTAATATGGAGTCACCCCAAATGTACGATACCGTGCAGACCCTGTCACAATTGGACCTCAAGAAGCAACCCACTCAGGCGATTATCGGTCAAATCACACTCACCGCGATGGCAAACGGCGGCGGAAACGGTGCCACTTCAGATGCGAACAACAATCACAACAACGGCCTGGTGGTGAACAAGCACTCCGTTCATCACATGCAACAGGCAGCAGCTGTGAACAACAACAACAATAGCAACACGGCGAACAACAACACCTCCCAACAGCAGCAGCAGCAGCAACAACAACAACAACAACAGCAGCAGCAGCAGCAGAACAGTGCAGTTGCCACGAGCATGCTGCAGAAGCAAATGATGCAGCAGTACTCACAGAGCGACCTGGACGAGCTGACCACACAGGAAATCACCCTCGACTTGCAGCACCTCATCGATGATCAGTTCCGCGAGCAGGAGGCGCTGGGCATCTTCAGCGATATGGTGGCCAGCCCCGGCGGCTTTGGCGGAGGAGGACTGAACACAAACGGGGTGGTGAGCGCAGCAGCCAAAGTCCTGCAACAGCACCAGCTGCAGCAGCAGACCCTGCGATCAGCACAGAATCACGGATACAGCCGCAACGCGCTCGCCTACATGCCGCAGGCAGTCCACTCGGGGGCGACCTACAGCAACAATTCCAGCGGGGACGAGAACAGCTCTGTGGGCTCTGAGGCGTCCACGATCAAGGAGGAGCCACTCGACCCGCAGGAGTATCGCCGCCAGTTGCAGGACAACAATGCAGCGGCGGCAGCATTTATCGGCGCGGCCAATGGCACAACGAACGGCCTCTACAACCTGACCGCAGCCACAGCCAACCTCCCGTATCAGGCGACAAACGGCGCAGCGAACGGCACCAACTCCTTCACCACACTCACGCCCGCAAACGTCCTGCATCACTCGAACCTACCGCACCTAGCCGCCGGAGCGCACCTCCTCAAGTCACATCACCTCCCGAACAACAAGCAGATGATCCCGCAGCGGAAGCAGTCCACAAAGAACATCGACAAGGGCACCGACGAGTACCGTCGCCGTCGCGAGCGGAACAACATCGCGGTCCGCAAGAGTCGGGAAAAGGCAAAAGTTCGATCGCGCGAGGTGGAGGAACGCGTCAAGACGCTACTCAAAGAGAAGGACGCCCTCCTGCGACGCCTCGAGGAGATGACGAACGAGATCCAGCTCCACAAGCAGATCTACATGCAGCTCATGAACCACGCCAACCCCGAAGTCAGTCGGATATGCAGAAACTTCCTCAACATGAGCGATCACGGCCTCTAGGCCGACCCCCCATGTCGCCACTCAATTGAAACACTCCGCTGCGCACTGGTCTCAGGATAAATCCTCTCCCGCCACCCCCACAACCCCATCCATCTCACGTCTCATTGTTTCCTTAATTGTTTTGTTCGTTCAACCCCATTGGTGACGGAGTCTTCAAATCCGACGCAACGTCACGCCACGCCAACTGTAAATATGATGTGTCGTCACTGCGTGCCTCTCCCCGTATCTTTCTAGCTTCATTTACGATTATTGTATTGTGTACGTGTCAGGTCAACATTCATTCAAATATTTTTGTACTTAATCTTAGCAACAAAACACACACGCAACTGTACATTTGTTTTTTTTTTTTTACTTTAAGATAAGCCAAAGAAATAATTTTAACTAGAAAAATTATGTAAAAAAAAATGCGAAAAAAATGGAAAATCGCTACAAGCTGATGGAAAAAGAAAAAAGAAAATGTATCGTAGTGTAGGTCTACTCGTTTTTTTTTTTGTCTTCAAAAATATCTTCTAAAAAAATATATATACATAAATATAAAAATATTTAAATAAATAAGTTAGCAAATTTCTAGAAGAACTTTGTTTTTTGTTTTTTATTCACCACGACACAGTCCTTGTCGTTCTCAAGATGTCCTCTCTCATTTGTTGTTCTTTTTGTTTTGTATAGAAATTTAAAATTAATAGAAAAAGGAAAAAAAAAATTAAGAGAAATGAAAATACTGTATATTTTTCTATGGAGCTCAGTGTAAATGTATTTAAAATTGTTCTTATTTAGTGGATTGCCCCCTTTATCGGTCCTTGGGACTGGGGAGGGGGGTTTTTTTTCACAACTCTGATGCAATAATAAAATGTAATTTAATAAATTTTTGAAGTTTTTTGAATTTTTTTTCTCGGTTTTCGCTCCTCTCTGCAATTCAGTCTTCATGTTGGGTGAGAAGAATTTCGATGTGCTTGTACTTGGAAACACGATAGATCACAGGAAATCCCGAAGGATGACATGGAATCCGAGAAATCCTGAGAATCGCTACACTTCCTGGAGTTGATGAGGTTTTTCACTGAAAGACGTTCATCCGGTGTACGTGGTTGGAGAGAGTTGACATTTTCATGGGAATAGTTGATGGTATCGGTTTGCATGTTGTTTTGAGCAGAGTTTCGCTTACAGTCAATTTAAGCTCGATTACATTTTAACGACAGGAGGCCATGACACGACTTTTTGAAAAAAAATCCTCTTTTGGCCTGTTTTTTCTGTTTAATTCTGACTTTTTGAGTCTATTTTGTAGGAAAGGCACTATTCCATGTAAAATTTGACCATGGGCAGAGTGGTTGCGCCTCCTTGAATGAGGCATGCGCCTCTTTCAATGAATTACAACATTTGAATATTTGAAATCCTTTTTCATGGCTTGGTACCAACAATTCCGCTCAGCTTGAATGGGGTTTGTGTTGTGGAGGGGATATCAAAGAGTCTAGTGATACGTGCAAGCACCCACAGGCACACATTCATACATATATATTTCAACGACAAAGATCAGGTTCGAAAAAGAGAGTTTTTCAAACAAGATTCGAATGGGGGAAGTGAAATATAAGGAGGCCTGTGCAAGTGGTCGCCGTGGCGTAGTGGGAAAGTGCGTCGATCCACACGCAGAAGTTCTAGGTTCGATTCCCGCACGGGACACCTTGCATTTTTCCCGGCGCTCTTTCGAGTTGCTGACAACACTCAAAGAGTCCCAATTTTCTATAGAGGTTCTCAAATCTCGCCCTTCGGACTAAACAAAAAACTATAGTTCCCTTCTACTCGTGAGAGAACAGTAGCACGCACAACACGAGTAGTTGTTGTAAAAGCTAGGCCCTGTTCCCTTGTGGGCTGTAGTGCCACTAAATTATTATTATTTTGGGCCTGTGCACATGAGGCAACGTCGTTGATCGCACTCAACATGGCGAGCTGTCAACGCTATCCTCGTCCGTGCACAGGTCATGAAGGACTACACCCAGTCCTACATTATGTCGCGGAAAACCTGGAGGTTACTAAAAGCTGATGAGGAAGCCCTTAGTCTTTTCCAGAGAAAAGTCTTGCGTCTGGAGGAGATCTGGAGAAGAAGAGAGAGGAAGCTATACAGAGACATGCGCCTAGTCAAGCGTCTTGGGATACAACGCTTAAGATGGCTAGACCATGTAGAGCGTATGGACACCACTGCCTCCGGCTCGAGAAGTCTTCGAATCTCAGCCGTTGATGCAAGGCAACAGAGGACGGCCTTGGGAAAGGAGGCGCACACAAGTGGAGGAGGACCTCAACCAACTTGGAGTGCGCAACTGGCTAATGATCGTGCTGGCTAGAGAGGGATGTTGGTTGAGGCCCAGGTCCCAGGTCCGGACTTTGGGAAACAAGATCTTTTTTGGCCTTCTTTCGCGCACAATATCGAGTGGTATGGAAATAAAGTCACTTTCTTCTTCTTTGGCTATTTTTTCGAAAAATTTATGAAAAGAGCCGAAATCTATTAAAGAAACGAACATTTTGGAAAAATTATGGACATGACTCCCCAATGTGTCACTTGAGAATAACATCCTTCTTCGACTTACCCCCACAAGTACCTCCCCCACATTCGAAGACAAAAAGAAGTCCAGAGTCCAGCAGCAAATCTGGAGAATACGGGAGTTGGGGCGGCAGTTTGTAGTCTTTGGCCATGCCGACGGTGGAGGAAGGACCTAGTATGATGTCGGTGACACTTTTCTTCGCCAAATGGGGTTCTTTTCCATCAATTAGGCGTAGGACACCATCGCATCTCTGGAACATACCTCCGCAGCACAGTTGACACCCGCCGTGGAGGCGTCATTCTTTCCGTGGAGGCTGCATTTTGTCCTTCTCCTTGTGAATTCCAGAAGACGGTCGTCATCACCTTGTCGGGGATAGGACAATCTTTTCCCGGGTGAGGTCCACTGTTTCGAATGTTCCTTGGAGTGTATTGAGTTCCACAAGTAGATCATCGACGGTCCCCAAACGACGCAGAAGTTCCTTCAGATTGCACTAAAACAGATCCAAACACTGTTTTGAAGAGGTCTCACGGTTGCAATTGTTGTTCGAAGTGAGCGAACACTGCATCCTTCGTGCGGACAACTCACCTCAAGTCTGTGGTCTTTTGAAATGCTGCCTGTCTCAAATATCTCGTGCACCTTCAATCGGCGGTCTGTCGATATGAGATTTTGGGCTTTTGACAAGCTACCCTCCGTGCTGGATGTTGTCGAAAATCCCATGTGCAGCCGTCGTACAACTCGTCTTTTTCTTCCTTGTTTGGCTTTACAGCCAGGGATGAACCTGGTCAACAACCCACAATCCTTGAAAGCCAATGGGATCTCCCGCCAGCTGCCTCCAGTTGCGCACTGCAAGTGGGTCCTTTTCCTCTCCTGTGCGCCATTTCATTCGAGGACGTCTTCTATTACGTTGTCTAAGTGGTTCTGAATCAAAGACTCTTCGGACCGGAGGTGTCTACATGACCCAGAGGTGGATCCGAAGATTCTTAACTAGGTTTTTGGTTGAATCTTCTCCTCCAAGCGCCATCAACGCAAACAGGACCAAATGTGGTACGCAGAACTTTGCTCTCAAAACGTTCAAAGCCTTCTTCATCCACTTTTAATAGAATCGTCCATATCTCTTGGTTGGGATGATCAGAGTGTCAGTTTGGCGTTTCAAGAGATGCCTTTGTTTCTCAGTAGCTCCTTGAGGCAGCGATTGACGATTGACCAAAGAGCCAAACTAGACGAAATCCTTGTTTAGTTTTAAGCAATTCCTGACCGTCGCCATGGGAGGAGAAGAGCCACCGTTCACAGCATCGAAGTGAATCGCTGCCTGATTTGACTTCCAAAAACAAGGATCGACTCATCGACTCTCTTCTTCTCTTCCCCGGAAAGGCCCTTATCACACTCAATAAAAAAAAAATTGGGCCCAATTTAGCTGACAGTAGCCGTCTATAGTACACAAGGGTAGCTCCATCGGGCGGTGAACTCCAGATCAATGTTTGCCCGAACTTCACTGAATGAACTTCCTCCCAACACAGATCTGAAATAAGTAGATAAGTCAACCTTTGTCAACATTTTGAATTTCACTTGGAATTTATAACCTCAAGCGGTAGGCTCTGCTCTACAGTTGGAAGGTGAACCCGGCTCTCAACCAACAGCACCAATTAGACTCATCTTTTGCCAGTTGCCTCCTCTCTCCCAGCCATAGTTGGTTAAGGTCGCTTTCCATTTGCGTGCCCAACCCAAGTCGCACAGAGGGTAGGAGAGAGTCACTTGCCTTCTCCTTACGGACCTCCACTATCAATCCTTCATTGTCACACTCCGACACATGGGGTCATAAGTGACTAGAAAGAATTCTCCCAAATTCCATCTTAATCAGCAGTCAAACGTTGATGCAAAATATTTCAACCCTCCACCGCCCACTCCCTATCCTCAGTCAACCAACCAAACGTTTCAGATATCTCTCTCCAGTGTCAAAAAATTGAAATCCTAGAACCCTACACCCCCACGTACACCGCCCAGCTTGCATGGCTTCACTCCGCGAACCCATAGACTCGCAGACAATAACTCTTCCACTTGGACCGCATACATAACGCGAATCTGCGTTCACATACGCCACGGTGCACCGGCAAGCAGCTTGTTGCTCGCATAGAAAAAAAAAAGTGATAAACAAGTCAAGCGCAAACTTGTGCCGTCATATCTTAGAGCAGTACTACACACACGCTTCGGGATAATAGCACCCATCTACGCGCACGGCTGATTATCGCCCTGCAGCATACGTGTGGCATTAGTGCCACCACCGCCACCGCCACCTCGACTTCAACTTCGGTTTCTTCCTTTCACTTTCCAGACAGTAAGGTAAGGGTTCCTCAAGCGTGACTACCGTCACCGGTGCTTTTTGCATGCTGCGGCAGCCGTTTGGTTGTGCGCCTCCAAACGAATCGGAAATCAGGACAGGAATTCGACGATGCCTCGCCACCGATGCCGTAGATCATGTTTATCGCATCGCATATCCTTGCGAAAAGCATTCCTGTGGCGTGTTCTGTCGGCCCGGGGGCACCTGTCTGCGCGGCGCATAGACAACAACGCCGATCCTAAATCAAACCCCGAGCCCGCCATAAATCCGTTCAATTCGTCCATTTGTCATCGCACGCCAAACAAGGCCCGCCGCCGCGCCATCGGGACACTTTAATTATTTTGAGTGTTAATTACTAATTTCATTATTTATTGCGCCTACGAGCATACGAGCGAGTACGCGCCGAACGGATGGGGTGTCCAAAAATACTTGGCTCGAGTGGTCGTCTCTCTGCTGTGACGACGGTGGTGGCGGCGACGGCGACGGCGGCGGTTGGGATAATTTACACAGTAAGAGATCCATTTCTCCCTGAAGGTTTTTTTCGCGTGCATTTGCGCCCTTCTCGTCCTGCATCTCACGTGTGCCGCTCGGCCGTCGAGGGACATCATTAAATAATTCTGTGGCTTGCCTTTCTTTCTTGGTTTTCTGTTTTATTGTGCCCACGAACAAAATATCACGGCTGATGTTTATTTGCTTGTTGACACACAGCGTCGCCTTTGGGTTTGAGGAATGCATTCCGCGGAAAGTTCTGACTGCAAAGGGACACAAGAATTATCTAGCTGCCGCCAGAGTGACAGCTGGTGACTGAATGATGGGGCCGAGAGAGAGAGAGAGAGAGATTTGTGAAGGTCGGGGTTTGTGATTGACAAGAGGGAAGACGTGGAAAGTGAAAAGAAAAACCACACACGTGCTTAGATTTACGGAGAGAGAAGAAATTGACGAGGACACGCTCGACAAAGGCAGTGATTCTCAAACGGGGGGACAGCACAGTTTGGCATTTTTTGTCATAATCACTATTTCTGCTGCCCACATGCTTCTCTCGATTCAACCACCTTGCCCAGGTTCATATAGGAACCCATCCAAGGCACCTGTAGGAAGTCGCGCATAGTGGGGGCATTCATCCCACATGACCTAGCATCGGAGCGTAGTTCTTTCTGTTTTAAGAAGCCTGCCCAACATATCGACAGCTTTTCTTGCAGGTCTTACTCTTTCGGCCAGTTCCCAAATTTCTGGTCTGTTTGATTACAGCTCCGTTCCGGAAGCGAGTTTTTTTCTAATTCAGTTTGCCAAAATTTTCAGAAAGAGGCGATCTTTACAGGTTGAAGAGCAAATTTCTAGCAACAGATGACACTACAGTGCACTCTTGACACTGGGGTTATTTTGATCGGTTCATGTGCACGATTTTGTTGTTGTGTTGAGCAGAGAGCATTGCAGAGCCTATGGACATCACTGCTCCCACCCGAAAAGTCTTCGAATCCAAGGCATTGGGACAACACAACAGAGGACGGCCGGCCCAGGTTGAGATCGGGCATACAAGTGGAGAAGGACCTCAACCAACTTGAAGTGCGCAACTGAAGGCAACTGGCGAGGTACGTAATTTGAGGCCCAGGTCGACCCTTGTCTGCAAAAAGAAAAATTGAGTGGCATTACAGCCCACAAGGGACCAGGGCCAAGGTTTTAGAACAACTACTCGTGTTGTGCGTGCTACTGTTCTCTCACGAGTAGAAGTGAACTATAGTTTTTTGCCGAGTTCGAAGGGCGAGACTTGAGAATACTCTTTCAGTGTTGTCAGCAACTCGAAAGAGGTGGTGCCCTGAAAAAATGCAAGCTGTCCAGTCCGGGAATCGAATCTAGACTACGTGTGGGTCGACGCACTTACCCACTATGCCGCGTCGGCCACCTCTGTCTGTAGCGCCATCAAAACAAGAAGAAGGGACCATTCGCAGACAGGATTCAGTGTACACTTTCATCAGAGGGAAACTGCTGCTAAGTCCGACCGGTTACCTTGTGAAGCTTGTGGTGGCTGTGCGCCATCACAAGACACACGTGTGGCTCAAATGTGCTGAATTGGGGGTTTCAGAGAAAAGAAAGTAGAAAATCGGGAACGCCATAGAACGAAGACAAAAGCCACAAGTCAAGCATTAAGACTCTAAGCTCAAGCAAGCTCAAGCATTAAAAAGCTGCTTCCAATTAGCTACGGGACGTTTTCAGGGTGTTTCAAAAATCCTGTGAGCTGAACGACAAGCAAATGGAAAAGAGGAAAAACAGGAATTGAATGAAAAATTGAATGACCTGAATAGTTATGGGGGAAATTTTGACACAAGCCACTCTTTAAGGGTCTGAAACTGAACAATTTCAGCCTTCCATCGTTGACCATTCCGTGTATGATGGTTTTGAGTCAACAAGACCGAGGTGTCTAGCATCTACGATCATTTGGTTTCTATGCTGGATGTTCGATCGTCCTTTCCTGTGAATCAGAGGTCCTCTCAGAGGGAGCATTCATGTCCATTCCCCCCATGTGGCCGAGCCAGTCTTCTTCTTCTTCTTATGGCGCTACAGTCCGGGGTGGACCTGGGCCTCAACCAACATGCCTCTCCAGCCAGCACGATCTTTCGCCAGCTGCCGCCAGTTGCCCACTCCTTATCCTGGGCCGTCCTTTGTTGCGTTGTCCCAATGGCTCAGATTCGAAGTCTTTTCGGGCCGGAGCATTGGTGTCCATACGCTCAACATGGCCTAGCCATCTTAAGCGTTTGTTTTTTAACCCCTGGACTAGATCTACATTTTTGGAGGTGAACTCCTTTATTAACTTTCCTTGCAGAAAGGACCATCTTTCGAACCAAGACTACACTCCTACGCTCGTTGTCCATCATTCAGCTACCCACAACTATACTGTTAGGATTAGCGTCCTGTAGAGCATTCTCGGGACCCTCTGAGTTGGGAGTTTTAGCCTCATATTGGTTGTCAAGGACGATATTCCCTTGGATGTTATTTGTGGAGTGGATGGCTTGGTGTTTTGTTGTGGGCCCTGGTTGATGGGGACGACTTGATTTCAGTTCGGCCTCCAGGTGATTGAGCTCAGAGTCGATAATCTTTTCCTACGTACAGCAGTGATGCTCGGGGGGTTTTCCGCTTGCCTTCCTTATTCATCATCACTGCTGTTGTTTGCAGGAGGCAGGTAGGAAGAGGCTCTGTGGATTACCCATACTCTTGCCCCGGAGGTATGCACATTGGGACTCAATCTGGTGTCACCTATGGTAGCGCGGAAGCTTCGGATATCCTTCAAAATTCATTCCGCCTCTGCTCCTCCATGGACTTGAAGGAATGCCTTCACACAGGCGTACCACCCTAAACTACCCCAAACTTGTTCTTAACCACCTCAACTTGTTCTGTTAGGCGTACGTGAGGTTAATTGCTTTTCTGTGGATTCCTGAATATAAGCAATCTTTGATGAAAATGTCCTGGAATAAAAACAAGTTTAAGAAGTCAGCCTTGAACCACACTTGAACCACCTTAGGAAAGTTTCTTGAATTCATTAGTTCTCTTCTAAATGCCAAACTGAAACAAACTGAAAGATCGGTAAACTGTGAGGAAGTTCGATCACCAAATGGAGCTGCATAGACCTTGGTATGGAGTCTGTCTGCTTGTGTGTAGTAGTTGTGGATCTGAAAGGGGCTGTATTATTAGAGGTCTTTTGATTCTCATATATTGTCTGAAATGTCCACAATTATAAGAAACCGGCTTGAATCCTAAATAGCATCAGCTGCCTAAGGTTGTGCCCACTTGAAGCGCCTCTCCACCTGTTTTTTTGTTGCCTTCTCAATCGGTAACGTCTTTTCACTCGCTGTTCTACTAGCCTGAACTCAATCCCTTTACTTGTCCTCTGCATTGTGGGCAGAATCTGTCGCAATTGAATTGGGAGTAGATGGATCCAGGGAACCCTGCCCAAAAACGCAATCATTTAAAATCAGAATTTAGAAGAGGAACTGTTTTGGGAACCACCCTCTGGAGTGTGGCATGCGTCCTCTTCGACCATCAGACATTATTCTTCGAGATCATTACTTTCTCAGATCATGTGTGGAATTGTCTTAACCAACAGCAGCCACCACAAACCTCTTGAAAAATTCCAAAATGCTCCCAAAAATAGACGAAAATAAGGCAAAGGATCAGCACTTCCCCAAAACTCCTTCAAAATCCGGCCTACTTCCCTTGAAATGCTAGAAAATCCGTCTCCCACCTCCTTCAGTAATCTTCAAGCTGTCCCATTATGGCCAAGAAATAAGAAAAAATACAAGAAAAGACAAATATTCTCCAAAAATTAAGAAAAACTTAAAAAAATAAAAATTGTCTGCAGGGAACTTGCTGATCGAGAGTGTTCCTCGGTTTCTATCTACCCCCTGTCGCGTTTACGTCAGGATAACAAGTTTTTTTCCTTCTTCCTGCATATGCTGCTGCTACATGATGCCCCTGCTGAATTGTGGAGCTGTTGCATGGTGCTCTTGCTGCATGATGCCACTGCCGCATGGCCCTGCATGACACTGCTGTTGTACGACTGTTGCAAACTGGCCGCTGTTCCATGGCGCCGTTGGTGCATAGTGCCCCTGCTTCATGGTGCTTCTGCTGCGGTCAGTGTCACTGAATGGCGCTCCTGCTAAACGACTGCTCTGCAGTATGGTGCTGCTGTTGCAAGATGCTGCTGCTTCTATCGGTGCATGATGCTTCTGCTGCTGCATGGCTCTACGGTAGCATAGTGATTTTGTTTCTGTCGCATGATGCTGCGATGTTGCCGTTTCGTGGCACTTTTCTTGCATGCTATTGCTTGAGGGCGCTGCTGCGTAATAGACGGCTTTAAAGGCAACGATGATCCTCTTGGTTACAATTCGTAGGGACTTTGCTGATGATGCATAATCTTACATGCTGCTGTGATTGCATAGTCCTTCGGTACGTGACGTTGTTGCTGCCACATATAACACGAAGTTCGTAGTCGCTCCACAATCTGCCCACAAAGGACAGAGTAAGGAGATGATAAACTTCAGAGGTGCTTTTTTCCCCCGTGTCGTTTTACGAATTTGATGAAATTTGTTTCAGTTTGGTTGTCACAACAAAACGGCATATGTGTAGACTTTGACAAAAAGGCTTTTTGAATGTTTGTCGTTGAATTGGACTCAGTTGCGTCCTCTTTCATCTTCACAAACATTTGTTGCGTCAACTGTTACGTTCTCTGTTGTATGGTGCCCTGCATCCACTGCAGCATCGGTCGTTTCATTCTCTGCTGCATGAACTTGGACCAGAAGATCCTCAATTCCTAGCTGTCTATGTTGTCTAAGCTCAAGCGTGATTCGCCTCATATGATCCAGTGGTTGCTCACCTAGCGTTGGAACCTTTTCCACCCCTCAAACTAAACACAACCCAAACCCAGGGTTTCTGGTGGTTCTTGTCGCAGAACTACAATTTTTAAGGTTTAAGTGGTCACAACCAAAAAATACTTTTCTCTCCAGAGATCACAAATTTAACAAATTTTGTGAGGGTCACAATTTTTCTTTGCAGAACTTTGTTCAAAATCTTACCATTTTCTCTAGAGGCTTTTGTGACTTCTTACTTATCACAGAGGTGTCCAAGAACAAGAAGAATTTCCATCGAAATGACTGTCGCAGATCCTTGAAATCCTGACTCACCGCTAGATCACGGTCTTCCGTTCCCTCTCCACAATTGACTGTCGTGTGAACAAGTCTCGCCATGATCCCAGCCTTTGATAAGCTTTGACCAATCTGATGAAATACAAGAATTATTCACCTAAACTTTCACTGCGCAAATTAGGTCAGTAAAGCGCAGAAAAAAAAAACCTCAAGTGTGCTCGTTGCCTCGTGATTCACCCACTGGCCAACTGTGACGCGGTTTACTTAATCCAAATTTTTCCTCAGAAATTCAATTCTTAGGAGCACCATCAGATTCAAGAGGATAGCCGATGGTGTGGAGCGTGATCTAATTTCACACCTGATCCGGTCAGTCTGTCTCTTGTTGGGATAGTCCCATGCATTCATTTTCAACTTTCAGTGGCAATCGCGTAATCGCCTGCGCGACGTCAGAGAATCGCCTTAATTATTACCTTTATGCAGATCTACCAGCCACAGTTATACTGTGTCTTTCATAAAACAATTAAGAGTGGAAAACGAGATCCGAAGCGAAACCTCAACCAAAAATCACCATATTTCCACGCAGTTACCGCATAACATCATTTAAATTGTTAATAAATGCTAAACGCAGCACACATTCCGGCCCCCTCACACGCGTCACCTGTGTGCTCAAGATTTATGTATGTTTGCATAAACTAAGCCCCCCCCCTTCTCGCCAACTACCCCTCCACGACGTCTTGCGGTAATGATAACAATAAACAGTAGCGTACGTATAATTAAATCCATCTCTGTGACAGACAGACCGGCGAAAGTTTTAATAGGTCAAACTAAAACTAGTATAACACACTACGGAGGGGGGGGGGGGGCTGATCTTCATTCGTTCATAAACCCCCTCTCCCTCCATTCCACCACCACCACCACCACGACTCTTTTTTTTTGGGTTGGATTATATGAAGCGCATAATATGCGCTAGATCCGAATACAATTTTCTTGTATTTTTATTCATCATCTTACTCCTCGCGGAGAGTCCGCGCTTCGCGCTGGAAACTTACATAATGGAAATAAAAGACACAGAGCGCGAAACAAATGAAAGAAACTCGCGAGAAAAAAAAAAAGACAATAAAATCCGAGAGAGTAGACACAACTTCCAAGCCGCAGTGCTGACGACGGTGGTGGGGGATGAAGCAGCAAGTAGCAAGCTCAAGCGAGCCGCGGTAGAAAACAAAAACAAAAGCGAAAAGAAACAGAAACAGAGGAGAGAAACAAAAGCGACGAACGAACTACTGATCGCATAATTTGCGGTATATAACCACCATAAAGTCGATTAAGTAACCGACGAGAGCATAAACTCATTGTTATTGTATCTCGTACCCTAGATAAATGGGAGTAGTTCGAACATAAAAATTATGTCTTCCAACTTGGTGTTGTGAAGGGGGGGAAGGAGGGGAAATCGAGTAAGAGAGAATCTTCTTAACTGAGCTGAAATTTCCTTCCTCTGTGAGGGTTGGTTGAAAATCCTTTCTAGGAAAGTGGCCTTTGTCTTCTTTTAGTTTTCTCGCTTCTACTGACAGCTCTGGAGTTAGCTCTATCTGGTTTAGCACTTGAGCACTCCTACACTTGATCTTGGCTTGCAAGTACTATGAGCCTAACTCCATTCAATGTTTTCGTTCCACAGGCTGGATGTTGGGCACCTAAAGGAAAGCTTTCATTTGCTCTCAGCGCATCCATTTGTAACATAGGCTTAGTGGCTTTTGCTTAAAGTTCCTTTGGAAAGTGAGGAATCGGCTAGATTGACTCAGTCTTCTACGGTTTCTTCTCGTTGCCTAGACGATTTCCTCACGGTTTCTTGGACGCCTTCTCGACGTTTTACATATGCTGGTCTTATTCAAACTTGTCACACTCTCGACTTAGTATGGAGTTGCACTGCAACCGGGTCCTATGACTCTACCAAACTGGAGTGGTCCAAGACTAACACCGCTCCATACCAAGGAACAGTCCCTGAAAGTTAAATCTCATTCAGTCCTCTATAGAGAAGAGCACCACTGTCGCGTCCTCTATACAGAGGACCGATGTGTCGCGTCCTCTATACAGAGGACCGATGTGTCGCGTCCTCTATACAGAGGACCGATGTGTCGCGTCCTCTATACAGAGGACCGATGTGTCGCGTCCTCTATACAGAGGACCGATGTGTCGCGTCCTCTATACAGAGGACCGATGTGTCGCGTCCTCTATACAGAGGACCGATGTGTCGCGTCCTCTACAGAGTCGGGGTTTTCTCGCCTGTTATGCACGTCTCCAAGATCGTGCTTCATCGTTAACTCGACGCGTCTTGAAAACTTCCTCGAAATTTCTTTGACGTTCCGTACACGACGTATCGACGATTCAAAGGATTCTGCGCAAGTTGTGCGGACTTTTAGAAAATCTTGTCCGTAAGTTTCAACTGATTTCTTCAAGAAGACTCTAAAGGGGCTCACAAGACGGCTGCCGTTTAGTTTGTCTCGATCATCAAAAAACTTGTTTTCAAATCTCCCCCAAAGCTACAAAATCTCCTGCCACACCGCCTTGACTTCTCCCTGCCAAACTACTCAGATTAGACCCCAGAACCTCCTCGAAGCAAACGGAAATCAAAAAAACGCTTAACTAGGTTTGGTTCAGGGGCGCAACCTTGCGCCAAGTCATCACTCAGCCGAACAAATTCGACACACAGCAACTTAAGGGCTTCCACTGTCCGAGATACCCGCGAATACGGAGCACTTTCCTCTGCTGATAAGCGGCGAACTTATTTACCGAACGAACGGAAAAGCGAACAGCCCTCCAAACACCTTCAGCGATAAAGAAAATCCACGCCGCTCGATAAGCAAAGCCGGACTACGAATTCTGCAAAGTCTCTCCCTGCACTTGTAATCAATTTGTCGCCCCGCCAGGGCCCTGCTGCCGCTGCTGCATTCCTCGAAATTGGATATCAATTGAATGAGAAATCAGTGAAGACCCTCGCCACCAGTCAAATCAATTCCCATTCACATTCCTATTCAATTGGGTTCGGCCCTTAGTGTTGACCCAGATTCGAAAAAAGGGATACCTGAAGGCGAGAATCGTTTTGAATTTGCCTCAGCCCTTCCCCGCCGCCTGGCCGCCGGGCCCGCATCTGGCCAAGACTCCGGGTGGCTGCGAAGTGGGCGAATGATGCGGGCGCACACATGCAAAGCATCCCATTCACCAGGATTGATGACGGTGTGCTGTGTCTGCAGCTAGTCGCTTATTTCTTTTTTTTCGGTTTTCTCATTTCTAGGGCATTGTGTTATAAGTTGTTGAGCGGCGGCGGTGGTGGTGGCGGCGAACCCCCAATGTGATCTCCCACCGCTGGCACTCCGCGCTCCCTCCTCCCTTGGCAAAGGGCGCTTGCTGCTCTCACTCTTATGCGATAAATTCGTTATCACAAGCAGTTTCATTTCAAAAAAGAAAAAACGTAAAAAAATCCATCGAACTGGCCCAACAACAATGCGCCGAAGGAAAATAAAAGTCTCTACACACGACGACGAACGACGTCTTGTGTTGGTGGATGCGTTGTGGCCTAGTTTCACTTTCAATTTTTATGACTCCCCCCGCCGCCACCGCCGCCAGATCACTTCATGTTCATGGAATGCACAGTGGTGTGTGTGCTTAATAATATTTTCTTTCTTTCACTCTTTCTCTTCTTTTCCTTCTCCATTTCGCCCAATTTGTAGGGCAACCCCAAGAAGAAGAAGAAAAAACTCTCCGTCACCGTCACCGTCACCGCGCCACCGCCACTCTGCCGATCAGGCGAAGAAACTAGAAAAATTGTTGTCTGAACGATTTTTTTAGGGCTCACATTTTGGGACCTAAAATTGGGTCAACTAATATAAACGAACATGCTGCTGGCTGGCTGACTGACTGAGGCTGATATAGATTTCATTTCTGCTTTGGATACGTCTCCGTGGCCGCCTGTGTGTGCTTGTGTGTGGGTGAAGGGAGTTTGTGTATCTGTGCAAATGATTTAGTGTTGTGCCCTTTTGATAGCACGCAGTCGTCGTCGTCGTCGTCATCGTCGAAAAAAAAAAAATCGTTCCATCTGATGGAAGCTCGCAATAAAGGGCTAAAGGCTTCGCGCACTCAGCCTCGTCAGTGTGCGGCCGATAGAGTCCATACCCGTCTGTGTAGTGGTGATCTTAATTGTTTTCATTTTTGGAAAATTTTTATTTGTTTTCTTGTTGTTTTTTTTTTCGCCGCTCTGCCTTCCATTCCCATTAGCCCTTAGGCCCCGCAGCAGCGCCCCCCATTAGATCGTCTAAATATATTTAGAATGCAAATATTGTTTTTTTTTCTCTTGTTGTATCTGTTGGATTTCCTGGTTAATCTTTTAAGGGATTTTTTGTTTTTGTGTTGCGCTCTGTGTGCGTGTGTGTATTGTGCTGGAATTTAGGGCAATGGGTGAGGAACTTAGAAGACGATGGCGTCGGGTGGAGGTGGAGGAGGGGGAGGAGGAGGAGGGAGAATGTGATGCTTGAGATATGAATTCACTTGTTGGAATCTCCTAGGACCAGGGGAAATGTTTTTGATGTTAAGTACATCCGATGGACAGATGGAATCGCAGCGGTTTCGCATTGTCCTAATTGAATTTATCGAAATCGAATACATTCGGGCCGGTCTCTGGAGTCTGTAAATTGAAGAGGATTGAATTGAATTTATGATGGGAAGGGTTGCACGCTGATTCGTTTTGATCGAATTTTTTTAAAAACGTCTGAAGATCGCGATGCGACAGCAGCCAAATGTCAGCAAAGACTTATTTCCGGCGGCATAGGGGATCACAAATCGAGTACCAAACTTGTAGTCTCAGAGTCAATCGTTAGTCTGACGAAACAAGCTTAGATTCAGTCAAAAACTGATCAAAGACTGGTCGGGTTGGATCAGTCTGACGTTCACTGAAACCAACGTCATTTTCATTCATGCGACTCAGACTAATCTCACGTCCAAGGCAACTGTGAGACAACTCTGTCTAAGATGTCGATGTTGTTCGTTGCTTGAAAGCAACATACCCTCTCCGTTGCATCTTCTGTCGTGACATCCTTTGTATTTTTTGATCCGATCGCTGTTGCTTCCCCCTGCTGCATTCCTTGCCTTTCCCATTGCCTTCTCCGTCATCTCATCTATTGCGCCCACTGGTGTGCATTCTGCTGCGTTCCCTGATTGAGAGAAAATTCAAGACGTGTCCCCCTGTCTACTTTACAGTAGTTATGTACTCCTTATAGGATTGATTCTGCCGCACTCCCCATAGAGTCCTACATCTTGTCGAGAGGACATATATATGCCCGAGAGGATTCACGTTCGTTCCTTTCTGCCACTCAAGTTTCAGCTTTTTTCGAGAAGTTACTCCACTGCTGGACTGCTACTAAAAATCAAAAACAGTACTTCCGCTGTTTGAGACTGAATTTCTAAGTCGGGATACACTTTCTGACACAGTGTGACTCTCAGTTTCAGACGTTGATGTTTCGGCATCCTTTTTGCCCTGTTTACCATCGGCCTCACTTTGGCCACTACCATTGAAGTGGTAGAGGTCAGTGCGGCCCCAAATTTGCCGCATTGGCATTTTGCTATGTTCTGTCCAGCTGCGTTAATATCTTCCGCGTGAGCTAACTGAAGCCTTCACTCACTTTGCTGACTTGTGAGCTTCGCAGGATCTTCTTAACTTCGGTAACAACTAGTCGACTGATGCCTTTGAAATGCCATATCTCTCGTAATGTAAGCTGCATGTGTCAATGCTATGGCTTCCATGATTTGTGACATCTTAGGTCTCATTTCGGTGGAAAACCTTATCGAATCACATTTTCGAGTGAAAATTTATTCCCTTTTAAAAATTAGGGAAAATTTGAAACACAGTACGTCGTCTAGGTCTTACGTCTTAGTCTACAGCCAGGGATGGTCTTGGGTATGGGCCGACAAACTAGCACAGCCAGCAAGGCATTGTGTCTGTCTTCAACTGCTTGTCCACTTTTCAAGGACATCTCAGTCGAAGACATGCACGAGTTGCTCTCTTCAATTTTTGCCCTTTTTTGACACCAGGACTTATCATCTTAACGATAGTTCTCCGTCGTTATTCTTCACAATATCATGAGTTTTTGTAGAAACTAGACATGGTACTAGTCTGTGAGAAGAAGTCCTTCACCGAGCGGCTATTGCGTAGGGTGTTGGTACACAAAATACACACACGGTCACGAAATAAGCGCACCGTCCGCAGTTGGTACTCAAAGGGGGATGACTTCAGTTCGGTGCGAGCCACGTTACGTACGTACGAATCACACACCGAAGGCCTCAGGTTTTCTGGACTTAACGCTCATAACGCATTTTCTCAAGGCAGCACCCCTTTTAAACTGCTGCCAACACTCAGAGGTCTTCTCTGTCTTCTCAAATCTCACCGTCTGGAGTCGATTATAAACTGTGGGACCCTTCCTCTCGCGAGATAACAGCAGCTGCTGAAGAAACTGGGCTTTGATCTGTTGTTGACTCTAGCGCCATCTACTTGATCTTGGTACATTCTTGGGAAATGAACCGCTTGGGTCATTTGCGTTCATCTTTCTATTGCATTGTGGATCGTTTGCTTTCCTAATTGGCCATCTTTAGACCGGAATGATGAGGATAGATCCTTTCGGTACCAAAAGATTTGGTTTTTAGGTGAGTTTATAAATTCTTCAATCAATCACTCTGTTCTTCAGTTAAATGCTAATGTCTGATGTCTTCTCTTGCACTCGGATCTCTTCTCTTCTTCGAGAATCAGGTGTATCACTCTGCGATCTAACTTAAGGTGGCGCTACAGTCCGGGGTGCACTTGGGCATCAACTAACAAGCCTCGCCAGCCAGCTCGATCTTTAGCTAGCTGTCTCCAGTTTCGCACGCATAGTTGGTTAAGGTCCATTTTCACCTGAGTGGCGGTCTTTCTCTACTGCGCTGTCTCTCGGAGGTGGATTCGAAGGCTTTGCGGGCCGAAGCATTGGTTTCCATGACCTAGCCATCTCAATCGTTTTATCTTCACTCTTCTGGCTAAGTCGATGTCGCTGGACAGCCCATATAGTTCGTCATTATATCTCCTCCTCCATCCACCATCTATGCAGACGGGACACAAAGAATTTTCCTCTCGGAGCAACCAAGAGCAGCTTCATCCGACAAAGTCGATGCCTCCGCTCCATAAAGCAGAACTGGGACGATTAAGGTCTTGTAACGCGTTTCCTTGGTTGTTCGTGAGGAGGCTTTGTAAACCAATTGCTTTCTTAGCCCAAAGAAGCAGCGATTGGCAGGATTTATTCTTCGTTTGATTTCAGCGCTGGTGTTGTCTAAATTGATAGCAGGCGCCTAGGTAGACAGAGTTTTGATGGCTGGCTGCTGTGGTAGGCACTGACTGGCGTCAACCTGGCGATGGCCAGTGTTGTAACTTTTTCTACACACCAATTGTGCTTAGTGGTAGCCATCGGGAACTGCTTACAGTTTACCCGAGCTCAACTTAGCAAACTTATAAGTGCGACCTCTTGTCCTTCTTTTTCTTCTTCTTCTTGTGGCGCTACAGTCCGGGGTGGACCTGGGCCTCAACCAACATGCATCTCCAGCCAACACGATCTTTCGCCAGCTGCCGCCAGTTGCGCACTCCAAGTTGGTTGAGGTCCTTCTCCACTTGTGTGCGCCACCTTATCCTGGGCCGTCCTCTGTTGCGTTGTCCTAATGGCTCAGATTCGAAGACTTTTCGGGCCGGAGCAGTGGTGTCCATACGCTCTACATGGCCTAGCCCTTGTCCTAGGGGTTACAAAAAGGAACTGGCCCTCCAGGTTGGGTTTTGTGCCATTGGGGTAAATGCCCGGCCACACTCTGCAATCTACTCAACTTCAAAATTTCCAGGCAAAGGACGTCTAAAGCATTGTTTTCATCATTTCAGCAGTTTTTGCAACAATTAGCTGCGAAATGGATCTGCAAGGCTATCTTGAGAGCCACTCTGTGACAAAGTCCGTAGACCTGCCGCCTCATGCGCAAAGGATCATCAGTTTAGACGCTTCCACCATTCTCCAGCTACTCGTTTTCTCCTTACACAAAGCACCGCCCGTTTTTCCACAGAGTTCTGAAAGCCGCTGCCAGAGTCCTGATGTAGTGGAAAAACGAATCGATTCACATGCGAAAGGTCCACAGTTTGAATTCCGAACTGGAACTGAAACATTTTTCATATTTAACAGCTAAATGGATCTGTAGTTAGTGACAGGGCTGAGGCAGGGAGATAGACAACGTAGATGACACCAGGGACTTGGGCCTAGTGTTGTTAGCAACTACAAGAGGGCAGAGGACCTGCAGTTTGTTGCTGACGTCGAACAGTAAAATTTGTGGGTTTTTTATTTGACAGTAAGTTCAATTGTCAGCGACTTCAAAGAGGGGACGTCGTGAAAAAATGCGTAGGGAACGTTCAATCCATTCTTGGACCAAGTGTGAGTCGCTAACAAAAAGGGGGACACTGTCTACAGAAAGCTGCCGCCTTCAAAAATTGGGTTCGCGGTATCGATTGTCGCGGCATGTGCACCTCTGAAATGTCTACCAGCCTCACGGCTTTCTAATGTAGCTCTCTCTCGCACTTTAGACAGCAAAAGTAATCTCTAATCTAAAGAAGCCTTCTCCTGTTCACTTGAAGATTGCTTCGAGATCCTTGTAAAATTCAAATTCACTCCATATCCACCTTCAAGTTGAATATAGCGCTGGCAACATTTTGTCACGTCACCTCCTCGAAGATTGAATAAACACCTCAGTTACTTGACACATTCCCCGTCGCTCGTGCTCCCAGATCTACTCCAACTTGCTGCAGCTGCAATTGCAACAAACCCCCTCCCCTCGGCCGCTAAAACAACAAAATATAAAATCATAAAACACACTTGACATCGATACCCCACTGATCAAGCAAATACAATCCAGAAGTGATCCGTCAAAGTGTAAACACACCGAAGGCAGCCAAATCTAAAGAGACTGCTCCCCGGCTCCAGAGGAGGCAGAGCAGAGCGCAGTTCACTGCAGCCAAAGCCGCCAATGGCGACGCGACCGGCGACGGCGACGATGGCAGTGGTGGTGGCAGTGATGGTGGTGGTGGTGGTGGTGGCTCTGCTGTTTAATCAACCAAAAGCCGCACCGAATATCACATCTAATTGGGTCAACACTTTTATTATTATTAAATGCCCTGCCACCACTCAGATGAATGCGTTGGGGGGGCATGCGGGATGGTGGCGACGGCATAAACTCACAAATTCAAAAACTTTATCAACCGAAGGGCTTGAACTCCGTTCGTCTTGTCGCGTTTTAGTGCTTTTTTCGTTTCTTTTCATTTTTTTTTGGAGAGATACAGATAACCGAGATAAATATGGGAACAGACGGGTGGAACACAAAAAAAAATGGCAAACACATCGCATGCACCGATAAGCGCGGGGAAAGAGTAAATATTTAGAAAAGGAATGTAGCCACGGTGTGGGCTGTGTGGAGGTGAGAGCTCCCAAGTGAGTGTCACTTGTGATGATGTGTGTGGTGGCGTTGATTCAGTTTGCGAATTAAGGGGGATGACGGAGATGATGTATCGTACTCCCGAATTGTTTCGGGGTTTGAGACTTCATTGCAATTGACCAGGCATTGAGTGGACCAAAAACCAAAAAAACCTCAAAAGTCACTTAAGAGAAGAACACATGAGCAAAGTTTTGATTTCTGTGATGATCCACCGTCGATCTTTGAAGGAAGACGGTCTGTAAAAGCAACGGTGGCTGTGACGTCGATCAGCAAGCTGAGTCCTCGAGACTGCTCCACTTGTCGTTCTGTTGTATTGAGGAAACTCTGCTTGGGACATCAGGGACGTCGAGGGACGTAAGCGTGTAAAGGCTAACCGCAGCTAGACAGTTTTCAGTTTTCGCCGTGATTTCAGTGGTGTTGTGAGCGTTTCCTGCAAACCGTCTAGAAGATCGACGTGGTCACTAATGAGTTGCTCCAGGGACTATGGTTCAAATTGCTGTCTTCATGGACTGACAAGCATCTTTCAAATTACTTGCCGTAAGTGTCAACCGTTTCATCCTAATTTCAAGCACAGGACCTCATACAAAATGAAAAAAAAAATACTTAATGGATGAAACACTCAAAAACAGCAGTCAATCGATAACGAAGCAAGAACTAAAAAAAACAGGCGCAACCAAAACAGTCAACGAAGCGATCAAGACGCCGATCAGCGACTCATCGGCTAGAGGAGTACATGCATAGAAGTAAAGGGCAATTTTCTAGGGGTATAAAGCCTTAAGTGACGTTACTAAAAGCAGATGAGGAAGGTCTTAGTCTTTTTGAGGAGGAGATGATTTAACGACGAAATCTATGGGCTGTACAGCGACATGCGCCTAGTCAAGCGTCTTCGAATACAACGCTTAAAATGACTAGGCCATGTAGCGCGTATGGACACCATTGCTCCGGCCCCAAAAAGTCTTTGAATCTGACCCATTGGGACAACGCAACAGAGGACGCCCTAGGATAAGGTGGCGCACACATGTGGAGAAGGACCTCAAATAACTTGAAGTGCGTAACTAGCGGCAGCTGGCTGAAGTTCGTGCTGGCTGGGAGGCATGTTGGTTGAGGCCCAGGTCCACCCCGGACTGTAGCGCCACAAGAAGAAGAAGAAGAAGGAGAAGAAGAAGAATAAGAGGAAGAAGAAGAAGAAGAAGAAGAAGAAGATCTTTGAAGGGTCTGGGCCTGAGCTACATCAGCTACACCTTCCATCGTTGATGGTCTTCATTCTTTATCTTCTTTCCGAATTTGGAGACTAGGATCCTCCTGGACCCTCTTAGCTGGAGCATTGTTGTCCATTCACTCGATGTGACAGAACTTTGTCGACGGAACTGCGTTCTCCAGACTAAGTCTTCACCTTGGTAGAGTTGGTAAGGTTCGCGAGTGTGTCTTCCCCCTCATTACAGGGCCGTAGGAGATTTCACTCAAAAGCCCTCAAAACATCCGCGGAGCCCTTACGCTAGTCGCCTAACATGTAACGTCTGTAAAGCACGACTAATGGGATAGGAGAGATCTTTAAAGCATAGTCCAGGAGGTTTTAAATGAGCTGCTTGGACAGATTTTAAACGTATCGATTGCCAAGGGTGATCCTATCTAGGACCCCCACTAAAATGTCTTACAGAGTTCATGTTCATGCCCTGAGGTAGGAAACTTCCTTAACTCCACCAAAGCTGTAGCTGCCGACAGTTATGACATATACTGCACATAGTTGTATCCTCAACAATCTCAAGGCCAGCTGACACTGTCTGTCCTTTAAGCGGCCTAAAAGACAGGCCTCTTGGAACATTCTGAATCGCAATGACGTCGGTGTCTTCTTCTTCTTTTTTTTTTTCTTGTGGCGCTACCAAAATGCCTCTCCAGCCAGCGCGGGCTTTCGCCAGTTGCCGCCAGTTGCGCACTCCAAGTTGGTTGAGGTTCTTCTCCACATGTGTGCGCCACCTTATCCTAGGGCGTCCTCTGTTGCGTTGTCCCAATGGGTCAGATACAAAAGATTCAAAGACTTTTTCGGGCCGGGGCAATGGTGTCATAAGCTCTTCATGGCCTAGCCCTTTTCAGCGTTGTCGGTGTCAGGAAGACGAAAAAGCCTTTCGAGGTAACTCCTGCCCTTTGCACTTATCCCCCCAGGCTCATTTTGAAGAAATCACACGGCGCTGCGTTTCAGTGCTCTTGCAGGTTTTCAAATGGTTCTGAGGTCCTTGAACCTATCTACACTTTGCCTTGTGAATTTGTTAGCATTTTGCGATACAGAAGGGGCAGCATGTCGCTGTTCCTCTCCGTATCAAAGCTGCCCCTGAGCCTACTGCACCAGTTGAGACAGTAGGTCAAATTTCAGGGATCAAGGTATGTTGGTTGTAATTGGTGATGGTGAGGGGTAAATCTAAGCAAAGCTGTATCACACAAATTGCCTCCTTTATTTATGATCTTTCGTGCTGATGGGTAGGGATTTTGCTTGTAGATGATCGTGTCCTGGTGAAACACCCTTCTCCATTTTCTTCTTTCAGTTAATTTGATGATCGACTGCGACAAAGCAAAAATTGTCCACACCACCAATGTGATCTGATAGCCTCACAACAAACGTCACAAATGCCTCGCTTTGTTTTTAAAAGAAAAGTGACCCGTAAACTGACCCAATTTCATCCACCCAGGTGTGGTTCCATTTGCCTCCATCCCAAAATGGTCGCAGCCTCTCCAGGCCGGCACACTTGGGCCGTGTAGGCAGACACGTACATGTGCCTCAACTTTCGATATCCAAATGCGAGCAATCAATCTCACTGCGACCCGTAGATTACATGCATGGCATTCCCCCCGGCCATCGGATGAAGTGCACTTAGAAAGTCTGCGAGTAGAACAAAAGCCAAAAACGGTCAGTTGATGGACATCGTTAAGAAGCTTGACAATTAAAAATCCCCCTGATCTGATCCCTTTCTCAACTTTCTCAGATTAATCTTGTGCGCCTGGAACGGTGATTGATGAAAGCTAATTGCCTGCCATCCAGAGAAAACATAGCAACACCGAGTATCCGTCCGATGGCGCGGCGCCCGAATAGAAAACGCATTCTGTGCATCGGTGCGAAGGGCGTGCTTCGGTGGGTGTTGTACACACATTTCGCTTCGGTTGGTCCTCAGATCAATCAAACGGTGGGCGACGCCGCACCGCCAGGGAGGAGGAAAACCCAAGCTAAGCCCAAATCTAACACATTTCGACCATATCCGGCTCAGTAGTGACCTCACCTCTCGACTTGGTGCTGCTGGGCCAAAGAAAAAAAAAATGTTGGTTTGGAAAAAAGTGAAAGTTTGCATCATAAGATCGGCTCTTGGGTCTGGGGGTCTTTTGTCGGCGCCCGAGTCGTAGGGCGCGTGTATCTGTGTGTGGACGCTAATAAGCCAACAACGACGATGACGATTACTGCGATACAATGCGTGGATTCTTAACTGGGCGCGCGAGAGAGTGATGCTGCTGCTGCGCCATGTGTGTCATCTCTTTGTCTTGCGGGTGGTGGCGAAGATCGGTGATCGGTGTTCGGTGTTCGGTGTTCGGTGCTCTATGCTCAGTGTGGGCGTCACCGCATGCTTGCATCTGGGAGAGGTTTTGCGACTGTGCTGGGCTGCGACTGAAAGGCTGATCCCTATTTATGGGTCCCTTATGGCACTCATTCACTCGCCCGCATGCATGTAGGCTGGGAATGGGAATGTGCGCGCGCGTGCGATCACCTACATACGGCACAACAGCGCCAATAACGCCAACAGAGCACCAAGAGCACCAAGAGCACCAACTGCGGCAACTGCGGCTCGAATGTGGATTTTTATTGAATATTTATGGGGGGATTTCGACTTCGTTTGGGGGTCCCATCTTTCCGGAAGCGTGCTGCTCGCCGCACAGAAAAGGGAAAGTTTTGTGGCTGCGCCAAACATACGAATGAAGTTTGGCCGACTTATCAGATGGGAATACGGGACGATGGCGGGCGGCGGTGGTTCATGGGAGAGAAAAGAATGAAGTCATCCTTGGATCGATCGACGACTGTTTTTCATTTTTTTTGGCTTGATTTCTGTTGTTTACCGCCATGACGATCCATTCGCGCTAATGCGCCATCAATTCACGTCACCACTCCGCGCACAAAAATAGGTTTGCATTTCCTTCAACATCAATTGACATCAATTAACTTGTCGCCGAGCAGGAAAACAAATACACAATGCACCGCCAGTTTAGACCTCAACCGCTGCCATCGGGCCCATGGTCAAGGCTGTGTGAGCAACAGCAGCTTCTGACGTCGCCGCCTGTGCGCACACAGAATGTCACTTGCGATTGATAAAATCACTGCATTCCCCATCCATCCATCGCAGCAGAGAATAATTAAACTTATTAAACGCCGCCCCGCATCGCCACCGCCAAGCAGGCGGAGAGAGAGAGAGAGAGTGAGAGGCGCATCGTTGGCTAAATATAAATTTGGCAATCAACACGGCTGCAGCTTGAGGCGGTCCTCCTCTCGGTCGGATCATAGTTTCAGACTACAACTTGTCGCTGTCGCCATCGAATCCCTATCACGTATCCGCGAGAATTTTTGGCCACCGCATCGATGTTCACTGTCACCGCGTTAATTGCGACTCAAACAAATTCTGGCGCTTAATTTAAATAATCCCCATCCCGAGTGGACTCTGTCTGCTGTCGTGGATCAAGACGAAGGCTCTGCTCGGACATGGATGAATTGCGTATCCCTCTACGCAACCAACCTGCGGTGCGATATTTAATTACACCCGAAGGTATAAATCATCTCCACTCCGCAGAGTGGACACGAAACAAGCTGAAACCACACAACAAAGGAACGCGCAACCGGTGATCTATGCGCCGATCCTCAGCACAGAAGGCCTATGCGCTGTGTGCGTCTAAAAATATAACCCGCACGGGGACTACAGACCACAGAGCACAGACTTTTTGGCATCGGCTGGGTGGTGATAATTTACATGTAGGAATGTATCGAGAGCTGGCTCGCTTGCTTGAATTGGTTCGCAGCCGCCACTGCTTGGTTTGGCGTTTAATTTATGCGAATATCGCAAAGTCATTTAGCGCACGACAATTATCCGTAATTGCCATCATTTCCCGAAGTGATTACCGTCGGCCGAGAGGCTGTTTCTTCGTCATTCACTCAGCATAAGCACGAGCAAAACAGCACCAACCAAGTGGAGAGTCGCTCGCTAAGTGGATTAATTTTTGGCGCACTCGATTTGATTGGATGCCGTTGATCGCTGATCGATTTGGACGTCATTGTGTGGATCAAGATGGTGGCGTGGAAGGAAGCTCGCGGTCTGTTGGTTAAGAAGGGTGTTGGAAGAGCTATAAGAAAGAGGGAGACTGAGAAGAGACTCTTGTGGAACTCCATTTGAATTAAAGATCGGCGTGGCTGGCAGGTCTGTTTATGGTCTCCTGCGAGAATCTGAGAGCCATCATAAGAAAGGATTTCAAATCTTTATCAAATTGGGGTTCGGATACAAATCTAGGAAAAACTCTTGGCTTATGAGAGCCTTCCATAGGGCGCCATTTGAATGAAAGTTCAGATTTGAGGGGATATATGCATTCTCTAGAAGTCTGATACCGCGAAGAGTTTGAGAAGAAGGTAGGCAGCGTCTCCTGTGGGTCACACTTGGAAGTGTGCAGTCTGCACAACATTTTGGAAAAAAGTGAAGTCATTGTCGACGCTTGTAGATCACTGTTTGAATAGAAGATCGTCGATGAGACAAAGATCTAAGTCTCGGCAGTTAATTTCCATGATCCCTCAATCATTTATCTGTGACTTGTGATTAGCTACACTTTCTTCTTGGCCTCCCCACAAATGCAATGCGGCGCGGGGCCACACTGCTGACACATACAAATTAATCATAATCAAAACGCATTTTATTAATCACTCTCGCGGCACCACACACAGACGTACGTACTCTTCCGAATTCCCTTTCGATTTGATAGTTCCGTCACGTATCTAAGCCACCTGCCATGACTATCAGTGGCTCACAGCGCATACCTTCCCGCCCAAGTGCTTCAATGCGCCCTATCACAGTGCGCACAAGCCTCCGCCACCGCCGTGGCAGCCTCTGCCCACCGCGACCGTCTCAGATCCATCGTGCCACTCGATCGACCCAAACCCAAAAATAGTAAATCGCCGCGAGGTAACATGGACTACACCAACGCGGAAAGGTGTGCGCCATCAACAATCGATCGATCGACACAACCACGCCGATGTCGGTGTCGCCGCCGCCGCTGCCGCCAGAGTGTAACCTTCAAGCGCGCACACACTCAAAGCCGTGGCAAGTTGCATAGCTTCCCATCTGAATGCTAATGAGACGCGGCGGCGTGCACGTCTTCCACTCATCACCGTCGTCGTCGTCGTCGTCAATGAAAGTGAAATCCGAAGTGATTTCCCGTAGAATCCGAACCGAACCAAAGCCAGACTCCAGATGCACACGCGATGACGAATTCAACCTTCTCGCCGACACCGCCACTGCCACCGACAGCGGCTGAGCGGCATTGGGCGTCGGAAGTTCTAGGTGCGCATCCAGATTCTCACGGGGGAGTTATAGTTCTGACGGTGGATTCGTCATCGCCGCCAACCTGCATCTGGGATGAGAGGAGCCTCTCATGCAAGACGATTATGCAACTTGCTTGCGGAGATAGCACGACATTGTCTAGTAAGAGGCCGGCCATTAACTGACGTAACCCGGCCGGGCGCTGATGGGGAGGCTTTCAAAAGCCAAATTAAGAGAAAAGATTATTAAAACCGTTTAATTAACTGCTGCGCGACTCATTGAAGCCGAAGTGTGAGAAGTGCGCTAGTGGCGAGCGGAAAGGGGCCACGCCAAAAAAAAAAAGGTCAGATGGGCTGCTGCTGCTGCTGCTGCTGGGCAACAATTAAAAACACAAAAAAGTAAAAGTTCAAATGCAAAGTCTCTTATGCAACCTAAGTGACCCGGTAACCGGTGATGGAAGGGAAGCCGCACCGGACAGAGGTGTACCTTCAAACATACTTACGGATATTCGAGTGGACTTTCATTTGGAGTCAAAGGTTTTTCTGTTTTTTTTTTTTCTGTCTGCTTGTGTGTGTTTGGAACTTTGCCAAATGGGGTCAACTCTGGTGGTGGTGCCTGATGTGCCCATTCATTAGTCTTTCTTTCGTTTTGAACATTTTTAACGCCGTTTTTGTGAACTGTTTGTGATGCAATTGAGAGGATGGATGGGTGAGGTTTTTTCTTTCAATCAAAAGACTTCTTCGTTCTTGGTGTTGCCTTCGCTCTTGGTGCCTCTTTGAGCTGTCCATCGAGAGATCGCCATTCCCTTGTCCAGTTTGAAGGATATTCGAGATCAGATTGTAGGATAGACGATGTCGTCGAGTTCGCCAAATGTTCCGACCAAGATCACCATTTGAGACTTAGCAGGATCAAAAGTGGAGTCAAACAAAATTCGAAATTTGTTCACCACTCATTACCTAATCGAAGCCTGTTTCAACTCAGATCGCCGCAGTTCACACTCGCAAGGCAATTTGGCGCCCGACGACAGACCACATGCACAGGCGAACCTTTGCCATTCAATCGCACAACGCTATCCCTCAGGTGATCAGTGTAAATGCATCCAAATTGCCACTGACAATAAAAGTGGGTGAGAAACCTCCAGCCTCCAGCCTCTGGCCTCCATCAGTACCTCCCCAGGCGTGCACAGTCCCAAGCTTACATCCATTGCTTCGATAACCTCTTTGATTCACCTCAATCGCTTATCCCGCTCTCGAATCTGCATAATAATTGAACTTCCGACGAATGCCGCCGCCGCCGCCGCCGCCACCGTCAACAGAAACCACTTACAAGAGCGACACCGATACCGACGTCGACGACACAACGCCGCCGCCGCCGCACCGTCCATGGTTAGCTGTGCTGATCGATCGATTAACGATCGGATTTGAGTTCAAATTCGGATTCGGAATCAGTCTTGAATTCAAACTGACTGGAATTGGTGTTAGTTATATAACACCTGGAATGGAATGGCATTTTAATGGCAGGAAATTAGATCACGACACAGTGACGAGGAAGGGATTCCGAAGACGAGCGACGAGCGACGAGCGACGAGCTGTTTTCACTCATCTTCGATGAGCGGATCGGAGTGGAGCGAAACTGGTTTTGTGTGTGGGAAATCCAAGAATCATCAGCAGCACGTCGTCATCATCATCATCATCATCATCGCCGCCATCATCGTGGAACGGGGGCAGCGACGACGGCGGCTGCGGCGGCGCTCGATCACTTTCGATTTCGTTGCAAGAGTGCCCCGCTGCGAGTGTAGTCTGTGTCATCTAATGCTCTAACGGAAGCCCCTGGAGGAGCGAAAAGGGGGAAGGGGGGTCGGTATGCCAAAAAGTCTTCTCACTGATGATCGTCGTTCGTGTCTTTTGGCTCGAAACACAAGAAACTGACGACGACGACGACGACGACGAGTAAACCTCAGTCAGGCGGCAGTTCGTGGCTTGGGAAACTAGGTCGCAGCTTTATTAGCATCCGAGTGTGGATGCCGTGCTGGAGAGCGTCGCGTCGATTGTCGTGTCTTTCTTTTCGTTTTCCTCTCTGCTTCGTTTTTTTGTTTTCGTGTCCCGTTTCTTGGTGTCTGTTCTTTTTTTTTTTGTTTCTTTTTGTTCGATTGATCGTTTGGGTGGTTGATGGTGCGCTCTGGGTTGGAGGAGAACTCATTCTGCCGTGCTGGACCCTGCTGCAGGCAGGGTATTGTTATTCTGTTTCTATTGAGCAGATGTGGGATTTTCTGGAAACGCCGTCGATGACGATCTGTGTGTTGCGGTTTGGAGCGCAATAATGAGGTTTCCTCTGGCATCCTTTGTGCTCCGTGACAGTGCAGACATGTTCTTCGTTCGTTCGTTCGTTCGTTAGCTGGGACCGGAACGGCAGGGCTGTTGCGCAACGAGACAAGGCGGTTTCGGATGGATAAAGAATGAACAGCCGAGAGAGAACCTTACTGCTGCTGCTGCATTTATCGGCGAGATCTTTATGGAAGTTTGGAATGGTTATTGGATGCAGAGATCGTTAGTGAAGGGTCGATCTGTCTAAGGAATTTCGGCGCTATAAGGAGCGACAAGGCTGTATTGCGCAACACGTGATCCCTTCTTCGTGATCGCGCGCCGGCTTTTGCATCGATCACCCAAATACCATGAAAATCTCGCCCGATCTGGCTGATAGCCGAAATTGGGTCAATCACCAATCAGCCCCCTGTCATTGGCTTAGCTTCCAATCGCGTCTTTAAACCTTGGTCAACATCGAGCGATCGTCGCTGAGCCGATCGTGCCGTTGTTTGTTGTTTACCGTGCCTTTCTTTTGCGATTTTTTTTTTCGGCCGTTTCTTTGTACTTTTCTTTTGGCGCAGCGCAAAAGGCAGCTTTGCCGAGACCGTTGTTAGAGAGCGATTGTGAGGGTGAGTGTGTCGATCGTGTGTCACAAGACGATCGAAAGTAAAAGTCGAAGTCCAAGGTCGAGATGGGAGAGACGAGATGATGCTGCTGTTTTGCGATTGGCGTGAGTGGATTCGGTTTCACTTCGGCCATCTGTCAAACAATTTGACAACCGATTCGCTACCGATCGCCGAAGTGGTCGTAACATCTTCATTCCGGCTGATCTTACATGACGGACGACGGCGTGGCGGCGGACAAGAAAAACAAAAGTGAAAGGGCTAGGCGTTGACACAAAAACTACAAACCAAATGCTAATTCGCTCGTGACATAAATTCCCTCCTATCTGTCAATTCGATTGTACGGTTCGGAATAATAGCGCTCACACACACACCACTACAAGATCTTCCGTGGCGGTGGTGGTGGATGGCAGCACCATTGAAAGTGAAAAGAGGGCCAGGCTGTGAGCTAGACATTAATATCTCCGATTGGATCTGTGGGCTCTTTTGTGGGCCACTTTTCGTGGACGAATTGGCTCGTCTCTTACGTGTGCATTCGTTTTTTTTCTCCTCCTCCTCTTCCTCATGCTCCGCTTCTTCATCGACTTCAGGTTCGGTTTCTTCGTCATGCCTCCCCCCCCACCACCCAGTGGCGCTGTCTTGTGTGATTTTCAATTCAATCGGCCTTGAAAGTGAAAAGATGTCACACTTTCGCTTTTCGATTACGCTTTGGATTGAGATCAGGCTTTGCTACCTGAATCGGTAATGGCATGGCATGAGGCATGGTGCGGCGGTGGCACGGTATGACACGGTATGGTATGATACGCGCGACTCTGACTCCACACACAGACGTGACTAGGCGAATTTTCTTCTAGTTGTTGTTGGTCAGTGAGTGAGTCGGTTGAGTGTGGGGGTGGGCGCGAGGGGAGTTGGGTGGGTGTGGGATTATGGCTCTCACACAGTAGGCTTCAAAATTTAGTGAGTCGTGCCATGTCAATTAAGCCAAACAGCGTGGTGGTGGCGACAACGGTGGAGGTGGGTGATACGATCGCGTAGTCTAAGACTTTATCGCACGATACATGTTCGAACTACAAATGGGCCTGTAATGCGCCGCCATCGCCGCCGCTGCCGCTGCTGGTGCGGGTGGTTTACGGTTTCGAGTGCAGCTATTGTGTGTGGGATGACTGAGGCATTTTAATTGGCCTGCAGGAGAAACAGATTTTGTTTTGTTTTTCGGTAGTCCACTGCGCGAGCGCCTGGTTGTGGACACGTCCCAGTTTTCTGTTTTTTTTTTTTGGTTGGCTTAAGATGCCACCGCGCCGATACCAAATGTGGGTCTCGATTTTGATCAAAACAATGCCTGGGCCTGGGTTTTGGGCTAGAAAATGTGTACGTTACATGTGTCGTGTGCTGTGCTGTGCGTTGTCGCAGTTCCGGGTTAAGGGTGGTGATGGCGGTGGCGGTGGTGGTGGTGGTGGGAGTGGTGTGTTGAAATTCGGTTTGTTGCCATAATCCAAATTGGGGCTTAGATAATTTTCTGATTTGATGTGACTTTCAAAGCCGAATAGGTTTGAAATTACAGGCACATTCTTTCGATGTGATCTAACTTTTCCTGCTTGATAAGGTGGTGCGGCTCTAAGGGACATGTCATAGGCGAACATTTTGCGACATTCGTTAAGCCATTAGCTTCGACGACTTGCTCAGGTTGCAGATGAACGATGTTGAGGGTAATCTTTTGTAGAAATGACTTGCCAGCTCACGAACACGGTCGTACTCTTTGGATGATCGTTACACCTCGTGGAGAGCATGTGACTTATGCCTGATGTTCCAGTCTTCTGCGTTCGCCTGGAACTTGAGACCATACCACACCAAAATTCGAACTAATTACGCATCTTATAAGATACGATCCAGTCTCTGAAGTTAACTTCGGGCATCAGGCAAAATTTGAAAGTTAAATTTTTGAAGCCGCGAAATTCGACCACAGAGTGACGATCACCAGAAGATCACGAGGCTTTCAAAGTTCTGTTGATAGTGAAGCTTTGAGTGCTTAAAGAAATTTGTTAAGTATCGAAGTCAACGCCGTTCCTCCGGCAAGTTCTTAGTTCTAGTCCGTCTGATCATGACGCCTGAAGTTAGAAGACGTGGAGGATCATCAAAGTACAAAGTTTGCGTTACGGTGAACAGCGTAAATGAACGTTTTCCAAGACTTTGATGATCACTTGAGCCCGTTTCGCTTAAGAATCTGCTCGTTCAAGGATCGTTTCGTGTTCAGATGGACTGTGTTGAGGAGCATCTTTCAAGACCTTGAAGGCAAAGTTCGTTCTGTCGCGAGGGATGCTTATAATGACTTCTAGGAGGTTTATTTAAGATTTTTAAATATTTGCCATTGAAGGTGGTGATAGTGCGCCTCAAGATCAGGGGGCAGTTGGCATCATTTTACACGCCAAACTCAACTGTAGGAAGCCGTCGAAGTTCAACGCTCATGACTTCAAGTTATCAGTCGCCATGAATTCCTTTCATCTCGCATTCTCAGTAGACTTCCGAGTTCAACACTAAGCGTGAAGATCACTTCTTCGTGATCAACTCTTGCCTCCCTCAACATACAGGCCTCAAATAATCGCCTTTGAAGACAATTTTACAAGACGACAGACATTCGCTGGAGTCACAGAGTCATGACTCATTACAAAAACCTATTCAAAAGCCTCCACCAGATCTGGCAACTTCGTGTCGATCACCGATCAGTCATCTGCGGCCTCAGCCCACTCTCTTAGTGGAATTCCCCACAAAAGTCATTTCCTTTGTCAGCCAGCACTTTTGCACATTTCAACACTCGTCGGAATGCGATCTCAGTCAACCTCACGGATCGCCTCGAATGCCTATCACCTCTCGACAGGACCCGACTGCAGTGCGGATAGCTAAGCGAACGTGATTTAGCCAAATTGAAGTTCCGCCGCAGCTGCTTCCACACAACAAAAACGACCCCGGTTCAACTTCAAGATCCGGCATTTATCTGCTCGATTGCTGCTACGTCATCGGGCATTACAAGTTTTATCCCACACTAGTACACCCACATACGCATACACATACATCGAATCGCATCGCACCGGAGCAACAGTGTAGATCAGCTGACTGACGATCAACATCACTGAGATCTCGGGGGAAACGAAAAAAACTCTTGAAAAGCGCGGGAATTCATTCCATGCCCACAGCAAACGCTGAAAACATCAAGCTCGGCTCACAGTCACAACATCGGTCTAAGCCGGGTGAAGCAGCAGCAAGCACCCCATCGTCGTCGTCGTCGTCGTCGTCGATCGTGGTAGAAGAGTGTGAATTTTCTTGCCTTCTTCTGGGATTCCTTCACTCACTGCCTCACTCACTCCCGCTTGACGGCGCGGCGCGACGGTACAAATTTGTTGTTGTTCTTGTCTTCATTTCCTCTTGGCCGTCGTCTTCTGCGTCTTCTCCACGTTTCGTGTTGTGTTTTCACTTTCTATAAAAAACCAACTAAATCGACACGGTGACCCAGTTTACGCTCTGAAGTTGTCGGAGTCTTTTTTTCCTCGTCGTGGCTTTTTTTTTCTTTTTCGTTTCGCTGTGTCTTGCTGTTGGAGTTGTTATTGTTGTTGTTGTTGTTGTTGCTGTAGATGGTGGTCTTGTGTGCGTTTGTCGTGTCTATAGACAGGGCAGCTGCATATTTATTGCTGTTGGTGCTGGCTAACTGGCTGGCATCTAATGTGTCCAACTTTGTCTAGTGGTGGGCTTCTTTTATGTGTGTGATGTTTTGTTTGTTTGAATAAGTTTCTAGTTTTTTTTTTTGTTTGTTAGGTTGCATGTGTGTTCACAAAACTAACGTGTTTGTGTACAGTGAGGGCAAGAAGCTTTGGAACATCAAAAATATCTGATTTTCATATCTGTTGGGAGGAAGGACAGATGCCGAAAATCCGCCACGAAAAATACAAATAAGATGACGAGATGAATGAGATGAATTCTGAACCATTTTGGAGCTCTTTTCAAAAGATTTGGAACACTCTATGAGCTCTACGATGGCTCAATTTCGTACCAAACCTCTTCGATAAAGGTTAGATTACTGTTTAGACCAATTTGAAGTACTCGCGGCACAATTTAGGACAATTTAGGTTCAAAATTTGGATCCATTTTGACAAAATTTAGAGAACTCATAACAATTTGGATCACTTTTAAGTTGTTTAAAAAATTCAAACGGATTTTAATTGGTTTTGGATAGTTTGGAGCAAATTTAGATCAATTTTTCGTAACAATTTGGTACAATTTTACACAATATTAAAAAATCTCCCACTTTCACCAATTTAGAAAAAGAAATAAGCAATTTGAGTTAAATTGTCGCAAATTTTTATTTAAAATTTTTTAACAATTTGGTACAATTCAATACAGTGAAGGCAAATTTTGGAACAGGATTGAATAAGTTGGATGAAGCACAAATTTGGTAAATTTTGTACAATTCATTCACCAATTTTGGATAATTCAGATCAAATTTTGGATAATTCAGATCAAATTTGGATCAATTTTGATAAATGCTACAAAATTTGGAACAATTTTTGACTAGTGTAGACAAATCGAGTCCAATTCGAATCTTTATGAACAATTTCGAACAACTCAGATAATTTTTGGAACAACAAAGAAACATCTTGAAGGAATTTGGTACAATTTTTGGAATATCATGGACAAATTTTCAACACCTACATTTTGTATCAATTTTCCAACAAATTACAACTTCAACAAACAGTCTTTAAGAATTTAGATCAAATGTGGATACATTTTTGAAAAAAAGCTATCTAAATTTTTCAGACCAGATTTTCATTCTTAAGCTAAATTCCTCTTCTCCTCTCATGTCGTCATCACATCCCGTAGATGATCCAAACTTTTCATGTCAACTGTTATCTTCTACAAACTTCACACAATCCATGGCACTTGTATTGGTGCCTACTTGGGAGGGTGAGAGGGTTTTCCGTCAAGACGATGACGATGAAAATGAAAATGAATGTGGTGCGGTGCGGATAGATGATCGTTTCATGTTGATGAGTGCAAGTCGGATTTTCCTCTTCCTCTTCCACCTCAAGACCCTTTTGTGAGCGGTGATGTGCATGTGTGTGTGTGTGTGTGTGTGTTGTGCCTTTGCGCGCGAACAGAATGAAAATGAAGAAAACTGTTGCATAATTTGGAAGATACTCGCACAATGCATACACTTTTCTCTCACTTTTCTGATTTGTTTATTCTTGCACAGCGGGAAATGGGGGAAGTGACGGTGATGATGACAAGGCGGCATCGTTCAATTTGACAGAGATTAGCTTTGGGTACGGATTTTCAGCTCAAACTCGGTCTAGAGTCAGCAATGGCGGACGAAAGCATAAGTGAACCGAGTTTCAGTTGCTGGATGGAACGAGGGGAGAGAGAAGGCACAAAGAAGACAGAAAAATAATAACAGCAAGCCAATGAACCCAGTGACTGCAATTTGCATCGAATGCAGTTTAATTGACTGAAATAATTACGATTTTCGTGTTTGCTGGCAAGATTCCGATCGCGGTTTGCTTTTACAGTCGCGCGTCCGTCGTTGCCGTTGTCGTCGGCGATGAATTTGGTTGTGGAAGGTCAATTCGCTGAATTTGGATTTCTTTGTCTCCGATTGGAGGCTTGGGGGCAAGCATGCACTAGTGCATGCGACTGCAGTTGAAGTGTGTGGGCCAGAGGGCACTTCATTGTGGGCGGTGAATTAGGGTATGCCTCTTTAGATTGATCTAAGGAGGGTTTGATGGTGAAAAATGGAATGTTGAGGATCAGTTCAGTCGAAGATCGGTCCAGTGGAAGATCAGTTCAAAAGACAATCAGTCCAGTCGAGAATCAGCCGAGTCCAGGACAAGTTAGTCGAGGACTATTTAAATCGAGGATCAGTCTAGTCGATTATCAGTCCAGTTGAAGATCAGTTTAATCGAGGATCAGTTTAGTAGAGGATCATTGGGCCTCGAAGATTATTCCAATCGAGGATCAGTCACGTAGAGGATCAGTCTAGCAGAGGATCAGTCTAGTAGAGGATCAGTTAAAGAAATGATCAGTCCAGTCGATTTTCAGTCCGGTTCAGTATCAGCTTAGTCGAGGATTATTCCAGTCGAGGATCAGTTTCATAGATTATCTGTCTGGTGCAAGATCAGTCCAGTCAGGGATCACTTCCAAGACCGATCAGTCGAGTTAAGAATCACTCTGGTTGAGGATCAGTCTAGTCGACGATTAGTTTCCTTGATGGTTAGTCCAGTTGGTCCTTATTCCAGTCGACGATGAGTTTAGGAAAATCAATTCAATTGTACACAAGGATCATTGTGATTATACTTCAATTTCAGTTGCCAAAGGAGGTTCGCTTCGAATGAGTAAACGGCATTCTCTCACAATTTCCATCGTTCCAAAGGGGTACCACGTCCCCCTCAGCTGAGTAAGCCTCCATTTGACAACCTGGCTTCCACTTAAAGCACTTCATTCATAATTACTCTCGATAAAATCAGAAATTCAAATAAATTGTCAATTAATTCGAAACCCCCTTAAATGGGGCGACTGCACAGCAATTCCCAATTTTCCAAGGCAATCTAGGAGAACTGACCGTCCCCGTCTCCGCATCCATTAGATAATGAATTTCCCGAGGAATGCGAACTGTGGCAAACGACGGCTCGGCCAATTCACAAGATTAACACCTTCATCTGAATGCCCCAGCCTCTCGCACCCATCCTCTTCGTATCGCCTCTTGATGGTGGCGATGGTCCAGTGGTCTAGTCATTTCGATTGTGCTTGGGCACAGCTGCTGGCCGCTTTGTGCTTTTGTTATACAGACGACCACCGACCCACCACCAGCAGCGTCACAACCACGATGACTATGGCGACGGTGTGAGAGAGGCGGCGGTGGCTGCAACGATGTCGGTCGGGAGGAATAATCGCAAAATGAAGGAAAAGCCAAAACCAATCAACCTAATACGAGAGTGATTATAATTTTCCAAGCGGATTGTGGCTCGCTAAGATTTCGCAAAATCTGCCGCCACCGCCGCCGCTGCTTGCACGGCAACGATGACAAGAGCTCGGCTGTCGATGATGGTGGTGGCGGCGGCGGTGATGATGATGATGATGTCGATGATGGCGATGGTTAGGTGGAGCCAAAGTCGCTCGGGGATACAAGTAATCGGGGCAATACATCTTCTAGTTGCGGTCCATTGAGGCACAAGGACTTCGCTGCCACCAGCGCTGCTGTTGCTGCCGCTTTGTTGCAGTCGCAGCAGAAATGCTAAGCAGGCACTGGGCCGGAGGCGAGCACGAACATGTGATGGTTATGATTGGGAACCTCGCCGATTTCCCATCTCGCCGCATCGCGTCGCTCATGACTAATTAACAGCCCGGCTAATGCAAACACAATCCCTTGCATAACGTGAACCAATTTCCATCGCGGCGCGGTGTGTGCCATCTGCGCGATCTAGCGCAGCTACAAGATCCATGTGACTTCGGGGTGATCGCGTTTTCTTGCGGCACACGAAAGGCCATCACGGTGGCAGATTGCATCCGCGAGGGATGCAAATATGAGGGGAGTCGGAGCTGCCGTGCGATTGCCTAAATTTTGAGAATTCTTTTCATTCTCACGGGAAGACATGTCTTCTGTGTGTGGCAACAGCACCGTCGAGGCGATCGCATTTCCTTCCGCGCTTGGGTGCAAGCGCAAGTCTGAGTGCTCACGTCGTCGTCATCGTCGAAGGGAAAAATTAGTCTCACTCCGCGCCCGCTGGTTGAAAGATACCATCTGACTGGCAGTTCTGCGTATTCAGACTCGTATAATTTTCGTATCTATTGTTTGGCGGTGTGGAGTGCGTCTTTTGCAATCCAAGATTGGCTGCTTGGTGGTTGAATGACTGAGGTTTGATCTGAGTGGCTGGCTGACTAGCTGACTGGCTGACTGGTGATGATGGTGATGGCGGTGATGAGGTGAGTGCGGTGATGGTGGTGCCGTTGGAAGTGGTAGCGCGCGGTTTGTGATTGAATTATTGGAGTAGAACCGCATGCAATTGCTGAATGGGTTCGTTAGTCTTTTTTATTTTGTGCGCCTCTTTGACTTGCGATCTTTTGTCTCATAAGACTTTGGTGGATGGAAGTGGCATTTTAACATTCTGTCGTTTTTGAGGAATTCTAGGAAGTCTAGAGACTCATCAACGATGTGGTCCTTGGCCAGAAAGCCAGGTTTAGTCGAAACTTTCAAATTCGTGTAAATTGAGGATCAGTCGAAGATCAGAACGGTCGACTCCAATGCCAAAGGTTGGCTTAAGGTCGGTCAATGATAAGTCCTAAAGGTAGCACAGGGTTACACAGGGAGACACAGGCCAAGGGAATGGTCCTGTTTGGCTAAAACAACGTAGCCAATAATTGATCGCCGGTTCCACGATCTGCTCAAAAACTCCTCTCAAACGTCCCACATTGGATGACATTCTTGAAGACAGCTAGCACCAAGTCCAATGGAAGTTGGAGCTGCGGACGAAATTCCCTAAGGCCGCATACGTGTTCCTGTCTGTGAGGATGCAGACACCTAGCGCTAAGTCAAGGTGTCTGCAGGAAGCTGGACCTGCGGACTAAAAGCCTGAAAGTCGGTTACCTGGTCCTGTCTGCGAGGAAGGTGACTAGAAGAGGATGCAGAGTCACGATCTGAGTAGCTTATGAAAGACTGAACATTGGAAAACCGGACAACTGGCTTAAATACATCAAAACCTGAAGCGAGGGAGTTCCCCGAATTCTAGAGAAGGAAATGGCTGGTCAAAGATTAGGTCAAAGCAGATGAAAGAAAGCTTTTCTCTGATTTTCAAGTCAGCCACGCTGAGAATCTTGAAGGACTGGTAGGACTTCATCTCTGAGCGACGAGGCAAGAATTTGCCTCCACTGCATCAGCTCTTGCACATCGTCAAGCCTCTAGATATGAAAGGTCTTCGCCTCCGAGTACACAGGCTTCAAAGGTTCAGAAGATGAGGATTTTAGCAGCAGGCCGAACCACCGGTTTTGAGAGCAAATTGAGAAAGGGAGCTGGATTATCTTAAGGACTGGAAGCACTGTCTGGGGGATCCGTGGACATCGCCATATTTGTGCACAAGCTGACCCCACTCCGACTGAGTTTGGGACTCTGATGCAGAGACCAAATGATCGCGAACAGAAGAAACTTTGTCCTGAGACCCGAGAGGGGCATCTGATGTGACATTGACCATTCGGCAATCAGTGGTCCGTCTAGGCCCGTCTTTAACTTCAAAACAGGATCATTGGTTGAAATTTCGAGTGATCGCGGAATCCGTCAACTGCATTAGCGCAGCCTGCTCCTAGCTCCTTGATTCCAGTACAGAAATGAACTGCTGTGAAGTGCTTACGATTGGAAACGGCGTGCACCACAGCTTCGAGTCTCTAAACTCGAGAAGGCCAAGGAAATAGGTCCCTCACCCTCACTTAGACACCAAGCGATCGCGAAGGAAAGTCACCGAGTCTTGAAAGGGATCCTTCGCCTGTACTAGCTCAGCTACCTCTCCACTCTGGCTAAGGTTGCCTTCATTGTGGAGTCTTCAATTCATGAAAGTACAGAAGAGGCAATTCTCTGAAAGAAAGGGCGATTCTCTGACGTAGAACCCAACTGACAGCTCCAGCTGAGAATGTCGTCGTCTCCACATTTTCTTATTAAGGGAGGAGAGGATTACCGGCTTCGAGGCCTGCCTTTATCCCGAGTCTACGGAGTATGTCAGGCATTTTAAAATTAAGCGAATCCTTTCTCCTTGGATTAACATTCCCCACCTGCATGCCTTCAAAGACCCTCACGACACGACACGACCCTCTGTGTCTCGAAGTCGAACACTTTCACTTCTCCGCTTCGAAATTCCATAATTTATCATCGGCGCACAAATATTTGCGATCGATGGCTCCGGTGGCGGTGGCGGTGTTCCTTTCCCTTAACTTGATCGATGCCTTCAACCGTGTGCACATCCCTCTGCAGCCATATTCGGAATTCATAATTGACGAGTCACGACTCAGTGCCAAAGCGGCGGTGCCTTAAACTTCTAGAGAATTTTCGATTTTCCCTCCACATGACAGTGCTCGTGTCCTGTCCACAGTGACAAATGCGCCAAAGCCAATGAATAACGACCTCACGACAATGCCGGCGAAGATGCCATTCATCCAGGCGGGTTCATCTACCGCTCTGGACCATGGGAAAACGCGACGAAACCCCCAAACTTGTCAGCAGTTGACTTGAACTGCCCCCAGAGTTGTTGTTTGTTGATTTTGTTAACTGCCGGCGGCCTTTAACCCACACTTCTGGTGACCACCGAATGGACAGCAGTCCCCTCTCCGAAAAAGGCAAGAACCAGCGAAAGACGCAGAAGTGTCGCACATGCGAGCGTACGCGTCATCTGTCTATCCGTGGGGCGGACGTGCACCGATGTGGTACCGTTTTGCGTGTGCGTCGTCAAATTATGTGAAGGTAGCGGTGCTCGAGCTGTTAATGTGGTCTTTTACAGCCCACTTGGGCCGCTTCTTTGTGGCAAAACTGTCGCCAGTTTGGGGCTTTAATAGATCTGCTTTTCGGGGGGTCATCGGCGCTGGTTTTTCGAGATTGCTTTGTCCTTCGTCGCAATTGCCGGCCGTTATGTGAGCGACGGTTTATGAGCGACGATTAGACGATGGCGATGATGGCACTTCCTGCTGGATTCCAAGAAGATACGGGAAGAGATTTGTGGTTTAGTAGGGCAAGTGAGATGTCACGCCGCAGCGGCGAGGTGGTCATCACCTGAGCTGACAGATGACAACTCACTGAAGTTGTTGAGACATGAAAGGAGCGGCGCTGTGGTGTGGCCGTCGTGCTGTGCGGTTCAGAGAAGTCGCCGAAGTAGACATGAATTGTCGCACTAGGGAACTTTGTTTTTCTCACCAGAGCGGCATAAGCCACCCGAACGAGACCCAGAGCAGGGCAGACCCAAGAGAGATACAAAGTTGTTGCGGCGCAACCCTCTTGTCATCTTTTTGCGATGGGGTCGTGGCTGTGCGCTGTCGGCTCGCAAACCCTGAGAGACACAACAAAGAATTATTATCGACGGCAGTCGAATCATGCATTATTTATGCCGCGACTCCGCAGAGACTGCGGAGACTCCACGAGGTGGAGTGTGTTCCTCAGCGTGCAGGTCGTCCTCGGCGTTGGTGCGCATGCTTGCCAGCCAGCCAGCCAGTCAGGCAGCCCAGCTGAGAGTTGTGCACATTAAACACAAACCGGTGCGCGCCAGCTAGTTCCACAACTGACCTAGTTTCCTCGACAACGACAACGACCACGATAGCAGCGCCGCGGCGACGGAGACAGAGCAATGGAGACGGTAACGACGACGACGACGACGACGAAGACCAAAGACGATGCACACACAGAGTCAGGCATCGCAACTTGAATCTTGTTCCAGTGCCAGTGCACTATGCAAAGCTAGATGCGGATACAAGCCCGCAGATATGGAGATTTGCCCACTCTCGGTTTCGTTTCTTGTGGAAGTGGTGCGTCGTCCCGCTCTGGCGTGGTGTCAGATTCTAGCCGCAGATCCACACACATGCACGGCTAGGTGAGTGCGCGCTGCACATCGTGCACATGGCGGATACATCGGTGCAACATCGGTGTGTGTGTGCAGATGAAAACCAGAAAAGAGAGACTTTGCCCCAAACAAAGGCTGACTGCAGATCCCCTGTTCCATCATCATCATCATCATCGGCTTCAACTTCGACTTCCACGAAGACTAGTAGCAGCAGCAGCAGAAGTAACTTCTAAGATCGTCGACCTCTTCAGAGACTCAGAGACAGCTCGTCGGAGCCATTGCGTAACTCTAAGAATGTTCCACCGTCTCTTGCGGTTGGCACCACTTTTGCTGCTGCTGCTGTCATCGTCGTCGCCACCGATGCATGATGGATGCGAAAGCGAACGTTGCCACTGCAATACGAGATACGTGCGAGGAACTGGGCCACTGAACCTAGGCGATACCTTCCGGGCGACAATTTCTGTCATTCTCTGCTGCTTCTCGTCTAGTTTTCCTTCGACTGTCGCCACACAACTTCCTGTCACTGGCTCATCATGAGTACGTGCTCATGACTTTTGGGGATTTTATGGACATGACCCGGTCGCTGAGCGATCTCATAGCGGCATTGTTCCGTTAGAGTTCGGCTCTCTGAATGAACGCAAGTCCCGCGCTCACGACGCGAAAGAATCAAAAGCCAAGAGTCAGGGGCAAGAACCTCTTAAGTAGACCGGTCCTCCGATGGGGTGGAGGAGAGAGGGGGGGTTTCTTGGTAAACTTGTCGTCGTTGTCGCGGAGCGGGGTCAGCGTTGGGGTTGAGAGAACGTCAAATGCAGCGACGACAGAGATGAGGAGATACGATGACGAGCGGACCACACGGAAGACGCGATTCTGAGAGAGCGTATGCACAGAGATCCATATCGACGGTGATCGCTGGATTGCACTTTAATTAGGATGCTGTGCAGCAGCGCCGGGGGCAATAAACTTCTTGTGACGATCGTCGAACTGCCAGTCCATTGAGTGATGACTGTGTGGAAGGGAATTGACTGAAATGGTGGTGCGTTAGTGGCGGGGTTGTGCGACTTGCATAAGTCATTGTCCTGTGTGAGCAGATTGTCGCACTTTAGTCTCCCGTCCTGTTTGAAGCGGCCTGGGCGTCGCATCACGATTAGCGCAGCATTTTAGGCATCTGCTGGGTGTCCAGCCATGTTTGTCGCACCTTGGTCTCTGGCTCTTGCATACTGATTGTCTCATCCTGGCTCCCGCTTGCCCCACTCTGCTCGTCGCTCCCTGTTTGTCTCACCCCGTTTGTCTCACCCCGTTTGTCGAATGCAGCACCCTACGTCACTGCACCCAGATACGGAACTCCAATCATCCCGTCTCATCCCCAAGCCACCCACTCCCACCCCTCCGCACGTCACTCTTGTCGGAGAATCTACGGAATGTCAGTTTTCCCTCGTTCACTGGCAAGCGCTCATCATCGCCGCATACCGCCGCCTCAATCGGCCCGGCGATCAGATCGTTATCACACGCCAAGTCAACGTCGCATAACGTTATGTAATCTATTCTTCGTCTACCAAGCCGTCTGCCACACTGCACCACATGCCTCGCGCGCGCACACACACACACACACTCACGCACGCGCTCCAGTTGACCATCATAGCATAGGTGCTGCACTCGGTCTTAGGTAACCGCCGCGCAACCACCACAACCAGCACCGACGGCAGCACCTCGCATGCGATTTGTGGATTTCCGCTGCTAGAACGTTGCCCCCTTGAAAGAATCGCCGGCTCAGCTCCGTCGTCGTTCCGGGATATTGGGCTCGGAGTCTTGGTGCGATTCGCGCAGAGCGTCTTCGCTTCCTCTAGCCGTGTCTCCACCACCACCAGAGGATAGCTCCGCCAGTGCTTCTTCCACTGGCTGACGTTGCTGTCGGTCGCTGTTGGTAGCTGCTGCTGCTGCTGCTGCCTTAGCTTCGTTCGCTGGTTGTGTTGCCTCGGCTGGCTCGCTGCTGCCGTCTTTGTTGAGGTGGATGGAAATTTAGGTCAAACATTATTTAAATGGACAAACGAGCGCTGGTACGCCGTGCGATGCCGTATATACACACTCCAGCCGGCTGGGGCGGCGGTGGCGGTGGTGAGCGGGACGGGGCGCGAACGCGCGCTCGCTGCTATGATATAATCGGCGACGTCTCTCCGCTTAAAGTCAAATGTTGCGCAACATCCACAATAGCGTAGCCGCTGCCGAAGAAAGCTAGAGCCAGCTATCGGTCAAGCGGGTAGGCGAGAGGGAGGCAGATCTGTTTGGTCACCGCGCGCCGTCCAGTTCTTCGCCGGGGCACTCGAGAAGTGGATGGTCTTAGATGGGCTTCGGTATGTGCCATATCCATCATATGCATGTGGTCGGCGGGGCAGGCACCGAGCGAGCTGAGGAGGAGCACGACAGGTGATGAATGGCTTAGAGGTTTTCCTCTTCGCGGCTTGGGTGTGGCTTGGTGGTGCTTTTGCCTGCATCTGGACCCGGGTTGCTGCTGCAGCGGCATGCACAACTAGCCCGCGGTCAATTTATTAACCACGCCGCCGCCGCCACCGCCGCCGCGGCAAACAGATAACTCAGGGAATTGTGTTTGAGAAATGAAAAGGAGGAAAAAGAAAAAGTCTCGACAAGTCTTTTGGGCCAATTGCTCATCGGAGCGTGGCGCGTTCGACTCGCCCGCCCGGGTTTGTGCTTTCGGAACCGAAAATGAAACTGAAACTGAAACCGAAATCGAAATCTACGATGGCGGATGGTGGTGGGTGCATACTTCATCGGTTCCGTTGCTGGTAGCGGTGGCGGGGCGGCGAGCGGGTGGCACACAGTGCACTTAGTGGAAGTCTCGAGTGGATAGGGTTTCATTTGTCTTCCTCTCACTGGCTGCGGCTGTGTTGGTCGCTGGTTTGCTGTGCTCCGGCTAGGCTTGGGTTCGTTGGGTTTGCTGAAGTTCCACAGTCGTGTGGTGCAATTGCAAAAGAGTTCCTTTCGGTACTTGAGCTGAATCTAATCCATTCGCGCAAGTGGTGCAAATGGTTTTTGCCGGTGCTTTGCTGCTTCTGATGGTGATCGTCGTCACCATCGTTGTCGTTGTGGTGGTGGTGGTGGTGGTGGTGGTTGCGGTGGCTTGGAGGTTTGTTTATGGGATGCAAAGGAATTTCCATGAAGTGGAAAATTAGATTCGGTTATCGCTTTGGAAATTAATGAAAGTGTCTATTTCGACTCGGGATGGGGGAGGGGTTTGGGGAAGCACGCCTTGACACATTTGGCTTGAAAAAAGAGTTATTCGTTGTCCGCCCGTGATAAGCCAGAAGTGGCAAAGATCGATGTATGCTCGCGAGAGGGAGAATGGGAACCGTTGGATTGAAACAATAAATTTGTTCCCCGGATATGGTTGTATACTGGTGGGAAAGATCGAGAACTTTGCGCCTCTATTGAAAATTCCGGCTTCAGTTCGTTTAATTTAGATTTCAAAAATTGCCAGAATTTGAATTTTTTTAAACATTCATGGACCCCAGGCCGTTTTTAAAGACTTTAACGCCATCTATCTGACATTAAGAAACATTTGGCAGCAGAGACAACAACCGCAGTGTGCATGGAAATTCTAGGTTTCGACAGGAAGAGGCAACTTCAGTGCGACAACCGAAACGTTACAACCAGGATGTGCCAGAAAGGAGGCGACAACCAAGATATGAGAGGCAGGACTATAGAGGTGCCAAAACCGAGATAAGATAGTCAGGAAGTGTCAACTAGATGCGACAAGTAGGATACGACAACCAATATACAACAACCAAGACGCGACTACGAGGATACAGCAACCGGGATAGGACAAATATGACGAGCCAACCTACGACAACCAGGAAGCAACAACTAGGGTGCTGGATTCAGAATGCGATGAGGACTGTGCAGGGATCTCGTTGTCGCTCTAGCAGATTGCATCAAACCTGGTCTTCCTTCTTCTATTTAGAGTTACGCTTCGTTGCGGACTATCCACAACCAACAGAGCTTTCGACACAGTAAGCGCAAGTTTTGGCCCTTCCCTACTCGTGAGCGCTATCATAAAGAAGGACAACATCTGCTGCATTTTGTCGCAATGACTCACATTCGAAAACCATCGCGGGACAGACTAGGATGTGAGATACGCGGGGCATAAGCTGAGAAGCATCAAGCCAGGAACCAGAATGCACCAGTATCCCCCGAAAATCTGCAACACCCTTATCAAGTTCCACAACGCCGCCTAGTTTCTATCAAAAATCTTCCCCTGGCCTTTTCCCATCACCGCCATTGCCCTTGTAAAGGCATCTCCTCCTCCAACCTCCTTGGAGCTCCCCAACACCCATCGTTGGTAAATTTTGTAACTCTTCATCTCATACTGTGGCCTGATCTTTACCATCGATCGCCTTCCATCCCACTTCAGCGCCTCATCGTAGTCCCCAACAAACGCCGATCAAGATAAACTCCCACCTTCCAAGTGGCTGACAATCAAAAATCTTTGCAACAAGCAAAAAATGAGCGCGACACCCAAACAACCCGCAACCCACAACAAACAAACGAAACCAAAGTAAACCAGTCCCTTGACGATCACCGCCACGATCATCATCATCATCATCATCATCGTCGTCGTCGTCGTCGTCGTCGTCGTCGTCGACATCAACATCACTGTCGATCGCCATCGAACCACATCAACCCACAACCGGCAGCGCTGCTCTCCCACTCTGTGCTCCTCTCCATTCGATCAAGACAAACACCGCCGACCCACCGAACCACCAAAAATCATCGACAACCGACGACGGCGACGAGTTAAAAATACTTTTCCTGATCTTCACCGCCGCCGCCGCCGCCACCGCCGCTCGCACTCGGTGTGTGTCTCCTCTATGCGCTCGAAATCTATTTGCTTCTATTTTTGTGAACTTGCACTATCGCTGCGCTATCCTCCGTAGGCCTTCGCTGGCCACGCTGCGCTGTTTATGGAAAAGCTTCAGGTTCGCCCCTTTCGTCGCCGCAGTTCGCATAATACGATTATAAAATCTGCACTTCATCGCACTGACCCACATTTTGCATACATAATGCTGCCTTTCTTCTCCTGCTTCGCTTGCCATCGTCTTCAGTTGTGGTGCCCCCCCACCCCCCCACCCCACACACACACCCAACCAAACGTCAAACAAACCTGCCTAGAGCCACTGGAAAATGTATAGGCAAAGCAAACACGACCACTATGCACGCCCGATGCCCATCTAAGCCAGCGGACCCGGGTAGATGGCTTCTTTGCGTCTTCGACTTGGCAAGACTTGTGGGCACGAAAGTGAAACTTCATAAAAAATTATTAAGAAAGTTATGTAACGTGCTCAACGCGCCGTGGCTCTGCGCAGTAGCGGCGGCAACATTGTCGTTTTCTTTTCTCTTTATGGTTGGTCTAGTGATAGACGATGCGGTGGTCGGGTGGTCGGGTGGTCGGGTGGTGGTGGTTGGAGCGGTTGTCGTCGTGGTTACGTCTTGTTGTCCACAATCATTTGCATATGCTAGCGCGATGGACAGATGTTTGTGGATGGTGGGGCGGGGAGGGGGGATGTCTAGCTAATGGGTCAGGTCTTAATTGCTTTTTGGACTTGAACATGCTTTCAGGATTTTCTGCAGTTGATTTTCGAGTCATGTAACCGACAGTAAGACAACTTCCGGCAGAGTTGTGGAGGCACTGAGGGCTGATGGAGTGCTTGACAGTTTGAGGTGTGCCGGGTGGTTGGAGGATTGGATAGGAAGGGGCACGTAAAGCTCGCAACCGATTGGTGTCTGGGATGAGATTAATTTGATGTCCATCTGGTGAGTGGTAGAGGAACTAGGTAGAGCTTCGTACAGGGTACGACGTCGGGATGGGGTCACAGAGTTGTTAAAATTTATAAATGAGCGCTGGCTTCCGACAGCCTCCTGAAAATGAAAATTTTTTTGATATGAAGTCAAATTAGGGCGTCCTCTGTGGCCTTGTCCCAATGGCTTGGACTTTTCCGGGCGGAGCACTGAGGTCCATACGCCCTACGTGGCTAGTCATCAAAGGCGTTGTATTGAATACGCTTGACCAGGCGCATACCTTCGTACAGCCTAGAAAATTCGTCGTTGAATCTTCTCCTCCAAATGTCATCAACGCAAATAGGACCAAAAATCTCAAGAAGTAGGACTTTTCCTTCCCCCTCATCCGCCTATTTGCTTCATGGGCCCAAAGGAGCAGCGATTGGCAAGAGCAGCATTTGATTTCGGTCCTGAAGTTGTTTTCCCCGATTTACCGCTGGAGTCGAGGTAAAAAAAGTCCTTGATTGTGACATTCTGTGGGAGACATCGATGTTGTGTGCCCTTCCTTGATGACCGCTTATACTTCGTTTTGACCTCATTTGCTGCCGCACCCATTTCAGTCGCTTCCACTTCAGTGACAGCAACCGCCTCATTGACGGCTCGCTGTGTTCGTCCAATCACATCAATGTCGTCCTCCTAAGCCCTGCTGGCTTGTCTCAGTCTCAGTGGCTTCAACTGACTTACAGAAGATCGAGTCTCTGGTGTGGACTTGTGAGTTCCTCGTGATCGTTTCAAGAATGATGTTGAAAGAGTCACATGACAGCACGTTTCATTGACTTTTTTGACATTGAAGGTCTCGGCGAGTTTGTTACCGACCTTGACGGAACAGCTAAAGTTCTCCATCTGCATCCAACCCTCAGCTTTTCCCCGATCACGTTTTACAAATCAATGGATGCAAGCGCCCAACTAGGTCATCTCCAGCTGCTTTCAACAGTTCACAGCGGACACAGTGGACAGTGCGTCCGCTAAGTGGATCCAAATTCAGTCCATACCAAGCTCTTCTTAGCTGTGTTCATTGACTTTGCCGTATAGATGCACGCAGATCTCTTTGATGATAGGCCCCAGGTTTCACCAAAAACTCCCTACACTGCCAGAAAACTGACTGCGCCTTGGAGGCTTTTATCTCAATGTGTCCTTTCCAAAGAAGTTTTTTATCCAGGATTACACCTAGGTACTCCGCTTCATTGGAAATTGAAATGCTGACATCTTTTAGTACTGGTCGAGTTAGACCAGTCGGGTTGCTCCTTCTCATAGAGAGAACAACTTTGGTTTTAAGAGGATTGACTGAAGGCCCGTTCCTAGTACACCAGTCATCGATCATGTCAAGGGCCGTCTGTCAAATTGCACACACGGAGGCAAGGCATAGTCCAGTGACCAGTCCGGTACATCATCCGTGTAAGCCTGGGTGTAGGTGCTAGATCTGCTCAAAGCGGAAAGCAGAGAGTCGACCAGCATGCACTATAGGAGGGGTGACAGTGGTTACTTCCGACATTACATACTGGTCACACTCCGCCTCCGCGATTATAGTTCTATTCATTAGCATTGCTTTTATCCACAACACCAATAATTCTCCTACTCTGTGTTCTCTGGCCGCGTTGCACATGCCATCAAGAATTGCATTGTGGAAAGCACTCAATGCAAATGTCCAGCACTTCAGTTCTACCAATCTTGTAGCGTAGTTTCGCAAGATTTTCCGCGCTGGTGAGCACGTTGCATCTGAGATCGAGGATGTAGTTGCAGAGCAAGTTTGGGGAGATGCAGTTCGACCAGCCTCTCCAAGCTTTTCAGCATGAAGGAAGTAAGACTTATCGGACTGAAGTTTTTAGCGAGGGAGTAATCTCCGTTACGAATTTTTGGAATGAATGCTACCATGAGTGTGCGTCAGGAGTTTGGAATATGTGTCAGCGCAAGGCTGTACAAAGCACTTTTTCACAAAATGTATGATCATTCTGTTCATTCTGTCACGCCTCTACTAGAAGACCCAAGATGCGACTCGACCTCGTGATACCTTGGTCTAGGGCTGCATTTCCATTTTCATTCTCTGTTCAAAGTCTGAAGTCTTCTGTCCTGAATTTCCATCACCAGAAGTTCAAATGGCACTTGGTTAGGTTGACGTCGATGCCTGAGGAGATCTACTTACTGCATAAGTAAGAGCATGACTGTCGTTTGCCTCAAACTCCTGTTGTCTTAGACTGTCTGTTCCCCCAGGAGTTTCTTTTCTCTTCTGCCTACTCTAACATCAGCAAATTCGTCCAGGTTGCCATGAAATTCGTTTCCACTCATAGTCCCCTTCTAAGAGATGACCAGGTTTGAAAGTAGTGAAGAGCGGTGAGAGACGTCTTTGCTCCCTGACAGATAAATGCTTTAAAACGCCTAGACGTGTCTTGTTCATTTCATCAACACCTAGTATCTCCACGGCATTTGAAAGTAATTTTCTTCTCACTGCTCGTTGGGCAGTGATCTGATCTTTCTGCTCAGCTACCGGCGGCAGATCCTTTCCTGCTAACTCACCGGTTCTAGCGTTACCCAGAATATCCTTGTGTCCAGGAGCCCATAAGCCCCATAAGATAGACCGCATGGTCTAACCATCTGAGATTTATTGATGGCTCTTCCGGGGCCTCTTCTCGACTGTCTTTGTATGGAACAATAAATCTATCATCTATCCGCTCTATCACCAGAAAGCGAGCAATCTCTTGAAAAGTCTGGAAGGCACTCCAATGTTCAGGAAGCCGGAGCACCTTGGGTGTACAAGGTGACGTGTCAAAAGCCCCTGAGTCCGATTCCTCTTGCGTTTAGGAGACACTTCTGACGATTCTCAGAGCATTAGGGTTTCAAATTGAACTGTCAGCCGGCAGTTCTCCGTTTTTGAATTAAAAGCCTTCACAAAGGCTGCTGTGGTCAGGTTGTCTTAAGACGTGGCGTGGCCTCCTGGTACTGCTGGTACCCGGACGCCAGGTCGTTCATGTTGCTCTCGGCTGCCATAGTCAGGTTGCCTTAAGACAGCTTTAACCATCTTAAATATTTTTGATGGCTTTGATGGCCTTTCCGAAGTTGCCGTAGTCAGGTTGCCTTGGAAGCTTTGCCTTATAAAGACTTCCCTGTGTTCAGATTTGCCATCACTGCAGCAGCAACTGCTCTCCCTGAACCTTAAAGCCGCCTGGATGGCTGGAAAGACATCTATGGGTAGCAGCTGTCGAAGCCGAAGGGGTCGAACGAAGAGCTCCTAAGACGCAGATCTGCGTCAACATCTGGACTCTATCTCTATCAGTGGTCACCATGGCGTAGTGGGTGTGTCAACCCATACGCATAAGGTCTAGGTTCGATTCCTGGACGGGACACTGCGCATCTTTTTACGGCACCACCTCTTTCGAGTTGCTAACAACACTCAAGGAGTCTCAATTTTCTATGAAAACCTTCTCAAATCTCGGCGTTCGGAGTCGGCAACAAACTGTAGGTCCCTTCCACTCGTAAAAGCACAGTAGCACGCACAACACGAGTAGTTGTTGGAGAAGCTGGGCTTAGCCCTCTTTAAGAGATTTGTTTCCTCGTTTAGTATACACAGCCCAGCCTACAGACCAAAGTAAGACCAAAGCTTTTGGCCCGCGGTTTAAATTTCAATTCTTCATTTCTAAATTTGAGTGGCTTCACTGGGGCGGTTGTATCTCCTCATTAAGAGCACGAGCTGTGTGTCTTAGACGGCTTCGTACAGCAAATGGCGCTTACTGATCACAGCGAAGTTCCCTCACCATCTGACCTAATCGACTTTCTCATCAAATGATAGCGCCTGCTAGCCTGCTAACTCCACCCAGGTTCAGTTTTCAGCGGTTTATGGAAATTCTGATTCAACCTGGCAACCCCATTTTGTCCAAATACCCCCAAAATACATCCCCCTGCACTGTAACCCCCCCACCGAAGAAAACACCACGCATATAAATTATTAGGTTTAATTTTTATTTTGACAGAAAAATATATAATTAAATAGAGTTGCCAAAGATTTTGGTTTTTCGTTTTGCGTTATAAAAAAAGACTCTTCTTACATATTAACAAAAAAATAATATATATGACGACGCGTAATGAGTGTCAGATGAGTACATAAATTCGAAACAGAGAGATAGAGAGGGAGTGATCCACAGAGACAGAGAGAGAGAGAAAGACAGACAAAGGACACAATTCATAAATTACATAAAAATTCATAAAAAAAAATTAAACTCTTCAAAATCTTTGGGTGACACTGACTACTAACCACAAGTGAAAGTGAAGCGAAACGGAAACAGACGGACAGATGAATGAATGATGATGGAGTACACACACACGCACACACAAACACGTCTTAAGAATTTTACACAAATATAAAAAAAGAATCGTTTTCTGCATTTTTTGTTTTGTTCGCTTTATAAACTAATTTCATAGGAATTCATCTTGAGAGTTGAAACCCCATGGGTGGAGCACCCCCCTGGTCGTGGCACAGGCTTTGGCGGATCTGGCAGAGCGGGGGAGCCGAGGGCTTAGCATCTTAAGTAACTAACGATAGATGAGCGGGTGATTTGGTGAGTGAGTAGGACAGACATGTGGCGGGGTTAGATCTTCTTGTAAATGTTGTTGTTGTGTGGGGGGGGGGGGGGGTAGGGGGGGGAGGCAGATGTTGTGAACGTTGTCCTTTTGGAACTTTGGAACTTTAAACGCTTGAAGACGTGGAGTGGGTGGCTTAAACGCACTCGCCTTCGACCTCCTCGTTCATCTCGGGGTCGAACTCGTCGTCTGCCGTGGCCTCCTGGTACTGCTGGTACTCGGACACCAGGTCGTTCATGTTGCTCTCGGCCTCGGTGAACTCCATCTCGTCCATGCCCTCGCCGGTGTACCAGTGCAAAAAGGCCTTGCGCCTGAACATGGCGGAGAACTGCTCGGAGATGCGCTTGAACAGCTCCTGGATGGCAGTGGTGTTTCCGATGAAGGTGGACGACATCTTGAGGCCCTTGGGCGGGATGTCGCAGACGGCGGTCTTCACGTTGTTCGGGATCCACTCGACGAAGTAGCTGCTGTTCTTGTTCTGCACGGCGAGCATCTGCTCGTCCACCTCCTTCATTGACATGCGGCCGCGGAAGACGGCGGCGACTGTGAGGTAGCGTCCGTGGCGGGGGTCGCAAGCGGCCATCATGTTCTTGGCGTCGAACATTTGCTGGGTCAGTTCGGGGACGGTGAGGGCGCGGTACTGTTGCGATCCGCGAGAGGTGAGCGGAGCGAAGCCGGGCATGAAGAAGTGCAGCCGGGGGAAGGGCACCATGTTGACGGCCAGCTTGCGAAGATCGGCATTCAGTTGGCCGGGGAATCGAAGGCAAGTTGTGACACCGGACATGGTGAGCGACACCAGATGGTTGAGGTCACCGTAGCTGGGATTCGATACTTTCAGGGTGCGGAAGCAGATGTCGTAGAGCGCCTCGTTGTCGATACAGTATGTCTCATCGGTGTTCTCCACCAACTGGTGGATGGACAGGGTGGCGTTGTAGGGCTCCACCACAGTATCGGAGACCTTGGGAGATGGCACTACGGAGTATGTGTTCATGATTCGGTCGGGATACTCCTCACGGATCTTCGAGATAAGGAGTGTGCCCATGCCAGAGCCGGTACCTCCTCCCAGGGAGTGCGTCAATTGGAAACCCTGTGAAAGTGAAAACTATGTGATGAGGGCTCCTTTCAAAGCGGTGGAGGTGAACTTACTTGCAAACAGTCGCAGTTCTCGCATTCCTTGCGCACCACGTCCAACACGTTGTCGACCAGCTCCGCTCCCTCGGTGTAGTGGCCCTTGGCCCAGTTATTGCCGGCGCCCGATTGGCCGAACACAAAGTTGTCGGGACGGAAGAGCTGACCGTATTCGCCAGAGCGCACAGCCTCCATGGTGCCGGGCTCCAAGTCGAGAAGGATCGCACGTGGGACATACTTTCCGCCCGAAGAGCGTGTTACCGCTGAAAATGGACACAATCCGTTAAAATTTGACTCGCCAAGTGGACAATTTAATTAGAGACTCAAGAGACACACAGGTGCACCCGGTCCCCTGGGTCCCAATCCTCAATTCACGGCACGTACGCGCGGCCTCTACTTGCGGAGGAAGTCCATAAAGGCCCTCAACGCTCTCCCCCATAGATGGGCAACAGCCGTTCGCCGTTTGCGCAATGCGCTTCGGTAAAGCAGCAACTGCGGCGGTCGCGAATGCTTTGCATACCTTCAGCTCCTCCAGCCGGTTATTTTTACACACGATGACTGCTCTCACGTAGTGAATCATTGGCTAGAATGTGCCACCATCCCGCTTGAGTTATGGCCATTTCGCCGCACTTGCACTCGTGGAATGCACACGAAGCGGTGCCACGGGCTGAAGGAGCTGCTACTGGCTGGAGGCGACCGCCGCCGCCGCCGCCATCGTGAAGGCTTCCATCGGAGGGAGGGCGTTTCTTTGCGGGCTGCGTGCCCATACATACCTGATGCCTCATTGTAGTAGACGCTGACTCTCTCCAGTTGCAGGTCACTGTCACCGTGGTAGATACCGTTCGAGTCGATTCCGTGCTCCTCGGAAATGATTTCCCAGAACTGAAACGAAGCGAGAGAACATACAAATTAAACAGACTCTTTTTTTTTTGCCACTTCTGCTGGTGCTTGCCATGCAATTAATTAAACCGAAGAGAGTGAGAGGAGAGGGGTGGGGGGGAAATGTTTGCCTATAACGGTGTGCTGCACTCAAGCCGACTTGTGAAGCGAGATTCCGCACACCTGCAATAAAACGGGGCCATGGGAAACAGATTTAAGCATCCGAGGCATGGAGGCTACACATGTCCCAGTGAGAGACATGAAATCGGTGCCGAATGCGGAGAGACTTTCTTTTGGTGAGCACTTCTGTCTATTTTTTTTTTTGGCATGACAAGGATCAATGACTCGATACACAGATCCAATCTGTCAGAGGAGTGACGGCTCGTTAAGAGGAAATCGAGATAATTTTGCCATTCATCAGAAAGTGGCGCACGGCGCGAGACCAATCGAAACGAAAGTTCACCATCCGCCGAATGAATTGCAGCGGACACATCGGCAATTGATCAAATTGCCTTTCAATTGACTGTCTCCGCCTGTCAACGCACACAGTCATTACAGTCAAACGCTGTAAGTGCATCTCGCCAACCCTGAACTTGTCCCCCCTCTGCGATCGGCGCCATTCAACGCAGAGATGCCCCGTCGCCGTCTTTTATGGCTGAATGTGTCCCAAGTCAAGAGCAATTACACTCATTACAATATCTAGAACGTCCCTCCCTGCGCTGACAAGGATAGTCAGCGACCAACGGAGTTAGGTAATCTGCCAACGCAACGTGATCAGTTTACCGATCAGTGTGTGTGCCGGGCGAGCATCAAGTCTGCCCCTTTAGTCGAACAATTAGCTGCCAAAGTTGTCGCATCCATTGAGAACTGCTTTTGCTTTTACAATGTTGTGCGTTGCAGTGCACCAGCTGCCTCGGTCGAGATGTCAAACGGATTCGCTTGATTGCCGGCCACGACCAAATTTGGCGCACGGCGAGCAAAATGCGAAAACTGCGAAAAGAAATTGAGAGCACCTGATTGCGCACGTAACACGCTCACGGGCGCGTGTGCGCAATTAAGCCGCAACGGATGCAAATGTCCTCCGAGTTGAGACAAAAAAACAAAATCAAACGATTCGCTTCTACGGGAGTGCATTCCAAATTTGGGTGACGCACAGAGCATAGAGCACGCAGCAATGCATGAGAGGACGCAGCTATTTCGAATAAAAAAAAAACAAAAATTATCTCACCAAGGGGAGCGATTAAATCTATTTTTGAAACGATCCTCCCTAGAGAATGGTCTCGAAGCATGGTACCTCAGAGCGTGTGTGTGAGGGAGACAGGGAGCAGCGAGATCCCAGTGTTGGGCGTTCAAAAATATATCATCACCACCCTAAATCAGGGCATGTGGGGGTACTTGGATGGGGGAGACACTGCACCACACTCTCACGCTGCAGAGTGACATCTTTCAGGACGACACGCACACAGGTTCTGCCTGCTTGCCGCACATGTTGTTGCCGCCCTACCGAGTCTATTTCTGGTGCATAACAACCGACCGAGCGGGGTGTTAATTGAAACACAGGCGTGCTGGAAGACATAAGAACTTCGGGTAGCATTAGTAATCTTTTATTATGACGAACAACTTCCCTAATGGATGCTTGTGTCGTATCTGTCGACCTTAAGGGGACAAAACCTGGAGGCTGTGCTTGAAGTAGGTGCAGAGAATTTAATTGCCTGACGTGATCAGATTATTTGATTTCTCTTTCAAAGTCTGAAGTGGATTTTTTTGGGAGTTAATTAAATTTTGGCGGCGAAGCGGAGGGAGGGTATGCAGTTGAAAGAGAGTGGCGCCCAGCGAGTGATGCGCGGAAATTCTTTGGAAATGTTGGAAATAAAAGTCAAAGATGATTAGTGATTGATGGGATGGAGAAAAAAGGCGTAGCTTCCGGCTCTTCCAAATTCCTATGGGGACTTAACTTAGTGCCGTCTATGGGCGGTGTTCTAGGTGACATGCACTTGTAAGAAAGTGTACTTTTTTTAGGAGTTATTGTCGACACGTGCGGCATGCCGTCTCGAAGGGGGATGGCATCGCAAGAAAATTCTAACATCAGGTCATCCACCATAAGGTTTCTGTCTAATTCGGAGTGCCGTCGTACGTTGCAGATCGGCAGACTGAATTTTGCCAGACAAAGGTGAAGCCAACTCCACCATTGCCAAGATAGCCCTTCGACAGGACGTCCTCCAGTTTTCCGACGCAACTCAACTCAAAGGTTTACTTTGCCTTGACTGGGAAATTCAGGCAGCTCTAGATCGCAAGACAGAGTCCTTGGCTCCAGAGGCTGACTTTTGACAGAGAAAGAAAGTCAAGCAGCTCTAGATCGCAAATTAGAGTCCTTGGCTCAAAAGGCTGACTTCTGACAGAGAAAGAAAGTCAAGCAGCTCTAGATCGCAAAGTAGAGTCCTCAGCTCCAGAGGCTGACTTTTGACAGAGAAAAAAGTCAAGCAGCTCTAGATCGCAAGACAGAGTCCTTGGCTCAAAAGGCTGACTTTTGACAGAGAAAGAAAGTGAAGCAGCTCTAGATCGCAAAGTAGAGTCCTTGGCTCCAGAGGCTGACTTTTGACAGAGAAAGAAAGTCAAGCAGCTCTAGCTCGCAAAATAGAGTCCTTGGCTCCAGAGGCTGACTTTTGACAGAGAAAGAAAGTCAGTCAACTCTACATCGCAAGACAGAGTCCTTGGCTCCTGAAGCTATGTCCCTGTCCTGCCTCATGTCACAAGGTAGCTCAACGACCGACCTTCGACCCAGAAATGTGCCATCTAGGGTTGTATTTGACATTTGTGGGAAGTTTTGTAAAAGAGGCAACTTCTTGTCATACATTCTACAACTTCCTTGTAACTGATCGGGAACACGTGTGCCTTGGGCCTGATCGTAAATCCGTCTCAACACACAGCGAATAACTCTGACGCAGAAAAACAGCTGATCTGATCAAATTTCCTCAGCAAAGTGAATTTGATTGCTCATCAGAGTACAAGTCGTCATCTCGGTTTTCACATCCAAACAAACACGTAACAAAACACTTTAAGTTACGTAACGCGATATCCTTATCAACGTTTGGGAATCTTTTTGAGTCTCTCTCCTGCCGGCTGTTCAACATTTGACACTTGAAATGGTCTCATAAAGGGAACGCCGCAGTGTACGCGCAACGTTTACGACACAAAAATAATTAAAAAAATGGGCGAAAAAAAAAAGATCACATTTTGAACCAGTTTTCCGTCTTCCTCGTGTGTAAGTCAATTTTTTCCGTCAGCACTTAGATCACTCACGTAATTAAAAATCCATAAAGCGGTGACTGCTCCTCCTTCCTCGGTCCGCTTCAACAATTCTCAGAGTTTCACCTGGAGACTCTGGTTGGCTGCTGGTGCGGTTTTCTTGTGAATTGTTTGATCGTCGTGGTCTAGGTTAAGATCACGATCAAAATCTTGATCTTTTTTTTTTGTGCGAAATTGTCCCCCCCTCCCTGGGAGGGCGGAGGGGCTGGATCGCAGAAAGAAAAACTAAATCCCCAACAAAGTTGCTCGATCGTGCAGATCATGATCGCGCCACGATCGGCGTCAGTTCAGGTACATCAGAGAGACGTGTAGTCATGTCAATCATTGACAGATCTTGATTTTCATTAGACATCTTGTCGCTTCGGTTGGCTGATTCGATTGTGAAACCGATATCGGAGGGCCTGAGGAACAGATCGCTTGTTTGTTTTGTGATATAATTCTGATGGGCGCTTGACAGTCGACACTCAATTATGTGGCGTGAGGGTAATTTACACTCACCAGTAAATGAACTCATAATTAAGACGGCGTCGCAAGGCGTTGTCGTTGTCAGGCTGTTGCTCCCTTCTCTCTTCAAAAACAAAAAAAAAAAAACTAACAAGGCGACAAAGACACACGCACACACACAAACTACAAGAAAACAGAAATTCAATTCTATTTCTGGAACTCTTCTACTCCTGCGCTGCTTGTGCCGGCTCTGCTCTGTTTCGTCCAACGCACCAACGGGTATATAAGTCTGCGGTTACACTGCTGCGCTCAGTTGAATTTAATGCCAAAATAAATTAGAAAAAAAATCAAACCAAAAAAGACAGACGAAGAATACGTTGCGTGGCTGTTTCTCATCATTATCATCATCATCGGCATGACTCCGGCAAGGAGAAAACCTATATTTAGATGAAGATGGATGAAAAAAAAACCTCAACGCGAGTCAACGATGCATTTAATCCATGTTAGACGAAGAGAATTGGAAAGAACTCAGCGAAGAATGGAATGCGGGCCTCAAATCGATCAGATCGCCAGATCGGTAGGAGAATGCGATCATTAAAGCTAATTGCATGGAAAATTATGTTGACTCCATAAACAGAGCGTTTTTTTCGTTTTTTGACAATCGGATGCCATTAAAGTAAGTGATCGGTGACTAAGTGGAAAGGCAAACATTTGCCACTTCGGTGGCGTTCTTTGTATGTTTTGGGAAGTCTTTCTCTGGATCTCGTCTATGATCTATTTTCATGATCTCTGATTGGAGGATTGTCTTGGCGAAGATTTGTCATCTCCAGTGTATTGCAACCGCATGCAGATTGTCTTTCAAGAGCACTTTGCTGAATGGATGACTGTTAACCTTTGTTTCGAATGTCACAACTCAACTTTTTAGCAAAAGCAACTTAGTCTCGAAATATGTCTGCTTTCCCCTGAAATTGCACTCTCCAGAGTTAATTCAAATTTGACTGACAAAGAAGGAGAGAAATGAAATTGAAAAAAGTGGCGCCCAACAAGGGACGCGCAGAAATCTCCTAAGCAATGTCAATAAAAGTCGATGATGAATGATTGATGGATGTGAAGTCAAATTTGATTCACAGGCACGATGTGTGTCCAAAGATGGGAAAGAGGTCTTATGTTGATGGCCGTTCGGGAGGAAGAATTTTGAAAGGAAACGGGCTGTTTCCGGCGTTTCTTAATTCCCATGGGGACCATAATGCAACAGTTTATGGCTGCAGTGGGCGGCATGGGCGATATTTTGGGTGGTATATGATTTTGAGAAAGTAACTTGCTATGACACTTCCCTGAGAGTGATCGTAATTGTGTGCGGCGTCTCTGCATTTCCCAAGAGAGGTGGAAGTTCAGGTTGTGCCGTCTTTCGGCACAAGTTCATATTCCCTCTCAACCCACTTATCTTTTTCTGGAAAATTTGCTTCAAAGGTTGACTCTATGAGTCAGTCTTGCACCTGACCATAGTTTTCTGAATTCCAACTGCAGTTCACCCATCAGCCTATTGGCCCATCGGTTGATTTCTGACCAAGCGACAAAAAGAAAGGCAACTCTCAACCTCTACTTTCCAGTCAAAGGTGAACTTCGGATCGCACGTTTTGATCCATTGCTCGACATCTGCCAGTTCGTTGACTGTCTACCTCGCTTCACAACCTAATGACTAAGGCGGCACAGAAACGCAGCAAAAAACTAGAAACCTCAAAAACTTCGTATCACTTAATTGACCGACAAAGACTTTGGCTTCACTCTAAACCCCTCACTTTAGACATTAAGTGTTCGCCTCATAAAACACCGACGACATCGTAACCCTCTTAAGCCGCTTGATCATGGCCAACAACGAAATCTCTGACAATTAGTCACTGCAGCCACAGCATGCGAGCGCGCCTGCCTGTGACGTCGACTTTGTGAGAATTAATAAATTGCCCAATGCCCTGCCTCCCTGACACATGTCATGTTTTAATAGACAAATGTCAAACCTCCTGTCACATATCACAGAAAAAGCACACGCCTAGCTCGCCAGCACAAACGGGACATCGCTGTCGATCGAAGCGATTCGAAGAATTTGATGAATCGTCGGCGGTTGTGCTTCTGTGACTTCCTTGTCAGCATATTTCCCGTCCGTTCACATACCGCCACAGCGCGGCAATGTGGAGCATGTTTGTCTATTTTCGAAAATCGCTGTGTTTCAGGGAATTAATTGAAATGCGATATTTTTTTGTTTCGGTGGTGTCAAGAGGGCTCTTAGGATTGATGACATCGGTGGAGTGGAGGGGTACTACCTTGGGTGTCTTTGTGGGATCTAAATTTATGAAGGGAAGTTTCTTTCGGCGAGAATTTAGATGGACAGCTATTTTGGCTGTTGCTCTAAAATAGGTTAAATGAGAATGTTGTAGAGGGGGAGTTCCTTAAGCGTCAGTCCTGGCTGTAAGCCCCTATTGCTCTTTGTCACGTCTTAAATTAGAATTGTAACCCAAAACTTTGAATCTAACCTCAGGATTAATTGTTTTTAGTTTTTTTGGAAGGCCTTAGGGAGCCCTATTTAGCTCCTTATTCTTTTTCTGTTCTCCAATTTATTGTTCAACTTGAAAATACAAATCTACCTCTACCCCAAATTATTGCGTTTGACACGACAAATTGAATCTAAATGGAGTCCCTCAAGATTCCCTGTTCACTCCCTTGCCTTTAAGTTGATTTCGGTTAACCTTACCACTCCCTAATTAGCCCCTTGATCTTTGTCTGATAAAAAATTTCGCATTCGCACGTGAAAATTTGAATTTAAATGGAGTACCCTACAATTGCCCATTTGGACCGTTTCTCTTTAATTCACGCAAAAACTGCCAAGATCATTAATCTTCATAAAAAAGTTCAGCAGTCTGAGTGGCCTGCCTATTTTTGGACATCTCGTCCACAGACACCTCAGCGCTTCCGCACAGACGCGTGGAATCCAAATTAATTTCACCTCATTGTTCTAATTCACACAATCGGAAATTTTTTTTTTTTTTTCTAGCCAATTCCCACGAGCGATTAAACGAATGCCACGCGTTCCCCACTCACAGGGGACTTTCTGTGAATCGCACCATTACTTTCGCTTATCTTTGGCATCTGATTCAGCGGACTACAGCACTACACTCTGTCAGCTCATGAGTTTTTCCTCTTCAATGAATTCGTTGTCGTTGCTCACTCATCGGTCGGCGTGTGATTAAGAACTTCCTTGGAAGCCTATCAAAATTTAGGTCTCGAATTACAGGAAGTCGTATCGATGTCCAGTGGTCATCACAGCTGGGACCGGGGTAGGATATCCGAATTGAGAGTGTGCAGCCGCACAAAGTACGACTGGCGCTGCATGCTTAAACTGCAAATCGTTGAATATGCATTTTTTCCCACTCGTGCCGATGACTCATGCGGTGGATGGTCGAGACAAAGACTTCTTATCTGTCACTCGGGTGGGGTGTGATGTGTGTTTTCCTGTTTTTCTGAGACTTCTTCTAGTGCCATCCATCCGTGCACCGCATGCGTCGCCACCGCCTGGCGTCATTTGGCAAGAGATACCCATGTAGATATCTCTCAACTCTAGTGGAGATAAGAATTGCCTCAAGCCTGCAGTCTGCGAAGAGATTTCTCTTCAAATTTCATATTCCATTGCGTGTACTTTCGGCTCTTCCTCTGACTCCACCAAATTAATTTATCGCCTCTTCCCGGAGAAGATGGAACGACGCCGATGTTGGTCTAACCCCATCATCATCATTTCGGCTGTACTCCTATGCGGAGCTTATCATGCACGAATGCATTTCATAATTACCCACTTGAAAGAAAGAAATTACTTATGCTTTGACCGGAGCGGTGCGGTGCGGTGCGCAGAGTGGAATGGAGATGCAGGAGATGAAAGGAAAGAGATTAATACAAGATACCAGAGACAGAGAGAGAGAGAGAGGACGGCCGGCCGGCGAGCGGTGGGAACAGTGAAATGTAGCGGTCGGGTATGATCATCTTGTGATTTCAGTGCTGCCGCGCTACTGTTTCTAATTGCGATTGGCATACTTCTGTAGAAATCTTTTGATCTTTCATGGGAAGGGACGCTACTGCTGCTGCTGGTTGGTTTAATTTGGTTTTTCCTTTGTTTCGAGAGAACACAGAAAAAATCTAGATTGGAGTGGTACGATCGGGGTTTTTTGATAAGGTCCTTAATTGCTCTTAAATGTTTGATCTGCGTTGCTGGGGAGAAATCGAAAGTTGTGGACTGGGTTTGATTAGAAGGGAATTTTTCCTCCAGAAAATTAACTCTGAACGATATTGATGATGATCTTGTGGAGTGTTTTGATCAGTTGCCAAAGACACTGTAGTCTGTTCAAAGTCAGCATGTGTGACAACTTTTTGACTCCATTTTCATACACCACTGAAGTTGCTTTACCCTCCTTGATGGGTGTGACAGCGAGATGATTATGTCGCTCGTAGCTCAGCAAAGGGAGGAGATTTTGCCTGGTTTGTCGACACCAGGATAGATTTGACTTCTCGCCATAGTCAATCGGGAAAATGGGAAGATTTTGCTTACAAGGCTAAATTGGCGTCGAAGTGTCGAAATTTGTTCACACGTTGTAGACTTCCTTAATTCTTCGGCGATCGTTTAGGACTGACTTGAAATTTCAATGATTCTGAGTTTCAAATCCTGAATGGAGTCCTCAACTATCCTGAATGGAGTCCTCAACTAGAACCAGGTCGAAATTGAGATTAGTCCGAGGGAAATCGTTTGGGAATGACAGGACTCAAATTATTGATCATTTAGTGATCGTCTACCGATCATAACGACTTTGAACACCATTCAGACCCACCTAGCCTTCAATGACGATATGAGCAGATTGAGTTGATCATTCTTCGGCTTCAGGCGTCCCAAAAGTATTCGATTAGAATCGATCTCTAGTCAGCATCGAAACTTGAAAAATTTTCTGCCATAATTTCACGATCATGAGTTAGTTTGACTTGAGGATCGACTGATCGTGTTCCACAAGAAATAGATCACCAGGCTTCAATTGAGAGTTTTTCAATCACTTTCATACCGTGCCCACGATTGACTTGAAATCTTGCAGATTATCTTCCTGTTTGGCTTTTGAATTGGTATCAATTCTCTAAAATGAAGTTCGATTTGAGTTGTCGCGATCAGTGCGAGTTCTCATGATCAGTTTTCAAACTTTGCTGATCGAGTATTGAGTCTCTAAGTCCACACTTTCAGTCGCCTTCCGTACTTTAGGCTCTAGAATAGTTTCAACTATCAGTCAGGGAGGTTTTAAAATTCACTTCGTCTGTCTTCAAGATCACTTTGTGGACAGAAGAACATTGCATAAATGTCCTTGCTATCTAGGCAGCTGTAAAACCTCTAAAATCTATAAGATTTTTAGTCGATAATGAATTGAGGTTCGTCCCTTAATCAACATGATCACTTTTTTAACCACGATCGTGGTCACTTCATTCGTGGGTAATTGCTTAACTTAGTCTTCCAGGCACATGAAAGCCTGTCGAATCTCTCCTGCTTGAGAAGAGAGATGGAGTAATTCTTTTGCATTCTTTTAGGATGGGCCATCATCGAAATTTCAGAGCCCGTCTAGCTTCCGGTTCATGAAAGGCCAGAAATCAACTTTTTTTTAATCAGAAATAAGATGACCTTGAGTTGGGAAGAACAACGATCAACTAATTGAATGTCGATCACGTCACTCGAAAATCAAAACCCTAAAATGATATCTGGGACAACATGAAGTCAAAACTCTCATCGCAAAGCCATGATCGTGACTTTAAAAGCCGTTTCCTTCAACTTACGGAAACAGTAAAAGGTTAAAATCTGCCTCCCTCCCAACTTGAGCCAAAACGCTTCTTCTGCTAATCTGATGAGATCAAAGCAAGTGATCGTGCGGCGAAACCCTTTCAAAACTTCAGCCAACCCACCCACTAAAGAACCGACTAACCCATGAAAGGCACCAGTTTCCGCTAAGGAATTTCCTAAATTTTCATCCAAAGCCCTTTGCAGCGATGGTATGTACATACGGTCCCTGAATTTCAATGACTCACAAAGCGAACTATTAAAAGCCATGTCCACACGAAACCCTCTCCTCTTTTTCGGTCTATCTAATTTATCACTCATCTACACCCCAATTGAAAGAGAACACAAACAAATACTGATAATTACTTCAGAGATACATATTTATCTATTCACACATCTGTGCCCATTACGGACTCATAAAAATCGGCACATTAAGCGATTATCTTCATTTCCAACCGACAACAACGGCACCAGACAGCGGCGCACACCACATTCTAGATACCACCCAAAAAGTAATTTGAATTTTATTTGGTGCGCTGGCCCTTCTCGGACTTCCTACTCTTGACCGCCCCATTCCCGTTAGAAATATGAATATTTGAATATTTGAACGTTTGCATGTGAGGAGCAATTTGTATCTTAGATTTAGACTCACCTTAGCACCGATTTGATTGCCACACTGACCGGCTTGCAAATGAACGATTTCCCTCATATTTGCTGCGCGTTATTAACTAACTGCTTTTCCCTCGAAATTAATAACCGTCTAGAGTCGAACAAAAACTCGACAAAATGAATTTAACACGATCACTGGAGTGTACAGAGAGGAACTTAAATTTTTATTCAGTCCGCAGATTAAACTGATCGTCGACTGATCAAGCAGGAGCGGCGTTAATGTTGCAGAATGTACGACAGCTTCGAAGCACGATCGGCTACTGACTGAGAGGAGTTTGCGAGACTGTGGCTCCTCCAAGGTACCGGGGGAAAAAAGATACGTGACGATGACGGTGATTTCCTTGTGTGAATGTGAAACGGGGCAAAAATGGAAAACACACTCAACGCGACTCAACTCAATCGATAATCCGCTTGTGAGTGCAATACACTCGACGACTCGCTCTGGGGGTCTGCCGGTCTGGCGTGTGTAGAGACGGAGTGCTAGAGACGGCGACGTAACGAAACGAAACGAAAGGAAAGAAAACAACCGAACGATGAAAAATCCAAATTAATCGCGGGCAACCAAGGAAAACACACAACCGAACTGCAGCTCGTCACTTTCTGGAATGATGAACCTCGGTGCGTATCGAGCACAAAGCAGCCAAGCACTCCAAGTGGCATGGAGGCGGCAGATAGGGGCGCGCTGTTCTTGGGCCTGGATTGGGTTGGGTCGAATTCGGCCGGGAGACATGTACTTACAGCATACCGCTGCTTGTACTTTGACTTAAGACGACATGCAATGACTTCCTTTCGTTGTTGTTCGCCTTCGGCCCCCCTTTGCCCCTCATGACGCTTTTGTTCTTCCTCCATCCACTTATGTATGTACTCTCCTCTTAAGTTTTCACTTTATGACTGCAAATTAAAAAGAAAACACAAGAACCCGAAGAGGGGAACGAACGAAAAAGACCAAAACGACGAGCGCCGAAGAAGAAAAGAAGTCTCTTGAAGTTGCCATTTGACATGCCATGTACTGCGGATGATTCACGGCGCCGGGGGGAGACGAGCCGAGTGAGTGAATCTTATGGATATTAAGTGGCCTCATGCATGCTAAGTTCCTATTCATTAAAAATTGAGTGGAGTCAAGTCGGGAAGCGGTAATCCATTGCGAATGAGATTCGCCAAGAATTTTGAATTATTTTCTCGGCGGTAAAAATAGCCTCTGCAGTCCCCCCATCGGGGAGGCCTCAGCCTAAAAGGGCGTGGAGCCTGTAGCGGTTCATATTTTTGCATGCACTTCACACGCGCACACACACCGCAGTCGCCAAGGAAAACAAGGAGACGAAACTTTCGCCTCGAAATAGAATTGATTGGGAGTGAATCGCGGTACGGATCCGGACAGGAGAGCGATTCGTGCGTGGACGTGATTTATTTTTGCGCAGCGTCGACCTGATTTTGTCGTAAGATTGGGAAGTTGACAAGACAAAAAAATAAACTAGCTTTTCATAAATTTTGAGAGTCTCGTAGGGAACAAGATCACTTTTTCGAGTGCGATTGCGATTGAATATGGTTTGGAAATTTAGTTTTAGATGAAAATTTTGTCCAAGAGATTGCTCTAAAGTCTGTGACTTGGTTTAAGGGATTGATGGAGATCTTTCCATAAGCGGTATGATCACCCGTTTGACAATGGAGACGATGAGAGGGGTGTTAACAATCTAAATTCAGTTTTAAAGCCTGTCGAAGACTCTCTCAGCTGACCCCAAATCTGAGCAGGAATCTTTTCTGGGTTACGATTGGGATCGCTTTAGCTTCGAAATTCCGGATTCCGGTCTTGATTTTATACGACCACTGGGTTTGGGGGAGGAGAAGGGGCTGTTGGCACTTCCTGGCTTTCAGTTCTGTGTGGGTTCTGAGTGGGGGTTCCTGGTGGACTCTCCACTTTCTGTTAATTAATTGAATTGATTGGTACCACAGTCCACAAGGGACCCAGGCCTAGCTGCTACTGTGCTCTCACGAGTAGAAGGAACCTTCAACTTATTGCCGACTCCGAACGGCGAGATTTGAGAAGCTTTTCATCGACAATTGAGACTCTTTGAGTGTTGCGTCAAATACTCGAAAGAGGTGGTGCCGTGAAAAGAAGCGAGGTGTTCTGTCTGGGAATCGAACATAGATCTACGGCGTGTGGGTCTATGAACTTACCCACAATGCCACGGCGACCACACTTGCTGTTGGGCAAACTTAAATTGGGATTCTTCCAGCGGTCTCAGTAACAAGGTCCCCAAATATAGAATTCTCAAGCATGGGTCCCCAAGTTTCGAATATTCGGTCCTAAGCTGCATGTAATTGGGTTGCTGTTGAAAGTGAGTGGTGAAAGGGAGGAGGGAGGAGAGGGGCTTGTTGTTGTTGTGGAGCGAAGTCACTCACCTGCTTGACCACAACTGGAATGTAGAGAAGTTGTACCAAATATTTCTTATATACATTTCTTGGCGGAAATTTTTCAAAACTTGGTAATATCCCCTATTGAAAACAGTTCTCTTAATCTACACGTATTTGTATGTGCCGGTATCACAGGCGCTGTCTGTCCATGATATACTGGAGGAGTCCCTCACATACACACTGCTTATGCGGCTCGCGTAAATTCATAAAGGGTTTCTTATACAATTTGTGAGTTATGTATCTGTTGTTTGTCTTCTTGAGGACACTCGCTTGTAGGCTAAGAAAGCATCAACTTTCTGATCTATTACCTCTAGAAATGCTGAATTCTTTAAGCTACGCTTCGAAATAGCCGTCTCCTGCGATCTTCTGCAGTTTAGTTAGTCAAGGATGAAATTTGGATCGTCTTTGGAGCGATAATTTTATCGGCGACCAGTTAAACATAAGGTCCCAGTGAGGACCTTGTCTTAAGCCATCTCTAATGGCCTTTGAATCTGTGTAAGGATCAGTTCATAATCTACACGATCACCTCTTTCACAATGAAATTACAGCTTTTAGCTCCAGAACCGCCTCTCTCCACCTTGGACACAACTCTAAAGTTCTATAAAATTTGTTAAAGTTTTCATCAATTCGTTTCTCAGGGTCTGGGGAAGATCGCGTTAGCTTTAAAATTTTTAGATTTTGTCTTCGACACAGCTGAACATTTTCACGAATTTCATCAGTTCTTTGAGAGGGATGGTTTTGGAACGCTTCCAGATCCACGAGATCACCGTCAAGACTATGGAATCATTAAGGCTTCAGATCTATGTCCGGAATTCGACTCCAATTTTCACCCTGGAGACAGAGAAAATGACTGTTAATTTAGGCAGAAGTGGACGGATATCCATCTTCTTTCTCTTGTCCTGAATTTGCTAAAAATTTCTGACACAGACTTCAGTTTAGCGATCTTGCCTTGTAAGCAGGTCTTTAGTCTTTCGAATTTCATCAGTTTTACAAGCTCACGTGAGATGTGACAAAGTGGATCTTTTAGGCCTCGGGTTTCCAAAATGTTTGATTTTGCAGTTGAGGCAAATTTTAAATGCTCTCAGTCAGGTTAAAATCTAGCTGGAGATGAAATCCTTATCTAAGTGAAGCTTTTGTTCCGATCTACGATTCTTCGAACGTGTAACGTCAGTTTTAAAGCATTTTAAAAGTTTCCCAAACCTCCTTAGATGTTGCCACTGTCTAGCCCTGGATGGCAAAAAGGAACTTTCCCCTAGATCGTTACGCTTCCTCCTTAATTTTCTTAACTACAGAGCTTTTCCTTCTGCTTCCAATTTCAGTGTGGCTGATCCTGCTAAACTTTTACCTTAGTTGGAGGTTTATCTAAGGTATCCGTGGCCTGCTTAAGCTACGACATAGTTTTTTCAGTTTCGAAATCTTGATTAAACTGACCACAGAGGTGTCTAGAATTTGATTTATTAGTATTCTCATTTTAATTCGATGCCCTCGAAACTCAGGAACTTTCGGTTGCTTGCAGCTGCTCCCTTACTAACTTCTGGCAACCTCTGCATTTGTTGAGTCGGAGAGCTTAGAGCCTTAGAGCTTAGAGCCTTAGCTAATGTTGCCTTCCAACCTTAACACGGGGAGGTTGGAACGCACCCCTCCCCGTGTGGAGGTTGCTACTGTCCTAGTGACCAAATTCCTGTTGATGTTCATCCCAGATGCTTTGTCTTCCTTCTTCCACGTATTTCTTAATCTCAAACCTGAAATGGAAAAACCATCCTAGCTGAAGTAATGTGCTTGACATGACAGACACAAGGTTTTCGACGATTCTTTGCCTTTTGGCAGATCTTCGTACAGTTCGCGAAGGGAGAAATTATGCCTTCTTTCGTCCTTTCATCGTCCTGTTGCAACAGATCTGTTAACTCTCTGCTTCTGCTCTGATCTTCACTGGTCTCAATATCGTACAACATTTGAGACCTCCCCACGATCTCTCGAACCTCCGTCAGCTCAGAAAGGCTGTCAAAAGTCCTCTTTGAAACCCACTCTTCTTTGGTATCTTTCCCGGATGTCAAACCAAGTCCGCTCCACACGCTTTCTCAAATCCGGCTCCACTCCAGCCCCCGCCCCCGCCCCCGCCCTCTCTGTCTATCGCCGTCAACACCCTTTTTCCAAAATTATCTACAAGCTCAGCTGATAGCCAGAGGCGACACCCTTTCAAATTTCCGCCGCGGTAGCCACCACTAAAAAGTCGTTCCTCTTCCGCGGCATTATTTAATCGCGCCGCGGCTGGCCCATCACTTCTACGCTTATCACTTCAGACAGCTGAGGCCTAGGGCTTATCTCAACCGCTTAGGCCTTGGTCCCCCCTAGACGCAGTCTCGCTGCACTTACCCTCGCTGCTTTATCACACATCCACCCAACTGTTGGACATCCCACAAGCACCCTCGTTTATCAGTATCTCGTGCCTGGGACGAAGGAATATTGCCGAGAGAGAGTGAGGGGGAGTGAGATGGTTGAACGCCACACGCCACGCATTCCACCCGCGTCGACGATGATGGTAATCCCATCTGTATTTGCAAGGAATCCCGTATCTCGCCAGTCCAGAGAGTCCGGCTCCAGCACTCGTTTGTCATCGGCTGGGTGGGTAGGTGGGTGCTTGGGTGGGATTGCGTGTGAATGCGCTTTTATCCTTGCGCTCGTTTGCTCTCTCTCTGTGTGTGTGTGTGTGTCTGTTTTCCTCCGATATTTTCTATTTTTTTCCAGTTCGTGTCTTTTTTCGGTTTTCAGCGCCACCACCATCACCGTCACCACCGCCACGGTAGTGTCGTTGCCGGCATTTTAGGAAATTGCTTGCTTGTTCGAGCGCGCTGGGAATTGTTGCACTTGTGCAAACGCCATTTGCGGCCGGGAATTGGATTCGTAAACTAATCTCCATTGGAATGTGAAAGCATTCATTCGCCAGCTAATTACGTGCGCACAATCAAACCACGGCGACCGCCATCAATGCGCTCTTGCTGCTGCTGCCGCTGCTGCCGGCTACGTGGGCCGTCACCAATTCAATTCGCAACCCTTGCCGCTACAGGGTGGGCAATGTGATTTAAATTTAAATTTTTAATTGAATTTGCATGTTGAAAGTCTGCGCAATGTTTTCGGGTGGGGCGGAAAAAAAACACACACCGCGCGGGCGAAATCACGAGAGCGGTTGCTACGATGGGAGATACTACACCTGCGGGCCGCGCTCGTGCGCTCGCTTACCTGTGCGGAGACATAATCTGCCCTAATTCACGATGTCCTGATGCACTCACCTCCCACCTACATTCTATCAACTCCCCTCCTCCCCCTAACGCTCCTATGTCGTTAATTAAAATATATACATTCTTCTGAACGAATTTTAGGACGTTTGACAGTTTTAGAACCGCCATCACAATCAGCAGAGCAGTCAGAGCGCTGCCTTTGCAGTTGACAGCTCCGTAATTAACTACACGCATAGGACTCGACGCTACTCGACTCCAGGACACATCAGGACTGCGCGAGCTCTCTGCGATGTGATGCGGAACGTTGGCGGGGCTGCAGTCTGTTTGTGCAGTGAAAGAACGAAAACATATTGCCCGCACCCTGAGCCTGAGGGTTGCACACAGCCACATCCTGGCCTGAGCGGATGACAGCCCACATTGTTGTTTGGACAGCCGGGGATTGGAAGGTAATTAGATTGGCGTTGTAAATAGTTTGGCATTGATTCGTATTGTGTTCGATGCGGTGAATGCAAATAATGGTGGAACTGCTTGGCTTCGCGGGGAGGGGAGTGGAAGTGAAGAGCAATCAGTGTCATCAGTGAGATGCTCTGTCCATTCAGAGTGTCTCCCTTGATTGATTTATGCCCATGAATCGTATCCGTGGCCAAAATTTCACCAAAATATCTCAATAACCCAATCCCATGGCATGTCCCATCAAATCGAAGCAAAAAACGCATTTTTCTGATTCACAAAAGATCATTGATCGTGCCTTCTAAGGGCATTCATACAGATCGCAGCTTCCGCAATCGCTGTAACTCCTTGTTAACATAATCATGCACTCCCCCCTCCTTCACCCCTCCCCCTCTTGATCAGTGAAATGAGATCAAAGCCATAACCATTCATCTTGTCCTTTCATTGTTTCGCTCATGCGTATGAGCCTCAAATTTGGGCACAGCACACCGCCAACAGAACGAACAAACTTGTTTCACTCCGCCAAAACGCTGGTTAACCCAAATGAACCGTTAAATGATGATCATTGCACGGTAATGTGGTTGTGTTGTCGCCAACTCCTGCTCACATCCCACTCGCGCCAAAGGAACCTGAGACATCGTCTCCCTTTCCTTTGGGATTGTTTTCTTTTGGATTTTATTGCGCACGAGATACATACATCGATATATCGGATTACTCCTGTTCTGTCAAGTCTCTGGGCGATGCACTTGGGCGTTTCGGGAGAGAGATCATTCGGGAAACCAGATCCCAAAAATAACACAAGCAAGCAACACACATGCGTTGGTCTGTTTTCTTGGATGACAACAACGCTGACGACGCCAACGACACTGCGACGATAATCATACCGCCGCCGCCGCCGTCACTTCTTCTCTCCTCATCCCCCTCATCCCCAACACCTCCCTCTGATGATGTTTTCAGATGTTTTCAGTTTGTGCACATTTCACAATTTTCGGCATAAAGATGAGCCGCTCGCACAATGCGCGCTCATCACGAGTGTGTACTCAGTTGATTTCAATTCGGAATTAGAGATGAATTGAAGGCCCGTCGGGCAGCGATACGCATCGGCGCGGTACGTGCGGCAACTGCTGATGCGCTCTTTTAGTGGATAATAGTCGCGAATTGTTGCGGCGATTGTTAGCCGTCGGCGATGAATAATGTCTCTGTGTCCTCCTAGGTTCTGTGGTGGTGTTGCGCGACTTGACGTAGGTTCCGAGGAATGCCTGTAGGTTCCATACATGGACTTGTGCTTTTTTTTGTTTTTTTGGTTGTGTGACTGGGTGACAGACAAACTTACGACAATCGATGGCGCTTTGTGGGTTGATTATTGTAATTTGTCAAGTGTGAATGTCCAGAGGAGGAGGAGGGGGAGGGGGATGGGGCGCCTGCTTGACAAGCTATTGGTGGAGCGTGACGTCTTGAAAGCTGCCTTAGCAGGCAAGATAAACTGAAGTTCAGGGTGTGTCGTGCATAACGACTTGAGTGACCCTGACGCCATGAATAGACTAGGGGCTGCTTAAGGCATGTCTTTAGCTAACCATCTGATTTAGTGCCGTCATGCGAATAAATTTTGTAGCAGACTGGTCATCGGTTCTGAGCCATTGGGGTGATGACACTGAGGAGGCAGAAAATAATGCAACGGAGGATGCAGCGGAGGATGCAGAGGAGAACGCGATAAGCGCGCATAAGAGGGTGCAGGAGGGTCCAGTAGAAAGTTCACCAGAGAATGCAGCAGAGGATGTAGAGGGTATGGGAATTGGAAGAAGGGACCCAGTGGAAGATTTACCAGAGAGTGCAGCAGCGGATGCAGTAGAGGGCGGAACACAGGTGCTATGGACGATGCAGCACAGGATGCAGAAGATAAAGGAACAGAAGCAACAGATCCAGTAGAAGATACACCAGAGAGTGCAGCAGCGTATGTGGTACAGGATGTAGTGAAAGACGAAGCAGAGGCCGGAACAGAGGATGCAGCAGAGGGCGCAGTAGAATCCAGCAGGATCCAGTAGAAAGTTCACCAGAGAATGCAGAAGAGGATGCAGTAGAGGACGGAACAGAGGTGCTATAGGGGATGCAGCAGGGGACTTAGTAGAAAACTCAACAGAGCAGCAACTGAGGATGCACCTGTGAATCCACCAGAGAATGCAGAAGAGAATGCATTATAAGACGTAGCAAAGAACTCAGAAGAGAACGGAGCAGACGCACAAGACCGAATGCAGCAGAGGACGCAGTAGAGAATGCAATAGACCAGCTGCAGTAGATTCACCGGAGAATGCAGCAGAGGATACAATAAAGGACGTAGCGAAAGACGCCGTCAAGGTTGAAACAGAGGATGCAGCATGGGACGCAGTAGAAAATGTAATGGAGCATTAGCAGATTAAGAGACTGCATCAGAGAACCCACCAGGAAACACAGGAGAGAAAGCAGTATAGGAAGCGCCGTAGGACGCAGTTTAGGACCCAACAGAGGATGCAACAGAGAACATAAGAGAGGACGTATCAGAGGAGGCAACAGAGAACATGACACAGGATGAAACAGACACTCAAAGGAGGATGTAACAGAGGACGCAGCAAAGATTGTAACAGAGGACATAACAGAGGATGCAACAGAGGACGCAGCAAAGGTTGCAGTAAAAGAGGTAGCAAGAAGCAAATGCAGGAAAAAGACTTCAGAAAGGGGTCTGACAGAAAGAAGCTTTAGCATACAGCACAATGCTCGAAATTTTTGACCGACAACCACATAAATCGGTTGAAAATAACACGATGAGTGCAGCGGCACAACATTTTTGTTGAAATCGAGGTTCGATCTTTAGAGATTTGGGCGGAATTCATAAATCCAAAACTCCGAAAGAGCTTGACAAACTATTTAGAGTGTTCAGGGGGGTCTCTGTGAAGCTTAAGTAGGTTCCGGAGTCTCATGATGATGAATTTTGGTTGTCTGACACTTTAAGGTTTTTAGATTTCGTTTATTCCGTCTCCCCAGTTTAAGGCCCCTTTGACCCTGATGGCTGAATGTCAACATAAGACTTGTTAAGTGACCTTAATAACATTCTACCTCTGGTCCTTAAGGACTCAACTCAGATTCGTTGTGACATTGCAACAGTAAAGGATGCAGCAAAGGCTGGAGCAGAGAATGCAGTGGAACACAGTCCTCAGACAGCCCAACAAACTTAAAACAAACTTCGTCGTTCGGAGTAGGCAATAAACTGTAGGTCCCCTCTACTCGTGAAAGTACAAGAGCCCGCACAGCGGAATTAGGTGCAGATTAACTTAGGCCCTGGTTCCTTGTGGACTGTAGAGCTACCCAGGTTTTATGTATTCCATTCATCCATCCGTGTAGATATTCTCTCGTTTAATAGCGAACAACTTTGCCAAGTGATTTGAAGATCCTCTTCGGTCGGCCCATGATTACATTAAGAGACGTTTACGGAAACTGATCAGAGGATGTAAGGGTGCACTTCCCCACCAAGTTCCGTCAATTTGCTCCGGCCAATCAAAAAAATGTGAGGCACTCCCTCTCTGTTCAATTATGGCCTATTTTCCTTGACTGAGGCTATCTCTCAATAGCCAGATCTTAGGTCTTCTGTCTATTTCAACACCGCTGAGCAGCTTCTAATCCACTTACCATTTATGCGGACGGGATCGAAAATGAGAAGATTTTCTCTTAAGACAGCCAACAGAAAACCCATCCGTTTTTGACAAAATCCATGTCCTTGCGCCATAAGATTGGGACGATTAAGGGCTTGTAGGTGGTTACTTTGGTTGTTCGAGAAAGGGGATTGCTTATGAATGGCTTTTGTAACCAAAGAGCGGCAGCGGAAAGTAAAAAGTTGGGTTTAGAGTGGTTACTAGGTGCACAAGGTCTTTCACTGCCTCAAAGTTATAAGCGTCCTTTTTAACATTCTGTCCAAGACATCGGTGTTGGATACCCTTCCTCGTTGCTGTTAATTTTCTTTGTTTCCATTTATTTTCTTATGGCCCCCGTCCCAATGCTCACAAATTGACAACACCCTGCATTCTTCCGAACATACCCATTTCATGGGCGTATGCGAGGAGTTGGACGGACTTCGGATGTTGCGGTCGGTACCTCTGGTGTTGCGGTAGATGTTGTGTCAGAAGCATGAAGAAGATATCGAAGGTCTGGGTGGAGCTGCGTATATTCTGCATCGAAATTCTGCACAAACGGACAAGTGTGCTAGGGATTCCAAAACTAGACAGTGGTCCGGATAACTCGTCTTCATAGATGCACGGCCTTAAAAGAGATTAACATGTGATGGGTTGCTTCTGTCGTAGATTGCGTGTTTGGTTTTTGGTGGATTTTGCTGTTAGTTAGCCACACTGGTATTGGCTGCTCTTTAGTTGACACAATTCAGAGGGCAGACAATGCTAAGGCTCCATTCGTCGGACATTCCTCTGACCGTCTTTTACAGGAGATGACTTGGTGCCTGCTCTTTACCAAGCCATCTCGTGTCGTTTTGTTGGGTTCGGCTGGAAGGCCATCAGCTCCTGGAGTTTTCTTGGATTTCAGTTTGGATATGGGTGTCATCACGGGATTCCTGATCGTCATTATCACTTTCATTCGGGATGACAGTGTGATTCGATTCTTCGTCGTCGTTTGATAATCTGCAAAAGCAGTTCCTCCATATCTGACTATGGCACCGATTGTCGTTCGAATAAGATGTTCCCTTGATCGTCCTTATAGACTTTCGGTTCGTGCTTCGTGAAGAAACTTCCTCGCCTTCTTCTCGCTGTGGCATCCTTCTTTTCCACCGATCGCGCGCTTTTTATGATCCTTCTATTTTCACCAGAGAGTCCGGTGACCACCTTCCTCCGTTTTGAAAAGATGCATTTCCCTCCTACCTCGCATGTTCTTCTTGCCCACAACCTCCACCTTTGCTGACATTTTCTCCGTTTGAAACAGAATTTCCCTGTTCAATCGAAACTCATAAAAAATAAATGGAATATGTGCAGCAGGCGCCAAGCACTACTCTCTCCAAGTGTTGGCAGACTCGTTCGCCTGTGAGTGGAACCACAAATATTTATTTTGCGGCACAATCTCTCATCACTTAAGCGCTGCAGCAGAAGTCTTTGATCTCTTCGTTTTGAATTAGGTTGCACTGCAGGTGTTGCCGATCGTGTGAAAAAATAGATCTCGTTGTGTGCACGTCATTTCTGGGGGATTTTCTTTTTCTAGAGACACTTTCTTCGGGTGTTTTTTTGGATTATGTGGACTTTCAGGAGTTTTTCTAAAGGATTTCTGGGGATTTTTGGGTTGCGTATGAATTTATTAGGGGTTTCTAGAGGTTTTAGAGGTTTCAGAGGAGATATCAGATACGTTTCTCTGGGATTCTCTTGACAGTTTAGTGCATTTCAGGATTTATTTGGTGTTTAGTAAGATTTTTTGGAAATATCTTTGTTAGATTTTCTTGGGAAAGTCTTTTTTTTTTAGTCTGATAGAATAAGGCTCCATCCACATCCGAAGCATGTTGCTGTCTCTGAACTCGTGTTCTTTTTTTTGTGGTCGGGGGTTTGCCTCACGTACAACCTACAGAGTGGTAGGCCAGGTCCATTATTTAACCCTCGGGCAGATGGGTTCGCTGCATACATTGGATCACCGCGCAACGGATATTGTGATGGCTATCCAGGGAGCGCCAGGAGGAGGCTGTATTCTTCGAATCTGCGACAACACAACAGAGGACGGCCTAGGCTAAGGTGGCGCACACAAGTTGAGAAGGACCTCAACCAATTTGGAGTGCGCAACTGGCAGCAGCTGGCGAAAGATCGTGTTGGCTGGACAAGCATGTTAGTTGAGGTCCAGGTTCACCCCGGACTGTAGAGCCACAAGAAGAAAAGGAAGAAGAAGAATGAGGCTCTTCTACTTTTTCGGCTTTTGAAGATTTGCTTCCTTCCTTTCTTTACAGCCTTCGAGGTATACTGGCATTTTTTGTACATGTCCTTGCCTGTATTTTTCTAGTGTTTCTTAAGCTTTGTAATTTTTTTGAGAATGGACGCCATTAAAAGACTGAAATCAAGGAGCCGTCTTCGGGAACTCATGGTACAGCGGAACAGAGGGAAGCGAGGCACCGCTGCACATTGATTTCTAATACCTGTAGGTTGTAGTGAGAGAAAGAGATTAAGCTGACAGAGAATTCCAAATTTTTTGTATGGTGCGGCTAAAGAAGGAGACTCTTGTCATAACTCTACGTCCGAAGAAGAACGTGAAGACTTGTGGGTGCATTCTTTAAGGTAAGGAATGCAGCTATCGATCTTCTGCTTCTCCTTCCCCTTTTCCGGTCCCCTTCTCTGGACCTGCGCCTTGAACAATAAATCTCTCTAACGAGCACAATGAACCAGCTGCCTCAAATTTTACACACCAAGTTGGTTGAGGTTCTTCTCAACTTGTACGCCATCGGATCCTTATGGTCATCCTCTATGCCGTCGTCCCCCAGATTCGGAATTGAAGACTCTAGCTAGAGCGCGGTGCTAAATATTCACCATAGAGAGTGGTTTCGACGCTTCAATGGTGGTGATTCGAGTCGAAGACAAAAGAGTGCCTTGGCCAGCCTGAATGAGAAATTGGAGGCTCTCCTGAATCAAGATGCGTAATAATAATAATTAAGTGGCACTAAAGCCGACAAGGGACAAGGGCCAAGCTTCTTCCTGATGACGTCAGCAAAGATGTCCTGTTTTCCCAGCTGAACATTAAAATCTTCTAGAATGATCTTGGTGTCATAGCTGGGGCATCGATCGTATGTTCTTTCTAGGAGATCATAGAACTCATTCTTGCTGTTGTCATCCTGCTCCTCTGTCGGGGACTGAGTGCAAATCAGGCTGATGCTCCCGAATTTAGCCTCAATGCGGATTGACATGAGGCGTTTGCTTACGGGATCGTAGCTTAAGACTTCTTGCCTAAGTATGCCTCGAACAACAAATCCGCATCCAAATAAGCGCTGCCTTCTCTCCCTGTAGCAGTCGCTGTAGTTAATGTTGCAGTTCTTCATGTTCTTTTGGCCCGGCCCACCTCACCGCAATTCCTGGATGGCGGCGATATCTGCTTAAGGGCCTCAGCAATTTGTTCGGCTGCATGCAGAACTAAAAATCTTCTTTTTCTTCAGAACGCGCTACAGTCCGGGGTGGACCTGGGCCTCAACCAACATGCCTCTCCAGATAGCACGATCTTTTGCCAGCTGCTTCCAATTACGCGCTCCAAGTTGGTTGAGGTCCTTTTCCACTTGTGTGCGCCATCTCAGTCTAGGACGTCCTCTGTTACGTTGTCCCTGTGGTTCGGATTCGAAGACTCTTCGGGCCGGAGCAGTGTTGTCCATTCGCTCTACATGGCCTAGCCATCTTAAGCGTTGTATCCGTAGACTCTTGACTAGGCTCATGCCGCTGTACAGCTCATACAGTTCGTGGTTGAATCTTCTCCTCCAGATGCCATCAACGCAAACAGGACCAAAAATCGCACGCAGAACTTTTCTCTCGAAGAGACCAAGGGCTTCCTCATCCGCTTTTAGTAGCGTCCAGGTTTCTGCGCCGTAAAGCAGGACAGGATGATCAAGGTGTTGTACAAAGTCACAGAACTGAAAATCGTTGTTCTGTATTCGTTTGCTGGGGTCGTCAACATTGGATCCGTCCATATCCGAGGCTGTCTCTGAACTCGATTCGTTTTTTGTAGTGAGGGAGTTAGCCTCACGCACAACCTACAGACTGGCAGGCCAGGCCCATTATTTAACCCTCGAGCGGAGGGGTTCGCTGCATACATTGGATCACCACACAGCGGATTTTGTGATGGCTATCCAGGAGGCGCCACAAGGAGGCTGCATGTCAACTGGACCTGTGCACGGACGAGGATTGCGTCTTCAGCTCCCCGTGTTCAGTGCGATCAATGACGTTATCTCATGTGCACAGACCCATCCACTGCAAGTAATGCATTTGAGTCGTGAATTGCATGGAAAACGGCCAAAAAATGACTGAAAGGCAGGACAAGGTAATTTTGCAACATGACAACGCTTAGCCCCAAATGGTCAAAAAGCTGCAGCGGTCAAAAAGTGCTTGGAAACTCGAAAATCGGAGGTTTTACATAACCGTCGCATTCTTCAGACCTCTTTCCTTTCGACTACTGGCTTCTTCGAAGAATGCGAAGGTCACAGGCGCACAATGTCATCAAAATTTACCAGATTCTGAACAGTCTCAACAGATTTTCTTTGACGAAGGCCTCTCCAACCCCTACGCACCCACCATCGAGAAGACTCACCTTTACTCAGCCTCTTACCCTCCGCCACAAAATCCCTAATTTCCAATCGCAAACAATCCTTGTCTCATTCAAATTTACCACAAATAAATCAAACTGTTCGGCAAGCTCAAAATCCATTTGTTCACCATTCATCATCACCTTGGCCTCCCCTCCTCCCCATCCATCCACCACCCAACCCCCTTCAGCACCCATCGCCATCATTATTGCGTCCCCATGACGATGACGACTGCTGTAACTGCTGCTACAGAGGCAATCTCGGTTCAATTTCGTTCTGTAATTTATCATGCGACACTCACCCTCACATACACACATTCAGCACGCCAACCACATCGTCGAACATTGTATTGTATAATCTCCTCGAAGACTGTTCAAGTAAATTACCAAATTCGATACATTGCCCATAAATCCAAACCGAAATTCGGCCGGCATTCGCACCCAAGACCGGGCCACTGATGGCGGTAATGCTCCGCTGGCTAGTGATACCGAATTGAAACAGCTGTAAGTAGCTGTCGTCGGGCATAAATCCCTAAACGGGACAATAAAACGGCACATTTTCCAGATTTTCCACTGGGTCAGCAGGAAAATGTCACACCAGAGCAGGCGCCAGCAGCGACACCACAGCCATCACACCACCGCACCGGTCACATCGAGGACTACGCCAAATCGCTTAATAATCTCCCACAATCGATTAGCAATAAAAATGACAAAATTCCGCACTTGGCGCTGCTGCTGCTGGCACTGCGGTGAGCGGATGCTAAATACGGCGGACGTCTCCACAAACACCCGCCTTGAAGCTGATCCAAAAAAAAACCCTCACACGTGGAGGCAGGGGAGACCAGGAGCCGGAAGAAGTCATGTGCCCCGATAGTGACTAAAGTAAATCGCAGAAAGGACGAGAAGCAGAAGAAACCCACCAGGAGCCAATAAATAACAGCACTTCTGTCATTTATCCACATAACTTGCACCAGTGGCGTGCCCCACCCGCATACAAGCACACGCCTGGCATCGCAGAGAATCCAGGGCGCGCCCGCACAAATTAAAGAAAACCAAATGGGGTGCCATTTGGCAATCGAATCCAAAGTACGTACGCACAAATAAAAAAAAACACACAATCCACCACCACCACCGCCAACAACAACACCGCCGCGACGATAAAAACGACACAAAACAAGAGAAGGCGCCTGCTCCCACCCACCGGCATCTCCTTATAACGACCACGACCACGACGACGACGACGCCACCATGAGCAACAGCAGCAGCAGCAGCAGCAGCAGCAGCAACATCACCAACAGCAGTGGCGCATAGGAGAAGAACTTTAAAAAGTTCAAATCCGCAGGAGCAATTATAAGGAAGGTGGAGCGGCGCACACCTGTAAACAATGTGTCCTGATGGGCGTCCTCAGCCTCGCCAATTACTTGACTTTCGCGCCAGATGATGCCCCTCTATACCATGACACCAGCCAGTGTGCCAGTACCCAGTCATTCCGATACCGTCGTCGACGAGGACAACATGTGTGCGCGCGCGACAAAAAAGCTGCCACCAAAACATTTTCACACACAAACACACCCAAGGTCCTTTCTCGCTCGCTCGGTGCTGGCGGTGCGGCAGCGGCGGTGGCGGTGGCTCTGCTAAGTACCACCGCCCACCCAACCCACAGGGACCGGGAGGCACAGCCCGAGAGTGTGGGGCGCCCTCTGTGTGGCACATTTACAAAAATCTATAACCATAAATTCGGATTATTCCCGTTTCCCCAAACGAAGGGCATTAAGAACGATATGACAAATTTATCGCCACCACCACTGCCATCGCCGCATCGGAGAGCGACAGTTTTTGTTTTCTCGTCCTCGTCTCCTGTTCTGTTTCTGTTTGCCTTCGGCTGCCCCGCGCCCGTGGTCCTTTGTTTGACGCCGAGGTGGGGCTTTAATTCAATATTTGAGTTTGTTCAATACCAAATGCGTCATAATGTCCATCTCAGACAGCCGCCACTGCCACCACTGCCACCGCTGCCACCCATGTGAGGTGTGTGTGCAGATGGCGACGGTCGTCGTCGTCGTCGTCGGCGGTGGGCCAACCAACCGATCAACCCCCGCCCATCGGAATCCAAATGAATCGTAAAATTGCCATAATTCTCCTTTTTGGACGGGACGCAGATTTTTTGAAGTTCTTCCGAACTCCCCACCCACCATGCCCCAAATTCGACTAACGAAGACTTATTACGACAGAAATTTGCGTGTAAATTTGGAAAAATTAAAAGCATTTGCGCGCCCGCCCGCCCGCCCGCCAGCATTGGAATTCGACCGAAAACGAAAACGCACACCCCGTCTCGGGCGTCCAAGCGCTGCCGCTGCCACTGCCACTGCCACTGTTGCCGCATTGCTTGCTACGGGACGATGGCAGCGCCTCATAAAAGTTTTGTGATAATTGCGTTACGCTTGGCGGAATGCGCGACCGGTGCGGGACTGTTTCTGCGGATTTATTGACGGTAGAAAATTTTAATGATGGCAAAATATGTCACACACACACACATTGAGAGACGCACACCGGCGGTGGCGCCGCGGCGGAGAGGAAACTGATGCCGCGCTGCCAATAAACACCAAATCGAGGTAATGTCGAACAGCCGTGTGGCAGCAGTTATCCTGACTTTTTGGCAGTCGGTTGGGTGTGTGCCACCCACCGTGGCGGGTGGATGGAGGGCGAAGGCTCTTGTTTGGATAATTAACGAGCATGACTGGAATTTAGGCACCGCCACCTTCCAAATTGGGTGACAACAAGATTTCCTTTTGGAATTGTAACCAGTGAGGAGATGGTTGTGTTCCTTGCCCCAAAAGGCGGCTGTGATGGGACGGAATTTGCAGACAATGGTTGAGACTATTTGTTCCCAAGCAGGATTGTGCATTTTGTTGTGTTCGATTGGCGATGAAAAGCTTGGAGTTTCTGTTGATAGTTGGACAAGGAGGAAGGCGAACGTGTTTGAAAGACTGCGTGGATAGTCTTTCACACGCGTTAGGAATAAGAAGTGAATCATGGTTTGGAGGTTAAGCAAAGGTTTGTAGCTCAAGACAGACTAGGATGGGTCTGACCATCACCAAACATACCTTTCTGTCTAGCATGGTCTCTCCCCACCTGCCTTCATCTCCGCACACTGTTTGAGGTCCCTTCTATTTCTTCTTGAGATCGCCATTTTTTAACCAGTACGTCTTCTGTTGTAAGACAGTTCGTCTCAACGGTTCAGACTCGAAGATTCTTGAGTTCGATGCATACAGTAGCCTTCATGTCATCTGTGTGACAACGTAGGCTGGGCATTGTTGAATCATCTTCCTTTAGTGGCCATAAACGCAAACAAAGCTAAAAATTTCAAGCAGAACCTTTCTCTTATAGACTTCCTTAGGCTCATTCATCTGATTCCCCGAAGCGTCCCTGTCCCAGCGCCACTGAGCAGACTTCGATTTTCGAAAAAAAGGCTGAATTGTCCTTTGATTGTTCACAATCGGCAAGAGAGTCGATGAAGTCCTTGCCCACCTCAAGGTCTCAGCTACAACGCCATTTCCGAGACGTCAATGAGAGATGTACCTCCAGCATGGCACCTCATATAGGGTAATTCATCGTGCGGTTTCATTTATAATCGAAAACAAAATACATAAATTTGAAAGTGAACTTAAAAATTGTAGTATCGGTGAAAAGAACAATTCATGGCATTTACACTTTAAAAATGAAATCAGGTTAATGATGGACATGACTGCGTCTGTGGTCCATTCCGAAAATCAATTTTTGGGTGACTCGTTCAAGCATAGCAACTGGTACCTCGCGGAAAACACGACGGATGTTGGCTTCCACACAGGCTTTACAGATCCCTAGAAAAAACGTTCAAAGGTGTGATATCCCAGGATCTAGACATGAAATTAAGTGCTTATCTAAGTTATTCTTCAAGAAGTTCATTGTGTCGCGCTCTATAGGGCTCGTAGCGTCGTTTTGTTCAAATCGAGACCATATGCTTGAATTTCCGACAGAACATAGGCCATTAACATAGCCCAGTGGCTGAGAACGATGAAGTCTCGTTTTTGTGACGGACTTTGCCTACAAGCCCGGCTGTAGCTGCTATGTGCTGGATGTGATCTAATTTTCGAGCGGCATTCACTTATGTAAACTCGGACTGGGATTTAAATAAAGTAGGTCCGCAAGTTTCTCAAATCACATGCAAGACATTTGTCGTAGTACGCTGATTTTCAGAAGACAGCTGATCAGTTTGTGGCTTGAGTCCTTCCATAATGACTTGCTAAACGATACTGAGCACAAATGACAAAGCAGTTTGATAGAAGTCACGGGGGATCTGTCAAAGAGAGTCTATTGAAAATCAAACCTCACGATGCATCAGTCGATATATCTTTTCGTGCTCATTTAGTCCTGAAGCCGGATTCCATCGCTCGCCGCTCCTATGTCAGTAAAGGTTTGATTGACGGCTCGTTCCTTTCGCCAAGTTAAGTTGAAGGGGTCCACGTTAGCTTGGAGCTGAAGGATTATTTTTTGGAAGGTCGTGTCGCCTATGAGGGAAGAAAAGGAGACACAAGGCTGCTTCTCGGTTTTTTAAGTGCTAGGTGCCACAAGTGTGTTCAAACTGTGACACAATAAGATAATAATTGGCACTACAGCCCTTAAGGGACCAAGGCTTAGCTTCTACAACAATTACTCGCGTTGTGCGTCCTTTCACGAGTAGAAGGGACCTACAGTTTTTTGCCGTCTCCGAACGGCGAGGTTTGAAGAGCTTTTCATAGAAAATTGAGACTCTTTGAGTGTTGAGTTAGCATCTCGAAAGACGTGATGCTGTGAAAAAATGCGAGGTATACCGTCCGGGAATCAAACCTAGACCTTCTGCGACCACAAAATATTGTGACATAAGTTTGCTTAAAATTCGATCACTGTTTTGTTCTAAAATAAGACACAAAGTTTCAATTACGTGTTCTCCTTGGTGCCCAGTGGTTCCCAAGGCAACAACTTTCGACTCCTTGGAGTAAAATACTTGTTTTAACTTTGTGGGAGCAAATGAAACAAATTTATATCAATCGTGTTGTCCCGACTTTTCGACAGGGGAATACAGAATGAGTGCACGTTAATATAATACCTTGATCATCCCAGTCCTACTCTATGGCGCGGAGACCTGAACGCTACTAAAAGCAGATGAGGAAGCCCTTAGTCTTTTTGAAGAAAAAGTTTTGCGTGCGATTTTTGGTCCTGTCATCTGGAGGAGAAGATTTAACAACGAACTTTACAACAGAAGACGGCCCAGGCTAAGGTGGCCGACACGAGTGGAGAAGGAGCTCAACCAACTTGGAGTGCGCAACTGGCGGCAGCTGGCGAAAGATCGTGCTGCCTGGAGAGGAAAGTTGGTTGAGTTCCAGGTCCACCCCGGACTGTGTGTGTGAAAGTGCTCACTCGGCATTCTCACACACTAAGAAATCTCTGCTCTCTGCTAGCAGGAAGGATCTGGAAGGATCTATCCACTTCTCACGTCGATGTCAGCTTTATAAATCCACAGGTGGCCAAGTGCAGATGCCAAAATAACACAGGGGTGTGTGCTGGTCCCTGTTTTACTGAAAATGCGGTGAAATGCAAGCTTCCACTGATTGCGTCGCGATGCAAGAAGTTCTCTAGGAAGTGTAAAACACGAACTTTAGAGCTTCAACTTGGCAGACCTTTGCAGACCCTTACATTCGTCAAAACAACTGCTGCTGATGACTTGCCTAACCCACCTTCGAAATGCTCACTTGGGGTCCTTCTGAATTCACGTCTTGTAGCGCTTCTTCATTTCCCATACTTCCCCAGTCGAATATCATTCCAACTTGCATCGAATTTGTAAATCTAATAATTTTTGAAAATTCATTGGACGTCCGTAAAATGTTTATTTTACGTCTTCATTAGCCCGTCATAAATCTGCCCCCATTTCGTCCACTTCAACGCTTTGTTTCCGAAGCTAATTCAGTTAGCGGCACTTATTGCCAATTATCATCAATTCGCCGCCTCAAATGAGATTAAATCGATTTCATGGGTCGTGTCTTAGATAGACTCATTCATCTTGACTGTGCTTTCAGCGATGACGATGGTCGATGGCTGGTGGGGCTCTGAGAAGAGAAGCAATTTGGATGACTGTGTTGAGGATCTACTTTGAGTTTGTGCGATGGCCCACTGGAGGATTTTCATTGCTCTGTACAATGTTTTTGTGTGACATTCCAAGACGGTCTTGAAGAGGTGTTTGGGACTGTACACTGTACTACGGCATAGCCACCTTCAAATTAATGTTTTTTGGATGCCGTGCTGTGGTGTGTAATGGCGTCGACTCATGCACCAAAGGAGACTGAAGATCTCGCAACATCAAGCAATTTCTACCATTCGTGGCGAAGTCGTGTTTGGAATAGACTGTTTTTGTAGCTCACTATAGTTGAAGTCCGCCGTTTTGAGGTTCCGATTGGAGAGAGATGATGCACTTCCCACTAAGTGGGCCTTGGAGGTCGATTTGTCCCCCCTCTTAAGGCTCAGCTAGGCCATGTAGAGCGGATGGACAACACTGCTCCGGCCCAAAGACTCTTCGAATCCGAACCACAGGGACAACGCAACAGAGGACGTCCTAGACTGAGATGGCGCACACAAGTTGAAAAGAACCTCAACCAACTTAGAGTGCGCAACTGGAAGCAGCTGGCAAGAGATCGTGCTAGCTGGAGAGGCATGTTGGTTGAGGCCCAGGTCCACCCCGGACTGTAGCGCCATCCGAAGAAGAAGAAAGTCTCAGCAGTCTAGTAGATATAGAGACCAAAATGGCCCATTGGTAGGAGGGCGCAGTCGATGCGGAGAATCTGGAAAGATCATGTTCTGCAGACGAGCCAAATTTCGCTGTTAGGCAACATGTTCCACCTACTTCCCGACTTAGGCTTGGTTAAGACAGCAATATCGAGACTGAAGTTGAAGAATGCTGTTGGAACGGCCGGACTGTCAGCAAAACTCTTTCAGACCAGCTGGAGATGACCTGTAGATGATATTCGTCGATTTTAAAGCCGCATCTGACAGTGTGCATAGAGACGAGCTATACAGTGTCATGTCTAGTTTTGGCATTCCTACCAAACTCATCAGATTGTGTAGGATGACGATAGAGAACTCTCGCTGCTCCGCCAAGGTTGGGAACGAACTTACCGAAGCCTTGAATGCCTTGAAAAGGTTTTAGACAAGGCGACGCAGTGTCATGTGACTTCTTTAACGTCATCCTAGACGAGATCGTGCGTAACTCACAAGTCCACACCAGATGCACGATCTTCCCAAAGTCAGTTCAATTGCTAGCCTACGCCGACAACATTGACGAACACAGAGAGCGGTGACTGTCTATTTGCACTTCTTGGGTCTTTTCCAGAATCTGCCGTAGAGTGAAGATTTGCTCGATGATGGACCTGGCCCTGGTCTGAAATCACACTGATGAGTTTTCAGGTGTCAGAAATTCTCTAAAAACGGGAAATAGGTTGTAGGCGATGTTGCGGAGGCTAGAGGCGGAGGTTAACGAGAGGTAAACGGCACTGAGATTCCACTCACAGGGCATGCTGCGGACAGTCCAGCCGCTCCAACAGCATTCTTCGACTTCGACTGCTGTCTTAACCAAGCCTAAGTCGGAAATAGGTGGAACATGTTGCCTAACAGCGGAATTTGGGCCGATCGTAGGCAATGCAATGGTCTGTGAAAAAGATTGTTAGCCTTCATAGATTTGCCTTGTCTAGGAATGGGCGCAGATGAGTTCACAGCTACGTAAGATCTTCTCCACTTCTCCAGAAGTCTAAGTGAAGCTGATGAGGCTGCTGTCCCACTGACACTTTATGAATGTTTAGGCAGGTTTTGTGCCAGTCCTAGAGAGCTGAAGTGAAGATTCATTGATTGCAATCCTCTTATGTTATGGGACGTTTTTGTTTTTGTTGGAGGTTGGGAAACACTGCACTGGAGCGTTCAGACTCAAAAACTAGTCCATTGTACTTATACCAGGCAGTAACCACCGTTTACTGTAGTTTCTTGGTTTTCAAAAGAAAGACCGTGATAAAGAGCTCAAGTTTTCAGCTCCCACCTCATCAGCCGCCACCTGATACGAGCCAAGGCGGGACATTGACAGAGAAAGTGGTCTGAAGTGTCTTCACCTTCGCCACAGGCGTCGCAAAGGGTGTCTTCAGTAAGTCCAAGTAGACTTGGGTGCTTTTCTTGGGCCTAGTCTGCGCAGTCTAGTCGGCAAAGAATAATGAAGTGTGTCTTAATTGCTGACTGGCTGTATACCTATCATTTGAATTTCAAGAAGGACCCCACCTCACTGATTGTTTCAAGGACTCCAACTCTTTCTATTTTGGTTTGCCAGACTTCCGGTGAAAGAGTTGCTATCGTTAAGGCATCGCAAATGAGCTGAAAGTCTGCTCCAAGTCCCCATAACATTTTAGTGCCCCGCCTGCTGCTTTCACAATCTCATCAACCCAACCACCTCTCAGACGCCACCATCACCCTCATCCTCATCACCCTCATCATCATCGTCGTCATTGCCCATCTGCATGTTCTCGCCTCCTTATCGCACGAATAAAAATCCATCCACTCAAGAGCGCACGGAAATGAGCGATATAATAAAAATCCTTACGAATCCATTCCGGCGTTACCGCTAGTTTACAAAGGAATTTTCGCACACACCCCGTCCACAAAGTCCGCCAGCGATGGCCACTATCTTCGAATAAACATAAATCCATGGGCGACCATCATAAAACCCATCCCGGCATCCTCACACATGTCCTCGCAAGGATACCGTCGCTGCTACTCTACTCTGGTGTGAGAGTCCTGCAGATACAGAAACGAAAGAGCGGCGGGGGGAAAACAAAAATCCACTGAATCCCATCTATTCTCTATCTTTGGGTGGGTGGGTGTACACACACACAGACAATCGCATTAAATTCCACTTTAAACGCAACGGGATATAATAAAACATTTTTTGGAATATTTTCCGGAATGACTAATGGGAAAGGCAGCACCTTGTCCGACACCGCTGCTGCTTCCGTCCAGGAGCTCAGGCGGCGGCGGTGGCGGTGGTAGCGGTGGCGGTGGCGGTGGTGGCGGTGCGCTTTCTGGTCCTCGGGGTGACTCAGGGTGACCGGTCGGCCGGCGGCGGGGTGAGAGACCCAAATGCACGATTCACACGAATCATTTCCCTAGCACTATTCGTTTCACGTTGTAAAATGGATTTTTAGCAAGTGTCCATGCTGCCACGATACTTTTGGCATTTGGATGGGATGGTGGAGGACGGCGGGGGGATCAATGGGATGGTGGATAGGAAAATAAAAAATCCAGCATGTACCTGAGAGGAGATGGCGTAGGAGTGGCACGGACTTGGAACACTCTAATCGCCCCGATTTGTCACTGAATTTCGATCATGGCATGTGACCGACCCCCTCGCCCGAGACAGAAAAAAACAACAAACGTGGTGGTTCTGGTTCACCCCCCCCCCCTCCCACCCTCCGTGGACTGTATGTATATCCCGACAACACGCATGGGAAAAATTAAATTTCCCAATAATTCGAAAGCTTTGCAGTCGCAGCTGTTGGGCGCTTTCCAATGAGATTAAATCGCTATAGAGCGCCCACAAGCCATCAGTGCGAAATGGATGAATGTCCTGTCGGAACGAAGCGGAGCCCGGTCTCCAATCCCCCACCGGCGCCCTTCACTTGGCTCCCGGCGGACATGGGCACACACCCACACACACACACACCACCCGTTCACCCTGGCTGCCGATTCTGCCGCAGTCTTTTCGATGTTTCCGGGGACTGCTGTTGTTATCCTTGCGCTTGTTTATGATTATTTTCGTTTTTTTCTTTTTTGTTGGCTCGCCTGCTTGCTTGGCTGGCATGCCTGGATGGCTGTTGTTGGTTGGTCGGTCGGTGGGTGGATGGGTGGGTGGGTGGATGGGTGGGTGGGTGGATGGGTGGGTGGGAGGGGACATCGTCCTCCTTGTTGACTGTGGTCGCTGAACGGTGGTGCTGGTTCTACCATTTTTTAGTTTTTATCACTCGGAGCGCATTGAAGCGGTCGATTGTGCGAATGGTGCCAGCAGTGATGGGATGGGAAATTCGGTGTGCTCTTGTGTTTGCTGGATTCCGGTGGAATTAACGACAGACCGAGGACTCGTGCCGCACTCGTGTGTCCAGCGATGGTGGCGATGTGATGACGACATAAAACGATATAATGCCGTGACATCCGATTTGGCTAATGGGCACTTTCAACTGGAGACTGTGGGGGGGTTGTCCTTTCTCAAACTCGCTCATCATCTTATTCATAGTGATCTAGTCAGTACTTTATTTGGAATCTTTAACTAACTGTTATACGTAACAAACAGCGATTAACTGTAAAAAGGTGAACAAACTTAAAAAAAAAAGAAAAAGAAACAAAAACGAAACCTGCATCATTCATTCCCAACACACACACGTCTAAACTTAAGAAGGCACAGCACGTCGTTGGAATTGAAACACTTAAAAAGCTAAGCCTCTGCCTCCGCGTCCTGAACGTCCCCCTACAACTTCGCCTTTCCCGTCTGCAGATCCTCGAATTGACTTGGCGTCAGCTCACGATAGATGCCGTCCTTGTTCAGGAAGTAGATGGGATCTTTCACTTTGGTGATATCGAAGCCCTCGGTCTGGAGGTCACGTTTCTTCAGCTTGAACGTGGCGGTTTTTGGCATCTCGGAGAGGAGGCGAATGAAGAGCGGCTGCGCGTAAGCTGGCAAACTTCCCCGGATCCCGGCCGAGAGTTGATGCAAGTCCACCTTGCGTTCTGGGTCGACAATGCCCGCCATGCCGGCCTTTCCTTCCACGTGGGGAACCTGCAAAAGGCACCTCAGTCAGTCATGGACATGCCCACACTCTGTCCATGCAACTCACCTCGACTCCGTAGACCACGCAGTCTTGCAGTCCCACAACGTTTGTGATGATCGCCTCCACCTCGGACGTGGCCACATTCTCACCCCTCCACCGGAAGGTGTCGCCCATGCGATCCTTGAAGTAGAAGTATCCGAGGATGTCCTTCACCAGGATGTCCCCCGAGTTGAAGTAGACGTCGCCCTCTTGGAAGACATCCCGAATCAGCTTCTTTTCCGTGGCCTTCTTGTCAGCGTAGCCGCTGAACGCGTTCACCGCCCTCTTCGGGTTGATTTTTCCCACGAAGACGCCCGGCTCGCCGGGCTTGCACTTGATGCAACGGCCGTTGGCCGCCCGGATCGGCTCCCCGGTGTCCTCCTCACACCGGATGAGGATGACTGGGTGCACCTTCTCGCCCCAGACGGGCACGAAGCCGATTGCTCCGACTTGGTTGTCCACATTCGCTGGAAAGAGTATCCACATTCAGTTAGTTGGTCTGAGGGAGGGGGGGGTCAAGATTCCTACCTAAATTCGAGTTTCCCTCTGTGGAACCGTAGAGCTCGCCAATCTCGGCAATGTTGAAGCGCGACGTGAACTGCGACCAAATCTGCGGCCGTAGGCCGTTGCCGTACATCAGCCTAACGTGGTGCTTCGTGTCCTCCGGCTTGGGCGGGGTGGACAGGAGGTACCGGCAGAGCTCACCGATGTACTGAGCCACGGTGCAGTTGTACTTTATGCAGTCCGTCCAAAAGTTGGACGCCGAGAACTTCTTGCGCAGGGCCATCGTGACGCCGTGAAGAATTAGGTTTCCGGCGCCGACAATGCCTCCGGCTGTGTGGTAGAGGGGGAGCGGGTTGTAGATGATGTCGTCGTCACGGATACCAAGCATCTCGTGGACTGCAACTGCCATGAACATGTATCTACGGGCCAGGAAGAGGTGTGTCAGAGACAGAAAGTGACTGCCGGGATGCCGGAGCTTACCTTAAGTGAGTGATGACGGCGGCTTTGGGCATGCCGGTGGTTCCCGATGTGTAGATGTAGACCATCTTGTCCTTGGGACTGCCAGCGGCAATCTCCTCCTTGAGATCTGTGGCCTTGTGGGTCTTCAGCTCTGCCGTGAGGTCTGTGGCCTTGTCCAGAATGAGGAACTTCTCGGAATTTCTTTGCGCTTCGTCGCTAAATTGATACAGTTTCAGGTCTTTAATGTCTTCCTGTCCCAGAATGTCCTTCAAGGCTGGAAGAGATCCGATTTGAGGATTCACATTGAACTTTGAGTGCAAAAGCTTTGCCTACCTGGACTCATTTCGGTTCCGAAGATGATTGCCTTGCAGTTCCCCGCCTTGATCGAATGGATCAATGTCTCCTTGCGAAGGTTTGAGTTTATCAGGGCCGTGACGATGCCGACTTTGGAGAGACCAAGCCAAATGCACGAGTATTCCGGTCTTGTCTCCATCAACAGTGCCACCGAGTCGCCTCGGTTGAGGCCCCTCGACTTGAAGTAGGAGGCGATCTTGTTGCTAAAGTCCTCGATATCCTGGAATGTCATGACACGGTCGTCCATCAGGAAGCCCGGCTTCTCTGGGTGCTTCTTGAGGAGGGTCTGAAAGACCCTCGGCACCGTCCAGTTCTTCCATTCGAACTTCAGCAGGATGTATTGAATTTTGAAAAACCGATAGCCAGCTCTGCAAAGGAAGCGTGAGGACTGTGAGGATGAGGATGTGAAAAGTGCGGCTCACCTGAGGTCCCTTGGTAGCGTCGACACAACAGCGTACACCATAGTAACCCTGTCGCCCGTCGCCAAGAACACAGTGATCCCAAGGAATGTCACGCAAACGTACGACTGCTCCCGGACCAGCGCGGAAGCGGCCAGGCCCAGCAGGCAGATGCAGAGCACCGTTGCATTGCGCTGCTTGAAGTTCAATTCCAGCAACATTGCGGGCGGGATCGACCGAGTGACTGGATCGCAAATTTCCCTCTGTCCGCTGAAATGAGAAATAACGAGTGAGTTGTAATTTTTTTTTTCCTTTCATTGGCAGCGACTGAGGGTGTCGTTGTCGCCGGGCGATAAGCGGGCGTATCATATCATCACGCACACAGAAAGCAGCGATTAGACGGAATGTTGGGTGTAGTTATCGGATTTGAGGGGCTTTAAGTGGAATTCTAAGATAAGATTGCGGGAGACGAGTGGGGTGGGTGGTGAAGAAAAAGCAAGAAAAACCGCGGAAAATGAATTCAAGTTCGGACATGAGTCCGAAGTGCCAACAGGCACAAGTCCTTCAAGGGATAAGAGAAGGCTTTTGGAAAGTCAACGGATGGGCATAGGCTCTTCCTTTCTGGGAAATTTATGGCCGTTCGGGCTAACCATGCATCTTGACGGATGAAACTAGTTTCTGGTTCAGAGGTTGTCACTAGCAACATTGGCCATCAGCCCGGACCTGAACGAGTTGAAGTGCGAACATCGAGTTTTTAGCCTGAAGTCCTTCTGGAGTGAACGGTGAAGTAAGAGAGGACACACAACATCAACGTCTCTGTCAGAACGTCACAATGGACAGACAGCACAGACAGAGGTAGCCAATCACTTTGTCTTCCTCGCCTCAAGAAACCGAAGTAAAACTTAGAGTCCCTCTGGTCAATTACCGCTTCACTGGGCTCAAGAGGCAATTTCTGAATGGAGTCCTATTTCGAAGGACCAAGTGGTCTTTGTGCAACTCCTTGATGATGCTTGTTTGCGGCACAGAACGAAAAAGGAGAGAAAAGTCCTGCATGCGCTTTTTAGACCTGTTCGCGTTGGTGGCTTCTGGAAGAGAAGACTGAAAGACGAACTCCTCAGGGTGTACGACGGGATGCGTCCAATCAGACATCTTCGGATGCAGGCCACGTAGGGCGTATGGACAACACAGCTTCAGCCCGACGAGTCAACTTCTCTCAGCTCTGGCACTGCGATGAGGTCGGGACTCCACAGCGACTTGTCTTCCTTCACTTTTGCACTTCTCCATGGCTCTGCACTCTCCTCCACCGAATCGTTCTTCATGCCTATGTCAGCCTCCATTTCCTTGGTAAGAGTTGCACAGTCGCGTCTTGTTTTATAAGCCCCATCCTCATCTTCTCTTGACTATAAATTCTTCCCTTCTCATTTGTCTTCAGTGGAGTCTTCTTTTATCGGCGTTGAGCTTGTCACACGGTCACCTTGCACCCCGACACATCATCTCAACACCTTGCTCATTCATCTCCAAGACGAATGTGAGGGTACCGTTCACTCTGTTGACCGTCCCAAGGCTATCTACGAAGAGTTACAATTTCTTGCCAACCCAGTTCATCACACACATCCTCACATGTCTCGGTCCAGATCAAGTGGCGTGTGCCTGAATGTCTGTCTCCACACCATGTCTTCACTTATGAGCGCTCAATCCAGTCCCTCGATTACTCTACATTTCGACGACAAACTCTTCTTAGTCCCCATACGGCTTTGTTTTCCGTTCCGAGGTATCTCATGAAAACCTGTCTCAGGTTCGTTTGTGGGGACGGTATCGAAGATGGACAAGAAATCCTGTAAAGTTGCATGCGGTGGCCTGTTGCTTCATATCTTGGGTATCTTAGGCTTGATTCGAGGAGTCTGTGGCTCTACCCGCCGCTGGTTCATGTCATTGTTGGCGCTTGGAACACTTCTAGGGTTCCTAGCGTTGCCCTGTTGCTTCTTACAACTCCTAATAGTTGCACGGGAGCAGCCGTCAACCAACCTGCAGAGGAGAGTCCCAGATGATGTGACTGGATTTATGAATCATTTGATTCAAAAGGTCTGATGGAACAAAAAGTCTGTTTGGAGAGACGGCGGCCTGGTGTTGAGGGAACCTGACCATTTGGTGGCGGAATGGCGGCTACCAGACTCAGGTTTTGAGGAGGGTGCCTGACTGGTAGTGATAGCTTGACCACATGCTGTATTCTGGGGCCGCAGGAGGTTAGGGGAACTTCAGCCTGACTGTGGGGCAAGCCTCCTTCGTGGTGAATGTGGCTTTCATGTCGCGGGCAAGGTCAAGGATAGTGTACTGTGCTGACTGGTCTAAATCAGGCCAGGCGGTTGGAGACTTTCCCGGCTCAGTGTGGAGTTGCATTCTCACCAGGGTGCCACGACCCAGACAGTGGCAGAGGTTTGAGAAAGGCCTCGCGCTGAACCAAGGTGGCGCGATGGCCCCTTATGCATGATCTCATTTGGTACTGACATAACTAAGGCGTCTAGTCCTTCATTACCTCTGATTCTTGTGAAATTGGACCCCGTGGTAGAAGTCTTTAAGGGAGGTGAGCATATAAAACTAAATCCCATGTCTCTAGAGGAGAGTTTTACTGGATCCCTTCGGGCAAATTGTCAGGATCATATTTGCCGCGTCTCTCGCAGGGTAGGTGTTGCACTCTGTAGACTATGATATCCATCTGAATGCATTGTTCTTCTCCTCATTTGCGGTCTGATGTCCAGCGTCTTTAGTGTCAGGAGATAACTTTCTTCGCAAAACCTCACCAACTCCGTAGGCATCCCTTCAAATTGTTTCCTTCCAGCATCTTCTCCCCGTCAAGCCACCTCAATGCAGTCCTCTTGCTGCAATTCAAACGAGGAAGGTTTCTATGGAACCTGACCAAACGCCATTGAATAGCCTTCCTCAATCCGCAATTCTAAGCTGCCAAGTGTTTCCCTAATTAAAGCGAATTTTCCCAAAAATGGTCAACAAGAACGCATTTCCAATTGACGCAGTTCAGCCTTCCCGAAGCCATATGCAAATCCAATCAGACCGCGCAGCACAGGTGTGGCGCCTTATTTAGCTGAGCAGCTGCGAAGTATGTCACCAATTGCATCGCGCACTCTGTTGACTCTCAGCGTTACCAAAGCGACGTTCTTCGCCGTAAATTCACAGCGAACGACAAGCAATCCATGGTGACAGATAAGAGTGTAGACTTTTATGAATCACTGATAAGTCAGTCAGCGGACAGCTGTGAGGGTCGATGATTTATGCCTGGAGACGCACTTGTGTGTGTGACAAAGAGCAATGTGATTGAACTCAGTTTTGAAAGAGGCGACGTGACTGTGATAAGCGCTGAAATCTATTGATTTCGTTATTGAGTCACACACGTTCAAAAGTCCAGCTTTCGGTTGCTTGATAATAGATTTGACCTCTGAAGCACGCACAGCGAGGGAGATTACTGACGCGAATCTAGGCTAGATCGGAAACCCCAGTTGGCCCCCCGTATCAGCGACTGAGCGTTACAAACTCCAAGAATCATTCCGAAATAAACCACTTGACGCTTGATGCGATAAACTTTGGTGCGCTTAATCCATTTTTCTAGTCCCCCACTCGACGCGTTTTGATAACACTTTCCCAAAACAAAAAACGACCGAGCACACAAACAGTCCCTTTCCCCCTCCCTTGGTCAGTTGAAGCGGTTTGAGTCTAATAACGAATTTAAATCGCGTTACTGACACGATTTTCGTTCAGTCAAAGGCCGCCGTTTAGTCGTCGCCTCCGCCTCCGACAGCAACTGGGGGAGCCTCAAGCGGCGAACTCTGTTCAAGGATGAACTTGACACCTTCTTCAACAAGATTCCCAGTTAATTCATTGATGACTTTTGCATTAGGCTCTGCCTGTGTGTCTGTTGTTCGTTTGCGATCACACGAAGGCCGATTAGGTGGCACATTAGACGGCCAAACGACAACTACGACTACAACTGGCACGCAATCTGCATGCTTCATGAGCATGCTCACCCATTGTGAGCCACCGTCGCTGACATTGTCGTCGTTGTCGTTCGATGTGGCCGAAGTCTGTGAACTTTGAAATTAAATCTCCTCCAATAAATAAACAAATTCAATTTGCGATAGTCAGGAAGAACTATCTGTGGGATTGTTTGTCGTGTCGGGATTGTCGCTGTGCACAGGCGTCGGCGTGCTGTGATCTCAGTTGTGGGGAGATCTTTGCTTGAGCTGGCCCCGCAGCAGTCCCTCGTTGCTTTGCTTTGAATTCTGAGTTACAAATAGTTTGCTCTTCCAAAGCATAGTTGAGTTTCATGTCCAGCTGAACGGAGGTCAGTTGTGGGTTCTATTTCTTAGGCGGCTATGATTGCCTTCAGACGGCAGGAAATTGATTGCATTCGGGATGAAGTTGAAAGTCTGCTCATTTCCTGACGCGGGACAGAGTTTGGAATGAAACTATTGAGGAAGTCCTTGGAGCTAAGTTCGCATTCGGACGAGAGCGAGAATGGACGTCAGCTAACCACAGACACTGCTTTGAGCTCTGGAGTTTCGTCTGGTGTACCGTGGGATGGCTAACCTTCTCAGTGAAGTTGACAGCAATTCAGTTCTGGAACAACGTTTTTTCTGCTGCAAATGGGCATTGGAAGAGCTGCCTAAGCATCTGGATATTTGGCGGAAGATGACACTGATGGGCGAATACTAGCCATAGGCTATGCTGTGAGTTGAGAACTATTAGATGGAGTACCATCCGAAACGGCCACTGTTACGTTGTGGCTAAGCACGTCGACTCACACGCCAAAGGTCCCAGATGCGATTCCTGTACTGAAAATTTCGAATTTCTTCACGTCACCACCTCCTTCAAGTTACACAGTTCAAGACCTTTCTCATATTTCGGCAACACATTGAAGGTCCCCTCCACTTACGGCAGATCAATAGCACGCATAACACGCTCAATTGTTGACGACGCAGGGTTTGGGTCCATCATCAGAGAGATCTTCCGCTTAGCAGGCATTCAGAGCTGCACATCTCAGGTGATTCATCGTGAGGTTTGATTTTCGATGGGCTTGTTCTGACAGATCACGCGTGACTCCTATTAAACTGTTCTGTCATTTTTGCTCAGTATCGTTTGGCAAGCCATCATGGAGAGACTCACACCACAATGACGTCTGCGAATTGTTCAGCTGTTACAAGAATCAGTGTTCTGTGCGAAATGTCTTGCGTGTGATTCGATGAATTTGCGGACCTACCGAGTATGAATCCTAGTCCCACCTGACATTAGTGAACGAATCTCAACCGGTTAGATCACATCACAGAGTCGGGCGTGAACGCAAAGACCGTGAAAGAAACGATACGTCATCACTCTCAGCAACTTGGCCATTTTATCGGACTACGTTCTTTCTGAAATTCAAACACAGGGTCTCGGTTTCAACAAAACGGCGAAACCGCCCATACAGTGCGTAACACAAGGGACTTGCAGAGAAATCATTTTGATGAGCATTTCATTTCACACCTAGATGCTGGGATGTCACTTCTTTGGCCTACTTTCTCTGAAGATCTGTAAAGATTAAGCCACTTACAATTAACACTTTAGAAATCCACATCACTCGTGTTTCCTGCGAGATACCAGTCGCTATGCTTGAACGAGTCACTCGAAAATCGACCTTCGGAATGGGCCATTTCAGACGCAATCGTGGCCAACATTTACATGACATCATTTTCGAAATGTAAATGCCATGCAATCTCCTTTTAACTGGTAATACAAATTTTGAGTGCAGATTCAAATTTTTGTTCTTTTTTTGAAATTTAAATCAAACCACACGATGAATCACCTTTTGTTTTCGGTGTTCATTGAATAGATGTTGACCCCGTTGCCTGAGGGTGTGGATTGTTGGCCAAATGCTCATCTTTTTGGACGGGATATTTTTCCTTGTGATCTTAGGTATAAAGCCAATTCTCCGTGTGGCCAGGCTTACGTCTGTGAGTTAGCGAACTGAGAGCTGGAGGAAGGAGGCCAAAAGTTGGCATTGTCGCAAGGGCTACAGACGTGGTATAGTCTCGAAGGAAATCAATTAATTGACAGCAAATTTTGGACATACAACTACCAGCCTCTATTCATCGTCTCATGCAAGACGTCATTCAGCGGACCTAACTCCTCTTGAATCAAAAAGGAGGCGCCTTGGTTTTAGACATATGGTTGATTTTGTGTGGTCTAAGCGCAAGAACATAAATAAATATCCAAGGTCCCAACCAGATGGCGCTTTATACAATGAAAGCGATTCAGCGCTCGAGGTTGTGAAGGGGAAATTTGACAACTGGATGATCATTCAACGCGATCAGGCGGTATGCCACTACTTGTTCTAGACATTTGGGATCACATGAAATCCTCTAGTCAACCACTTTCATCTTTGGGAGAGCTTCAAAGTTGAACCGGAGCGTCAACCCAGAAGTAAGACCTAAAAACGGTCAAAAGCGTCAAAAATTGAAGCGACCTTTGTGAAGAATTCGATTCAGGCATGTCTTTCATCCATCGGAGCAACAGAAATGGGTGCAAACTTGAGGCAAACCTGACGCTTGGCATGTAGCTCAACTCAATAGAGTAGGAACCAAGTTCGTAGTGTTGTCAACGACAAAACTTCAGAAAATGTAGCTAGTGGGACGACAGCCACGCCGAAGTGGTAAAATTCCCCTTCATTGGAAATGATTTCGATCTGCCCCAACACCACTTTCAGTCTCCAAGCAACCACTCAGCCTATCCTTCGAACGCGCTATCGCCTACTGACTCATTCCGGCCAAGGACATTCGCGGAGCTCACGCTTGAAACGTGTCCAATGCTAATTGCAGACCATATTGATATGCAGCACTCAGCCCAATCCAAATTGTAACCATTGCCAGTGTTCCCAACCCTGACCATGCCTCGTGGCAAATCGAGTAACCTCCATCTGAAACACACTCCACACCACGTTCGTTCTTTTTTTGTTTGGATAATTTATCGGCTCACTGTACGTCGGAGAGAGCCGCCGCTCACTGAAATGACAGATAAGACGTCAGAGAGCGAATCTCGAAACCCAAACAAAAGCGAACACTCTGCGGTGTATGGTGGTGGTGCGACAGCAGCCCATTCCCGCCCACACACTCCGGCCAGCAGCGAGGCAAAACAAAACAAAGACGAACACAGAGAGCAAAGCGCAGAGGCAAAAGCCCCCAACAAGCAATCAACAATGCCGGCGGTGGGAGGGGCGCGGCAGCATGATGTGATGGCCGGTGTATGGATATATTTGCAGCCATTCGCCGAGTTAGATACTGAATCTAAATGAACTGTGAATGGAATAAAGAAAATGTGGATGGACCTTGACACTTGGCGTGATACGCTGTGCACTGTGTGGTATAGTTGACGGCGGCAATTGCCCAATTGACAGGCCATTCTAATTGGAAGCACTCCTTCGTACACACTCACTCACTCACACGCCATGCACTCACACACTCCCTGGCGCACAGCATCAGCAACATCTGTCAGATGTTGTGCGCGAAGGACGTGAAATGGGATTTAATTGATTTTTCCCTACCGGTCGGCACTTGCTCAGGATTTCGCCACAAGACCGAACTGTCAAAATACGAGTTTCTGCACTGCACACCCGAACACACGTCCCCTCGCACGAATAGAAGGCGCGCAATTCTCACCCGAGATAAGTTCTTTACTTCAGACTTCGACGTCAACACTTGGCGACTGCACACGACCGATCGCTTCCACTCTCTAGCAGTGACTAACTCTCGTTGACTTTGTGCGCGAGCCGCGTCTCTCTCAACAGCAACGGCGGCCGTATCACTGTCATTTGACGTTCTTAGATCGGAAACTTTGTATCGCCACCCACTGCTGGTGTGTTGGTTCGATTTGGCGTCGTTGTCGTCGTTGTTGTTGTTCTACGGACGCGCGGCAGCGGGTACACTGGAAACCGCAGCACGATAGATCGAACTCTCATAAGCTCTGGTGGCGATCAGATTGCCTCTCTACACACAACGGATTGCGTAACCCGCGGATTGGAAGCCACAAGTGATAAGACGACAACGACGATGACAGCGACAATCATGAGACGGGGTACCGACAACGACATCGACGACGACGACGAAGACGTATTTGACTTCTATTTCAAGAATTACCTCCTCAAAGGGGGGTTCGTTGTCGTTTCGTCTATCGTTCAGATGCACAGTATGAGTGCCACCGTCTCGTGTGTGGTTGTGAGTCTATTATACAATCAATTAGTCGAGTCTGTGATAATCGTGCAACGAGCGGAAGTAGGCGAAAGGTGGGGTGCACAGATGCGGGCAGCTCTGCGGTGGTTGGACGATGTCGATGATCATGCAGTTGCCCCTGTTCCCACTTGAAATCTGAACACCGGACGAGGCAGACCCTTCTCAGAACCAGCGTTCATTTGCAAGACAAACCTGATCGATGTGCATTGTCATTGTTCCAGATTCGAGGGGATTTCTTACACAGTGCATTCTGAGGTGGTGTGCATATCTTTCGACTCAATCGAGATCAGTCGATAGACGCTGTTCGTCAACTCATGCAGCGTCAAATGATTCTCGGTACTCGAGAGCGACAGATTGATTTTCATGCTAATCGGTTAATGGGTGTTATTATGGCTTAATGGGCATTTGATCTAAAGGATGAATGTTCAAAAACAAGGTTTAACTTAATGACTTGGAAATGTCTGGTGTTTGAAATTTTAGCACTAAAGCAAGGCAAATCGTTGTCCTCTGTGTGACACTTGTGTGAGGTGAAGGTTAACAAAAAATAACATCCCCGCGTTCAGTGTGCGCAGGAAGTTAGTACTAAAGTTAGAACCTGAATGTACTTAAGGAATGGTAATTCACTAGTTTCACTTTAAGGGCTTTCAAATTTCAAACCAATTTTTTTTGTTCTAAAAATTTAGTACAAGATTATTATATATTATTATTATAAAGATTATTATATTAGGGATTCACTAGTCTTACTTTAAGAGCTTTCAAAATTCAAAGTAATTTTCTTTGTTCTAAATATTTAGTACACGATAAAAGGTTGCTTAAGGGCAAACGTTTATTGCTTCCTTTTTTAAAACGAAAGTAATTATTTACATATTAAAGGCACGAACATATCCAAAAACTATGTGCAAAAAAAAGTTAGTACTAAAATTTTAAGAATATTGTACTAAAACTATACGAAATTTTAAGACTAACATTTAACAAAACTATACTCTGGATGCAAGATGATTATATCGCGGCTAAGTAGAGTGTGTAAGGACTTTTAATTGTTACTTTTTTAATGTACTAAATTTTAGGACTTACAATAAAATGAAAATTTTTTAATACATTATCGGAGATAGGAGATCGGAGATAGACCTCCATAGAAGACCTTCAAATATCGATTAGTTCGATGTACTAAATTTTAGTACTTGAGGGTAAACGGAATGTTTTCATTTGCAAACATTTTTTAGTTTAAATGCAAGATAATACATTTTGATAAAATATTTTGAGCAGTTCTGAATGTAGTCTATGTCAGAATTAACCTAATGAATGGAGTGTACTAAACTTTACTTCGAAAGCAAAATGCTGAACATTTCATGCTGTGTGTAAAAACTTGAATGATCAGAAACAATGTAAGTCTGAATGTACACCGATAATTTTAAAGCTTTGAAAACCATGTACTAAAATTTAGTACAAAGTCTTTATGAGACCTCTATACGACATTAAGGAACGACTAACGTTGCTTTCCTCAGAAACATGAAGAACTTAAAATTTTTAAAAAAATTAGTTGTACTAAGTTTTGGTACTAGAGAAAAGTTGACGACAGTCATCTTTTAAAAATCAAATAGAAACCAGTTTCGTGCTTGACTGCAGCAATATAAAAGTCTAGAGATGACTGATGACTTCAAAATCCTACTAAAGTCCAAAGGACCTTTATCGAAATAGCAGCCAAAAAGTTACGTCATTTCTCTGTTCTAAAAGTTTTTACAAGTACAAAGATCGTCCCATTTTTTCTACGACTCTCCCCACACTTCAGATACACCCCCTTCCCCCCATGAAGCAAAAAAAAACCTATTCTCCCCATTTCCCATTCGTTCAGAGTCTTCCGCTGTCCACGCGCAGTTGCATGCTTCACAACTTAGCGAGCACTGCGTAGACCTGTCTTTCGGTCTGCTAACTTGAAAGGCGTCATAATTGTCTAGATGATTGCTTATTGCGCCCACTAGCCGGTAATTATCGACGAATTGGTTGACCGACTTCGCTCCTAAACATGACTGTGGCCTTGGTAAATATTTATGCGTTTGGTGGGCTCAACGTGGATGGGTGTCATTTCCAGACACTCTGTCTTCTCATTTGATTATCGGTGCGGAGGTAGTTTGCCTCATTGCACGCATAATGGAAACCCTTCAGGCTCCACAAAAAAAAGTGTGGAAGCAAAAATTGAAAATCCTTTCAGCAACCAACAAAGCCCCACTCGCAGCTGTCCGATTCAGAAAAGGCCATCATCGCCAGCATTGCTAGCGCTGACGACACAACGCCAACGACAGCAGCAACACCAGAAGCGTACACAAAATATTTTCGTTCAATAAACTACACATTCACATGAGTTTGCAGCTCATTTTCTTCCCTTTCTCTCTCTCTCCGGTGCTCGGAGCCGCTGCCGCCGCGCCTTTGGCAATTCTGCTGCCACACACACACAGAGCTGAAGTCCTCTCCGCTCCACTTGGCCCTTTGCCTGTCGCCCCCCCCCCCCCATTTACGCATTGAGCACAAAGGATTTCCGTAAATTATTACGTCGCCACCAATGCTGCCAACCACCACCAGCACCAGCACCACCGCTACCGCCAGTAACCACTGATGCTGGACTGCTGTTGCCGCTGTTGCTACTCCTGCTGCTGCCACCGATGCTGCCGCTGCCGCGCCGTTTGCTGTTGCCGCCGGCAGGGACATCAATCAGCTCTGCTGGTGACAAGGACTCTTTAGTGTGTGTCGGCCCACTACCGCGTGAATTCACAGAAAGCATTGCCACCACCACCGCCAGCATAACCACTGCTGCAGCCGCCACCCACACCCACACCGCCAGCACCAGCAACAGCAGCTGTAGAACGAGAGACGGTTAGATGAGGAAATGCCCGCTACCACCGCCGCCGATAGATTCACATCCACTTGACATAAGCCCTCACCCCCACCGCCTCAGCCACCACAGAGAAAGGTGCTCCTGCCGCCAGATATCAGCAGAGATCAGGAAGAAGGACGCCGGGACAAGAGACGGAGTAATTGGAATCAAACGAAGATGAGGAATATCCCTGCCCGTGCCAGGAACACAAATTACAATAATTCCGTGTGTGTGACTGGTGACTAGTTTTTTGGTTTGCTCCTCTGGGAACAACAGCAGGTTATGACAGCAGTCTTTCGAGTGATTGTCCGTCGTCGTTCCCCTTCATTGGGCTCTGTGAAAAGTGCACTCTCTCTCTCGGTATATGGTACGGTTAGCAAAGCCCCTCAAGCGACACAGCAACCGGTGGTGATGGGATGCTGAATTGTGCAGGTACGAGCATAACAAGCCGCACAAGGAAAGGAAAATCCATCAACTGTGGGCATCTTGGCCATCCGCCCACACCACCGCCGCATGTCTGTCATGCCGGTGAGTTTCGAGAACCCATTCCGGCATTGTTTTCGTCAAAATGCTCGTATCTCGAGCAGAATCTTTTCCAGCATCTATCGAGTGAGTGAGCTGTCGTTCCGTTCCGTCGATAGTTGAACGGGTTGCCTGCTTAAATTCCTCCTCGTCGATTGGCCCAGAGGACATCGGATTTTCCATCCCTCCACCCCTCCACAAGACCTGTGCATTTGAGGTAAGCATCCATCCTCCTCACACCCCGTCTCCCTCCCCCACCCGTGTGTAAGCGGGGTGCTTGTGAAACCTTATTTTGGTTCAATCAACATCTGGTCCTGATTTCAAAGAGAACGAGAGGAGCCTTCCCATGCGGCACGGTTGCCGTGACTGGGCGGCAGTGGCGGTGAGAGAAGTTTGGGCACTGGGGGGTTCTATATTGGGGGACCACGGGACGCCTGACTGCTGTGTGTGCATGTGGATTATCGCTCACTGGTGGGTATAGCACAGTTTTCCCAGGGAGAGCGTAACATGTGTCAATTACAGAACTGAATGCGTTTGGCAGCCTTTTGCTTGCTTGTTTGCTGGCTGGTTTGGGGGGGATGGTCGGATGGTGGGATGATGGTGAGCTGGTGCTGCTGATGGTGATGGGGGTGTTGGTGGTGGTGGTGGTGGTGGTGGTCTGTCCTGGGAATATGGTCGAAGATAAAAGCATTGTGTCCCTTTGTCGTTGTTTGTTTGTTGTTTTTGGTTACTTCTGCGTGTGCAATTGTCTGTGGAGTGTTGAAAGGTGACCGGTTTGTTGATGGGATTTCACAAATGATGGATGTGAAGGGTGGAGAGAGGAGGGGGGGGGGGGGTTTGTGGTACTTGGTCGTCGTAAAAGATTGTGAATTCGATTTTGGAAGAAAGATTGCTTTCCGTTCCTTTGCTTGCTTGCAGTTTGATGTCAAAAATTGAAGAGAAATATTTTTCTTTGTACATGTGTGTGTGTGTGTGAGTGTGAATGACAGGATATCAAACGAGTCGTTTATTTTGTAGAAAGTCGAAATGCGTCGAAAGCAGGAGTGGTCAACTTCGGTGTACAAACTTGATGTTTGCTTTTTCTGTGGAGTCTACTTTCAGGCGCAGAGGATGTCTCTGACACCATAGCCAGAGCAGTGCTCTTAAGTTTCTTTTGCTCTTAAAATTGCGCGACAAATGATCGCTTGTAAGTTTCGAAAGAGTTTCGTTTGAGGATTGTTTAAGTATTTGGGGTGTTTCCTAGACAGTGGACTTTGAAAGGCACAGTGCATGGAGGTTTGTGGGATCTCATAACTAATGCTACTTTGTAACCCATTTCTTCGCAGACTTTGATTACAGTGAGAGTGCCTGTGGATTTCTTGAAAAGGGAAAAAATAGGAATATCAATGAAGGAATGTGATCATCAAAGATGGGGTCAACAGGTTTGATCGCAAAGCAGTTTTTGATGAGTCACACCCAGGTGCTCTGAATGTACAACCAGGAAGGATAAAGTCACAAAAATTACGGATAGCCAGGCCTTAGACTCAAATTGCTCTAGATAGGTGAGATAGCAAGCGTCTCAACAGACCACAAGGATCATGATCAGCAGCAAGCCGTTTATGGATGTGTGCAGCGTTTGCTCACGTCGGACCAAAAGCCCAGCTGTGAGCCCTCTCCAGAGCCTTTAATTTCGGTTAAGCTCAATCCGAAGGACTTTCTGTGTTGTTCCGTTGACGAAACATGGACCCGTGGGCACACGGAAAAGACCAAGTGGAAGCAGTGGTTCGCTCCCGGTGCTCCAAAAAAGGCGAAGGCTGTCCTTTCGGCCAATGATGGTCGCCGTTGGAAGAGGTGCTCTGAAGTAGGGCGTTGACAGTCCATCGGCCAGAAAGGTGATGATCATCGTTGAAAGAGTGGGCCACACCTGGTGATCAGAAGAAGGCACAAACTGTCCTTTTTGCCCTTGATGGTCGCCGTTGAAAGAGTGGGCTCCAATCGGTGCTCTGAAGAAGGCGATGGATCATAGATATATAGAGTGGACTTCACCCTGTTTCTTCGGCCTGAAAGATGATGGTCACCACTAAAGTAATGAACTGCACCCGATAAGCACCGTTTCCTGGAGTAGGGCCAACGGTCAGGGCTCTAACATATCGACGACAAAAGAGGTTCTCTTGTTCCTTGACAAGACACCAACGACCAAAAATGCGGCAACGTCTCAGCCAAATTGTTTGACATAGGCCAGTCACGGCTGCCCCATCAACCACCATATTCTCCAGATTTGGTCTCGTGTAACGTCTTCTTGTGGACAAACCTGAAAAGGTCACTCACCGGACATAAATTTGAGTCGAATGAGGAGGGTTATCGTCGCCACAGCGGTCTTCTTTGGGGGCATCCTTCAAACGGGCTTAAGAAGTTGGATGTATGATGTATGATGTATAAAGTATGAATTATGATGTATGAAGTATGATGTATGAAGTATGATGTATGAAGTATGATGTCTGAATTATTATGTATGAAGTATGAAGTATTAAGTATGATGTATGAAGTATGATGTATGAATTATGATGTCTGAATTATTATGTATGAAGTATGATGTATGAAGTATGATGTCTGAATTATTATGTATTAAGTATGATGTATGAAATATGATGTATGAAGTATGATGTATGAAGTATGATGCATGAAGTATGATGTATGAAGTATGATGTCTGAATTATTATGTATGAAGTATGATGTATGAAGTATGATGTATGAAGTATGATGTCTGAATTATTATGTATGAAGTATGATGTATGAAGTATGATGTATAAAGTATGATGTATGAAGTATGATGTATGAAGTATGATGTATGATCTTTGCGAAGGCAAAAGTTACCGAGGCGCTGGTGAACTTGTTGGAAGATCGTATGCGGTAGTTAGGGATGTTGTCTATAAGTTCAGAAATTAGAGCTGTTTGGAAAATAAGAAAGGGAAGGGTCGCTGGGCATTTCCATTGATATAGAGGGTGCTTTCGACGATGCGACTTCTGATGGCATGTGCAACGCGGCCAGAGAACACGGCGTAGAAGGTCTTGGTCTTGTGGATAAGAGCAATGCTAATGAACAGAACTATAATCGCGAAGGCGGAGTGTGAGCTGTATATAATGTGGGGGATAAGCAGGGGCTACCCCCAAGGCGGCGTCCTGTCACCCCTCTTATGGTGCACTGTGGTCGACTCTCTGCTTTCCACCCTGAACAGATCAAACACCTATGTCCAGGCTTACGCGCATGATGTAGCCTTACTGGTCTACTGGACCATGCCTTGCGACCCTGTGTGCAAGTGGACTGACGGCTGACGACATACTAGGAACGAGCTTTCAGTCAATCCTATTAAAACCGAAGTTGTTCTCTTCACGAGAAGGAGGAATCTGACTGGTCTAACTCGACCAGTATTTAAAGCAGTGAAGCGAAATACCTAGGAAAAGACACATTGACACGAAAACCTCCAAGGCACTGTCAGTTTTCTGGCTGTGTAAGGGAGTTTTTGGTAAGACCTGGGGCCTATCACCGAAAAGATCTGTGTGCATTTATACGGCAATGATAAGACCTCTTCTCTCCTTTGCATCAGTCATTTGGTGGAACACGCTTTCGCAAAAATACGTGACTGCTGCTTTCACCAAGTTTCAAAGAACACTCTGCCTCGGTTTTACGTGGACCTTCCCCAGCATGTCTGGCTTAGCTCTTGATGCATTGTCTTCCTCCCCTTGACATCCACATCATGGGCTGTACAATCAAGGACATCTGCCGAGTAAAATGGAATGGCACTGGAGTTTTGATGACCTCGCGCAGAGCATCTCCTATGACACAAGTCTCATGGACATGCCGTCTGATATAGGGTCACCAACGATTCATTCAAAGTCGAATTTCCCTGCGGCCAGGACTGGCTCCGTCCAGAACCTGAACCGGGAAGGGAATGTAGTCGAATTTTCACGGACGGCTCCAAGACGACAGAGGGATCTGGGATCGGTGCTGTCGTGGAAGACGATAACATTAGACGCATCTGTCTTTCAGGCGGAAACTTTTACGATCCTAATGGCCATCCTAATGTGCTTAAGGCCTTACTCAACCCTTTAACCACTTCCAAAATAGAGTCCGGGAATGCAAGTCTTCCCTTAATCTGGTCGACAGACGGAATTCGCTAAGACTTCTTTTGGTCCCGGGACGGGTCAGGAAACTAGCCAGGCAAGGTTCTAAATAGGCATTCGTTGGGTCCGATTGCACCTTGGGACTACCCGCTTCCTTGGTTAGGACTTCCGTCGACGGTTGGAGCACAACGAGAGATGGCATGACTCTCCAGGATGCAGGCTGACCAAGGGCGCACGTCAGCAAGAAATCCGCGGCCTTTCTGTTGTCTCTTGACAGAAAAGAGTGCAGAAAACTTGTCGACGTACAAACGAGACACACCTAAGTCACCTAAGTCACCTAAGTCTCCTTGGGCTTAGCGAAGACACCCTCTGCGATGCCTGTGACGAAGGCGAAGACACTTCCGAGCACTTTCTCTGTTAATGTTCCGCCTTTGGTTGTATCAGGTGGCGGCTGTTTGGCGCCGGTGTGGTGGGAGCTGAAAACTTAAGCTTGTTATCACAGAAGCGCCTGCTGGACTTTCTTCGGAAAAAGAGAAAACTACAGTAAACGAAGGTTACTGCCTGGTATAAGTACAATGGACCAGTTTTTGAGTCTGAGCGCTTCAATGCAGTGTATACCAACGTCCAACAAAAAGAACAAAAAGGTGGTGTCTTTGTGACGACATCACGTCCCGGAACCGGGAACTTTTCCAACCGCCGTATCGAAGGACTCCTTTTTTAAAACTGTGCCAACTTGTATATTCAGCTTGTTAAGCTTTCTAAATCCCACTACAGACTTACCTTCACAAGTTCTGTCTTAGATGAGAGCTCCTCAAGACCCTTCCATCTCTCAGAAAAGGACATCCCCGGAAATGAAACTCAAGGATGCACATTTTCTTCAATAAATTAGTTTTTTTTTTTTATTTAACAAAATGAAACATTCAAAGTTTTAAAATTAATCACATTGGTTTGTTTTTTTTTTTTTTCCTTTTTTCAGTTTACATCTAATTGCCAGCGAAACAGGGCGACACCGAGTGTCCGAAAGGACGACTCTCTCTCTCTCGATGTCGCACTGCGCCTCGCCTCTGCTTTGTTAAATAGATATTTGCCTCCCATTGAACATCTTCTTACTTCCATTGAATAGGTAAAAAAAAGAAAAACAAATTTTCTTTAAGAATCCTCGCACTCTAGTGCGACACATTTTTGAAATTTCCGAGAGGGTTGAGAATGTCGTCTGCGTGCATCTAACCACTGGATAAACCTTAAACATAGACAAGTACAAATAAGTAGCTGGGGGAGGGAGGGAGGAGGGGGTGGGTGTAACGGGGGTGGGGAAGTGCTGCGTCGCACACGTCGTACACTTAGACAGACTACACTTAAAATAAATAAAATATATTAATTACATTGGACCTGAATCTAGATTCAGCGGATACACGGAGGCGAACGGGGTCTCTAAACACACGATGAGTGGGGGAGGGGGAGGGGGAGCGGGGAGGGGGTGGAGGATGGTGTCCTTTTATTCTATACGTATTCATAAAATGATAAAAATTGTTTTAGGTTAAGTTACAGTTAATTTGACTAGCACAAGTATTTCTTTTTGGGTTTCATCATGCGAATGCGTCATTTGGAGGAGCTCCCCGAATTGACACCGTTTGGAACTAGGGCTGAGGGGGTGGTCTGCGATGAGGGGGGCTGCGACGACTGCGATGGTGTGGGTGGGGAGCGAGCCAGAGTGCCGCGGATGCTCGCCGACAGCGCTATGACTTGAGATGGATGCTTGGCAGTCACATCGGAACGGGAGGTGCCGCAGATCTGCAAAGAAATGCCGGTCAAATGCTGTCTGGTCGCAGTCTGACGGCGGGAGGCGTCGCTTACCTGATGGTGATGTTCCCAATCCTTGTGCTGGCAGAAGGCACCGCAGTACCGCGCCAGATTGCATCCAGAGCAGGTTTCTGTTGCTTTTCGTCCGCAATTCCAGCAGGCCTGGAAAGAAATGCAATTCATTGATTAACTGAGGCCCCAGAGGACACCCTGACGCGCTTCACTCACATTCTGTCCGGCTGTGATGGAGGGCGACTTGTTGTCCAGATCGCGCTCGTTTGTGTTGCGACTCATCTCCACGAAGAACTTCTCCATTCGCAGCCTCTCCTGGGCCATTACCTCGGCAGCCCGACTTTCGGCCGAAGCCACTGCTCTTTGGATCTCAATGCACGCCTGTCGCTTGACCTGGAACACAGACCGTCTTCATGAAGCTGAAACAATGGGGAAGCACTGGCGGGACTCTCACCTGATTGACAGCCTCTTCGGCGTTCCTCTTGAACTCGGCGACCTTCTCCTCCGTCTGCCGGCGTATCTCGAGTACAGCTGCCGAGGACGCTTCCGCGAAACTGTTGGGCTGCGGATCAACGCCCCTCTGCTGCAGGATTGTGATGGCGCGCTTTGTCTTGTCCACCATAGCCGATATGCAGTTGAGCATGGTGTGGATGTTCTTCCACTCCTCCTCGCCGCCCATGCGGCTGATGCGCTGTGCCTCGACAGTGGAGCGCATGTCCCTCTCATCGCGATGATTCGGCTTGTCCAGCATCCCGCCGAAGCCGCCCTCGCCCTGGCTGCTGGCCCCACTTCCAGGATACTCAAAGAGAGAGGCCGGTTGGCCGGCCACGTATGCATTCGGTGGAGGATTGTGCGTGTGTAATCTCTTCACGGCGGGGTACATGTAGTCGTTCCACTCCTGAACGCCGTTGTGATGCTCCATGATCGAGTCCGACGAGCGCCTCTTGAAGACCAGGCCGTTGCCGTTGGAGGCGGAGCTGTTAGAGGTTGTGTCCAGCTGGATAAAGATCTCCTGGTACTCGGAGGGGCCGCCGTGCGAGAACTCTATCACGGCGTTCTCATTCGTCGTGACGTACTGCAGCGGGGTCTGGTTTGTGGCTCGGGACAGCGCTGCGATCTCTCGTTGCAGCAACGAGACGTGGCTCTTAAGCAATGGAATGACGTACGGGCGCAGCGGAAGATTGATGGCCTCCTGCAGCGCTATTCGAAAGTCCTCAATCGAGATGCCTCCACTCTGGTGAATGGGGGGAGACAATTAATGGAACAACTGCTGCTGGAATGACAAACTTACCCCAAGTGACAAGACCAGTGCTCGAACTCTCTCGCTGACCTCCGGATGCACGTCCTGTGCCAGCTGCACCAGCGACCCAAGAAACTTTCGAATCTTACCCAAAAGTCTCGCCTGCTCGACATGTGCCGCCGGCGGCGGGGGCGGTGGCGGTGTGGTTGTGGCACCGTTTACCACCGGCGAAGAGCTGGAATTCCGATTCGGTCTCGGCGGCGGTGCCAGACTAGAGTGATGTATCTGCGGTGACATGGGCGAACGGGGCGCTACGGCTCGTGCACTTTCTGGGGAATCTGGTGTTCTGCAGTTGTCCTTGCACGCATTACCACCTGTGCGGGGAGCAGATGTGCGGGTGAGGTTATTATAATGAAAATTGAATTTATACGCCTGTCTGGATGTGTGGAAACCTCAATGTCCTTTTTGGTTGCATGTTTAGAGAGAACCCACAGACCAATTGCAAACAGACTGCATTCGCATCCATAATGCAGCTTCACCATACATCCACCCACCCCCGAACCACCACTGTGCTCCTGTTTCTGTGTCAGTTGTGTGAAAATCAAACATAGCAAATGGGAAACTGGGTGGAGATTGAAATGCAAACACATGTCTCAACATTATGGATCGCAAATAATGCAGGCACCAGTGTCCTGTGATGTGTGTCTGCATGTGTGTGTGTGTGTACATTCTCTGCTTGAAACAAGCTACAAATCGATGTCACATGGTCTATTCAGTGTTTCAAATTCAAACCCGTGCAACCCACCCCGCATTCCCTGCTGTTGAGGTTCGCAGCGGATGTCCTTTGGCAATGCGTACTACTTTGGGGTGTGTATACATTGCAAATACCTCGCTGCCAGTCTCAACTCTGATCCGAAAGTTGAGTAATAATTGTCAACACACATGTCAAGGGGGCGGGGGCTGCTTTCAAATATTCACGCAAATATTTGAATTTCTGGGAAAAACCAGAAGGGGGATGACGTCCGAACAAGGGCATGAGATGCGGTTTTCGAAATGGAAACGAACTCAAGGTGAAATGTGATCGGACTAGGCAGGATACTTCTCCAAGATTTCAGAAGGAAGTCGCGAGGAATTTGCAGGCAGTTGCCACAGAATTTGCTGAGATAACGCAGACGCAACGCAGAGAGCTTGTAGGACATTCACAGGAATTCCCCGGAAGTTCCCTAGGACTTCACAGAGACCACGCAGAGATCATGCAGCAAATTCTGGAGCCTCAAACTCCCAGACTCCCTTTCCACCCCACTCCCCTGGCCAAAATTCCAGATCAAAGTGTTCTCAGCTGTTTAAAAATGCTCATCACAGCGAATACACAAACCCTTGAGGGCGAACGAAGGATTCGAGAGCCTAATCCGATTCTGATGGGAAATTTTAATTAGACTGCCGGATTAGCTTCACTCGCCCGGTCACTGAAGATATCCGATGAGACTACACCTCATTGTGTCAAGCACACACAGCCCCCACCCCCCTCACACACCCACCCACCCATCCATTCAAATGCTCTCACGCCCACGTATCGTCTCTCAATTAGGGACAAATGGTCAGATTCCGATTTGTTCTTCAAACAAAATCCGAATGGAATGGACGATAGGTGTCTGCAGGCGTGTGTGAGAGTCTGTTCATTCTCTTGGCATGTGCAAATAGTTTCAAAACAGTTGATGGCCTACGGAAGAGAGAGAGAAGGTGTGGGAGGTGGACAAAAAAAATTGCAAACATACTACGAGTGAGTATCATCTAAGAGGACAAGTGGACACTTTTGCGTTCGTCGTGATTGTGGAACGACGACGACGACGACAAATCGCAAACAAGAGACTTGTGTGCTTCACCAGCTGGTCTCATCGGGAAAATTTCCCATTAGCTTGTCCAAACAGCATCGAATTTCTTATTCCTCCTGTGCCTGGCTTGGTCTGCCTCGCCTTGGCTCGCCTCGCCTGCCAGTCTGTCTGTCTGCTCCAAATATAGAACAGAAAGGGTGGGGGGGGGGGGGTTGGGGTGACGATGAGGGTGTGGTACCATCAATGTGCAAGAAGGTGCGTAGTGCATGCAGGCGGTTGAAGAAGGAGTTCGTAATCCTTTCGGGCATTCGCTGCCATGTGCCATGCGGAAAAGTTTTCCCTGACGCTGCTGCTGCTGCTTGTGACCGTCCCCGCCATCGCCACCATCCCTTCGTCTGTCTCTAATGCTGAAGCGGATGAGAGGTACACTGTTGGCAGGTGGCGGGTGGGGGGAAACTTAAGTGAGTAGGCCGTAGGTCATGCATGCATTACATGAGATCCAACTGCAAAAGTTCTGCTGCGAACATTTTGCATGCATCACCAGTTGTTACTTAAGAACTCACAGAAACATCTGTGTACACCTTCTAAATGCCACAGGGGACAGGGGAGCTTCAGAATGACATGTACACACACCACAAGTCCAAGTAGCATCGTTTTTTCTTTTTGTGTCCTTTTCTTCGATGGGAATCTACACATCTTTTGTGAATTTATGGGAATCGCTCCAAGGACACCAGGGTGCTTTCTCATTTCTCAAAAGGAGTATTTCTACCTCCCCCCCCTCCCCCCCCCCCCTCCCCTCTCCATCCTCCTGCCCGACAACCCCGACGTTCGGTGTTGCACATCACGAAACCGACGAGAGAACGGTCCATCCCGTGAGACAACAAACACTCTCCGGTCCGCTTCAAGGGTGGTTGGCTATCAACAAAGCGAGTCTTAATGGGCCACGCCAGGAGTCGTGGAGACGTGAGACTCCTCAGCTGGTTGGCTGTGTGCTGTGTGGCAGTGAATTGTGATGTAACGTGGTTGTTGAAACATATCAAAATATTTTCACAGCCACGAGGCGCAGGGGTGGGTGTCTGTCTAAACCGATAAGGGATGAACTTCTCTCTCTCTCTCACTCTCCCTTGACAGAAGACGAAGAAAGTAGTGGGAATTTTGCATGCTGGACACCTGTCAATTGGGGCGCTGAGCACAGACACAGACAAAAGATTGATTTGAGCGAACGACTTGACGTCGTTATCCACACTCACCCCGCCGATGATGGGTGGTCTTGTCGTCGGCATAATTAATCATGTCGATGGGAACGAAACAGAGTGTTCTGACAATGGGTTATCGCCCGCACAGCGGTACAGTGCTGGCTAGACGATGAAGACGTTGTGGGCGAATATGAGAAGCTTACCTTTGGTTCGTCGGTTGTTTGCCGTTGCTGTTGCCTCGAATGCGTCTTTGTCGGTAATTTCTTCTTTGATTATCGCCTTCCCGTCAAGTGCCATCTGCGGAGGAGAAGAAAAAAACGGGAAAATTAAAGAAAATTGTTTGTCTCAAAAGTCTGTGATGAGGTCCTAAGAGACGCTTGCCACACACCCGCCCTCCCACTCTTGTTTATTTACCCGATTACGTGCGTTATACACAAGGCACAACAGATTCCGTGTGCGTGCTGCTCTAGAAAATTGTTGATGATGATGAGGTGCCGGAGCACACCGAAGGGGGTGGCAGAGGGGGAGGAGGAGGAGGGGGAGCGTGCTTAAGTGGTCATAGTGTATCAACATCATTGGCACTGATTCACTTGAATTCAGTGCGGAGTGCTGCTCGCAGAGCGATCTTTCGTTCCTGGCTAGCGCTGCGGTGACGAGTGATTGGATATTTACAATCTGTTCTCAGGGAATGCCATCAATGCAGCGTGCTCAAGCGGTAAGGGGTGGGATTCGTTTCTTTTCAAGAGACCTTGGATCGGTGACAGGTTGACTAGGCGGTAACCGATGATGGATTTCACTCGCATTAAGAGGAAGAACAGTCTCCTTCTGTTTTGGCTTGTAGGCATCTGGAAGAACGACGACGGCATGCGCCTACTCAAACGTCTACGGATGATGGTTGGGTGAAGTCCTTGCCTCAGAGTCACGGGGACCATGTAACAGAGGACGACCTCTTTTGAAACGGCTCCCACAGGGGAGAAGCACTGGGAGCTGTGAAATTGGAGGACAGTAGCAGGAGACAGTGATAGCTGGGGAGGCATGTGTTGCTGAGATCCACTGCTACCACGGACGACCTCTTTTGAAACGGCGCCTACAGGGGGAGAAGCACTGGGGGCTATGAAGTTAGAGGCAACTAGCAAGAGACACAGAAGCGATCCACTGCCACCACGGAGTGTCACGTCCCTCAAAGTATTCGACGCGATTTTCAGGACAAATGACTAATCTTGCACCAACCGAACCTCTTGGAATGTTCGCTGTTGCATGTGATGTCTAGAAATGTGGATCAGTCTAGAGAATTCAAAGGGACCGCGTCGCCGATGACAAGCCAAACGTTTCCTCAAGAAGTCAGCTTTTTGAAGAGCTACTTCAGTAACATCAGGTTCTACCAACTGGAGGAGCTTATGCAGGGCAACGTTGAAGCCCGACTGTAGGATTGGCACTTGCAGTTGGTGTCGTACGTCAAAGGGAAGAGGATGCCTGCTACATGGAGATGATGCATCACCCGCACTGCGTGCCGAGTGGTACACCATGCTGTGTCTAGTCATCTAAGCATCAAACATAAGAAAAGATTGGTAATTTTGGCACCCTCCTATGACCTGCCTCGTTGTAGCGTATTTCAGGCAGAAATCATGGCTACTCGCGGAGCAATGTCTTCCCTCAAGTGGAAAGTTGTGTCGATCATATACTGACGTCAACTGAGAGGCAAGCAGCTGTCAAGGTGCTGGACTTGTTGATGCTTGTGGTTAGGGGTAACACCTTGCGATCAGCTAAGGAAGTCGATTCTCAAAAATTCTCAAAACAGAGAGAAGCAAGACACCGACGAAAAGTGTCATTTGAGTGGATTCGGAGGCCGAACCCGAGGAGGACGGATGTTGACAGAAAAGAGGCGCAAGCAGAAACTCAGACCAAGCAATCTGTTGGTAGAAGGGGTGAACATTGGTAACGATAGGTTTTGCAAGTTTGTCCAAAAAGCAGAGACACCCATATCTGGCTGCCACGCTGACTAAGTCCCTTACAGACTTACTTAAATCGGCGCTACAGTCCGGCCTGGACCAAGGCCTCAACCAACAAGCGTCTCCAGCCAGCTCGATCTTTAGCTAGCTGCCTCTAGTTTCGCACGCATAGGTGGTTGAGATCGCTTTCCACTTGCGTGCGCCACCTGAGTCGCGGACTTCCTCGACTGCGCTGTCTCTCGGGGGTGGAGCATTTGTTTCCATCCGCTCTACATGACCTAGCCATCTCAATCGTTGAATCTTCAGACAAAGTCCCTCAATTCTATTAAAATTGGATATGCTCAGGACGGGTATTCGTGGTGCTTTATCAACTAAATGGAACAGCGGCGTACGCCAAAGTGTACATTCTTCTTTTTCTTCTTTTACTGGCGCAACAGCTGTTGAGGGATCGTGTCAGCTGGAGAGGTATGATGGTCTAGGCCCAAGTCTACCTCAGACTGTAGACTGTCTGTCTGTCTCTCCAGCTGCACGATCCTTCAACAGCTGTTTGCAGTCGTGCACTTCCAGTTGGTTGCGGTCCTTCTCGACTTGTGTGCGCCACCTTTGCCACGGCTCTCTTCTGTTGCTTGTCCCAATGGCTCAGATTCGAGGACTTAACGGGCCGAAATAACGGTGTCCATATGCTCTACATGGCCTAGCCATCTTAAGCGTTGTATCCGCCGTCGTGCAGCCCAAAAAGTTTGTCGTTGAATCTTCAAGTCGACATCGCCGCAAACAGGACCAAAATTCTATGTAAGATCTTCCTCTTGAAAGTCACCACATTTGTTTTTGAAAACGTCCAAATTTCTGAGCCATAAAGAAAGACATGAAAACGACCATGGAGAAGGACAGGAGCATGATCAAACATTTACACAAATCCAGTTTAGTCCTTCGAGAGAGTGTTCTATTATTCAATTGCCTCTTGAGCCCAAAGAAGCAGCGACTGGCAAGAGTGGTTCTGCGTTTGATCTCGGTAATGATGTCCAAAGAGTACGAAAACCATGTTAGAGGAGAGATACGGGTAGATGCCTTCAAAATCACGATACAAGAGCCTGGGGAGATTCAAGCACAGGAGAAGGAGGTATTCTACACACAAGGGACCAAGGCCTAGAGTCTGTTCTTTCACGAGTAGAAGGGATCTATAGTTTTTTACTGTCTCCGAACAGCGAGATTTGAGAAGCCTTTCATGGCAATTGGTACTCTTGGAGTGTTGTCAGCAACTCCAAAGAGGTGATGCCGTGAAGAAATGCGACGTGTTCCGTCCGGGAAACGAACTTAAACTTTCTGCGTGTGTGCCGACGCACTACGCTACTGCGACCATAACTAATTACTTGGGTCGCCCTATATTTCACAAGGAACCAGGAGACAGTTCCTTACGGAAGTCACTCGCTTTGTACGTACGTTCTTCTGTTCTGAGAAGGAGTGCCAAATGTCCCAAATGTATGCAATCTAGCTTCGACACATATTGATGAGCTTGAGAAACTTTTGCGGGCAGTTGATACGATTAGAAATGTGTCAGTGACCGTCCTGAAAGCCCGAGAGTAGAAGATGGCTATCTACGACACATATGCCAGGAGAAACGCGATGAGAAGGAGGATCAAGAAAAGAGTGCAGTCCCGGTACCGCTGACTCTATATGATCTCGAAGGAGCTCAGATTCGATTAGGACATCTCCGAAAGTGACTCACCGTCAAGGTTCCACAGAAAACTGAAGAACTAGTTCCATAGCCCAGATAGAGTGTCACTGTTGCTACGGCGAGTGCAACGTGCTAGATGATTGAAATACTCCGAGCAATGGAGATGACGAATTAGCCAAAGTTGCAAAGAGGCAATTTTCTCGATGAATAGGAGATCGACAACCGGCCACTCTTTTCGGATGTCAAAAGGAATCTCTCCCAGTCTTGATTTCAAACACGCCGCCAAATTGTAAATTACTATAAACAGATCGACTGTTCGTGGTCACCGTGGCGAAGTGGTATATGAGTCGACCGACACGGTCTAGGTTCGATTCGCGGACGGGACAACACGTTTTTTCTTTCACGGCACCACCTCTTTCGAGTTGCTGACAACACTCAAAGAGCTCCAATTGTCTATGAAAAGCTTCTCAAATTAAGCAGTTCAAAAGAGAACAGTTGCACGCACAACGCGAGTAGAAGGTAGGACTTGATCCCTTGTGGGCTGTTGTGCCACTCAAGTGTTATTATAAAATTGACTGTTCGCCTGGTTGTGGGAATTGTAACACCAAAAGACACCCTTTAACGACTTCTCTAGAAACATGGATGAGGAGGGAGACAAAAAGATCCTCAACGTCTTGTCTGATTAGACGGTTCCCAAGCGACCATGGACCAGCTTCTTCAACAACTTCTCGTATTGTGCGCCCGATTGTTTTCTGACTGAGGGGGTCAGATGGTTTTTTGCCGACTCCAATCGGCGAAAGTTGAGAAGCTTTTCCGTATTGTCGTCACCTCGAAAGAGGTGGTGCTCTAAGAAAAGATCAAGTCTGGGAGTCGCCCCTAGGAATGTGAATCGACGCACTCACCCACCCACGTTATGAGGCGCAATACAAAAAGAACAAAATAAAGGCACTCTTCTATGAAAGCCTAAGTGTATGACCTTCTTCTATAAGTGTGACATCCTCTAGCATCAGAACTCCTAACAAGAAGGATCAAGACGATGCTCTGAAGGGTTCTTGTCCTGCCCGCACTGGGTATAGTGGATTCTTGGAGCCTCCTGATGGCAAAACGTCTGTGACGGATATACAATCCTCACTTCTAAGGAGGATGGAAAGAGGAACCTTACATGCTCTGATCCGGAAGACAACCAGTTCCATAGTCGAACATGTAGTGCATACCCGCACCACCACTCCAGAGAAGGGTGTCTTTAAATTCCAACCTTGGGAAGAAGAGGAATCCTGAAACTCCGGTACAGACCCCAAGGGATCGATGAGCTTAGAAACTGCAGAGGTCTTGCCACAGATGTTCAGATTTAGACACCACCAGATTAACAAAGTAGATCGTGATGGTCTATTCAACTCAGGCTTGCATCTCTAACAGGTTGCCGACTTAAAATGGAGTCAGTTAGCGTCATACTGTGTATCCTGGCTGAATTTGCGGATAGACAAATTTACAGAAGCCCTGGGTAGCTACCTTTATATGATTCCCTTCTCTATAGTCACTTGATCGAGCCACTCGCATATGACTAGCGTGAAAGTTTGAATGTACTTTGAGTCTTCGTCCCTTTTTGGACAGAGGTTGAAGGAGGTTCCCGGCCAATGTGTAGGTTGCTTGCTTCTGATTGATACTCGTTTGTCTCTATTAATGATTTTTACGTTCATCTGGTGCCTTCGAAGAATCCGTCTAAATGCGGTTGTCCACAAAATTCGTCCTGCAGCCACCCATTTTTTTTAACACATTCCCTTCCACAGTTGTCTTGAATATCGTTACACCGCAAATCACAAAAAAAAAGAAACACAATGCTCCCCCAGGATGACAGATTGTCTCCTGCCCTCCCCCTCCACCCTCTCACACAACAATCCGATCATTCCACAAGTGCCCTTCATTCAAGACAGCCCCTACGAGCACTCGAATCAGATTCAATTGCCTTTGGCACAGCAGCCACAGCCTTAGCCTTTGCCACAGCGTCAAGTCCCATCTTTCTGATTCGTTGACTCCGCTCAAAGAAAACCTGTATTCAATTATTTCCTTTTTTTTCCTGCTCCCCAGACCCCAAAAAAAAAAAATAAATCCCTCCCGAACCACATCCGTTCGATTGAATTCATTCTGCCATCCATCCGGAGAAAATCTTGTCAAACGCTTAAATGAAATCGACGGAAAGGTGTTCAAATTTCCACAGAAAATCAAAAGAAAATCCCTCTTTCAACGCGCACACACACACACACAAACACACATTCAAGGCACACACAGGATGGAACACTTCAGAGTCCGCGTACAAAGCGAAAATTAGACATTCCATTAGGAGGAGCCAAATGTGTGGCAGCAGCGACGCCGGCATCTCTCTCCCTCACCTCCACGCCATCTCCAAGAGCAGCTCCACATGGTGTTGTTGACACGCTCTTCATTCGTCATTCCTTTTGAAAGCAGCAGCAAAGCTGAAGAGGGAGCGTGCGGGCGTAGAGAAAAAAAAAGAAAGCACGAACTCAGAAATCTCATTCACACACAGCCGAGCGGTTATGTGGGACAAAAATTCTGCGTCGAGGGCGGACGGCAAAAGAGTACAAAAAGCACTCCTGTCACTGGCAGACACCTTCAACTTGTTGGACAGAAACCAGAAGGGGCGCTTTAAAATCAAACGCAGGCAACGACGCGACGCCACAGCCACCGTCGTCGTTCATCATTCGTCATCAGCAAGCAGAGTGCTTTGCACAGATTGCTCTGAAGTGCGGGTGTTGACGGGGGCACTGATATGGGGAGGGGGGGGGGTAGATCTGTCATCCAAGCAATCCGGGACATCTGGCCATGTGGCTACACCACGCGACTACTTGTCAATGAACATCAATGCGGTGGGCATCTATTTTTCGACCACACGGCGCGGTGGGTGGCGTTTCAGCCTGCTCGCTGCTGCAGTTGTCAGCTGTCATTTGCCCCCTCCGGGCAAACACCACCTTCCCCGGTCATCAATTGTCCATTTTCACTGCACAGCTGCCTTACATAACACAGTCTCCCCGGCTTCGTCCGCGACAAAGTTGACACCATTCCTCCAACGGCTGGGTTTTCGGTTTCGATTTCGCCCCCAAGGACCTGCATAATTTATCACGTTCATCCTCGATTGCGTCTCAATTACCGTCTTTACGGCGACAAGTGTCCCGTATATTTAACTCTTTCTCCACCGCCGGTCGTAAGTGGCCACCGTCCACCGAAATCGAAAGTTATTAGCCCACCGGCCGACGGCGGCGGCTGTGAAATGTGGTCGGCCGGTGCGCGTTCCAATTACGTATGCGACAGACCCGCATCTCTCATCTTCACCCGCCAGCAAATCGATTCACACTCCTCGACAAGATGTCGCCGTCACCGCTGCAATGCCCGACAACCACAGTTTCCTTTGCTGCCAAACCGCGTGCACACACATTCGGCTGCAGAAGTGCCACATCCAGGCGTCGTCGTCGTCGTCATCGATAAACTTAAGACGAAAGGACGACGCCAAGGGGATGGTTTCAATCCATTCATCGGTAACAGCTGGCGAATGTTTCCGACACCTGTGCCCATTTCTCGCAGGATTCTACTTTGAAATACGGCACTCGGTTCGGTTTTCAATTCTCTGCATGCGTATACCTCCCCTTTCTGGCGTGTGTGTGTGTGTGTGAGTGAGTGAGGGATGAAAAAAGTTCTTGTAACTGGCAGGACCAGAAGTCAGCTGGAATAGTGAATATCTATTACTTTGCCGCACACACTGTCCTTGTGCGGTGTTGGTTTGTCCTCGCCAGGAGCAGCTGAAAATCTACAACCATCCTGTGCAGATACATTGTGGTCTTCCGGGGACTGTGTGCGTCTGTGTGTTGTAGAGGACTTCTACAGAAAAAGAAACCACACAGTCGCCCAGCTGCAGTGGCGGCAAAAAGGAACAGGGAACAGGATAAAATTCAAAGAAACCAACAGCGGAAGCCAAAGAAATAGTTTACACACACACAGGCATGGTCACAGGCGCGCAGGGGCCTCGACTGGGTTGCCGAGAGGTCTGAGTGAACGCGCCTAATTGCATCACTTTCCGGCTCGCAGTGACCTCTGTGGGCTTGCCCTTTTTTGTGTGCCTTCTGCTGCCATACACAGAGAGAGAGAGAGGGAGAGAGTGAGAGATGGGATCTGTTTTTTCTTCTTCTTTCAGTTGGAACCGTTGGTCACATTCCACACATTTGCAGTACGTGTCGCAGATGTTGGCACGTGTCCCATCGTTGGAATTCAATTAAAAAAGCGAAACGACGAAACTCTCCCTCGGCACAGGTGCGGCTGATTGCTGCATCCTTCTTTTCCATCGAAAGCGACGACTACAACGGCGATAGCTATGTGAACGAGAACGACAGTCTACTCTCCATCCGCCACCGGCAATCATCATATTCTAATTTGTCCCCCAGGGTGGGGTTAACGAAAGGATAACGACTTCACACACAGGCACACGGCCCACAGTAGTATCCGATGGTCGTCAACCTCCCCCTAATTTGTTGATAATCACGTAACGTGCCGTTACGTCATCACGTGAGAGCCTATCCGTGTGGGTGTGCGAATAATTAGTCGAAATAACAGTTGTCAACGGACTGTGGGCGCTTCTGTCCTCCTTCCGGTGCGTGCGTGACACCCTCGACTGTGGGATAGGGGTGGCCGAGGAAATTTCATGTATTTCGAGCGTTTTGTCTGTTGTGACGAAAAAATAAAGCCGACGCCGCCCACCACCACCAGTTTTGGGTGTAAATCACGGAGGCCCGATAGGGTTGACAGCGAGTTGAGTGGTGGGAGGTGTGGTGATTTCGAATAAATTCCCACGAGCAGGGGATGCAACTGGGACATGGACTGGTTGCCTTCCCATTCATTGTGCTTATCACTACTGTCGTTGACTGATAGGTGGTTGGAGTTGGCAGGGGAGGAGGTGTGGATTGGGGTGACGGAGTGTTGTGTTTTTTTTCACCATGACATGTTTTATGGTGCTTGGTGAAGGGTAGATAGAAGGCTGACACAGAGAGCGCTGTAAGAGGTCATAAATTGATTTCCGATCCAACTTTTGTGTTGAAGAAATCATTAAGGCAGGGACTGATCGAAAATCAAGTGGAAGGCCCAAAATTTATGATGAATTGGGGACGCTTCAAAATTTAGGTCTGATCGAAATTTTGCTGAATCTGTTGAAGATCTGCAAATTGACGCCCAGATTCAGAAAGGTAGGAGGTAAAGGAGGTAATTCGAATTTTCAGCAACACCATGAACAACAGGAATAGTCAAAATTTGGGCCTAAATCTTAAAATTTAGGTCAACCAAATTCTGGCAAGCTCCGACAGGTCTGAGGGTGGATTTCGGTTATATTGCGATAACTGCTTGTGTCAAGAAAGAAGAGGGGAACTGCGGCCACTAGTGCGATTATTGCAATCTCTGAAGCAGCGGTGCTGATATGCTCTGCAAGGCCTAGCCATTCTAAGCGTTCTTTTCGTACCTGCTGTCGAACAGTCTGCGCAGTTCATCAGGCGATCTCCTAGAAGGAGAGATTAGCCTTTTGTCTCGTCTATGGCCATATGAGAAGGAAAGGAAAGATCGAGGTATTGAGCTTGATCTTTCGAGGAATCACACCTCTTTAGACCAATGAGCCAGGGATTGGCGTGAGTGATTCTACTTCTGCTGGGGCAATGACATTGTAGACGAAGTGGTTGATCATCTCAAAGTTGTTGATGCGCTCTGTCCGAGATCTAGCTTGGCAAGTGTTGTAGCAGCAGCAGGAGCAGTGGCGGTGGTTGCGTTGCTTAGCACATTTGCCTCAGCTAAATGAGTTCCGTTTCATCATACTTCGGCTTGGGGGTAGTGTTCGAAGAATTCGAGTCGACTGGAATTCTGGCTCTTTGATGAATTAAGAGCAAACGAGGGCCCTCAGACCTATTCATTCTACCAAAGCTTCATTAAAAGCGACTTGTGTCCGTCTACTCATGCCAATGTCATGGATGTTATCTAGCAGATCGTTCCTCTGACGTCGACTTGTGCGTTTCGCATGATCTTCTCAAGAACCGTGCTATCCCTTATCGGATTTTCTTATCCTGCGATGATGCTACAGTCCTTCGACGGGCTGAACATACTTCCTTTTGAATTTTCGGATTGCATCCTCTTTGCAATCCCTTCTTGCAAGTCTCTCGCTATCCTCGTAGGCCCTTTGCAGACACTTGCTGGAAAAGAATTATACCGGACTAGTTCCCATGGTCCCTATATTAGAGATCTTTTTACTGCCGTGAGTGCTACTGGTTAAGTTGGTTCATCTTGTCCCTGCTACTGTCCCGTAAATGATGATTAGCATGGCTAAGGCTATGTGTATGGGCACGCTTGACTCCTGTGCCCCAGTTATGAAGAGGTAAGTGTCAAGGAGCCATCCTTCTTCTCAAAATCTGTGGTTCCCAATATTTAAACTCGGGAATGATCAGATTTCGTTTTTTAGGCTTGAGTTCGAACACATTCTTGGATTTCCTTAAACTTCTGTCAATTCTGACCCTTGCGTCTATTCTGAGCCTTGCGTCTATTCTGGCCTTTCCGTCTATTCTGACCCTTCCGTCGGTTCTGACCCTTCTGTCTATTCTGACCCTTCCGTCGATTCTGAGCCTTGTGTCTACTCTGGCCTTTCCGTCTATTCTGACCCTTCGGGCTCTATTCTAGCCTGGCTTCATAGCTTCTGTTGGGCACACTGCGGATTACTTAAAAGTGTTATTTGGTCCACACTTTAAAGCCGACTTCCCTGCTAGGGGTCGACGCACTTCCCCACCACCTCCCTTGACAGTTTCCCCTCCTCCGACATCCTGTTTTTTTTGTATCCTTACAATCCATTCAAACCGTCAGGTGCCTTTTGAAAAAAAAAATCCCTCCGCACCCCCCTGCCCGACCGGACAACTGCACAGATTTCTCGTATTTTCAATTAAAACACAGAACTCCTACGATTTCCTCTCCCGAAAGCATGTTTTATTTTCCGTTCTTTTTTTTCGCTGTTCGTACGTTTCACGAAAACACTGACAAGATCTGGAAAATATCGTTTACATCCAATTTCACCCCTCGTACAGCGACTCTCGCCCTCTCTCTCTCTCCCTCTCCCTCTGTCTCACGTCTGTTGATGTTTCAGACGGTCGCTGTATGCTGTACGCTCTGCTCAACCTCCCCGAACACTGTGCCAGCACTCACCACGGGCATTGTCGTAGGCAACACTATCGCAGCCGCTTCTGGCGGAGGTCTGTTTCTGCTGTTCCATGTGATGATTGCCAGCTGCAGCAGCTGAGTTTTCGATTGCAGAGCGTGTCAGTTTAGCGCGCGGATGTTTCACAGATGGCGTGATAAACATACACGATGCCACGATGGCTGGATGAGTGGGGGGGAGGGGAGGGGTTTGAGGATCGAGGCGAGTGGGTTGTAGAGCCAAAATAAAAACATACAAGGCCGGGGCCCAATGTGAAACGCGTTCGTACACATCCGCGGGAACATTTAACAGATTGTGTCGGGCGCTGTTAACCCCACAGTAGATATATTTGACTGGGAGTACATTAAGAGTGACAGCAGCAGCACCGGTGGGGGGTATATCCATGGATATGGAGTGGAGGAATGTGTGACGGTGCCTTTGACCCCCTCGAGGGCATCCCCCTCATTAGGCAGGCAAATCTATTCACCCCCCCATTTGGTGCAGACACAGCAGTATACCTCGAGGAGAACTGCAAAACAATCAAAACTATCACCCAACTCTCGAAATGGCGAATGAAATATTCCACCTCACCCCCCTGCCGCACTGCCACAAGCAGAGTGAAATAAAACATTCGCTTCTCAACGGCAGCAGGAGCGGCGCATTGAATCAATTGGCAAATCACTTGACGTTTGTTTTCCAATACACCCCACCACCGCCCAGCCGCCCAACCGCCCCAACAGTCATCGCTATCGCCATCGCCATCATCACTGCCAGCGCCTGCCATGTGTTACTCAAATTCAATACGAACTCTCGACATTCAAAGCAGCTGTCCAGAGCGAGCGAAGGCAAAAAGCGGAAAAAATGTCGGTTCCTCCGAAATAGCCCCCATATCGGCATCGTCAGGGCGAAGGACACCCCGCGCCATATGCCAGCCTGCCACCAGCAGCCATTCTCTCTCTCTCTCTCTCTCCCTTCCTCTCACTGCCCAGTGTATTATTATAATTTTTTCCCCCGCCCGCACCACGCCGCTGTCCACGGGAACCAACACAAACGTGTGCACACTTAAAAAGAATCTGCTCCAGACATTTTCGAGCATCTGTGCTTCATCTGGCGCTGCTGTGATAGAACCTCCAGAATCCGAATCACTGCAGCGAGATTACAGTCAAATCTCTCTCTCTCTTTCTCCCTCCCCCTTCTTCTCATTCTCCTCCTTGGTGTGTGTGTGTGTGTGTGTGTCGGCGTCGCTTGTCGGTGGAGCGCGCCTTGTGTTCCTGATGGATGCCTGGTGTGTTGTGTGGAGTCTATACGCTTGTGCTCGGTGTGTGCACGTCATAGAGCACCAGCAGCAGCTTGGCAGCATTTGGCAGAGCAATATTAGATGTAGACGATGGCGACCTCCTCTCTCCTCGTCCACCACAGTACGGGCGGAGTGGCTGCTTATCTTCAAGTCCACCGAAAGCCTATCGAGATGTATAACTCACTTAGCGTCGCGGGGACAAGCTTGCCCGTCGATTGTTTCAACAGTGGCGGCGGCAGTTAACATCAAACACCTGACGCTGAATGAAAAGTCAAGACCCACCCACCCACCACCCGCGACACGAAGAAAAAATTAAACGTTCTGTATTCAGATTGACAAACATTTGTGTGTTCCATTCGAGCGGGAAGGGACCGCACGAGGGATGGTTGATGATCCGAAGGGCATGTGATGGCAGTGGCAGCAGATGTGGGCGGGTGGACACACACAGAAGTAATTTCTCCCCGTGGCCCCTTGCGGGTAGTAATCTCATGGAAAACTTCCACTTTCGGAAAAGGTAATAAGAAAAATGTCATGAACACTCGGCGATGGATTTTTCACCCGCGCCCGCCACACCAATGCCACCACTCCAGCGCGCTCCAACAGCCACCAGCGCCTGTGTGCCAGTGGCAGAGCCAGTATTGGGATCACAGCCAGCGTTCAAGCACGAGCAGGGGCAGGAGCAGAAGCAGGAGCAGTGGCATTGGTGGCGGTGGTGTTGCTTGGCACATCTGCCGCTGCTAAAAGAGTGCAGCCCCACCATCCGTCGGTTTGGGGGTAGTTTTCGAAGAATTCGAGTCGACTGGAATTTTTTTTTTCCCTCCTTGACGAATTGAGAGCAAACGAGCAGCAGCAGTGGAGAGGGTGCACTTTGGGCGGGGGTTTGTTTTGTTTTCGAAAAATATTTTTGGGGCAAAATTTGTGAGCCGCTCATCCCTTGTGTCCCATCTGTTTGTGCCTTTAAATACCCCTAGGAAGAAGGAAGCGGCATTCACTCGACAATCGCTGGCTCAAATGTCAGCTGACATTCGCAGATAACGCAGACACAATGGGCGGATGGGGGTCTATAATTGTTCGAATTCAATTCGAAGACAAAGATAGAGAGAGAGAGAGAGTGAAGATTTGGGTAACACACGCGCGCAGGTGGTCTTGATACGGATGTGGAGGCTTGCCGTGCGGCGGCGGGTGGGTTGGCATGTCTGTCGCGGCATAATGCGGGTGTTGTTGCATAAGTCAATGGGTTATATCACTGTGATGGGAGATGCAGTGTACCGACAGACGGTGGACACATTGACAAGGCGATAGCGTGCTGTGCAGAGAGATGGTCGATGGTGCAGAGAGGGGAGGCGAAAAATGAGGCTAAGCGTGTGCATATCGTGCAGGGTGTATACGGAACGCAATGGATTTAAAAATATCTTGTGACCTTTTGCCGGTGAAGGATTGAATGGAGAACGATGGAATGTTGGACAACTGAGAACGAAGTACTTTCGTTCGTTGCTTATGACTTGTAGTCTGACCTAGTTGTCAATGTGCGCAAGTGAGGGATTTGGCGGTGATCCTGACTGACTGTCGGTGCTTCTTTTGGAAGGATTACATGACTCCAGTCTCAAAAATAACCGTTCAGGTCAGAGTTTTGAAGGGAAATAAGTTCTTCTCCTCTGGTGCCACTTCGTTGCGCAATTTTGGCGGTCCATCGCGAATTCTAGGTCTACAAGGTCTATTGTGGCCTCTCTTCCAAAGAGGGAGAAGGAATTTCAAGAACTGCCCAATTCACAGTCTTGATCTGAGGAAGCTTTATTACCTCTTCGAGCATCAATCAAAGCCATCGCCGAATAGGATTCTGCGCGGGTTTGCTTCGAAAATCGATCCGCCCGCTATCCGTTGATGTTCGCTCGTGATTTTGACTTTTTATTTGTTGGATAAGCGTGGATAAAAGAACAAAAAGTTACCGTTTGTGTCAGTCTCTGACTGTCTCTGACTGGAGTGATCTCCATGGACATGGAAGTCGTGGCGCCCAGACAAAGACCTTTTTTGAACGATTTTGGTTTCCGAATCAACTTCTATCAAAGACTAGTGCCAGGGTAGGGCAGTTATCGGTTGTCATCAGTAGAAGAGTAAGAATTTTCGGAAACCTCCAAAAGCATTGACACAACTCTTAATGATTTTGAAGTTTTAGAAAAAAAATGGCGCCCGGGTGAAGACCTTCCACGCTTTTTTTGGAATTTTTAACAGAATTCTGTTTAGTGGACGTTTTGAACGCCAGCAACTGACGTCACAGAAGCCCTAAGCTCCAGGAACTGATATCAAAGAACAGACTAATTGACAGAATCTGTTCAAAATGGTGAGCAGATAAAGATTTTGGAAGTTCGGTTTGAAAATTTGGGACTTTTGTAATACAGTTAAGATTCTGCTGAAATTATTGAATTCATAATTTGGGTCTCTTTAAAAATAAGTTTTGGTATGAAATGGCGCCCGATCAAGGGACGTGTTTTCTTAAAATTCGAAATAATTTTGCAATAATTCTGAAAGAACTCATTCCACAACAGCCTCAAACGTCATTTGCTTGTTTTGCGTAAGAATGCTTTGGATTTAAATGGCGCCCGGTAGACATTTTTTGACGTTTCATTTCGAAAGTCAGAAATTTTTGGCAAAGCTCGTAAATAAATGACATCACTGAGGAAAGTTTTGCAATGAAATGGCGCCCGAACGAAGACGTCAGAAGTTTTCCTTGAAAATTTGACAAAATTTTGTCACTCACTCCGGTGAAAGACACACGACAATGTGTGTTTCGACAACGATCTGTGTCTCTGAACCACGAACCAGGAGCAGTTCCTTGTGACTCGATCTTCGATTGCACGCAATTTGTCCCAAACCCTGACCTGAGACCCACGTTTTGTTCTGATTTAAGCCGGTTTTCCGGTCTCTTCACCAAAGACTGTCGACTTCCTGGTTTTTCATGAAAGAAAAGATCCCTCCCGCCCCCTGTTTAACCATCACACCGCTACATCGTTACATCGTTATGACTCTTCATGACAGCACATGTTGTCCCCCTTTTATTTATGACCCCCACACCTCCCGTTCTCCCCAGCACTTATGTATGACTGCAGATAGTGGATAGCCAACAAGTTGTCGGCATAAAATCTAAATAACGTGAAGTCAAGCCGTGTAACTAGCATTCAGTTCATTGCGTTCGTCTGCGGTGATTCCGTTTGATAATGCGTCAAACGGAAGGCATTCCCCCCCCCCCCCCCCTCCCTTGACACAAATCCAGCCAACACATGTGCACCGACATAAAAACCACGTCGAGCATTTATGACCGCGCTTCCTCCTAATTTCAATCCATAAAGTCGCGCCTTCCCCACTCACCAAATTTAGCAGCAAATGTCACAGCTTCTCGCCGCATTACCCGTCAATGTGCGAACAGAACGCTGCACGGTGGTGGGGGAGGGAGTGGAAATAAAACAACACCGTTACATTAAGCACTCAATGCGGTGCGGACGAAAGGGCGGCGAAAGAAAGTGGGAGTGGAAGAGAAGCAATAATTTGCGGCATAGCATTCAAAATGCGCAAACTTATCCCATAACGAGGCAAACTACCCTTATGCACTTTTATATCGAACAACTGTGGTCCCGCGCGACGAGTAACCCTTCACCAGACCAGGCCTTCGGGGAGATGGCTTCCTTAAGTGGCTGGCTACACAAAGGGTTGGTGGTCCGTCGTCGCCCATAATTGTTTTACTTTCGTACTTTTCTAATAACCGTAAAACTATGCATTCGCCCTGCGCCGCCTTGTTGGTTTTTATGCTCCTTGCGGGACTCATATGCGCGCTTCCATTCACCTGTGCCTGCGGATGTCACATCATTAGTCTTCGTCTCTTCGCCCCACCTGATGTTCTGCTATGTTCTGTCGTCGTCAGCAGAAGCATCACCCTCCATCCCTCCTCCCCCACCTACCGGCAGTTTGCCTGCCACTGACGGTCGTCCTGCAAGAACAACAGCAGCGCACGGCACACAACACACAGCAGAGCAGTGAGCACCAGCAGGAGTAGACGAAACACAAAATTGCTTACTAGCTAATCACGTGATTGATTGATTGTGTGTGTTTAACGAGGAGGGTGCGAAAACGGTTCTTATGGCAGAGCCAATTTGTTCGCTAGAGAATTCGTCGTCGTCGTCATCGTCCTCCGGGCGGGCGGGGCGGGTGAGCGGATGCCTCTGACTGACTGGCAGACTGTGTGTTGCCTCTACCAGCTGTGTTTGGATGGGTGGTGACGGTGGTGGTGGCGAACAACTTTATTTGAGGGGGTGGGCTGCCGTCAGCGGCATGAGGGTGCCATGGTGTCGACATTTGACGAGAGAGTGTTGTTCGTAGGGGTTGCTAATTGGCTAGATATTTTCTCTGGTGACGGCAGCGGTTGATGAGTTTGGAGCGAATTGATTGCGGCAGGTGGCCGACATTGTGCACCTGACACCAATACTCTCACGTTGGGTGGGGTTGCTCTGAACAGTCGCCTACACCTGACACTCTAGGCGACATCGCCTTTCAGGTCAAACAATGTCCTCTTGGCTTGAGTGTGCGTTTTGTGTGCCGGACCCCAAAATCCTTCTCTGCCATGAATTATAGACGCAAATTGAGCAAAATTGATTTAAGATTGCTCGTGTGTTCATTAGGAGTCACAACGCACAAACACGACGAACGCCACTCAGTGAGCGATAGAGAGAGAGAGAGAGTGAGGGAGGGAGAGGCGGATAGACACAGACAATTGGACAGAGCCAATTACAGTTGTCATTTGCGTTTCCTGACGAGGCCACACCGCCATGGTTGCACTGCTTGTCGATGATTATTGCTCATAAGTACCCACGATGGTTTTGTGTACATGTCTTTTCACAATTGGTACTGACTGCATACTTGATTGTGGGAACGAAATTAACAGACGCAAGTGGTTTTTTTGAAATTATACAAGAAGAAGAAGAAAAGAAAGCGGGGAGGGGATACATTGTTGCAAAGTTCTTACTTTGGATTGGAAAGGATGTCGGCTCAAATGGCAGTTGTGGACTGGGAAAGGTTCAATTTTGATTTGGCCTAAAGGGAGAACGTTTTTGCGCGACTGGGAACAGCAGAAATGCATTCCCATCAAGGGAAGAGACTCGTGGGCGCCTCATCTTGTTGCCTCTCAAACTGAATCTCAAGCATCACATGAAGACCGATGATGCGTGGAGACGTGGATCGAGGAAATTCAAAATTCTGTCGGAGTCCTTTACGGATTTAAGCGAGACACACTCCCTTTTCTTGAGCACTTCGCGGTGTTCCTGGACCTCGGCGGAGGTGCTTCTCCACCACATTAGGTGAGGATGTCCTCTCTTGCGTTGTCCGGAACTCAAAAAACTCTCCGAGCTGGAGCCTTGTTGTCCGTCTTCTCCATACATTCTACAGACTAGAGACATGCCACCCAGTGGAATCTTCACATCCAAATGCCATCAGCGGAAACAGGGCCAAAAATCACTCGTCAAGGTTTCTGTGGTTTTGAGCAGGACATGGGTCATCAGGGTGTCTTACAGAAAAAGCTAGGTGGTAGAGGTAGAGACAGTCCGTGCCTGCTGCCGATTGTGATGCACTGTGTGAGACGTCGAAGTTGTGTGTCCTTGCCTAGCTTACCTAGTTTTACCATCGAGACCCGTTTCATGTCTTCTTTAGACCCCGAGTCACCTGGACTCCAGCAAACAACGAAAAAGACTTGTGGGCTTGACTAGGCATACAGACTCATGCTACAGTCTGGGGTGGACCTGGGCCTCAACAAACATGCCTCTCCAGCCAGCACAATCTCTCGCCGGCTGTCTCCAGTTGCGCACTCCGAGTTGGTTGAGGTCCTTCTCCACTTGTGTGCGCCACCTAAGCCGTCTTCTGTTGCGTTGTCCCAATGGCTCAGATTCGAAGACTTTTCGGGACGGAGAAGTGGTGGCCATGCGCTCTACATGGCCTAGCCATCTTAAGCTGTACAACCCAAAGACTTCTCTTCCAGATGACATCAACGGAAACAGGGCCAAAATTCGCACGCAAAAGTCCTGCTCAGGAATGTTTCAATTGTTGCCCCATTTTCGACATATTTGAAGTGAAATAATTTTTTTCTCAATTATGGTCGGGACCATGCCAAAAAGCCGCGTCGAACGAAGCTCTCAAATATGTTCCTCAGCTCATCTTGGCAGCAAAGGCACTCGCATGGTCTCGCCTCTTCGATAACAGACATGGAATTTACGTTGAATATGTTCCACCATCAGTACCAAAGTCTTTTCAAATCTGTTTCGACGAGAAAACAAGACTCGTTGGCAAGCACTCCAACTATAGCCACCGACTATATAGCCCGCTCGCGCATGATGACAAGCTCATTTCCAGAGATCTCAACATTTTGGGTTCGTCGTGGGGTCCAATGTGGCACAAGTCTCTTCTCAAGACAAAGAGCCGCGATTCTTTGAACATTCTAAGACCAAAGTCGATTAAACCTCTCACCACCAGACTGTGTATTCGTTTCCTGAGAACTTCCTCTTACTTGCGTCACCCACACGATTGCTGCGGCAAAGGTTAAGATGGAAATACCAGCACTGCATGTGCGTGAGCTTAATGCTTCCCTAAATAGAAACAAATGCGGCACACATGTTGTTGCTCTCCTCCGCAACGGCTCTAATCGCGTTTTCCAGACTCAGCCTGGCACTGTTGCGGCCGCCGACGTCACAACGACAAGGGAATTCTGAGCTGCTGGTGATTAGATTGCGGGTTTTTTTTCCCGTGACTGTGAACATTTAGTGACAGGAACACACAGAGAGGAGTGGAGTGCTTCGTTGGAAAGATTTGGAATTTTATTGGAGCCCGGACGAGGATTCAAGAATATTTGCGTTGAAATTTCAGCTTTGTGGGCTGCACCAACTAATGTCACAAAAGTCTTTCTGCATGTAATAGGATGACATTTTTGAAACAATCATGGTCCAACTGATGCCATGGAATCCTTTAAGTCTTTTATTCAAGTTTTCCCTTAAAATTTGAAACATTTTCGACTCGGTTCTGAATTCACCAATGTCACGGAAAACTTTAACGCCAGCAACTGATGTTACAGAAGTCTCATGCGCCAGAGGATCATAGCAACAGTAACCGATGCAACAGGCGCCTTTAAGACTACGAAGTGAACGCTGAAAAAAAATTGGAACAAAATGGAACGCTGTGAAAAATAAATTTCTGGAACACAATTTTGCCGTCTACGCGAACAGCTTATTCTAGAAAAAGGCTTCAGCAACGAGAACTCATGTTAGAGGAGACAGATTTTAGAATGAATTGGCGCCCGGGCGAGGGTTCAGGAACTATTACTTGGAAATTTGGGACAGTTTTCCTCGAAGTTCTTGAACTAAAGCCTTATATGTCAGTTACAAGTCTCTGTGAAGACACTTTACAACTAATTTGGCGCCCGGCATAAGCTTCATCTTATTCTTTTTGACATTTTGAACATTTTCCGCGCACACCAAGATCACAGGAATTTGAAACACTGTAATGCCTGATAACAAACAGGGCTTAACCATCAAGAACTGATGAGGCAGAGGAAAAATGGCGCCCGAGTAAAGTTTTGTAAAAAGTTTAAACATCACAGAATCCCTTCACATCAGTCACACAATCTTTTACTCGCAGACACAGAATTCCTCAACGTCAGTTATCCAACAAATGCCACACTGTTGCCACAAATCTCGCCTCATTTTGACACTCACTGCAGTGAAAGGTACACACGTCTATGGGCGCCCCGGCAACAATCCGGTTTTGCAACCACAAACCACAACCGGTTCCTCGCGCACACAAGCCCCGAAGTCTGTGCACTTTCAAAACTCAATTCCTCCCAGACCCTGACCTGACTTACAACAATCAACGAAATTGCTCCGCTTCCACTCGCCTCACATGTGATGCCACCAAGTGGAAGTTGCTAACGCAACAACACGCGCTTCGGACTTAAAAACTAGACGCCCTCTCCGCTGACACACACTCTGCCTCCAGATCTGCTAAACATCTGTGCGAAGATAAATAACAATCAAGCGTGTGTTCCCGAAGCAGCAGTTGTGTGCCCCCAGCCGCCTGGCAGACGACCGACCACACTCGGCGGTGAACCTTCGAACCACCTGCACAAACGTCTGGCAAAGCCAGACCCCGACCGGAGAACCATTTCGAAGCAGGTACAAACTGCATTCCGCAGAGCAGCAGAAACGAGCAGAAAACGAGAAAAAAAAGTGCGAACGCAACGCATTCCGAGCTGACTCACCATAATTATCCCGCCAGATGATGGATGCTCCGTCAATTGCTGCTGCTGTCTGTTGTCTGTCTTGTTGGCTATGAAGGGGGTTGTCGCTGGAGTCTGGTCTGGTTGAACAATTCGCGCTCGCGTTAATTGCCTCCGGCCACCATTCGCATCTTCCTCGCTCAGAGAAACACGTGTTCACACACTGGAATGCCGCACCAGGTTCGATATCCTTGAGGTCTGTTGGGTGCGCTGGTGTTTACCTTTTATCACGTCTCTGAGTTATTCTCTTGTTTACATTGCACTAGCCGACACACACACACACGCGAGCACTTAGCGTCTTCTTGCACTACACCGGTACCAGCGGAAAAATGTATCTTCCACCGCGAGAAGAGAGGAAGAGATAGCAGAAAGCGGGGCGTATCTACGAGTCTGCGATATCGCACGTCCGAACGGTTCCGTAGTCAAATTTCGACTGAATTGCACGCCAGAGCACCACCGATGGTATGCCGTCCGCTCCGACCACGGCAGGCAGACTGAAGAGTGTGTGCGCGGGAGCAGGTATAAAACGGGCACACCGTACTGAACAGGGCGAACTGAACTCTCTTTGTCGTCTTGGTTGCCGGGAGAAAGGTAAACCAGCCACGAAACTACCCTCCGCGCACCGAGGTCGAACAAGAAGTGATTCAGTGTGCTGTCGACTGGCTGACTCCAAGTGGAAAGTTGGCTAGCTTCTCAATTCGCCGTCCGTTGTGCGTTTGTGTGTGACTGGGGGATGAATTTTTTGGAGTCTGCGCCACGCTGCGAACAGCTGTTGAACGGGAACAGCGGAGAGCGTTGATAACAGATGACTGTGAGATGGGTGATGAGGGGATGGTGGGGGGTGGGAGGACCCATTCCAACAGCAATGTTCGCCCGTTCTGAATGTATGGCAGGGACAGCCGGTGTTTCGAACGACCCCAAAGCTGCTGGTCATGGCAGCAGGCTATAGCGGAGATATGGCCCAGGCCCAGAAGCGAGCGGCTTCGGCTTGAAGAGGACGATGCTGGATGGGTGGCGGGGGAGGGGTGGAGGTGTTGGGGTCGCACACACAGTTGTGAGCTCTCTCACCGATTGCACCGCTATGGGTACCCTGTTTGTGTTTAGATAGCTGCTGCGTTCAGCCAGCGTCCAGTGGCGGCAGCCGCTTCTCCAACACCAGCCAACCGACCAACCAACATTTGTTGCGAATATTTGTCCGAATACATTCCGTTCCGTCGTTATGTCACGTTATATTATCGCTGTTGTTGTTGTTTTTTGTAAGTGTTGTTGCACAAGTGTGCTGTGGCGCTGGATTCGCCTTATTGTGCTCAATTTTTGTAGCTACACGGAGCGTGTGTGGGTGGTGCACGGCGGCAAGCGATGAGTGTGCTGCGTTTCCTCCGGTTATTGAGCTCTGAAAAAATGATGGATGTTTGATGTGTTTGATGCGCGACAATTGCGCCAACTGGATGGCTGTGGTTGCTGGTGGCATACGAGAGCGTGAGTGAGTGGCGGCGGTTGTGGTGATGCGGGTGGAATTTCTGATGATGCCGCGGCAATTTAATGAGGTAGGTTATGTTTGATGGGAGGAGGAGGAAGGACGGGGCGCTAATCAACAATGAATGGGGCAGGCAGGGAAGTTTGGTGGAATTTTGCTGTCAATTCTGTAGAGATCAATTGTTTGGCGCCTAGAATTATGCAAGCAAGGAAAAAAACCGATTTGGTGGATTCAATGAAGACGAAGAGGGGGTCCTTGACAAAATTTCGATTGAATTTAGCTGAAGGTGTTCCTCATTTAGTCTAGCACTCTGGACTTGGAAGGAGTGAAAATCTAACTTCGACACTGATGACTTTTGAGTGTCCTATGCTTCTTACAAGCTTTCCTTCAAATTCTAAGATTGACCATGGATCTCAGCTTGAAATCGGATGCTGCTCGCTTCCTTGCCGGTTTTGGAATGAATTTCTTTTCTTGAGCTTGAGCATGAACCACGTTGACTTGGTGCGGGCATGGTAGTCGCGGTTACAACGAGGTTTGGCGGCTACTTCACAATTGTTATGAAGTTCTATGCAAAACCCGGCAAGATCCAAATTCATTTAGTCCGTTGAGATCTATCAATTAATTAAATGGATTACTTAGAGTCACGACGGCGATGATAACATGGAGATTGTGGCCTACGGGGAGGCTTGAATGCCAGTAATCTGTGACAACGAAACTTCTGGCAAGTCTCTACGCCCCAATGGATGACATTCTGGTGTACCGAGGGATACTTGCATAAGGGTCAGGATAAGTGTGAAAATGTAAGCGTGTTTTTTCCCCTATCGGGCAATCTGCTGTCAGTCACTGGTGCTCTGCAGAGCTGGCTTCACATCCCTTCTTCATTTCGAGGGCACCACCCAACACATCTTTACGGACGGCAAGCTCCTAAATTATTGTTAGTAATTTCTTAGCCTGGCTGATGGGGCTTGGAAGAAGCGACCGCGTTTCTGAGTTCCCCAAAAACCCTTTTTTTTCCTCTTTCTCCAAAACTCACAAGACTCCCCCTCTAGGTGGAGACAAAACTTTAAGGAGCACACTTCTTCAAAGCCGAACGATACACATGTGTATGTAAGCATGAGACAAATCATAAATTTTTGAACGACTCCAACTGGTCTTAGGTCATAGGCAAGAAAATCCTCGGTCTGAGTGTCTCCATCATACCGAAGTCATCCTGCAGACAGCCGCTTCTACATACCCACCTACTTACATTCAGGCGAAGGTGAAGACAAACAGATTTCCCGACAAGATGCCAGTGCATCAGCTAAAACCCTTAAGTGGGGTGCATTACGGTCAAGACACGATCGTGCATTGATCATCGATTGGATGCCCGAGGCAGCTGACACGGAGAAGAATAATAATGACCGATTCGCAAGACAGAGGCGACATTTTTTAATACGGAGAAGGAGCCCGATGAGCTCAAGGTGGAGTACACTCCGCAATTTTGGTTCAAAATTCCCTCGAATCGACGATGATTGGTCTTCAAATGGTATGCCGTCAAGTTAATGGAAGTCAAGTGATGGCAAGGGAGGGGTCTTTGATGACAAATCTAAGGAGTTAGGGGTGATGAAGGAAAGGGAAAAGGAAAAAGGCAGAAGACGAATTATCATCAGGGCCAAGATTCAGGTTTGCGAATCAGAATGGCGATGACAGCAACTGTCAGTTTATTGAGATCAAGGTACACAACACCAGTCAAAAAGACACTCTGCCAGCGTTGCTAATCAGGATGGAACTTCAGATCTACAGGGCGAAATTGAATAGGGAGAAGACCAAGTGGTGCCCCTGGTCAGTTTAAGGATAAAGAGGGAGCGGGAGTAATCAGATAAGAAGTGCGTTAAACTGAAACGAATTTTCATTCGCATTCAACAGTTTTCGCGGTGAAAGCTTCTTCTGATTTGAGATGGACCTGTGGCCCAAACTACGATTATCAAAATCAAACCCGGCATCCGGTTCGTTCTTATGCACTCTGTCGTCATGCTTCTAGCTCTCCAGCACGATCTGCATAAAATTTCGCACAGCAAGTTGATTGAGGTCCTGCTCCACTTGTGTGCGCCATCTCAGATGAGATCCTCCTCCTCAGAGGACTCCTCAGAGGACCTCATCTGAGATGGCGCACACAAGAGGTCCTCCTCCTCAGAGGACTCCTCAGAGGACCTCATCTGAGATGGCGCACACAAGAGGTCCTCCTCCTCAGAGGACTTCTCAGAGGACCTCATCTGAGATGGCGCACACAAGTGGAGCAGGACCTCAATCAACTTGCTGTGCGAAATTTGATGCAGATCGACCCAACGGGTGGGACTTAAAGACTCCTCTGGCCGTAGAAGTCTTACCCATTCGCTCTACGTGGGCATGCTGCCGAACAGTATATAGAGTTCGTTGTTGAATCCTCTCCTACAGGCGCCATCAAGACAAACAGGACCAAAAATCGCAGGCAGAGTCTTTCTCTTGAAAGTTGGTTCAATTATTCGCTTGAACAATAAAAGCGACCAAAAGGGGAGGACATGGATAATCACGCCATAAGAGGAGGACATGAACGATGAAGGCGTTGTACAAAGCCAGCTTGGTTATTTGAGTGAGAGCTTTGTTGCTCAATTGCCTCTAGAGCCCAAAGAAGCCACAGCTGAGTCTACACTTGATTTCTGTACTTGGCTACAGCAAATTTTCTGCTGCCTATTGTGGACTTCTCACCGTGACATTGATGATGTGTGTCCCTTCCTGTTTATCACAAGACTCAGTTTATCTGCCTCCATTTCAGTCCCAGCGAACGCCTCATTGACAGCCCGCAGTGCTCTTCCAATCATGCCCGTGTCATCCCCGTAAGCCAGTTGTTGAACGAACTCTTGGAAGACCTTCTGGTTTCGACTTGTGGGTTTCGCAAGATCTTCTGAAGAAGAATGTTGATGAACAACTTGACAGCGTTTCGCCCTTTCTAAGACCTTTAAGGATCTTCGAAGTCTCGTGGAGTTCGTTAACGACCTTGAGGAAACAGCGTCAAGCATGACCTCGCATTAAACAGAACCTTCTCCTTGCCACTTTCGCCCTCTTCAAGCTTGCAATGACGTTCTTTCCCGAATTCAAATCAAAATTTTGGTCATTTCAAGAATGCTTGTTCTCTCAAAGACTTGAGCCAGAGTTTCGTTTCGAAAGTCCTAAATTCAGTATCCCTTGGGAATGCCTCTGTATGGCCATCAATTGCAAGCTGCCAAATGCCTCTCCTCCGCTCTCGCACTCCACACATCTCTTCGAAAGTACACCCCCCTGCGTAGTCCCTCCACCTCCAAACTACACCCAACCCCTTACATGAATCAAGTATAAATCAAAATTGTATCTCGTCCATTTTTCAGTTTCACAAATCTCCACATGTGTGTGCCACATACAAAACCAGTCCCCCTCTACCAGGCCAGGCGGTCGGCAAGGGGAAAACTTTTTGCAACACACTACCAATCCGTCCAACTTCTGATCTCATTCTCAAGTGGCAGCACAAAGATTTCCATATGTCAGATGTGAGTATTCAACTTTCCGCTGTCGTCGCTACCGCCGCCGCCGCCGCCGTCGCCATCGCCGCAGTCGGCAGATACACTTGTTCGAACAGAAGGCATTACTCATGTGCTTAGCCGAAAATATTATGAATTGCTGCTGCGACTGCTGCTGCTGCTGCTTGGAAAATGTGCATGTCGCCACTTCTGTGAGTGAGCAGCAGCAGCGGCAGATAGTTGCGCAGCGGAGTGCACAAGCACAACAGCATGCCAACTGCCAGCAAAATTTCAATTGCTCGCATGACTGCACCACTGACGAAACCAAAAGCTGTCGACGTCATCATCGTCAGCATCGTAAGCAGGCCAGGAAGAGGGGGGGTGGCGGGGCGCGTTAAGGGTGTATGCCACGCTCGTATCGAAAGCAAACATCGCGCCAGACACAAAACACCTGCTCGCCAGATGTTTGTCAAACAAACTGTTTCATCAGCAACGCGATTGTGATCACAAGTCCCTCCCACACCACACTCCCACCCACGCTCCGGTCATGCAGCCAGCAAATCCCCAACTGTGCGCCAAGTGTCGACTGCTGAGCCTTCGTCTTCTTCTGGATTCCAGGCTCCAGCGCCACCAGCGGGGGGTTGAAATTTAAATTACAATGCAAATGGAATGGCTGGCGGCAGCGGTGGAGGCAGCCAGCGAACGGATGGCGCAAGGCGGCCGGCCGGCAGGAGGTGCGATACACACAAAAAGTGGGGTTTCTGTTGCAGGAACCGGGACACAATGACTTGTAGGTGCTGCCGCTCCGCTGCTACGGCTGCCTGTGATTGGTGAGCTTGAGTAATTAAATAATTTAATTCCGTTCCATTGAAAAAGAAATGAAGCCTGCCGGGAACAGCAGCGCCACCACCGCCGCCGCCGCCGCCAGCAGTCCTCGGGCGCGCCGGACGAACAATCAACTGTCAACATCTCAGTATTCACCGTCATCGGTGCGGTGGATGAGCGGCGGCGGCAGCAGCGGCAGTGATGGTCCCTGTTGGACTGCTGCTGCTGTTGACGTCGTCGTCGGCGGAGGTCTTCGTGTCGCTGTTGTGTTGGTCCTTCTGTTCTGTGCTCTGCTGCTGTTGTGATTGCGATTTTAAAGGACTCAGGAGATTGGGATTTTATTGCACAAAAGCTGTTTAATTACAGTTGCAATTAAAATTTTCAATAAAAGCGCTTTGAGCGTGATGGACAGACAGATGCCGCGCGGTAGCAGCGGCGGCGGGACGATACGCACTGGGAGGGATTTCCGGCGAAATGCAAATTCAATGTTTGCGCAAAGAGCTGCACACACCGCCTGCAGCTGTATTTGATGAGGTGTGTGTTGGACCAGCTGCGCGGGTTGCTCGGCGAACGAGAGCAGCTGTGCGAGACCATCTGCCGGTGTGACATGCCTCATTTGTCGCCGGGTGACGTGGGTCGGTTCAAAATGGTGGAGATTGAGAGAAGTTTCAGGATGGCAAAGACGGCGAGGGTGTGACACGCTTGTGGTGTCTAGCGTCGAACGATGGGCCCCCCATAGTCGGTCCATTCACAGTAAACACTCATAATTAACCAGCTCATCGACGACTGGCAGTAATCCAAGGCGAAATGCAAATCCCCTCGGGCTTCCAGCACGTTTCATTCTCCGTCCACGGACACTGGTAATTTCGCCTAGGATCGCCATCATGCTGCCACGCCATATCTGCAAGAACACACACCACATCCATCGGGCTACATTCCCAATTTCCAGGCCGCACTAAGCCCCTAAATTGTGGCACAATCACCACCACCAGCACTGCTGCCCCCCCTTCCGCCATTGACCACCGCAACGAGATCCACTCTGATTCTGCGGTGGCGTCCATGCCACCACCAGCGCTGTCATCGCCAAAATTGCATGTCATTCGATTACCAGAGCGGTGAAAAACAAAAATCGCCCAACACAGCACACCAGTGCTGAAGCAACAAAAAAAACCAACTCCCTGACGAAACACTCGTTCACACGTGAACAAGGACGCAGTCATGTTTCGCCAAAAGTCGCGGAAAACACGATGCGACACCACCACCAGCAGCAGCAGCAGCAGCGGCTGCCACAGCGAATAGAGAAAAACACACAACAAGGGCCCACTCCACTCCTTCGACGCTTGTCTTCGCCGATGACGACGACGATGACGACGGGTCGACGCGTCGGCCTCAGCAGTTCTCGGCTCGTTATGGGAAATAAAATCATCATTCGAGGCAATCAACACTTGAGCCAACGAGAACCCTTTTCGCCCACCACCCCCGTCGGCCGACGACGACGACGACGAAACGAGAGATGATTGCCTGGGATTACTTCGCACCACCGCCACCCTCAGTCAGCCGGCAGCCGACTGCCAGGCAGGCCTAGATGAATCTCCGGCCCCGGTGTGATGTGATGTGATAATGCAATCAATTATCCTTAGAACAACACACAGACAGACGGCGAGCGTCCTCGCACATGCAAATATCCATCTCCCTGCGACGGATCGAAGCCGGTGCCGGGGCTCAGCTGTCGTCTCCCGCACCCTCACCACCCCTTTGTCGCTTCAATTAATTACGTGCAGATGGAGCACACCCCACCCCACCACCCCATCCCTCAAAGATTGACAATCTTTTCTGCAGTTTTTTGCGTTTTCCCGAACGTACCCCTTTCCCAGTTAATCACTGCTGCACCCGCATAAGAATGCCAATTCAGTGCCCATACCTCACCCCCGACCCAGTCCCTGCCCCCCCCGCACTTGGATGGGAAGGTCGCAGCTGCTGCTAATATCAAAGAAATGTGTTGTGCGCTGTGTTTTTGTGGGGGGTTTTTGTCGTTTTTACACTTCGAAGGTGGCGCTGCCCCCCACCACCACCCTCCTCCGGGCACCCTGTGTAAACAGAGTAACCTCAGTAGTTCATGAATGGCGCGAAAATACACCATCGTTGCCGTCCTACATCCCCCACTGGCCCCTCACCGAGGTCTCTCTTGTTCCTTGCATCGTTCGTTGCTTACTCGGTGGAAAGCTCTTTGGCAAGCGGGCCTCTTCAGCACGCCCGAAAATAATCCCCACAGGAGCAGCAGCTGGGCCCATTCTCACAGAGGAACGAGGCGACAGACCAACCAGCCACCCGATTCCCCCCAATGGTTGAGTAGAGTCGTCGCCGCCGTCGCCGCCGCCATCGTCGTCGTCACCGTGAATAGAGATGCCTGTGTGTGCTTGTGTATGTCGGTGGGTGGTTTGGGTGGTGGTGGTGTGTGTGTGTGTGTGTGCATGAATGAGGGTTGCCTGTCAATCCAAGCTGGCGTTTGGAGCTTTCTATTTCGAGAATTACTCGATGGAGGCGATTCCAGATGGGGGCTGCTGAAGAAGAAACCAACTGCTGCTGCTGCTGTTTCCACTTCCACCATCCCACCACCATCGCAAGCAGTACCGTCACCGTTTTGGCCAATTCATTATTTTTATTTTGTTTTCGGATTGCGGTGCTGGGTGGCGGGTGTCGGGTGTCGGGCGACGGGCGACGGGGTAGCAGCACAGTCTGTTGCCATGCACAGGCACCTTGGGCAACATTAAAATGCCAAAGGAGACTTTGGGTGTTATTTTTTGCCTCATCCCCTTCGTGGACGGCAGGCGGCGGGCGAATCGAATCAGCCGTCGAAACATACAACATTTCACTCATGTTTCCTCAGAGACGGGTGTGACGGTGTTCAAGGGGGCGGTGGGACAGAGATTGAATACCGAACACAACACGGCTGATGGAAATTGGTTTGAGAACAAACACAGATGACGATGGGCATCGGCGGGTGGGGTTGGCGGGGTTGGTATAGTGTAGGTTCGGGTGAAAGACTTTTAACCTAAGCCCTCACCTCAACGAGCGGCAATGGATGTGATGCGACAACGGCTGTTGCCGGGCTGATGATGATGTGGCAACAGCCGTCGTCTTAATTAGAGATTCCGACGACAGCAAAATATCAGATGACGGTCATAATCTCATCAATGGGAGAGGTATTTATGAAGGATGTGCCTAGGGGGTGGACACGGGGGTTTGGTGAGGGGCGGTTGTGAAGGGGAGAGGTGTTGTGTGAATTGGATTGCTCGACGATGCGAGCGGAAAGGAAGTAAACGGTTGGGTTAAGGGACATGGCCACAATGTTGAGGTGCCTGAGATCGTGGGAATGGTCTTTCGAGGAGGGAGTCGTTGGAGTGAAGCTAAATTTTCTCCAATTTGGGGAGAATCAAGGGACAAAATCAAACGACATCTAGGAGGGGACAGTTTGAAAGACAGGAACGTTTTGTGAGCCAGGAAAATGCAAATGATGGCTGAGCTTGAAGCCTAGCATTAAGTTGTATCCTTTCCTATGCGAAAAACCTACAGTCTGAATGTCATACTGGATAAAGATTTATACATACAGAGACCTGTCAAATGATTCCTAATTGTATTTTTGATGGTTCAGCATCAAGAGAAATTGCAGAGACTGTGGACCTTAACACATCTTCTTGAGAGATATCTGACACTCAGGGATGACTGCGGCACTTTGCCAATGGATGTAGCTGCAACTTGCAAGGTAGTTCTGTCCATAGAAGACCTCAATCTTACCGATTGAGTAGACTGCAGTTTGTGCGCACAAGAAAAACGAGTGCTAGGGCCAGTTGGTAAGTTCGTCTACTCTTTGGCACGGTTGACGAAAACATCTTGGATTCATGGACAGTGAAGTGTTAAATGGGGGCCTCCATAAGAGGGGTAGAGAGTTCGATTTCTTGCTAGACAAACTTTTGTTATTCACTTTGAGACACGGTTGACACGACCTGTCTGAGCCCAAAATTGCCCAGAGGGGATTGCCCAGCTTTAGGTGTCTAAGCTTCCACACAGTCTGCCATGCCAGATTTGTTTTTGCTGCCCGTATGTTCTGATCTGGTCACCGTGGCGCTGTGGTAAGTGTGTCAACCGCTACGCAGAAAGTCTAGGTTCGATTTCCGGACGGGAAACTGCGCATTTTTTACGGCATCACCTCTTTCGAGTTGCTGACAACACTCAAAGAGTATCAATTGTCTAGGAAAATCGTCTCAAATCTCACTGTTAGGAGTCGGCAAAAACCTGTAGGTCCCTTCTACTCGTGAGAGAACAGTAGCATGCACAAAACTAGTTCTAATCTGCCTTAAGCATCTAAGCTAAGCCCCAAATTTCTAATCTAGGTGAGAAGTCGTCCGACGATTAACAAGAAGTCTTAACCGTGAAATCTTAGCCATCTTAGACGTCTAAGCTGCCAAAGATGCATAAGCTGGCAATCTAGACGAGAAACTGAATGTATCCTCAATTGGCGACAGGAACAAGAGACAGGAGTGCTTACCAAGGTCTAGTTGGTCTAGTCCCTTTCAAACTACAATTGTATTCAACTCAAGGGACGAAGCTGCTTCCGCCAAAAGCACCAAGTTTCATTGACATTGTACCAACATCGCCGCACACGATCGCAGACATCGTTGGTTGTGTGGCCAGTAGCACTGTTGGAAGCATACATCGTCCTGGTGCCACAAAGCCCGTCATCATCTGGCGATAGCTAACACGACACGACTGCTTAGTCGACCTCATTTTGGAAGAACTACGGTCCAGTGACGCCGCCAGACCATAAACCGCGATAAACCGTCACTCTTTGTGGATACATCGCTTCTTTAACAATCACCTCGTGGATTCTCATTTGTCCAAATCTCTGAAGATGATTCTTTTTTGTCTGTTCAAGCAACCGTTCGACTTGCCAATTAGTTTTAGCCAATTGAAGCTTGCAAACGTGTAAATTCAAGTCCTTACTTAAAACTCGCATCAGTGATCATCAATTGTGGGGCACGACGACGAGTCTAGGTTGACGCCTCTTCTGGCACGTGTTTGTAAACAGCAGAAATGTTTTCCGCAGAATCAACTGGGCGCATAGAGAAGATCTAAAGAGTGTCATATCTAGTTTTGACTTTCCTTTCAAACTGTGCGTGTTTTTCCTTCATTCTACAGACTTTCTTTTTTTGTTACACTCTGTTTTGTTCTCCTGAGGTTTTCCGACCGTCCTTGCATTGCATAAGCCGACCTTAGAGTCGGAATTTTGAACACAACCAGAGATCATTTTTTTTTAGACACGCGCTTGGGTACACGAACAAAAAAGAAAGAATGAATTGATTATTTTCTGGTGCCCCGATGGTCCTTATAGTCTTAATTCCCTCCTTTTATGCAAGATTTCGGGCATCTCTTCGTGAGTTTCGGCAGGGATCGACATACATGAGACTTGCATGAATGTGATCACCTGTCTTAACAGCCACTACCCTGGCGCCCAGTTTCCCAAGAGTCGAAAAAGACTTGACGCGATTACTTGTTTTAGGGAACAATTAATCAACCATCTTTCTAACACACATCTCCCATTCTTTTTGCCACAGCAAAGGGTTGGAAAGCAACTCCAACCGTTTGGTGTAACCCAGCATTGAACCGAAGGATCAGCTATTTGATCAGTCCCTTATACTGCCAGTCCTGCTTTATGGAGCTGAAAGCTGGACGATAAGCAAATCTGTAGAGCTGATTCTTGGTGCCTTCGAAAGAAAAATTCTACGTCGGATATATGGTCCCGTCTGCGAGGAAGGTGAATGAACCGCGAACTCTACGAGCTGTACCAGGATGTGGATGTAGTCCGGAAGGCAAAAATCCGTCGACTACATTGGCTCGGCCACATCGAACGCATGGACAACAACGCTCCAGGGAAGAGGGTCTTCGAATCTAAGCCTCCTGGTTCGAGAAGGAGAGGACGACCGAACCTCCTGTATAGAGACCAAGTCATCGCGGACGTAAGACAGCTTGGCCTTGATGACTGGAAGCAGCGTGCCCAGGACCATCAGCGATGGAAGGCAGCAATTGCTCTGACCCTTCATAGGTCGCCGGCCTGATAAGTAAGTAAGTATTTGATCAGTTAGAAAAGTACGACACCCCCCCCCCTCCCCCTATCATGACACTCCCACAGGAGGGAGGGGCTCTACCCGCCCGTGGAAGCAGAATGTAGTCTCTGGTCAGACTGTCACTGGATTCCTAACCACCTAGGACTGTCATCCCTCGTCGCACCGAATGTTTTATTGTGCGATCAGTGAGTGCGTTGAAATAGTGAAAAGGATGAATCACTTCATCTGGAGGCGAGAATCCACAGACACATCAAAACCACAAAGCGTCCCCCAAGAAACTCAGGTCATCCTTCTGTTCTAGTGTGAATTGTGAGGCGCATAACTCACACTAAGCCTGCAAACAGTCTTTGTGAATGAATTGCAACTTGTGACAGGCACTTGTCCAAAGTCTACCATCAACTGACTGAAACTGGATCTTCTTCCTCGTGTGGGCTGGAGCACAACGCCGCCGCATCCCATATGGCTCCTCTCATGAAATCACGGATCAGTCAATCAAATCACAGTCTGATGGCAGGGGCAACTTCGATTTGAATAATGAAAACAGTGGACTACACGCAGCTGCATGACAGAGTGATATTGAAGCTGTTCCTGACCCTCTGCATCATAATGGCGCCCAATGTGCGGCCGAAAAAATATTTCCAGCAGCCAATTACGGAACTCAGGACCTGCCACAGAAAGTCTGTTTAGATCGTCCTTTGCCTGAAATCATGGGAAATGGCCTCGCCCGACAAGATTTTCTCAGAAATCCCCCTCACCGAGGGAAGTTTTCGAACGCAAGGCATTGTTCATAATCATCAGTCTTGTCTCGCATCAGAACAATATTGAGCGGGTAAAGTCCACGTTCCACGTCCACTTGACCCTTTGGCGATGCAGCCTTCAGTTCTCCGGGGGTTAAGCGATAGTTTTGAGGTTACACTTCGGCAACGCAGCTCTTCCAACTATTCCAAATTTCCATTTTAATTTCTTTCAAAACTGTCCAACATATATATTTTGAATATTTTGACTGCTGAAAGTTCCTGGTGACCTGAACCACTGTTGAAAAACCATTCATTGCTACCGCGTCACCCTCATATCTCTTCATTCGTCAACGCTCGCCCGAAGCACTCCACTTCGTCTCTGAACTCCTTTTTCACGTGAACAGAGTCCTCACTTCTGTTATCTTGCAGTCACATGAAACCCCTGTCAAACTGAATCCCAATCAACCCTAATCTCCAAGAGATAGAGACAGAGAGAGAGAGAGAGGGTGAGAGTGAAAAATATTCGATCGGCGCCTCTCCCCCAAACCGTTAATTAAAATTCACTTCACCTAATCGCACAAAGGGGAGACCGGCATACGCCAGAAGAATCCCAGAAGAAATCCTCGAGACCCAAAAAGACGTCGATGGGGGAGGGGGGGGGGTGGACAATCTTTGCTCCATCGCCACGAAGCAGCAGCACCCGAGGACATATCTTAAAACCACACACACTTGCCAGTGACACTCGGCACTGGAAAACTTTTAATTTATGAAGATTAATAAAAACACCGGTCAGGACCTGCATTAAGCTTACTTACGAATTCATTGTCCCTGACGAGATGGCGGCGGGGGGGGCGACGACGGGAACGACGAGCTCCAAACCGCATTCGATCCAGCTCCACATTGTGCAGCATCGGACCAGCAACAACAAAACATCAACAGGGTTGCCGGGCGATGGCGGCGGTGGCGAATCAGATCACCAGCAGCAGTAGCAGCACCAGCAGCAGCAGCAGAGAGATGACTTCCTGGCGCTGGCAGCGGGAACAAACTACTAGCTGAACAGAAGCCCTGCCTGCCAGAGCACATCACAGCCAGTGGCAATTAATTTCCATCGCAATTCAATGATTAAAATGGAGGTTTACTTAATCATTTTGCCAAAAACTTTTGCATCTGACAGTTTCATAATTAGGTATTCAAAATCTTTAATAATTCTCCCTCGCTCGGTCGCCGCTCTCTTGCTGGCTGGATGGCTGGATGGCTGGGTTGGTTGGTTGGTTGGTTGGTTGGCTGACTGTGCCACTTGCTCCCGCTCTCTGTCAGTCTGTTTTCCCTCTTCCGTACCCGGGGCGGTTGGCAGTTAGGCGCCAAGGCAGAGCATGCAAATCTCTGCACACGATTGAATGGGAGAGAGGGAGAGAAAGCGAGAAAGAGAGGACTTCTTCATCCCCCTACAGAGCCGGTCCCAGTACCGCTTTACAATTTGCAAGCTTTCACGAACACACAAGGCCCAGCAGTTCTTGTGAAGGAATTCTGGGAAAATCTATCCACAATGCTGCTGCTTGCCGCCTGCCGCCTGCTACTGCTTCTGACGATCAGAATGAAATGAGGTTGGGTGCGGTGGGCTGTGGGTGCATTTACATGTGAAATAGTAGCAGCATTCGAGCAGCAAATGGATAAAGATTTCCTGCCACACACACACGCATACACCGTTTACCACCCCCCAGGAGACAGAGCAACGAGTCGAGCATGTATACAAGTCGTTGTCGTCCTCGTCGTCCTCGTCTGAGAAAGAGACGTTCCGTAATCAGTCAGAGGAGGTCGCTGCAGATGGCATAGTCCTTAATTATAACATCAGTTTCCGATGAAGCGCACAACTACTGATGATTTAAGGAGACGTTATCCAATGTCCTCGTCATGGGATCCATGCGAGCTGCTCGCGCTGCCATCAGAGCATTCTCCAGCTGTGCTCCTATAGCACACTGACATGGTGAGTGGTCTTTTCGGTTGAGGGGACTTGCGACTGAGGAAGAGCTGCGAACCTCCTGAGACTAGGAGAGAATAGTTACGAGGCACTCTGGCGGTAACAGGTGTGCGTAGAGTGCCCGCCGCTCTGGTGAGTAAGTGCCTGCACGGATGAATGGCTGCTTGGTTAAGTGGGCGTACAGGATTGTGGCGGTTTATGGGTGGTGGGTGGTGGGTGGCCGTTCCACTTCGGGTATCTGATCGGGAATCCATTTGGGATGGCTGCCGTTGAGAGATGGTTGACGTACTGTGGTTACGATACGAGACGGAGGTTGTTTTGTTTTGAACAACGCGGATCCCATCTGGATGCTACTGCTGGCGGTTGTGTAACAGCAGCAGTTCGGCGGCGTGTGCATATGTCACCGCTTGAGATGAGGTCTGTTTTCATCTGGAGCTGCGTCAGATTGGGGCAGAATGATGACGACGACGACGACGATGACTACGTACAGCAGATGTTCGACTGTGACTGAGGTAAAAGCGCACATATGTCATCAGACAGTTCAGATGGAACAAGGGAGCAGCACAGATGGAGACTGCGGATGGCGCAGGTAAAAGTTTTGTCTGAAGGTGGGCGAATGCGATGTCATTGCTTGAGTTAGGTTTTTCTTTCTGGTTCATGTGACGCAGATGGAAATTCTTTTTTTGGGGAGGGTTTGATTTGATGACGGAATTGGTGAGCGTGTTCGACCAGCCAGAATTTGTGAACCTATGACAGATATGTGACGCAGCTTAGGATTTCTGTGAAAAAATGTACAACGTCGACAGTTGTTTCCGTGACTTGATGTGTACCTACATTCTGAACAAGTGTAGCGGACGTAAACTGTTTCTGTGTGTGTTTGGAGCTTGGCCTAAATTTAAGATTCTGACGGACTATTCGACCTTTTCTGAGAGATCATGAATTCTAACTGGCCCCTGATTAACTTCAAAAGTCTGATTCTGAATCTGATTTGGAGCAGCGACAACAAATATTTGGAACCCGCAAAAAATTCGTCGTTCTTCAACAAAGCCTAAAATGTTGGCCAACTTTCAAAACATCTCGTCGTTGAGTAATTAGAAATAATATCTGGGTCCTTAATACAGTTGCTTACATGACCATGTGATTTTTTTATGAACACCTCATCTACAATTTTGAACTTCAGAACTTACTGTTATGACAGGACAAGACCTATACTTTGGGCACACAATTTACTGACTCACTTACCTGTGACAAGAATTCTCGAAAAAATCTTGTTAATTTTGCACAACATAAATTTGGAACTTCTGAACTTAACGATGGGTCCGAGTCTAAAGGATACATTTTTGATAGAAACTTATAAATTTGGCAGAACATAAATTTCGAACTTCTGAACAAGTGAACCACCATTTATTGCTTCACCTACCTACCTTAGACATAAAATTATGACAAAAAAATCGGATTTTTGGTACAAAACAAATTTTAAACTTCAGAATTTTTCGACTGCATCCGAAACATACCAAAATTTGGTCGTGTCTACCATTAATTGAAATGTCCAAGCCTAAGTCTAATGTCACAATAGAAATTTGGAACTTTTGGAAATTCCACTTTCACCTTGTTAAAGCGAAAAATTGGTGAAATTTATTCCAAAATTTAAAATATTTGACTCTCACTTTGCTTTGACTTGTTTTCTGCGAGCTGTTTATGTATCTTAAGCTAAAATTTGCGTCATGAGTCAGAAAATTTTTGGGTTCCAAAGTTTTTGTTAAATTTGGTACAGAAAATTTGGAATTTCTGAACTCTTTGCTCATACCCCATGCAATTTGGGCAATACCCACCTTATTCAAAAATGTCAAAAAGTTCAAAAATTTGTCACAAAAACATGTATTTTGATCCAGCTTCAACTATCTGAGGTGTTTTGTACTAAAATTTGTTCCAAACACTGCATAAATTCTAAATTTGGATAACTTAGCATTCTGAACTTTTGCCACCTACCTCAAGAATCCTGAAATTCCGAAACTATGTACAACAAAAAAACTCCTATCAAAATGTGTGTTCGAATTTGTCAAAAATTTGGTACGAATTTTGAGCAATTTTGAACTTGTCGCGTACAAGAAATATAGTTTTTGAAAATTGGTACAAAGTTTAAACAATTTTTGAATCCTTTGACATTTTATTTTTGATCATATTCAAAAACCGTGCGTCGTTCTCTAACCACCAATTTTGAATTTTAAATTAAATACTGGAATACCTGGAATTTTGTTCCAAAACTCCAAGACATGCGATCGCCTTTCGCAAAAACAAAAACTAGTCTGGTCCTTCATCTAGTCGCCCACGTGTCCCTCAAGTTGCAACTCAATTCTTCCTACCCTTGTCAACGTCGTCAACAGTTGCTCCCTTTCCCACCTTGCCATCGCCTTTCGTCACCTTCTTCCCCCCGTTCACGTGCCTAAAATCCCTCCGCACGAGTATTGGGCTACATCCCGCACCCTCGCACAGACATAAAACGGGAAATTCCTCCTCTTTCTCGCCTCGTGTGCCCTGTCTGCTGGGCGACGCGGCGTTATGTGGGTTGTAACGTACAAATCATGTCCTTGCATGTCATCATGCATTATTATCTCTGCATGCACAGCGACGGAGGGCTTGAGCTTCAGTGGGTCGTGGGTGGCGGGGGATGAATTTGTGTTTTTTTCGATTTTTCTGTTTTGCTGACGGCATCTCTGGGCTTTGCCATTGTCGTCGTCGTCGTCGTCGCAATCACTGTTTAGTTTTGCCACCACCATTGTGTCATATCCTCGTCGACGTTGCCGACTAATCCAAGGACGTGGCTTATCTGTTTGTATAGGCTCAGCCACTCGTCGCTTTAAAGCAGCATCGGCAGCAGCAGCAGCAGCAGCAGTAGCAGCCAGCCGTACATTGAGCACATCAGCACACAGAACACACAGAGCAGAGTGTGTACTCCAGCGTCGATCGTCGTCACCCCATACCCGAGCGAGAAGCACACAAAAAAATTTCCTCGTCATCCACTTGATTTTTATTGCGTCCTCCCCCCCCCCCCAATGTGGGGGCCACTGGAGTTCCACCTAATCCTGCACGTGGCTGGAAAACGTAGATTTCGGAGCCAAAACAAACACATTCCACAAATAGCGTGGCGCACACACAAAATGCCATCCACTCGCACTGCGGCTCATCGTATCCTCGGGCGTCGTTTGTCGTTTGATGGTGGGTGGGTGAGAGGGTGGTGGGTGGGTGGGAGAGGGTAATGGCAGGGTTGTGTGAGGGATCAGATTGTCTGCTGGGTGCTGCCTGGGTGGAGTGTGAATGTTTGCGATGAGTGCGCACGAGATAAGGGATGCTGCTCAGAACGATGGTGACAGTGAGTGGCAAGCGGTGTGTGATGGTCGCTGCGGCAGCGGCAACGGCGCGCGGCTGTGGGAACGTGCGATCGTAATGAGTATTTGCCCGCCATAATTAAGGGGAGTGTGTACTTAGGAGTGAAGAGATAAGGTTCGAGCACACTCCGCTCCATCGGCGACGGCGATGGTGCTTCTAAGTCTCATCGTCGGTGTGTTGCGAGGGCGACGGTTGGTTGGAAATGTGCTGAGTCCTGCCGAAGGTTGACCGATAATGAAAGTGAGGTGTCCTCGTTTAGGTTGCCATCGTTTCGTTATCGCATTGAGTTGTGAGAGGATTTCAGGGGCAGGAGGAGTGATGTATATTATGAAAAGGCTGGACGGAGTTGGAGGGGTTTTCGCCGAAAACTTGACAGCTTCGTGCCGATGCACAGAAGTGAAGCTAAGCGAGTCTGGAGAATGGACGATGTTGTGGGCAATTGCCAAGTGACTTTCGGCCACAAATTACCAACCAGAAGCGTCTTAAAGCCCCACAACTTCATTGCTTCGTCTCAAAACTCCATAAAATCCCTCACTTCACACCCCCACCAACATCTGCCTTCACCTGGTGGCAAAAATGTCCCCAAATAAGCGGGGGGGATGGAAGAAATTTATCGAACGTCGATTAAATTTGCCAAATATGTGTTATTGTCACCGCAGCATGCTGCACGGCAACAGCAGCAATCCCATATATTTAGGATACTTTCATCGCCAGTTCACAGCCACCACCACAACTGCGCCCGTGCGTCCGTACTGGTCTTTGTGCACCTGCCCTCCGTGGCTGGGGCGGTTCAATATTCGTTTTGGGGTTTTTCTACGCGTGAATTTTTGCAAAACAACACGAGGATGCGGGCGCAGCGGGTGACACTAGCAATTAATCTCCATAACCGGTTACCGCGAAAAACGTTTTGCGGTTTCACGCCATGTTCGCGAGCACAGTTGACGCTGAAAAATCCCTGCTAAGCATTTCACGCACTTGTGCCCGCACATCCACACCCTCACACCCTCACGCCCTCTCGCCCAAGCGCAACTTCCCACCCCGACATATCACACATGCCGCTGGCCATTAAACTGTCCCAGGGAATCGGCAATGGTGGTGGCAGACGTGGCCAAGGACTGGTCCGGACGGCGGCGGCGGCGGCAGGATGGCGGACATTAAAATATCCCCTTGGCCTTAATTGGGCGGTGGCGGATGATTGGTTGGTGTTGTTTGTGTGGCGAGATGTAGGTGGGAGGGAGGTGGGGTGGTCGTTGGATTTTTTTCTGTTTTTTTGCACGCAAGGATACTTTGATATTGTTTACACATTCGGTTGCAATAAATTGAATGGACATATTTACGTGTAATTGCACCTGGGTATGCGTATGTTCTTTTTCCGTGCCTCCTTCTTGTATCTGTGGAAGGTGTTTGTGCAGTTCCTGGTCGCGTTTCCGAGGGGGTGGCACTTGCATGTGCATTAACTCGTGGAGAGTGTGGAAAGAGCAATTAAAGGGGGCTTCTTGTTTTCGTCAAATATGTTAGATTTTCTCCCACTTGATTGCATTGGCTTTGAATATTTGAACACACCTTCAAAATTGGCCTTTGAGGGCAATATTACATGTATAGCTCAAACGTAGTCAATTTTTGACCTCAGACGCCAGCAGAAGTCCAAGATTTGAAACTTAAAGACGAGCGGAAGAGGTCTACCCGAGGCAGTAGCATTGTGGGCTTGGAAGCATGCACCATAAGCGATAACTTGAAGACTGAGGACAAGTATGAGCTTAGAGAAGCGGGAAAGGCACCGAAAAGTCTAAAACTAAGGAAGAAATACCCACAAAGGGCAATTGGAAACGCCCCCCAAGTGCAATGATTGTATTTTTCAACGTTTGCTGGTCGGAATAAGGCTTCCATTCGCCCAAAACCAGTCAACGTCGCACCTTCTTCCAGAAATTCGTCTCCAAACGCACATCGTTGACCACATTCAACCCCTTAATGAGCAATGGAGGTCAATTCTCGCCCTTTCTGAGTGGAAATCCGACTCCAGTTTCGAAGACTCCACGTTTTAAGGCAGAAAACTGACCAATTTTTGCATTTTTTTAAATCAAATTCTCCAAACGAGTCTTCTGGTCAAAACCCTGCCTTGCGTCGCATCTTCGCAGTTGTATGGATCTTCGGCAACAGTCGCGCATCACATGTTTGCCTACCTTGTGGCCACTAGAACGATTCCAAAGCCGCCGACAGCAGTTTCTGCGTTTTTTGGTATTTCCAAAACACAATGCCGCATGTTTTTCCTTTTTGTGCATTTTTCGCGCCATAAATCGGGCACTCTCCTGCCTAAAACCCACTTCATGAACAAACCTCTCACCTTTTCCACCCACCCACATCTTCCTTTCATTTTTTTCCAATCCCCTCCAAAGTCACCAGCCAGCCACAATCAACAGGTTATCGTTCCCTGAATCGAAAACTCTCTCTACCACCGCACGCCCCATCTAGTGAGCGCATCTCCGCATCCCTCTACACACCTCCCCGGTTTGTGTCTGCACTCACCCACCGAAAAGCTTCAACTGACAACTGTCACTTGCAATCAGCTGATACGCTCCTCCACTCTCCAGTGCAAGGCCACCTCGTTTTCGATTCAGAAAGGTGCACTTCGTGCTGCATTCCGTTAGTACATTCCCCACGCTTGAAAATGGTCAATGTAGTCCTGCGCAACGAGGACGAAGTCATCTGCAGACTGTCGACTGAAATTTCCCGCCTGGCGAAGCAAGCCATTGCCGAAAGGGGCAAATTCCGGATCGGACTATCGGGTGAGTGTGTTGCTGAGTGTGTCAAGGTCACGCAAGGTTTGACGTTCAATCACGGACAGGTGGCTCCCTGGTCACATACTTATGTCGGGCGATCCCAAAGATCGACACAGATCTCTCCAAGTGGCGTTTGTTTTTCTGCGATGAACGCTATGTGCCCGAGACTCATGGCGATTCGACATTTGGCGCCTACAAGCAGGCCTTGATTCCACAGACCGCCATCACCGAGGAGCAGTTTGTGACGATTGACACGAGCTTGTCCTTGGAGGAGTGCGCCAAAGACTATGAGGCGAAGATCCTCAAGGAGTTTCAAATGGAGGCTGGGTCTGTTCCAGTTTTTGATGTCCTGCTTTTGGGAATGGGACCAGATGGACACACGTGCTCATTGTTTCCCGATCATCGGTTGCTAGATGAGAAGCGACGTCTCATCGCGCCGATCGATGACTCCCCGAAGCCACCGCCCAAGAGGGTCACCATGACGTATCCCCTGATTAACAACGCCCGGTGCTGCATGTTCGCCATCTGTGGAGCTGGAAAGGCAGACATCGTTAAGGTGAGGAACAGTTAAAGTCCTTGACACAATTTCTTCAACCTCTTCCTTTCTAGAGGATTTTCTTGGACAAGGAACCCCTCCCGACGGGTCTTGTGGAGCCAGTGAACGGCAGTCTCCTGTGCATCTTCGATCAAGCGGCTGGGAAAAGTTTCATAGACTCGGCTTGAGTGAACTTCAAGGGGCGGGATGGGTTAATAAAGCTTTTTTTCTCACAATCCTTGTTTAAATACTTTATTGCTTACTAGACGACATAACTTACAAAGATCCACCTTACACGAAGCTTAAGCTATTCCAGGACGCCCTAGAGGCGCACTTCACTCCCCTAACCGAAGATGTTCTTTTTTATCCTCTGGAAGGCGTTCAGATTTCGCAGCGATTCCTTGTAGCTGTCGATTTCCTTGTGGTACTGCTCACGCAGCACGAGATCGTTGGGTCCCCAGTTGGGTTTGGGTCTGAACGCGCCCACAACCTTCTCCCAGATGGTGGCGCCCGGTTGGCGAATGATCGCGACACACGCCCAGATCGGCACTTGCATCACTCCGAAAATTGAGATCGTCCATCCAAGGGCTGAAAAGGAAGACAAATATGAATTCCATGGATCTCCAGGAGCGATCATTGATCTTACCGTAACACCAGTTCGGGTAGATGACGTCCTTGTAGGTCACCGGCTCGTACGAGACGAATGTGTAGATCAGGATTGCCGTCATGATCGCTGGGGTGATCACTGCCCAGCAGATTCTCCAGTACCATCCGGGGTTCTGTCCGATCATAAATTCAACGTCCTTGCAGAGGCGATCGACACCGTACACCCAGGCGAGGACGTACAGCTCCGCAATGCCCAGAACCAGAGCGATCATCGAGGCGCCAAAGTAGTCGACCAGTGTCAGCAGAAATTGGCCACCCTGCGGGGAAAAACAAACTTGTTCACAAATCCGACGCTTCCAAAGATCATTCGAACCTACCGGTGTGATATAAAGAAGCCCCACAAAGAAGCTCACGATGGCTATGCCCAAGGCGCAGTAGGACTGAGGGATCTTGGGGAAGTTGTCTCGAATGGCCGTCATCGTGCAGGACGTCATGGCGATATTGCTGCCGATGCCCAGGACGAACAGCATAATGAAGAACAGAACGGAGAAGATCTGCGGCACGGCCTTGAATTTGGCGATCGCATCGGGGTAGGAAATGAAAGCGAGGCCAGCGCCTCCCTTCACCACTGTGCCCACGTCCTTAGAGCCGATCTCGTGTGCCAGATGCCCCAGAATTCCGAAGATAGTGAAGCCCGCCAGAAGAGAGGTGAACGTGTCGAGGAGCGTGACGATCGTAGCGTCCCGATGGACGTTGTGCGTGAATTTGTTGTACGACGAGTACATAATTATGTTGCCAAAGCACACGGACAGGGAGTAGAAGACTTGTGTGACCGCCGCATACCATACCTTAAGGGGAAGGGAGAAACGTTAGATCTTGACGATCAGACATCTTTACGAGCATTCTGGTTACCTTTGGGCTAAGAATCTTCTCCCATTGCGGCTTAATGAAGTAGATGATCCCGTCGATCGATCCCTCCAGGGTGACGGCACGAACCAGCAAGATCAGCATCACAATGTAGGGAAAGATGGCAAGGAAATATGACGCCTTGCCGGAACTCTTAACTCCACGCACGATCAGGAGATAGATCATTATCCACGAGATCGCCAGGCCTATGACAAGGTACAAGTTCGGCGCTCCAATGCCATCATCTAGGGATGGTACTTCCTTCAGGACCTCCTTGCTGCACGGGAAAGGAAGGGTGTGAATGAGTCAAGTACTGGGTGTTAGCATGCATTCAAAATTCCAAGCACCGGGTTAGACTTACATAAAATACAACTCAGAGCTGGTCATGATCGTGACATTGCTGTCCGCCTCCATGGACCTTAGATACGCTCTGTTGGCGATGATCGAACTATTCCGCAACTGGTCAGCGTCATCCCTCCCCTTGGAGTCGTAGCAGTGCGGGCCCCATTCGGCCCGGCAGCTAGCCCACGGGAGGGGCGACCTGAACGACTGAACGAAATAGAAGCAGATCAACGCCACGATCGATTCGTAATAGGTCGCAAGCAGGAACACCATGAATACCTGACCAAGGCCGACACCTTAAGTGTGTACGAAAGTTTTGTTAGATTACTTTGTGCGTAGGCTAGGAGAGCGGGTGATGTGTGAAATGAGCGGGGTTAGAGTGTGGGAGGGGGAGACAGAGAGAAGGAGATGACAAGCATGTTTAGAGCACGACCTTGATGTATTTTGAGACCATCATTCCGTCCACCAATTACGATCAGAATGTCGCCACAAAGCCGCGAAAGCCCTAAGAGCATCGAAAAACACCCTCCCCAGCAGCGCACAGGCCACTCAATTATGTGACGCAGGAGAAAACAACTTTCACACTTCGCGGAGCAGCCCGCGCGCTCCCTTTGATTGAATTCTTCAATTCCAATCGATTTGTGTTTCAATACCAATTGACTCTGTAATAAATAATCAATTCCCAATCAACCCAACAAGCTGTTGCAATAGCGTACGCGTATTGAATCATCCAGGAAACGGCAGCAGCGGCAAAAGCAGAGCCAGCAGCAGCGAGCGGAACTGACCTACACCAGTCAGGCGGGGGAACACCAACACCAAGGGGATGAGGACAAAAACTTACATGAAGTACAACTCGGCGGAAGACTGTCGCTTCCCGACGGAGCTGTTGGCGGGGGAGAAGACCGCATCACTGGCACCTGACGCAACACAAACAGCGTCCCATGAGTCCTGACACTGAGTCCACGGCAGAACGCTGTGGAACGAGTCAAATGCGTACCTCAGAGTGAGTCCCATGATGGCCACGTAATAGGTGGTCACCAGGGAAATGGAGATCACCTGACCAATGCCGACGCCTAGAGTGTTCACAAGACATGAAGACACGCAACATGATTGGATGACATGGCCTGGCGCATGCAACACACAACACACTTACCCTTCATGGCTGGACAAAGGTCGAACACCTTGACCGATCCCCGGCTTGAGAACTGCCCCACGATCATCTCCATGTAGTAGATCGGCTTGCCGACCAGGAATAAGACTATCAGGTACGGAATGAGAAACGCGCCGCCGCCGTTCTCAAGCGCCGTGAACGGGAACCGCCACACGTTGCCAAGGCCGACGGACATCGCGATGCAGGAGAGCAGGAATTCGATGTCCTTCCCCCAGAGGTCACGCTCCAGGCCTGGTTTCGATCGGGCATTCTAAAAACGGGAACGCAGTGAGATTGGATTCAAATGAACGACATCGTGTCAGATACTTACGCAAGTCGGCGCCGAGGGTGGCTGGGCGGAGGATATGCTGATCTTGGCAGCTCCGTTTGAGTTTTTTCCGTCGTCCCCGACGAACGCAGGGTTTACATGTGTGGCCATGGCAAGTCTGAAAGATAAAGAGGATCAGCACTATCTGAGCAAAGCAAACGCAGTTTGATGGGGCTGCGCGCCAGAGACAAACACGTCAATAAAGGGGATCACGGCATATGCCGGGCAATTTAGTTTATCTTGGAACGCGAACGCTGTAAACGGTCTTATCTAATGCAGGCGGGGTGGATAGCGACGACGCACGATGGCAGACTGTAGAGGTCAGGTGGTCACGAGTGCCTGGCACAACGGCGAAAGGTTACGCGGTGGCTTATGTGTGTGCGTATGCGCTGCGATGTGGCTCGTCAGCTGACCATTGCGGAGCCGTGACACAAGCGTAGACGTGTGATGGCGGAGATAAGCTTAAGAAGCTGGCGGTGGAATGTTAAACAGGGAAGTGGTACTTCTAGTAGATTGCGCAATTTTATGACCTTTCGGGAGATGAGATAGAGGGCATTACGTCGCTTGCGGTATGTTTCTCTTTGGAAGATGAAGGCAATGAACTAGGAGAAACGTTTTACGTGAGAGTTCAGATGAACTTTCGTTGGCACTCGGTATTAAAATGGGCAGTACGGCATCTTACATCCAGGTTGTGTCGTTCTCAGCACGGCGCCATCAATGGAAGACAGGCGAGGGTAGGAGGAACTGCTATCCAACTTTGGTCACCAGCTTCCGGAACAAAGTTGGGGTCTTCTCCTTAACAATTTCACTTCGTCAGTCTGTAACTGTGCGCCCTTCTTAATCGAGGCGCTGGTCGTGATTTTTTTCCTAGTTGCTTGCAGCGCAATCATTGTCTCATCTCCATCTCGGTCTGGACTCCGTTTCGTCACCTCGTCACCACCTACATCTTGTCTCAGTCTCGACACCGACTCATCACCGTCTCGTCACCGTCTTGTGACCACCAACTTCGTCTTCAAGGGATCATCGTAAACCGCAGCGTTGAAGACCAAGACAGATTGCGTCAAAGTTTTCAAATCCTAACCACTAGAAGTTCAGGTCCTAGACTCGAGACTGTGGCATCCATGCAGACAGAACCACTTATCCTTCACTTTCCACCCTCAGTTATCATATCCAAGAAACTTTCTCAAATCTAAGCCCACTCCACCCAACAAAGAGCGAAACAGAGACTTAGATAGCCCACATCGCCCAGCCGACAACATCCGGCTTCTAGAGAGTTCCTTCAAAAACAACACACAGGAGGCGTTCCACTAGATAGACCGACATTCCATCAACTGTTCATGTCCCGTTTGAAGGTCACAAACCGCTTCCGGAAAGCTGAAATTCAGTTGAAAGCTCAGCTTCCATATGAAATCATAAAAAAAAATGATTTCCAGTAAATATTCATAAAATCCGCTCCGTGCTCTTGAATACTAAGCGACCTGTAACCAGCAGGCAAAACAATTTCAACGATGTGCACGGTGATTGCTTCACGGCATTGTAGCTGTACCGCCCGATACCCTGGGAACGAGGTGAAACCAATTTCAAGACAATAAAACAAAACACCTTCTCTGACTGGGGGGATTCCAGCACAATTGCGACTAATTGGCTTGTAGGCACCGCTCCAGGGAGACAGTCGGTCAGCGAGTCATGCAAAGTTGTGACATCATCAGTGACATACTGCCTCAGACGGTGAGTTATGGACTGCGTCTAGGGGGTTTTTGCGGATGGCCTGAAAATTAACGCGGCACCTCTGGGTGATTGGAAACCAGTTCACGTTCACCGGCTCTGGACGGGACAGCGCTCAGTTGTGAACCGTTCGCGGGAGAGATTTGAATATTTTACCCTAAACCGATGGTAATGATCAACCTTGAATTCGAACTCGACGTGATACATGCTGATTGGGAGACCAGAGGCTTGTGCCGAGGGAATCGAGTGTGCGTGACGAGTGCCACCAGTTTTGGCGCCGCTTGAGAGGGCTTTGTGGATGAGGAGCGGATTTTGTATGCGGATGATGGAGCGGGTGACGTTTTGCGGTGGAATCTGTGGTTGCCAGAAGCCGTCACGTCGTTCTGATGCCACTTTTGACTGTCACTGAGGCTTCTTGTGCTTGTTCCTCTGGCATAAGTTTTCAGATTCCGATTCATCTCGTAAGTCGTGTCGTGGTACCCATGACCTATCACGAGAGCCTCTTCATCAAATGTTTCCTCGCAGGTGTACCGATCATGGCAACGATCACAGTAACGATCACTGAGGGGATCACAACGGTGATCATTGATCTCCTTGATCCCCCCACGCTGCAACTCATACCTCGTTCGAACCGGATTAGAACACCAGAACCAGTTGAGTAACTTTGCAATCGAATTCATTGACGCGACTTTGAGCGCCACAACCGACTTCATAGCTGTGTGCATCAAATCTCCCATCACCATTCCACTTTTCCTTTCGTGAAGTTTACATTTGTTGTGGTTGCAGCACTGAGTCCACAAGGTGAACCTGCGCATAGCTGAATAACTGTACTGCTGCTGACACGTGAATAGACAAAGAGTGGGGGGTGGGGAGACAGAGAGAGAGTGGTGATGATGATGATCTATGATGCTCGATGATGCTTGGCGCATCGGATACCCATCGAATATTAAGTGGCGTGCATCAATGTCAACCACCTAGCTGTTGCTGCGCGTTGCGAATCAATTCTACGTGACATGACGCATTGACGTCACCCTTGAAAGAGCGCCGTGCCGCTGCAGTTTAATCGGGACTTAAATTTATGACCTCTTAATGGAGTGCGGTAAATGATGTTTGCGCGTGGTTATCGCTCTCTAATGTGAACTAGAGCCTCCTTGATTGCCATCAATATTGACAATAGCGAGCGGCGCAGACTTGACTTTGATTTAATGGAAATTATGTCATTTTATGCAGGCGGTCGTGGCTAGTATTAGAAGGTTTACAGGTCGTAAACTGGAATGAAAATCTATGCAGAAATTTGTGGTTTTCCGATCTTCGACTACGCAGTGCGCGCAATCAAGGACATGAGCGCAAAGCTTTCAAGATTTTGACAGTTTTTGGCAACGGAAAGTGTACAGAGGTGAAATTTTGAGCGGAGCTTACAAGATTTTGCCAGTTTTGCGAAACTTAGTAGATTTTGCCAGTCTTGAGAGTCCAGGGACTCATTCAGAGAGTCTGGGAAATCTGCGTGGAGCTTCGTAAATTTAGTCAGTTTTGAAGGACGATGGTCGATGAATTCTCACGGAACTTGGTGGATTTTGTCAGCTTTTAACTACGATGGGTTCAAAGTCGAGGAAGTTTGCGTGAAACTTTGCAGATTTTGTCGGTTTTGAGAGTCCAGGGACTCAATAGAAGATGTCAGTCTAGGAAATCTGCGTAGGGTTTGGTAGATTTAGTCAGTTTTGAACGACGATGATCGAGGAATAATTCAAGGAACTTGGTGGACTCTGTCAGTTTCTGGCTACGTGGGATTCAGATTCGAGGAAAGTCGTTTAGAACTCTGTAGATGTTGGCAGCTTTCGACTATGCGTGGTGGAGAATCACGAGTTTTCGACGACTCAGGGTGGAGTTTGAGCCAAGTTTAATAGATTTAGTCAGTTTATGATGAGGAAAGGCTTGGAAGTCGATAAAATACGGGCGCAACTTCTCAGATTTTGTCAGTTTTTCGGTAGCCCACATTTGAATAGCCAACATTCCGTCAACTCTCGACAGCGCTTAGTTCAAATTTGCAGACATATGCGCGGATCTTCCGGCATTTCGTCAATCCTCAAGTTGATTATCAAGTTTGAAGTTGAATGTCAAGGGGATCTTCACGGAACTCCAAGCACTTTGCTGACGCTCCTTAAGGCAGTGAACTCCCTCTCATCTTTGAAACCACACTTCATTCATATAAGTGGTTAAGAGACCGAGAAAAAAAAATTCAAAACGACTCACTTCACATTTAAAAGCCACCTTTATGCCTCCATTAGCAGATCTCGACGCTTGATCGCCCGTAAAAATAAACATGAATTCCTTCCTCCCATGACTCAGTCAAAATCAGGTTCACCAGTCAGACGCACGCAGAGAAACTCAAGTCCAAAAACCCGAAATTTAGAAAAAAAAAATCCCCCACCCACTGAGGAGCCGCGAACAACAATGAGGAACTGGTTTACTGAAGCAATTGTTAATCGCGCGCTCTCATCAATTATTCAATGATGCGCGAGTTTAATGTGTCAATAAAACCACACTGTCTCACCCCCCCTCCTCCCCACCAGCCGACTGCATTTCTTTTCATCATCAGAAGCTCTTGACAGACAGGCGAGAGTCGTTCAGTTTCACCTAAAAATCCACCGCCAGGTGATGTCAGCAAAAGTATGCCGCGGCGAAGGTTCCGAATGGTACGAGTTGTTGTCCAAGGAGAGGTTATGAGTAACAACAGCACCGAGATTAGAACAACATTATTAGCATAGTCCGCCGGCCATTGCTGCCACCTCAACGGCGAAAGAGAATAGCTCTCAGGTACTACGCTTAACGATTGGTGGCCTTGGCGAGAGGGAAAAATACGACGTTTAACGGATTCAAAAAAAAAAAACAAAACAACTTGTTCAGTGTGGATGTGCGATGTGCTGATTCATTGTGGGGGGAGCCTTTTCTGAGAAAAGTCTGCAATGACGCATTGGCTCGATTCAACGGCGCACTGTCGAAGAACTGATTCTTTGATCGTAAGGGGGAGCATGACGGTTTAAACCAGTTCTATGAGTTTTTCTGTTTTCTTGGAGAGTACGTACACGCTTGTAAGTTACTTGAGGTCGCCTGGTCATGGGTTTGTTTTTGTTTATCTTTCAGTGAATCTTACGATGTCTTTTCCTGGGAACTCTCTCGAGTCAGATACTCTGCACCTGATTTGTCAGACTTTGAGGCTTTGATCGTGATGCGTTCTTTGAAGAGGGCGCATTTCTCAAAATGCGGTATTTTAACGAGGTTTTACGGCACAGACTGATCGTGGTGATGAGTAATCACGGTGATTGGGGATCGTGGCATTTTGGAAAAAAAAACCCTTGCAGCAGGATAAAATGTACATGATGATCGTGACAAGTTGGTCAACCAGAAACTTTTGGGTTTTCCCTTTTCATGAGAAGTGATCATTGATCGTGCTGATGATCGTGAATAACTCAGAACCTTTATGTGATTGAATCATCGATCAAGTCTTGCTCATCTCATGCTATTTTTCAACACGAAGTTGTGTGTGTTCAGAAGGATACGAACCGATTTAGGTGATTTGAGCCTGATTGAGAAGGTTTGAACTTATTTCCTTGTACGTCCTTGGAAATCGATAAGAGGGGCAAACTAGGCTGGGAAGGAGTAAACTGTTTCACTGGCAATGAACCCAGTCAAAGAAGAATGCAGTAAGTGGACAAGGATTCAAGAATGAATCTCGTACAAATCGAATATTTCGAAATTCTACCTTCTTGGACAAAAATAAAAAAATGTGTATCTTTCTGAGCATTGAAGCCTACGTCCGAAAGGCGATTTTTCACATCGGAACTTCTTCTGGAAAGCCATCAAAGGAAGGGATTTTTACAACAGATCGTGATTGAAGTGGTTAGTGCGTCGACCCACACGCAGAAGGTCTAGGTTCGATTCCCGGACGGGACACCACGGATGCAAAATAATTTGGGAAGTTTCCTTTTGGAGAAATCGAAAAATGGCTCAATCATTGGATCGATGCCAGAGAAGGTTCATTTTCTAGAGATGGCTTACGAAAATTACCAAAGAGGTGGGAAAATGTAGTCGCTTCTGACGGACAATACTTTCTATCGCAAAGCTAAGCTCTTCCAGGGTTGGACTTCCTAGTCCGGTAACGGTGAGATTTGAGAAAGTTTTTATATGCAATCAGTACTCCGGTGTTGAGTGTTGTTAGCAACTCGATAGAAATGGTGCTGTGAAAAATCGGAGGAGTTCAGATCGGGTATCGAACTAAGGACCTTTGGCGTGTGAGTCGAAGCACTTAACTATGTCTACGTCTTGTTGACCAGTTGCTTCCCTTTTATGGCTACTAAATAATCAATCGCTGCTGATCATGTCATGTTTCATGGGCAATATTTCGATCTTTATTTTCCAGCAAATCTCTCTCTCTCTCTCTCTCCCTCTTCTCGTTTATAGTCATAGATCCCTTTTGAACAAAAAATCAATGAAATAGAAGTTGATAATTTTGCTTAAAAGACAGATGACTATGCGAAGCAATGATCTTGAAGAATTATAACCCTCACTTGGGCATGAACCATAAGGTTTCCCTTTTCATACCATGAAACTTGACCCTGAATCGACACAAAAATCATGAGAACGAAGAGTCATTATTTTCGATTTCCTCTTCTGAAATAAACAACTCACTGATCACATCATATAATCGTGAGATCGTACATCGAGCAAGATAATCTTCGACCTTATCCATCACGTAAGACATCAGTTAGCCCCTCGATCAAAGTGATCAATCGATCTGAAGATCTTGCACGTTTCACTTAAAGGACTGACCAACATTGACCCCAAAAATCACATGAAATAAGACTTCAGAAACAAACATCACTCCACTTCCAGATAGTGTCAAGAACTTCCACAAACCACCGATCAGTGCGTGCATTCGATCACCATCAGCTCTAACTTTTTCGACCTCGTTTTTCGTACGCTGCTAAATTAATTACCGTCTGTAATGACAGCCAGCAGTAATCAGTGAGGCTTACATAAACACTCTAGTTGGACAAGATCGAGTTCAAATTGCAACACGATCATTCGTTCTTGTAAAGCGACTAGATCACTGACCGACTCAGGGATCTTAAACCTTTTGTTTTAGAGCGACAGCTACCAGCCAAAACTGCTTCCCATTCAGGAAATCAGTCAGCATACTATACAAGCCACTCTCAAGATCACTCAAGATCGCTTGATCACAAAACACATTACGCCACCAACAGTCCCCGCTCGGTCCTTTTATGAAAGTTGACCGCATTGACTGACAGAGACGCGCACAACAAGCGACAACACAAAAAACCCCGAATGACCCGTTTCGTAAAAGGTCATTAAAAACGTTCACTCTCTCGTCTTGCCAAACATTTGCTGCTGTGTCCGGTTGCAATAAATCGCCGCGCCATTTCACCCAATTCACGCAGAAAGCAAAACAAAACAGCTGCAATAGCGACAGCAAGCTGAAAACGGTTGAAGACACGAAATCCCGGTCACGATGCCAAATTTAGGAAAAATTTCTCCCACTACACGCAAATTATCGCTCATTTCAACAGCCGTACAGTGGTTGCGCCTGGCCTGTTGCAACGGATAAGGTGTCTTCAGCCAAGCCCCCAGACCAGGCACATGTTCCAAGATGAATGTCTTCGTACACTCCTCCTCCATCACCTGATGTTCGGGCTTTGTCACCCGCTAAAGCTGCTGAAGCCCACCACCAGCGCACACAACACAAGAAAATAGCCCTCAGGTGGTCGTAATCTGCCGTTGATTCATCTGTATACCGCTGCCTCTGCTACCGTTGCCGGTCATACTGGCTTGGTTACTTAATAGAGAGCCACAAACCAGTGAGCTGAGAAAACACTGGAAATCAGCGCGAAAGAAGTAAAAGTGTGCGCTGTGGTCGGTCGGAGCATGATTTGCGGCCTTAGCTGGAGTTCTTGAGCGACTCCAGGCTGAGCAATCCACGAGTCGTGTCATAAAATGCCGCCAAAACACAAAATTGCACCGTCGATTGCGCACGCCACCGAATCGAACAGGAAATGGGGAATAGCGCGCTTCGGTCAGACATTCAGTCTCACTCACCTGTGGGTGGGGGGTGGTGGTGGTGGTGGTGGTGGTCCGAAAGTACACACAACACAGAAAATCGTTCCGAAAACAATAGGCAATCACATGCGATCGCGGTATGGATGAGGAACAGCGAGAAAAAAAAATTCACTTTTATTCGGTCACAGCACTACTGCGCGGATTACACAATAGTGCGGCGCACGGCACAGTTTCTTGTAGCTTCACTTTATATGCACACGCGTCAGTGTTCGAGGTTCTCTAACACCATTTCCGTTTGCGGGGATACACGACGACACGAACAGTACCGTAGTTGCGAAGCGCACTGAGCTCGGCGCGATCTTGTCGTGGAGTTAATATCTCGATCGGCTTACAAGTGAGCGAAGAGCTAGAGCTAGAGCCAGCCGACAGCGGTGGTTAGCTTTTGTGGTGGTGGCGGCGGTTTCTTTGCGCGGCATGTAGCTTTCTGTTGGCCACTTTGTGTAGGTGGGAGTAGTGGGGACTGTGAGATGGTTTGATCATTTAAGCTTCTGTTGGGTGAGATGTGTGAAAGTGTTGCATACCACTAGGCGGTGCAGAGGGTGAAGAAATGTGCTAAGTGATCGACGGCGGAAGCGGAAATGAGAATGAAGAGGAATTGGATGGGATGTGAATGAGATTTCATTTTCCAAGAGGGTAAGAAACAGATTCTGAGTGTTTTCTGGGATAGAAAGCCGAAGGAAGCTCATACAGCCATCCCGCGATCACGTTTGATCATGGAGACGACATTCTGTCGATTGGCCAGGACCTCAACCAACTTGGAGTGCGCAACTGGAGGCAGCTAGCGAAAGATCGTGCTGGCTGGAGAGGCATGTTGGTTGAGGTTCAGGTCCACCCTGGACTGTAGCGCAACAAGAAGAAGAAGGAGACATCTTTACGCTTGATGTTGTGCTGAATCAATTTCTAGTTCGGCGATTATCTGAAAGTAAGGGTTAGTCGCTTTCTGACACGGTGGTCCTTGATGTGTCACTGATCCGTTGACTCACCAAAATGCGAGAGGCGTAGGCCAGGCCGATGGAAACATTGTCGATTACCAGAATTGAGGGTGAATCTCTTTCTGGCATTCTGCGAATACCGACAGTTCATTGAAAATCGCTTTCTGTCATCCGAATGTCATCGAATCAACAGAAATTATTGGATATCTCCGAAGGATGACCACTTTTTCACCGACCACTTGGCTTAAAAAGTGCGGGATTTGAGTCCATGTGATGACGCCGAATCTTTTCTGATCAACGGCGATCAGTAACGATTTCTTGAAGTCTTTAAAACTTTCCACACCAGCATAGGATGTGGACCTCCTGGACCATACAAAGCCCTCAAAAGAAAACCCCCATTAATCCTTAAAATCATCGTTTTAATAAACGTATATAAAGACATTAACAATTAATAAGTAATTATAATACAAAAGACAAGACCGGCCTCGCGGTCTTCGCAGACGCGTATACAGACACACACACAAGCGTTGACGCTTAAAAATTCATCTAACATCCGCCTCAAATGTACAAAACGAACATCGCGGATATTGCTGCTCCGATACTCAATACACTAGCAGTGTACAGGACTGCACTCGTGGTTCCCATCCACGCCACTAGCGTCCCTATGCTCAGGGACATGATCAGTTGGGCGACGAAGACCATGCTGCTGATGATGGCGATGTCAGTACCCAGCCCACGACTATGCTTTAGAGGCACATTCTCGCCACTGCGAACCTTGAACTGAAATGAGATGAACTGAGTGGCGATCCTCCTGCTGGAGACAGAGAAAAACTTACGCATCCTTTGGCATGATATTTGGCGATCAGAATGTAGGGCATCGTGAAGAGAGTGGCGTAGATCACACCAGCCGTGGTGCTGAGGAGGAGGACTCCAAGTTTTGTGGGCCAAATGGCAAGGACAAGCATCCCAATGGCGTAGACCATGATTCCCCCGATGTAGACTAGTTTCAAGCTGAAAATAATGTCACTGTCAGAGAGACCTCGAATGCGTTATTCCACACCGTACCCAAAGTAAGACATTAGCTTCTGCACAGTCATCGAGTAGACGGAGCAGGAGAGGGCGTAAATCGACATCCCCCAGCAGCCAAAGCGGACTCCGGCATCGTACAAGTTGTAAGCATCTGAACCAACTGCAGCCTGAAAAGAATTGGAAACTTCTGAACTCCCTGGCCAAGCCTTAAACCAGTCTTCGGACTTACAGTAGGATCTCCATGAAAGACAGCCTCACCAACAAAGTCGGTGAAGTACAGGCAGTAGCAGACATGTCCCATCCAGCAGAGGAGGTTGGTGAGACTCAGGATCCTCATGGACTTTGGCATGATGATGATGCTCTTCAAGTACTGGCCCAGCGAAATCTTGTCGTCTTGGTCATCCATGTCTGAGCTGGCTTCAGACGACTCGACATCGTACTTTAAAGCGCTTGCCTGCTGTCTCCTCTCCTCCATTTCCTTCTCCGCCATTTTCAGCTCCAAGGATGTGGTCTGAAATCCAAAGGAATTAGTACCCTGCCCCAATCTAGTGGCAACCAGAACTCACCTCTTTGATGTAAAAGATCGCATTGTTGTTTTTCGATGTTTCGTTCTTGATCGCCGCAGCGGAGAGCGGCTTCAGCAGGTCATCCTTTTCGATCAGCGCCAGGGGGATTTCCCTGAAGCTCGTCACAGTCACCAGGAAGCAGAGAACGAAGCATATGGTGACAATCATGAAGACAGTCGGAATGTTCCCGCCCAGAAATGAACCGAACGTCGTTGCCTCCCAGTCAATGCCGCCAACCGCGTACCCAATCGTCCCTCCCACGCCCGCCATGATAGTGAACGTGCTTAACGCCTTTGCATGGTCCTCGGGGATGCACACATCTAGGAGGTACGCCCTTGCAGGAGTCTGACAGGTGTCCGCATCGAAGTCCAGCAGAATCGTTCCCAAGATCGTGCAGATTACCGCAAACTTGTAGCCACCATTACTCTCTGGTTCGAGATCGCTCATCAAAGCCTCTGCCAAACCCTCCGTCGCGTTGTAGTTCAAGGCGTGTGTTAGATCCGCGACACGATCGCCCAGGAGGTAGCCGATGTCCCGTCCATAGGGAACCAAGAGCAGACCGATAAATATCCCCAACGAGAGGAGAGCGATGATGGGCCTCCGCCGTCCGAAACTCAGCCGGCAACGATCACTGACGGAGCCCAGCAGGGGCGCCAGGAAGAAGCCCAGCAGCGGTGACAGGCCCCAAACCATCGTCATGTGACTGTGCTGAATGCCGATCTGCAACAGGATTGGCGACACAAACGCCGTCTCTGCAGCGTACGCGAACTCAATGCCGACCACGATGGCCGCCAGGCGGATAAAGTCGAACCGCGACTTGTTCCGGAACACATGCGAGTAGTCCTTCCGCTGCTGGCGGGCGTGCTCCTCGCGGACCTTCAGTAGATACTTGATCATCGGATCGTTGGCTTCAGCCCGATCGCTCTTTATCTTAGCACCGCCAACCATTGTCTTACCTGGGGAAGGGAAATGAAGGGGAAATCGTTAATGGCGTCGAATTTCTGACGAGTGGGAGGAAGCTGTTTGTGTTTACAACTATTCATCATCGCGTTGTCGTTATCGTCGTTGTGGCACAATTTTTTTGAACTCATCCCGCAGACGTAGCCAAGACGTACACTCCGCGCACAGAATGAGCCTCTAATTGACAGATGAATGAGAAAAGAATGAGCCGACATTTAATTGAATCAGTGCGAAACGCTTTCCATGAATCACGTCACATGGCACGGCGCAGAGCACACTGCCACCGACCAATCACATGCATCACAGCGCCGCGATGCATCACTAATTCAATCCGGCAAAGGAAGGACAATTAAATCCGCGCCGCACACATGCAAAGGACCAAAGCTGTCTTTGAACTCACAGCTGCCCCAAATTGAGTGCATCTCTCAAATGAGAGCACGCGGTCGTGCGCTGTTCGAGGCACCTCGTCAATCGATCGATTGTCAACGAGCTTCTGATCGAACCGCCTCCCCATGTGGATTGCATCTCTCACCCCAGCCGCCGGGGCGAGCTTTAGTGAGCACGGCCCTGCCGAGACAAAGACGCGATGAATCTGTGTTACACCTTATCTCTAGGCGGTCGCTTACTTCTGAGATCACGTCTAGCGCCAAATGTATCGCACGCACAGACAAGAACTACGCTGAGTCGTTGACCACACTGCAGAGAGACCGTCGTTAATCTTTTGGACTTAATTAAAGGCAGTCGCGATAAGGGCAACTTTTGATAGCGGAAATCAAAGCACCGACACAACACAACACACACTGGGGGAGCTACTGAAGACTCAAAATCACATCTTAGGTCGGACGGGACGATGATGATGGAAGCGCTTTACAAGTCACACTGGCCAGTGTGCGGGCCAGCATTCCAGCATCTCGTAATCTTCTATTGGCGATTTTCACTCGAAAGAGAGAGAGACACCGTGTTGGCAGAGAGCACGTCAGAGCAAGAGAAAGTCAGCGAGGGAGAGCGATAAGAGAGTCTAGGCCGGAGATTAGAGCTAATCTCCAGCAAAGACTGATCGCCACTGATCGGCGCATATCGTGGATGTCTTCTCCTTGCCAAAGATGCGAAGCGACGATAAACTCCGTCGATAAGGTTGCCCAATATGTGTGTTTTTCGGAAGCGCTTCCCCATTGTTGGGCGCTTTCTGGGTCAGTGCTTCATTTGCATGCACAGCGGCTGCGAGGAACTGAACTGAGAGAGCCGAGTGTATGTTGGTTCGTTACATGGAGCGTGTGAGATTAAAAAAAATACTGATAAAATTGCAGATACGCGCAGACTAAGGCCAAGGTCGCTGGTTGTAGGTGTCGATGGATGTGCGGTATCGACGAGCGCTCATCTAGCGACGGGACTGGTTTCGCGTCGGATTTGCATTCTCAGTCGCAGGGGTTTTGTTTTTGGGGGCTAAGGCATTAAAAATCAATAAATCTGAGTGACCTTTCACGATCGATTATCGACTAACTGGCCATTGGAAACTTTGAGTTAGATAACTAGATGCGCTGTGTGGACAGCGACACTCGGAGAAGATTGATGGTGGTGCAAGCGGAATTAATGGTGACTCTGTTTGTCAGGGTAGTTCCACTTGGAAGTGGCTTTCTATGTCAAGCGACAAATTGACGTTGTTTTGAATGTGTTGAGGGGCAGATTGGCTGGCAGTAAGACTTTGAAGTAACTGCTGGTGCAGGCGATTCTCTCACGTGGGCGTCTTTAGTCAGGATCACAATCAGTCGGTAGAAAGTAGATGAACAAACCGTGATATCCAGGAGAAGGTAATCTATTCCCCATCTCAATCGGCTGATGATCGTCAACCAGTCGATGGTCATCAACCAGTCGAGGATCGTCAAGCAGTCGATGATCGTCAACCAGTCGATGATCGTCAAGCAGTCGATGATAGTCAAGCAGTCGATGGTCATCAAGCAATCGATAATCATCAACCAGTCGATGATCGTCAAGAAGTCGAGGATCGTCAAGCAGTCGATGATCATCAACCAGTAGAGGATCATCAACCAGTCGATGATCGTCAACCAGTCGGTGATCGTCAACCAGTCGATGACCATCAACCAGTCGATGGTCATCAACCAGTCGATCATCATCAACCAGTCGATGATCGTCAACCAGTCGGTGATCGTCAACCAGTCGATGATCATCAAGCAGTCAATGATCATCAAGCAATCGATAATCATCAACCAGTCGATGATCGTCAAGAAGTCGAGGATCGTCAAGCAGTCGATGATCATCAACCAGTAGAGGATCATCAACCAGTCGATGATCGTCAACCAGTCGGTGATCGTCAACCAGTCGATGATCATCAAGCAGTCAATGATCATCAAGCAATCGATAATCATCAACCAGTCGATGATCGTCAAGAAGTCGAGGATCGTCAAGCAGTCGATGATCATCAACCAGTAGAGGATCATCAACCAGTCGGTCATCATCAACCAGTCGATGCAGCCGCATCGAGACCGTCCGACGAATGCCTAAGCTTAAGCTACTTGTTTATAAGCGTGGTGATCGCGATCGCAAAGCGTACAACCAATATAATCAATTGGCCTTCATGCTCAACTCCAATCCAAACCAAACCAAGAACTCCCCTAACCATCCTAATTAGCTCCACAAACAACACATACCAAGCAAATATTGTTCTGCAGAAAGACAACACAGCATTCGTCACGCCAAAAAGTTCGTTCAGCGCTTCGCGTAAAGATTCAATCGTCTCCATCTCGAGGCGCTAATAAATTCAAAGACTTATCCGTAGATTAGAGAATCAGCAACACACCCGTAAAGCCGTTGGTGTTATCTGACCTTGCATAAGATACGCGATGAACATTGCAAAAAAGCAAAAAACAAACGCTGTCGTTACGTCAAGTCGAGAAGCAAGGAGCGGCCGCGTGTCACACTACATCGATGACCAAACAAACGCGCTCCGCTTTATCGTCGGACAGCATGGTCAGATCGATATTCGCAACAAGTGTGAATGAATTAATGTGTGACCGCGGAGGTTGACTGGTCTGCAGTTCACAGCAAGTGTGCAATGTGCACGTTCTGCGCTTTTTTTCAGCTCTACGTGACACGCAGTGTCATCGGAAATGTGCTGCAAGTTCATAACTTCACGAGATGATAACTGAGCAGTAGTTTGTTGTTTGCTCTAACCTGAGTGATCAGTTTGGGTCGTTCAACTGGTTGTCAGGTGTCCGAGATCCCCCTCCCCCCAGTCACATGTCCCCAATCAGTCATAATCTCGGGGATAAGGCAAGCGAACTGCATGCTGAACGTTTATCTGCGTCTCAGCTTCAAATCCTCCGCAAACGGAACGAATTCGACAAATATTAACCAACGAACTGATAAAGCTGCCCAACTGCAGATTCGAGAATCTTCTTGAATGACATTTCTCTTATTTGCTCAGACTTTGTAGATGTTTTTGTAGAATTTTGAACAAATACGAGTAGAGATGTTTATGCGGGGCGTTTGCATTTGCTAGCAGATAAAGGTTTGCAACTTGAAGAGACTTTAAGGAGGTCTCGCCTGCAGTAATCTACAAGATACATGTGTGCATTGACTTTCAATTTCAATGATCTGAGGTTCGTAAGCGGGATATGGGACCAACATTCACTTTCACATGACTAGAAACATCTTTGATTGCACGGTAGTGTTTAGATAGATTTCGAAAATTGAGATGGAAAGGCCAAATTTGTGACTTAGTACTAGAATTCCTTGAAATGTTTTGGCGACATCATGTATTTGACGCCTTTAAAACATTAAGAGGTTGGACTTCTTTTGAAGACAGAATTCTGATCTCTATTTCAAATGAATGACAACATATTAAGCCCGGTCTTACGACATCTTTTGGGCGATGGAACTGGCAACTGGCAATGCTAGGAGAAGCGAACCCGTTTGAAAACAAGGCCAAATCAACAGTCTAGTCCGACATCCTCCGATTAAAAGTGTCTGATTCGAGGATCGGCCGTATAGAGCGTATGGACACCACTGCACCGGCGTAAAAAGTCTTCGAATCCGAACCATTGGAACAACGCAACAGAGGAAGGCCTAGTTTGAGGAGGCGCACACAAGTGAGGAAAAAGCTTAACCAACTTAGAGTGTGCAAATGGAGGCAACTGATGAGAACTCGTGCTAGCTGGAGAGGCGCAGGAGGAGGCTCAAGTCCATCCTGGACAGTAGTGCCAATACAAGAAGAAGAAGAATATTCGAGAATTTGAAAATAGAGTGATTTCGCTTAACTAGAATGGCGCTATGACTCAAAGAGGGCGTAAAACAATAATTTTGTTGGGAAATCATTTCGGTGAGCACTTAGTTTCGCCTTTGAACTGTTTTCTCTGACGATTTGTTATGTTTTAGGTCTTCGGGAATAAGCCAGCTACAATTGACCCTTTGAAAGTCAACATTGCTAGTGGTAACCGTCTAGTACCAGTCGCTATGATCGAACGAGTTACATAAAATTGAACATTTGGAATGGATCAGATCAAACGTTATTGTGGTCAACATTTACGTGATATCATTTTTAAATAGTAAATGCCATGAATTGTTCTTTTAACCAGTAATAAAAATTTTAAGTTGATTTACAAATTTATGTGTTTAATTTTACATTATAAATCAAACCTTACGATGAATCACTTTTTTTCAGCGAGTTTTGGACCATGGTTTGCAACCGCGGCAAAAGATGACTTTCCAGACAGCATTTCAACACTTAGCAGCAGTCATCGTCAGCATCACTCACGGTATCTACAGCATTTCTACTTCTATCTACTTATAGATCTCCAAAACAAAATCTAAAATAACAGCTTTACCAAGCCTTCAAAGGTATTTGGTTTAGCATTCGAAACTAGTGCAACCAACAACCATGTTACCGGTTGTATGAGATCTTAAAGAAGGTTGATAGCTTCTCTAAGTCTCTAGTTGAGTCGAAAGATACCTTCAAGAAGGTATAGTGGATCCTATCACATCTGATGAATTCACCTAGACTAGTCCATTGTGCTTGCATGGCGCCCATGAACCCATTTTGATTTACAAATGAATGTCCATATTTTCTTGACAGTGATTACTACTACTTCGATTCAGGGTTTCTTTTCTTATAAAGGTAGTTGAAAGACAGCTGCAGAGGAGTTGGGAGAGTCCCTCCTTCTCGCCGTCATCCATACATCTGCTACAGTAGTTGTTGTATGGAGGTCCAAGTCTTGTGACATGTCTTTCCATTGTGCTTTATCACGAAAGGACTCCTGCTACTGAGGATGCTTTCAATGGCAGCTTTGTTCGATTTGGATCCATTTTGGGTCCCCAGATCAGTTCCAGATCAACCCACCCTGTCATTCAATACAGCTCCTCTATGAGACCGTTGTGTGTTCCGAGTTTGTGTGTAGTGGTGCTAGTCATAGAGTCAAAATTTCCGTTTCGACTTGATTTCCTTTGAAAATTGTAGAAAAATGTGCAAATTATTGTCTTGGGCCGAGATCGTACATTTAGAAAGAAATGTCGGTAGCACCCTTAGTCCAAAACGCTTTAAACCGTGTCTCTCTATCTCTCTTTCTCTCTCTCTCTCCTTCTCTCTCCTTCTCTCTCTTTCTCTCTCTCTCTCTCTCTCTCTCTATCTCTTAAGACTAAACCCTAATAGTGGGGTATTTCTTGATAAGTGAGTACGTACTACTTGGACAACCTCTATAACCGCAACATTAACGATAAAAAGACAACAAAAGACATACACCTTTTCCACACATGGTCTGCAAACACCAAGCATCTTGGACGCTCTACAATGATCATTGGCCATCGTCGGGTTTTGTTACAATCTTACAGATGAATTTCGCAAGGAATCATCAACTACCATCAGCGATCATCGACGACGATCAGCTTGTCCTTTCACACAATGCTTGTGAACAGAAAACACAGTACTCACAGGTTACAGAAGATCAGCTACGGCCACTTTTGTGACCATTGTAACACAAGGGCATGTCAATAAGTTCTTAAAGTTGCAGTGCAACTAGTTCTTCTTCCGCAAATCAGTATTAAATTGTACGTCCCCTCCACTCAGAGAAAATCATAACACACAGAGCACAAGTTGTTATTGAGAAGGCTAACACCTGCTCCATTGTAGACAGAATGTCAACAGCTTCAACCAAAATCTTTGTGTTTGTCAGCTCTAGAAGCATATAATATTCAAGTACAGTGACCAATCACGTCGCCATATATACACCTACGACTTAGTTTATTTAAATGTATGCAATAAAGATAGAGTCCGAAGATAAGGAGGATTGATTTGTGAGGCACAAATCGTAGTGCTCGTCGTCTCTGAATTTTAGCAAATGCATGGAAGAGGATGGACCAAAAGCAATTCCACACCTTTCGTGAAAAGAAGGCGAATATTTTATCGCAGATTAAAAACAGGTACCGACGGAATTCCCGAGTTGACCTTTTTTTTTTTTCATTAAAATATTCTATGCAAATTCTGAAGCAGTTTTGCAGGCCAATCTTTGATTAGAAATGCGATCGTATAACCACGATTGAGAGAAAAACTTTTACTTCTACTTTTGAGATTGAATTTCACTCCTTTTTTCAATTCGATCACGATGTTGGCGGTCATTCACGAATTTAAGGCATCATCAACTGTCTTTGTCGATCAGCAATGATGAAGAGCGATCATCGATGACCATCAGCGATCATATGGACGATCAGTGATCAAATGGTCCGATCAGCGATCATCGAAGGCTATTAGCTTCTGACGATCAGCGATTATATGCTGTGATCAGCGATCATCTTCTGCGATCAGCGATCAGCTATCATCGAAGACTTTCAAATTCTGACAATTTGCGATCATCTACTGTGATCAGAGATCATTTGCAGCGATCAACGATCATCTCCTGCGATCAGCGATCATCTTCTGCGATCAGCGATCAGCTATCATCGAAGACTTTCAAATTCTGACAATTTGCGATCATCTACTGTGATCAGAGATCATTTACAGCGATCAGCGATCATCTGCTGCAATCAGCGATCATCTGCTGTGATCAGCGATCAACAAAAAATATCAGCCTATGTCGTTGACTGTCACCGTCCATTCATGGAGGTCAGCAATCTTCAAGGACGAACAGCGTCTATCAAGGAAAGTCAGAAATTATGAATCTCAACGACGATCAGTGATCTTCAATAAACGCCCATGGTCAACTCTCATCAGCCATCATCAATTAGTGATCGACAACCTCATGGCAGCTCTTCCTGTCTACCAACTTCACTGCTGATTCTAGCGAAATGCGTAAAGGGTGCGCTTCCTTCAGTTCGGATTCAGGAAGCTCCACAATGACTACAATCCCTTTGTGCACAAAATTGAACCCTAGTGCCAGTAAAATTTCTCTTCGAGGTCATAATCTAAGTCGCCTTAAGGCTCTACTCACCAACTTTTTCTTCACTTCGTAAAATAATCCACAAGATCTTCCTTCGATATCACACTCCTTCCCTCCAATTGTTTCCTTGATCGCGGTAGATGCGAATATGTCCAAACTAAGCACAAAAACACACCGCAAGTCCTTTCTTCCTCCTTGCACACACTTCACTTGCGACAATCACTCAAAGTACTCAAAACTTCGGAGTTACTCAATTGTTTTCTCTTGATTGATTTATTTGACAAAAAATAGTTCTGCACTGCACTGAGACACAATTTGAGATGGACGTGGACGCGGCTGCAACGGTTTTCTTTCATAACTAAAAAAAAAACCCAAATTGAATCCTCACTGAAAACGTTGTCCTCACTTCGGCGCAAACAAAAGAAAACTCCAAAACAATCAAAATGAATGCAAATTTATTTCAGGGTGACACACTCTTGTTCGGACACCTAAACTTCCGACATCATAGGTTTGAGATATTTCAGGGAACCGAGCGCTCTGCAGAAAGGCATGAAACTACAATTTTTGTCTCGAAGTGGCGATGAGGGGGAAGATTTTTGCACGGCTACCGACTGCGCGTGACTCCGTCCGGTTCGGTGAAAATTGCAAGACTAAATTCACAGCTGATCGGTGGCCGAGTTATATAGAGACAGACACACAACTCTGCAAGCTAAGCGACGCGACGCGACGGTGACGACGGATGGTGGAACGATGATGGAATGGAGATTAGTTCGCGACTGATAGCGACAAGGTGTTGGTCGACGATGTAAAGTGCGTTTGCCAACAACAACGACGACGACGATGTTGATGGTGATGATGATGATGATGTCTGATGGTTCTGACGAGTGTATGCGCTGGTATCTGAAAAATGGATGACCTTCTGGTCGATGAGTGGTTGATGTGCGATAAACGTCCGCCAGATCTGAAGTGGATGGCGACCTCTGGTAGATGGCCGATGACTTAGATTGATAAATTGTTTTTTTTTTCACCACTGCATCGCTTCGAGTTGTAATCGTCTGGGGATGATGACTCGGAATCATGACCATGACCCATGCAGGAGTGTCCAGTTTCACACACACAGCTCGCTTTGTCTTTCATTGAACCTAAGCGACAATTTGGAAATTTTCCTCAACGTGACACACATGTGTCACACACGTGAACTTCAAGAAAACGTCAATGACTGCATTCGCTGCAACCGTAATGCGCGGAAAACCCCCACGACTAGCGCACTCATTAATCGTAACAAACAAACTCTAGGACACTATGCATGCACTTGATGTTCCACCCCAATCACATGCTGTGCATCTCTCCGGCCATCTCGATCGGCTGCGGTAAATCAACGAACGCTTATGGAATTTTTTATTGTTTCCCCTCGTTACTCGTGACTTGCTTGGCAGACAGAGATCTTTCCCAGTCAGGTCACGTTAGGGCGATTAACTGATGGTCCACGATCATGAACCCGCCGCCATTCTGGCGGAAGACCACGTCCTTGACAGAAGAATCACAATTCCAGGAGGTCCCTTATCTCTTTCAAAACACCTCCCATCGCACACAGGCCACACAAAAGCAGCGCTCAACTATTCGAAAGTAATCCATAAATAATTGCCTCTCCGAACAAAGATTCGACATCTGTCTGTGACAACTACTGCATTGTTGTGTTCAGCGAGAGGCGACAAAAATGCACGCAAATATTTGAAAAGTGCGATAGGGCATCAAGTCAACAACGGCTGAGCTCGGTGGCGGCGGCGGTGACGGTGTTGTAGGAAGGCAGCAGCGAAATGTGTTACACGACAATAAAATCTGAACGGCAAGTGCAACTTTCCACCGCCACATCAACTAGTGTCTAGTTTCTTGGAATGCCTTCTCCTCGCGGCGGCTGTAAACAATGGAATACATTAAGAACAGGTAGCGTGTGAATTCCAAGTGTGACCTTTTTTTTCAATTCAAATATTGCATGCGAATTGAAAAGCGGTTTTTTTCTGCGTCGAATTTTTGAAGGAACCTAACAACGTAATCATCATGTTTGCTGCAGATAAGGATACGGATCTATTTTCTTCATCTCCTCGCAGGCCTTGTTCTGGTTCGGATAAAATTAAGAGCGCCCCCCTGCTGAGCATCCCCAATTGATACCAAAATGTGAATGCATCACGATCGCTAATTGCTTACAAGTCACGCAAACTTTTTCCCACATCTCAGAAGTCTCAAGCCTGTTGTTTGTAATTGCTTGTGGAGCTTATCCTCTTCAGTATCGAATGGTACCACATCGACTAGGGTAGAACTTCCGCATTTTAATGATTTTTGATCAACTGCGCAGAAGGTGACCAGCATTTTTGACGTAGATTTTCTTGAGTTGCGATCGTTTCCCTCATCACTCCGAGATATCAGTTGAACTTGGCAGAGTAGTTCTGAACAGAATGCTTAAGATACTGACTCAAAGTGGCTCTGAGTGGAGTTGGTCCTTAGTCAACGTGCCTTTCTAAGTGAGGCGATCGTTTCCAGTTGAACACACCGTCTGGGGCGGGGACTTCTTCTACTTTATTTCCCATCGGAGTTGGATTCTCTGAACCACAGAGCTTCTATCTAAGTGACTAAGCCACTCGAATCCGTCTCTCAATCTTCACCTCAAAATCAGCAAGCAGGACGGAATAGAGTTCGGGGAATTTTGGTCTCTCCTGGCACTAACAAGGATAACGCCTAATGGGCTCCACCACCTTTACGTTGCCATCGCATCATGTTTGCCTTGTCGGTTCGCCCACTTGCTTGCTCTCAACATTTTCATTAGGACCCCATTTCTAACCGCCATATCCAATACTGTACAAGAACGCTTCTCTTTTCAGTCATTGGAGTAAGCGATAGACAAGGCGTCACACTGTCAAGTGACTTCTTTAACATCATCCTTGAGAAGATCGTGCGCAACTCACAAGTCAACACCAAAGGCACGATCTTCCAAGAGTCAGTTCAATTGCTGGACGAACACAGAGAGCCATCAATGAAGCATTTGCTGGCATTGAAGAGGAAGCAGCTCAAATGGGTCCGGGGGTTAATGAGGGCAAAACGAAGTACATGCTGTCATCAAGGAAGGACGCACAACATCGCCGTCCTGGCCAGAGCGTCACACTAAGCAGCAGGAACTTCGAGGTAGTCAATGTCTTCATCTAGAATCAGAAAAATCAGAATCACTCTTGCCAATCGCTGTTTCTTTGGGCTCAAGAGGCAATTGAGTAATAAAGCCCTCTCTCGAAGGAGTTTTTAAAAACAAATGAGGAAGGAAATTTTTGCGGCGACATGTGACTGGTCAAGCGGCTTCGGATGCAACTCTATAGATGTCTAGGCCATGTAGAGCGTATGGACATCACTACTCCGGCCCGAAAAGTTTTCGAATCTGAGCCATTGTTACAACGCAACAGAGGACGACCTACGCTAAGGTGGCGCACACAAGTGGAGAAGGACCTCATCCAACTTGGAGTGCGCAGCTGGAGGCAGCTGGCGAAAGATCGTGCTCGCTGGAGAGCCATCTTGGTTGAGGCTCAGGTCCACCCCAAACTGAAGCGCCACAAGAAGAAGAAGAAAAAGAAGTTAGCGATAAAACGGCGTACCACATTCCAAGCCTTCAATTCACACACCATTCAATATCCTATCGTTTGGACCATTCGTAGGCATTTGAAGCAGTTGACTATACCCTTCTGCTTGAGTCCTCGTTGCACACTTGGCACAAGTTTTCATTTAGAACAGGCCTCCATTTGGCATTCTTCAACATTCGTGACCAATTTCTGGGCCCACTGCCATCAGAGCCATTTCAGATGGAAACCTGGTCGGCCATGATTGAGGAGATGTTCTCTCTGAAAATAGTGCTTCTCTTAGTCTTGCCTGAATAGAAAAAAAATGCACATACAAGGAGATCCGTCCTGCTTTGAGTGGTAGTCTTGCAAGGCTCCATGATTGAAAGTTGTCCGCAGGCATGGGTACGTGCAGTGTAATTTCAAACATTCTATAGACTTTCATTTTCTTTCCTTTGACGGCCATTTCACATTTTGGTGGCCTGACAATGGAAATTTTCTCTCTCGCAAGTATGTCCTCGCATCTTCTCAGACGGAACTCCAGCGCGCAGTCGATAAGTCTGGAGCCGTATGTGCTTATGCTTGAATAAAGGTGAACGCGGATAAGTCCGAAGTTATGGTCATTTCCGGAATGTCCGTCCAATGCCATATACCTGTTAGGGGTGTCCAATCAAAACCGGAAGAGAAGCTTAAGTGTCTCGGTATTTCTTTTCACGAGCGATGGGAGCAGTAACGCTGAGCTTTGAAGGAGCCGAGTTTGCTGTCAAAGCCAAGTTATCGGCATTTGACCCAAAGTTTGTTCCAGCTCTCATCTGTGGCCATAAAATTTGGATAATGGCCGAAAAAATAAGACAAACTGACGAGATGAGTTTTCTTCTTTTTGTTGCAGGAGTTACCAGTCGGGATATGATGAGAAACGCGACTGTGTGGCGTGAACTCAATGTTGAGTAGGTACCTCTTTGGATTGAAAGTTCTATATTTTGGTGGTTTGGCCACTTGGTATTGATGTCCATTTTGTCATGACTTCCAAGGTGTGTCTTAGATGAGATTCCATCAAGTAGGCAACCGCTCTGAAGACAAAGGAAGAGGTGGTTGTATCCAGTCCATAAGCTCACCTAGTTTCGCTTGGGAAGAGCTCTTGATGAGTTAGAGCCCATGGCGGAGGAATATGCGACCTGGAGCTCAGTTGTGAGTACATTGCCCCTGCAATCCCTTTAGAGGAACTTGTGGGTGACTGAAAATAGTGATCATTGGTGAGCAGAAAGAATGGACCAACTCAAAAGACGAATATCCTGCGGTTCATCATAACGTATGACCTTCCTGTTTGATACAGCGTTTAAGACAACAGCATCGAGAAAGTTTAGATCTTCGGAAAGAAGATGATGATGGCGTGCACCCGTTTCAGCTTCTATAGGAACGGACAAAAATGCCATAGCAACCGGTGACAATGAAGTTTGCACCAGTAAACAGCGTCTTCTTGGCCAAACTTTCGAAACATAAGCCCCATTAAGCCCAAATTTTTCAATCATCCTCTTTTGCTCTAGTTGTCCTTTTTCCGTTCGCGCCTTCTTCTTGTTGCATTTCTAAGAATTCAGAAAAAAAAACTGAATTGGAGCACCCTTCGCCACACGTTAACTGAGAGGCGCATAAATAAATAAATGAATAGATTCTATGGCACTACAGTCCACAAGGGACCAGATCATAGCTTCTCTTCTCACGCGTAGATGAGACTTGCAGTTCATTCCCGACTCCGAAGGGTTAAGACACTTGACAATTTTCAACACGTTCAGTTCGGGTATCGGATCCTAGACCTTCGGCACTCTGGTCTTAAAGTGTCTGATGGTTTTTGTTCACACTGCGACGACATCACAAGTTCCAAACAACTTGAAATATTGCTGCACCTTACAATCTGAACGCAACCCCAATCTCATCTAAATTGCCTACCTTCGATTATCCTGGAAGCCCTTTACATAATTCTGATTGCTTTTGACATCACATTACCGTTGGAATTACGTCAAATTCGCCCCATTCCCCATCACTTGCAGAATTCATCACCAAACTCTGTGTTCACATTCAAAAAGAAAGTTGCCTACATCTAGGCGCACATTAATTGAAATCAAATTAGAAGTATGCCTGATATTCAAAAAATGTCGTTGGCTCATAGAACTTCTCACCTACCATAGCGCCAAAGGTCTTACTGCGAAACTGAGTGTAGGTGTCTACACGAAGGACTCCAATTTAGAGACATGTCTCAATTTTCCTGAGGAAGATGGTGTACTCTGTGATTTTTGGTCCGGTCTGCATAGATGGTGAGTGGAGGAGGAGATATAATGACGAACTATACGGGTCGTTCAACGACATCAACTTAGCGAGAAGAGAGAAGATCCAACAATTGAGATGGTTAGGTCATGAAGAGCGGATGGAAACTAATGCTCTGGCCCGAAAAGTCTTCGAATCGCGCAATAGAAGAAGACCGCGACTCAGGGGGCGCACGCAAGTGGAAAGCGACCTCAACCACCTATGCGTGCGAAACTGGAGACAGCTAGCTGGAGACGCTTGTTGGTTGAGGCTCAGGTCCACCCCGGATTGTAGCGCAACCTTAAGTAAGTAAGTAGATGATGACCATCAAAGAAGCATTCTCCTGGCAAAAAAAAAGTGTTCAATCCAGGAAATCTTTTGCAGACTCAGACTTCAGTAGAACCCCTAGCAGGTGTCATCTTCTGCTGAACAATGTTCCTCAAGTGTAGCAGCGGATGTCTCGAAAAAATTACCAACTACCTCAACATTCACTTCATCTGGGTGCTGTGTGGCATACATGCAATCGCAGACGGGGTGGACAAACATAGAATGTGGCACTCTGTCCTTAACCGAATGTTACTTCCCTTGTATGCTTAAGCATTATCAAAAGCATGGAACTGTACCATATGCCACGTAATCTGGCCCAAACTTAGTCCCAAAGCACTGTTTGTTCCTACAAAGCGATGTAGGCTTCCTCTTCTGATGCTGATAGGTGCCTTCAGTGGATACTAGTACAGGACTATCTTCCTGGTAGTGGTGTTGCCTGTGTAGGAGTGCCTAGAAACTTCCAGCCGCTCTAGGCAGGGCAATCGAATTAAAGGAGTCGATGAAACCATGCTTCTACCAGAGCTTTGCCTGTGTCTGCGAAATATGGCTTTGAGTTGTTTTGTACGAGCGGAGGGTCTGCAGTCTTTGGTGTGTCTTGCTTTTACCTACCTCTCCTTCACTGTTCGCCAAGTTTCATAGGCACTGACCAGCACTCAAGCTTCGTTTGTCTTCACACTTAAATAAAAATTCTTTATTTTTGGCAAGAATGCATCACTCCCTCCCTCCCCCCCCCCCTCTCTCACTTTCTCCTCTCATTCCTCGACTTCACTTAAAGCTATCCAAACAAATTATCATATATCCTAAACCAAAGTCCATTCCTTCGAAACAGATGCGCGCTTCTGTCTCTTATCGTGTTCCTATACGTCTCCAGAAGCCGCTTATCACTTGGCCCCCAGTCAGACATTGGCTTAAACGCGCCTCGTATCCTCATCCGGAGAGGTGCAGCCGGCTGCAGGGCAACAGCATAAATTCCCCAGTAGACCACTTGAAGAATCCCAAACGCCGACAAACACCATCCAAAAACTGCAAAAACAGAATTCTCAGAAATCCCAGCAATCATCCTCAAAGTCTTTCATCTCTTACCGTAGAGTCCACCAGAATACGTGTATCCATTGTACTGCAACGGCTTGTAGTCCACCAGAGTGTAGATCAGAATCGCGGCCATCACGGCTGGGGTTATGACTCCCCAGCAGATCCTGTAGTAGGCGCTCGTCTTCAGGCCAAGCATGAAGAAGATATCACTGCAGAGCCGTTTCACACCTGAAACCAAACGAAGATCGCATCAAACTCCCAGCACTCCCAGTGTGATCCTCACCGTAAATCCATCCAACAGCGATTAACTCCACAATGGCGAGGACTAGAGCCACAAATGATGCCCCGTAGAAATCGACAAAGTTCAAAATGAACTGCCCGCCGGGTGTGATGTAGATCAGGCCAATGCAGAAGCCGGTGATCGAGATGATCGTGACGATCACCCAATGCTTCGTCGTGGGAAACTGATCCTTGATCACGGTCATGATGCAAGACGTCATTCCGACATTGCTTCCAATCCCAAGAATGAACAGCATGAGGAAGAACAGCACGGAAAAGAACTGGAAAAGGCCGGCGATCAGTCGAGAGTCAAAAGGATGTCTTCGTACTCCAACTCACCTGGGGGACCACGTGGAACTTGGCAATGGCATCGGGATAGGAGACAAACGCCAGACCAGTGCCACCCTTCACAACACTCTGGATGTCGTCCGTGTTGCTCTCGTATGCCAGGTTGCCGAGGATTCCGAAGATGATCACTCCCGAAAGGAGAGACGTGAAAGTGTCCAGACTCGTCACGATGTTGGCATCCCTACGAAAGACTCTCTCATGGAGGAGCACAACACAAAGTGCCACAGACAACAAACCTGTAGACGTTGTGTCCAAATCGATTGTAGGATGCGTACATGATGATGTTCCCAAAGCAGATGGCCAGAGAAAAGAAGACCTGCGTCACGGCCGCGTACCACACCTTCGGATCGAGCAGCTTATCCCACTGCGGCTTGATAAAGTACAGAACCCCGTTGAAGGCCCCTGGCAGCGTGAGGGCGCGGATGAGGAGCACAAGCATGACAAGGTACGGAATCAGCGCCAGGAAGTACGACGCCTTACCAGAGCTGCGCACGCCCTTGATCATGATGCCCATCACCACCAGCCACGCCACCAAGAGGCAAAGAGTCAGCTCCCAGCTGGGCTACCCGATCCCGTCGTCAATCGATTCCTTCTCCCGGAGGACTATTTTTCTAAGGACGACAAACATCAAACAGACACGTAGACGGAGAAAGGAGAAACAAACTCACGTGAAGTAGAATTCCGCGGAGGTGATCTTCGGCTCACTAAACGTCTCGTTCCCCATCCGTTTGGAGTCGATGCAGGACGGCCCCCATTCCTCCCGGCAGTAGCTCCATGGCAGCACTTCAGAGAATGATGCCACCAAGTAGCGCAGCGTCAGCGCCATCAGTGTGGCGTAGTACGTCGTGACTATGGCTGTGCCCAGCACCTGGCCGTATCCAACGCCCCGCATAATCGGTGAGAAGTCGAACACCCGCACACTGCCGCGGCTTGAGAACTGCCCCAAAATCATCTCCATGTAGTACACTGGTCTGCCCACCAGGAGCAGCACTATCAGGTACGGCACCACGAACGCACCGCCGCCGTTGGCCAGCGCTGTGAAGGGAAACCGCCACACGTTGCCCAGCCCGACGGAGAGGGCGATGCACGACATCAGGAATTCGATATCCTTGCCCCACTTGTCGCGACCCACCTCCGTGGCATCCTCTTCCGGCGGCTCATGCTCCTGGGGCTTACAGTAGGCTTTCTGAAATGGAGAACATTGTAAAGTGGGATTTAGGGCGTAGTTTGTGCTGTCATACCACATCGCCGTCACTGAGGCATATCGTCGAGATCGTCGTAGAACCAGTCTTGTACGCACCCGGTATGGAGGTCGTCGAACCCAGAGTGCCGTAGTAGCCCCGGTTCTCGTACCCATCGCCACTCGTGTTTACTTTCATCGTGTTCACCTGTAAGTTCAAAAGTTCTCTCAAAACGTGCTCTCTGCGACCGCCACCTGTGTCTTTTCCCCCGAAGGTCACAATCGAAACTACTAGTTGGCTCATCGATCATCGGGGTCTTCGTCACTTCTCGCGGTCTCGCATCGGCTCGCGTCTTCCCTGCACGATCGAGGGGGACGTGTAATCGAGAAGAATTTTGTTTTGCAACCGTACACGCCGCCGCTGCCGGCAGCATAGCATCGCGGCTACGATGCGACGACGCAGGCTACCGCAGATAAGATAAGCTCTGAGCGTTTTTTTTTTTGCATTCAGCCACGTTCGCGTCGTTGCGGCTGGCACGCTTTCGCAGGTAATTACGGCGGAATTGAGACAGCGGCGAATTGCAGTATTTCCGTGACAAATTTATCAACGTTTCCCATGCGGAAGAGGATTGACTGGGATGATCAGTTCTCCCCTATGCAGCGGACTATTGTGTAAACAAATCAATTGGACTGAGGATGGTCTGCTGCACACAAGAGCACGCGGCGTACGTGTGATACTCCTCTGCGTCGGCCTTGATAAGGGTAATCTCTGCAAGGGCGCAAGCGGGGATAGTTTGTGGATGAAAAGTGGAACAATAATGTTTTGTTTGCCTTTGAGACTAATGACTTTATTGGCAGGAGATATCCGGGTTTGAATAGTGGAGGTTCACTAAAGATAGAACGGTGTGTCATAAGAGTTTATTGTGATGATGGTAAACTGCTAGAGGTATTATGCAAAGTCGTTCCGGTCCTGGAACAAAATCTAACACGAGTCTGAGACGGGAACGGAAATGGAAGAGTCAAGTTGGAGAAATGTTGATGACACAACCTATAAGCTTCTGGGATTCGAAATCAGAATGGGGGAAGGAAACAGAGGTACAATGCTCTTTGAGACTGCTCAGCAAGTAAAGAATGACGTAGTCGTGCCCTAAGAACTGAATAAAAGCGCCAAGGGTGGTTTGAAAAATGTTCTGTTCTCGGTCTGTGTGTCGACAAGGCACTGATAACGTATTTGAAGCCGCCAAATGCTGCGAAATGTCTAGTTTTCTGAAAATGAACCAAAAAATTGTTCAAAAATTGTTCAAAAACTGCAATTCATTCAAAAAAGGCGATTCATAGTGAGGTTTGATTTTCAAAGGGCTTTCTTTGAGAGATCACGAGTGACTTTTATCAAACTGCTTTGTCACCTTTCTTTGGAATCGTTTGGCAAGTCATCATGGAAGAACTCACAACACAAGAACGTCTCCAACAGCTGTATTACGAATATCAGCGTTTTGTGAGAAATGATTTTCATGCAATGCGAGCCAACGTACCGAAACCAACATTCGCTAATGCCATTCGCAATTGTAAGTCCGAGTGAATGATACTCGACCAGTTAGATCACACCTTCTCCATAGTAAAGAAGCTATGCACTCTCGGCTGCAGCTACTAGTAGCTGAGAGTGCACCGGAAGATGAGTCAATTCATCGTCGTTCCTAGCAGTGCCCAAGGTGCTGTCAACAGACTACATGTTTCCTGAAATTCAAGTACATGATCTCGATGATCTCTGGTTTCGGCGAGACGGCGCTACCAGCCACTTATGCTTTAAACAACGGACTTGTTGGAAAATCATTTTCGCGACCCCCTTAATTCCCACTTAGATCATGCGGTTTGAGCTATTTCCTCTGGAAATATGTACAGTCTCAGGTCTTCAGAATTAAGAAATTATTGTCGATTTGAATCGCTTTGCTCGAACGAGTCGTCAAAAATGTGACCCTTCGAAAGGAACATCTCAGACGTAGTTGTAACCAACATTTACATGATATCATTTCCGTAAAGTTAATGCCATGAATTGTTCTTTTAGCCGAATACAAGAAATTTAAGTTCACTTTCAAGTTTATGTGTCTTAGTTTACATTTAAAAGCAAACCTTATGATAAATCGGCCTTTATTATGACTGTTAGTATTTACTTCACTGATTGGGACACAAAGTCTCAAGTTTCTGACTAGGCATCGCCGCGTAGGATACTTCTCTGAACGTGTATTCAATGTTCCCCTAATTCTGGTTTTTCACGGTCTCGTTTCACGGTCCCGTTTTCAAAATTAAAAAAAAAAACTTTTAGGCTTAATTTTCTCTGTCAAATTTAATTTTTGCGAAATAAGTTCATATCACAAATTTAGGGAAATTCCCCAAATTTGTCCCTTTTTGTTGCACGGTATTTTTTACGCAGTTTTTTCTGAAACCAATCTACCGGTTAAAAATAGAATAAGGCGTAGATCACACAAAGATTTCCAGTTCAAAAGATTCACTTAAAAGAAAAAACTCACTAGAATCCGACACGTGTTTCTAAACGAAAAGTTTTCCTCAAGGTTCCCGTAAATATTCCTACCGCCAACCGCACCACAAAGCCTTTGTTTCTTCCTCTACAAACTCAATCGCTGCCGTGATCAGCAATTTTCCGAGCAGCTTATATGTACATGGCCAAAACGCGATTGTGATTGCAATTACGGTATATCAAGCTAGAGAGATCCCAATTCCAAGTACACACAAACACCCACCATAGCAACACGTTTTATGTTGCTGAACCCGAAAAGTTTCACCCACACACCGCCGGAGGGGTGCAGAACCGAGTAGAGCGTGCCATTGTTCCCTTGTAAACGTAAAACCCATAAAGTCACAATCTTACCCGTCTATTGTTTGCCAGATAACCAGCTCGCAGACACCAGGGGAAGACGGGCCTTTATGACAGCGGTTCTCCTCTCGTATCCAGATGTGCAATAAGACTGTTCCTTCGATTGATTGTTGCAGTGAATCAAAGGCGTAAATTGTTGAAAATTTACGTGCGCAGCACTGCTCCCCAAACCGTGTCTCTGTACGAAGCAATTAAAATCAATTGCTCATCGGTCAGACAGCATGGCAGTGTTCTTTTTTTTTTTTTTTTTATTGTTAGATATTCGACGCTACACTTCAGAGTGATCACATTTACAGCTGTGCGACACCGTGCATCCGCACTACTGTGTAAACCCGTTTAAACCGCCGTGAGATTACTGAGATTATCCACTGGCGACGTGCAGTCATGGACGCCTTGAGTAGAGAAACGATCCCGGTGACGATCGACTAGAGACTGACTGCGAGCGGAGAATATGCATGCTAATGCATCTCAAACGCTCGGCGGTAGCCTTGACGCCACCACCTTCACCACCGATCACCGCCCGCCACTCGCAGCTTAACTGATGTGTATCGACGGCATCGCGTAGACTACACCGACAAGCACACCTCAGCCGGTTGTCGCGTGCTATGATCTGGACACTTTTGCTTTTAATATCTTCTCAATGTCGCAAGCACACTAGCGGGTACATATGCTTATCGTATTGTCCTGAGACTGTGGAGAGGTTCAAGAAACCATTTGTTGGTCTATTTTATTGCGCTCCGACACTTGCAGATTGATGTTCTAACGCGACGTTATCAGCCGCAACGGCTTGAGATTTTATTGAATCTTATAATACTCAGTGTGTGAGCGGGAAAGGGAGACGGATAAGAAGGAGGATTGTGTACGCTATGACACGGCTTCATCTAAGAGTAGGGCTGTAAAAGCTGTCATGTGGTGTGTGTCTAGACGATAGAGGTAGGAGTGTGCTGCACGAGTGTGTAAAAGGTTGTTGTCAAGGTCAGGTTAAGGACGTCTTAATCGAAATCTTGGGGAAAATCTTTGGGAGCTTCTTCTTTTATATCGGTCCTTCCTAGATTCCGATTCTGATGGATGAAAGGATTCAATTTGAAAGAGGAATGGTACCCGAAGTGACAAGAATAAATGTCGTTCGAAAGACACAACTCAAATTGCAGTCAAAGCTCAACTGCGTGATCTACAAAAATGGCGCCCGATGCGAAACCTCACATCCCTTGGTTGACTTTCTTGTTGGAAAGAACAACAAGAGTGGGCACAGCTCTTGTTAGTCAGCTATTCCATCACAAGCAATAAGGAACAGTAAGTTGAGTCAAAATGGCGCCTGCAACATCGACATCGCACGGTGGCATCAGGAACTTTCACGACAAAAACCAAAAAAAAATCCTGCCAAAGTGCCATCGATTATGAAAGAGTTTCAAAATTCTACGATTTAGACAGCAAATCTTGTTCCTGGCCGGACTGTTTCCATAAGCGAAACAGCGTGAAATTGTAGAAAAAAGAGCTTGGACTCGAAGTACGGAATTCGATGCGTGACAAAATTTGCATTTACATACAAAAATTGGCGCCCCTTTGCGGTGACACATCCTCTTTCAATGGCTCCAAGCTTAAATGGGACAGTCAGGCAGTTGAAAATGTCTCATTTTTGACTGTAACAAAGGCAACATCTTCCTTGTCCGAGGACACAGAGGGAAAGTCTGAAGAAGATATTCAAAGGCCGTTCCCCATGCCTCCCGAAGAAAGTGAAGTCGAGTCAGGTGCGAGAGAAAATGACATCTGACTAAGGACTATAGAGCTGTCACAGAAACATGCACATCGATGGCCAGTGGAAGAAAGACTTAACTGTTGAGTTCCGTGGGGAATCCTGGACATCTGAAATGGATCCGTCATTGTTGTCCATTTAGAAAGTGAAATTCAAAATCAAAAACTCCCTTTTTAAAGCACTACAAGACCTCACAATTCCTCACAAGAGAATATTTTAGAACACACGAAACACTACTTCCACAGAACAATCAGATCACATACTGTTTGCAGTTTTGATGTGTGATTCCTTGTAGACTCAGGCTCTTATGGTGGATGGTCATTAAAGTCGATGTGTACTTGAGGGCGTAATAAGTGATAAGATTTTGTCTGATATCGCCAGCCCATGATTTGAAGCAAACACGAACCGGCGATTGAAGAGGAGAACAGACGACATTTGTATCCGGTGTGTGAAGTACTCGAGGTGATTGGTTTTCAGTGGCTACTTGAGGCACTTGTGCTAAACGTAACCAGAGTTTGGCGGTGAAAGCACAAGGCTATAAAGAGACTGTTTATCTGATGATTTAACATGGAATTTGGAAGAGAAGAGGAGTTGTATTCTCACACTTGTTGTTGCAGTTTTTACCCCTTATGTGAAAGGTTACGAATGAAGGCAGAAAGTGGATGAACTAGAGCTTCAGGTCCTTCCATCTGGGTGCAAGAATGGTCAAACATTTCTGAATCCAAATATCGAACTAAAATTATATTCTTTCACGTAATGAGACAAGAAATGTCAAGTTTTTGACCAGATTTCGTAGCATCGGTCGCTTTCACGGTCTTGATTAAACACGGTTTGAAAATTTAAAAAAAAAACCCTTTCTTTGGTCAAATTTAATTTTTGCCAAACATGTTCCTATCCCAAATTCAGGAGAATTCCCCTTTTCGTACATACAGCAGCAGAGATGTGGGAGCATTCCGCTGTATGTATTGTTTATTCTAACACAACCGAGAATAGATCACAAGATGACCTAGATTTCGATTTCAAAAGCAAAAAAACTCAACGTCATTCTAGACGGAAAGTCTTTCGGGTTTCCGGATATATTTCTACCGCCAACCGCACCACGAAGCCTTTGTTTCTTTCTCTACAAAATCAATCGCTGCTGCTGCATGATCAGCCGATTATGGTACAATCCGGCTAGAGAGATGCCAATTCTACTCACTCCATAGTAACACGTTTTATGTTGCAAAAGCCAAACAAACCGCCAGGGGGTGCAGAACTGTTGTCCCCCTGACAACATAATAATTATAAGTGAGTGACACTAAAAGCCCACAAGGGACCAAAGCCTAGCCTTTACAAAAACTACTCGTGTTGTGCGTGTTACTGTTCTCTGCCGGGTAGAAGGGACCTCCAGTTTTTTGCCGACTCCGAGCGGCAAAATTTGAGAAGCTTTTCAAAGACAATTGGCACGCTTTGAGTGTTGTCAGCAAGTCGAAAGAGGTGGTTCTATGAAAAAATGCGAGGTGTTCCGTCCGTTCGGTGTGTGGGTCGACGCACTTACCCACTACGCTACGGCGACCAACCTCGGTGTTGGATACTGCTGACAATACGCAACGACTTCTACTTATCTATGAAAAGTTTTAAGAATTTTGCTATTTTTCGTTGGCAGTAAAGTGTAGAAACCCTCTGGTCGTGATGCCATCGATTGAGCTTGCACACACAACTAGAGATGGACAACAGCCAACTTTGCACAAGAAAATGAAGGCAGTTGACGAAAAATGAAGCTAGCTAGAGTGTCACATTGGTTATGGTCCGGATTCACCCCCTAACGCCAAGGAAATTCCTCGCTAACCTTCCACAGAGAAAAGAACACAAATCATAGGTTCCAGTTAGCTTCCCAAAACCAGTTGTCCGGCCATGCCTTCTTACCATGTGAAACCTTCTCTTTCAATGACCATCACTGACTCTACACAAATCCAGCTTGGATTCATAATCAAATCAATTTATCATTCAAGCAAAACCAAGTGCCTCTAATTAGCTTCAAAGTACATGCTTAACAAGATCGTTTCGCGATTGCTAATCAAATGAAAGCTCCTGCTGCGCAAAGGCGTCAATTGGATGAAATTCTTGTTATTTTTTATTAGCCAACGGCTAATTGAATCAATAAACCGTGCGTGGTTAGGCTATGCTGGCCAGCCGGAAATTGGCTTGTGAATGAAATCTTATCAGATTAGGCAAGTTATCTGGGAAACAATTAGAAGCTTGTTTTGACTGGTTTTAATGCTTGTTCATTGATAAAACTGTGTGATTGGAAAACAATCGTCTTGACGCAACGTCTGGAGATGGCCCTTGGCATTGCCAAGGCCAATCAAAAAATATCCATATTACTTTCTATTCACTTTTGGTCAAAAATTTCACAAGTTTATGGCTTGGTTTAAAACAGAGGCTTGAGTTACGAAGGCACTTGGACGTAGAAAATGATTCATCGTGAGGTTCGATTTTTAATGGAAGATAAAACACCTAAGTTTGAACGCAAGCTTGAAATTTTTACTATCGGCTAAAACAGCAATTCATGGCATTCAGTTTTCGGAAATGACATCAGGTAAATGTTGGTCACGACCACGTTTGAGGTGGTCCATTCGAAAGATTCAATTTTGGGCGGCTTGTTCGAGCTTAGCGACTGATATCTCGCAGATAACACGAGTAATGTTGGCTTCCAACTCGTCAATAGTAGCCGGCTTATTCCAGAAGACCTGAGACTTTACATATGTGCCGAGGAAATAATCCGAAGGCGCGATATCGCAGAATTAGGGCGTGAAATGAAGGGCTCACAAAAATGATTTCTCAACAAGGTCATTGTTTCACGTGCTGTATGGCTCGTAGTGCTAGGGCTCACCGAGATCATGTTCTTGAAATTCAGGAGGCATATAGTCCCTTAACACGTCGCAGTGACAGTTACCATTCGTCACGGTCTTTCGGTAGACTCACTTAGCTACGGTCGCTGTAGCATCACCATACACAGGGTGGCTTCAAACCAATACAGTATCGCCCACTTATGCACAGTAAGACTCAAATTTGCGAACGGTATTGGTCGTAGATAGTAGGTCAATTTTGCGAACCGTATGTTCCTTGAATTGTCGAAGCAACTTAAACGTCGCCCCAGAAGAGAACAGACTTTCAGAAACGGAGAAAGACCGAAAATCGGTGGAAACCAAATCACCAATCGCAATCAAACATTCGTAGTTTACACAGAAGCACGTTCTCTTTGGAATGCATGAGCTGTACGATCAGTTCAATCCAAGTGTGGTCGACTCAGGTGTTGATGTGAACAAGTAAAAGACCGCAGAAATTGACCTATTCCATGGTGGATCAGGGTCTTCTGATCATAAGGAGGGGAACAGCCCCTCAACGTCAAGAGTGTTCACCATCTTCAAGCTTAAGTTCCTCATCTTCGTCTTCATATGATGACAGTAATGATGACCAGGAATCCGACGACTAGGAACCCGGCGACTAGGAACCCGACGACCAGGAACCCGACAACCAGGAACCCGACGACCAGGAACCCGACGACCAGGAACCCGACAACCAGGAACCCGACGACCAGGAACGGGACGAACAGGAACCCGACGACCAGGAACCCGACGACCAGGAACCCGACGACCAGGAACCCGATGACCAGGAACCCGACGACCAGGAACCAGACGACCAGGAACCCGACGACCAGGAACCAGACGACCAGGAACCCGACGACCAAGAACCAGACGACCAGGAACCTGACGACCAGGAAACCGAGAACCAGGAACCCGACGACCAGGAATCCAAGGGTCTAATGAAAACAACAGAGTTGCGAGTGGAAGAAAATTTAAAAAAAAAAACTGGAAGAAAACCTCACCAATGGCGATGAGAAAGTTAAAGAGCTGCGGACGATGGAAAATCTTCTGCTCCAAGAAGTATGCAATGAAACCGACAACCACTGACTTCAGTGTTGACTCTACGAAGGGTAGCCGCAACAAACTTATCGGGACAACCCTGATTTGTAGCGACATTGAAAGAAGCCATAGCCGACGACCAGACGAATCCACTAGAAGCAGAAGACACTTAAATATTTGATGCAAACAGACAACTCGTCAAGTCAAACATATCGACCAGAAAGGGACCAACGACGGCGGACGTGTGCACTTCCAAAACCGCTGATCAGTCAGTCAGAAATCCTTCACCGAAGTCAAAGTAATGTCTCGTGTCGACAACTAGATCTGGCCGCATCTCCTAGACCCGTGGAAGCTTCCCATATGACAAGAGGGAGTGGGTGATGGAGACGCACATCACGGCCCAATTTAAACAACCAACCGAATAATACTAAAAAAATGTTTATTATTTCGAATATCACTTATTCTTAAGAGGCAAGCTAGGAGAGGAGAGGGGGGGTTGGACACCTTAAGCTACTTAACAATCTAACCGCATATATTATCCGTAAACTTAGCCCAACAACCCCGGTTCTTCAAGCCCTCTTTGTTCTTCTCCTCAACCATCTCCTGGTACTCTATCAGGAGCTTCTTGTCCTGCGGTCCCCAGTTGTCCTGGGGAATCAGGCATCTGCCGAACGACCTTTCACCCTTTGGCTGCTTAAAGTACTCAATGCCGCCCCAGATGAAGATTTGCAGGATTCCAAACGATGAGATGCACCAACCGAGGACTGTAGAAAAGAAGAAGTTACAAAATTTGCCTCACCCGGGCTTGTCTCTTGCTTGACTTACTGTACATCCCGTTTGTGAATTTGTAACCGTTGTATTCCAGTGGTTCGTACTGCACGAAAGTGTAAATCAGGATCACCACCATGAAGATTGGCGTAATGATGCTCCAGCAGAGTCTGTAGTAGTAGCCGGTGGTGCGGTGCAACATGAATTTGATGTCGCCGCAGAATCGTTTCACTCCTGAAATGCGCACAAGAATCAGTTCTCACCGCTTGAGAAGGGAAAGGCTGCGTCAGCTTACCGTAAATCCAGCCAAAGGCGATGATTTCGAAGATAGCCACAACGAGGACCACAAAGTTGACGCCAAAGTGGTCGACAAAGCTCAACAGGTACTGCCCACCGGGCGTCACGTACATCAGGCCAATGAGGAAGCCACAGGTGGCGATGCAAGTGACTATAACCCAGTGCTTGGTGTTGGGGAACTTGTCCTTCAACACCGTCATAATACAGGTGGCCAGGCCGACTTCACTGCCCACGCCCAGCACAAACAGCATCAAGAAGAAAAGAACCGAGAAAAGCTGCAAGAGCGATCGGAATGAGCGTCTGTCTGAGAGAGGAGCTTACAAAGCTTACCTGCGGCACGACGGTGAACTTGGCAATGGCATCGGGATACGAAATGAAGGCCAACCCAGTGCCCCCTTGAATCACTTTGGACAAGTCTTCGCTTCCCGTCTCGTGAGCCAGGTTCCCTAGGATTCCAAAGATCACCGTTCCGGAGAGGAGAGACGTGAATGTGTCCAAGCCCGTGACGATGTTTGAATCCCTGCAAAATGGACACTTTGAGGATTTCTGCATCACCTGGGGGCGGTGCGTTCGTCTTACCTGGCAACATTGTGCGAGAAGCGATTGTAGGAGGAGTAGATTACGATGCTGCCGAAACAGATGGAGAGCGAAAAGAAACACTGCGTCACCGCCGCGTACCACACCTGCGGTGAAAGCAGCTTATCCCACTGGGGTGTGATGAAGAAGAGGACTCCGCTGCCCGACCCAGCCAATGTAAGAGCTCGGATGAGGAGGATTATGAGCACAACGTAGGGGAAGAGTGCCAAGAAGTAGGCCGCCTTTCCAGAACTCTGAACGCCCTTGATCATGATGACCGCCACCACAAGCCACGACAGCAGCAGGCAGAGGGTCAGGTCCCAGTTGGGATAACCAATGCCGTCATCGATCTGCGTCTTCTCCCGAAGGATCACATTCCTAAGAGAAAGAGTCTGTCAGCCTTGGCGCCTCATCAGAATGCAAGACCCCATACTTACACAAAGTAGAACTGCGCAGAGGGCACCTTCTTCCCCTCGATCTCGCTTACGTTCCCAGTCATGTCTGAGTTTATGCAGGTGTCACCCCACTCCTCGCGGCACTTGCTCCACGGCAGCTCAGCGGAGAATGACACTACCAGGTACCTGAAGGTAAGCGCCATCAGACTAGCGTAGTAGGTGGCAGTCATCGTCGTCACGAATACCATGCCATAGCCGACGCCTGTTAAGAGAGAACGAAAAAAATTAAGTTCCACATACGCCCGAGTGGCCCCGGCCCGTACACTCACCCTTGAAAAGTGGCGCAAACTCGAATATTTTGATGTTGTTCCTGCTGGAGAACTGACCCATGATCATCTCCATATAGTAGAAGGGCCTGCCGACCAGCGTCAGGACGATGAGGTAGGGAATGATGAAGGCACCGCCGCCGTTCTCTAGCGCCACGAAGGGGAAACGCCACACGTTTCCGAGGCCCACCGACAGAGCGATGCAGGACATCAGGAACTCAATCTCGTTTCCCCACTTCTCGCGCTCCGCACTGGGCGCTGCCTCGCCCCCCTCCACGTCGGCGACGACTCCATTTGCGTGCTCCTGCAGCTCGGTGGCTCCGCCATTCGGCTCGTCAGGTACGTACCCCTTGTTTTCCATGCTATCTGCTGCCTTTGTCCGTGCACTGCTGGTCGAACTAGGTCATCTGAAACGAGGCGAAATGTCTGAACTGTAAATGATTGTCAAGTCTTCGCAGATAAGGCGTTTCGGGGAAGTGTTTGGGCGAAGTCTTTCCGCGGGAAACAGCCCGAAAGTCGGTCGGATTTGATCTTGTTCGGTGCGGGCAGGTGGGAGTGCGAACAAGTGAGAGTTGCTACTGCGAGTGCTTGCGATAACAATCCCGGTGACGCATCGTCGTAATCATACAGAGCTCGGATACGAGTACAATGAGGAAACAGAAAAGCAATTAACACGTTAATTCGGCTAGTGTTTTGAAATGGTTAACCGCCGCGAGTAGGGTGATGTCAACTGAATCAGTGAACTGGAACGCAGACAACTTGTGTGTTGTTTGCCTGTGAGTTGAATGAATGCGAGCGGGTGTGATGTGTGAAGGTCGTCGTAGGGGTTTTGTTGACATAGGGCGGCGGAGATATCTGAGATATTCAGGTTGGAAGTGAAGTATTTTAAAGTCAAGATCATAAAGATCTGTTTGAGCGTTGATTTGCGGTGAGGAATGTGGATTTTTCAGGAATTTGGAAAGACTTTGGGTCCCACGATTGAGTGTGAGAGTCAGGTGGAACTGTGTTGTGGGTTATGAGAAGGTTGAAGACATTAGAGTTTCAATAGGTCGAGAGATATGTGACAAGCTATGTTAAGGTGGGACAATACTTCCACTAGCCTCGTCCGTCAAACAGTGTTACTTTTAGTCAAGTTTAGAATAGGACAATCTTACGTTGGTGATCTTAGGGACTGTGTAAGAGCCTCTAGATTGAAAATTTCTAGCTTAAGACTAACCAAGTCAATCTGCTTCCTTCGCAAATTTTTGGCATGGACCTGAAGACAGAACTTTTGACAGTCAGGATGATACACCGTCGCATGAGGAAAGCAAAGTTGATTTGTGGACGTTTTCGAAAACCATTCGATTAATATTTGCTTCTGTCCCTTATGTAGGAAATGTCTCGCTTGATGTGAATGTGGCCCAGGAAGCAAAGATTTGTTCACTCAAATGACTGTGGAAGAGTTCTAGGAACTTTAGCATCGAGGGTTGAAAACGATGAAAGTGTCACACGGCGTCTGTGCTTTGCGTAGAAGTACCCCTTCTATCAGATGACCACCGACCCAAGACAACTAAGGCTTTACACTGGAAGGAAGGTACACGAGACTGACAAGCGGGTTGGATAGAAAGACAGTAAGTCATGTTCAAGATCCTCGTTTGAAGATGACAGTGAAGCCCCAAAGTTAAGCAACTCCAGCAGATTCAAAAGGCACAGAAAATCCAAATCAACCATCACTCAACCCATCAAGATGAAAGAAGGCATGAGCAGCCTAAAGTAGGGGGGCGATGAAATAATGCTCACTACTCAATGAACGACAAGAGCAAAGTCCTCCAGAAACCACCAACTCAAGTGTACTTGCGGAACACGCTGTCACGGGACGTCCCACTCGAGAAAAATTGACGGCTCAGAGCCTTGTCCTACGAAAAGCCTTCATACTTCAACGAACATAACTAGTTGAAGACAAGAATTTCCGGCAGTGAAGCGTTTGCTAACATCTTAGCAGAAGAGGACACTGGCTGCACAACATCCTCGTCTCTGACGGAATGCCACTTCGATCAAGGACTTCAAAGGTTACTAAGGACAGGGGTGATGGGCGTTGTTTCTGCTAATCGTCTTTTCTGGAGACTCTAGGGGTCATTGTGTAGTTCAGTCAGCTCTTGAAAGATCAGCCTGTTATGGCAAACTGCTGACGCTATAAACTTGAGACATAAAATTCCACGAAAATCGAAGTCTTATTGAGTGTCCTTCAGACTCATTGGAGTTGATGACATCCGTAGGAAAAGATTTCAGCATTAACAGGGGTATACGTTAGACTTATTCATAGAGGAGCATAGCAGGCCAGGGTAGATCCTGGCGTGAAGAAACATGACTCTCACGGTTTCCCGTGCCAAGTGGCTCCTATGCTACACCGCAACTTGAATGAGGTCGTTCTCCACTTGTGTATGCCATCGCAGACGAGGTCGTCCTCTGTTTCATAGTCCCAATGGCTCGGATAGGAAGACTCTCCGGGTTAGAGCAGTGTTATGCATTCGCTCTACGGAGACATCGTAGGCGCTTGACAAGGGACTTGCCACCGTACAGCCTGTAGAGTTTGTCGTTGAGTTTTCTCCTTCAGAAGCAGTCGACGCAAACAAGACCAACACGTAGAACATTCCACTTGAAAAAGATCAAGAGTCTTCTCATCTCTCTCTTAATAGCGTTCAAGTTTCTACGACATAGAGCAGGACAGGTATGATCAGGGTGTTCCACAAAAGCCAACTTAATCATTCGAGAGAGGATAAGTCTATTCAAGCAGGAAGAAGTGTTACGCTTCCGATGGTAAGGTCATGTAGAGGAAAAGGACAATGCATATCTGGCTGTCTTAGCCATTGAATTATCGCAACAGAAAAATCCTCAGCTAATGAGGAAGCCCTTAGTCTTTTCGAGAAAAAAGTTTTGCGTCCTGCTTGCGTTGATGGCATCTGAAGGAGGAGAACTCTATGGACTGTTAAGCGACAAACCATACAATTTAATGATTCAGTGCTTAAGAAATAGATGTGTATCAGTCGTCGACTTATCAGCGATTCATTCACCTTTTAAAAGCTTATCGACGTACCCAGGTACTTGCGTCAATTGGTTTCTGATCGCAATCGACTCAAAAAGAAATCAGAAGAAACCGATATAAAATCATTTAAGGGGGCACTTCTCGCTTTTTTGTTTTACGCCTTAGTGCAATAAATTGCACAAGTTAAAAGGCCGCCTCGGCATGCTTTGATTTAAGGCGCGTTCGAGGACAGAGAACTGCAAGTTGGGAGTGCCGGCTGATACGCAAGTATTCTTTGACAAGCTCGTTCTAGACTTAAACATAAGTAGGAGATTTGAAAATTCGTTTGATGAAGAGAAAGGGAAAGGTTTTGCTTTGGACTTTGTAGTCAACGTTTAAGACAGTACTACACAATGTCGGCTCTTATGTTCCTCTAATTGTCTGGAGAAAGGTGATATCTAAGAAACTAGACTGAAGGAAAGGCTAGAAAGGGGTAAGACACTCGATACTTAAGCTTAGAAATTTGCTTGCGTCGTTGGAGCAAGCAAATGGACAAAAGCGCTTGAGGCTTTTATTTCCGCGACTGCTTGTGTGATCTAAACGGAAATGCAACAAGGCTGCGGGAGCTGACGGCCTACCCGCCGAGCTTTTCAAACCGCAGGCGATGATTTGGTAAGGAGCATGCACCAACTCATCTGTAAAATACGGTCGAAGGAAAACTCGCCCGATGAATGGAACCTCAGCATTGTTTACCCGATCCATAAAAAAGGCGACCCTTTGATCTGCGCCAACTACAGAGGCGTCAGTCTCCTAAGCTTCGCACCGTACTGTATGAACGCCTAAAGCCATTCGTCAACAACCTGGTCGGCCCATACCAGTGTGGCTTTAGGCCAGAAAAATCCACCATCGACGAAATATTCACACTACAGCAGATTTTGGAGAAAACCCAGGAGCAACATTTCGATACCCACCACCTCTTCATCGATTTTAAGGCCGCGTATGATAGCATCTATAGAGACGAGCTATACACGGCAATGTCTAGTTTTGGCATCTCTACCAAACTCGTCCGTTTGTGTAGGATGACGATGGAGAATACACGCTGCTCCATCAAGGTCGGTAAAAACCTAACTGAGACCTTTGGTATCAAAAAAGGAATGAGGCGAGGCGACTCGCTGTCATGTGACTTTTCTAACATCGTTCTTCAAAGTATTGTTCAAAACTCGAACGCCAACACCAGAGGAACAATCCTTAAGAAGTCCCTCCAACTATTCGCATATGCCGACGATGTTGACATTATCAAAAGAATGCAACGTGATGTCAATGGCGCTTTTTTGGGTATTGCAAAGGAGGCCACGAAGATGGGTTTAGCGGTAAACGAGGGTAAGACCAAGTATATGCTGTCAACGAGAAAGTACACCCAACACCGATGTCTCGGGCAGAACGTCACAGCAGACAGATATAACTTTGAGGTAGTCAAAAATGTTGTCTACCTAGGTACCGCTAAAATAAAATCAAACGACGGATAACTCTTGCCAATCGCTGCTTCTTTGAGCTAAGAAAGCAATTGGAAAACAAAGCCCTCTCTCGAACAACCAAGGTAAAGCTTTAGAAGACCTTAATCGTCCCAGTCCTCCTATATGCCGCGGAGGCATAGACTTTGTCAAAAGCGAATGAAGCTGCTCTTGGTTGCTTCGACAGGAAAATTCTTCGTGTGATTTTCGATCCCGTCTGCATAGATGATGAGTGGAGGAGGAGAACTATACGGTCTGTTCAGCGACATCGACTTAGCCAAAAGAGTGAAGATCCAACGATTGAGATGGCTAGGTCATGGAGAGCGTTTAGGAAACTAATGCTCCGACCCGAAAATTATTCGAATCCACCCCCGAGGGACGGCGCAGTAGAGGAAGACCGCGGCTCAGGTGGCGCACGGAAGTGGAAAGGGACCTCAACCACATATGCGTGCGAAACTGGGCACAGCTAGCTACAGATCAAGCTGGCTGAAGACGCTTGTTGGTTGAGGCCCAGGTCCACTACGGACTGGTGTCATTCTATCACTGGCAGTTTCTTCAGATAGAGAAACTGCGAGGAAACGGTCATAACCAGGGAACTAGATGTAATAGGCTGAAAGAAGGAAACAAATTCACGGATCCAGGACTAGTGGTGGGGTCGTGGGTAAGGTAACGTCGACCCACATGCCGTAGATTCGATTCCCGGACGGAACACCTCGACTGAACACACTTTTTACGGCAGCACCTCTTTCCATTTGCTGACAACACCCAAAGAGTACCGAGTGTCTATGAAAAGCTTCTCAAATCAATCGGAGTCGACAAAAAAATGTAGGGCCCTTCTTCTCCTGTGGGAAGAATAGCACGCACCAAACGAGTAATTGGTGCAGAAGCCAGGCCCTGGTCCCTTGTGAGCTGTAGTGCCACCCAATTAAGACTAGCCCGCTTGTGTAAGCAATTGGAGGAGAACATACACCCCACAAGCGATGTGCGACGCATATTGTAAACTTATCAAACTTTACATCACCAATCTTATCTCTGTTCGAATTGGACGCCATTCTGGTTCGTCGATGACTGTTACAGTAGGTGCGTTCAAGGCCAATTGTGCTGGCGACGTGGACTTCTTAAGACTTTAGACTCAGTAAGCCGGAAGCGTCTGGCAATCAGAATTTTCTCCTAGCACCAGTTCACGACAGAGTCTAGACTAATCTTCGAGTGCTCCATAAGATTAGCCGTCAGATATGTTCTCAGATAAGTGTCAAGATTTGGTTGACACGACGGAGCAACTTCCTGTAAATGGGTTCTTTCACATTCAAACACAAACTTGTTGAGTTCACTGAGCCGCTTCGCAAGATCTCGCCTTGTTTCACAATTTAAAAAAAAACCCACCAGTTGTGTACACCAAAACCGCAACTTGGCCTAAGATCCAGTATTCCACCGCTTTGTGGGTTTTTTCCTGCTTCGCTGTATTTGCAGTTCACAGGAATTTCGAATGTAAACCACTAACACCCTCAAGGTCACAGGTGACACACGACAATAAAACACACTTTTCACTAGTTTCCCTTCCGCCGCCTTGCACAGAGCTATCTCGTGGGATTCTCACAGTTCGCTCTGAACGCTAGAACAGAACATGATTCACTTTGAATTCCACAGTTTTCAAATTCAGACGCGCACCTGCACCGCAGACCAACCAAGTCGAGTGTAAAATTTGCGAGTGTTCACGTTCGTCGGAGTGCGGCAGTCGACTAATGAACTTGGTTCACTTCAGCAAGGGGGGAAATGCTGTTTCAAAACAATGAAGGTTTTGCGACAGGCTTCGCCTTGTCTTCGTTTCTGGAAACCAGACACATTCGCTCTGGTGCGAAACCAGCTACAACCGACGACGGGCTAATTAAAATCAAACAGAACTCAGCGAAACCTGTTTGATGTGAACGAGCGTCACCGCACCGCCACCCAGATGCAACTGTCCGCACGCGTTCGTCAATCATTTTGTGTTTTGTTGTTTTTCCCGCCTGACACTAATCACAGACATGGGCCACGGGGACTGCCGAAATTATCCCCCAGATCGATATCGTGAGCTCCTCGAACGCGTCCAATCGGACGCCAATCGTAAATGCTTATCGGACGTTCATAACTCATAATCAGGCGTGACCACGGAACGAAATTAGAATCGTTTTGGATAGAATTGGGCTGGAGTTTTGGGGGATCGCGGGGGCATTGGCGATGGCGTCGTTAGGAATTTACGAAGAACATAACACCTTTTTTTTGCGATTGGAACCGTACTTTAGTGGCCTCCGTTGTAGCACCGGTTAGGCGGCACTTTTTATACTTATGGCCATAGGCGTAATTTTATGCCCAATTTTGACATTTATCATGCCTTCGGTTAGAGGAGTCTTGTGCATTGGATTCTTATCGGCGGCGGTCGGTTTTATCTTGAAGGTGGCCGATCTTCATTCGCCGTGGTGAGGTGATCGCCGCACTGAGGTGCTCGGTTTATGAGAGGAGGAGTGACGCAGGATTCTAGTGCAAACTGGAGCTGAAGCGTCTCAGATTAGATAGGCGGTGGCAGCAGAAACCTTGATACGAATTGGCGATCAGTGTTTTTGTTTCAGCTTTGCGATTAATTTCGCAGATCTTCAGCAAATCAAATGGGAGCAGGGACTTGATCTGATATCGACACTCTTGGCCTTCGCTTGGAAAGGTGACATGACAGACATCAAGATAAGTCTGCACTGAGGATTATTTCACTTCAAGGTCAGCTGACACAATCTCTTTTTCATCACGATCTATCTGGCAGTTCTAAATGATCGCTGTCGAATATTAAGCGGTGTCCTTAGTTTGACTTTGACTAAGGTTCTGTAGTTATCGTCACTTAGGTGTTCTTATGAGTCCTATCAGCAGTCTTGAAAAACAAGACTCAGCTATGTCCTGATCGCAAGTTGAACTTGAAATGTTTCCTTAACTATAAGTCCTTCACTTGACACCTTAGAGACGCTTAAGAGCTGAAAGACTGCATCAGAAAAGAAGGGTCCTACAGCTTAGCCCACTTACTTAAGTAGGGTCCTTCAACTTAAATGAGCGAGTGAGTGGTCTGTTCTGAGAGTATGAAAAAGTAGAATCTTACAGCTTACATGGATTAGCAGGTGGTTTCTTCCAAGAGCAGCTGTGCATGTTAGTGTCTTTTACAGCTCAGTGCGAACTCTTGCCCTCAGACACTCAGATAGTACACAGAAGACTGGCAGTTACACAATACAGGTTGGCCTGTGAAATGTGAAAGACATTTGTTCGGCTTTAGTATGAAACTGTGGGCATAGGGTGATACATCTTTCCACAAAGTTGCAACGGCTTAGCCACACCAAGTACCCTCAGGTATCTTCAAACTGATCGGCATAGTCTCAGATTAAAAAAATAAGATTCGTGGGCTCATTTCCGAAGCACGTTTTGATGATTCCAGTACAAGTTCTATACAGCGACATGCGCCTAGTCAAGCGTCTCCGGATACAACGCTTAAGACGGCTAGGCCATGCAGAGCGTATGGACACCACTGGTCCGGTCCGAAAAGTCTTCGAATCTGAGCCATTGGGACAACGCAACAGACGACGGCCCAGGATAAGGTGGCGCACACAAGTGAAGAAGGACCTCAACCAACTTGGAGAGCACAACTGGCGGCAACTGGCGAAAGACCGTACTGGCTGGAGAGGCTTGTTGGTTGAGGCCCAGGTCCACTCCGGACTGTAGCGCCACAAGAAGAAGAAGAAGTACAGGTTCTTTACTTTCTCTAGCAATCACTCGTCCTTTGTGTCTTTTCACCTATCCAAAACCACACAGTTGATCCTGATCCTGAATCCTGATACTGGTGTTTAAGAGCTTAGATCTCGGTCTCTCGCTTGAGTAGAGGTCAAAAGATTATTTAAATGGCTTAAGTCCCCAGAACTTTCTCCTCAAACATCCTTTAGACACCTATGTTTCCTTTAAAGGAAAACGAGCGGTGTGCAAGGACACTGGAGGTGGGCAACGAAAATAGAGAGTCAAGATTTAGCAACCATATAAGATGCGGAGTTTGAGAAGCTCTTAACTACGAGTGCGAAGAATGCAGAATTTACAGCACCGACAACAACTGTCAGGTTGAACCACAAAACATAAAAGATGTTTGTGTAGCACGCGGGTATAGAACTGCCTTTCGTTCATTACTGATTCTCATGAGTTGCAGGCAGCAATCGTACTTCTCCCCTGTTCGCCTATGAAAAGTTTCTTAAACTTCGGTGTTTGGAGTCAGTATTGAACTGTAGGTTCGCTCAACTCGTGGGGAAACAACACGAGGCTCTGTGGCTTTGTATTAAAGCGTTGAATATCAAATAGGCCATATGGCATTATGTCATTTTTGTAAAGCCTCGTGAGGGTACATACATGTGTCCTTAGAGCGACATAAGGCAATGAGACATGTTCAAAGTTTTGTAATAGTCAAAAGTAAAATGGACATGGGGGCATGCTGCCTTTTGAAACCCCCCTTGTAGGCAATAGGTACGAGTATGTAAAAAGTTAGATGAATTCAATGTGGAGCCTACACCTAAGTCATGCCCAAGGCCAAGAGAGTGCATTGCAGGGAGCAGCATACCCTATCCCTCTGCGTACTTCACTATTTATCGGTTCCCTCTAAGCCCCTCTAGTGTTACCTAATTAGAGAAATAAAATCACTTAAAGTGGCACAAGGCCTCAACGGTTTTATGACACTTGAGCAAAATGACATATTGACAAAAGATAATTTATCTCTCATTCTCAAAGTGACTGACTGACATCCACCGATCTCAATCTTAATCGACAATGTGGTAGAAATAGTCGTCGCCTCTAAAATGTTAAGACTGCAGACATTTAGCATCATACGAGTGGAAGACGCGTGTTGACTGCGACTATGGTCTATTTTAAACTGAGGATCAGTGATACCCTTCCCAGCATGTGTTTCTTTCCCAATTCAGCTGCACATTCAAAAAAGAACAAAATTTTGACGCATTAGTGAAACAGGTCCAAATTTTTGAAAGGTGTCACCAAAAATAAAGAGGACAATGTGAGTTGTTGCCTAAATGCCTCTTCAAAGGATAGACAAGTCTCTGTCGCTACATCCTTAGGATGCCAAAGGTTGCTATAAAGCAGAAAGACGCTCATCTCACGGTGTCTCTGTTTCTGCTGAATAAGGCAGATATGGAGAAAAGAACTTGAAAAGGCGTGTGACCCTGGCAGTGAACTCATACCGCATTCCGGTTCAAAATTTCCTCTTAGTCTAAGTTTCGAAACGAACAACAGGTGATGGCTGTTGCAAAACTTTGCAAGAAGTTGGCGAATGTGACAGGACTTAGGAACTTTGTCTGAAAACACTAATTTTCGTTAGGTGCCGGTGGTGTTCATAAGTGGTGTTCATTTCCGTAAGAACTTGGCAACTTAACAGTAAGAGAGGAAGCTGTCGCAGAGCCACGTGTCTTGTAGAACCAGCAAATTTTGATTTCATTCCTTGCACTTAAGTGTATATAAAGGACTTCAAGAATATGGTCCACAAACAATCCACATCACTTAAAGTATCAGTTATCAAGTTATCGACTTATTGCCAAAATCCAACACTGTTCACATTTTAAAGCAAGGATTGTGGCCGCCGTTTCAAGGTGGCTAAGTGCGTCGACCGCCACGCAAAAGGTTTAGATTCGATTCCCGGACGGGACACCTCGCATTTTTTCAAGGCGCCACATCTTTCGAGTTGCTCTGACTTCTCAGCAATTGATGATTTATCGACAATTTCATCACAAGCTGTGCGTCTAAACTTAAACTCTGTTCACCCTGGGTTATGAACGAAGTTTATGATTGACACAATGGCTGGCGAAACTTAATTAGACCATAGGTCGACGTGGTGCAGGGGCTTAGTGCGCCGACCCCCACGCAGAAGGTCTAGGTTCGATTCCCGGACGGAACACCTTGCATTTTTTCACGGCACCACCTCTTTCGAATTGCTGACAACACTCAAAAAGTCTATGAAACGCTCCTCAGATCTCGCCGTTCGTAGTCTGGCAAAAAACTGTAGATCCAGTGCACCTACTTACGGCACTTAACATTTCAGTCTCCGTAAGTTTAAGAAATTCTAGACGCACCTAGTGATAACGTTTGAAAAGGAAAAAGCGAAAGGACGAACGAAGTCGTTGAATGCACATATCCTAGTTTGTGTCCACTTTCTTATTCAGACGTTACTCTAAGCACTCTTGGAAAACTCTCCACATCGCCAAGTAAGATCAGCTTCACATCTTCACACCTACAACGTTCAAATTCACTTGTTAACTTCACTCATTTCACAATCAATCAATCCATCTCTATGTCTAAGCCACAAACAGCTCTTCACTAACCAATTAGAGCCAATCCACGTGATCAGGAACTCCTGGATGTCGTCGAAACACTTGTCCGGCTCACAACACACAGCACAACAATCTAAAAAAAAAAACTCGTCCACTAAAACGTGCGTACCACATTCGCGGTCTTTAAAATGTTCTCCAGCTGAACGCGTTGCTTATATAGGGCCGAGGCAGATATTTATGGCCTATGCATTTTCGACAATTCCAAATCAAGACGAAGGAAGGAACGCAAAAATTGATTAGATTTCCCCGTTCGCGCTGATAGCGAGCACTTTTTGAGTTTCGAGCACGAGCACCGTGTGCGAGACGTCGCCGTGTCGCGGAGCAATCTATGTTTGGCACATGCCCTGCAGACGGAACCTTATCGCCCTCATAAACAAATTAAGACGAGGCATAAAATCGAGTCTGGGGTGTCTTGTTGTTGAATCACCTCACCTCCGGGGTGATGATGAGCCAAGCTAGAGACATATCCTAGGTATTCCGCCGCGATAAGACAGGGTGTGTGTGTTTTAAACGGTAATTGAGTGCAAGGAGAACATCTCTGAAGTATTTATATGGCGGCCGTGGCGGCGGCCATAAGGTAGATATGAGAAAGTGTGTGTAGGTCTGTCGTTGTTAGTAGTTGCTGACGTCACGGCATATGTCGATTTAAAAACGATTAGATTATCCCTTGAATTGTGTTTTGAGATAAATGTCGTGTCGAAAATTCGCAGACTTTACGATGTTATCGGGGCATTTTTCAAGTGAAAAGCCAAAATCCGACTACGGCGACGGCTGTTTAATCTGTTGCTGGGTTTATAACTGACTTCCTTGGGCGAGTGAGAGGGCTTCTTTAAGAGTTTATTTTTGTGGCAAACGATTTCCATCTAACTTTGTGTGTGCTTCATACCCTCACTCAAACATTTCCGTCACACTAAGGCTGCAAGAAATAAGCGGTTAAATGGTGCGTGATTAAGAAATTTGAAGTTCTGCAACTTTTTGGAGGGAAATAAGAAATTTCTCGCAAGGAATTAGGAGACAAACAGCAAAGAAGGAAGAAGAAAGAATTGACTAAAACTTGAACGAAGATTTCGAAGGGTTCTTCATCTTCGTATTGTGGAGGAAATTTTATTTGCCGGCATAAAGTAAACATTGCAACATATCTGCCTTAAATTGGCTTAAGAAAAAAGTCAAAATTTCATCTCTGCATTCAAATTTTCACGGTAAGAGCCTCACATCTGCAAGCCCTCCACCAACTGTCATATTCAAAGTGAAATTCCCCCCCCATATCGCAACACCCGCCATCTAGTTGCGAATGTCACAGCGCATTTCTTTTCCCCACACACAACCAGATGAAGAAACATTTGACAGCTGCCAAGCCAGGCACAGACAATCGTCGGACTATCTGTCTAATTTTATTGTGTATGCAGTTCAGTGTATAATTCATTGTAACTCGTCGTTGCAAGACGTGCAACTGTGGGTGAGGTTTTTCATTTCGCAGTTTTTCCTCGATTTATTTATTGTTTTTCGGTTGAATTTTATTTGCATAAATATCCTCACAGTCAAACGCGTATCGTGGCCATCGATTCTCATATGAATTCAGCAAGTTTCGTGCGGTAATCAAGGAATACAAAAAACCGATGTGAAATGACGCAGTGATCCATTCATCGTCGCTTCCTGCAAAACAGCAACAACGTCCAACTCAAATAGATCCTCTCCCCTGCAGAAGGAACAACCAAGAAACAAAAATAACCCCAAAAATAAAGGGAATACAAAACTGAAGTCACAGTCGAGCGTGAGGACGACGACGCACGACGAGAGTAAGTATGAGTGCTCAGACGCCAATGGGAAACACATTAAATCCTGTCTTGACCAAATGTCGTGTTTACTTTGTTCCCCTCAGGGACATCGAGAATATCATCTCATCCCCTTCGGGATGATTGTGATTATTGTTTGCTCTCGTATGCTGTGCGATGATGCTGGCTGTTGAGTGGTGTGTGGTGTTGCTTGCACCTGCTGTTTTTCTCAAATTTCACGAAACAAAACTGAAGACTCGCATATGCGAAAAAAAACTGAAAAACATTGCTGTCGGTGAGCTGTGAGCTCCCATTTGTGCAGCAGATTGCACTGCAATTAATTGCAAATGCACGGGAACGGAGCGGGGGGAATCTCAGTTACTTGCTAATTAGGGAGAAGAAAGTTTTCACACACTGCACACACTCCCGTCGTGGTTGTTGGAATGTTTTGTTGCTTCTTTTTTGATCTTGTTTCTTGCATGAGAGCGCATCCCCACGGGAGCTGAAATTTGTACTGTGCTGTGCCGTCTCTTACGTGATCATAGAAATATTTGCCGTTGCTTTGTTTTTTTTTTTTTTTGTTTGTATCTGCTCTCTACATTATGTTTACATATGCAGACGATGGATGGAGAGTCGGTCCCATTAGATATGCAAATATTCCGAGAATGATGACCCCAACCGACGACGACGATTATTGCATTCAAAATGATTGCACAAGCGTGGTTATCTTCACACAGACCGCACCTTCTCTCTGCTCCTGTTGCCATGGATGAATGAATGGAACGAGGTACTCTTATAGATTTGAATTAACATGCAGCAGCCTAATCGCATCAAATTGATTTCCTTCGACAGTAATCGTTTCTAATGGCCACGCAAACCAAAATTAATTATAAGAGACATAATTGCGTGAGATTATGGCGCTTACTTCCTTCGTTTAGTGGTGCGGAACGTCACTGGAACCCCGTCTCCGTTGTGTTTTCTCGCAGCATCGAACAAACCACTTTTTTTTGTTCTGTTCTGTTCACGCGTCTGCTGCCGTGATCGTGTTAAAGGTGAAGAGAACGTGAACAACCTGCAAATTGCAAAAAAAAAAAAAAAAACCGCTTATAAATCTGGAATGAAGGAGTTGAAGAAATGAAATCCCCTCGCCGGAAGTCTGTCAGAATTTTATCATCTGCTGCATGAGGGCAAGCGAACAGATACACAGGCAGTCGCTTCTCAGCTCACAGCACACATTAAGGCGTATTGTGTGCTGGCTCAGGGTCAGTGTATGACGCTTTGCGGATGTGTCTGTGAGCTGTTTCTGAGCTTTATGCATGCAAGCGGTACGTTTAAAATCTATTCCAGCACTGAGTGTAATCGTGCCTGTTTTGAATCGAGTCAGGCGAAGTGTTCGTAATCATATTAGGAATACTTCATCAATTTTATCATGCACTTGTCACGGGGATTTACGTTTATTTCTTCCCCCACCACTAACTAGTGAATAATAGGCGAGTATCATGGTGTCACAGCTTTACAGTTTCGCATGAGGGCGAGATAAGTACGGGGGAGGCGTGCGAAGTGGGGCGTACGCCTTAAGCAGCTCGATGCGATAAGGTGTGTTTTATGTGAGGAATTTTTCGCGTTCGTCGGCTTCTTTCTCTTACGTATTAGCTGCAATTAACCGGCAATTGAGAACGGTAATCTCTGTGTATTACAATTACTTAACCGATCCGATTGTTAGTGGAAACCCCGTCCGTCCGTGAGATAAGGGGTCTCTATCACACGTGCACGCATCAAATTCCCTGCTCATTGACTCAACTGCACGTTTTCTTGACAGATTTCCATTCACAAGTGCAGTTTCCTCACTCCAAACATCACTTCAAGTTCAAGCCCTCAGCCCCTGCTCACCCTTCTAATAAAAAAAAACATCCCTCTTATCGCCATCATAAAACAGTTTCAATAATAATCAATTCACGGTCACTGAACGTCGTCCCATCGTCGTCGTCGTCGTGGTGGTGGTGGGTCACGACATTTGTTTTCCTCCCTCTTAATTGATTAATTGTGACTTGCGTGTCTTGTCAAGCACAAACCAAGCCATTCCCACACAACCGACATGTTGGATGTTGTCTTGTAACACAATACTCATTTAATCACACACTCACTCTCCCTTTCTCTATTCTACTCTCCCTTCAGTTGCACGACGACGAAGAGCGACGACGGAAACAGACGACGAAAAGCGACGACGACGACGACGACGAAAAAGAGAACACCCAACCGGAAGCAGCGACAGTAATTGAGAATGACGGACACAGAGACAGAATGGCTGGAGGATCTGTTGCGTGAAGTGCAACTGGAGCAGTTTCTGGGGAGAATTCGAGATGATTTGCAAGTGACGCGGTTGGCGCACTTTGACTACGTGCTGCCCACTGACTTGGAGCGATGTGGACTGGGGAAGCCGGCGATCCGACGACTCATGGAAGCTGTGCGCAAGAAAAAGGCACACCAGTGGCGGAAGAACATTCTCTCGAAGCTGATCGGTGGCGGGAAGCAGCCGAGCAAGAAGCACACAAGTGCCCCAAAGGAGAATCAAAACACACAGCTAACGTGCTTAATCCACGAGAAGGACGTAACGTTGGGCATCAAATTGGGGGATGGCTCCTTCGGAGTGGTGCGCAAGGGGGAGTGGAACGCTCCCGGGAACCGCATCATTCCGGTGGCTGTGAAGGTGCTGAAGTCGGACAATCTCACGCAACCGGGGATCATTGACGACTTCTTCCGCGAAGTGCAGGCAATGCATGCTCTGGACCACTCGAACTTGGTTCGCCTGCACGGAGTGGTGCTGTCGCAGCCGATGATGATGATCACTGAGTTGGCAGAGAGAGGGTCCCTCCTCGACACGCTTCGACGGCAGTGCAAGCACACGCCCCTCACGAACATCTGGAATTGGTCGGTGCAAATAGCCACCGGTATGGCGTACCTGGAACACAAGCGATTTCTCCATCGCGACCTTGCATGTCGCAACGTCCTGCTTGCCGCCGGGAACAAGATAAAAATCGGAGACTTCGGTCTAATGCGAGCACTGCCCCAGGAGGACGACTGCTACGTCATGTCGGAGCATAAGAAGGTCCCGTTTCCCTGGTGTGCCCCTGAATCGCTACGATACCGGCAATTCAGTCACGCTTCAGACACGTGGATGTTCGGAGTGACCCTCTGGGAGATGTTCACGTTCGGCGAGGATCCGTGGGTTGGCCTGAATGGGTCGCAGATTTTGCGAAAGATCGATCGAGAAGGAGAGCGCCTGCATCACCCCGAGGCTTGTCCTCCAGATGTGTATGAAATGATGCTTCAGTGCTGGGACAAGACTCCATCGGAACGGCCAACGTTTGCTGCTATCAAGTGAGTAGAGAAGTGGAGGAGATGTGCCCCTCAACTAATTGCGTGTTTGTCCATTTTCTGTAGAGAGTTCCTGGTCGGAGTATCGCCGCAACTGTTAAAAGCAACAAAACCGTACCATGACGCGAACAAACTGAAGATCGAGGCCAACGACATGATTGCTATAATCGATGGACGACCGGAACTGAAGCTGATCAAAGGTCAGAACCAGAGAACGTTTGAAATCGGCATCTTCCCAAGGTGAGGGTTGTAAGTGAGTAGATGTCCAAACTAATGAAAGTGGTTTTGCAGGAACATTCTAGAGAAGCACAAGATTGCCAGTGACTTAATCCGTCCAATGAACGATGGTCTGCGGCAGGTGGCCGGTGGGCACAGCTCTCCTTTCGGTTTCTGCTGGGGAGGACCGGCACTGGGTGCGCCACCTATTCATGCCGAAGGCGAAGTTCAACTACGAGGAGGTAAAACTCTGAAATGTACATCATCCTAGCACTCCTCTAAGATCTCATTCCCTTACAGACACCGCTGACAACCGCAATCGCAAATGCGCGTCGTTTCAGGCCAAAGAACGTAAATCCTCTACGTTCAAGCAGTTTGCCTACAACAAGCTTGTTAATGAACGCGGTGAACAGAGTCTGCAGCAGCAGCAGCGAGCCTCAGCCTTGCCGAAACTGACCAACATGACAAGTAACGGACAACAATCACAGCAACAACGAGAGGGCATTCTAATTGACCTCTCCCCTGAATTTGGCACGTTGGAGACTAGTCAGAGTGCGTCTCTGAAAGTAGACAACTCCTTCTGCATCCTCGACGCCCCCATTGAGGTGCCAACCGAGGAGCCATCACCACCACAACAGCAACAGGCACAACAGTCGTCACAAGCAACTGCATCTCAGTTTCAGTTGCCGCAGCGCCTGGAGCCTCCGCCGTACCAAATGCCACCGACGTACTCTAACACGCTTGAGTTCAGCCAGACTTCCACAAAGGATCCCTTCGATACATCAGGCGTTGAAACCTCCCCTCTGGAAGGTCTCTATTCAAACGTTGTGAAGCAGTCCACCAGCAACTCCTCCGAACAATCAGTCAACGCGTCATTCAACAGCCCCGGTGCGAGGAAGAGTCTCCTCTTCTCACACAACAAGGAGAACGTCGTTCCGCAACAAGACGCAGATTCCGCTGGAGTCATGCGGTTCACTTCGACGGCAAATGACTCCATAGCCACGAGTCTAGGAGCAAGCATTAGCAACCTGAGTCTAGAGAGCAGCATAACCTCCGAGAAGATGCTTGACAAGTCCTTTATAGCCGAGCTGGAGAAAGACATGTACAAACGGCCGGGCAGTCAGACAGACTTCGAACGGAACTCGTCACAAATGTATGCCAACAAGGAGACCGTCTACAAGAGCAACCTGACGCCACTTAAGAATCTTAACTCGTCTCCTCCCTCAAACGGTGCCTCACCGAAGGTGAAGAACGAGAGGTACGGCTCGGTTATGGTGGACAATCGAAGCAGCATGTACGCCAGCAATGCCAGCGACAAGGAACTGATGCAAAAGCAGAACAACAGCGACCAGCAAGCCACCACGTCGTCAGTAATTAACCAGATTTGGTATGAAAAGGTTGCCGGACGCAGCGAGTACTACTCGCAGCCGCCAGCGGACGTCTATCAGAACACATATGCGAACCAAGCTAACGAAGCAGTACAGCAGGGTCACAACTTTGCGGCGATATCCAACCGGGCAGTGCTCTCGAAAGCGCAGAACATTTACAACTCCGTTCCGGCGAGCGTGTACGGCAGTGTATCGCGCGAAATGTACGACTCCGTGGCGCCCACACCATCGACGTACTACGGCCAAGTACCGCTAAATGGTAGCGCACTGCCCGGCGGCGCGACCATCTATGCAAACGGATCTCTGCAGTCACTCATGAACCCTGTGATATACGATGAAGTCTCATTGGAGGACTACCTACGGCCTACGCGACCAGCACCGCTGGCGCCACCCCAACTGTCTGCTCAGCAGATTCAACGAAGACTGGAACGACTGAGGCAACAGCAGGAGGCCGAAGGTGCTGCCGGTGGTGAAGCGGAGGCTACTTCGATATACGGCACCGCTGAGAGTCTGGAGCTGCAAATGATCACCACCCTCATGAAGGATCTCGGGCCGCCGGCAACTGAAGCCGACATTCGGTCAGCGCTAAGGGCAGCCAATGGAGATCCAATCGTTGCTGTGCGGTATTACAAAATTGACCAGTTGTCCAAGTAAGTTTTGGGAACATTATTACATGTTTTTTGGGGGGGGTTTGTTTTGGAAGTCTTTCGATAATGAAGGCATCAACTTGATCAAAATTGGAGACTCGTTAACAAAACTCCTCCCCTCCCTCCACAATTAAAAACAGTCACGCACAATCTTAAACAATCTTTTCACACACTTTCTCTTCTTCCAGGCTCGGTCTTGCCAATCGTCCCCAGTGTGAGCAGGCTTTGCAGAAAACTGGTTGGAGTGTTGAACTAGCCGCCGCAGTCCTCCTCGAAACCGCCACATAAACCTGCTCTCCAGCTCCAACACCGATTCATTCCGATACGCCCAGTATGAAGAGCATTTGTATGCCCTTCCCCTCATCATGAATCGTCCCCCCTTAAGCTAACTTTAAGAGTACAACGCAAGCATTACATCACACAAACAAAGAAAAACAAAAAAGAAGAACAGAAAACAAAAGCGAATTTATGCCTAGACCTTATCCAGACACGAGTCGTCGTGCTTTGTTTTCAAACGAACAAAACCTGAATATTTTAAATTTTATTTTCACTTTTTATCTTAGCAAGCAACATGTGTCGATTACCTAACTAAGAACGTAGCTAGAAGTATTTTAAATTTAAATTTTTATTGCTGTCACAGGACTGGACTGGACTCACTCTTCCTCTCTCTATCTTTCCCTCTCTCTGTTTCTGTATCTGTATCTTTGCCTATCTGTCTATCTTCCCAGTTTCTGTGTCGCAGTCTGTCTGTCTCTAACCCTCCTCCCAAAAAAGAAAAAAAAAGAAATACTCGTTGTTGTTGTTTAGTAGGTGTATAGATGACAACATTTAATGTTATGTTTAAACAGATCAAATATATGTACATAAGGAAATTATATATTATATTTAAAAGAAGGACCTAGATAGTGAACAAAGAAGAAGGAAGAAACAATATGCTTCAGAGGAGCCGATCCTGACAAGCATAACAAGCATGAACAAACAAACGAACCGCTGAGAAGATGATGAAGATGTAAAATAAATGTATTAACGCAAAACGTAACTGTTTGGGATTTTTTTTGTATCATTTGTGGAGGGCAAAGGGGCCTAGGTTGGACCTTAGCCACCTTGGAGTGCGTAACTGGAGGCAGCTGGCGAGAGATCGTTTTAGCTGGAGAGGCACGTTGAGGCCCAGGTTCAACTCAGAGTCTAGCGCTATGGGTAGAAGAAAGAAGGAATGACGTGTGTGATGTCCTCTAATAACATAATAATTGAGTGGGACTACAGCCCTCAAGGGACCAGGGCCTAGCTTCTACAACAACAACTCTTGTTCTGTGTGCACACTGTTCTCTCACGAGTAGAAGGTACCTACAATTTTTTGTCGACTCCAAACGGCGAAATTTGAGAAGCGCTTCATAGACAATTGATACTCCTTGAGTGAGTCAGCAATTCGAAAGAGATGGTGCCGTGAAAAAATGCGAGGTGTCCGGTCCGGGAATCGAACCTAAACCTTCTATGTGGGGGTCGATGCACTTGTCCACTACGCCACGTCGACCTATGGTCTAAGGAAGCTTCGCCAATCATAAACTTCGTTCGAAACCCAGGGTGAACAGAGTTTAAGTTTAGCTTGTGATGAAATTGTCGATAAATCATCAATTGCTGAAAAGTCACAGCAACTCGAAAGAGGTGACGCCGTGACAGAAATGGTAGCTATCCCGTCCGGGAATCGAACCTAGACCTTCGGGGGGGGTTGATGCCCACTACGCCACGGCGACCACATGATGTCCTCTAAAGAAGAGAAAACACTCCGAACGTCACACATCAACACACTTCTGTCTTTCAATTTTCCCACTGTCCGTAGCAACCAACTCATGGGTTACAATAGACGACTAGTGGCCACAACTCTATTCTCTGTCGCAGACAACACGTCTCTCTTGAATATTTGACGTTGCCCTCATTTACCACCAGACCCATTTGAGCTGCTTCCTCTTCAATGCCAGCAAATAATTCATTGACGGCTCGCTGTGTTCGTCCAATCACGTCAATGTCGTCGGCGTAAGCTAGAAATTGAGCTGACTTTTGGAAGATCGTGCCTCTGGTTTTGACTTGTGAGTTATGCACGATCCCCTCAAGAATGATGTTAAAGAAGACGCATGACAGCGCGTCGCCTTGTCTAAATCCTTTTTTGACATCGAAGGTCTCGGTGAGTTCGCTACCGACCTTGACGGAGCAGCGAGAGTTCTCCATCGTCATCCTACACAATCTGACGTAAGGTAGCATCACACCATTTAAAATATCACGATAAATTTCTTGAGTCTTCTGTTTGAAATATGGGTCCAACATCGAACCAAGAAAAACAGCCTACGGGAGTCATCAGGGAGTCATCAGTGGAAGTCGTTTTTCTTGGTCTACCTTGTGTTTCTTTTGCTGGGGTTCTGGAAAGTGCACTGAAAACAAAATTCACCGATCTTCCCAACTCGTCGGCAACTAATTTTAAAATTGTTCCCTTTTGTGTGTGTTCCTTGATGACACGGCTTTCGTCTTCAGAACAATGCCGGTTACGGCTCGTTTTGTAATAAATCTACAGAGGTATTCGTAAAATTAACTACAGTTCTTTTTGAATAAGGATATCAAGGAAAAAACAAAATTCCCTATTGAACACTTTTTCCGTAGTTTACTACTTCACCGCTTACATGAATGATGAGCTGACATTATGTGAAGGCAATGCAGCGTGATCATCCCTGTTGTTTTGAACAGGTCTGTATGTCCCACTATGACCTAAGAAGCGTCCTCATCTACGCCTTTTACTGTTTCCACACACTTATCATTAGTTTTTGTCTACTCTTGCGTTCACCACTGAAACTCAAACAATCGCCTTCATCGAATGGTGCCCCCCTAAAGGTCAGAAGTGAAGTATTTGGCTTGGTTATGGTGAATAATTAAAGCGTCTTATATGCGAGTGACGTCAATAGCATGGAGCTGGTCTAGAAGCAGAAACCAACTACGATTAACCAGATTTTATGCAAAAGGTCACTCGATAGCGAACACGCTCTGTGATCTGTAGTTGTGATACAACACATCCTTGGAGTCCACCAAGGTGCATAAATGGACTTATCACACCGAAACGAAAACTGTGGCTTCCCACCAACGACTTCCTTGTCCATGGCATGATTGGCGTGAAGGTAGGAAGGATTTCTGTGAATTTTTTTACTCAAATACTATTTTTTTGCCTTCCCATCCCCTTCGGAGAAAAGAGTGATCACGAGATTGAATTTCATTTTCTATTCCAATTGGCGCACGCTAAAGGAATTATTTAGTACCCTTAAGTGACCGGATGTAGGTCACAGCACGGGCCGAAGGTATAGATGAGATGGATGAGCTGGAATGGAGGTACCAGTGCACATTGGTTTAAAATGCCTGTGATTTGCAATGAGGGGGAAAAGTTGTTCTAGGAAGAGCATTCAATATTCGTGTGGCGCAGCTGAAGAACGAGTCTCTAAACTTAAGTGTGCGTCCGAAGGTGAACGGGTGGACATTCCAACCGAGGCGAGTATTGCGGGTAAATTTTTAAAGGGGAGGTATGCAACTGGCTAATTCATTAGAGCAGTTTTTTGTTATAATAGCAATGTTCTAGCGAGTCGCGTGACTCGTGACGTGACAGCATTTGCATTACCAATAAGTTTTATCGCTTGCTGTTCAATTCTATCTAAAATTTGCAGGGAGGTCTTAGGAGCTCCAGACCAGATAGAAACGTTATATTCAAGTTTTGGGCGGATGTAAGCCTTATATATTGTTGCCAGATTAAAAGCGTTGAAACATTTGTTGCAAGGAAACTAGACATTTCGCTGCATTTTTGGCGATCTCCAAGTGTTGAGTTGATACACATAACGAGGAGCTGGAAAGTCGTTCGGTTTTAGAGCTAGAGCTAGAGCCCTTCTCGGATAATGTCTGGCTATTGTGGGAGGCGCTTGAGTGACAGTAGATAGCACTGGGTCTTCGAAGCATTAAATTCGACTCGTTTCTTCTTACCCCAATCAATTATGCCGTCAAGATCGGAATTTTATGGGCTTAACATACGCTGCCGTATCAAGTCTATGGCCGAGCACGAGGGTCGAAAGCCAAGGAACGAATATAAAAAGCTGAGGGTACTGTCATCAGCGAAGGAGTGGAGTGCATTAGAAGGGACAGATTATTTATAAAAATGAGAAAGAGTGTCGGAGACATAACGGAGCCCTGGGGTACACCAGCAGAAAGGGGAAAATCAGACTTGAACCCATCCAATACGACGTGTGTTGTACGGTTCGAAAGGTAATCCACTGAAGCACGCATTTTCGACAAGAAAGCCTGAAGCCAGACTCTAACGAATGATGGTTCACCCTTTTTGGGGACAGAAAGAAATAACTTCTTCACCTTTAAGCGCCGATCAGTTCCTTTCCCCCTTAAACTCTGATTTTAAATTTAAAAAGAGGACCAGATCGAAATAGGACCTCTCAAGACAGTTCCCACAAACCTTTCATACACACACACTTGATCTCTAACCTTGCCAAATTTCCAAAAGCACCTTTTGAGACCACCATCCTCACTTCCGATTCCAGAGATCCCCTATCTAATTAACTCATCAACTACGACACATGTTTCTCCAGATCCAAGGTGAAGCCATTCACATACTTGATCCGGTTCTGCGCAGCAGCCATCATGACACATCACTCTCCGTTCCGAATTTGTTATTCAAATTCGCGTGAATTCCAAAAAAGGGTAACCCGCAGAACCATGCATATTCATGTGAACATAGAATCATAAAATATTTCAGCCTCGTCCGGCGGTGCACTGAATTCAGAGTTTCTGTGTCCAGCCAGCAATCGACATTCTTTCAATTCTCCCCAACGGCAGTGTGCACGTGCACCGGCCAAAGTCCAAGCGATTTGAAGTCAGCCCAAATGGCCCCCCAAGCCCACAGATTGTCATGCGTACCGCTGGGATGTGAACCAGTTTCCAGTTGATGGCAAGTTACACAACGATGTCATTAGGAGCATTCCACAAGTGAACTAAACGTCGTCGTATCCGTACAACAACAAAAACCTGAACAGTAGTGCATCCGCACTCGCAGTCAATCAAACACGCTGATGGCTCTTCAGAGCCGATTCTGGTGCGGGTCCGCTTCTCGTCCATCAACGCCGATTGCACAACGCGAAGGTTAATTAACTGCTCCAGTCAGTCAGCCAGCCAGTCAGTCAGCAGTGGTGGGTTGGTTCGATATTACAAAAGCGCCCATATGATGACCACTGGGCATGTCAATTAGGTGGCGACTACTCAGGCCTAGTCGGAGAGCCGTAACAAGTGTAAACAACGGCAGAGCTGGGCCTTGAATTAGCGACACGGAGGCCTCAGGCCTTGTGCTGCCCATACTGGGGAATACTGCCAAAAAATCCAAAGCCATTCATATGGACAGTGTTGGCCAGCAATGTTTACGTTTGATCGAAGACACACGGTTGTGGTGTGCCGGCGGAGGTGTCGCGTGTGACCAGCAATCAGACATTCCTACAGCACTTTGCATTAAAAGAAATTAATTGAGGAGGCAACCATATTTGGAGGTCTTGTGCGGTCATTGTTGTCCGCCACTTGATCTCACCGGTGAGATGGGGGCGGATGGGGGAAGGGGGAGAGTCATTTTATTATTTCAAAGAAACGAAACGATTTGTTAACGCGCTTTCGCTGGATTCAATGGTTAAGCGTGACAGTGTCTTTCTGCTTTGTTATGACAACAATCCCGTGTATTCTCTGTACGGGCTGTTCTACTTCGGGGATTGTGCTGTGCTGCGCTGTGCTGTGATATGTGATACGGGGAAAAAAAGAAACAAGTTCAGCTCAGCATTTGCGTCTTTGTTCGGCGGACTGTCTGTCTGTGCGAATGATTGGAAGGATCTTTTGTTAGCTGGTGCGAGCATTGTTTTGAATCCACGGCGCTTTCACTCTTGGTTGTATTCTAGACTAGGTAACAGGGGCATCCTCATGTGGCTTGAAAATGAAATTGTGCCGTCTCGTATGAAAATGAATGATTTACTCTTGCACGGCAGTTTACTGCTCACGTTGCCACTTTCCTTTCGAAAATGTTTGCGGAAACTAGTTCTAGGTGGGCTGAAGGTGTCAGGTGGTGATCCTGAAAGCCATCGAAATGTCTGTACTTCTTCTACAGATCTAAAATAAACACTGAGGCTGTCTAATGGAACACTGCTAAACAAGCACCTGAATTCGGGGTCTATACCTCGAAGACGAATATTTCACAGGCCGAAGGTTGTCTTTTTCCCGTCGAAGGTCCCAGAAGCCTGTCTCTTTCCCGGCACTTCCTTACACGCCACTCCCCTACCAGGTACTGTCTGACAGATTGCTACTTCAGAAGAAAATGACTAAAAGGCCACTGGCTCAAAAGTCACTGCCCCTGAAGCCACAACTTCATGGTCTCCTGCTCGAAAAAAAAACCCTGTATCAAGAGATCCAGCATCAAGAGCCATTACCTCACAAAATACTGCCTTACGAGCCAATTGCCTGTTTGCCACTTCATCTATAGGCATTGCCACCTAAGCTACTCCCTTAAGGGTCACAGCCTGGTTGCCACTTCTCCCGAAGGAATTGCTTCACGGAAACGTGCCTTAAAAGCTACTGACTCACGGACAACTACTCAACAGGTGACTGTCTGACGTGACTGACGAGCTACCATCACTAGCACTGCCTTCCTGATTCTGAAAGAAGACTCAAGCATCCTTTCAATGATCTCTGCAGAAGTTGCAGAAGCAGAGAAAGGAGGTCTGCAAGTGGTCGACTCTTGTGTTAATAAAATGTACAACTCTTGGAGTTGTGCTTCGATGCTCTGGAGGAGTTTAACTTGACTTTCTCAAACCTTTCTTCTTGCTGGAGGAATGTCGCTTGTCTTAGTACCCTACATTGTACATTCTCCGTGTGGATGTACATATCGAGGCGGGGTTTGGGCCCCAACTACTTGTAAACCTCCGCGGCTGAACCTCTCTTAAGTTGGGCACATAAAGTGTCCTCTGATGCATCTTTTGATGGAATTTCTGCATCGCCTGCTGTATCCTAAGCTGCCATCATGTGGGGCGTCCGCTCTTGCTAACCCTGCAGGTTTGTCTATCGCATCCTCTGTTGTGTCGTCATGCCCTCTGCTTCATTGTTCTTTGTTTCCTCCTCTTTCTCGGTCTCTGAATCAAGTTTCCTTGCTTCATTCGCGTAATCTATAATGTCCTTTGTTTCCTCCTCTGTCTCGGTCTCTGAATCAAGTTCTCTATCGAGTCCTCGACTGTGCCATCTTCTGCCACGTTTTCTATCGCCCTCTTAAGCGTTTCTCATCAAACCCTCCGAAGTATCCTCGGCTGCATTCTCTATCGTGTCGTCTGTCGCTTGCTTCTTCCGCGTCCTACTCTGCATTCTCTATCGTGTCGTCTGTCACATCATTCTGTACTTTATCACTCCTTCTAAAGCGTCCTCTTTCGCGTCGTCTGTTGCGTCCTTCTATCGCGTGCTTTATCACTCCCTTTATCTCGTCCACCTTCGCAACCTCTATCGTGTCGTATGCTGTGTCCTTTGTCGTGTTCTTTGAGGCATCCTTTGTCGCGTCCTTCTTCGGATTCTCTGCCTGTCGTGTCTTTCTACCGCTCCTTTCATCGCGTCCACCTCCTCTATTGTGTGGGATGTTGTATCCACTGTCGCCTTGTCTTTCGCTCTTTCTATCGCATCTTGTTGCGCCAACACTATCGTGTCCGATATTGGGTACTCTCTGTCGCAACTTCTTTTGTGCCTTTTCTAGGGATTGTCGGCGTCCATGCCTAGAGCTTCCGTGGATGCTCGGGCCTTTCGAGGCCACAAAAGAATGTAGCTTGCCACTCCAGGAGATAGGCATGCTCCGAGGCTACTTAATCATCACTTGACAGAAAAGACTGCAGAAGACTTACGCTGTTGAGAGGTTGACGACAATGCAAGGAACTTTCTCTGTCACTGTCCTGCCTTTACTCAGATCTAGGGCAAACTTTTGACGCGGATATGATGAGAGCTGACGATATGGGCATCTTGACAGAGAAGGTATGCCCGTTGGAATTCCTTCCGAAAGGCAAGAGACTGCAGCAAATGCAGATTACTGCCTGGTGGAACAATGGACAAATTATTGAGTCGGTTTGCTTGAGAGTAACTTAATTACTCATCAGGTTAGTGCTGATATTGCTTTCCATCCTTTCTCGTCCACAAACGACGTCCTCTAAAGTCTGCTATCTGATCTCTATACTTAAGGGTTTGGTCTTCCTCTTCTCCTCGAACCTGGAGGTTGGGATTCAACGACCCTCTTAGCTGGAGCATTGTTGTGCAATCGCTCGATTTGGATGAGCAAGTGAAGTCGACGGAGTACCTGACTACGATATAGGAGGCAGAGATCGCGGTTCATAGGCAGGACCGAATATCAAGGCCCCCAGGAATTCACTGAGTCTCCCATGTATCGTCTCGGTTTCAGCTTCTTATAGCAAGACTCGCAGAATGAACGTTTTTTGAAGCATGTGGTTGGTCCTAGGGATTAGAAGAAGACCAAGGATAGTCCTAGGACGGATCTCCCCAAAAATGTCGTTAGCAGAGTTCGCAGTCGCCCCGAGGTAGATAAACTCCTTGACTACCTCCACAATGTCGTTTTGTCCGAAATGGTGTCTGACTGCTGAATTTTTGCTCGACACCCACGACAACCAAGATCCGCCTATTCTAGCCATAAAAGCTTCCATGACGCCTTGCTGGGAAGGCGCGACGATTTCGATGTCATCTGCATAGCCCAGCAGGTGTACTGATTTGAAGAAGACACTGCCTTCCTCGTCAGCACTTGCCCTTTGCACTACCTTCTTCAGAACACAAAGAAATCATACGGCAGGCCATTCCCTTACCGAAATCCGGTGCAGGTTCCAAATGGATCTGAGGTTCTTGACTCAATCGCGAATTTGTTAGCGTCGTGGGACACAGCAGAATCAGTTTTTCCGAGATCGCCAATTCAGCCATCGCTTGTATGCTTTCGTATTCGGCTTTAAAGTCAATCAAGGATTATGAGTAACGACTTGGAACTCGCTGGTCTTGTTTAGGATCTGTCTTAGCCCACATAAGAAAATTCCCTCTATGGAAGACGATGATGATCGGACCACCATGAAAACATAGGGTTCTCGAGAGAAGCTCCAAAAGAAAACAAAAGTAAATGCAAAGACCCTTTGTCCTCGTCTCTCCTAACCGCCAAGGTTTGCCCCTTTCCAACGCACAATTATCGGCCCCCCGCCCCCACTTCACATCTAAGCCGCGGACAGACATCATGGACATCATGAGAGAATGCCCCTCTCTCTTTCAACATTCTTCTCAAATCAATCAATTACCACGACTATGTCCCCAATTCAGGAGAACCGCATAATTACCGCTCCAAAAATGCAGACGACTACCGCCGCGGATGGCGAACCCCCCCCCCCCCCCCCCCCCCCTGGTGAGCAACAGCTGCCTTGTCGGTTGCACCACTCGAACGCACATTTTTCATCACACTCGCCTTCAGGCGGCAAGAGAATCAATCAGAGATACACGCACGATTCCACGAATGGACGTCGGACGTGTACCCGCCATTATATGGCGTTCGAAGGCAGTTCACGTCCACACACACCGATGGCACCATTCGACCAAATCAAAAGACCCCACCGAGTCTGAGTGGTGGTGGGAATGTGCTAAAAATTCACGAATCGATAAACATGTACTTTCGTCAGTAATTCGCTGTAATTCGCGATAATCGGGCAGCGGCAAATGGAAACAAGGCACTCCGTGTGACGCAACGAGCTTTATTCATTCACCCTTACACCAGAAAGACTACACCCTTCCACTTGCGCCATTTGCCGCCTTGCATCGGGTAGCTTGTGGCTATGTCCTCCGACTGACTGGTCTGCGTTGGGGCTTCGTAGTGGGGGGCGTAGCAGTCGGGAATTGCGAAAGTCGTCACATCGTCATAGCAGTCCCCGTCCACATCGATGGCGGCGACGAGCTGAAGAACGCACAGTCCTATCCACACGAGGCTCATTTTCTTCGCGAAACTTCTTCCAAGTTGATCCGTTCACAGGCGGGACTAGAATGATCAATCCTCGAGCCTCTCGACCTCAAAGGTACTTCAACCGTTTTCCATAGAGATCGGCAACTGTGTCAACATCCACTGCGTACACTCGAGAGATCAAACAGTTTGCTGAATATTCAGCCAGCAGCTGGCTGAGTGGCAACAAAAACTGGCACGCACCTCGCTCTGACTTCCCCAAACAGCAAGAAGGCGGCAAACACAACTGAGTCAACACTCCGTCGCTTGCATAAGCGATCGGTTTGCTCAAGCGGCCAGCGAAGTCCCTGCGGCTTCCCCGTTGAAAATCAATCAAAGATCGACGGATTCACGAGTGACCTAAAACGGGGGGGGGGGGGGGGGGGGGGGGGGCACTTGCATAATCAGCCGCCCTTCGCGAAGGTCCAAGCCGAAGAGATGACGCCACAGGCCCATTAATGGACCCACCATCAACCGCAGATCATTGCATAAGGCCGCGATCCGAAAAGAAAGTCCGCGGCATTGTTTACATCTCGCGATGAACGAGAATTCATTTGCATACCAAACGAGCGGACTTTCACTGCCCAGCAGCCAGCCGCTGGTTCGCCTAGGTCAGTACTGTGTGCGTCCAGCATCAGTGGGCGCGTTGCTGGTGCATGCTGCTGCTGCACACCTCCGGCATTCCAGTCGAGTGAATCTCACTCCAGGGTGGTATGCGTCCATCGGGGAAGGGAGCGCATGGCAACGGTATTTAGCGTCCAAATTTGTAGCCCATACCGTACCAATTGGATTTTCTCCACATGGTTGGCTCCATTGAGCACAAAGCTATCGCTTGGTATCGCCTGCACCAGTGCAGCTGTTTCTGGCTTGCAGTGCGTCGCAGTTTTTTTTTGTCTTCGTTATGACATCGACAGCGATAGCGACTCCCACTTGGCCGGTCTGGGCTTTTGTTTATCTCTTGCTGTTCGCCCGTTTCGCGCTGCTGCCGTGGGCCGAGTGCGCTGCGTGCCTCACCTGTACGTTCAGTTTCAATTCAACCGCCGACTCGGTGTGGTCGTCGACGCTCCGCGAAACTTGATCTTCCCCCGAACACTGTCAGTCTAAGACTCGCTATCCGACGTGATCGCGGTTTCGGTGCTGTTTGGAATTTCATTCTCCTTCCTGGTATTCCCCGGCGCGACACACTTTTGGATTACACGTTCGCGTTCCCGTTCCTGTGGCCGGTGTTCCCGCAGTTCCAGCAACAAAAAAGGTGAATCCATGTGGTTTTTGTGTGCGTGCGCGGGTGTGAGGCGGTCCAATTGATTTCGAATGCAAAATGAGTCGCTCAGAGGCGGATGCTCCAAAAGGCGATCGCTAATCGATGGACTGCGCAAAGATGACAAACAAGCGGTCTGTCGACCGAGTTGGGGTTGGCTTTGGAAAACCAGACGAGAAGAACTCGTTTCCGCATTTGCGGAATTCGCAGCGGCCGCGCGGACGGAGCTGAACTTGTCTTTTCGGCAGAGCGAGCGAAAGTCGTGCTAAAACCGCTTTATGTGCGATACTCAGATATGCGGCCATAAGTGAATTTAATTACGACACTTCCGATATTTTTACGGCAGCTCAGCTCATGACGAGTGCAGGCAGATAACCGCTCGGGCAGCTGATGTTTGGTTTTGTGATTTAAATTGTTCCCCCCCCCCCCCACCGGATGGTGATTATTTTCGAGGTTTATTGCTCTAAGGTTAGACTGGGGATTCGATTTTTTTGAATGCCGTGGATGGCTATGGGGGCAGCCAGCTTAAAGGTGACCATCGGTGGTGTGGGGTGAAATATCTTCAAGTCAAGGTAATTCTGTGCGTCTTGTGAAACTTGGAGTGTTGGGAGAAGCGATTCGAGGTGTGTGCGGAAATTTTGTTCCGAATTTTGCTGTGCAGGCATGAGGTGGTGACGGCACCTGTGTGCAATTTCTGTTTGCAGTTCCAATTGCCTTTTGTGGCCTTTTCTCTTTTGAGTAACTATTTCCGCTGATTATCTAATTGACGTGTTAATTTGCAACAGCTGTGGTTTGGTAGTTCGAGTGGGAAGGGGTGCTTGAGAGGGGGCTTGGTTCGAAATGAGTCTGAGTTTCAAGAAATTTAGGGGAAGCTTTTTGCTGGACCTTGTACTTGCCAATGAATTTGACTTAGAAGGCGGAGTCGATCAATCTTGGGGTGGCGCTGCAGCCTGTGATGAACCTAGGTCCCAAGCAACATGCCTCTCCAGCTGGAATGATCTTTCTCTCGCTGTCTCTAGTTGCCCAATCCAAGGTGGTTGATGTCTATCACAAATTTCGATCTTTTTTGAATTACTCGAGCCTCCTTATCAATTGAAAAACTTGCACTGAGAGGGGTTCGAGTGGTATACTTAATTTTTTTTTAGATTTCCTTACTTGTAATCGACAGCTTCAATTTTTGTCCAGTTGTCGCTTTGCCGCCAATGTCTCTCTCTGTAGTTAAAGACGCTTACTTCGCGTTTTTGCTAAAACACACTTTCAATCAGAAGTCAATTGTTCTCCGCTTCAAATGCTTATAAGTCTTCTTCTTCTTCTTCTTGTGGCGCTACAGTCCGGGGTGAACCTGGGCCTGCTTACGCTTATAAGTCAGAACTGAAAAAATGTCACTTAACCTTTTTTCAATTCCAAACGCCTCAACCCATCGTCCTCTCAAGACTGTTTCTTTGAATTTTTTTGAATGTCACAGTTCGGAGAGTGTGCAATCTTCGTTAATTTTTTTCAGCTTTCCGATCTTTTCAAACTTCCATAACTATCGATGTGCCAGTCCCCATTGACCCTGTCCAGTGCTCTGACCGGGTTTCTTTTTCATACATTTTGACAGTCTCAGGAGGCTACAGTCAGTCTCACCAGTTTCCTTTCTTTAACTTTCGATGCTCAATGGAGCTCGGTCCAACTTTTTGAATCACACGCTTCCTTAATGAATTGAGTTGCGCTACACACCACAAGGGACCAGGCCTTTTTTCTTTAGCACCTACAGATGTTGTGCGTGGAGGGACCCACAGTTTATTGCCGACTCCGAACGGCGAAAGTTGAGAAGCTCTTCATTTGGCAATTTGAAAAGCGTGGTGTGATGAAAACAAGCTTTTCATTCGACAAATTGAAAGGCTTGGTGCTGTGAAAGAAAATCGAAATGTTCAGTCTTGGAATCGATGCTGGGACCTTCAGCGTGCGAATCAACGCACAAATCCACTACGTCACTGCGGCCATAAAACAATCTCTAAATGACTTCGACAAAATTCAGCGATATTGCGTCGACCGGAAATTGAAAACTAATTTCCGGAAGTGCGAAGCTATTCTTTTTAGAACCCCGTTGTCCAGAGCCTCAAGGGACACGAAAAGAAACTGACGCAAGTTCGGTATAGTTGATCCACAGGGTCAGCCCTTAGCTGTGAAAAATGTAGTTAGATATGCTGGCATTTGGTTGGTATCAGTATCTGGAACTACAGCTCTGACAAAAGCTAAGAAAGCCTACACCAACCAACTTGATTTCAGGGTGAAGGTGATTTGCTACATGGTCTTCATCCGGCCAATTATGGGCGACGGTTGCCCAGTGTGGTTCAACTTGAGTCAGTCCCAGATGGAGAAGTTTTTGGACCTGCCTCCGGTTGAATCGTATACCTGAATCCAATAACAAGAAGTTCTATTCCACTTGCTAGCCAAACTTGATCTGCCATGAAAAGGTGCGACAGGTGAGGTGATGGTCTCAAGCATTATGCCTCTAGAGCCAGCACGATCTGTCGCTAGCTGCCGCCAGTTGCGCACTCCAAGTAAATTGAGTTCCTTCCCCACTTGTGCGCGCCACCTTAGCCTAGGCCGTCCTCTGCTGCGTTGCTCAATAGCTCAGATTCGAAAATGTGGAAGGGAATTCTACTTTTACAAAAATTCAGCTGCCTAAACTCCACATCGTGCCTGTCAGCAAATGCTTTTGTCAGTCCCTTTCAGCCCCGTTTCCCCACTGGGGATCGTTCCATACTTTGGCACAACTATCCTTCCGATGGAATGAAATTTGAAGAAAAGTCCTTGAAAACTCTTCTCTTTGGGAATGGAATTCGCATGAAATTGCGGCTAGAATTCTTATTTACACCAACAACTGCTGCAGTTGAGCTAGAAGCCACAACAATGTGTGTCTTAAGACCTTTCAAAGTTACGACTTCCTTGGAAGAAGGAAGACTGTATAAAAGTGGTTAGCTCACTTTCAGAGCTTCCTTAAGCTGTGAGGACACACCCCTGAAACACGTGTCGAATGCCGACCCTTAAACTACAAATTTATATCTCTTGAAAAATCCATTCAGCCTGTAGGCCCAGTCCTTGGTAACAGAGGAAGGCTTAGGTTAGATGAGATGGCTGCTTGAGGAGTTCATCAGAAGACCACTCGGCCTACAAGTGTGATTACTTCGATTCTCCATGGTCGAGAGTTGACGTTTCCTTTGCTTTCAAGAACCCCAAAAAATCATATTCCTTAAGGTTTACAACTTGGGCCAGTATGTTTTCTCCCTTAAAAATTGTTCACACTGACGTCGGTGAGTTTGTCTAAGTTGCTGTAGAAATGGGTCCAGATTTTTTTCTTTCAAACAGTTGCAAGAGCAGGAGCAAGGTGCCCTTCTGCATCTTCGTCGCAGAGTGGACAGCAGAGACCATTCTACAGGGTGTCCAACATTGTCTTTTACTCATGAATAACATCATGGAAACTAACGCGTGTCGCTTTTCATTTTCCTGGGGAAAAGTGTGTGCACAGGTTGATAGTTGCTTGAGCTTTAGGAGTACCTTAGGAAACAGTCTAGAATTGAAACACCGGCCCTGAAAGTCTACATCTTTCTTAAAGTTTGAACCTTCACCTCATCAAAAAACCCCAGTAAAAAATGTCCATGATTCGAAAAGTCTCCAAGAACTCGCATTCGAAGCTAAAATAGGAAAACCATGCTCGCACCCACTCCAAATCCTGTCTGTGAAGGAGGGTCACATGCCCCTCCACCCCATACCAAATCCACTGTTTCTACGCCTCTTGTGGACTCATATTCGATGCATGGCGATTGTAAGCTTGGGAATTGTTGAACTCATGAACCCAACCTCACACTGCTCAACGCCCGTTGCGCCTCCATCCAAATTTGTCGCAACCAGAAGCTTCAACGCAACCATAACCAGTTAACGTCTCGTTTTCGAATAAAATTCTAATTTGATGGCATCTCGGTGAAGTAATACGGTTATGAAAACCTCAGCTCAGCGACGACAGACATTTATGGCTCCCCTTCGATGGTGCAGCCGATTAGCATAGGCCCCACACACGTGTGCTGCTGCGACGAACGGCGTCCCATTCATTGTCTCTTCCAGTGAGCTCGTTCATCAAAATCGACGCGCTCGTCATTATCACCGCCCGGGCTGACCTCGACGCAATGCGGTCGACGCTGTGAATTCAAATTCGAAATTAATGGGCCTATCATTAAATAACACCCCTCCCGCTCTGCAGAATTATGAGTCTTTCACAAGCGCGCTACGCGATGAGCCGAGGATTTTCCGTTACGTGACGCTGAGCGGTGGCCACTTGATTGATTGTGTCGCATCGTCGCGCCCAACTTGAAACCACTAATCTCAGACTTATGTAAGCTCGCGCAGATGTTCGATATTCGCAAGCGGAGTCTAATCCAGATGAAAGTCGAAATGGGCGTGCGCCGCAGCGGCTTGATTTTCTCCCGGAAACCATCGCATGCTCCGCTTTTCCCGAGACATTCCACCACACAATGCTCCAGGCCGTGGGTGGCGCGCGATCACGCGGAAAACACGGCAAGGCGTTGTCGGGCGTTAGGAAACACTTGGCCAAAGTGACAATGTTGCCTCATCAGTGCGTGGGTAAGCCTATTTGCGACGACGAGGCGTCGCGCACAATGGGAGTACGCGCTGCAATTAATTGCGGATTAATTAATTTGACGGCTCTTTGGGAAGTTTCACCATTGTGCACGCTGGACACTGGCGCGCACTAGCGCCAATCGAATGGGGCTACCCGCTGTGGTGGACAATGACCGAAAATTGGGTTTTTAGACGCGCGTCAGGCGTCTGTTGCTTCACTCTCTCGTGCAGAATCAGACTTTTCCACCACGGGTGGCAGATCCCACGAGAAAATCTTCGTCTCCGGACGACGCGACGCCACCGCGCGGCATTTCAATCTCATGTCGCATTAGCAAACGTGAGTCAAGTAGCTCATGAGAGACTCCATTGTGCAACGCAATCATTCAGAAACGCGACCAAATTGAAATTCAAATGCAAACCTTGCAATCGGATGAATAATCCAATCTCGCCCACACGCCACACAATAGAACTGCTGAATTTTCACTTTTCCATCTGCCAGAGGACGGGGCAGAGGCTGCGCACACCCACGACAGCGGGACCATCGCAGAGAAAGGTGCGCAGCACGCAGATGATGCACGGTGTCAGGTTTCGAAGTTCAAGAGCTTGCCTCCGATGCAGCTGCACGCATCGCACTTGAAATGGCGTAGCGATGCACCGCAGCGTGAGGTGAAAACCATCTTCGCGCAAGACAAACACGACAAATCTGCAAGCAGGCAGTCAGCAGACAGCAGGTGCTGGCAATGGCTGTGGACCAGGCGCAGCACCACAGCACGGCACATTGTTAGCGAGTTAAGCCGCGCGAAGCGAATCGAATGGATACAATAGCCGATGACGTTGAATGGATGGGATGGATGGATGGGATGGCGTGTGGAGTGGAGCTGGGAAGGGAGTGGGAAAATCTGCTTCCAAATATCGTCGGCATCATGCACGGCAATTATTTTAATTAGAGATGATCTCGATTTCGCCACAACGGCGGCGGCGGCGACGGAGGATTTGTAGAAAGTTGAACGCTTAAGCGCGCACAAGTTCAGTGCCATCCTTGGAGCGGGTGCCCGCTTCACTTCCTGGTCCACACTCTCAGCGGGGACTCCTTGCGTAATTCATGGCAAAAGGAGAGTCAATAGTGATTTAATGTCCGCGTCTAGCGGCCTGGCGAACAGGTTCAACCTGTGCTCGCGCTACTGTTCGGCGCTGCACGGTGACATGGGGTTGGTGGTGTGGGGGAGCAAATGAATGAACAATTGGTTAGATGGTGGCTCAGAGGATGGTGCTGCAGAGGATAATGCTGTAGATGGAGGTGTAGGGAGCTACGGGGCGGAAATGGTGGCTTCGTGGTGGTGGAGTTGGTAACATTGGGGACGCTGCACTGATTGAGGGGCGAATTGAAAAGTGGACGGAGGTGGAGGTAATGTGGAGAATGGTGAAGAAGGCGAAGAGGTGAAGAAGGAGAAGGGGTGTAGAAGGAGAAGGGGTGAAGAAGGAGAAGGGGTGAAGAAGGAGAAGGGGTGAAGAAGGTGAAGGGGTGAAGAAGGAGAAGGGATGAAGAAGGAAAAGGGGTGAAGACGAAGAAGGGCTGAAGAAGGAGAAGGGGTGAAGAATGAAAAGGGGGAAAGGACAGTAACGTGGATCATTGGTCCAAACGGTGACGTAGACCGATTGTGGCAAAGATGGTGACATGAAAGGAAGCTCCACCGAAGTCGCAGACGCTGGCACTCATGGCGACTTTTACGATCCCCCTCTCTAATTCAGCTCTTCAAACGGGTTTCGCATGCACAACAAAAGTTGCTGCTCGTAAGATCAACGAGATCGCGTCTGCCTGCCTGCCCACGTCCCTGTTAACATTTGCCAAGCCCGTGATCCACCGTCGTGTGTCGTTCACAATTGCCTGCCTGCTGACCGTGCATGGCAGTAACCTTGAGTGTCATTCGCTGAAGAGGTAGCCACCCATCCATCGGCAAAGTATTTTACCTCTTGGATGTGTGAGATGTTTGTTGTCGTGACCTCGACTTCGACAAGAGTCTCGCTCCGTCTCCCTTGCCACTGCCTCAGGGGCTGTGCTTGTGTTCCTTTCACTTTTCCCCCCAGCCCGACAAGTGTTCAGCTCTGCGGTGCCTGAGATTGCATCGATTGAGATCAATCCACGACGCGAAGCAGGAAGAAACTGAACTTGGAGAGACAACTTTCTCAGGCCGGCTGGCTAGCTGAAAGTGAACACATCCTTCGCTTCCAAGCAACGGATGGCTGATCGCAAGTTAGTAACCTTCTGGTGGATGTTATGCAACGCCACTACGACCCCACTGGCTCGTCTCCCACTCCAAGTGGAACCACTCACCTATGAACGATTCAATTCATTATGACGAAACCGTCCGCACAAGTCGATTGGCGGTGCAGTGAATCCAGCGGTTAATTTAATGCTCAGTTGATTGCATCGGAGAATTTTCACTTTTCCACCGGATCACATGCACCTGGCGCACTGGTGCTGGTCATGGCGCTTTGAAGAGCTCTCTGACCGCCATCTCACACGTTCGGGGTACGGCGACCATCATTAGACTTGGCTATGCAAAGCGTGTGCTGCACGTTCCTCGGATTAGCATAATTGAACGCCGAGCACGAGGGCATAGCTCTTCTTCTTGTTTTCGTTGATCTTCTGACACTGACCGTCACATTTGCTCGTTTCAGATGCGTGAGAGGAATACTCGCAGCCTGCGCCGTGGACCCAAGTATCCCCTGCCGGCGGATACCTCCGAATCCACGTACTACTCCATAGACACAACAGAGGACATCTACGGGACGACTCTTTTGCCATCGCAAAGGTGCTACGTTGATCCTTGGGACTTGGAAAACTATGACTACGTGCGCAAGTGAGTTTCGAAATCCTGTCCCCTGAGTGGGAATCATCTCAAGATTCGTGTATCATTGCAGGAAGGCGAGCTCAACTCCGCAGACCACCTCGTACTACGAAGACTCCTCGTCGCTGTCCCCGAGTCCAGCTGGGGAGCCGGTGCCCACACAGTACTTCTACATGTCACAGCTTCCCGGCGAGACGGAGTGCGTTGACTGCTTCGCCAAAATGTCCGAGCTCGGAGGACCCTTCAACACAATGAAGTACGACGAGTTCCCCGACGAAGTGGATCCGCGAATATACAGCGGCTATGGTGGTGAGTTGCGAGCGCCGGTGTTTCTCCCCCCTCCTGACACTTCTGTTTCTTCAGATTTTGAGAGCTCATCCCTGTCCGAGAGGAACAGCAGCAGCTGTGGCGAGGAAAGTGTTTCCACCCTGCGGCTGCACACAGCAGGATTCGGGGCAAAGTCCCGCAAGCGAAGCATGGTCTTACCCAAGCCGGAGCCAAAGATTGACTATCCCACAACTCCATACGACTACTGCAGTCCGTACGGTGAGTCTCCGTACGCCTGCAGTGTGCCCGATTGCTACGCGTGCTTGTCTCAACCGAACAACGCTCTGCTGTACTCCGCCCCTCCGTCGACATATGGAAGCAGCATCTACGGCAGCACCTTGGGTCGGCGTTCGTCATCGCTGTACAGCAACACTTATGGCAACAAGTTCGGCTTGAGCAAGAAGGGACTGCTACAGATTGACTACTCCTGCAGTTGGAACGACTTGGATCGGGTCATCGGACGGAACTACTAGACGGGAGTGGCGGTGTTTGAGATATTTTTATGTTTGTGGGATCGTGTGGAATTGATAAACCAAATAAAATGTATATTCGTTGGAAAATGAGTTTTCATGCGTTGGGATTGACATCATGCTTCTAGGAACTCTGTAGAGTGTGTGAAGGATTATTGGCGAGTTTTGACAACAAAATCCTGCTTATTTTCACATCTTCGACGTTGATTAAACGCTTAGAAAATGAATTTTGTTGTTTGTGACGTCATTTGGAGTTGAGAAACCAAGTAAAATAAATATTCTGTGGTTGTGGAGTTTTATTGACAAGTTTCAACATCAAAATCGTCCGAAAAACTCTTAAAAACAACCTTTACGTCCACATCTAGTCCATTCGCATTACATCTACTCCAATTGCCATCCCTGACATATCTTATCAACGACACCAACCACAGCGAGTTGTCTTCGTTCAATCTGTTGGCATGGTCAACAATGCCCACTAACAGGTCATGACAGTTAACCGATGCCTCACCCTGCAACAAAAATTCATCTCGCACAGCACAATCAAAATTCAAAACAAGCAAGAAAATCAAAAATCCTGAAAAATTCCAAAACTTTATGTAATTCACCAACCCACTGCAACAGACCTCGTGGGCGCACTTCTTCCACACACATGGAGAAGATTTATGCGAATTGTCATTTTGCATGACAGTGACATTTTCAGTGTTGGCTGCACTGCTGAACGAAATAAAAATGGCTAACGCCAAAATTTCACGATTTGTTTGTGCTCGCTGTTTGAATTGAATAAAAGTGCAATTCGATCTCGACAATTTGATAATACCCAAGTTCTAATAAATCGTCAAAACCTTCTGCACAAACTGAATACAAATTCATCGGCACACGCATAAAGTTGAACGTTGAAATCGGCTCGCGGAGTTCATTCGTTTCGCAAAACCCACAAGGATTTGGATTTTTCTTTCTCATCTCTCTCTCCGTTCATAATTGAGTGCGATAAAAAGTGATTTTCTTCCAAGAATTTTTTTTTCCCCGTGAGCATCGAACACAGGGCAATCGCAGACGTTGTCCGGAGCCCCGTTTCAGGTCTACATATGTGAAATTCGGTAGATTCGATTTGGGCAAGCATATGCGCGACGGAAAAGTGAAAATCGGGAAAAGATACGTCTGAAGCGATTTTTGCAGACTCCGCTGCTGGTCGCGCAATACCAAATGACGCCATTTTTCGTTGGCTGGGCCACTCTGGGGCGACGACCAAGACGGATCTCGCACAAGTTTCACAATAACCAATAAAGAGCAGCGATTTTGAACGAAATTCCGTGCCGTGCCAAGCGGAGTCGTCGTCGAATCGCAGAAAGCAACTCAAAGTCAAGCAGAATCTAGGCACTGGGTGGTGTTTTCGTGAGGGCGCAGATTACAGCAGAAGGAACGAGGTAATAAGAGTGAAGAAAAACAATACGCAACGCACATTTAATTGGGAGCATAGATGCTGCTGCTGCTATGCTTCGTGCGGAGTAGGAAGTAGCTCGTGTCTTTGTTTGTCGTGGTCGCATGGCATTGAGGCAACAACAACAACAACACGAAAACAATGAAAATAAGAAATAAAAAAAAAGGCGGGCGGTAGGGAAAACGTGTTTTCATCGCAGTTCATCGGAAAATCATTTCAGTCCAGCCGAGTCGGGCGATACCTGGCGACTGTGGAGAGCTTGCAGATTGATTATTCATTCGCAACACGTTTCTCCGGCCAGAATCTGGCAAGCACATGAACGCCTGTGTGAATAATATCAGCGCGACGGCGAATATGGGGTCACGTTATGCCGCATTTAGGCGTTTTGTTTTTTTTTTTTTTATCATTGGTGCTGGCTTATGTTTACGGCCGGTAAAATTGTAGATCGTTTTTTGCTTGGACGCTTGCTTTGCCTGCTCGATGGGTTAGGTTGAAGGGACAGAAAGGTGAAGTGTGTTGTTGCTCAATGAGTCGACAGAAAGTAGCCACTGTCATTGGACTTACGTACGAGACACGTCTCTTTCACGTCGTCCACGTCGTTTTTTTTTTTTTCCATTCTGATTTGATGTGTTTTTTTTTTGCATTTCCTTTACAGTTCTTTCAAAAATGATGGAGACGGGCGAAGCGTTATCTCTGATGGAAGATGTGAAAACAGAAGCAATTCCCGCAGACACCAATGACATTCAGACGGAAACAGAGAAGCGAATCGAAGCCGACCTTGAAGGGAAACCATCTAAAAGCGTCGAGAACTCCTTATCGGACGGGGAGGACACGGAAGATGTCGAAGACAAGCCACAGATCACAACAGAGGATGTTGGGGATGAGAAGCATGCGGATGATGACACTTTCACGCAGGAACCACAAACAGTTGCTGTTGAAGACGAGACGGTAGCGATGCTTGAAGAAGCCGCAATCACAAATGACACCACACATTATGAGGAGCCAGTGAGTGAGACCACAAATCACGACGAGACTGCAGACGATGCGGTGAGGGAGGAAGAGCAACGGGAGTATGAGGAGCAAGAGCAACAGGAGTATGGGGAGCAAGAGCAGCAGAGAAGTGAAACAGAGGACGAGGAGGAAGTGCACGAGGGAAGTAAAACAGAGGATGAAGAGGAAGTTGATGGGGCGCAGTTGGACAGTAAATCGGACGAGGACGACGAAGGTGAAGAAATGCAACTGAAAACTGAAAAAGAAAACGATAAAGCACAGGAGGAGGAGGAGATACAGATGAGAAACATAACAGCAAAAGATGAAGCAGACGAGGAGGAGATGCAGCTGAGAAGCAAAACAGAAAAAGTTGAGGAGGACGAGGAGGAGACGCAGCTGAAAGGAAAAACAGGCGACGATGATGCAGAGAATGAAGAAATGCAGATAAAAAGTAATCACGAGGACGATGTAGAAATCCCCAAATTGAACGGCAATCATTCGCTGTCTATGCACGACGAGGACAGCAGCTCCTCTAGCAGTTCATCAGGGTCATCACACAATCTGGTCATAGATCATCCGCTGGCTGAACGGAGTCCCCAGGCTCCGAGGGGAGAGGTGGAGGACTCTGCATCGCGAGCAGAGACCGATGACAACGCCTCACAGGTGGAGATAGAAGAGAACGGTCCACTGACAGAAGTAGAGGACAGCGCATCTCTCGACGCGAAGTCACTGAAGCGAAAACTTAGTGCAAGCGAGAGTGATTCACCGCAACACAAGCAAATCCATCTGGACGACGAAAGGGAGGACACGCTGCAGGAGCAAGAGACGCCTCTGATGGAAATAGATGACCGCCCTGAAGACCCAGTGGCGTATGAATCTAGCCGAGAAGCACCTGCAAGACACAGCCCTTGCGAATTCAGTGTACCCACTCCCATGCCTGCGATAGAGCCCTCCAAGGCATCCTCCCCGAATCCGTTTGAACTCTATGCAGCGGCGTCTGCAAACGGTAGAATTCCGCCGCCGAAGCTCAAATTCGAATGCTTTCGATGCAAGAAATGCGACTTTGACACATTTAACGAACTGCGGGAACACCACAAGGTGTGCTGGTTCGTCGACGGCAAAGTTCCCATTGAGAAGAGCGCACCAACGCCGCCGCCTCCGATAGAACCTAGTGCGCCCCCACCACAGCCCCCTCCCCAGCACAGTGCACCAGCTCAAAAGAAACGCTTCTATCTCTGCTCATCGTGCGGAACATACCACGAGAACTGGAATTTATTCCTGCACATCCGAGAGATCCACAACCGTCACGTGTGTCTCTACTGCATCCGGCTATTCCCCACGGCGGAGAAGCTGTCACTGCACTTAGAAATCAAGCACGACCTCGAGCAGAATCACTTCCACTCCGAGGAGAAGCTGCGCAGCGTTGGAGACGGCAACTCTCGCTTCCTGATGTGCTGTACCTGTCAACACGTGTTCTCAGAGCATGAGCGGTTCTCGGACCACGTTTGTGTGGAGTACATGCAGCCTTGCACACTGTGCAACCAGAAGGGTCGCCACCTGAGTAATTGCAAGGCAAACCCAGAAAAGAGACCCAAGGTCAAGAAAAAGACAAAGCCCGCCACGATAACGTCGAAGTCAGCGCTTCAGATGATTCGGAAACCATCAGGAACACCGATATCGCCAGCCGTTCCGCCGCCCACCTTGTGTGATAACAAGAACACCAACAACGCCCAAGTTCCCACGTTGCCACTGTTACAGCAAGCGGCGGCGCCGTGGCACCCGCCTCAGCAGGAGTTCGCTAAGCAAAACGGCTTCACAGACCAACACCCGACTGAGTCGCCAGCGCAAACCCGCACCGACGAGTACAATTACCATTCCGACGACAGCACAAACATGGTAATCGACGAGACGTGCAACAGTGCCACCTACACAAATGAGACAGCCGTCGTGAATCCGTTTAAGGCGCTGGACGAGCGCGAGCGACTCCAGGGGGAGATTCTTAAAACAGACGAGCCCAGGTTGACGCTGCCGCCAGACAGGATGCCGGAAAGCATACCCGAGCCGCCGCCACTGATAGTGCCGAAAATCAAACTGCGTGTCCCGAAGGAGTTCCAGAAGGCGGTTGAGATGGAAATTTCGACCACTGACAGCGATGACGACGAGGACGAGGAAGTCGACGAAGACCAGGATGTGGAAGCGAAGGATGCGAATTCAAGCGCGCCGCACCTTAACAATACCAACTCGTTCACCGCCAACGAAGATGACTCGGAGAACGATGGACTTGCGCCGGATGACAAGGAGAACACCCAGGAGTGGGATGAACCGAATTCCAACCTCGATAGAATTTTAAAGGAGATCGAGAAGACGAAGCTCGACATCCAAAGGACGAAGGAAATGCTGGAACCGACCAATAATCTGCGAAGGGCAACACCTCAGCTGGAACTAGCTCCAGAGCCCCTGCCTGATCCCCTCCCAGCTCAACAGGACGAACATCATGAGGACTCGATGGCTGAAGAGGTCAAGGAGGTACCACAAGCTGAAATTCCACATCCATCTGAACCTCCCCCAATGCCAGAGACTGAGCCCGAACTTATGGCAGTTCCTCAAGAACTCCACGTTCCTGCATCCGTTTTGCAGGCAGAAGCAGAATTCAGTTGGTCGACCCCTGAACGAGATATGTGCTCCCCAACCCCGCCACCAACGCCGAACTCTGTTTGGCTGTCCCCGTTGTACATGTCGGAGGTCAGTCCAGCAGTCCTGCAGGCAGTCTCTGAGCGAGAAAACATTGAGAATATGGAAAAGGAGTCGGAGCAGGCCAAGGAACAAACGTCAGAGTCAGACAAAATGGACACCTCAATCGAGCTGGATGTGGAAAATCTCCCCAGTTCGCAGGACGACTCTGCCATGGACGTAGAAGAGAAGAACACGACGACCGAGAGCCAGGAACATCCGCCGACGCCGCAACCAATGGACTGCGTGCCCATCGAGACCAAAACCGAAACACCAACAGAGGAGTTGCTTTCTGTCGACAATGAGAAACTCCCTCCAGAAGATGGCATCGATGTGGCGGGAGAGGAGATCCCAGTGGTGGACCTCCTCCTTGACAGACCTCTGGAGAAGTTCGAAACCATTGAATTCGTGAGACTGTGCATCACGGCGGTGTACACGCTCTGCCTCTACTGCAACCATGCCCGGCGCATAGCCGTAAACGGCCACAGCTTGGTTCTTCACTTGCTGGCACAACACCGCTTCTCCGCAACGGTTGACTCGATCACAGCCGAGGAACTCCTGCCTTCGACGATAGTCTCGAAGCTAAAGAGCTTTCTGCCCGACCTGGAGGATCACTACTTCAACCTGAAAACCTATTGTACGCTGCCGCCGAAGGAGACGAACGTGATCCCGTTCGACGAGCGTGAGTTCGAGTGCTTCCAGTGCAGGTTCTCGACAAAAATGCACAAGGACCTGTATCTTCACAACCGGAAAATGCATCTGAAGACGGCTATCCTCTGCTTCATGTGCAGGTCCAACTTCTTCAGCTTCAGCGAGATCCTGTGCCACATCTGCCCAGGAGTGCCAAATAAGGTCGCCGTCTTCGACATTAAGTTTCGCTGCTGTCTGTGCGAAGTGGACGGCATCCCATCGCCGTTCCGGCTAATGGTGCACCTCAGGAAAAAGCATTTCGCCTGCGACATCTGCCTGGAGGACTGTCGCGAGCAAGGAAGGTATGTGTCCCTTTGTTCCCTTTTCCACAAAGTTGCCTTGCTAATCGGCGCTTTCTTTGCAGGTTATCGAGTCACGTGTGGAAGCACAAGCTCCACCACCTGTGCTATCGCTGCGGCATCGCGTACCGCAACAAGATGGACATCACGAAGCATCTCTTCTGGAAGCATGGCACGGAGAGCATCATCTGCAAGCGGTGCCTGCAGAAGCGCTGGCGACACGTCTACCACTTCTGTGTGCCGCCTGCAACCTTTGTCTGCGATGTGTGCTCGTTGTGCTTTTCCAAAGCGACCTACCTCAAGGTTCACAAGCGGCTTCACACGGGCGACTTCCGCTATCCGTGCACTGAGGACAACTGCGAAGAGAAGTTCATCTCGCGGAAGCTGCTTCTCAAGCACAGCGCCACCCACGCACCGCCCGAGGTCAAGGTTGAGGAACTGCCAGCGAATGTGGCAGACGAAAGCGGTCCCCAGGAGGAAGGTGTAAAGGCGGAGGAACCGCCCAAGGAAGAAAAACCAGCCACAGAACCCAGCGACGACAAGGGAGAAACCATTAAGCAAGAAGACACCAAGGTCGAGAAGGAAGTCGAGCAAACGTCGAGGAAGAAAAAGAAGAAGAACCGGAACAAGGAGAGCCTAGAAGACTTGAATCTGATTGCCCCGAACCTCTCGGAGAGCGACAGCAGCGACGATTCGGACGCCGAGAAATCGAAAACCGACGACAAGGATGATTTGGTGCCCAAGGTGATGCTTTCGCCGCCCTCCGAAGACGACAAGGACGACGAGAAGGAGGAGAAACTGGCAGACAAGGACACCGGAAAGATCATGGACATTTGGGCGAACTTTAAGACGTTCCAGGCCAGCCAGCAGCCCAAGCAGGATGAAGACGACAACGAAACCTACACAGAGGACAACTACCCGACCCCAATACTGCACGTAGCGGTCTCAGACCACGACTACTGTGCGATGTACAAAGTGCGCCCGCGAGCTCCGCCGGTTGAGGAGCGAAAGCCCGAAGTTCGATTGGAAATGGAGTCAGTGGAGATCACTTCTGACAAGGAGGACGACAGACATAACAGTCTACGAGAAAAGTCGATTTCCCCGAACAAGAAGAAGCGAAAATCCACGGGCAGTGGGTCTTCGTCCAGCGACTCAAGCTCAGGCTCAGACTCTAGTTGTTCGTGTGGGTCCAACTGTAGCTGCAGCTCAAGTGGAAGCAGCAGTAACAGCAGCTCTAGTTCGGGTGATGACAGCGACAGTTCGACGTCGGAGGGACGACGTAGGATCGCTGAGAAGAAGCAGGAACGCGCTGGTCGCAATCGCTGGAAGAGTGAGGGATCCCCGAAGGCAAGTGCCTCCGAAAGCGCTGACATCGTGGTGGAAGACAAGGAACCCCTTGTCGTTGCGGCTGTGAAAGAGAATCCAGAGCCAGTTGTCATAGAGACGGATCTGGAGACTGCGGAGTCTGAGACGGATGAAGAGTTCTACGACGAGCATCCGCAAAAGTTAGCCTCCGAGTTGTTGGCGCAGAAACGTCTCGAGTTGAGGGCGCAGATGCGCCTCAGTCCCTCGCACAACTTTGACATAATGGAGAACAGCCGCCCGTCGACACCGTCGCTTCCCGAGGAGGTCGTCAAGGAGAAAAAGGTTAAACTGAAGAAAAAGAAACGCGATCGCAAGTCAACAAGCAAATCCCAAGCTGTCCCGCCCATCAAGCTGAATCTGACTGTGAGTAAAGTGGAGCTGCCAAGCAATGAGTCCATGATCCACCAGCAGTCTATGCAGGTTCCCGAGGTGGATCTTGTACCTCCCTACGACCTAATTGCGTCCCCGGGTGTGGCAGAACCTCCCGTGGCTCAGCAACCTCCACCTGCACCGTTCCTGCCGAATGTCATAAAGCACGGCACCTTCCTGCCCAGTCGCATGAGTGAAGGCAGCAGTTGCTCCGACGCGGATAACTCCTTGAAGCGATCGAAGCGGGCTCGTCGACCGAACAAGTTCTATGGCTATACGAGCGACGACGAGAACACTCCGGGAACGCCGCTTATGATTGGATCCCGCACGTTTAAGCCTCAACCACCTCCCCAGCTCACGTGGAGGAAAGAAGACCTCCCCACACCATCCAAAAGTATCCTGCTCAACAAGCAGCCTCGGTCACCGCGCACCCCCAAGACACCAGCTGGTTCCAGTGGTCAGGTGAAGAAGAGAGGACATCAGAAATCGGGCGCCAAGCAGAAGCAGCAGAAATTGCCACCAATACCCACGCTGAAAATACGGCCGTCCAAAATCGGCCTTCCAGTGGGACCAAATGCTCTTCCGCCGCCTCCTCCCCCGCCACCATCTAACCACACGTACTCGTCCAGTCGCGACGACTCAGATGATACCGACAGCAGCGATGACGACTTGGAACTGCCGACTTCGAACACCCTCGCTCCAACAGCAGTGCCACCTTGGAATCAGAACGCTGCGACAGAGAAGCCCGCGATTGCACCTCCACCATCCGCCGTTCCGCCAGAAATAGCGCATCCGCCACCACCACAGGCGTCCGCATTCAATCAGAAGATTCCACCCGCACTCCTGCCCAATCCTGATTTCGCAACAATCCAGTACTTCAAGCGCAACAATATTCGCTACCCCATAAGACCACCAGCTGGAGCGAGACAGCCCCGCGACGGCGAGAGTGTCTACTGCTACTGTCGTTGTCCCTACGACGAAGTCTCCGAGATGATTGCCTGCGACGGAGAGAACTGCCTCATCGAGTGGTTTCACTTTGAATGTGTGGGCATCATGGTCGCCCCGCAGGGCAAGTGGTTTTGTGCGGAATGTCGACCCAAGTACTCCAATGAGCTCTATCCCAATATGTAAGGGGAATGCGAACGGAGAGAGCGTTGTCTCAAAAAGCCATTAGACGGTAAGTTGAGTGAAGGTGTATGCACGCATCCCCCTAACAGTGATCTCTTCTCATCTCACAGGTTACATAAGCTAATGAAGCACTGTCAGCAACTAAACTAAGCTCTACGCTCATCTGTAAATAACCAGTGTAACAAGGAACCTAGATACTTAGATATTTAAAGAACGGGAAAGAAAAACAATTTACTCTTAATAACACACATGAGAAATACGCTTATTAATTATAAATTAATCCTTATCCATTAATTGATATTCTCTGGGATGTGGAGGGACACATTCACATGTACGGAGGATACACGTTTAGTTTAGAATACTTAAATCTAGTTGAATTGTGATTTAAGAACACGATTTAGAGAGAAACTCGCGCCTCCTCCCTGCCCTCCCACAAATCCAGAAATCCACAAATATGTTCTTGTAAATATTGCGATAAACACGTGAAAGGCCCATTCACCAACACGTCCGTGTGAATGGGTCTCTGTATGTACAACTTACTTATTTAAACTGAAAAAAAATGAAAAAACATGAATTATGATTTAAGCAGTAGGACTTAAGAGAGGTTCAGCGCCCATCAATCCCATCAACCATCAATAGTTTGTATGTGTAGTTGTGTAAAGTAAAAATATATCCCTATATATATATATATATAATCGATCTGTATGTTACATAAAATACGTATGTATAGTGGGTGTGATTATTCTGTGAATCGAAGTGCGCGCGCGAAATCTTCGATCCTCTCCTCTCTCTCTCCTCCGTACCAATTATCTTTTATTTCTTTTTCCCTCTCTCTCGGATCCTCATTTGATTTTGTTTCCTTACAATTATTATTTTTTTTTTTCTCTGGAACGAAGAATGTATTCCTTAGTTTCCACCAGTTGAATTTTGAAACATGTCTGTGAGTAATATAAAAAATAGAGTATAGAGACCTAATGTAGCTAACAAGGAGTAAAAATTAATAAAGAAAAACAGAAAAACAGTTTCATATGTATTGTTGAATTATTCCTTTTCTCCGTTTCGAGATGATATCGGAACGCCCACTCGCCCCAAGCCCACAGGCAAATGATAAATAAAGAAAAAAAAAATACAACGTATCTGCGTGCGGTGTTTTATTTTTGCTCTGAAATCGTGTTCCAGCGGAATCACTCGACGTAATGGATGTGGCATTCACTTCGTGACAATAGGGGGGTGAATGTTCACATGCTAGATCTGCAATTATCTTGCTATCTGCTCGATACGATCAACTAGATTATTGACGGCATTTGTTATGGTTCGGTAATGCTAGAAATGCAAAAAACAAAAATGAAACGGCTGAAGGAGGAATTGCGTGAGAAGGATTCGATATGGATGTGGCAAGTGTCATCGATTAGGGCAGAGAAATCATTTGCAATGCCGCTGGCTCTGATGTATGGCCAGCCTGTGGTGACCTGCATTAATGTGTTCCCTTTTAGACTACTCGATAGATAAAGTTTGCGCTAGAACGATGTTCGTGTTGTGTGTGAGTCTTGTATGGAGGCAAACACGTCTCGTATGGAGAGACATCCCTTGAGTGAGAGTATGTCAGAGGATTCATTGGTCGTATAGGGTTCGTTCTACTGAATTAAATCGAAAAAAAATTTAAGTCTTGGAGAACGGTAGAGAACAAGACGGTAAGAGTGGCAGAGGATAGTATCGGGTTACTGTCAACTGCTTGAATATGATCCAAAAAAATGTTTAAAGCCTTGGAGAAGTTGAGAACACCATACATCACCTGAGGAAGAGAGCGTTTGATTGAGAACTGCGACGTGACAAGACCGCCTTGTTCAAATTGCTGCAGTCAACTTACTTTAATATGTAATCGAGTACACAAAGTGAGACATAAAAAGATTCCATTATGTGCTCAATCATCCAGTCATTGTGGCCAAAACTCAAACTGTCACCTAAAACCAGGATGAGGTGTCGAGGTGGTTCATCAAAGACGAGTGCAGCATTGGACTCTATGACGCACATTGATATGCAGAGAAAGACTGAGTCCGTAATTGCGGTATCAGCGTAAGAGAGCAATCAGTCAGTGGTTTTTAATTGGACTTGCATCATGTTCGCCATGGCGTAGTGGGTGAACTGCCACAAGATCAGTGCCACCTTAGAAGCAAAACGCTGCGACAGAGAAGCCTTGTTTCGTGTTAGTGGTAAGTGGGTGGACCGCCACAACAGCAGTGCCACCTTGGAATCCCAACGCTGCGACAGAGAAGCCTTGTTTCGTGTTAGTGGTAAGTGCGTGGGCCGCCACAACAGGAGTGCCACCTTGGAATCCCAACGCTGCGACAGAGAAGCCCATGATTGCACCTCCAGCTTTCGCCGTTTCACCGGAAATAGCGCATCCGCCACCACCACAGGCGTCCGCATTCAATCAGAAGATTCCCCCCACACTCCTGGCGAATCCTGATTTCGCAACAATCCAGTACTTCAAGCGCAACAATATTCGTAACCCCATAAGCTGGAGCGAGACAACCCCGCGACGGTGAGAGTGTCGACTGCTACTGTAGCGGTTAGTACGTGGACCGCCACGCAGAAGGTCTAGATTCGATTCCCAGACGGGACACTTCGCATTTTTCCTCAGCACCACCTCCTTCGAGTTGCTGACTCAACACTCAAAGAGTATCAATTGTCTATGAAAAACTTCTCAAATCCCACCGTTCGGAGTCGGCAAAAAAGTGGAGGTCCCTTCTACCTGTGAGAGAACTAGGCCCTGGTCCCTTGTGGGCTGTAGTGCCACTCAATTATTAATTATTATTATCAATAAATTCGAGAACTAATTTCTTTTTGGATTTGAAGGAGTGCCATTTCCCTTAAATATGTACCAAGCCCCCGTTGAATAGTTATCAAATCGGCCGAAGACCAGGATACGATCCCTGAACTGAACATTCAGCCATCTTTGATTGATTCTCAGCTTCATGTCGATACCAACTGGTTCGAAATGCAAATCTTCAAAGCGTCTTAATCTGCGTTATTCAGTAGGTCTCCTCCATTCGTGCAAGGAATTACTTCCTTCTAGAACGTAGCACCATTCAAGTACTTACTTTATGGGTAGCAAAACCCAGTCGCCGCCGAAGCGTCTCACGACAGAGGTCACAGATTCGATTCCCCATTCGTTTCCCTCTAGCAATAGCAACCACAAGCGATCTTATGCCCTCTGCCTCCAGTTGCGCACATCAATTTGTTTTGGTCCCTCTCCACGTGTGTGCGTCATTTCGTTGGAGGACGTCCTCTATGGACTCGTAGACTCTGCGGGCCGGAGCTGTGTTGTTCATTCTCTCTACATGGCCTCACCATCTTGACCGTTGCATCCAAATTCGCTTAACTAGGTGCATGTCACTGTACAGCCCTTACAAATGGCAGTTGAATCTTCCACACGCCATCAACGCAAACAGAACCAAAGACCGCACACAGAATTTTTCTCTTCAAGCGACCAAGGACTTCTTCATCCAGTTTCAATAGAGAAAGCGCCTTTGAGAAGGAGGAAGAAAGTGATGGTGAACAAAGAAGTTGAACAAAGTATTATATAAAGTCAGCTTGTGCTTTGAGTGATGGCTCTGCTGCTCAGTTGACTTAAGAGGCCAAAAAAGCAGCGATTGAAAGAGATTTAAGATTTCGAATCTTTTTTCCATTGACCCAGAAAGTACTAAATATCTGGAGAAAGAAAAACTTTTCCGATTGAACACTCTTAGACTATTTGTTGCCTTGAATAGGCTTCGCTCAGGCTTACGCGGATGATGTTCACGACTTTGTCACCGGACCATGTCTAGCACCTGTTACGTAAGAGTTATGAATCTAGCCCTGCAGCGTATAGACTGAAATGAAAGAATTCGTCCCAAATGGACAAGTCAACGACTTCTTCAAACAGTCATCGACTGTAACCGTTGAATACGAAGCAGAAAGATCTCACAAACGAATGTGTAATTCGCAAAGTATAGTATTGGAAGGTTTAAGTCCTTGGAGCCATCCTTTGACTTTCTCTTCAGCTTGCAAGCGGTTTGTTACATTGAGCTGATTGGCGCTTTCTCTGCGGAAGACTTTCGCTGTATAAGCTGAGTTCTTAAGTTTATGCCTCACTTACTGCATTCACAACTTAACGCTTTAAGTATAAGAAATCCAGTCTTGACCTTTTTGGCAGATTCTTGCAATGATCTCGTGTTACACACTGCAAGAAATTCATGAAAGCTGACATCCGAAGAACCAAAGAGGCTCTTAACCTAAACATGGATCATCTTAGGATAATTGTGGGGCATTTAATGGTCACTTCCTATACCTATACCAAATGGAACACAGGAGAATAAAAAAACTGCAGACACTGTGGACAAGCAACGGAGACGGTGGAAAATCTATTTAAATCTGATACAGGACACCAACATACAGGGTAACCAGTAGAACGACATTATCAGGACATCTCATCTAAAGTGATTTTAAACTTTCTTAAGGCAGCTCTGATGTTCTAGGTAAGGAAAGGAGGCATCATAGGTCAATGCTCATAGATCAAGCAGCAGTATCTTAAATTCAATTCAATTCGAATGATCTCGAGGCGGCATTCCTACCCGTCCTATGATCCCAAAATCAGCATCTTCCGATGCTTCTTCCGGTGCTTGATTTGGGATCATAGGACGGGTAGAAAGCCACTACTCCCAATCCTATAGCGAACAGGGCGGGTTTCTCTAAATTGCTTCTTTTGGCATTTCATGATTGTTTCTCTAACCGGAAGTGTCGGGATTTGAAATTACAGGTACACTCTGGTTTATAGCACATCTACGTGTCGACTGTCGATGAAGTAGTAAGGCAGAAAGCACATCACTAGCTGTACTGACATTCAAGCTGATCTCGCCCGTGAAAGAAAGGTCCAGCGCCTAGGTGATGAGTTCATCAGAAGCCAACGAAGATTCACGAATTTTATGTCGCACCTCCATGCTGCCTGATCGAATTCCCCCCTTATAACGGAGCCTGAAGTTGAACAGAAGCCACAGTCCCTGCAGAATGTGCTAAGCACGAGTGTGTACGCCACTTGCTTCGCACTTTCACCTTCCGCCGGAAATAGCACATCCGCCACCACAGGCGTCCGCATTCAATCAGAAGATTCCACCCGCACTCCTGCCCAATCCTGATTTCGCAACAATCCAGTACTTCAAGCGCAACAATATTCGTTACCGCATAAGACCACCAGCTGGAGCGAGACAAGCCCGCGACGGTGAGATTGTCTACTACTACGTAAGTGCGTGGTCTTTGTCTTAGCACTTTGGCTAACACATAGATTCGGACGCCATCCATTCAAGACACCAGCAGATTCTTGTGCTCTAGCGAAGAAACAAACCGCATCAAGGTGAAACAACAGGAGTACCCACATCCACTGTGTCGTCCACGATCGTTCTCCCAGTTCGATCACATTCAACGAACTCCTCACCAACAGGGCGTTCCTTCTTTTTTTTTTTTCTCAAGCTGCAAAAATTCCCACGCCACCGTTCGTCGCTCACTTTCACAGAACCGAAAACCGCTAAGAGTGTCCCAGTTGATGAGAATCTGAAAATTGCTTAATCATCCTTTCATTCTCAATTCCTAAACAAAGGACTTCAAACGACCAAGTTATTAAGTCCATCACTTGCACTCATATTCCCCCGCACCACTCTCGCCTCAATCAAAATTAAACCCCCGTTCGAAGAACAGTGGAAAGTACATAGAGCACGTGCAGCGGCGAATGCATGCACAAAGGAAGTCAATAAACCCTTACACAAATAAGTGTCAAGACTGCATTGCACTGACTGCCTTTCATCGTCCTGTCGGTTGTGCCAGCAAATATTTGGGCACAGGTTTCGAGGGGTTTACCGTCGACGACGAGAGCCGTTGCCCAGTAGTGCGCATGAATCGAACAAGTGCCCCAGCGGTCACTACTCACTAATCGGTGGTCATTTGAATTGTTATTATGGAGAGTGGTTGAATTTTTTTTTTGTGTACTGGTGTGGGGTGGTGAGTACACGGGAAGAAAAGTGCTCATGGGAGAAGATTTTTTTTTTAGTCGACCAGGATGGTTGAAGTGAGGAACAAGTTTGCTATGATCAGTGATCGAAGGAGGGTCAGTAACTTTCTTCGGACATCTCAGCGACAATGCTTTCAGCCTTTTAGACATCTCTGCCTTGCGTCATTGCATTGTGTTCCAGGGGCCGGGGCAATGTGATTCGCGCCCTCCTGCCTTTAGAACTTTAACACCAAGACGCTGGAGTCTGTCCTTAGACTCATTCGTTCATCTTCCTTCATTCGGAGATCTCAAAAATTCATTCCGCCATTCAGCCAATATCCGTCAACAAAACTTTTTTCACAGTGCACCCATTAGCATTAATGGTAATTTCCTCTGCACGCTCGCTCTCCCGCCACGGACACGAGTGACCGTCAAAACCAGCGGTCTGCCGGCATAGCGCTCAATTTGATTTACGGTCATCAGGCGAAAGGACGTGCGTCGGGCCGGAGCGAACTACGATTTAGTTAATCGAGAACCTTTCCAAGAGTAAGACCTCATTCACTCTGTCTCTCTCACTCGCGACTTTGCCTACGACAATGACTTGAATATGGTCACCCGCGCATCAAGTGTACCGCATTCGATAAATAAAATCCAAACGTCGTCATCGTCGTCATCGTCGTCGCGAACGCGCAAGCAGCTGCAGACGCCGCCCAGGCAAAGGGATAGCCTGCCGCGCTCGAGGAGCCTCAACAACGGCGTCAGACAGAGGAGTTCCGACCGCGTCGGAAGCACCGACAGATCCCGGAATACCCCCGTGTTTTTGCGATCCCGTGAGAATGAGTAAGTGACGAGCGTGTGCGAGACATGTGTGAATATTTAAAAATCACGCGAAACCGCTATTTACCCTAACACCACAGCCAGGGGGGGATTTAACTGTGAGTAGGGCGGTTTTGAAAAATTTAACGCATTCGCTCTGGAGGGGCGGACTTGAGTGGATTCAGTGCGAACACTTATGTGAGTCAAGGACAAGGAACGGGGCGACAACAAGTTCTTGTTGAATGCTGCCTCGCGGAACCGCTTACATCTGTCCTGCAGCGGGGATTGAATATTCTACAAGACGGCAATTAAAATAGCTCTGTGGTCATTGACTGAAGTTCCTCTCTGACGCACGGCGGCGTCGACTGGGCCGTGGTGAATGTCAAGGGTCCGGGGGAGGGAACTTCAAACTTGAAATAGTGAAATTTAAAATGTCCTTGCGCCGGGCTCGTAATTAATAGCTCATCGCGATAATGGTCGCTCATTTCCCTGCGGTATGCGGGCCCCATTTACACATTATCGACCACGGGAATCATGAATTATCTGACTACTTACACTGGATTATTGATTTACAGTGTTGTTGTTGCATGAACGCAAATAATTGGGGGCAGGAAAGGGAAATCTAATGACTACTGGGACACGAAGCGGTTTACAAAAAGGTGGTCAATGGGTTGGTTAAGGATTTGTGGATGTGCTCGACTGTTTCGAAGTTTTGAATTTCTTCCGCCGTCCCAGTGAGGAAATAACTGATGAAAAATTTAAGCAGTTGGGTATTTTTGTAGGCAGCTGGAGAAGTTTATTTGTTGAGGCCCAAGTCCTTGGATAGCTTCAAAGTGGAGCAAAACAAGGAATTGTGACTCCTTGAATTTGAGCGTTGACTCCCGACCCTCACAACACGAGATCTCAACACCTAGTCTTGTGCCTTAAGATTTGAGTACCGAAACCAAGCTAGCTTTTGCGGCTTGAGACTTAAGTCTTGAATCTTTTGAAGTCTCATCCAGTTCGTTGCCTAATCGGCAGCTTCACCCACTTCTATACACGAGGCCTCTTTACACCACTGTGGAGAACTGTCAAACTTCTGTACCAGCCTACCGTCTAATGCGTGCCTAGTGGAAGGGACCTAAGGTTTGATTCTGACTTGAATTTTTTGAAGTTTCGTCCATTTCGTTGTCTAATCAGCAGCTTCACCCACTTGTATACACGACGCCTCTTCACTCCACTGTGGAGAACTGTCAAGCTTCTGGACCAGCCTACCGTCTAATGCGTGCTTAGTGGAAGGGACCTAAGGTTTGATCCTGACTTAAACCTAATGAAGTTTCGTCCATTTCGTTGTCCAACCAATAGCTTAAGCCACTTGTATACACGACGTCTCTACACTCCACTGTGGAGAACTGTCAAGTTTCTAGGGCAACCTACCGTCTAATGCGTGCTTAGTGGAGAGGACTTACGGTTTGATACTGACTTGAACCTTTTGCAGATGCAGTCTCCTCTCAAACCCTCGACTCTTTTCCGCCAGAATACAAGCCCCGACTTGACAAGGTAAACGACCCGTTCCCAAGGTGTGTTTTCTGTGAACTCCGACTGGATTCACTTTCCTCCACCAGCAATAGAAATCCCCAACAAACTGTTCCTTTCATCCAAACCCACGGGAGTCAGAGAGAGTGAGAGAGAAGGAGAGAGATGTATAATTTCATGTTTTTTCGTGACAAAGTCACTGACACGACCCGATTATGTTTAACGACAAATGTCAGCTTGATTTGATGGATTTAATGTCCACCTGAAAGTAAAACTCGCCAATCCAATCCGTTAATGACTTTTTTATGTCTCCGCCACTCTATCAAGCTACGCCATCGCGACTTCCTTTTTATAGACGCCCGCTCCTCACCTGGCGTATTTTTAGGTTAGGTTCTTGAACCGTGAGAACTCCAGGCTGCCCAAACCGCCGCGACTCTCACCGCGAGGCGAACGTTTGTTTGCATACTCCTCGGAAGTGTGATATTAACAAATTTGATTGGAAGCCTGCTGCGAGGGATGGCAGAGGCGACGCCTCAAACGCCCTGTCTAAATGTTGCCGTCAGCTGCCGATACAAACACGGAAATCGATAAACACTCGGACGGTTCCCTCGCCGTCGAATTCTTGACCTTTGGTCATCAGAGACCCTAAGTAGGGACTGGACAGGACATTAACGAAGACCGGGCCGGAACGGATGGCTCCAAGCCGACGAGGGGAGGGGAGGGCGGGGGGTGCGCTCATCAGAAAGAGCTAATTGCGTCGCCATTAATCATCGTCGTCGATGTACCACTTCAGCCATTAATACCGGCAATTTGCTGTCAGTTGGGGTAAATCTAGTTTTCTTGTTTGTTCTGAGTTGTGGTGAAGGAGGGGCGAACGTGAGGCATTCGAACGGATTTTCCATCCGTCCACCAACACGGCACTCGTCAGCGAAATCATGTTTCCGTGCCTATACGAGTATTTACTTTAATTAATTAATAACACTCCGGGTTATTAATGTTGCGGCCATTAAAGGTATTGCGGCGGAGTCCAAGTCCATTTCGGTTCGCCGGCAACGCCCTAGGGACACGAAGATTCTCCACGGAAGATAAGCGAAAGTGAACCACCTAGACACATATTTGTGCATGTCACAAATGAGGGACGGTGGAGGGAACTTGGCAAAGAACACAAGCTGACTGGGTAATTGAAGTTGTCAATCTGCGGAGTTCGGCATAGCGTGATGACTGGGGGGGTGGGTAAACACTGGGACACGCGTCATTTGGCTTAACACGAACTACAAGGGGATTCCTTAATTTGTTGAATTCGCGCTCAAGTTCGGCGATACTCTGCTGTTGTGTACGAAGCTGACAATTAAAGGGATGGAATGTCAGTACACCTGGTGACAGCTATGTAAACAGGGGCACAGGGGCTGGGTTTTTGGGAAGACCAATAAGAAAAGAGAGAGGCCCAGGTCCACCCCGGACTGTAGCGCCGCAAGAAGAATATTGAAAAGAAGATGAGGGAACTGATAGATTGCGTCGAATGCAATAGGAATCGCGAACATTTAAGCAAATTATGAAGAGAGGACCAAAGCTGGGTTAAAGACCACTGAAGTGTGGCTCAAAACGTGTGGAAATCCTTTGAAAATCCTTAAAGGATGTTGAGGTGACCCTCTGTTTATGTTGACTGATGAAAATGAACAATTTTAAATCAAACAAGAAATCAAAGGCCGTTGTAAATGATGGCAGTGGACATTGATCAGAAATTTCTTAGAGTCCTTTGGGATCTTTTCAGAATTGTTTGAATGAAGTATCTACCTAGGATTTTGGATAAAAAAAATCTTGTTTTCTGAAAAGAGAGAGGGCAACCGCAAACAGTAAACTCAAGAGGTATTCTGTTACCCTAGAGAAAGTGGGTTGCCAGCGCATCTTGCTGAAAAATTTGCCGATTTCTTTCAAAATAAAGTCAGTCATCACACTGGAAGTTGAAGCTGCTTGGTGCAAAAACTTTCCTCTGGGAAGATAGCTGTTCTGACTGAAGAAGTTTTGAAACAGCCGGTTCGGTTTTGGTTGCCGATTTTGCTGTCCTTCCCCCCATGTATTTTCGAAACGTGCTTCGGAGGGATTCAAAATGAGTTATTATGAAGAATCGTGGTCGCCGTGGCGTGCATCGACGCACACGCAGAAAGTCTAGGTTCGATTCCCAGACGGGGCACCTTGCATTTTTCACGGCACCAGCTCTTTCGAGTTGCTGACAACACTCAAAGAGTATCAATTGTCTATGAAAACCTTCTCAAATCCCTCCGTTTGGAGTCGGTAACAAATTGTAGGTCTCTTCTACTCGTTAGAAAACAGTAGCACGAACAACACGTGCGGTTGTCGTAGAAGCTAGGCCCTGATCCCTTGTGGCTTATGAAGATTTGGTCCTTTCAAGTAATGCACTTTGATTTGCTGCAAAGACTCCGTCCCAACCTAGCGCCACCCAGTCAGTGCAGTACCCAGGTGCATGAGACAAAAGCACGAGAAATCGATTAAATTAAAGCCACTTATTGACACTTCTCTGGTCAATAGAAAGTCCCTATGGATGGCGGCTTAGATGACAGTTGAAATGAGAGAGTTGGTTGGTTTGTCGATTTTGTTGGATGGAAGCACGAAAAACACATAAAACGGTCACCTTAAGTCACCTGCGCGAGAGAGATGAAAACCAAAACATCAGAAAAGAAGCATGAGCCTCCATTCACCCTAGTCTGTCTGTTCGTAAAAGGTTGCGCGCGGCTGTGTGAGACAAAAATTGTTTAGAAGCTTCCTTGATCGACCAGAGATCTGAGGTGCTGTTGGCAGTTTAAAACCGATAAGGAACGATGGCGACGCATGCACTGCCACGACGATGGCGTTGCTATCTTTACGGGCAGAAATTTGTATGCAAACACTAGTAGTCGTGGTAGTCATCGTGTGGTGGTTTGACTGTTGGCGAAATGTCGGCGGCGGCGGTGGCGTCGGTATGCAGGCTAGATATCCCCCGTCGGATTGATCAAAATCGTTTAGGGCAGAAATTTGTCGCCTCACTGTTGACTTTAACGAACTACAGTTCGGAGTGAATGAGTCCTTCAATTGACAAATTCCTGCAGCTGTCAAAAAACTCAGTCTCAGTCACCAAGTTTCTTCATCAAATTGATTGTTCATCAGTCAGCGAATCTTTAGTCGCAAGCGGCTCTTATTTGCGTTTCATTGATTCCCAGCTGTCTGTCTTTTTCCTCTGCATAGCCTGGACGCCAGATTATTTCGTCTGTGCCTCGTCTGTTACAGCGGCATAAGTAGGAGCAGAAATGCGAATTTAGTTGAACTTTGGTGTCCATTCAATTGACATCAGAGCGTTCTCCCGATATCAACCAAATAGCAAGTTTCCAAAAATTCTGTCTGCACTCATTATTGCACATATTGCTTGTGCCAAACTCCGATGATAGAGCTTCAGTGGTTGATGGTGCTGGGCTGGACACAAAATTCAAAAAACACCCGTATCAGCCATACATACCAACCAGCAGAGCCATAGTCCGAGACCCCTTAGAATTGTAGACTTCGATCCTTGACGACACACAGACGGTGGGTGTGGATGTTCAACGGTGTCAAATCACATAATCGAGACGGCCACATCGCCACGACGTGAGACTCATTGTTTTGTTGGCTGTGTGGCAAATTAATATCCAGGTCCATATTCTCAATTTCTGGCCAAAAAAAGTTCAAGATGCAAGAAGATAAATTTTGCGAAAGTGAAGACCTTTCACGGTAACTGCTTGGCCGACTTAAATTTCGAAGCATTGCGTACCGAGGACGCCGCCAGCCCTAAAACCGCACAAAATAGTCACGATTTGGGGATGTATCGACGTTTTTACCTTTGCTGCAGACCTGATTTTCTGATATTCGCGCACAATTCTATCGATTGTGGGCACATTTGGTTGGTTATGCCGATCGACAAAATGACGAAGAGCACGAAATGCACATTTGATTTGAATTTAAAAAACGCCTCAAGAATCTAAACGCCCTGCTCAATTGTGTACCTCTCCCTTGGTTGAATTTGTCTCACACTGAAACAAAGAAATGTTGGACCAAGAAACTTGGTGTTAAGTTATGACTTACAATTAACATCGTGCCTAATGGTTGGAACACACTTTACTACAACCGAGTGTTTTGATGCATACAAGGCAGAGGCATAGGTGTTAGAAAGGCCTCACCCCCTATCAGAGTGGGTTGAGTGTCCCTCAAGTGTGAACTCAGTCTCGTAAGGCGTCTAGTCCTGGGTTATCTACAACGCTTGGTTAAAGTGGACACCTTGACGACTTAAGCTATTTTTCAATTCAGCTGTTAAACTGGGAATATTCTGTGTGATGTGATCTCTCTTCCAGTCTGAAAGGAAACATTTTGTGAGGTTTTTTTACCAAAGGTGACGTTGATTGCCAATAATTCAAAAGTCATAAAACAAAGTTGGGTGAGTGTCAAAGGAAGTCTTGAAAAGTTATTGACAGTTTTCTCCAGCCGTCCTAGTTGGCAAAGCTTCCTCCCACCCCCTCTAGCGGACGAACCTTTAACTTTGATTAAAGTTTCAGAGTGGAAACGGTTGGCTATTTTTGAAGGGAGCATAAGTACCCTTAAAACCATATGTCCAGGGGGTGCTGAAGAACTGGGCTGTGTCTTTGACCCACTTTCCATCTGAAGAGGGCTTAGGGGTCTTTTAATGAGGAATCAATTCGACTATCAATTTGCCTTGTTTTTGATAATAATAATTGAGTGACACTACAGCCCACAAGGGCCTAGTTTCTACAAAGAATACTCGAGTTGTACGTGCTACTGTTCCCTCACGAGTAGAAGGGACCTACAGTTTGTTGCCGACTCCAAGCGGCGGGAATTGAGAAGCTTTTCGTAGACAATTGATACTCTTTGAGTGTTGTCAGCAACTCGAAAGAGGTGGTGCCGTGAAAAAATGCGAGGTGTCAGTCCGGTAATCAAACCTAGACCTCCTGCTTGGGTGTCGACGCACTTACCCACTATGCCACGGCGGCCACCTTATTCTTGATGCTTAGGGCAAAGTTGTTAAAACTTTCCCCAAACCAATTTGTGTCGTCCCAACTTTTCCCACCCCCTAGAAGAGCGCATTAGATTTCAACGAGTTCTGGAAGGATTTGTTCTTGGTGGAAGTCCTTAAGAGTACGCCCTACAGAAAATATTTTCCTGAAAGTAGGCCCTTTACCAGCAGCTGTCTGAGTCATACAACACTGGCACAGAAAAAAAAACTCTACCACATTATTTGCATGTGATATCTACCTTCCATCCACCCTCTCTTCAAAGGCTTTCCCTTCCCCTCATCCCACCCACCCAATCAAACACACTTTTATAACACTTCAAACTTCGAGGCAAAATATTATGGTTTCCCTAGAAAAACAATTCAACTCCCCCACAGTCCACAACCCCCAGCTTACGGCCCGCTTTCCACATCCAAGTTACCTGTTCATTATGTCGCCTGCTGACGGTGAAAACCCAGCGAAGCATAACACCACCGCCGTCGACGCAAGCACACTCCGGCTGATTAAAGAAATCAGATAAACAAACCAAAGCAAGCAAGCCACATGCAGCCCAGGAAGGGTTGCAAGGCGAATAACCTCGTGGCCAGGGCTGCGAAAAGAGGAAAGAACTGATTTTGTAGTCACGCAACAAAGCCCCTTGGACGTGACCTTCACCACCTCATGCCCTTAAGCAATCACTTAACCCCTCAATTTCGGTGATTATTTCCAGAATTGGCAGCGCAGATACCCTGGAAATCATCGCGTCCAAGTCCACGGGCAGTGAACCATCCACTCCTGATGACAACATAAACGTCGTGGTGCGTGTACGACCGCTGAGCGAGAAGGAGAAGCGCGGCAGTCATGACATGATTCTGCAGTTTCCTGGAAATGGACAAGTGATGGTACGAAGGGAGGGAATTCCAACTCTCAGATCCCCATCCTCTCTTCACCCCTCTTTCAGATTGAAGGTCAAGGCTCGGGGACGAAGGCTTCGAGGAATCGCGAGAATGTCAAGGTTTTCACCTACAATGTGGTCTTTGAACCCGGCGCCACGCAGGAGGACATTTTAGACTACTCGGGCATCAAGCGGATCATCGAGATGGCAATCGAGGGCTTCAGCTGCACCGCGTTTTGCTACGGCCAGACTGGATCGGGGAAGACGCACACTCTCACCGGACCGCCGGAGTTGGTAAGTTCTCAAGGGATGCCGATGGAGGGAGAGGTCTGAGAATGTGGTTTTTTCAGTTTACAGGGAAGCCGGACCCCACTGACCGACGGCATGGACTCATCTTCCGATCCTTTCTGTACCTCTTCCAGTTGATAAAGAATCGCAAGGAAACTAATTTCATATTGAAGGCGTCCTTCTTGGAAATCTACAATGAGAAGGCAAGTATCCGCCCGCCCTCCGCGGAATCCAATCAGCCGGTGCGCGCGAAACTCCCTCAAGTGTCCTCCCATTTATGTCGCTCTTATCGCCATTAACTCGGCTTGCTTAATAAAACATGTGACCGATGTGCATATCGAATTTCTGGGCAAACATTGCTGCGCACCTGCACCCTCTGCCGCGCCCGCCCACTCGATTGCACTTTGTTTACTCAGAAGTAATTCGTTTCCAATTAATTTGCCTCCGAGTGGGTCACGTCGAGTGTGCACTCGTGTCGTGTAGGCACTCACTCGAGGCACCCCCCCACCCCCGCCGTCGGCAGGACATTGCGAAAAACAAATGTCCACCGAGGACATGCATTTGTGTTGATTTTAAATTCAGTCTCGCGTGCCAATTGCGCGCGCGGACGTCATTCCGACGCTGAGAAGTGTCCCGATCGACTTTATGCCAATACGCTTAATTGCAGGTCATTGATTTGCTGAATCCAGGGTCGTGTCGCAAGCCGCTAGCGGTGCGATGGTCAAAAAAATCCGGCGGCTTCTTTGTGGAGAACCTATTCACCGTGGACTGTGAAGAGCTGGACGATTTGCTGGCCGTGCTGGAGGAAGGTATGAAATCGATTTGTTATGAAATGGACACGTAGGGTGGGTGAAGGTGAGGGGGAGGAGTTTTTAAGGAGACTTATTGATTTGATGCGAGTGCAAGGTCGCGTATTTGCCACAGAATTGACTGAGAATTGAATGCAGACCAGAGCTGGAAGGAAGCAATTGTCTGCCGCGATGGATGTGTTGTGCTTTCAGTTGATTAAATGTTTACGCACGCACTTACCCAGGAGAAGCTGGAGGGAGGGGGGGGGGGGGCATCTGTGAATTATGAATGAGCCCTAAGTGTCCATTCCTTCATTCCTTGCTGTCAGTGATTTATTTTTGCTTTGCTTCAAGGAATGCGGAACCGGGCGGTGGGTTGCCATCAGATGAACGACCACTCGTCTCGGTCGCACACCATCCTGACGGTTCACATCATATCCGAGCAGCAGGCGGATGGGAATGTCTTCATCTCGAAGCATGGGAAAATCAACTTTGTGGACTTGGCGGGAAGTGAGTTGACGAAGAAGACACTCAGCGAGGGGAAGACCCTCGAGGAGGCGAACAACATAAACAAGAGTCTCATGGTTTTGGGTGAGTCTCAGTTCACTGTCCCCGGACATCTTCCACAAACGTACAGCTCCCCCCTCTTCCACAGGTTACTGCATTGCATCGCTGAGTGATTCGCGAAAACGCAACGGTCACATCCCCTACCGGGACAGCAAGCTGACCAAACTCCTGGCCGACAGTCTGGCTGGGAATGGAGTCACTCTGATGATAGCCTGCGTCTCCCCGTCTCAGTACAACTACGCCGAGACGTTGAACACGCTCCGCTATGCAGCCAGAGCCAAGCTAATCCGTACAAAGCCCGTGATCATCATGGATCCCCGAGAGGCGCTGATCCTCAGTCTTAAGCGAGACATTCACGCCCTGGAGATGGAGAATGAGCACCTGAAGACCGCCCTTAATCTGCACCACGAAACAGCGATGAATGTGGACCTGGCCACGGGCATGGAGGCCACCGCCAACCCTGTAAAGGTGGATCTTGATCGATTGGCCGAGTTGGACGGATCAGACTTGGCTGAGCTGGTGAAGCTCTATATGCAGGAGAACGAGGCGCTTCGTCAGGAGAACTCGCACCTGTGCACCATCCGGGAAGTCATCATGCGCGACCAGGAGATCGTATGCAGGGAGAACGAGCGCCTGCTCAAGAAGCTGGAGGACGTTAACAAGTATGTGTCACCGCACAACGACATTACCTCAACGCACAATTCCACTGTGAATAGTTAACTTTAGCTGAATACACGTGATTTTTGAATGCCTTACCCGAGAACGAGATTGTTTTCATTGTTCAGGAGTGGATTTCAATTTGTGTGCATTTCTTTCAGGGTTTGTGTTCGTTCTCCTTTGATTCCAGCCCGTCCGGCCCTCTCATCGACGTCTGGCAGTGACGCTGACACTGAGATCTGGACCAATCCGAGGGACAATGAATCACCTCCTGTAAGAAAAACAAAATCAGTCAGTCCTCCCCAATCAACTCTGGTCTCATTTCAGAACAAGGACCTTGTGGGACGAATATCGGAGAACAAGGATCGGATTTCAGACGAGGCGCAGAGGGAGATCGACAAGCGGCGCATTGGGAAGAACATCCTTCACATGGCAGAGAATTTCAGGAAGTACGAAATGAAGAAGAGACAAAATGAATCTGGGTACATGCCAGAGTAAGTTGTCCCCAAAGAGCGGGGGGTTCTGTCTTAATCGAGCTCTACGTTGCAGCATGTTGATCTAGACGGTTGCTGGACATGGCAGGAGTTGACTCTAGCGAATGGTGGGCACGATGAGTGAAGGACGGATGTAGGGTGACTTCGTTGGAAGTATTTATTTTTTTAAGTGTAACCACAAATGATGAATAAATCCATAAAATGATGTCTCTTGTTGTGTTTTATTCGGTCCCTCGAATCTGAATGCAAAGCACTTCGTTTGAATTTCAAAAAAAAACCGCTAAAACATCACACATAACCTCATTCTACTACAATCCAGCCCAGCCAACCATCTACCCAGCACCTAGATGTCTCTGTCACGCAGTGCTGCCACAACGGACAACAAAAATGCCCTCGTTAAGTTTGTGAAAAAATACGCCGGCGTGCAAAAGCAACGAGCACATTTTCAGTCCAACAGATTCGCATACATCTGTCCCGCTTGCGCCCACATCTCGCTCGCCACAGTTAAACCAAATTGTCTTGTGTGTGGAAATTTGTAGTTTTCTCGTGAGTGGCTTCGTTCTCGCATAATCGCTGCCCAGAAAACAATTAATTATTTAAAAGCGCCCAAATATCCGGCATACGCACGGCACAACGTCAGACATCTGCGAAAAATTACCGCCGCCGCCAGTGGTGAGAGTTTGCAAAAATCGCAAAAAAAAAAAAAACAGCCAAAGTCAAAAATCAAAGCTCCCAGACAGGCATCACTGATACAAAGAGATCGACCGACCAGGCATATAGCGGCACGCAGGGCAAGCAGTCTCAGTTCCTCCTAAAGTAAGTTTGTGTGTGAGACGTTTGGGAAAATTGCAAATTGTGCATTCCACTCTGTTGACAGCAGCAGTCTCCATGTGAATTGCACAATAGTTTGCGTAGATTTCGAGTTCTCGACGTTTCGCTGGGTTTGAAAGTGAATTTTTACCCGGAGGTAGGTAGAAAAAATCTCCGTCAGCTTGATTCTTTTTTTTTTTTTTGTCTTCCTTTGTCGTTGCCTCATTGCACTGTCTCCTTTCCCTTAAAGAGAACAAGCGTGGAAATTGTTGGAAGTGAGAAACGTGCGACGAGAAGAGGAGGCAGACTTACAGAGAACAGAGGCGAGCAGGCGAGTGTTTAGTAGAGTAGTGTATACACTTTTGAGTTTGAGCAAACCGCACGAAGAAGCGAGAGCAAAGTAGAACAAAATTGATTCAAAACCGTTCCTGGTGCACCCCGATGTCTAGTACTGAATTAATTGATAATTCCGTTGAGCCCCCAGCCGCAAAGAAGCGGAAGCTGCTTGCTAACGAGCAAGCTAACGCCACCGCAACCGTAGCCGCGGAGGAAACCAACACAACACCATCAGGAGCAACAACAACAACAACCGGCAGCAGCAGTAACAATCATAAAGTGCAAAAATCCACGACCGCAACTGAAGATTCCCCAACGAAACCAGCAGCCAATACCAAAGGTAGTGGTAGCAGCAGCAGCAGCAGCACAAGCAACAGCAGCAGCATTGTCGGCGAAGTATCGTCATCCTCTTCTGTTTCGTTAAATTCTATACCGAAAGAAGCAAAATCATCATCGTCGCCGTCGTCGTCGTCGTTGCCTTCGCATTCTTCGGCCATTTCGAGCACCAACACCAACACCACTTTCACCGAGGCAATAGGAGCAGCAGCCGCCAAGACCAGTGCCAACAACAATATTAACAGCAGCAGTAAAGGCAGTACTTGTGCAGCCAACGTTTCATCATCTTCGGGAGGAGTAACCTCAGAAAAGGATTCAGCAGGACAAGCAGGAGCACCATCTTCAGCAGCAACCGCAATGGCAAATAGTGGAAATCCCTCTGGCTCTGCAGGGGCAGACATCGATGAGGCACTCTACTCGCGCCAATTGTACGTCCTTGGTCACGATGCAATGCGTCGCATGGCCAACTCTGATATTCTGCTCTCTGGATTGGGCGGCCTCGGCCTCGAAATCGCCAAGAATGTAATTCTCGGTGGCGTGAAATCGATCACTCTTCACGACAAGCAGTCTTGCACGGTGAGTAGATTCTACTAATTTTCATTTTCATTTTTTTTTTCACCCCAAATAGGTGCAATTTTGTTTTCCTTTGTTTTTCTGGGATTTGTGGTCATTTTCTGTTTTGCATACGAACAATCCCTCGCATCACTCCCCCTCGCATGACCAGAAACTTCGCAACTCCCGTTTAACTTACCGATGATTCATTGTGCTCGCGGGGCAACTGTGCTTGAAATTAAAAAAAAAAAAAACAAAGAAAAAGCCTGGTGTCGTCGCGTAGTGTGAGGTTAGATTAGATCGCCGCGATAAATCGATATTTTTCCATTCGCCCCCGAGTTGTGCTTGCCCCAGTGACGGGTTAACTGCAACATTTTCCAACTAAAAATACAATTTTCTTTGTTTGCCGGAGTGACGTTTGCCATGGAGATCGGCGGAGTGCCGTCATTTTTTTTTTGTTCTTTCTTTTCGGGCTAAAAATATCGTGAGGGAACATCTTTCGATGAGAGTGGTGGAGCATGTGTGTGGACGGTGGTGATTGGTGGGTGAATTTTGGAAAAAGAATTATTCAGTTTTTGGGATGTGTGTCATCGTGGCTATCACCCCCAGTGTCTCCCGGCCTGGTTATGTGTTTATGTTGTGCAGCAGTTGCGGTTTTATTGATTTTCCGATATTCTGTGGCATTATGCAGTTTTCACTTTCAATCCTGGATGAATCTTTTCTCCGTTGGGCTGGTCATCACTGCGGATAAATGACAAGGCCCTGCATGAATCGGGCCACAGGAGATACTCCGACCAGTGCTGCGACAGTTGTCATGGATGACGAGTGCTCGTTGTGAAATTACTTGACGTGATTCAGAGTGATTGTGTGCTGGTGTGGTGAGTGATTATTCTGAAAGTTTATGAATTCATTTCAACTGCCTATCGCTGATAAACGTCACGATAAGAACGACAGAGTGTGGCTACTGCAAGTGAATTGGGAATTGGAGCATATCCACCCACACCTCCGTTATTGTGGCAAAAGTGTGTCGCTGTCTAGGAGATGAAAAATCAATTGAATTTGGGTTCCGTCGTTGCAATGCCTTTAGGAGTTGTTTTCCAGCAGTGAGCAGCACCTTTCTTCTGTTACGTATGCCAAAGACGGGTGCATTGGGATGGGGTCGAATAAATTTACTTATTCGACCGCGGCGGTGGTTGAGGTTATGACATAATATCCAGCACACGAGCTTGGTGAGTTTTTATAGGTCAAACATGCGCCGCTTGCTGGGAGTGAATGTTGTTTATGTGGTTTGCCTTGCCCCAACTTCTCATCCTACAACAGCAAGTACGCCTGCTGCTCTCTCGTATCTCCCATCAAGCAATTGTTAACACAATTCCAAAGACTCCCTGTTGCCCGCACTATCAGTGAACAAACTTCACCCGTGCCAAAGTGAGAGTAACAAACAGATCGTTTCGGTAGCCTTGGAATGCCTTGATCTTCGCTAATACCCAAGGCGGCGGTGTTTCATTATCATGTCACCAGTAGATGCAAACACAAGTCATGATGTCATGCGAAGATTTGCTTTTTTAATTTTCATCTTCCGAGCCGGGTCAGTGACACCGTAACGCTGGCCAATGACTCAAGCTCGTCGTGCCTTTTGCATACACACGTTTGCACACTTATGCGAGATTTTTGTTTGCTTTCAGATTCGTGATCTTTCATCGCAGTTCTACTTGAGTGAAGCCGATGTTGGCAAGAACCGCGCGGAGGCTTCCTGCGGCCAGTTGGCCGAATTGAACAATTACGTGCGCACCACCGCCTACACAGGCGACCTCACCGATGAATTCCTTCAGCAGTTCCGCGTCATTGTGCTGACCAACTCGAATGCCGAGGAGCAGCAGAGGATCGGCAAATTCGCCCACGACAACGGCATCGCACTCATCATCGCCGAAAGCCGTGGACTCTTCACAAAGATTTTCTGCGACTTCGGTGAGAACTTCACCATCCAGGACCAGGATGGAGTGCAACCCTTATCCACGATGGTGGCTGGTATCACGAAGGACGCTCAGGGCGTTGTCACATGCCTTGATGAGACTCGCCACGGCCTGAACGACGGTGACTATGTTACCTTCTCAGAAGTTCAGGGAATGACCGAGTTGAACGGCTGCCAACCGCTGAAGATCAACGTCCTTGGCCCGTACACATTCAGCATTGGCGATACCAGCTCGTATAACGAATACATTCGCGGCGGCATCGTTACCCAGGTGAAGATGCCAAAGACTGTGAACTTCAAGCCGCTGGCAGAGGCAGAAAAGGAACCCGAATTCGTTATCTCAGATTTCGCCAAATTCGACCATCCTGGCACTTTGCACACCGCATTCGCAGCTCTGCACAAGTTCATTGAAGAGACCGGCGCCTGTCCACGGCCCTGGAACAACGAGGACGCGCAGAAGTTCCTTCAGTTGTGCAAGTCAGTCAACCCGGACATCAACGAAAAGTTGGTGCTCACCTTTTCGAAAATATGCGCCGGAAATTGCTGCCCCATTGACGCAGCTACTGGCGGCATCGTGGCTCAAGAGGTGCTCAAGGCGTGCAGCGGTAAATTCACCCCGATATTCCAGTTCTTGTACTACGACGCCATCGAGTGCTTACCAGAGGAGGAGATTTCCGAAGCAGATGCCCAGCCAATTGGATCACGCTACGACGCACAGATCGCGATCTTCGGGCGGGAGTTCCAGAAGAAACTTGGCGACATCAAGTGAGTTTTCCCAACATGGAAGGTTTCCTTGGTATCTAACCATGTCCGTCCTCTCTTGCAGGTACTTCATCGTAGGCGCCGGTGCAATCGGCTGCGAGCTGCTAAAGAACTTCGCAATGGTGGGCATTGGGTCTGGTAACGGTGAGCTCGTGATCACCGACATGGATCTCATTGAGAAGTCGAATCTGAACAGGCAGTTCCTGTTCCGTCCGCACGATGTGCAGAAGCCGAAGGCGTTGACCGCCGCTACGGCCATCAAGCGCATGAACAACGACGTCAAGGTGACCGCCTATGAGTTGCGTGTTGGCGCCGAGACTGAGAAGGTATTCTCTGAGGAGTTCTTCGGGAAGTTGGACGGCGTTGCCAATGCTTTGGACAATGTCGACGCTCGCATTTATATGGACCGCAAGTGTGTCTTTAACCGCATACCGCTGGTTGACTCTGGAACTCTAGGAACCATGGGCAACGTGCAAGTAATTGTGCCATTCCAAACGGAGTCGTACAGTTCGTCGCAGGATCCCCCAGAGAAGAGCATACCCATCTGTACGCTGAAGAACTTCCCCAACGCGATTGAACACACTTTGCAATGGGCACGCGACACTTTTGAAGGTCTCTTCCGGCAGGCGGCTGAGAACGCTGCGCAGTATATCTCCGATCCTGGATTCATTGAGAGGATCTTGAAGTTGCCCGGAATACAGCCCCTGGAGGTCTTGGAATCTGTAAAGGTAGGCTTCTCAAATTAGAGGCATGCATGTGTTCCTTCACAGATTTCCTATTCACCTCACAGACAGCATTGATCGACGACAAACCGAAGGACTTCGCTGACTGCGTCAAGTGGGCCCGTCTCTACTGGCAGGATCAATATTCAAATCAAATCAAGCAACTCCTCTTCAACTTCCCGCCTGATCAGATCACATCCAGTGGCCAGCCTTTCTGGTCCGGCCCGAAACGATGCCCTGAACCCCTGACGTTCGACGTTGAGAACCCATTGCACCTGGACTACATCTATGCGGCCGCAAACCTCAGGGCTGAAGTGTACAGCATCCCACAGGTCAGAGACAGAAAAATCGTCGCCGACATTGTTTCCCAGGTTCAGGTGAGTCTTTCTTTGCGAATCTTTGAAATCCCCAGCAGACGTTTGCTGACTGCTCTTCTTGTCAATGAAGGTCCCAGAGTTCAAGCCTCGGTCAGGCGTGAAAATTGAAGTGAATGAGAACGCTGCCGCCAACAATCAGTACGACAACGACAGTGAAGTCGACCAGGATCGCGTCAACAAGATTCTGACAGAGCTGACAGCCCTAGGCAAGTTAAACTTCAAGATCACCCCACTCGAGTTCGAGAAGGACGACGACAACAACCTGCACATGGACTTCATCGTCGCATCGTCCAACCTACGTGCCGCTAACTACAATATTCCACCAGCAGACAGACACAAGTCGAAGCTGATTGCCGGAAAAATCATCCCGGCCATCGCCACAACCACATCTGTGGTGTCTGGTTTCGTTGTCCTGGAAGTCATCAAACTTATCCATGGGTATGCATTCAAAATCCGCCTTTCTCCTATCCCCAGACTGACTTTTATCTCTTTCGCAGTCAATCACCGCTCTCAAAGTTCAAGAACGGTTTCGTCAACTTAGCCCTTCCCTTCCTTGGCTTCTCCGAACCTCTGCCAGCCGAAAAGAACACCTACTACGGCAAAGAATGGAATCTGTGGGACCGCTTCGAGGTCAAAGGCGAAATGACCCTCCAAGAGTTCCTCGACTACTTCGAGCACAAAGAGAAGCTAAAGATCACAATGCTCTCACAGGGCGTTTCCATGCTCTACTCGTTCTTCATGCCAAAGGCCAAGTGCAACGAGCGTATGCCCCTCTCAATGACCGAAGTAGTTCGCCGCGTCTCCAAGAAGCGCATCGAATCCCACGAGCGGTCACTGGTCTTCGAGATCTGCTGCAATGACGAGGATGGCAACGACGTCGAGGTTCCCTACGTGCGATATACTCTGCCCTAAGCAGCAGACACCGTGGTTTTTTCTTCGTTTTTTTTTCCCCACACAACCCCAATTTCCTTTTTGTCTCGTATTTTTATATTTGAATATCATTTAACTCGAGATAAGAGTCAACAGTATACACAGAAAGCTGAGGAGGAGAAGGAGAAGAAGACGAGCGCGGCGACACCAGTCCGCGGTTGCAGTTGCAACAAATCTTGCACCGCAACACCAATTCGATAGATTCTTTTGTATAACATTGCGTTTTTTCCAAAACAAGTATATAAAAAAAATAACTGGAAATTGTTTTAACTATGGCTGATGTGAAATCAATAAAATTTAAATATATATTTATACACTTTGTGGTTTTGTTGTGGTGCCCAGAGTTGGGGGCTTGATGCAGTTTTGTTGCACATAACCTTGTTGAAGGCGGCGATTTTGACACACGGTAGGCGGTCAAAATTCAACCCAGTTAACGGTGAATAGTAAATTTATTTTGATGTCATCGTGTAGGTCACACTTCTAGCTACAAAATTGATCTGCGCACTTTTTTGTCCGGATGCCCTGTTCAGGAGATCGTCGCTTTCGTGGCCTGGCGGCAGTTTGCGTCGTGTAGTGTACCTCGTAAACGGTTGGCTGTATCGATAAATTGTCAAGATCGATGTTGAAGCTAGAGGGATGGGTTAACTCATGGGCATATCCCCCACCCCCTCTGGCAAGGTTAACTCGTGGACATATCCCGCACCCCCTCTGGCAAGGTTAACTCGTAGACATATCCCGCACCGCCTCTGTCATTGTTCTTTTTCTTTAACTGGCGCTACAGTCCGGGGTGGACCCGACCTCAGTCAACGTGCCTCTTGAGCTAGCACGATTTCTCGCCAGCTGCTTTCAATTTCGCACTCCAAGTTCTTTGATGTCTTTTCCCACTTGTGTGCGACCTTTAAACCTAGGCCTCTGTTGCGGTGTCCTCGAAAACTTTTCAGGCTGAAGCAGTGGTGTTCCTACGCTGTACATTGCCCATCCGTCTTAAGCGTTGTATGCGAAGACGCATACCGGCGAACAGTCTACAAAGTTTGCCGTAGAATCTTCTCCAGACGCCATTAACGCAACCAGGACTAAAAATCGCAAGCAGAACTTTTCTCTCAAAAGGACTAAGGGCTTACCCGTCTTTTCTTTTAGTAGCGACCAGGTTTCTGTGCCGTAAAGAAGGACTCTGATGATGAAGCTGTTGTATGTCCTCTTGAGCCAAAAGAAGCAGCGATTGGCAAGAGTGATTCTGTGTCTGATTTCGGTACTGATGTTGTTGACCCTATTTACCACGGAGCTCAGGTAGACAAAGTCCTTGACTACTTCGAAGTTTCTTCTGCCTAGTGACGACGATCTGTTCGAGACGTCGGTGTTGTGTGTCCTTCCTCGATGGCAGCATATACTTGGTCTCGCCCTCATTTATCGTCAAACCCATCTCAGCTGCTTTCGCTTCAATGACAACAAATGTGTCGCTGTGTTCCTCCAATCACGTTAATATCGTCGGCGTAAACTAGCAGTTGAGCGGACTTTAGGAAAATTGTGCCTCTGGCATGGTTATACAAGAAAAAATCACTTAAACAACGGTGAACCGAAATGAACATTCTGACTCCCATCATCCCATCTTGTAGATCAAATTCTAATCCACAAACTTGCCCTTAAAAGATTTTTTGTAGGACCACTGGTTTTCAAGATACGGCATGTTGAAATCAACTACTGTGCAATTCTGATGAGAGGAGATCCCGACATCGAACTTCTGTTCGCCTAGTATTTTGGCTGAGGCCTGATGATTTTCTTGAATTTCTTCTTCGGAAGTTACCCAGAAATCATTGGCTTCTGCTCAGGCCAAAGTTTAAGCTCAGAGGAGGAACTTACTGACACTCTCCAGCCTCGCGATTTCAAGACAAATTCTGGTGGTTGGCCGTTCTTATTGGCATCAGAGGTTTGATGTCCATTGTAGGAGAACAGAGAGTCTGTAGGTGCGTCTAAACGGCTTTATACCCCCTGAAGCATTTCTCCATTTAGACTCCAAAGGGCTGATACAGGATATGGAAGGATGTCCTATCATCTTCCATGTCGTACGCCGAACAGTGGACAGGCGGCTGCAATACGAACCGGACGTCGCCCGTAGCCTCGGGGAACTTCTTCGGTTCAGTAGGGCGATCTCCGCCCGAGACAGAGCTCAGTCCGTCAGAGAACGTCATTTCTACTGATGGCTGCATCAGAACCAACCCTCGGCACCGCTGCCAACACAATAAAATTAAAATTAAAAGTTGACCTTGTGGCCAACTTACATAGTCTTTTAAGGTAGTCTGTAAGGCAATTGGAGATTGGCGGCACTCACGTGTCGATTGTCGATTTGAAGCTTTAACCGTGGTTATGAAATATGGTTCGCTTTATACTTCGATCAACTATAAACGTAACCAAAGTTAAAAACTAGAAAACGCTTCATTTTCCCGGAAATCTAAGTAAAACCCGGATAACAAAAGTCTATGTACAGCTGTTCCCTTTTTGTGTGGTAAGGTTCTGCAATTATTTTTATTTTGTTTGCATTTCAGGCAGGCACACAGAAAAGAAAGAGGAGAGAAGGGTTCGCACCGAAGCCTGCCGGAACCAAAACGGAGACCTTGTAGTAGTGTCGCAACGATGCTGAAAATCTGGAAAGATCATTTCTGCAGACTTTTAAACTACGTTGACGGCCCAGATCCCTCTGTTTGGCAGAATGTTCATCTCTCAAGACTTCCGTCCACCGACTTAGACGAACAAAACTGCTCGAGCGGATGGACTGGATGTGACCTGGTTGGGCGCATGCACCAACTCATCTCTAAGATATGGTCGGAGCAAAGCATGCCCGATGAGTGGAATCTCAGCGTCGTCTGTCCGGTCCACAAGAAAGGAGATCCTTTTGACTGCGCCAACTATCGAGGGATTAGTCTCCTCAACATCGCGTACATCGTACCGTATTGTGTGAACGCCTGAAACCGTTCGTTAACAACCTGATGGGTCCTTATCAGTGTGGTTTCAGGTCGGGTAAGTCCACCATCGACCAAATCTTCACACTACGACAGATACAGGAAAAGACCCCACAAGTGCAAATCGACAATCACCACATATTCGTCGATTTTAAGGCCGCATATGACAGTGTGCATAAAGACGAGCTATACAGTGCCATGTCTAGTCTTGGCATTCCTACCAAACTCGTCAGATTGTGTATGATGACGATGGAGAACTCTCGCTGCTCCGCCAAGGTCGGGAACGAACTCACCGAGACCTTCAATGTCAAAAAAGGTTTTAGCCAGGGGACGCACTGTCATGTGACTCCTTTAACATCATTCTTGAGAAGATCGTGCGTAACTCACACGTCAACACCAGAGGCACGATCTTCCAAAAGTCAGTTCAATTGCAAGCTAGGCCAGACGACATTGACATGATTTCAACATGGCTTATCTTGAAAACCAGTGGTCCTACAAGAAATCCTTAAAGAGCAAGTTTGTGGATTAGAATTTGATCTACATGATGAGATGATGGGATCGGTTCGGTTTACCGTTATTTTAGCGATTTTTTTTAAAGAAAACAAAAATTGTCGTAACCATGCCAGAGGCACGATCTTCCTAAAGTCCGCTCAACTGCTAGTTTACGCCGCCGATATGAGCGTTATTGAAGGAACGCAGGGAGCCGAACATAGCGACGCATTTGTTGTTATTGAAGCGGAAGCGGCTAAAGTGGGTTTCGCGATAAATGAGGGCAAGACCAAGTATATGCTGCCATCGAGGAAGGACACACAACACTGACGTCTCGAACAGATCGTCGTTACTAGGCAGCAGAAACTTCGAAGTAGTCAAGGACTTCGTCTACCTGAGCTCCGTGGCAAATAGGGACAAAAACATCAGTACCGCAATCAGACACAGAATCACTCTTGCCAATCGCTGCTTCTTCGGGGTCAAGAGGCAATCGAGTTCTATAGCCCCCTCTCTCGAAGGACATACAACAGCTTCATCATCTCAGTCCTTCTTTACGGCACAGAAACCTGGTCGCTACTAAAAGCAGACGGGGGAGCCCTTAGTCCTTTTGAGAGAAAAGTTCTGCGTGCGATCTTTGGTCCTGTTTGCGTTGTTCAGCGGTATGCGTCTTCGCATACAGCGCTTAAGACGGCTGGGCCATGTAGACCGTATGGACACCACGTCTCCGTCCCGAAAAGTCAGAGTTCGAATCCGAGCTATTAGGACAATGCAACAGGGGACAATTTAGGTTGAGACGGCGAACACAAGTGGAGAAGGACCTCAAGCAACTTGGAGTGCGCAACTGGAGGCAGCTAGCGAAAGATCATCCTCGACTCCGATTGATGAGTTTGAGAAGCCTTCCCTATACAACTATGACTGTCTGGGTGTTGCTGGTACTTGATAGGTGGAGACATGAAAGATGAAGGGAAGGCCAGTTCAGGATACAAACCACAAGCACTTACTCACCACACCCTCCTCGCTGGTTAAAACAGGCTTTGCAAAAGGTGGCTTAAGGGCTTCACAGCTCCGTATCCCTACTTTTCAAGCTGAAGGTGGTACAAAAGCGAACCTCTGGTCTATAGCAGAGAATTCCTTTGCTGCGTAGAATGTCCTTTCACTACCATCCCGTAAGTCTGGTCTTGAACTACAAAATTCTTCTTCTACAATTTAAATGGGGCCCTGTTAAAATTCCTCCGGCCTCAGAGTTTCAGTTTGAATTCCAAGACTTTTGCCCTCATCTGGAAATAGGTGCAAGTCTCAGCTTTCAAGCGTTAACACCCGCTCTTTGCTTACCTCTGCTTCGGATCAAGGGCACATCTGGCAACATTCTGAAAAGTCGTCTCATTGTTAAAGGCACGTCGCGTTGTTTGTTTTCTTTTTTGTTTCCTTGTTTATTTTTGTCTCATTATCAACTAAAACTTGTTTACAATATTACAAAAGTCTTACGTGTATACAGCACATGGGAAACGTTCGAGGGGAAGGGGTTGGGGAGTTACGAAAATCTAGAATTAATGAGAAACCAGTTAATGAATTACAATATTGGTTTTTGACATTAACACATAATATCACATTAACTTAACAAAATGGCTGTGTACGGCTATAACTTAACATGCAAGGGGCTTACGGGCTAGGGGACATAATACGAGGAGGTGTACTGTGGCGACGCGGGGCTGGCGGCGGGACAGTCTTTCCGGTGGTGGCGGCGTGCGGAGGCTTTGAGCGGGTAAGGCATACGTTGGTGCGGCTGGAGCTGCTTGGCGTCTCGGCTCAGGAGTCGGTAAGGCACTGGTTTTGCTAAATCTATTTACAGGCAATTTCGGTGAAGACGACGGCGATACCCGTTCGGGAGCGTCACGCGTTTTGTGGCGCTACGCGTCTGAGTCAAGGCACATCTGTGAGCGTGATGAGTGGTGAAGAGAGGAAGAAGACTGTGTCCCACGGCACCGATTTCCGACGCCAGGGACTCACCAGCTGACCGATGGTCAGCTCTCGAGGTGGGTTGGGGAGTCCCTGGCGCGGCAATGGCTGCAACTCCGCCCGTGTACGGAACAAATTTGAATAAGCAGACCTTAGAACTAGGGTATACAGTGCATGCGCCTTAATTGCTAACTAACGAAATGTACATGAACAATGGAACTATTATGAGGAGGATGTCGCGACTCCACGACCTTCGACGTAACGACGACGCCCCAGACTCCGGAATGGCGTAATTCCTCTCCGAGACTAGAGGCGCGTTGAGCGATGGATCGTCGATCTCGTTCGTCTCGACGCGAGGACACCGCATCCACCTGTGGGCAGACGGTTTGGGCTTGTAGTTGGCCACCCGCATCCGGCTGTCGTCGAACTCCCAGTAGGCCTGACCCTTGAAGAAGTACGTCTTTCCGTTCGAGTACTGGAATGCTGAGTCAATGTAGTAGCCGATGCCGTCCCAGATGGACATGTCGCGCGGATAGTCGAGCTCAACGCGGCCGGTATCCTCGTCCAGGCGCCAGTACAGGGTGTCGCTGTAGAGGTAGGTGCGGTTGTTGTGGCCCCAGATCAGTGCGGCGTCGATTTTCTTCACGTATGCCGGCAGGCCGAGATCTGTCAACGGTCTCGGGTAGCCGGGCTCCAGTTGGGCGGAGTTAAAGACGAAGAACTGCTGGCCTGTGAGGGAGGGGGGGGGAGAAGGAAGTTTAGTTTGAGCGCAATTTTCGGTGATTTCGGAGACTTACCAATGAAGAACACGATCTTTCCCTTGTGGTTCTCGTACACAGCGTCGATTCGTGTGAGGTTCTCCGGCAGTTTGTACCACAGACGTCTCGTTTCGAATGGATATCCGTCGTACAGACCACGTTCTCCAATGCGCCACATGTACTGGAAGTGAGATGGATGACTTAGTAAAGGGGATTTCAGGATGGGAAGCGTTGACCTACCTGACCGCTGAAGATGAAGAGTTCCCTGCGCAGCATGAATATGGCGTCGTAGTGGATTTTGCAGCCGTCTGGCTTTTCCTTTCGTGGCCGCGTTGTTGTTGGCGGGTACGTTGGACGATGGTGATGCTGGCGTTGCGTGGGATACCGGGTTGGGGGTGGTTCAGTTCGTGGCATAGGATTTCTCTCGGGATTCTCATTGCCGTTCGTCCTCGGATTGTGGTGGGGATGATGGTTGTGGTGATGATGTCTGGGCGTTTCTTTGGGGTACTGCGGGTATCGAGGATCGTTTTGTGGATATCGGGGGTTAGATGGTCTGCTATCGGGTCTCTCTCGCTCCCACGATGGTCTTCGTCGGGGCTCGTCCGGGTAGGAGGGTTCTCTTCGAGGATCTTCTGGATAGACTGGCTGTCGGCGGGGTGTTTGGGGATAGGTTGGCTCTCGGCGAGGAGGTTGCGGATATGTGGGCTCTCGACGAGGTTCTTGAGGATACACTGGTTCACGGCGGGGCTCTTGGGGATACGTGGGCTCTCGTCGATCTGGGTAGTATCGGAGGGGCCGCTGGGTGGTTGTTGTAGTGGTTGTGGTTGTGGTGGGTCTTGTCGGACGAACACCGGGGTTGTACGGACCCCACTGCTTCTGCTTAGTTCCGTAGAGCTGCTGAATGGCAGTCTTGTCATCGTCGGGCAATTCACCGTTGATTTGGTAGCCCTGGTACCAAGGATACATAATCGCGTCCGCTGCCGACGAATGGCCCAGTCCCAGCGAGTGGCCGAATTCGTGAACCGCCACTCCCATCAGATTAGTGCCTGCAAGAGAGAGAGAGAATGGAAAAGCCAGGGGCTTAGTTAGTTATTCCATAAATAGGATGGAAGGGACGGGATGATCAAAAACTGTGATTCGTGTCATTTTTGATGCGCTACACACAGGCTGAGCGGTGGTGTCCTCATCGTCGTTACCAGCGAAATATGATTCCTTAATCAAATTAATCCCCACGCGTGTGTATCCAGTTCCCGACCGGCCCACCCTAAGCGATATGGGGTAGTCGCTGTGCGCACCGTGCTATAAAATTCAATTACACGTCATTGGCTCATTGCATGGCCGAGCACCGCACACTCTTTTCAGCTGATTATGAGTTGTCGCCTAATCGAAAGCGATAACCAGTAACAGGAACCCCGGCCAGGAACTACAACAACAAGGCAGGCCGAGCCCAAGTTAATTAACTATTTTGCTGAATTAATTCCCATCGACAAATATTTGACTAGTTTGTCAGGAGGTCAGGCGGGCGTGCGGGACAGCCGGCAAAAACCGGACAACAGCTTGTGTGATGGGCGACAACAGAGCCCACATATGCTGGCTGTGCATGGCGGTGAAGTGCTCATTACCGCGTCCCCAGTCCGTTTGTCTGTCCGTTCACCCGCCCATGCATTCGGCACTGACGATGAATCATGAAATTGATAAAATTTCACAAAAATTCAATTAGCTGGGCACTTTGGTATCTGTAATTGGATTTGATTTGCGGGCACGGCCGATGGCGGATGGATATACAATGTAATTGGTGGCAAGTTTGCAAATAGAGAGGGGCCACCCGCCTGTCTGATTAGACTGGGTTTGTGATGCGGGGCGATATGTTTGTGAAACCGACGATCGGTGGGTGAATGTCAATATTCTGAACTAATTACTGGTGGTGGGAGTGAGGGGAGGCTTTGAAAAATGCAAAATGTCTCTGAATGATTGTCATTTTTGTGTTTTCTGTGAAGAATGACAAGAAATCGTCCAAAGACGACATGTTTTCAAGGAAGAAGTGCTGGCGTCACATCAATGAAGCGTGCCCTTCACTCTGCAGACAAAGATTTTCTTAATGAAAAGGCGAGGGTTTTAGGAGAGGGATGTAGATCCTTCTTAAGACATTTGACCGTGTCTATTCGGCAAGGATAGTTTTCAAGTGGGAAAATCCTTTCCTCTGTCTAAACTGAAAAGTATAGATAGACACATTTTCTATTTAGGCCTTTTACCTTGAGTTGAGTGAATTTTGAAATGAAATGGCGCCCGAACAAAAATTGAAGGAGTATTTCACAGATATTTTCGACACGTCTGCTATCATTGTTCAACTGAGGTGACAGAAAACTACAAGGAAAGAGAGTTTCGGGATAAAGTGGCGCCCGATTGAAGATTTGACAAACTTAAATTAAAATTTTTTTCAAGCAATTCGTTTTCAACTGATGTCACAAGTATCCTTAACAGAGAGGGGACAGTAAAATGGCGCCTGGGATGTTTTTTTTTTTCATTTTTGATACAATTCTGATTTGCACAGGGATTTAAGGCCAGGAACTGATGTCACAGGCATCTCTAATGCCAAAAACTGGTGTCATAGCCAAAAGTTTAAGAATAAAATGGCATCCAGATGACAACTAAGAACGTTTTGCTACAAAATTTCAGAAATTTTTGACACAACTCGTGTAATCTTGTTTAGAAGAACAAGAATTTTCGGTATAAAATGGCGCCCAAATGAAGATTTAGGAAGTTTTCTGACATTTCACATACAGTCCTGCTGCAACTGCAAAAGATGTTGGTGCCATCAACAAAGAGAAACATTATTTTAGAAATAAAGTGGCGCCCGGGTGGAAACCGAAGAGGTTCCCCTAAAAAAATCGATAAATCTTCATTCAAAGATATTCCGTTTTCCAGAGACTAATGTCAAAATAAAGCAGTCGATGAGAGTTCTCCTCAAACCAATCAAGAACTTAATTTTCCTGTGAATACAGCTCCAGCTTTAATGTGATTCACCATCCATCCTCCACCCTCCCATCAAACTGCATACACATAAAAGTGAAAACCAAATCGTTTTCTGAACACTTCCCAAAGCTGACTACTAAACTCCGTCAATTTCGATTGTTATGGCCTCCGCTCTTAAGCTCCAGCGGGGGGGGGGGGGAGGAGAAATTGAATCGATGCTTGAAAACCGAAATTTCAGCGTTACGACCGCAGAATCTCGCTCCTTATCCTCCCATCCATCTCCTCCACTTCACTCTATCAGTGGATGGGTTCATAAAGCCCCCACTAGGATGTGTTCCGTTGTCGTCTCGTGTGTTTAATGATTTTTCCATCAGAGCATCGTCAACATTTAACCAAGTCATCAAATCCTCAGCATCTTTCTCTGGAAATTTTATGGCCCGAAAAACTCCGGCTCTCTTTTGCCGGCGTCGTTTCGTCCTGTGGCAGGACGCTGATGCCGTAGTTGATGATGGTTGTGACAGTGTTATCAGTGAAAAATTGCATTTGTTCGCTGCTTTATGATGATAAATTAACATAACTGTTACATTTAACTTTTCGATAAAACTAACCTCAAACTCTGATGCGCAGCGGAGGCCATCGCCGAGGACGCGGGGCGATGACGACGATTGCCGGTGGCGCACCAATCAATATCAATTAATTTTTATTCTCGACTTCGGTCCGCATTCGCAATGATTGATTACCCTTAATCGTTCTTCGTCTCTCGCACATGTCCGTGTCCGATGTGTCTGATGTGTCTGATGCCCCGATGATGTCCGACTTCTGTGCCTGTGTGAGACTGTGTGTGACTGAATGAGTCTGATCGGGTGTGTGGGAATGTGGGGGTAATAACAAAATATTGCCACGCCCCGAAAAGCCAAATTTTCCAAACTCATTCCCGAACGATGAAGTTTATCCACACACATGAGGGCACAAAAGCAGCCATCGCCCACTTAATTTAATGGCAAAATGCCCTTGAGTTTTTTTCCCTCCCTCCCTCCTTCCTTCTGATAAATTGCTAGGATTAACGCGGATATATAGAGGGACTGGTGGACGTCTGGAAGAGGCTGGAAGCCCATCATCAGTGTCCAGTGACGACTACGAGGACGTCAAGTACAAACAGAGACTCACCACACAAAACGCTCCTGTTTACCTAACAAATTACATCACAAACATACAAGAGCTCTCCGCTCGGCCTTTACATATCCCCATATCTCACTTCCCCTTGGCCACCCGGCGCAACCGGCTGAAGTTCTAATATCGAGGGGATACAGCCACCCGCTCCATGTGACGCAAAAAAAAAAAAATGACGTGAACGAGCAAAATTCTGATTAACTCACCCTCATCCGTATGGGTTCCGTTGAGAAGCCAATTCTCCTCCTCGTCGAAGTGTGCATCACCGCCACGACCCTCGCCCGGATAGAATGCATGCGCCAGGACCATGCCAGGACCGTCAAAGTCATAGCCGTCGCCATGATTTTGCCTGCAAATGAAGAAAAACATCATAAACCCGTCTCTTTGTCATAAAACGGAAGAAGAACTGTCGCGCCACCAGCCGCCAGAGTCTGATTGATAATAAAATCAGGACACTTTATTGCCATATTGACTTTTGATGCGCGTTGTGCTCTCGCGGAGGGTGCGGGTGGCGATGCTGGAGCGAGCAGTCTCCTTCCCTTTGATCGATCAGCCAGAAATGCACGCTAGGATGCGTGCGTGCGTGTGTGTGTGTGTGTGTGCGATTAAATAACTCACCTAGCAAAGAGGACCTGGATGTCTGCTTGTTTGCTGTACACTTCTCGGAATGTCAACTTTGAGCTGCGCTCCCACACGGCCAGGGCGTTCGTCAGGACACGTCTCACTTCGCCGGCATTCAGTGTCGACATGGTTTGATTGACCAAACTGCAAAAAAACAAAAAATAAACATTTATAAAATTTAATCCTTGTTCAAACAACTCGACCTGCAAATACAATTAGAAATACGACTCGCATCACGTGCGGACTTTTTTTTTCCGTTCCCCAGCCCCTTATTGACACCCAATTAGAGACACGGTGCAGTGCACAGTCCCGCCCCATCATAATCCGAGCGCACACAAACGGAGGGATTCTGGAGTATCCTTCCGCCGAGTGGATTCAATGCGAAACGTGCAACTACTTGGATGTCCTTTGGCTCAGCGGTGGCGGCGGCGGACAGGAGAGATAACATTGCACAACGTGTCGTCTGTGCTCAAGTTGTGGATTTGATTCGATTGCTTTCGAGTTAATTTCGGAAAAGAGGAGAACCGCCGCCCCTCCTCCGCCGCCTGGCTGTGCTGCCGATGAGAATGGTGATCAGAGTCGGAACGTGTCTATCAGGGTGAGGACGAAAGCGAAATGCACCGTAATTATCATTGTCAACGGCTGGCATGGATTCTGTGTGCTTACAGTTCAAGCCGAAGGACGACTGCGACAGTTGTCGGTATTTGAGGGAGGATCTACTGCTGCCGGGGTCTCGTTTCGTTTCTCGTCTCGTTTTGGCCTTTAATTAGGCATCCGTCCCAAAATGTAATCTTTAGTAAAATGTTTGTTATTCAGAGACAAGCTGTTGAATGACGGAATTAAAGGTAAAATTCTGGCGGCGTCGGCAGTGGAGGCGTTCTCTCGGTGTCCGCGTGACAAATCGTCTGATGCGGCATGTGACAATGAAGATTTGAAGTCTTTGCAGAGAGAGAGGAAGGAGGAATTGAAATTTGATGGAGAACGAGGGAAGTTATTAGTCCCGACGGACGATGATGAGGTTTGTTGGGGGAATACCGTGATGGGTGACTGGCTGGTGCAGATGCTGTTAAGGAGTTCAGACTGACAGGGGGTACATTTTATTTTGTATGATGGTTAACAGATCACATTCTGGCCAAATGAATCGTCAAATGGAATGGAATTTGACAATATTTGAGTGCCGTGCTTCCTTTGCACTCTTCCTTATTGTGTCACGGACTTAAATGGCCTTAAAAATGGAAGCCTAATGCGAACGTGTCGAGTTTAAACCAATATCTCGCAGGGAACTTGCAAAAAAGTCGAAGAGCAAAATATGACAATGATGTTCCAAAAGTTCCAAATGTTCCCTAATTTGCGGCCTTCTAACAAAATGAAGCTTAAGTTGCACAGAAGCAACAAACATGTAGATGTATAATCGCCAGAGTTAACACATTTTAGAGCCACCTAGCGAAACCCAAAATTGTGTACATAATGGCATCGATAAGACCTTCGAAGTAAAAAGCGATTCATCGTGAGGTTTGATTTTCAATAGGCTTTTTTTGACAGATCTCGTGTGACTCCTATCGAACTCCTTTGTAATTTTTGTGGAGGACCGTTTGGCAAGTCATCATCTAAAGACTCACACCACAACAGCGGCTCCAAAGAGGCTGTTCAGCTGTTTGACGAAACTCTGCGTGTTCTGTGAAAAGTATTTTTTGTGTCATTGGACCTACTGAAACCACGATTGCCAACATCGCAAATTTGTGTAAGAGTTTAAGTTAAAGAATGACCACATCCAGGACGTCGTGAAGGCACACGCTGAGTGTATCCGAAGATCAATCTGTCCTCATTCTCAGTGGCTTCGCACTCTTAACGAACGATGTGCTTCCTGAAATGCAAGCACATGGTCCCGGTGAGCTCTGATTTCAACAAGACGAGCCAAACATCGAGTGAAACAATCGACTTGTTGAGAAATCACTTTTATGAGCACTTCATTGCAGGCCGAGTTTGTGAGATATCACACTTTTGGACTACTTTCTCTGAGTACATGTGAAGTCTTAGGTCTTCAGAAATAAGCTAGCCACAGTTGACGGCTTGGAAGCCAACATTACTCAAATTATCAGCCAGGTACCAGGCTCTATGCTCGAACGCGACGCCCGAAATTGGCCCATCTGAATGGACCAAACATTCACATGATATCATTTTCAAAAACTAGATGCCATGGAGTTATAATTTAAGCGGTAGTAAAAATGTCAAGCTTGCTGTCAAATTTATGTCTTTAATTTCATCCTAAAATTTCACCATTTTGTTTTCGAAGAGTGCAATGCTGGCAACCCTATTTATGTGTAACTCAAATGGAAAATGTTAAAGAAAAGCATTGCCAAATGATACTGAACAAAACTGACAGAGCTACTTGAAAATAGTCACGCTGGATCTGCCAAAAAAAGCCTTTTGAAAATCAAACCTCATGATGAATCATTCTTAGAATTATGAAAAGCAGCAAACCTCCTCATCCTCACCAGAAACTCCTGCACTCCGTTGACCACAACTGTGTTGCTGAGTTTGTAGCAAAATCGAATGAGGAGATGAGGCAATCTTGTCCGTGGACAAACGTTCCATCACTTCAAGAAAAAAAAACACCTCCACCCAAGTCTACAAAGTTCACAAAATGCAAAAAAGGATCTCATTCCGAAAGAAATTTTTTAAGAGAAACCACAAGCACACCATCTCTGCCTCACCTTTTCATGGTTCCAATTTCATTTTTCAAATATTTTCAGTTGCAAAAAACGCACACACACACATACACATTCACATTTAGAAATATCACCATCGTCCGTCATTGTTGTCATCGTCTCTCCGGCCCGAATTGATGGATCCTTCAAGTACATTTCACACATTCCCTGGATGCCTTCGCAATCGAAGGAGAATTTTTGCACAGCGTTCCTCTCGCACCGCTTGCACTGCTCCTGCGAGTTGGAGTGGAACACTTACATTCCATCAGGCTGAAGGACTCTAGCAGCCCCTTCAGAAATATTCGCAGCTCGAGGATCATATGAAATTATTTAGTTCTGTACCAGGCCCCCAAAACATCTTGACAATCTTATCGTAGTCGCAAAAGCAATTTTCTAATCTTTGCTGGAATCTCGAGAGGAGTCTCAGAATATACAGCGTTTGGAATTTGCCCATCCGCCATCGCCTCCCTCGACAACCCTTACGCCTGTGGAGGGAAACACACGCCGAGTCAGCAACTCCTCGCATGGATTCACTCAGTGTATACACATGTGTTTGGGTGTGTGAGGGGGGGGTGTGAGAGGGTGGCAGGAACAATGATGTGGAATTGTAATTATAATTAGATTTCGTCGAGGATAATAGAAATTGATTTTTTCATTAAGTCGCAAGTTTTGTGGTGGAGGGAGTGCGCAGCGAATGACTGGTTACACTGACTGTTTGTAGCCTAAACACAATTATGACGATATCCTTGCGGCTGTTGAGGAGGGGGGCGGGAGGGGCTGGGGCGATCACCAGAGTGCTGTGTTGTTAAGTGTAGTCATAGGTACGATGGCGAAGGTAAGCCGGCATCTTTCATGATGGCGAAGTCCTTGAGTGGCAAATATTGACGAGTCGTGAAGGGTGGAGGAGGAGAGGAGGGGCAGCATATGTCAGCAGGTTTTCCTTTATTATAATTCTGCCTATCGTATGATTGATTGCCAAATTCGGGGGATTCTTGAGATGCTGATGATGCCTGGCTAAGCTGGCTGGGATTTCAATTATTTCATTTTTTCCCCGCAGGTTTTGAAAGATTCCTTTCGCGAGGAAGCCATTCGATGACGGAAGGTAGTTAAGTATTCAGCTTGTGTGGTGTGAAGGAAGGAGGCTGAGTGCAACGATGAAAGTAGGAATAATGCACTTCGATGATGATAGACTGGGGGAGGGGGGGCGATTTTCACGTCGCGACAGAATAATCCCTTCAACTAACGTTGGGGATTACTGAAGAATGTGACCAGCAAACCTCTCGCACTGGGGATGGGAAGGAAGAGAAGTGGCCACATGCCATGAGGGGATAACATGTGTTCAGTTGGAGGAATGTGATGGCTGAAAAGTTTACTTAGATCTGTTGCGGGATAATTTTGGTGCAAAATCGAGTGGAAGCTGAGGTTAGTGGCGGGATAGAGACGCGATTTTCAAGGAAAAGGCGGAAGAGGGAGCCGATTATTGAGCGGAAACATTGTGAAAACTGTGACAAGAAGTGGGTACCAGCGAAAATTTCCATGAAATGTGCTTGATCGGGAATTGTTTGAGCGGTTGATGTAGAGAGAACCCTTGTGTCGAGATACCTTCAGGAGGAGGGGCATGCCAGGTAGACTCATGGCTGTTAAGCAGGCTTCATATACAACGATGTTCCCTGCACATATCACTCATGAAGAGAGCCATAGTCAGCGACAAGGGCAAAGAAAACTCCGTGATAGGGCGGAATTTGTTGAGACCAGGTACCAGGGCCTAGCTTCTGTGAATGCTACTGTTCTCTCACGAGTAGAAGGGACCTTGTCGTGCGTGCTACTGTTCTCCATGTTGAATCGTCATCAAATGGAGGAAGTCAAGCCACGGTCATAGACAGAAGCTACCCTATACAGGGTCTTAGGAGTAATAATTAAGTGACACTACAGCCCACAAGGGACTAGGGCCTATTTCTCTCACAGTTAGAAGGGTTCTATAATTTTTTGTCGACTCCAAACGGCGAGATTTGAGAAGCTTTTCATAGACAATTGACACTCTTTGATTGCCCTCAGCAACTCGAAAGAGGTGGTGCCGTGAAAAAATGCGAGGTGCCCCGTCCGGGAATCGAACCTAGATCTTCTGCGTATGGATCGACGAACTTATCCACAACGCTACGGCGACCGGTGGCGGTTTTTCAATAGCTCTCAGATTTTTTGACAGAGCGTTGTATTCGAAGACCCTTGACTAGGCGCATGTCGCTGTACAGCCCATAGAGTTCGTCGTTGAATCTTCTCCTCCAGATGCCATCAACGTAAACAGGACCAAAATTCGAACGCAAAACTTTTCTCTCGAAAAGACTAAGGGCTTCCTTATCCGCTTTTAGCAGCGTCCAAGTTTGGTAAGGCCATGAAGGGCGTATGGACACCGGCCCGAAAAGTCTTCGAATACCCATTGGGACAATGCAACAGAGGACGGCCTAAGCTAAGGTGGCGCACACAAGTGAAGAAGGACCTCAACCAACTTGGAGTGCGTAACTGGCGGCAGCTGGTGAAAGATCGTGCTGGCTGAAGGGACATGTTGGTTGAGGCCCAGGTCCACCCCGGACTGTAGCGCCACAAGAAGAAGAAGTGACAACCCTCAAAGGTCACGAACGGAGAACGGAATAGGGAATAACTTCTGGAGGCCTAGTTCAGAGAATATGGTGGATTGTACAGAACGTCCCATTTAATCTTTAATGATTTACCCCGGTGGAGAACAAGCATTTGGTCATGGGGTCGATGGGGTTTTTCCGTCAGGTAGATCAAGTTCTAGTCAGATACTGCATTCTTTGTGAGTATAGCCGAGTGCACACTGTCTAACCAGTCTCACAAAATTCTCACAAATATGAACTTCTTTGGATGAAGGACTTTGGCATATGTCCTGGGCCTAATCTTTTTTATTTCTACGCTCATGTTTAGGCCCCATCTCGAGATGTAGAAAAGCTGTTTGAAGGGTGCCTCATTGAGGTCTTGAGGCACCCACGCTTCCCCCCAAGTTTTCAAAAAAATTCCCTTGGACAAAGACAACCGAGAACTGTTTTGGGGACAAAGTTAATTTTCTTCTACGGCTTTTCTTGAGACTTGAAGGTGAAGAATGAAAACAAATTTTATTCGCTCCGAGCCTTGATTCGACGGGGAAAGTCCTTTTTTAGGAAGGAAGAGGAAGCTGATATCTAGGGCGTGTGGTCATATCCAGGATGGGCGTTCGACGCCAAAATCATCGCTTGTGGACTTTGCTAACCAATTTCGTGCTTCTGGGGACTTAGGGTGAAGAAGGAAAACAATTTTTATTCATCCCGAGCGTTGATTTGGCATGAAAAGTCCCTTTTTAGGAAGATAGAGGAAGCTGATATCTAGTGCGGGTCGGGCGAGAGCCCGGGCGAGGGTCCAAGGCGAGTGTTTGACTCCAAAATCATCGCTTGTAGACTTTGCTGGCCAACTACGTGCTGTGCGCCTCCTTACGATACCTTTTTCGTGTTTTTTTGAAGCAGTCCTCGAAGAAATACGAAGAGGCGCTGATTGCGAAAATGCTACTTGCTACTATCCTGGGTCTTAACCAGATCTGAAATATTGCTTTGTACCACCTGAATCTGTCAACTCCAAACCTCAAAAGTAAGACGAAATGAAGTAGTAAGGAATGAAGAAATCAAGTAATGAAAGACAGAATGACAAGACCTGCAAAAATATCCCTGTAGAGAGCAAAGGAAGGATATCCCTCTACCCAATATTCAGTTTATTATAATTAACTGCCTGATTCAGACTTTTCAATCAACAGAAAGCCAAAATTTCAACTAAAATTTTTCCCTCAACTTCATCTTCTACCGAAAAATTGATCTCCACACGTCACAAGCAGAGTTCAGAAGTTCCCTTCGCCCCCGCAAAACCACAGAGCAAAAAAAAAAAAAAAAACACACACACACACACACCCATCACTACCGCTTCACATTCGAATCCTTTTCCATTTAGTTTTTCGAATTTTGTGTCTCAAAGGCACTTGCCAAACCGACAAAACTTTTCCCAAAAACCAGCTGTCATCTACTTAAAACCCAATTCCCATCCCATTCCCATAACTCCCCTACCCCCCCCCCCCCTCCCACACAGACACACAGGGTATCACTCTCGCATAAATTAGGGATATATGAATGTTCCCATTAATACTTCAAAAAGAGGCCTTCATCTGCAAGCATTCACCCATGTTAAGTTCACATGGAGAAAATCCTGGATTTTACGAATCAATTACGTACGAGGACGTGAATATCTAAAAACCACCACCACCACCACCTACCCGCCGGCCACCCACCGTCACAGTCTCCAAGACCTTTCTCTTTCTGTTTTAGCAGGTTTTCTCTGTTTTATTTTTTTTTCTAATGCTTTCAGGTCCACTCATTAATTCAGGGCAGTCAGTCGACAAAAACCTTCAAGTCCTTTCGACTTAAAGGGATTTTTTTAATTAATTTTTAACAACATGCACATACACCCGTTCGGTCTTCGTTTGGGTCCCGTTCGGCAGCAAGTGGAGGAGGAAAAATTAATTAACCCCCTCCTCCATATCGCCATTCCTCGGAAGGTACGAATATTCTCGATGTATGCCGACAACGACGATGACGCAGGGCGGCTGAGGCAAACTTTTCAATCTATTAATGATCACAATCGCACCACTAAACATTAAGGACGTATACCCTCCACACCACCCCGTTCACACACAGTGAGCCGACAACGCCGACGACGACGACGACGGGGTGGGGGGTCTATGAGGTGAGGCGAGTGGCGAAGAATTTACCAGCAATGGCTAACCGTACACAAACCACACCCAAACTGGAGTGGGGCTGGCTGTCGTCTCCTCAACAAACGGCACACACAACTTGTTGAAAATTCATTATGGCACTTTTAAATGAGTCCTGAGCGAACGGACTGCCGGGACCAAGCCTTTGTTTGCATGGAAATGTGGGTGACACTGATGGTTTGCTGCTGTGTGGGTGGGGGTGGTGGGGTGCGGTGAGGGTTTTACGGGCTGACGTTAGGGATTCACCGCAAAATGTACCTCTTTTGACCCTCACCGCGCCAGAACACAGAAGCCAAGACAGCGGCGACAACAATGAAGGAATGGACTGTCATTTCGACGACCTTCGCTCATTTGATGCGTAGGTGGATTGTCTCCACTCAACGAAGAGGGAGCACTGCTGTCACTCACCGTGTGACGAGGACGACTTAATTTACATAAAAACCACTTCACACACGTACTGGCGTCGACAACGATAGAAGCTTCATATTCGTCAGACCGTCGTCTATACCCGGGAATCATCGAACGGATTAAGAGACGTCGTTCGTCGTTGTCCTCACACACACACACACATACAAAGAGCTCAATAATGAAATCACCAGAACTTAATCCTGGTTGAAATTCAATTCCGATAACTTACTTAAGATTAGTTTTCGAATTAACATAAGACGTCGGCGACGATGACGGCTGCGTTGTTGTGAAACTTTAGAAATAGTTGTGGCGGGGGCGTTGTATCTGCGTGTGTGTGTGTGTGTGTCGATCCACACATTTCACAAATTAGAATGACTTAAAGGACGGGTAGAGGGCGAAAGGATGAATTGGAATCAAAATACAGCAACCAAAGGTGAAAGTTTTCAAAACCCTAAAATACAAAAGTTGATCATCCTTGTGCCACTTAGGGTTTCCCCCCCCCCTTTTCTTTTCCTTTTTTTATCTCCGCTGGTCTTACCTTGTGCCCAACTCTGGGTACTTCCAAGTCAGTGGTCCATTTCACTCTTTAACGGGCTTTGGTTTGAAGGGAAAGTTGCCGAGAGATTAGGATTAGTTTGGAGTGTGTCACTATCATTCTTCGGAGATAGTTGTGCTTGGGTAAATTTGACACACAACAAACGAAGGAGTTGTGCTTTTGTGGGGGGTGACCTCTTAAATTTTCCTTCATGGCGTTGGGTGGCGAGGGAATCGCTGCAAATTTTGAGAGGAGATTGTAGTGGCAATCTGATTTATTAAATAGCTGACAGCTGTGCGTAGGGTTTTGGGTTAAGAAATGGTGGTTTTGTTCGTGGGTTGCGTTCGTAAAGAAGACGCAGCTTTCCTACATGTGTCTAAATAAAACCTAGAGGCTGGCAGGAGTTTACGAGAGCTTTTGCAAAGACAATCGATGTCGGTGGCTGAACTGGAGTCAACTTTTTTAATCGGGGTGCGTTCGTAGAGTGCGATCCACAGATGGTCAACTTTTGTTTAGATTTCATTCAGAAACTCTCTTCGCGTACATTCAGCACAAGCCCATACATTTATACATACGAATTGTCAAAAATTTCCATTCAGAGTGCGTTCAAAAACTTGGCTCAAACCGCTGCCTTCTTAAAAACTTTTACTTTAGAAAGCTAGGGGGCAAGGAGCACAATTTGTTTTGCTTAAAACACCCTGCTAAAGGAAAGAGGAATGTAGATGGATTAAACGTCTTTCCGGAGTGCGGTTGTTAGTTGTCTAAAGCCGTCTTCTCGTTCTGTTTGGCATATGTGTTCAGAAAGTAGCTCACCGTTCATTTAAGCTTAAGTTTAAAGGCAATAGCTTTTGTTTCAATTACATATGCCACAGAACGCTGAGTTCAATCAAATTTCGGCTCAAAAAAAGATGACGGCGGTAAATTTCTATTTGGGATGTGTTCGTAAAGTTATTAAAATCTGTTTTAACTTGATGTTCTCTTCGGTCGCCACGATTGCTGTACTCCACTAAATTGTTTCTCAACATATCGGCGTCCATTGCAGGCCCGATTTTGGGAAGGATGTTACTTATGTTGTTGCTTTAACCTCTTTGGGGAGTGTTCACAAAGTAACTTTGTTTTTATTTGAGTATTTATTCAGAACATATGCTCATTTCTGAAGTACGCTCTCGTTGAATTCCCCTCCGGGTTCGATTTACAAAACAATTCAAATTCCGATTCACAAGAATCAGCCATCTGTTCAGGATGCGTTCGTTAGGTAGCATGACTTTAATTTCAGTGAATTAAGAGAAGAAGATTGCTACACATGTTGGCGATTCCTACTCAAAATTTAACAAATTGAACATATGAGTGATAATTTCAGCTCGGGTTGCGTTCGCAAAGAAATTTAGCGTCAATTTCAAGCAAAGGGCAGCACATTTGGTTAACTTTTGTTTGGAATGCTTTTGCTCGCGTTCCATGTATTCCACGGCAGTTGGTTTCTCCTAACGTCAATCTCTAATTGGCGGGGGTTGTTCACAGAATGACTCTATGTCCATTTAAATTTTGTGTTCTGTTCGGTGTGCATTTATATAGAAGTTCGGTATTTAATTCTGCTTCGCGAATTTGGTCGGATTGTGTTGCGGATGTGTTCGTGAAGTCCATTCTAGTTTTGATTCCAAGAAAATGGCAGTCCGAATGCGTTTGTAACTTAGCGTCCATTAACGAGAATTTCTGTTGGGGTGTGTTCACAAAGCAGCTTTGATGTTGTACATTTAAGCCCCGCGTTGTCTGCGTTGCAAAATCGCAGTTGCGACGCCTACCTTTACGGTAAACTTCTGTTGAGAGAATGGTCACAAACTAATTTGGGGTCTTTTGTTTCCAGCGACTGCATGCTGTAGCTTCTTGGGATAATTCTCACTAGTTCCACATTTGATCATCCTCTGCTAGGATGAAGTCAGTGCCCATTGTAGTACCGGAGACAATTAAGGGCAACTTTTGGTAATATGAGTATGGACTTCTCTTTAAAATATATTCACGAACTTAGCGCTCTATCCAGTCTTCGCGGCTGCAATTGTGACAAATTCTGCCTTAAATACGTTCCAAAACTGTCAGTGTCTCTAAAATCTTCTTCCAAAGAAAACAAGTTGCACGTATGGCCAACTTTTAGTTGGAACGAGTTCGCGAAATCTTACCTTGATCAACTTCTATATGCTTACAGGCAAAGTGAGTTGGCTTGCATTTGAGTCGAAATTAAGAAGGAAGACAGTCTCAATCCCACGGATGTGAGAAGAGGCGTGTTTGTCCACACAATTCGCAACCGCCTTAAAACCAACATTAGTTCGATGTCCAAATCAGCGACGACGTAAAGACATTTCCAAGTCCTTCTTAGAGCCCTTCACAAGGCTCCATACTCATCCCACAATTTGTTTTTGTCCGCGCGCCGTTTCCAATCCCCCATGCAGAGATTCCATTTTTTCAGGTTGCAACAGTAAAGATGAAATTTTTTCCTGCTATCGCTCACTCAAGGAGGTTGTGATGGATACCGAACGCTAAAACATCACACCCAGGTTGAGTGAGTCAAAGCAAGAAAAAAACATTGCAACCCTTCACCACCTCTCTCGACCGGCTCATCCACTTTGTCCATGTCACTGTCACTGTCCGCCGGATGTGGGACTGGTATTTTTAAAGTTTCACTATCACTGACAAAAGTGGCCAACTACAGCAGGATATTGTCACTACACCACTTTCCTGCACAAACTACTTAAAAACAGCACAACCGGGCCGGGCCGAATGCAAAAACACAACCTCCACCCCCCAGTCCCGACAGCCCCACAGCCCCACGGAATGCATGCAGTCACAAAAGCATGAAGTTTTGCCAAAGGATTATCCCAGCTTAGAGGATATTTACCCGAAAATAATGCTGCACTCATTCCGTGTGCTCCGCTATCAGCCGCTGTCGGTCTAATCCGGGCGCACATTCGCCAAAACTGACTTTTGTTTCACGAAAAATATGTGAACGGGGCGAATTTTTTTCTTTTTTTTTTTTTGGTATGTTTCGAACATTGTCTGCATGCGGCATCGCAACGTGACTCCGGCCGACTGACTGAAAGAACTCATGCAGAAGGACACGTTACACTGATGGGGGGGTGGTTGCGAAAGACCGTAAGGACCGTGTACAAACGCGTGCTAAACAATGCTCGGCACACAATCTTCCAAGGATATGCGCCCCGCCACAGTTGTCGAGTGTCGTCGTCGCACACACAATAGAACCGCTGACAATCGAACAAAGACGACGACGCGGAGGAGGAGAGGACAACCGACACGGCCCGTTTCCAAAGGAATGATGACATCACCTGTGCCATCACCCACAGACGATCATTAAAATTTTGTCTCTCACTTGGGACACGGGATATTGATATCGAACCGGAAGGACAGCTGTCTCCATAATCCCAGAGCACTGCCGTACACACAGGAGAGGCACCCGTAGGAGGGGTGCGGCAGGAAAATCAATATTGAACAAATGGATTATGTATGGGTGTCCTAGTTGCGCCGCCTTTGGGGTAGTTTCCTCCGTTTTTTTTCTCCTCTTTCCACCCTCGGCGGCATTGGTGAAATGTATTTCTTTTACCGATGTCTCCTTGTGTCGGGGACCCGACTCTGCTCCTCCCCCCCAACTGCCAGCGATACGGATTCGTACTCCTTTATTCGGTATTATTATCCTTTTTGCTTGTCATTTTCTCCTGAATTTGCGACTGGCTAGGGGGGTGGCTGGGGGGTGGCTAGAGCGCCGGCGACGTGATATGCTGTGCAGCAGTCGTAACCGCAACGCAAAGGCAGAACAACACACACAAAAAAAAAGGACGAACCGAAACCCAACCGAAACGAAATTTATTTGTATCTCCATCCGGCAAAAAGGTATCCTTTGACGGTTGAATGCACAATCGCTACCGCTAAACACATCCGGACGGTGCGGCGGCTGCGGCCCTCATGTGTGTATGACGAGTAGATGATAGCACCAGCGACAATGATGATGACGACTGAATCAAGATCTCTGGAACTGAGTCCTCGCCTCCCGTTTTTTTGTTCGGTGCGGTGGGTGGACGGGTGGGGGGGGACCGATGTAGTTGCAAATATTTCTCAGGATAAAGCCGCACAATAGGATATTCGAATTTCAGCCCCTCTCCCACCCCCGGAGGACGAATGCAATTGACTTAACGATGCACCACTAGATGCAGCAGAGCTTCAGTGTGATTGAGTTTGATGGTATCCAGTCGAATAGGCGTTCTTGTTTCTATTGTCAGGCTGCCGTTACAAAAGGTAGTCGCTGTAAGTGCGATGTTTTTGTCATGTTGTGCCACAACGACGATGCGATGCGGATTGACAGATTCTATTTTTTTTTTGCCGAGTGCGTGTGGGTGGGTGGAGGGATATCGAGATTATTACTCATAATTGGGCCTCAAGTGGGTGGAAATGGGAGAGTGGACTATATGCAGGGAAAGAGTGTTTTCCATTTAAACGGACGCTTTCGAAGGAGGACTAGAGACGGGTATAGATAGTCATCTTCAAAAGCAAGGGTGAACGAGGACAGAGTTTGGAATCCTTTCTCGGGATTCATCCGATACCCAACAGAGGTGTGTGTCTTTTGTAATGAAAGAAGTGTCTCTCTTATGCAGCTGTCGTCTCCAAATGGCCACCCCAATATCCTTGTGTTGATTTTTGCCAAAAGCTTTCAACAACCAACAACTTTCTGAATTGACTCTGGAAGGAAGGACGAAATGTCAACTGACCGGCTGACCATCTGAAAAATATTGCAAAAACGTCGTTTCCCTTGACATGTCGGAGGGACTTCTTGGGGAATTTAAATATTTTATTGGATTCAAACGATTGAATTATTGAAACTTCACGAAGTAAGTGACAGGTCTAGGCGGGGGTAAATCTCACTTCAAACTCCTTTAAACTCCTTACTTCGTGTGGGAAGGACATTGGGTTCATCGTAACTGCCCAGTTTGTTCTACAATTGTTGGTGTCCTTCAGAAACTCCTCAGGCAAATGAAACATCCTCGAGTGTTGGGAAAGCAAAGAATTTTAGATCCAAGCGCCGAAATGGTCTGAAATTGTGATTTCTTTGTCCTACACGTTGTATGATACGCACGCTGACTGAACAACCGATTTACTTGGGAGGACAAGGATTTAACAAATTTTTCATTGAAGCTCAACAATGAACCAAAACTTTGTACAGTGACGCTGAACTTTGAAAATTGTCATTCAGCCGCGATAAAATGCAAATCGTTGAAAGCATGCCGTCTGACAACGATTACCGTCGTGTGGTGTCGAATATGGTTGAGCAGGCGGCAGGGAGACATCGTCGACATGGCGCTCTTCAACGCTGAGGACCCTTGAATGGACTAGAAAAGGAGCGGGTTTTGCTGAGAATTTTGTTCTATTGCCAACAAGCAGTCGACCTCACTTGGAAAACTAACAAGGGGACAGATTCCAATAAGAAACATGGAGCTCTTCTTGTTCTTCTTGTGGCGCTGCAGTCTGGGGTGAGCCTTGGCCTCAAACAACATGACTCTCCAGCCAGCTGCCTCCACCCCAGACTTGGGGCGCTACAGTCTGGGGTGAACCATGGCCTCAACCAACATGCCTCTCCAGCCAGCTGCCTCCAGCTGCCCACTCCACGTTGGTCCTTCTCCACTTGGGTGTGCCACCTTAGCCTAGGCCGTCCTCTACTGCGTTTTCCAATGGCTCAGATTCGAAGACTTTTCAGGTCGGAGCAGTGGTGTCCATACGCTCTACATGGCCTAGCCATCTTAAGCGTTGTATCCGAAGACGCTTGACTAGGCGCATGCCCTCGTACAGCCTAAAAAGTTCGCCGCAGAATCTTCTCCTCCAGATGCCATCGACGCAAACAGGACCAAAAATCGCACGCAGAATTTTTCTCTCAAAAGGACTAAGGGCTTCCTCATCCGCTTTCAGTAACGTAAAAATCATGGACCGCTAAGAGCAATTTTTGACTGCAGTACTGGGGTTTAAATTTTGGAGCCAGTTTTGGAAGCTACGCCGAAGGCAGCCCAGGGAGCCGTTCTGGACGTTTTTTTGAAAAGCCAATCAAGGTGGTTCTGAGGATTTTCATGAAGTCAATTCTGGAGACCGAATTGATAGCAGTTCGGCGGCAGTAGGCAGTAGGGCGGATCTTTAAGCTGTTTGGCAGTCAGATTTGAGTGGACTTGTGGAAGCTCTCAGAAGACGATTCGGAGGTGTCCGTGGAAGTTGACAGAGGAAATTCTGGAGACAGTTCAGTTGTGAGGGCAGTTCTGGAGGCCGTTTAGGAAACTCTTCTGTCAATTCTCAAGGCCGTTCAAGAAGCTGTTTCGAAAACTGTTGCGGGTTGTTTATGCGGGTTGACGGATGATATTCTGGAGACAGTTCTGAAGGCAGTAGGAAGTTGTCTCTGGGGATTGTTGGAGACAGTTCTTAGTGCAGTTTTTGAAGCTGTTCTGAAGACTGTTCTGGAGATAGTTTAGAAAGCTCTGATGGAAGCTCTTTTGTCGGTTCATACATCGACTCTGAAGGCAGGCAGGCTCTTTTGGAAGCTCTTCTAAAGAGAGTTTGAAGGTGGCTCTGGGGTTGGACAGAGGAAATTCTGGAGACAGTTCAGACAGAAAGTAGTTCCCAGGTCAGTTCTGAAGGCAGATCAAGAAACTGTTTTTAAAGCTGTTCCGAAGAGATTGAGGACTTGTTTCTGCGGGTTGGCCATTCTGCTAGGCTATTCTGAAGACAGTTTAAAAGGCAGTTTTGAACACACTTTAGAAGGCACTGTTTAAAGCAGCTCTGGAAGTTGGTTTTTGAGGATTGTCGGAAACAATTCTGGAGACAATTTTGCAGACAGTACTGGAAGCAGTTCTGAAGACAGTTCTGGAGGCAATTTAGGAAGTTTTTCGGGAAGCTCTTCTGGCAGTTCTTAAAGGAAGTCGGAAGGCAGATTTTAAAGCCGTTCTAAAGGTATATAGTTCTGACAAAAGTTTCACGATGTCTCTGGGGGTTGCTGAAGCAATTCTGGAGACAGATCCGAATGCAGTTGGACGTTGCCTCTGGGGATTGTTCTTGACTATTCTGAAGCTGTTCTGAAGACAGTTCTGGAGACAGTTAATAAATCTCTGCTGGAAGCTTCTGTGTCAGTTCTTAAAGCAAGTCTTGAAGCTCTTCTGAAGGCAGTTCTAAGGGCAGTTTAGAAAGCTCTGGTGGAAGTTCCTCTGTCAGTTCATACAACGAGTCTGAAGGCGTTTCTTGAAGCTATTCTGAGGGCAGTTCAGAAAGCTCTGCTTGAAGCTCTTCTGTTAGTTCATAAAGCAAGTCCTGAAGCTGTTCTGAAGGTACAGAGTTCTGAAAAGAGTTTTAAGGTGTCTCGAGGGGTTGCTGAAGCAAATCTGCAGACAGTGCAGAAGACAGTCCGGAAGGCATTTCTTGAAGCTGTTCTGCAGGCAGGCTCCTTTGGAAGCAGCTCTTCCGAAAAGAGTTTGAAGGTGGCTCTTGGTGTAGGTGAAGGCAATTCTGTAGAGCACTTCCGAGAGCAGTTCCAAGGGCTGTTCTGCAAGATGTTTCTGAGGTTAGTTCTGGAGGCAGTTCCGTAGTCAGTTTATGTATCACTTTTAGAAGGTAATTCCGAAGGAAGTTCACAAAGACCTGCTCGAGGCGATTTGGAGGCAGTTCTGAATGTATCTTGAAGGCATTTCAAAAGGCAATTATTGACATAAAAGATGTGTCATCGTGTAACTAAATTAAGGTCACTCTCCTTTACCATTCAGATGAAGCAAAAACTGATGTCACATGCCCAGTAGGTGTTAACTCTAATGACACTTTCTTCTCGAATCAAAATTCAGTCCTCCCTTCAGGCATGTGACACCTTTTCAACAATTCCCTTCATTTCAGCGCCCACTTAAGTTCTGAATGAGAAAAAGAAAATTTCTGATCAATCATAAACGAGACTGTCTCACACGCGCACACACACACTCATCTATTCACTAATTTGTCACAATTCGATCACAATGAAGTTAAACAAAAGTGCCACCCCTCCAGTCTGTGTCCCTCCCACAAGTCAATCTTCACAATAACTCAGTCGAATTCAGCAAATTAATGGAACAAAGAGGATACAACTATCAATGTGGAAAACAAGGCCAGGGGGGAGGGGAGCGACACAAGCGATAACAGATTTCAGTTGGAAAGCAAAACGGAAAAAAAAAAAAAAACATCGCCAGAGAGAAGAAAATTGATTGAAGCGTTCCTATCAATTATTCTCGGCCAATAAATCGAATTCAGAGTCATTCATTTGACGTCAGCCCCAACCCAGGGAGCGCCTCCTCACACCCGAGAGATTATCAAACCAAACATTACCAGCGACGGTAAGTGTGTTCACTCGGAAATTCGATACAACATTTGAAGGATGATTGCCCCTCGGAGGTCGGGTGATTGAGGGGAAGCGCTCGCTCCCAAGAAACTTGATACGAACAATCGAAACAGAAAAGAAAAAAAAAGACGACGAAAGAACGAAGGAGACTCAAAGAAATGCCCGCTCTGAGGGACACCAAACAAAAGACTTCCATTCTCGGCCATCGTCATCGTCTCGTTTTTCGCCGCGCCAGTGTCGGCGGCGGCGGCAGTGGCGTCCGGTATTGGAATTGACAATCGATTTTGGTTTGTGATGAGATTGTGAGGGAGGGGGGGGGGGAGGGGAAATCGCTCTTAGACAGATATACACGATAGAGACGGACAGTTGGACAGATAGACACGATAATGCCCGAGTCATGGAGTAAACATTAACCACCCTGTCCCCCACCCCGTCCAATGATTTCGCTAACTCTACCACAACACGCATCCCCATGTAGCCGCACCCCTATACCACGTCCCTCGACCCTCGCCAATCCGTAGCCGTGAGGGGAAAGGGGAGAGCAAGAAGCAATTTAAGTGTCGATGGTCGGTGGGGAAAGTTGGCCACGTTCGTGTCGATTTTAATGCAAAAGGATCTGCAAAAGAAGGAGCAGCACCCTGGTGAGTGCTTGCTTCCATGGTGGGAAACATATATGGCTGCCCGGTGGCAGTTAACAAACCTCCTTCAATCCGCACTCCATACTCTTGAGAATATGATGGCAATCATGTACCCCCCCCCCCACTTCCACTCAACAGAGCACCAGCGTTTCGATTTCATTCCATCAACTCACCCAAGAGCGGTGGACGTCGAAGACGAGGACGACGGTCAGTCCATGGGCGGCAAACCGACGGGGTAAGTAGCTCCAGAAATTGGATGCATCCATGTGGACGGTGCACATATAATGACGCGACTCGAGTGCCGCACACGTACATCAACACAAATCGGGTTTACTTTTCACACATGGCTCCTGGGAGACGCGAAAGGAGATTGAGGGAGCCGCACACCATCGGACATAATTGGAAAGAAACGGCACACCCAGACTGTCATTCGATATCTATTCGTTGTCGAGTTTCTTGTAGTTTTTTTGTGTTTCTTTTTATCGTCCTGTCTGTCTGTGGCACTTTTCGGGCTTCACTCGCTTTGTTTACTTAGCCTGCCTGCTGACCACAGTAGCAGCAGCAGCAGCACCAGTTTCAACTCCCAAGTGAAGCCTTAGAGATGAGAGACATGAATTTAATTTAAGGAGACACACTACTGAGTGGGGAGACAGAAGGATACGCCACACCACGAGCCACCAGCAACCAGTGCAGTATCTCAGTGTGATCCCTGCCTATCCATTGGGTATTTCAAATTCATGTCGGTTTATTTTTACATCAAGGATAACGATGACAACGACGACGACGACGAGGAGGGAGAGAGAGAGCGAGAGAGAGAGAGGGTGAAAAGGGCAGAGAAGGGCAAGTTATTAAATTTAATTAAATATTCAGTGATGGAGTTCTCCTTTGGCATCTGCTTTCACCTCCCGTCCACCACCTCCTTTGAGTGGCTGGACGGCAGAGGGGTGTGCATTTGATTGGAACTCGTTTGCATTTGCAATTCACTCTCATTTTCTTGTTAAAACATTTTTCCTTTACTGTCCGGTCCCGTGTGCGCGATGAGTATTTGCCCATCGCTGCCACTGTCGTCAGTCGTGTCGTCGGTGTGCACTCCTCCACGCCGGGGATGAAGTGACTGTCCACCATGTTCATCACTTGCACTCAGTGTCTCTATCATTTATCCCCACCCCCTTCAATTCAGGCGCCACCACCACTGCAAATAATTGAATGAGAGGAATATTTGCAGAGTCTGTTTGAAAAGTGTATGAAAACATTTGGATTTCCAATTGAAATGAGATGAGAGACGGGGACTTTGCCTGACTGCCACCCTTCGGGATCAAACGGTGAAAATATTGAATGTGCCTCTCTGGCCGTCTGTTTGTCCGTCTGGGTGGCAAATATTGCAACTGTATGTTTGCTGTGAATTAATTAGGCTCATGGCGCGGCGAATGGACGTGAGCACTGGCAACAATTTGGGATATTAATCATTCGCCTATCGTTTTTGCAGTTCATTTGATTTGCTGATTAAAACGATATTGTGTTCCGGGGGTAATAAAGAGGCACTCGACGCGCCCGTTGCGGGATTGATTTGAATGGCTAATCAGTCAGAAACCAATTGACTATACACCAGTGGGGGGTTGGTGGAGGGTATTTGGTCACGCTCGTGAGGACTTAGAGGGGGAAACTATGCTACTCAACGTTTGGGGGAGCATTAGGGTAAACGTGTGAAAGGCTTTTTAAGCGGGGGGCGAACAGTGCATGGAGTTCTGGAGGACATCGCTCCTCGTTAAGGTGAGAAAGACTGTTGAAATGGGCACATCGGTTAGAAAAATGGTCGTTGAGGGATTGAGTCGAACAGCTGCCATGCATGATAACACAGAGTGTTTGTAATCCCACGCCGCTGCGACGATCGGAGTCAAAACAGGAAAGAAACATCGCATCACACAGCAGACTAACTTTTAGGACGATCAGACCGAATATTTCTCAGTCGGTACCCTTTCTAGTTCCCTGGAACGGTAGGGTAGGTGGAACGGGCATCGTGTTGAAGGACGAAGGAGATTAAGAAGTTTGAGGGACGGGAAAGATCCATCAGGGAGCATACATGTCAAAGTGCGAATTGCAAGAACAGACATACTCGTGTCTCTCTTCACCTCAAAGCAGCTGCAGCACCTGCAGGAGTAGAGGAAGTCCTGTGGCGCTCACAAAATAAACAACATGAGTATAGGAAGGTCAGTTAAAATGAAGGAATCCTAGAGGTTTTAGACGTAACAGCACCCATTGGGCTGAAGCGATGAAGGGCATACTTTCGAAACAGTCAGTCCATTCACACATATTCCATTCTTCATTCTATTTGTGGGAGACAGGGCTCTCGAAACAAGCAGACCTGACGTACTCCAAAATACGGCTGAATTGCATAAAACAGGCAGAGCCACTAAAGCTGACTTGAAAGCGTGTTTTGTTCTTCATTTGAGTAGTGAAGGGCATCGAGTCAAACTTGGGAAATCTTGAAAAGAACATGAAGCCCACATCCTGAGCAGGAACAACGCCAGGAGCTGTAGGGCATCACTTCAAGCGTGTAAAAAGCATCGAAATGCCCATTGAAAGGGAGAAATGTGATGATGACTCAACGGTTGCGCACTCCAAGTCGGTTGAGGTCCTTCTCCACTCCTATGCACCACCTTATCCTGTGCCGTCCTCTGTTGCGTTGTCCCAATGGCTCAGATTCGAGGACTTTTCCTGCCGGAGCAGTGGTGTCCATATGCTCTATATGGCCTAGCCTTCTTAAGCGTTGTATCCGTAGACGCTTGACTAGGCTCATGCCACCGTTCGTGGTTGAATCTTCTCCTCCAGATGTCATCAACGCAAACATAACCAAAAATCGCAAGCAAAACTTTTCTCTTGAAGATCCCAAGGGCATCCTCATCCACTTTCAGTAGTGTCCAGGTTTCAACGGTATCCCTTACTCAAATTCGTCTTCATCTCTCCTCTGCTCTTGGTCCTCTAAGTCGCAACAGACCCTGTAGTCGCGAACCGCGTTGTGTTCCACATAGTATGAGAAGACAGAAGACAAGTTATCAGGTTGAAAGGTTAAACAATTTGTTTGCACCACCTCTCTACGGATTGGTTGTAAATGGACACGATGTCTGAGGCGAAGGAGGACCTCATTTTAGACCGCAAACAAGTTCAACCTAGGCATCTTCTGTGAAAGCCCCTAATCTGTCAAAACTCGTCGTTGAAATCGAGGACATCGGTGGTTGTAGGAGTGCATTAAACTGTGGAGGGCATAACTTCACACTTAGCGTTGAAGTGGGAAGACTCGAAAGGTCTTGATCGCAGCCGTGCGTATGAGTTACAATGGTGGTCCAACTATAGTCCACGATTTTAATTGAGAGTCACACCTTAACGTCAAGTTTCTTTGGCCAACTTAATTTGACACTTCCTTGCTTCACTGTTTTCCAGTCTGAAGCATTGTGACTGCAAGATTTTGAAGTGTTTGCTTACTCTCAACTTCCCGTCTCTGTTTAAATTTCAAAATGTGTGCGTCCTTGCTTTCTAATAATGAATTTGATGAGCCATGCTTTACATAGACGACCAAGAGATAGTTAAGACTCTAAAAAGCACCATTTACGAAAACACAGACGACAAAACTTTGCTGTCCAACCCTTAACGACATAAGGAGCAGATGCAAACAAAAATTCGGTTATGAGCACCTGCGTACTAGGGCAAAGATAGATCTAGCAACAGCAAGGCCCTTCCATTAATTAGAGTAAATTGCAAAAAAGGAAAAAATACCACAGAGAGCACAAAGGTAACGTTTGGAGCATCAGATGTTAACCCTTCGTGCGCTGTGTGGGTTGAGACGCCAACAGCAACAACTGATGTCCGGCACCCTTAAAATACAAGCAGGACTCCCTGCTTCAGTTTGACTACAGACACAGTTGACGGGCATTACTTGATGAGTGATGACTGATGACGCAAGAAGAAGTCACCAGTACCAGACTGTGCATGGAATTTTCAGCATTTGACTTCGAGTTTGGAAACAGAGCCTGCATAATGGAGGACTGCGAGATGGAGAAGTGGAAAACAAACTTAATAGGATTGGAGTACCCAGTTGAAGACAACTAACGAACAGTGCTAACGAACAGAAGGAAGTCATCCGTTGGCATCGATCGAAAGGAAGTCAACCGTTGGCATCGATCGAAAGGAAGTCATCGATCGAAGGGAAGTCATCGATCGAAGGGAAGTCATCCGTCGGCATCGATCGAAAGAAAGTCAACCGTTGGCATCGATCGAGAGGAAGTCGTCCGTTGGCATCGATCGAAAGGAAGTTCGCCGTTGGCATCGATCGAAAGGAAGTCAACCGTTGGCATCGATGGAAAGGAAGTCATCCGTTGGCATCGATCGAGAAGAAGTCATCGGTTGCATTGATCGAAAGGAAGTCATCCTTTGTCGTCGGTCAGAAGGGGGACTCTAATCATAAAAAAAGGCAGAAAATAATTTGTTGGCTGGGGCCTAGATTAATCCCAAACTTCAGCGCCGCTTTGAGAGGAAGAGTGCCCGACGGCTTTCACTTCTGCCTTACTGTCAGGTCATGGGAAACAGCGTTAAGGCTCTTAGAAGATTGTCTCTGAAAGCGTCTACGTCACATAAGCTCCGCCCAATGCACGGTTAAAATTTTTTGTTCATTGATTGGAAGCATAAAGATGATCCAATGCAGAGTTGAAACCGGAACCGACCCACTAATGATGTTCTGCATCTTCCGCACTCCATCCAAAGTGGATATCAATCTCATGGGCCACCAACAACAGCCATTTAAGACATCTGCTTTCTCCACTTAATCCAATAAGTCCCGCGCCGCTGCAGGACTAAAGGCAATTTCTCAGAAAAGAAAAAAAAAACGCAACAAAACCCAGAGAGAGAGAGAGAGAGAAAAAAAAACGCAGTTTATATATATTAATAGCCGCCATTAATCCCTCTTTGTTTTCCCACTCCCCCTCTTTAACCCCCCCCCCACCAGCCATGCACACAAGCTATCCAAACATGACGCTGCTGGCAGGTCCTGGGAGTCGATTAAAAATCTCCATTATTGCCTTCAAACACGCCAGAATGTACTTTACGAAGCCACTTCAGCAATTTCCCTAACTCTCCTTCTTTCATCCACCCCCCCTCCTTCACCACCACCGCGTAGCAACCACGTATGTGAAGAAATCCTTTTGAATATAAAACCGCACTCAAAAACAGAAGAATACTGCTGTGGTGTATCCTAATGATCTACGAAAAGGGATTGTGGGCGCAAAGAGAAACAGGAGCGAGAGACACAGATGGGACCGTGGTGGCGGGGATGGGGTGAGTGAATGGCAGCACACACACACACACAAACAAACAGAAAAAAAAAAGTGCTTTATAATGAAGGGCCAGGACATAATGGAGTTTGCTTTCGTGTCCTTCTCCTAAGCACAAATCAAACCTCCACCACTCGAGAGGAGAGCTCTTATCGCTCACTCCACCACCAGCAGTTGGTGTGTTCATCCCCCCACCCCCCTGAGTATCGTTTTAATTTTTTGGCAAATGTCAATCGCCTCCTGGCTTTGTGTGGCCTTTCAAGTGACTCTTTCCTACCCAGCATCCCGGTCAAAATGTTTGTGTACAGAGGATCGAGAATATGACAGTCACTTCATAGCAATGATGATTTCCACTGAGACTTTCCCCCCCCCTTGCACGACTAGGTTGAACCCGTTCGATTGTGGGGAGAAACAAGGGAAACATCAATAAAGTTGACAACATCGTCCGACACATTCTTGTTTCTGAAATCCATTAAAACTCCCCCGGCGGACACTTCCACCTCGTCTGTCCGTCGCTCGGTTTGTGTGCTGCCGCCGGGGAAGGAGTTGAGAGTGGATGCGAGATTGAGTGAGTGTTTGTGTCCGGCGGTGTGGCGGCAGCGGCGTGCAGATGATGTCAGGAGTGGTGTTCAATGTTCATGGCACCCCGCACATATGGGCGCCACTCTCTTCCTCACAGCGACGGACAGAGACAGAGGGTTTAGGGGATAACGAAAATCGATTAATTACACTCGAGTAAAACCGCATTTTGACTGGCATTTATAAATTGGTTGCTACCGCCTCCCCGCGGGCTGAGGTTTGGGCGTGCAGCAGAAGCAGCAGCTCAGTGCCAAAAAGTTGCTTGGCTGCTGCCAAGGGGGTGTTGGTCGTCTATCGTCTAAGTGCAACTGCATGTAATGCGATCTCAAATCTCTTCATACACCCCCTGTGCCGTGTCTCGGTGTTTTGGAGATGATTCCTGTAAACAAGAGGCAGGTGCTAAGGGGAGAGAGACTCACTCCAGAATGGGCGGCATTTGCATAAATGAGGGAATTGGAAAAGTTTTGCTTCCCTCTCCTCTCACCTTAAGAGTGGAGCTGTCAGTTGCCTGTGACAGTCTTCGTCTTCTCCCCTTCCTTGATGGGTTTCATCACATGCCTGATGCACAATATCACTTAATCCTTCTCGGTCGTCCTTCTTCCCTCATCCCCTTCACATCAGTCCTCAGACCACCCTCGCTACCGGCTGACTGGATTGAATGGGTGTGAGTGTGTTCGATGCGCATCCTTGCAATCACAAAATAAGCAAATTACTCTGGAACATCCCAGGGTATGAGGATGTGCTTCACAGCAGAGCACAGCACACAGCATACAGCATGTACACCGTACGGTACAGCGAATGGGAGCTTAGGTTTATCTTAATTTTCATGAGCATCCCCCTAATGCGGCAATAAGGATTCGAATGCAAATTTCGAGAACGTTTACGGTTCCGGTAGGTTGGCTGCTCCTGCTGCTATTAGCTCACTTTGGCAAATTCACTTGAAATCTGTGTGATTCTGGGGATGAATTAACTCTTTCACCGCCCCATCCCCTAGTGTCGGAATGATCCTCAGTGGGAGGGAGGGGGGAGGGGGGGATTGTGACGATTGTGGTGCGTTCTGATGTGCTTCGCACTTGGTCAGAAATGGATCAAGAGTGTTCCGAGAATTACAAGGAAATGCAATTACAGGCGAGCGCCATGATCAGATTAGGCAATAGATGTGTTTGAGGCTCAGATGTGGTTGTAATGGAACATAATTTGGGATCTGAGTCAGTGCGGGGCTGCTGTGGAGGAGGAAGAGAGTCATCAGATGATCAAGGGAATGAAGCTTAAGTCGATGTTGAGGAATTTTAGAACAAAATGGCAGAATTTCGCCCAGAAATGGGCCATATTGTAGTCCTTAAGAATGGGCTAAGTTTCACCGCAAAGTGGTGAAGAAACTGCACACGAGGGGGGCACGCTCTGATTTCAAGGATTTTGCGTTGAAATCCCGCCTCAATGTTGCGAATATCAGCTCACAACCTAGTCTAAGGATCCACGTTATCCTTCTGTAGCGCATTTGAAAACATACGTTGATGGGAAATTTTCCGCACAGTTTCATCCTCAAGCTACACGCATTCGTTTAAACACCGACAAACGGTTGAAGGATGGAGGCGGAGATAATAGAGCACACAGAACGGCACACACAGGATGATAGCTAGTTTTAAAGAAATCAAATCAAACAATGCTCGCGTTATTTCACGTGGAAAAGCTCTGCCAGGTGCTTCATCGGTGTGTGTGTGTGTGTACATACCCCACTCTCGATTTAATTCCCTTAAACTGCAGCAGCAAACGTACGTCAAACCTGGCGGCTGGGGTGAGACAGAGAAAGCATTGGAAGCGGCAACGTGAATGGAGGCAGTTGAGGCAGGGAAGGCAATGGAACCGAACACAGGCAGTCGAGATAGTACAGAGTCAACGATGGCAGTGGGTAGGGAATCAGTTGGTGAACCGATTTTTTTTTGCTGTTGTTCCCTTCGCATTGAAGCAGTCCGCTAAACTGTGAATCCTTTTCTCTTTGAGTACCCCAAGTGGATGTGACATCAAATGGTCGGGAGATCTCTCCTTTCGCACCACCCACTCCAGAGAGCGCACTTGTCATTTCGTGTCAACAGATACATTTCTCGCTTGCCTGCATATGTATTCAAAGTTTTTTTTTTCCCTCTTCCCCGCTTCTCCTTTCATCTCCACAGAGTCGTCCTTGTTGCAGCAGCAGCGATGGGCACGAGATCTTGATGATGAAGAGGAAGTAGAGGGACGCCGGGGATGTGGAATCTGATGGAGGTGATGGGTGTGGTGGTGAAGGTAGGGCATACTATTTTGTTGGCTCCCTTGGCATAAGGTCCGCCCTGCCTACTCTATTCTGCGTGTGTGTGTGTGTGTGAATAGGCTTGGCTGGTTGAATGGGATCCAGCTTAGGAGGACTGCATGAAGGAGGATGTGTATTATTTTTATTTCGCATTATTTTATAAGGACAAATGATACACTACACGCGACGCACACAAGCACAGGCATACAGCTCATAAGCTCTTTGTATTATGCGCGCTTCTACATGTTCTTGATGATGGCGAGAGGACGACGACAACGATGAGGATGATGTGATGATTATGATGTGAAGAAGACGACGGCACTTATGCACAACAAAAGGCGCAAGGACATTTTTATTCCTTTCTTTCGGTAGAAACAAACAAAAAAAGCATCTGCTCTGCACAGAGGAGGTATCGTTTGCATCATAATACACAGCGGGGGCGGAGGCGGTGGGCTGAAGACGAACAAAGTTTAGAACAACGCGTTCGTCCTTTTTCACGTCTAAATTTCCATTTTTATTGCTTATCATCCGAGAAGGAAAAAAGTGTTTTATCGAGTTCTTTTTTTGCCGTCGTCATCCTCGGCACCGTTTTGCAATTATTTACCCGTTCTGCCTCGCAATAGTGTGTCCCACAGCCAGCTCCTCACGGACAGTACCTCACAGGCAGCGCCTCACAGCCAGCGCCTCACAGGCAGTGCCTCACAGCCAGCACCTCACGGACAGTGCCTCACAGACAGTGCTTTATAGCGAGTGCCTCACAGCCAGCGCCTCACAGGCAGTGCCTCACAGCCAGCTCCTCACGGACAGTGCCTCACAGACAGTGCTTTATAGCGAGTGCCTCACAGCCAGCGCCTCACAGGCAGTGCCTCACAGCCAGCTCCTCACGGACAGTGTCTCAGAGATAGCGTCTCACAGAATGTGACTTGCAGACAGTGTCCCACAGCCAGTGCTTTATAGCGAGTGCCTCAGCCAGCCCCTCACAGCCAGCGCCTCACAGGCAGTGCCTCACAGCCAGCGCCTCACAAGCAGTGCCTCACGAGCAGCGCCTCACCGTCACTGCCTCATCGACAAGCTGCTTCGAAAAATTTCGCACAGTCACTGCCCCACCGTCGTGGTTCCGACGTTAATGCTTCACCACCATTCCTCCATTATCACTGCCCCTCCGCCATTTTTCGGCCGTGGCAGAGTTAAGCGTTTAGAGTCCTTATTCCCGGCGGAAAGGCAGCACTCTATCCCTCCATCCTGACGCCTTCGCAAAGCCAAACGCATGATCATGCAACTTTCCTGCGAAAAGTTAACCAAGAAATCATTTTTTCCGCCCACTCCGCCTCTGTGCAACGTCGCGCGTCACTCGCCATCTTGTGTCGTGTTTCTCTCGCCATTTAGAGGGACAATTTACTTCTTTTCTCTCGTCTCCTTGAACTGGCTTAAACTACCATCAGAGTGGACGGATTTTCGTCCTCGTCCTTTTTTTTCGCGTCGCCTCTGAAGTGAACTGAAACGATGGCGGCGAATTTCCATTTCAGAGTTTTGTGCGAATTTTGTGGCGTTGCGTGGAGCGAACAATGAGCGGGAAATTATTATGAATTTAGAATTTATTTAGGCGGCGGATCAGGATGTCGCGGTGCGCAACGCGCGCGCCAAATTGAATAAAAAATTATCATGTCGCATAAAATTACTTATGGAATTGACAATAAATTTGTAGCTTGTGGGTGGGGAAAGTGCTTTAAAGTTGAGTTGGGGGTGGGTACAGGGTGCTGCGGGGGGCGGATGTAAACGATGAAAGGAGTCGACATTAACCGCTTGGGATCTTGTGTGTTGAATTTATGGGCTTTAGTGGCATTATTTTGCATTTGTCAGAACTAGCAAATGGTGAGGAATGTCTGCTTCTGAGTTTAGAAAGGTTTCACTGACTGGAATGGCTGCAGCAAGGTAACCTGAGGTACGTCTTGTTTGAGACAAGCGTTAACTGCCCAATCGATATCCTACTAGAGATTCATTGTCAAAGTCTCTTTTCCTGGATCTGTCCAAACTCAAGGCTCGGTTGAGGAAAGTCCTGCCCAACAAAACACTCTTCTGAGCGGTGGAACTATATGGAACCAAATGCTAAGCAACATGTTTTTTTGGACGTTGGAAAAGACACTGGAGCTCTCAGACTTGACAGCTCTTATCAGGCTGCAATCTAAATTTGATGTAATTTCTTGGTCTTCTGGAGGTAAGCCAACAAGCGCTTCTGTGAGCTCCCACTACCTCAAAACAACCGCCCCCTGATCCGAGCAAAGGCGGGGCATTGGCAGAGAAATTGCTCTGCAGTGTCTTCACCTTCTCCGCAGGCATCGCATAGTGTGCCATCACTTAGTGATGTGTCGCCAAGCACATTTAAGTGCTTAGCCATGTGTCGCCAAGCATTTAAATTTAGGTGCTTAGCGAAGGCGAAGGTCCCGTGAGTAAAAAGTAGCTTGCGCTGCCGCTTCCTTCCAAAGAAATGCATTCGATAGGATGTGTGATCTTGTCTGTAAGGATTGAGGTTTAAAACGAAAGAGAAGATAAAACCAATTAAAGCCGAGTTGGATCGAATGGACGGCAATGCTCCGACAAACTCAAACTCTCGTCTCAGGAATGTGAGCAAATTCTTCAAGATCTAGTGGTCATGCACGCGAAACGTCTTACCATCAGGGATTCAAGGCATCTTTAGGCCAACCCTTGCAGAGATTTTATTCCTGTTGAGTACGAAGGGGGGTGATATTTTAATCTGCCCCATTCCTCAGAAGACGATACAGGAAGCTACACCCCTTGTGAGACGATGAAAACAGACGGGAGTTGGTTAAGTCTCCAACTCGGGAAGCCCGGGAAGCGTGTCCTTTAGACGGATACCATGTGTCCATTTAGGTTTACTGAACTTCATCTGAAAGGCAGAAAACTGAAAACAGCGTCCAGGGGGTAGTCAAAAAGGGAAGGCAGCAAGAGTTCACTTTAAGCTAATTTTTATTCCAATGGACACGTCTATGAGAAAAAGCAAGGCCTCGATGACATTAATGTTATCGGTATGCATGGTCTATGAAGATTAGTCGGAGGTGACGGAAGAATTTTGACAAGTTTGAGAATGAACCTCGTTGGCAACGCTTAGCACGTATGGTAAGGAATGTTTAAAATGGGACGTAAAACAATGATCCAACTCGAAAATTCCTAATTCTCTTATATCTGTAGAGGTTTGTGAATGGAAATCGGTGGCAGATTGAGTTCCAATTTTGACAAATCATGGCACCAAGTTTGGGAGACTCGTTGGCAGCAGTATGATGAGGTTAAGACTGGAAAATTTTATGTGATCGAAATCAAGTGGCAACACGGGCCAGGGATATAGAGGGAAAAAAGAATAGAGTGTCTGTAAGTTTGAGGAAACCGATCTGCAGGATTTAGGAAGTCTGGTCACAAGCTACACGTTTTCCTAAGGAGCTTCATCAACAAGAAGCCAAATGTACTCAAAACTCGAATGAAGTCGCCAAAGACCAAATCTGCTCAAAACTCTTATGAAGTCACCGTTTAAGACGCTTCATTTGAAGCTCCGAATAGTACATCTTGTTGTGGAGCTATTTAAACTCTTATTGGGACTTTGCACTCTAGTCTGGGTGAGTGCCTGTATATCTTAGCCAAAGATCACAATTTTAGTGAGTTTCACAATTTTTGATATTTTAGAGTAGAAATAAGAAAAAACTCGCAGTTTGTAACTGACGCTATTCCTGAGAAATCGTTCATCGTTACTTTGAGTTTGTGAGTGTCATTAATTGTGACTTTTTTTTCGACAATCACAAATTTTTACAATTTGTTACTGACCATGACTCCTAAGGGATCGTTGTGGCTTTTCTAAGTATCAAAATGTGTGTTACTTAGATTAAAAAAAATCTGACAATGTCCTTAAGAGGTCCTTGTGACTTCTAAGAATGTCACAATTCGTAATTTTTTCGACTGCAATAAACACTATCACAGTTTGTGACGCACTATGCACTTAAAAGGTCGTTTTGACTTGTTTGACTGTCACTATTTGTAATTTTTTAGATCACAAAAAAACCTCACAATTTGAATATGATTATATTTGTGATGGGTCATTGTAAACTTTGAGTATGTCACAAGTTTACGCTTTGTCAACAATTAGAAATGCTGACAGTTTGGAACTGACTATGCTCTTTAGAAGAAGCTATGACTTTTGTGACTGTCACAATTTGTGATTTTTTTCAACACCCACAAAAACCTTGCAGCTTGTGAATGAATTTGCTCTTAAGGAGTCATTGTGACTTTTAAAATGGTTAAGAGGTGCTTTGAAACATTATCGAGGTAGCAGAGATGGGTTTCGTTTCCCCAAAGATCAGTCGCTACAACCCCTCTAACATAGAAGTCGAAAGCCAGGAGAAACCTGAATGCATACCCTCAGCCCCAATGAACATTCCTTTCCTTCACTTTTAATCACAGACACCAACCATTACACTGCAAACGAAGGAGCGAAAAGCGCCCCCCATCATCTACTCACCTCCCTCCCCATGAAAATCAATCGCTTTCACTAGCCTCGCATATCTTACCTGCAAAGAAAAGAGAGAGAAAAAACCATGTTAACAAATATTGTCAGTAAATCAAATCAATAATTCATTTAAATTGCTCGCAGATACGCAGAAAATAAGGAAATTGAAACAAAACAACATCAACAGTCGAGGCAAACAAACGGCCAGGAAAAAAAAAACGCCGGCAAGAAGTGCGAAGAAATAATAAAAAAAAAAGGAAATTAACTCGAAATTGGCATAATTCCATTCGCACCCACCCAGCGGGCAGGATGCCTTCAGAGAAACACTTTTGGGAGGAGGCGAGCAATCCTAATTTTTCAAAGCAAACACCACCGACGGCTGTGCGGCACTTCGCAACAGATCAACAGCCAGCATCCAACAGACAAAACCACCCCTGCCCGAATATCTATCTCATTTCCGTCCTTGAACGCCTGTGATTTCCGGCCACCATATCCTTCTTGTTGATGATTTTCTGTTTTCTATTTGGCTCTAAGTGCCGGCAGTGCTGTTGTCTGTTGTCTGTTGTCACTTGCCATTTGCCAGTTACAAGCGCCTGCGAGGCAGAAATCTTGATGCAACCTCTTCCTCAAACCACCCCTCACCACCCCCATCAACCCCCTAGAGCAATACAATTTATTTCCATTTAATGTTGAATAAATTCATAAATATTCTAGCGATCCAAACGCACAACTGAAATGGTGGCGGGGGTTGGAGTGGAGCGACGGAAGAGGCTCGTCATAAAATATTTACCCCGTAGTCGTGCGTCGGGTCGAATAAAACTGCATGGGGTGGCGGCGCGCCTTGGCGGCGGGATGATGCTGGCCTGTCAGTTATTGTTGAATGAAAATTGCTACATTGAAAGTTATTACCACCTGCAGGGTGTCTTTTCTCGCCCTGCGTAGGTCGTGAGCGAGGCGGCGGCGGCGATGGAATGGCGGTGTAGGCACTTGTTAGGTGGAAGGTTTTTTTGGTTGGGAGTTTTTAATTTGGACTAGGAGTTGATGGAAATTAGCGGCCGAAGTGCAGATTATCCTTAATGGCTCACCTCATGGGGTCAATGTGCGAGCGTAACGATGCAATTACACTTTTGACTGGATGGGTGGCTTAAGTAGTGAAGGGAAGAAATTCATTCAATTTGCAGATTTTTTACTGGGGGGTGCGAAATGCCAAATGAGGGTGAACTGTCAGTGAGTGGAATTTGATGACGAGATGGGGGATCTGAACTGATTCGTGACTTCTTAAGTTGCACTAAGTTTGGAGGGGAAAAGAAGACAAGTGTTGATGATTTGTGGGGACAAGTTTGGGACACTCGCAAGCAGCAGCAGCAGCAGCAAACGCAGATGACCTGTGACAGATTTTTCATGAAAATTCTGAAGGATTTGTGGACTATGAAGACTGAAGAGAGAGATTCTTGATGATTTGGCGGCCGGAAGGACGATAAATTCGATGAAAAGTTAGACTTGACTCCAAGGAGACTTAGTCTAGGAGACGGAATGCAAAAGCTTGTCGTGAAATGAATGGAGGTCTGTGCCAAAAGGGGGATTGGAATCTGGGAAGGGCTATGTCAAAATTTGGGGATGACTGGTGGTGGATAGCTTACGGAGAAAAGAAGTTTGCAGCACAGATAGATATTCTTCTGATCGAACGCCAGAGAAAGAGGAAATAAGTAATAATGTGTTCAGGATGGAGAAGGAATACATTTTCTTTTAAGACACTTGCAGTACTTGCTACTTGCCGGGCCGCGAGTTTGCATTTCGTGAAGTGTCGTTGAAGGGGCATGGGCCTGTGCCCACGAGGCAACGTTGTTGATATGACTCAACATGGCGAGCTGCCAACGCTATCCTCTACCCGTGCACAGGTCAAGTTGACATACAGCCTCCAAGTGGCGCCCCTTGGAATGCGTAAGGAATACGTTCAAAGTTGATGACTTTTGGTAGGAAAATAAGCTCTCCACACCAACATCTTGAGGTGGCGCTCTAAAGGCATCTCCAGCCGATCATTTGCTAGCTGCCTCCAGTTTCGCATGCTTAGTTGGAAAAAGTCCATTTGCACTTGCGTGTGCCACCTGAATCGCGGTCTTTGTCTACTGTGCTATCTCTCGGGGTGGATTCAAGGACTTTTCGGGCCGGAACATTGGTGTCCATCTGCTGGATGTGACCTAGTCATCTTAGAAGGATCGGCTCAACCATTTTCTGACTTTGTCACTTCCGCTGAACAGCTTGTACAGTTCACTGTTAAATCTTCTCTCCACACAAAATCTCTGCAGACGGGGCCGAGGATCATCCGAAGGATTTGTCTCTTGAAGCAGCCAACAGTCCACTTTTGACAAACTCCAACAAAAAAAAAGTTTGTCAAAAGTGGACAGTGGAAGTGGAGTTGGTTGCTTCGAGAAGAAGGCTTTAAAGAGGATTGAGAGAGGTTATTCGAGAGACGCCCTGTGTGCCAATTGCTTTCTTAGCGGTTAGGACGTGTTATCCTTCATTTTGTTCAAGCGCTAACGTCCTTTTCTGAGTTTATAGAGGTCTCTCGGTATACAAAGGTTCATCTTTCACCTCAAAGTTATATGCGTCCGTTGTGACATTCTGTCGAATGCACTTCGGTGCAGGGTGTCCTTCTTCGTTCACGACATACACTTGGTCTGGCTTTTGTGGGTTCCATTACAATGCTCACAAAAGTGTCATTGACATCATACTGCATTCCTCCGATTATATCAAGATCATTAGCCTCCGCAAGTAGTTGGACAGACATCCGAAAAATTGTACATCTGGTTTGCGTAGGTGTTTTGAACAATTTTGATGAAGTCACAAAATTTTCTCGGTAAAGTCTTAATCGACCATGATGGAGCAGGCATCTAAGAACAATGCCAAATAGTCAAAAATGCTGCTATGATAGACGCACATCATTGAAAAGATGCTTGGGGTTTCAAATTTGGACACTTTGGAGGTCTTGCCACCGTTGTGATTGAATAGGTTCTCATAACGCGTTCTTCATAAGCACTTCACCAAGTTATCACTACCTTCTGGGTAACTAACTCGAAAGAGACAAAAAAATGTATAAAATGATGGCTCTAGAAAGTAAGTTTATGGGTCACAAAAAACCTCACAAAAAAAACTCACAAAAAAACCTCACAAAAGTTCGCACATTTAACGAAGATTGTAGCATCTTTCAAAAGCAACTAATTCTCATCGGGAGAACGATAAATAATAATTGAATGGCACTACAGCCCACAAGGAACCAAGTCCTAGCTTCTACAAGAACTACTCGTGTTCTGCGTGCTACTGTTCTCTCACGAATAGAAGGGACCTGCAGTTTTTTGTCGGCTCCGGACGGCGAGATTTGAGAAGTGGTACTCTTTGAGTGTTTTCAGCCACTTGAAAGAGGTAGCGAGGATTCCCGTCCAGGAATTGAACTAAGACCTTCAGCGTGTGGGTCAACGCACTTACCCATTACGTCACGGCCCCAAAAATGACACTGAATCCCTTAAAAACTCTTGAGAATAGCCCCAAAGGATAATCATCATTTTTTGGGAGAAATCCGATTAAAGTAGACTGGCATTCAGAACTTCTGTCTGAACTTTTATATACTCCTAGACCTGCTAATATGGTCTCCATTACCCACAAATTCCTCATGAATGTCGTAAGCTCCTCGCTCCTTTTAAATTATGAAAAAAAAGTTAAGAGCGAAAAAAAAAACTAAAGCGGAAAACTCACGAGGACTAAATTTATATTGTTACGCAATTAAAAGTTTTCCACTTCCCGTGCGGCACCTAAGAACGGCGCCAGCAACGCCGCCAAGAAACTACAACGACGACGGAGAACGAAAAAGAAAAATTAAAAGCATCCTCATTAATATCGAATATGGACGCGCAGCGCATAACGCACACAAACCCTCATGGGCTGGTGGGCGTATAGACGAAATTTCCCATTAGCGAAAGTTCGCCTTCTCGCACCCAGTAACACTCAGCCCATTTCACGCCATCACGGCCATGCCTCAGAACTGCAAGAAAAAAAAACACGAAATTAGTTACAACTCCTCAAATTGGAAACTTAATTTAGCCCCTGCCTGCCTTCCCAACTCCGCCAGTCGCTGCGCGTCCCTCGAAGGAAAGCAAAAGATGAAATCATATTCTGAACGTGATGGTGGCAGAATTGCTTCACGGGACCGGGGGCGGGTGGTGTGATAGAGCAAAAGTCCCTTAAACGGTCCAAAATGCAAATTCATCACGATGCCGACGACGACGACGACGACGACGACGACGACGACGACGGTGGCGACAACCACGAAGACGATGATGGCAGACGGCACAACTTTAAAGTGTCGCCTGCTGAAGAGTTTTCATATTTTCCATCAAGATAGCGCACTCTTCTTCTAATTCTCTTCTCTGGTGTCATTATGCCCCCACCCAACCCTCTGTTTCGACACACACACACACACACCGAGCCAGAACAGCCGTTCGCAGAGTGATAGTGTTCCAAATGCAATTAGGGCGGTTGAAATTGTTTTTAGACACCGAAAACCTCGTTGAGTAATAGAATTTCGTCGTCGTTGTCGTCATCGTTGTCACCCTCCGATCAGGCTAGTGGTGCAAAAAGCACCGGAACACATGCTCGCAACCAGTCAGTCAGTCCTCCACTCACAGGGATTCATTTATTCTAATTACTGCCATTAGGAGGCGGGTGGGGTTTGGCGCGCTGATTGAAATCGTACGAGGGGTAGTTCAAAGTGGTCCTCAAAAAGTGTCCGCATGACGAAAGCGTACGCCCGAGGCAAGGGGATGCGACGGAAATCGACGTAACGCAAATCAAATAACAATAATGCAACAAATGGTCAATTTCATTGGACCAGCAGCAATCGGAAACGACGCTTGTTGGCGTGGGGGGAGGCGCGTGCGGGGAGGAACACAAACACAAAATCAGCAAACAGGACACGTTCCGGAATATTGGACTTTAAACGATAAAAATTGTCTATCAGGCGAACTGCGAGGAGTCGGGAGTGTGTGTAACTCCCAAATACACCATTTGTCAGACGCGACCCGGGGAGCATCCCTTTTGTTTGCACTCGTCCTCGTCCGCCGAGGAAGACGCGCAAAAACAAAAAAAAACTCAGCAAAGCAGCCGAAAAAAAAGACTGGAAATAGTAATAACGGAAAGGAAGGAAGAAGGACTCTCCTCTTTTCGTATCGTCGTCGTCGGCACGTAAAAGTCTTAAATGTCGATTTGTATGCAAACACCATCTCCGTGGTGGCAAATATATCATTGGCGGTATCACCTCTTGCCGGCGCGTTCGCGGCACACAATTGTATCACAGCCTCCGTGTGCAAGTAGTCGGGGGGGACGGGCTTGGCCGCATGTGTGGGCGGGTGAAAATATATTATTTGTCAGGACACTAATGATGGCAAAGTGATGGTCTTCATATGTTCGCTGCTTGACTCGGTTTTTCCTTTTTTTTTGCATCGCTAAGCACACTGTGTGTCGTGCTCTGTCGTGTAGTCTGTGTCATGTTGTGGGTAGTAGGCAGATTTCCTTAATGGGACAAGTGTGTGTCGTCCACTTGGGTTGTGTTTCCTTTTCTTGTGTGCGATGTGTGAATTCTTTTGCTCGCCCCCTCTTGTGTTGAGTGCTGTTTTCTGCTTCTTTTGTGTCCTTTTTGGGCACTCTTTGTGGTGTCAGCTTTCAACTTGCATCAGGTCAGTGAGTCTCATTCACTCGCGTCCTTAGATTGAAGAGATTCATTCAAAGGACGCGAAGAGGTTTTCCAGTAACTTCTGCTAGATTGTGAAAGAAGTTGAGAGTTACTTTCAAGGAGTTCTTTGATCTTGAAATTTGTCTAATTAGTTTGCAGTAAACCTCAACACCTACTCAACATTTAGGAATGACAGCAACCCATCAGCGTTAAGCATTGCTTTGAGATGCGTAACGTTTTGTATCAGATGGTGTCAACATTTACCTCAAATATCGACCGCTCTCTGTAGACCATGAGTCTTTGAAAAGGTTTAAGCTAGAGACCCAAGGTTAGAAGATTGGTCTTGCCTTCATTTAACATCAAAATTCTGTAAGTTCTCTCACCAGCTGCCTCCAATTTCTTAAACAACGTTTACTCAGGGGATGAAAAGACAAACTTGAGTGCAGGCCCACCATCCACATCGACCGGAAATCGCTTTGTCAGATTGACGAAGCTCTGTATTTGGCAAGGTTAGATCCATATGGTCCTTTAAAAGTTGTCAAAACCTTAGGAAATTGTGAACACTCAACATTACCAACAACAATCAATCGACTTGAACCGTGTGTTGCTTGCAAAAGGGTCAGAGTATCGAAAGAAAGTAATTTTCTTCACAACAATGATCCATCTGATACAGTGAAACCCGGCCCACGATACGTTGAAAGCCATCAACTAGGAAGTCCTCCCCCTTGTGTAGGAGGCCATCAAACTTGACTCCTTCGGATTATCACTTGTTAACATCGATGGGCCACGTATATTCGCTTCATGGCTCAATGAATGATTCGCGGCAGAAGAAGGACATGACAGATTGAAGACTGGAGAGCAAGTTGGCCGTAAGATGAGGGGGAATGTGCCACAGAAGAAGGAACAAGCTTCCAAGTCCACCCCCTAGAGATGCACAAGCGCATGTAGACACAGTCAGGACGCAGGAACAGCATACGAGGCGTTTGACCATCCAGCAAAGAGAAGTTACTGAATCAAGTGGCAAAACGTTCAGAAATGTTTAAAATGCTATTGAATTGGGCACAAGTGTGGTATTTGAGAAAATTGTGTAGGGTTCGCTTGCACAGGCATGAAGGCGTCCAAACTCGAAACAAAAGCGTCTAAGATACTGTTCTGCGGCTTGCTACACCAACGACCGCCCACTATTCCAGATTCGACAAAGTTCGACAACAAGCAGAGCGATTGATGGTGGCAGATGGCGCCGATTGGGTTTATCTGCTTCGTCTCTCTTTCTGGGCAAATCTGGAGCAGCCACTTAAGGCAGATACAAGAAGTCCTTCATGCAGCTCAATGCACCTCTTCTGAATTGCCGTCTCTGTATAGTTACACCTTGTGGAGCATACTACGCAGAAACATATTCAGAACACGTCTTTCTATAAGGTGAGAGGTGATTCATGGTGAGGTTTGATTTTCAGTAGGCTTTTTTGACAGATCACATGGGACTTCTATCAAATTGCTTTCTCATTTTTGTCCACTAGGGTTTGGCAAGTCATCATGGAAAGACTCACACTCACGCCACGAAAATTGGAGCCCTTTGATAAACTATTGCCAACACCATTCGCAAATTTGAGTAAAAGTCTACATTAGTGAATAACCAAACCTAGGATATAGTCAGGACACTATAGCAGCTGAAGCTGAGAGTGTACCCAAAGACAAAGCTTGGCCACGTTAAGTTCCTTTGTACTTCCTTAAATTCAAGCACATGATCTCGGCTAGCTCTGGTTTCAACAAAACGAGCCATACATCGCGTTAAGCAACGGACTTGTTGAGAAATCGCTTTGGTGAGCACTTGATTTCATGCCTAGATTGTGGTCTATCACAGCTTTGAATTATTTTCTCTGGTGACATGAAAAGTCTCAGGTCTTCAGAAATAAGCCAGCTACGGTTGAGGGTTTGGAAGCCAACATTACCGAATTATCCGCCTGGTACCAGGCTCAATGCGCGAACGAGACGCCCGAAATTGAACTTTCCGAATGGACCCCCTTCGAATATGAGCCATTGGGACAACGCAACAGAGGACGGCCTAGGTTAAGGTGGCGCACAGAAGTGGAGAAGGACCTCAACCAAATTGGAGTGCTCAACTGGCGGTAGCTGGTGAAAGACCGTGCTGGCTGGAGAGGCATGTTGGTTGAGGCCCAGGTTCACCCCGGACTGCGGCGCCATAGAGTGAAGAAGAGAAAGAATTACAAATGCCATGCATTGTTCTTTTACTCGATAATCAAATTTTAAGTTCACTCTAAAATGTTTGTGTTTTTTTCTACATTATAAATGAAACCTCACAATGAATAACCATTCAAATCAATTTTCCACCAGTACACCTAACCACTCCGTCACCTTGAAGGATAAGGAAACCCGCTGAACAATTAGAGCAACAATCCTGCAACAATCCAAGTGAAATGACTGGACAAGGAGATGTCCCAATTAACAGTTCATTCCTTCCCTTATCCTGCCGAGAATTGGACAAAAATTTAACGAATTTCGAAGAAGAACTGGACACCATCATCCCAAACCGCCCGCCCTCCCTTCACGTATTCTCTTCTCTGGCAGAGACTTCAACATTTCCATAAATTCACTTCTACCCCTATTCACATTCAGGGACTCGATCTCCTTATCAATTAAGAACACCTTCCCACTTCAGGAGAAGGTGTCAAAAATATCCAATTTGCATCTCCTGCAGAGAAATGGTGAACTTAAAATGCTTCCCCACATCTGAGCACCACCCAACCACCTCCACTCACTCAGCACACAAGGACTCGTTCATTAATCCCATTTAGCATGTCCAGCAACAACAATATCGGCACAAAAGCGACCCAAATAGAATCAAACAGTCAACCAGAAACAGCCGGACCCAGAAGGAGAAGCAGCAAGCAGCAAGCAGCTGGAATCCTTTTAACGGAGATGCCAGGCATACGTCCATGGAGTACCTCACTCAAAAGTTATTTTCATAATCTTCTTAAGTAAAACCAATTCAATTGATCACCGGGCCCCATCCCCCCCCCCCCCCCCCAATTGTGCGCCGCACGTCCCACAACCAATCAAAGTTATTGTCCTCCAGGGAGTCGAAGGATTTCGCTTTTTTTGTTTTGCGCTCTCCAACTAAATGCTTTAAAATAAATTCCGGGAAGCTGTCAGTGACTATGCCTGCGATTCCTGGCATCCTGGCCATGCCCATATTACAAATTCCTTAGCACAATGCCAAGAGAGATAACCACTGTCATGGCATCCCTGCGGCTCCTGCCGCTGGCGGTGCCGCCTGTACAGCTAAGTCCCGCCAGACTGTAAAATTTAATTATAATTATTATTATTGTTTTTCTGGGCCGTCTCCAGCAGCAATGCTGCCGGCTGGCAGATATATGTGGTCGCCCGGCAATAACCCGAAACCGATGTATCATCCAATTGTCCCGGTAATTAAAATCGCACCGAATTCCTGTGCACCGACATCGAATGGGGGGGAGAATGGGACGGCCCTCGCCTAATCCTATGCACTCGGGCACCCCTTCTCGAAAGTCCATTATTCCTTCCAAGTAATGAAATTAAACACGGAAGGGAGGCCGGTCTAGATGAAGCCTTTAGGCTGCCCGGCAGGAATGAACGATGTAAGACTGTGCGTGCGTGTATCCGGGTCTGCTGGCATCGACATTAATTCGATACGTGCGTGCCTGTGTCTGTGTGTGTGTGTGTGTTGAAAGGAGACGCTTAAGCCCACCCCCCAGCTACTCCACGGACCCGAAGACGGTCGCTGGGTCGCTCGGTCGGTCAATGGTCGGGCTAATGAATTAAGCATCTATGTAAACGCAATAACAATTCGGTTGAATAATTAATGCGTCTTTGTGTCTTATACACTGGCCGGCATGTGACCAATTAGTGCGGCACCCCTTGCCATCCCACGGCGGGTGGCGATGGCGATGGTGGTGGTGCTGGTTGTCACCACACTTTGGCAAGTGCGAGCGTCGCTCCTAATTAACCCTCTTATGCAGCAAACAACTAATTCGGGGGCTTCACAAAAGTGATTACACACGGAACCGAGTTATTTGCAGTCCGCTTTAGCGGATGCCTGTGGCGCGGCGGCGAGGTGTCGGTGAAGGGCTGGCAGAGAGCAAAAAACAAGAAATCAATACGTCGAGCGTCGAGCGTCGAGCGTCGAGCGTTGATTGTTGTTGTCAAATTGAGTTGAGTGGGGAAATTGGATATTCTGACGGGCAATTTGGTTTAATTGTTCTGTTTGCGCTCACAAAGTGATTGTAAACACATTCCAAAGAGGACCACTACTACACCCTTCACACTGGCAGGCAACGGACAGGGGTATGTGTGTGTGCGGTCACGTTCGGCGAGTGAACTCTGCGAGGCACGTCCTTCGAGAGGAGGATCACTTGCAAATTTCCCAAACGAGAGTATGAGGCTGAAGTACTTAAGTGGTTCTGAACTTTGATAAGACGTCAAATTATGGTGGGAAATTTGTTAATTTCTTTGGTTCAGTTTGAAAGTGGAATGGGATGTGGTGGGAGTTTCTAAATGGCTTGGTGGTGGATTTTGATGTCCTACGGTGGTCCTTTAACACAGAAAGGAATGAAGAATTGAGAGAGAGGCCTGATAGGGCTACGTTCGGAATCACCTCCTCTCCATGGCCGAAACTCGACCTCAACTCAAATTAAATTCAAGTGGGCTTCCATTGGCATACTTCTTCTTTTTCTTGTGACGCTACAGTCCGGGGTGGACATGGGCCTCAATCAACATGCCTCTCCAGCCAGCACGATCTTTCACCAGCCAGTGCCAATCGGCACTCTGATCAAGGGTATTACCCTGAAGGACACAAGGTGACATGACAGAGAATGCAAGAGAAAACTCAGCAGAAAATGTACCAGAAGACACAAGAGGGAACGCAGCATACGGCACAACAGAAGATGCAACACACGACGCTGGGGAGGATAGAATGAAAATCGGAAAAGGAGGCTCAACAGAGGACTTAACAGAAGATGGAACAGAGAACGCAACAGAAGAATTAACAAAGAACAGAAAACGCAAGAGAGGATGCAAAAGAAGAGAAGCAACAGAAGGTAGAATAGACGTTTGAATAGAAGACACCAGAGAAGATGAAATAGAAGACGAAACAGTGGACTTAGCAGAAGATTCAAGAAAGGACATAAAAGAGCGCGTAACAGAGAGCACAACAGACAACGCAACAGAGAGCGCAACAGAGGACATACCAGAATATGGAACACGGAACGCTTCAAAGGCAGTAAAAACGGACAGAAGACTGAAGATAGGATGCGGGAGAGCAGTGAACGCAACAGAGGACAAAATTGAAGTCGAACTGGAGGACGCCACAGAAGACAGAAAAGAAGACGCAACACAGAAGAAGGAACACATTATGTAATAGAGGACGCAACATAGAAAGCAGCAGAGGATGTACCAGAATATGGAACAGAAGACGCAAGGCAGGATACGAGAGAACATTGAACGCAACAGAGGACAAAATAGAAGTCGAACTGGAGGACGCCACAGAAGACAGAAAAAAAGACGTAACAGAGGACGCCACAGGCCAAGGAACATAGAAAGTTATAGAGGACGCAGCAGAGAGCGCAATAAAGAACGCAACAGAGGACGTACCAGAATATGGAACGGAGAACGCTTCAAAGGAAGTAAAAACGGGCAGAAGACGCAAGACAGGATACGAGAGAAGAGTGAACGCAACAGAGGACGCCACAGGCCAAGGAACATAGAAAGTTATAGAGGACGCAACAGAGAGAGCAGAAGAGTACATAAGAGATGACACCCCGTTGCGGGAAGCCATTCCACTGGTCCACGTCGGACCGTATCGCCACAATTAGCAGAACCAGAAAAAGCAGAAGACGCTTTGCTCAGAGTTGATTAGATAGCAGACGTCCGGATGACTGTTTAGAAGCGTCCAAATGCATTTAATTCGCAATAGCGTGCGGGCTATAATTCCTACCCTGCCTGATGTTCCACAGTCAGTCGATAATTTTCCGCCACAAATCCTTGAAAATCTCCCCAACCGAAGACTGTTCAGGTCTGAAGAAGCCCTCAAACAAAGTGACACATCACCGATGAAAAAAAAAAGGAAGGAAACGATATCACAACACATTCTCCACCATCCCCATCGCACAGGCACTTAATGGAAGAACCTTCATGTGATGAAGTGTGTATGTGCGTGTGTGTGTGTGACGAGTGCTACTCCATCAGTTGCGCTATCATCTTTCCATCAAAGCCTCTCTTAATGGTTTCGAAAATGTTTCAAAAATCCAACCGAAGCGGTGGTTGGGGCGACGGCGAGGATGAAATAAATTTTTTTTTGTTTGCCGAAGCGAAACGAAATATTTTCATTAACACTGAAGAGCGTTGGTTGTGCACAGCCCCTCAGTCCTCCTCTACGCCCGACGGCGTAAATCGTCGATGACATCAATTTTCGCCAACACACTCATCATCAGATTCAATTTAGTTGACATTTTGACTCACCCCCCGGGGGCCCGCAGGCGTCAAATGGTAGCAAAATACCAATTTTCCCAACGCCCAACGCGGACCTCCCCCTTTTTGGCTTTGCGCTGTCGAGCATCTCTCAAATTGAAGTCACAAAAAATCACTTAACATTTACAAATGTCGTTTTTTTTGTTGTTGTTGGCAGTTTTCTTCATTTTGTCCTGCTCCTGCCGAAGGATGACTGAATTTTACACCTCTTGCGAGGTGATAGGGGGCTGGGTTGTCTATTGCCTTGAGGGATGAAAAATTTATTTCCTATTTATGCGATGCGGCAACAACAACAGCGGCAACGGTGACGAGTGGCGGCCATACGGAGCAGTCACCACACGAGTCCTGAGACTGGGTGGCAAAAGGGTGGGGGGGTGAGGGATAGAGAGTGTACCTCAAGGCAGGTAACATCTTACGACGAATTTGAAAAAGTCATTTGCGTTTATCGAATTTGAGTGCCACCCACCCACCCCACCCTCCCCCAGGCGGCCTTCCGCCTGTCGTCACCGATGCCACAACGAATGCTCAGCTATCTGTCTCGCATATTGTTCAGTTTTATCGGCTTTTATTAATCTCCCAACCCATCGCACACACGTCTGTGCCTCGGTTCGATATCATGACGTTAAAGGGGAGTTTGATTGGCGCTCGGTGTTGTGGAAATTGTCGTCGTCGGGGGAATGGGGGAGTGACTCTGTGGCACCGGCAATCTCGGTCGTGCCACAAGGACACGCACATCAATAAAATACACAATTCTAATTAAGTTTCTTGCCGTGCGTAAACTCAATTTAATATTCCATCGCTCGCTTTTACCCTGCCCACCCTCCATCTACACCAAGGAGTGAGAGAGAGAGAGACTTGCCGAGTCATTCGATTCGATTGTTGGGCGCCAGTTCAGCTTCTGACTCAATCAAGCTGAAGGGGGGGATGGCGAAGGAATGATGGAGGGGGGAGGGGGCGGGTGAAATGTAACAAAAGCCAAGAGGGGATGACGGCAAATCACCTATTTCATATGCCGCCGTTGCCACTGTGTGCCGTCTTTGCCTTGACTTCATTTCACATTCGTTCGTTCGCTTTTTTTTTCCGCCCCCACCCCCACCCCCAAATCGCAGGGATATCAAGGATATCAATTTATAAACCCTGTGAATAAGCGTAATACGCTTAAATTATATAAATGGCATTTAAGATGCCATTATGTAGTATGCATGGGTGAGCAGGGTTGCCACATACACACAGACACGGGACACACACCGTACCTGCTGTAACCACCACCGAGTGCTCGTTCTGTTTTCGGTTCTGGTTCTCGTTCATCGTTGCTTGTGATATAACAACAATCGATCCATTAAGTAACGAGTCGCAGTCCCCTCCATTCCCCTCCCTCCCCATTCAGTCCGCCATGCAGTGTAGGTGTGGTGAAGAGAGTGGAGGACTCATCCACTCTATTATACGCCGAATGACTAACTGACTGAGTGACTGACAGACCTCCATAGCTCGTGTATAATTCCCCCCCTCCCTCCCTCACCCAGCACACCAGCAACATGACATTCCTTTGCACCTGACAATCCCACTGAGATTGTTCAATAAAATGGTTATGCTAGTGTGTATCCTCCTGTTCGTCCTCTCGCATTGTCATTTTACTACGAAATGGGTGGCAGGTGGCGCCCACCCCTCAGGAGGTGATGCAGCAGGCAGCAATGGAAACGTTGATAATAAATTATTAACAATCCGATTGAATTGGGGTTACATGAACCGGGTGTGTGCATGTGTAAGGATAAATCGCTTTTGCCAGTTGTACACTGCTGTCGCAGCCATGCTGATGGTTGAACATTTTGAAGGGAAATTGACACAACAAGACACATTCACGTGTCGGTGCCGGGCGGGGAACGGCAATGGAATTCTTGGATAACCTTTCGAATCTGTCAAAGGGTAATGTTTTTGAAAAGGTGCCTCTGTGTAAGCTAACACCACTGGAGGGTGTGGAGGGCAGACGACACGAGGCGATTTTTAAGCAAACGTGTCAGAGACGGACTCTATCATGCCCATGGGGGCTGGACACAACATGAAGACCGCGTGACTTGAAAATTGAATTTGTAAATGCAAGGGATTTGCCTTCGGTTGATCATTCTGTTGGGATGCAACTACAACTCGTGACACGTCTTATGGCCTGACGCCATGCGCCTTTTATCGTTTGTGTATGCAACTGCATTTCATGGCATTTTATTGTGGTGCCATTTGCCCTCTTCTGTCTTCTGTGATGCAACTGCACCTCGTGTCACGACACCTGTCCCATCACTGCTGTACTGTGGGCATGCTTACACACCTCGTGCCACTTCTTCTGTCCTGCGGGGGCATGTTGCTTCAGTCTGTTCAATGGATGCAACGTTACCCATTGATCAGCCGCCAAGCGCCATTTGTCTTAAGAGCATGGAAGCCCACCTCCTTCCACATCCTGGCTGTGAATTCGTGTCACTTCTTTTTTTTTGCAGAATAACTCGGTCTTGAGGAAAGATGAGAGAATGTCAAAACTTTCAGTTCAGAGTCTTGGAAAGAATTCTCAAAAAAATTGCAAATTCCGCATCAAGGCCCGACAACGTCAGGAACAGCGACAAATTCAAGGACTGACACACTCCCACCGCGAGGCAACGATGACAAACTTCGAGTTTCCTAATCGCATCAAGTTATTATCCCTCGCGATATGTGTGCGCATAATGCACGCCATGCATGCACAGCTGGCGCTGCAGTCTCCAGCGCCCTGTGAATGCACTTGCAAATCTTAATTTGCATTGATGAGAGTGCAGTCAGCTACTGGAGACGGCCAAGTGAATGGGGATAAGGACAAGGATGATGTCTTCATCATTTCAAAGGAGGGCGCGCGCATGTAAATATTTGACATCTACCGCCGCCCGCGCGATTCACCCAATCTGTCGTTTTGCTGCTGTCATATCGTCGTCGTCGTCGTCGTGCCCGTCGTCACAGCCAATTTATTATGCCGAATAAAATAATATGCAGAGAAGCATATTAATTTAACTGTCATTTGTCAGAAGCACAATGTCGAAAGAGGGAGGAAAACGTGGCGGAGGATCCTTTCCTCTCCGCGTCGAGCACACAGAATGAGTGAGTGAGAAGAGAAGAGTGGAGCGACGCAAATATTAATGACACATTTCGCCGGTTCGCGGATATCCTCATGAATACTTTAACATCCTGTACACTCCCCCCCCCCCCCCCCCCCCACACACACAGATTCATTGCAACTCTCAACATCATCCATACACCAACGACGACGACGACGACGAAGCCAAAAGGGGTGCCGACAATGGTGGCCTCGCCAACGGCGACAAGTCGTGGCGGGTTGCTTGGTTGGGGTGGCCTTCTCAAATATGCTCCAGGCAGATGCACCGGAGTGGACCGACGATCAAACCCTGAGGGAGTGGAGGGATCCATGACGACAACAGAAAAATAATATTTATACATTGTTCGTTCGGCTGAGGATCTGCGTCGCACCGTTGGTGCCACTGCCACTGCCACTGCCACTGGCTATTCAGGGCTTCATAACAATAAAGGATTTCCATAGCGAAATCCTTGTAAAACTATGGGCTAAGCACTAGAGCTCACGACACAGAGAGAGGGCGAGAGAGAGAGCGGGGTGAATGATTAATTCGACTACGGCGACGATGGCGCTGGTGGCACTGGTGGCGATGTCGTTGTTGAGAAACACCGGGCATGTGGGGGTAGTGGAACATTTTCGCACAAGGGCAACCAAGGGCAAACGGCAGAGAGTAGCAACCCCTTCGAGTGCAAAAATTACTTCACTCACGACATTTTTTTTTCAACCCCTCCCTCGATGGGGGCATAATTGATGCAAAACTTTGCACAACAAGGACAACAACCCACAGGTGGGAATCATTTCCCTCCCAACCCTCCCCCAGTTGGGGTTGCAGTTTTCACAGGATTTTGCTGTTTTTTGCATCATCCCCCTAATGGATGTGTCGACTCTTGGCCACAAGTGCGGAATAGACATGTAGCTCATGAAGCAATTGTCTGTCATCCCCCCTGACACTAGCCACTCACACAGCGAACCCCCGTAGCACTTGAGAAAAAATTAATTTAAAAGTTTAACAAGTTTTAAGTTTTTCATATTATTTTCCACAGATTCTGACTGTCAGTTGGTGGTGGTGGGTGGGATGGAGGGGGGAGGGAGAGGGGGAGACGGTCAAACGTGTGGTGGCCAGTGACTGTGGCCAGTGTGTGTCTAAGTGTGGAGGGGGTAGAACAAAAAAAAAGAAAGTTTTACAATTTGGATGGCAGTTTGTTGTTCCCATCACAATGGATACACACACGCACACACACTCATCCCTCTCCACTCCTCGACGGCGACTCTGTGCACAAGCACATCCTGTCATATGGTCTTTCCCTTCGAGAAGTCGACTTATTACACTCATCACTTGGAACATTACTTTGCACCACAGCGAAGGACACAGCGTTGACCACGACGAAAAACGTTGATGAGGGCTACAAGGACGATGTGGACGAACAAAGTGAAGACAGAAATGAATTTTGTATATGAGTTTGGTTATTAGTTTTTTCTCCCAAAAAAGAAAACAACTTTCCACAGGACTAAACACCAGGACACATGTTCTTTTAATCAAAATCAAATTGCCAGGAAAATTATATCGTTTCGGATTGTGCCGCTGCACGAGACTCGAAGTCAAGTCACGAAGGTTGGCGGCTGGTTGAAACCACCTCCCCCCCCACCCCTCCCAAAAATCCATTTGAACCGAAGACACAGTGTCGCGTCGTGCCTCTCTGCTGCCGAAGCGAGTGACAGGCACGAATAGTCACAATCGACAGCAGCGGCACGATGCAGTGCAGACGCCAGGAGCTCCCGTCTAATGAAATGGAAAACATTGAAAAGACAGGAAAATTGCTTTCAAATAAAAAAAAAGAAGAAGAAGAAGACGAGATTCTCCCCCCCCCCCCCCTTCCCGGGTTGAAAAGTGACTGTCATGTAATAATGTTGTTTATAATCAGAACGATTGAAATGAATTACACTGTGGAATCAATACGCTCTGATCGGTGGGTTGGGATGGGGAGGGCGGTGGATAAAATATGCACCACAACAAAGCCACCTCCCTGTGGAGTCAATTCCAATTGGTTTCGTTATTTTCTGTGCACGATGGCGCGCTGGTTCTCATCGATAGAAAATTTTGATTTGAATCAATTGAAGGCAATAGCTGAGGAGGACAGTGTGACAATTCTGGTCTCTGGTGGCGATGACGATGAGATGATGATGATGACGACGACGACGACGGCGGCAATTGACATCAATTAGTTGCGATTTAAGTGACGGTGGAGTGCGGAGCTGAGAGTGCTTTGTTCTGATGGGGGGAATCGATACGAGTTTGCGTCGCTGACGTTTGTGGGATCACATTCAATTGATTTGAAATGCTGTTGAGTGGTGTGCGGGCGGGAGGGGGGGATGATTTTTCTTCTCTTCTTTGTCCAGTGACCCCTGAGGAGTGGAATTTTGCAGTGTATTGGGTTTCAATCGTGATGGAACGACTCTCATCGCATCAAGGACTTGTGGATCCTATTCAGTGACTGGTGGAGGGATGGTGATGCAGTTCAGACGATGGCCACTGCCTTTCATTTGTTTAAGCAATTTTTTATATGAAATGGAGTCCAACTCGAACTATTCACTTTTGGGAGTCTTGTGACGATTAGGACGGACTTCGGGGAGCTGGACAAATTATCAAGATCGGTTCAATTTGCGTCGACGACCTGTGGATACCAAGTCTTTCGTGGAAGATCTCTTCGGCAAGCCGTCCGATTAAAGCCAATGTGCACCGGTAACTCCTTTCCATCTCTTCCTCTATACCTTAGGCCCGTGCTGTGACTTAATTCGGTCACTCAAGGGCACTGAATAATCCCTTTTGTGCGCCCCAATTAAACAATATTTGTTAAGATGTTGACCAAGTTGGAATACTTTGTGGTTGAAGAATGGAATTCCTCGTCGGCTGCTTTGGCCGTTAACAAGGAAGTTCAAGTAAACAATGATCCATAGATCCCTTGAAGATGTCAGCATCCCCTGTCGAAACGTCGGGACAACACGATTGGCATCAGCTTGTTGGACTTGCTCCTTAATGACCAAAGCAGCTGACGAGGAATTAGATTCTTCAACCACAAACCAAGTCTTTCCTTCGTCCTGGAGTCGTGGGACTCAAGATCGATGATTCTCCTAACTAGAGCTCGTTAGTTGATGAATTTTGTTTTTGTTTGACTTTGACGACACCGGACTTCTTCCACAGACTGATGGCGCCATCATCCAGCGACTGACGCTGTTTTCTTAGGAATTCAGAAGGTCTTCTCAAAATGATGGCACCCACCAATGGCTTGCTTGTGCTATAAACGGCTTCTTCTACTGTCGGACGGTGTTCTATGGAATTGACACGCTTTCTCCCAGAGACGCGCGGATATTTCAAGGAACTGCCGGCTTTTTCTAAGGATTGTCGCCATTTCCTGACATGCTCTGTGGACTAAGAGCTTCTTCTGGAGAGTGACGGTTTGCTTTCTGAGAACAGATGACATTTCTCGTGATGGTTGGCATGTTCTAAAGATTGTCGATTTTTTCTCGGCATTTCTTAGGATTGTCGCCTTTTCCGAAAACTGTGAACTGAAAGCTTTTGCAGGAAGCTGACGGTTTGCCGATGGATGCCGTGTTCTAGAGACTGTCGACTTTTTCTAGGTACTGTTGGCTTTATATACTAAAGGGTCCGTTGGCCTCGTTTTAGGGTCTACAGGCCTTTTCTATAGACGGACCATTCTTTTTCAGAAAAATGTTCCCTTTTCGGAATGACGCCTTCTTCTGGGGACTGCCGTTTCGTTGAGACAAATTACATTGTTTGGTGATTGATTTTATTGCCTGTAGACTAGAGTTGTCGCATTTTCCCCACTTATTGTGTGGACTGACAACTTCTTCTTGAAATGGCGGTCATTCTCTGAAGACTGTCGACTCTTTCTAGCGACTGTTGTTTCGAGGCTGCAATCTTTTTTGTGGACTGACGGCTTTGTTTTCTTGGGAACAGATGACATTTTCTGATGGCCGATGTCAGTGTCTGGACACTGTTATACAATTTCTAGGGCTTGATGACTGCTTCTGGGAACTGCCGAGATTTCCTTGGAACTGATGGCATTTACTTAAGACTGACTCTATTTTTGAAGGGCTGACGACTTTTTCTGCGACCTTATTGGCAATGCCTAGATAATATTGGTTTCTTCATAAGACTGGTATCCTTCTGTAGAATTGACATACAATTAGTTCCATCTACATTTTAGATCTGTTCATGCGTGCTGCAAGGACGATCTGATAAGTACTTGTCTCCACCACATTATGGCGACCCTATCACAGAAGATAAAGTGTAAGTCTTCCATCTAGAAAAGGTAAGGCGCTTCTTCTTCTTCCCTTTCTTTTTCTTTTTCTTCTTCTTCTTCTTTTTCTTCTTCTTCGTCTTCTTGTGGCGCTATAGTCCGGGGTTGGACCTTAGCCTCAACCAACATGCCTCTCCAGCCAGCACGATCTTTCGCCAGCTGCCGCCAGTTGCGAACTCCAAGTTGGTTGGCTTAACCTGGGCCGTCCTCTGTCGCGTTGTCCCAATGACTCAGATTCAAAGACTTTTTGGGCCGGAGCAGCGGTGTCCATACGCTCTACATGGCCTTGGCGCTTGACTAGGCTTATGTCGCTGTACAGTCCATGGAGTTCGTCGTTAAATCTTTTCCTCCAGGTGCCATCAATGCAAACAGGACCAAAGATCGCACTTAAAACGCTTCTGCATCTGCTTTTAATAGCGTTCAAGTTGCAGCATTTCTGCTGGGGGACAGGAATAAGCAACTCGACGTCAGCTTGGAATTTCTCGAGGGGGCTCCATTTCTTCTTGAGCCCAAGGACACAGCGCTTCGAAATAGTGATTCTACACATGATTTCGCTACTTACATATTTCTCATTTTTTCGGTAGTCGAAATCGTCTTAGGCTACCCTCGTCTATCGTCATTGTCCACCTCTACGTGGTTGCTGACCATTGTGATGTTCTGTCCGAACCGATGAAAGATCGATGTTGTTCTTTGTTTTGCCCTCACTGCACCGCAAGATCTATTTAAGCCGCTTCTGTTCCAATGCCAATAAAGGCCTCATTGAGAGTTTGCTATTCTCCTCCAATTCCCTGAAGCTAGCAGTTCACTGGACTTTCAGAAGGTCGTGCTTCTGGCTGACTAAATCGATAGAAGAAAACTTGATTCTGTGCCACCACGGCAAGATTCTATCCTTTCCCTTCTACCACCAGTTGGTGACTCCCAGATAGGAGTCGATTTGAAATTGACATGAAATGACGGTATCTACCTTCTTGCTTTGTTGCTTGTCTTTAAGTCGGAAATTCAGATGCTTTGGAGCACAGTCGTCTTTCATTATTAGACTTCATTTGATAGCTTGCTTGAGAGCATTTCCCCGAGTCCTTCACAGATGATTCAAAGACAGATGGACTGAGAATACGTGCGAGTGGCGTTAGGGACTCGTAGATCATGACACCCTGGACGAACTTCAGTCAGTCAGTCAGTTGGTTAAGAGCCACTTAAGAACTGCCGAGTGCCAAGGTTGCATCTCTGTTGGATCACCACCTAACCCTAGCAGCTGCTACTTAAAAGCAATCTGTCACTCCACACACAAAAAAAAAAAACCCTCAAAAGCAATTTATTACTTACGCCTCATATGCACACACACAAGTCAGGCTCATCAGTGTAACTCACCTGAAAGGAGACAAAACAGAAGAGAAAAAAAAAATGAAAAACTGATTATCACACGAATTCATTATCGAGTCTGATGATAAATATGTTTATGGGCCACGAAATACATTCAAATCATCTGCCGGAGCGTTTCGACACACCTTCCCGACACACACAATTTGCAATCATTAAGGGGATATCACACCTGTACACCCCACCATGCCCTCCTTCTCATCATCTGCATAGCATGAAATCCTCACCAAGAACCAGGCAGCTTGAGCAACAGAACCGAGTGAAGCTGTGATGATGACGACGACGATACAGCACTAGGAAAGCCCTGACGTGGCAAGGTCACAATTACAGGATTAATTAAAATTCGTGTGAGTGTGCGTGGCTCTGCCCCCCCCCCATCACTACTCGCATGCTGTTGGTTGGAAAATTTAATCAAACCCTGGCGCCTGACACAAAGTGTCATTTCAGCGAACGGCGAGGGCTGCAAACGATGAAAAGGGTACCCAGCTACATGCGCTCCCTCCCCAGCTATAGCCACCTGCGTGCATATGTGTAGTCCTCTGTGTGTGCGTGTGTGTTTATTTTCACCAGGATTAATGTCGATTATGATGATAATCATTCTGTGATTTGCATAATTCAATAATCGTCGCATAGCAATTTTCAAATTCACATACACACACACACCGCATCCCCATGTGTCCTTTGGGGTAGCCCCCCATGGAGGGTTTGGATGGCTGGGAGGGGAGGGAGGATAATCCAATGAGATAATTTAAACATGTTTTCATACAGCCAACCATCTCCCCCCCCCCACCCCACACTCACACACAGGACACGATGAGGAGTTTTGTCGTTGGCGTCGTCCTTTTTTTGGCATTCCTTTTGAGATGTTGGGGCGGCGAGTAAGAGGTATGTACCGTTAAAATCTCATAAATTTTAAGCTTGTGTCAGAAAAATAAGCACATTACTGTCATCACTGAAACTGTGAACGATGTGGGCGGAGAGGGAGGTGGTGGGAGGGGGGGGGGGTTGGAGTTCCAGTTCATTCGGTATTTTCAGCCTTTAAAAAATGCTTTTAATTTTTTTTTCTTTTCTTTCCTCTCTCGCTCATTTTTGAGTTCGACGACAACTGCTCTCTCGCTCTTTGGAGGTTATGAGGCTGTGTAACGACAACGACAACAACGATAAGGAGACAACGGCGGCTCTGATGAAGACGGCAACGTCGCGACGACGAGAATGTCGCTGACAAGGATCACGATTCCGACGACGACGACGACGATGATGATAATGATGATGATGATGATGATGAGATGAGATGGGTAGATGGGAGGAGGACCTTTTGCGGAAGCTTATGCCACCATTACCCCCACGGCAATGACAACGGAAGAGCCATCGCCTACACACAAATGAGCGTTATTAAGGCGACAAACTTGGTAAATGGAGTTTCTTTTTTTTCTCCCAGTGACGATGCGATGCACGGTGAAACGAGCGCGGGAACATGAAACATCGGCAATGAAATTTGAACAGGCATGAGGTAGCGACACTGGAAGAATAACACAAAATCAGTCAGGGAGGCAAAGAAGGACTGTTTGGCGTGGAATTGTATGGAGGACACCTTTGGGTCGCCAATGTGTTGAAGAGGAATCTCTCCCAAACTAGTCTGACAGGGGAAGGTCCTTAATCTCCTTGGGAACACAAATTTGTGAAACAGCAGCAGAAGACTCTCTACAACCGCCAGTTTGTCCTAGAGAAATGCAGCAGTGGAGGGACGTCTTCCTCCTAAGAACGCCAAATCTGCTTCAGAAGTGCCTGGCAGCAGAAAACTAGTACACCCCTTAGGCTGAACCACAGCGTGGCAGCGACAGAATCTCTAAGTCCTTAGGGCTATCAACCTGCCCCGAGAAATGAAGCAGTGGAGGGCTCTGTACATCCTTAGGACTGCTAAAGAATCATAGAACTGGGTGGCAGTGGACATCCGTAGGGCTGCTAAAGAGTCATACAACTGGGTGGCAATGGACATGCTTAGGACTGCTAAACAGTCACAGAACTGGGTGGCAATGGAAGGCTGTGAAAATTTGTCAATCAGGAGCATGGCAGCAAGAGATCCTCTAACTCAATCGGACTGCCGATCTTTCTAGATCAGGAGTTGGGAACTTTCAAGATTCTCAGGTTTGTCCATCTGTCTAAAAGACATGAAAGACCCTTCAGCTCCTTAGGTTTCTTCTATTTCGACAGCCCACAGAGGATGTGAACACCGAAAAACCCTTCCAACCAGTTCATCCTTCCCTGACTGGTCAAGGGCGATGAAAAGGAACGGCCAACTTGAAATGTAACACCCCTCTGAAACAACAATCGACCGCCGACTCCATTTCAAAGTCAATCAAAGTCTCACTTCCTGTCCCACGATCCCAGCCCCTTTGTCAACCACACAACGACTAAGGTGCCCAAGCAGTTGACAGCAGGACCTCCCTCTTCATCCAATCGCGGAACTTGATGATAATGAGGCCCCCCCTCTCCCCCTGAATGTCCCTAAACATCGCTTAGGCTTTTGCCTTTTAATGAAATTCTTTTACCCATCGTCGCTGTAACTTGTTCCCTTGCTTATGAGCACGAGGCTGATGAGGAGAATGGGCCGCTTCATAATTTGTTTTGACAGCCAAAGATGCCATTTATCCCCGACCCCCTGTCAAACTTTGCTGTGAACTTGAGCGCACCCCTGGCAGGTGACTCATGTTCATTAGATGAAATAAATTTTCAATGAGCAACGACACGGGGGATGAGGCACGGCACGCCTATGCCAAGATGAAATGCAATTATTCCGTGATCTCTTACAGAGAGGAGCAAAAGGACAAAAAAAATAATTTATTCACTTTCCCTTGGCAAAGGGAGAGAGATTGAGAGAGAGAGTGGAAAGAAACTTTTGGTTGTTTTCCATGGAGACACGTGAAGTATCCCTCTTCTCTCTCTCCCTCTCTCTATTATCGTCCTCCTTAAACTTTCTTCATATGAAATGCAAACAATTCTCCCTTTGAGATAATGGCTCTGGTGTATTTGTTGATCCTGAATAACTTTCGAGGGAAGAACGACCAACGACGTGAACGAACGACGACATGCACAGTGTGAGTGTGAGAAGGGTCAGAGAGAGAGATTCAAAGTTCAAAGGGGACACAGACACACATTGCCTGCAACGATGATGGGATAAGTTTCGTCTGCTTACAGTGTTGATAGTTGATGGTTGCATTTATGGGAATTTTATACCGCAAAGGATACAAATTTTCGGAGAACCTTTTTTTTCTTTCTTGCCATTCAGCCCCTCCACCCCCACCGACAAGAAGCAAACAAACCGAAGAGAAATTGATATTTTCTTGATGCGGTTCGCCTGCACAAAATGAAGATCTGCATAAACCGTACATCGCCTCGTAGGGAGAGCGCACCATCCCTTGGATGGAGTTGTAAAAAATATAAAAATTCCCATAAATCATCCAGCGAATTGACTTTGTTGTCTGGTCTCGCGATTCGGGTTATCGGAGAGGAAGCATCTTCATTCTCCCCCTTCCCGCAAAAGGAAAACATTCAAGGATTATTTATATTTCAGTGGAAGCAGAACACCATGTCCTTGCTCAATCCCCTAAGGACACGGTCGCAAACATTCACCATGAGAATGAGATTCTCATCTTCCCCACTGGTGCCGCGCACCGTCTTTTCACATTGGCCGCCTAGAAAAGGCAACATTAAAAGGACATACGAGACACCCATATCACCATCGAAAAAACTAAATCTCCGCAAAGGAGAGAGCAAAAAAAAAACCGCAATAAGAACGGAATCATATGTCGCTCCACGACGACTGCTCCTTACCAGGGGGAGCAGGGGCGACTGGAGTCAGAGCAAACAAGGACCAAGGGATATGTTACAAGGACGTGAAGTTAAATTGAAATCAAATCTTCTTGTAAGTAGGCGCGCAGATTCACGTTATTTATTCGAAGGATTTTCGCCCGTTTACCCTCTGCACGGAGTGCGCCGAGGCAGCGGAGGCAGGACCTATTGCCTGCCTGGTGGAATTGATATTTGAGAAAAGTCTTAAGGATGTCATTTTTGGGAGCGCATTAGGACTCACACTTAATGAGAAACTGTGCCAACAGTGGCAAATCCTGAACTGGATGGTGCTTCATTCAATGTGGCAACTTTGAAGATTGGAACTTATGGCTTGCAGGAGAGAGGGATTCAATTCACCTGATGAGAAGTTATGGGGCACCGCAAATCTGTGGCAATAAGAGGGCTTACTGATTTCTGGGAGTCAGGGACTCGGGGAACTGTATAAAATGGGACACCGCAACTGAGATACGGCTTCCTCCTTTATGGATCCGAGGCTGGAGTCACTGCCAATGGGATTGTGTGGTCGCCAGGGCAAAGGATTGTGTGGTCGCCAGGAATACCGAAAAACTTATCACGCAATGGTGGAGAAGAAAGATGGCTTTCTGCTACCGAAGTCAGAGATCCTGCTGAATTGTGGAAAGGTGGAAGGAAAGTGATCATAGGGGTCCCTAGACATTTTTCTGTTAACAGACTGGTGTCAGAAGGCTCATCAGCTTCTGGGAACTCCACGCTGTTAACGAACAGAAGAGTCTCTGGCTCCTAAGAATCCCAAATCTGTCAAAAAACAGGACACTAGAAGAAGATCTCTGACATTTCTGAAGTTCCTGTGTATCAAAAAACAGGGCGACTGTAGAAGGCTCTCGTGCTCCTTAGAGGCACAAAGCTGTCAGACTTACTTCTTAAGAGCTGGAATCTGCCCAAAAACAGCGTATCAGTGGCACCCCGCTCAAGAGCTTTAATCTGTCCAAAAGAGGCATATCAGTATCAACCCCCTCAAGTGCGTGAGAAGTCCAAATTTGTCCCAGAACTGTTTCGCAAGAGAAGACTTAGGTCCACCTGTGCCTGCGTAACAGGCAGAATGGCTCAGAAGACCCCCCTGGCTCTTTAAAGGTTCCAAACTGTCAAAGGACAGGGCTAGAGTAAAAGACTCTCGTGCTCCTAAGGAACACAAATCTGTCCAACAAATACACTTGTCCCTTAAGAGCTGCAATTAGCCCAAAAACAGCAAATTAGTAGCAGCCCCCTCCAGAGCTTCGATCTGTTCAAAAGCGGCAACAACCCCTTCAAGAGCTTGAATCTGTCCAAAAGAGGCATATCAGTATCAACCCCCTCAAGTGCGTGAGAAGTCTAAATTTGTCCAAGAGCTGTGTGGCAACAGAAGACCGCTTAGATTCCAGAGGAGAGTGACAGCAGATGACTTTCTGGCTTCGTAAAGAGCCAAATCTGTCAAAGAATAACACCCTCTAAGGAGCACAGGTCTGTTCAAAAACACCGAGACAGAAGAGGAGACCTTCCAACTCCTGTGAAGCTTCAATTCATACAAGAACAGCGCGGCAGCAAAAGACCATCTAAAATCCTTAGGAGCTCCAATCCGGCTAAGAAGAGAGTGAAAACAGGGTTTTCGGGCTTGCAAGACCTGCGTGGCTCAAGAAGAATACCGACGAAGTGAGAGCGCAAGCTCAAATCCGTCCGGGAAATAGTGTGTCAGGCCAGAACCAGCCAGAACTACGTGGACGAAGTGAGAACTCTAGCTCAAATTCGTTCGGGAAACAGTGTGTCAGGCCAGAACCAGCCAGAACTACGTGGACGAAGTGACAACTCCAGCTCAAATCTGTTCGGGAACAGTGTGTCAGGCCAGAACCAGCCAGAACTACGTGGACGAAGTGAGAACTCCAGCTCAAATCCGTTCGGGAAACAGTGTGTCAGGCCAGAACCAGTCAGAACTACGTGGACGAAGTGACAACTCCAGCTCGTATCTGTTCGGGAACAGGGTGTCAGGAAGTCAGGAGTAAGGTTAACTTGTCGAAGAAACGATGTGAGATCTGAAATTCCCCAAAGTGTCACCACAAATGAAGCTTCAACGATCCCCAAACAATTCTTTAAACTAATCTCAGTCCCTCGCCACAGACAGATCTTCACATCTCTGAGGCAAATTGGCTGCCCGGCCGCTTCAAAAACTCCATCAAAGCCTTAATTGGCCGAATTTCTCCATTCCCAAATTCAAATTACACTGCAGAACTCAATTCCAAGACCGAGACTTGGTCATGCCTCATGAATGAATCACCGCCATGAACGAACACACCCCTCCATGTCGTCAGTGACTTCTCAACTTCTGCAGGCACGGTGCGCACAATGAAACACACTTCGCCCTGAATTGATTACGACTCGGCACATCTGACTCAACTCTGCCGCATGTAAGCTGCTCGAGAGTCAATTTCCAATTCCGGGAGCCAGCTCCTGACAGAATTTCCTCCGAAATCTGATTAAATTCGGATTTCCTTTGGCCCCTTGACATGCGTCTCCGAAGTCGCATATGAATTTCAGGCACCATGTGTCGGTGTGAGAGAGAATTGGATCCCGATAGAGAGAACCGAATTACAGTAGCCATTCAAAAGTTGGAAGTTATTTCAGACAAACTTCCGGCAGGCTGGCAGGATCTTGCATTCGCTCTGCTCTGCATTTTCATGCAACCCGAACTGACTGTCAACTAGTTGCGTGTGTGTTCTGGTTGGCCACTCGTTCTCGCTCTGAGAACTGACCTCAAGGTGGCCTCTAATACCCATCTCTCTCTCTCTCTCTCTCGGGGGGGATGGACACACAAAGAGGTGGACAAACGAATTTACCACAATTTAAGAGCCTTTGTTGGACAGGTCCTGTGTAATTTTATTCAGTCAGCACTACGAAAACGCACCAAAGAGGAGATCCAACAAACGCACACACACAGAAATAGGGAAAGGGGGTGAAGGAAGGGGTGGGAAACGAGTTAAGACACAGACGAAACAAAATTGAATCAGAATCACAAACTTTGCCAAAGCGGCGGCAGACAGGCAGGGTGGATGTGGATGTAGGAGAGCTAAGGTACTGTAAAAATATTTTCACCCAACTGACACTCAATGCAAGGACGAATGGTCTGTGCAGAGGGAGGAGTTGCAAGGGGAGCAGAGGAGAAAGCCGTTCAACCTCAAAATTGTGTTCTCTTTCGACCTCAAGGCAGACCGAGGCGAACGAGCCGAGTGCCAGAGCACAAATTATGCGAGGCAACAGAGCAGCGAGTGGTAGCTGTGCCAGTAGCAGGGTTTTTTTCTCCGTTTGTTTTATTTCTCCTCGTCCCCAACGTTTCTGCTGAGAACGCGAGAATTAATGCAATTAACTTCTTTCCCTTCGCCATTCCACGTCCCTCCACTCTGCATTTGGAAAATTGTATGCCTTATCCTTGAGGCTGGCAGGACACTGTAGCACGGGACGGTACACAACAAAACAAGGGTAATTTCTTTATTGCGGGGTGTTGTGCTGCAGATGCTGTGTTTGAAGTTGTTTTCGGATGACAAATTGTGATTGAGTGAGTGTGGCGACAAAAACGAGGAGGAGGTGGTGGGGGGGGTGGGGCAGTTGCCTCCGTCATCGGTCCTCCTGGGAAAGAGGGAATTTATGCCAAGGGCGGTTTTTTTCTTTGATGAAATCGCTTGGAAAGCGTTTTGTGTCCTGCACGAGGGCGCCCAGGGACGGAGGAGTACGATAAATGCTGAACTGTATGGCGGAGGGCGGTTTAAATTTGGATATCATCCCATCAGGGGATTGCGTTTATTCCTTTTAAGCTTGACCCTTATTGCCTTGTTATGAATATGTCTTTGATGGAATGGGACTGACTGTGGGGAGGGGGGGAGGGGTCAGAATAAGATTTTGTCCTCTTTAAGTATTTTTTTTTCTTTCAGGCAGTGGATTTGTGCCCGCGGAGTGAGGGGGTGGGGGGCTTAGAATGAGGAATGAGCAAATTTAGGCTTTTAGACGCTTTAAACTCTCCATCGGTCAAAGCACCGCCCATCCTCCGTGTCATGCTCCAACTATAAGCCCCTCCCCCACTCATCGTCTCGTTGTTACATCACAACAAATTAGTTTCGTTGCACGCTACTCTATGTCCCTCCATCGGCGACAGCTCCTTATCCCTCCGGGACTAAGCGAAAGGATAACAATTGATTTGATGTCACATCAAAGCGGTAAAACATTTATTACCCCCCACAAAAAAAAAACAGAAAAATTCAATTCAATTTTACAAAATTTCATCAGGACACGATCCAACAAATAAATTTTGTCGCCCCCCCATGTCCCTTCCACAGGTACGAAAAATCAGCCCCGTCAACATGTTAAAACGGAAGGGCTGAGGTGGTGCACAGACATGCCACCACTAACTGGTGATAGATGACGAGCCACCTCATGCTAGTGCCACATATCAGTCTCGGTAACAAAAAGGATCAAGATTGAATACACAGTCACGTAACAACAAACAGACGACGACGAGCAGTGAGTGCGATGCAATTTTGTGTTACATTGCTGCACGACGAAATAATCCTCCATAAGGACTACACACACGCCATGTCCCACTCCCACTGCCGGCAACCACCACCTTCGCATCAGATGTGAAGGTACATCTGATGTCCTCATATTAGCAGTGTTAGCTGGATAGGTGGGTGCTGTGCAGTGGAGCTGATGCAATGCCACCCACCCACCCTCCCCTCGCTTGGTTGGCATAATAAAATGTTATCTCCAGTGTTTATGGTATGTGAGCCGTTGCGCCACAAGATGACTGCTCCCAGAGCACTCCGTCCTCTGGGGTGTGTGTGAGAGCGAGTGCCTCTCTGTAATTTCCCGTGGAAAATATTTTGCCTGCCTTCCTGTTTTGGAGCATATCCTGTCTTCTTGTTCATCTTGATTGTTCCGTTGCCTTCACTTTGAAGGTAGAACGTCAGGAATTGAAGATTTCTTGAATCCCACCCCCCCTTCCCCACATCGAAAGGCCATCCACAGACAGCCGAAGGGAAGCAGAAGACATTTTTGCGGCGAAGGAACCGCAACAAAATGAGAGAATACCAAATGATTGAGGACGATGGTGGTGGCTGGTTGTAGGGAGGAGGATGGCAAGCACTGCCCGAAAAGTAGGTAGTTGCCATTCGAAAATAATAAAACGAAAGGATTTGGAAGGGATTTACTCACAGCTCTTGAATCACTCTCGAACGTGAGACTGGAGGCGATGGCTCAAGGGTCGTAAAATACAATTTGCAACGCGCATAAAAAAGAAGAGCAAATGTGCTGTACTCCTCAGTTGGAAATTTATTCATAAATGCAATGGAAACGGGGCGTTGAAGGGGGGCGCGACGATGAGGTGAGTGCTGGCTTTAAGGAATAAAGTGCATTATCGCTTTAAGGCATGAGTGATGGGATTTTCTCTTTAAGGAGAGTTCCCTCAAATCAGGATGCAGCTGTTTAGAAATTAAATGCCAATGACTTTGGGGAGCAAAGGGGAGAAACAACGATCGTGAGCATCTGCGCTGGAGGGAAACAAATAGTCGGTGACACATTTTCGTATCAAAGCGAGGAGAAGGCTTCAAAGCGCAAAGAAGTGGAAGCTGAGACGAAAGAAGATCATGGAGTCCTTGACCGATACACTGAGACGAGAAGGAGACCCCCTGGAGAGGAGAACCCTGGAAAAACTTCGGAGGTGACAGATATTATGAGGGAAAAGGGAATGAAGTTAGAAAGGGACCATAGACCTGTTAACAAGGTTCTCTACAGAGGAAGGAACTGCAACACCTGACTTCTTCGATGGTGCCGCCAAAATTAAATATCACTTTCCAATGAGATGGACACCTTGTGCAGATGAAGCGAACACTTTTTAAACCTGAACATGGCACTGGAGAGACTGGAATGACAGCGAAGAAAAGTCTGCACCTAGAGGAAGTCCTTTTTGGGATCACGACGATCATGAGAAAAGGTGGAATTCGGTGGCTCCTCGTATCAAGGAGGCCGCTGGGATATCTGGCGATTGACAGTCTGCGGAGAATGTCCCTCGTTTCAAAGAAGAGGAACGAAAGAGTTTCCTCCAAGTTCAGGGGATATTTTAAGTCTTCTCGATCATGGATGAGAAGCTTTGAAACACAAGAAGAAAAAGAACAATCGGCTTATGAGACAAGAGTGTGGTACGCCAAGGCTCCCGGAATCTTAAAGTGGCTACCAGATGTCATTGGCGAACGAACGGCTTATTAAGAGAGAAATTTTCTGACACAGGGAGTTCCGAGTAGTGTGCCGATTGTTGGAGCTATTGTCGAACCCAGGATGGAGTGTTGAACTGTCCTGCCTTAAGTACAAGAAGGATTGAGAGTTTTGTGTAGATCTCACACCTCCAAACAGAAAAGTCCTTAAGTGCGCTATGAGGACATGAGGACGTGAGGACGTGAGGACATGAGGACGTGAGGACATGAGGACGTGAGGACATGAGGACGTGAGGACATGAGGACATGAGGACATGAGGACGACGACAAATCTAACTTAGAACGTTTCTGCCTGAGATGGCACTCCGAAGTGAGTCTTCATAAGCTTTGAGTGGATCAACTGGAGGCACCTGCTGAAGTAGTTCCTATCGACTGTAAAGAGATGCTGGTTCAAGTCCTTGTTCATTTCGGGCTCTGGTGGCTTATGGAGAAGGGGATAAGACGGGATTTCACTTTAGACTGCAGTTTGCCAAAGGAGAGTGAATTGCGCTGAGCGAGTTGTGAGTTTAAACAAAAATTGGGGCTGCGGTAGAAGTGGCCAAGCTCCTTCAGCACCCACTCTCACGAGTGGAGGGGACCTACAGTTGAACGGCGACTTCAAAGGTCGACTTGGAGAGACTCTTTCATAGGTGATAAAAATATAATCCAACAGACTGTGGTCAGCAACTTGAGAGAGGGGAAGCAGTAAAAGAAAATTAAAAGGGACCAGTGATTGAACCTAGACCTCCGACGCAGGTATTGACGGGCTTACTGACTTCATCCTACACCATACAAAACTGTGCTTGATTTAAGGATTTAGCAAATCAACAACTTTGTCGGACTGGATGTTGCAATCGGTCAGACGGAAATATCTGTGACATTGGAAAAATCGAACGGGATGTTAATTTTAACTTGGCTATAACTTTGATTTCCCCACAACCCCCCAGGTGGAATTTCCTAAGCAAAATGTGCTGATACTGAGTTGAGTTGTTTATGTGGACAAATACTTGTTCTCAGACCGCCTGTCTAACGCACTCAGGCGTTCATGGAGTTCCATTGTACGAGGTCCATTTGACGAGTTGTGTGCCAACTGATTGATGGAAGGGAATACTAGGACTTTCGAAACGCATTGTGAATGTGGTTTCACGAAATACAGACGACGACGACGACGACGAGTGTCGTACGATCAGGTGGCTAATACTTGCGTGGCACTACAGCCCACAAGGGACCAGGGCCTAGCTTCCACACCAACTACTCGTGCTGTGTTCTCTCACAAGTAGAAGGGACCTACAATTTTTTGCCAACTCCGAACGGTGAAATTCGAGAAACTTTTCATAGACACTTGGTACTCTTTGACTTTTGCCAGCAACTCGAAAGAGGTGGTGCTGTGTAAAAAATAAATGTGGATCGACGCACTTCCTACTCTATTGCGCGGAAACCTAAACGCTACGAGAAGTGGATGAGGAAGCCCTTAGTCTCTTCGAAAGAAAAGTTTTGCGTGCGATCTTTGGTCCTGTTGGCGTTGATGGCATCTGGAGGAGAAGATTTAACGACGAACTCTATGGGCTGTACAGCGACATGCGCCTAGTCAAGCGTCTTCAGATACAATGTTTATGTTGGCTAGGCCATGTAGAGTGTATGGACACCACTGCTACGGCCCGAGAAGTCTTCGAATCTGAGCCATTGGGACTACGCTACAGAGGACAGCCTAGGCTAAGGTGGCGCCAACAAGTGGAGAAGGACCTCAACCAACTTGGAGTTCGCAACTGGCGGCAACTGGCGAAAGATCGTGCTGGCTGGGGAGACATGTTGTTTGAGGCCCAGGTTCACCTCGGACTTTAGCGCCACAAGAAGGACAAGAAGAGATTCATTTTTTTTATATTGGAATGTGTCCCCTTGTTAGTTTTCAAGTGTTGTCGACTGTCTGTTGGCTATATTCTCAGAGACAAGGAAGAGAAGGCAAATGATCATCACTACGCCACGGCGATCACACGATCAGGTGCTTGGTCCAAGTTTTAAGAACTCACCTGGTTGCAACATTCCCGACGACAAACTGAAAGACTGACAGCTTCTAAAATTCAGTAAGAAGAAGCAGTTTCTCACAAACGAAACTCCCGTGAGGGAATCGTTCATTTCCCTTGACGCTGAACAGTCTAGCCATTTGGCTTTTTTTCGCAATTTTCATAGGCAGTCCATCTTCCTTGCTCCTTGATATGAGCTACTCTGTGAACCAGACGTGTGATCATGTATGCGACTACTTCAAGTGAGAAAACACGAACAAAGCTTTCGTAGGAAGAGTGGTTGGAGCCACCAGAACTCAAATTCTGAACTCAAATCACAGTTACAAACGACGTAAGCAAACATTTTCGTGACTCTTTCAAAATGAGGGAGAATATGAGCAAAGTTTGGGTATTTGGAAAACTTCATCAGGACAGTAGAAGAGGTACGCTGTGGCCAACATGAATGACAAATGGGACTCTCAATGTATGTGAGTGTCAGTACGGGCGGTGAAGGTGCCTCAAATTGAATCAAATTTCAAACCAAATGAAGCAAGAATTTGTGAAAAAAATTGTTTGCCAGCGGAGCTTTATAAAATCGCACAACAATTCAAAGTGCCATACTTTCAGAAATTTACAGTGAAAGCCGATTTTTTTGCTTTGCTTTTCCACGGCCAATTCGAATGGTTTTCTGACGCCTGATAAGAGAAATGACAGGTATCTATCGGTTTCTCGCTCTGAGCCGTGGTAAGGGCATAGGCTAGAACACCCTTCTTTTCTAACCGTCCGATGTCCGTCCGCTGTGACGTTAGGGTACTAGGCCTTCTTATTTTTCAAAACCTTTTCTTCCTCTTCCCTTCTATCTTCCTTTACCTAGTTTAAGCTAGTGATGTGCGTGTGAGGGAGACAAGAACCGACCCCGCGGCAAGCTTGCCGCCGTCCTCCTCCTCCTCACTTGCTCTCTGGTCAGTGATTTGAACTTTAGTCAATCAAATGTGATATGCAAATTGCCAAGTAACGTCACAGGGGTCGAAAATTAATCGAAATTTGCATTTAATTTGTGCATATTGGAAAATCGTAAATTTCGCATAATTTCCATACATGTCAATGAGATTTTTTTTCCCCATCACGGTTCACATATCTCTGCACGTCTCATTCCATGCCCTACCACCTGAATCACACTGTTATCTAAACTGAAAAATTGCTACTCACACGGTTGCTTTGAGCTGCGCGCCGCCACCCACCCACCCCCCCGGTTGACTCGAAATTAAATTAAAAATACATTAAATCTCCATCAACTCCACTGAGTGGTGCCACGATGAGAGGATGACGAGAGAGGATGTGGGAGAGCGCAAGGAAAAAAAAATTCTGAATTAAAACTTTTTTGGAAAGCGGGCATGAGGCGGGTCTGATAACAACACACTCATCATGACACGTTTCGACAAAAAAAAAAAAACTGTCAACTGAAATGAAAATAAAAAATTCATCGTTTTCAATTCATTATCAAAACACCGAAGTGTGCGGGTGGATGTGCTGTGCTTTCATCCTTCAAGCCCCAACTCGAAACGCAGGGCGACACCGAGCAGAGACAGCCAATTGAAATGGGAGCCACAACACCAGGAGCAGCAGCACAAAACAAAAAAACAAAAAAACAAAAAAATAAATCTGAATTCAATTTCCAAAGCACATGCGATTGGCATCATCGGCGGCATGGCTGGAAGCAGGGGTCTCTATCATAATCATTTATCTCGGCCATTGTTGAGTGAGTTGGCCAGTGGTTGTCGCCCCTTCAGTCGTCATCATCATCGTCAAGCCATTCAATATTTCACAGGGGCCCTCGAACTCGTTGCTTTCATGTGAAATTTAAACTTCAATTGTGTTTTGATTAATCCTAGGCGAAGAGTGGTGTCCTCTCGTGTGCGCAGTCCATGTGAAAAGCGTATTCGCACACACTCACCTTCCGGACCGCACATGTTTTCGAGTGATTCGACAGTTCGTAGCCAAATTGGCTCAACTCAATGCCAGGCACAGGGATCAGATTCACCCCCGACACACAGTCCACCACCACCACCCACTCAGGGGACAAACATCCAGAGGAGCAGAACAAAAAAACAGAAACGGGAAAATCACAAAACTCTATATCCGCGGATTTTGATACGGATTTGGACAGTGGTCACTGCCGGAGGAGGATCTGTTTGTTTGCTTTGTGTGTGCCGAGGCGGGCACGGCAGACTGGAGGAAATTTTTGATTGGAATCTCGAAAACTAAACAAAGTTTGTTATCCCGCGCCACTGGATTGGGGGGGGATTTAATAAATTATTATAAAGTTGAGGACTGCCCCCGCCATGCAGTGGTGCGGAAATTGATATTCCGGCAGAACTTTCGAGACGGCATCGCCGTGGGGCAGGGGAGGAGGGGGGGGGGGGGTGGTGGCGCTGAGATTTCAATTAAAAATCAAGACTCACTTAATGATGTATCAAGTCGTGGAAGGTACTCGTCTTAATTAGGCACAAAGGGTGATGATGATGACGACGTCGGGCCGGTTGGTTTCTGTAGCAACTTGGTCATGCACACGGAGCCACTGAATGAATGTGGGTGGAGGTGATGCTGATGAATTGTAATTGAATTTGAACGAAAATCAGTTCAGCATTTCTTCATCTTTGTGGGGAGGGGGCTGGGGGCGCAATCGATATACTGGATAATGAAGAGCAGTCGTCCACGGGGGTGTGCTTGAGCAAGAAAAAGGTCATCTCGAGTGCTGGGACAGAGATTAAGGGCTTTCTGTGCCACTGACGAGAGAGCACTTCATTCATTTGGGATGGATACACTTCAGTTAATGACTTGTGTATCGAGCTTTGTCAGTTTTTAAGGTTTCTTAGTGATTTGTGATTGGCGCCCAACACAAGTCCACGAAGAAATTCATATTAAGTCTCGAATTGAGTTCAGGTTTGCGCTCTTAGACCTTAGAAATGCAATGTTGGAAGATCTTGGAGACGACACAGGTCCTGATTTTAGGCTAAGTCGAGACAAATGTGGACTTTTCCGCTGTGTAAAGTGATCAACGGCTTCGCATTTATGCCCCGCACGGCTAAGAATGCCGTTTAAGTCTATTATTGGCGCCCGACATATGATCTACATGGCTGTTGTTTTAGATCTGGGGATGCAAGCAATAAGACGCAGCCCAGTATCTGTCGAAAGTCAAACGAGTTTAAATGAAATGGACTTGGGGACACGGAGTCTGAGTGGGAAGACAAGTGCCTGGCGAAGTGGGCTGTAGGATGCACGGCAAGCATCATGTGTACGAGACAGACGTGATCTTGAAGGCAAGTGACATATAGATGCAAGAATGAAGACAAACTGAGGGCGAAACTGAATTAAGGACACGCGGCAGCTGTAAGCATTTCGAGACTGAGAACGGAGTTGGCCTGGGCATGCTGTTCAAACTGAGACGACTAAAACTGAGAACAAATTGCAGACGAAAGTGAATTGAAGGTGCACGACAAGCCCGCGCCTGGGTTTCACGACGGAATGCAGACGGAATTGACCTCGAAACGGGCGTCAACTGTGTCCGAAGACAAACTGCAGACGAAACTGAATTAAGGACAAGCGGCAGATATAAGCATTTCGAGACTGAGGACGGAATGTCGACGCAGTGGTCTTGGGCATGCTGGTCAAACCGAGAAGTCTCAGACTCAGAACAAATTGCAGGTAAGAGTGAATTGAAGGATTCAGGACGAAATGCAGACGACTTTGAGACGCGCGTCAACTGTGACGGAAGACAAACTGCAGACGAAACTGATTTCGGCGCAGATTAGGATAGAGATGAGAAGCAGAAGTGTATTGGTTAAAAGGATCAAACGAGCACTCAAAAGCCGTTTAACAGGTGCGGAGGTATACAAGATTGACACAAAAGTGCGAATTGCTTGCAAATATGAAGGCCTCCATTAAATCTAGAGCTTCAAGAAAACGGTCCTCGCCATGTCGCAATCCAGATAGGATCACTTGTAAAAAAGGAGTCTTAGGCTTCTCTTGGAAAGGTCACCTTGAAGAAAATCAGAGCTTAAGAGGAAGACATACAATTTGTCTCAGTCAAGTCAAAGTCTACTAAAGCCTGTTATGGCTCGAAAAATGGCGACCTAAGCAACAGGGCATCCCCGTCAGGCGTTCATTTTAAACAAAATTCATCTGCCGCTTCTGTCAAGTGTCACTTGGTGTCAGAGTCCACCGCTTAAATCTTTCAATTCGCCATGTAACCAACAATCCTTTCCCCCTCCCTTTGTGGTCCCACACATAAATCTTTCAAAGAAAAAAATTAAAATTAATTTGCCAGACCTTTGTGCCGAAAATCCCTTGTCCCGTTCAATCTTTAATCCTTAAGCCTTTTTTGGCATTCATTTCGATTGCCATCTCTCGCACATCGTCGCCCCCTGCTCCACAGACCACTGCAGGCATATAAATTCTTCAAGATACGTGCTCTGCAAAAATTGGGAATATGATTGTCCACTTTTGTCCCCAGAAAGCATTACAATGCAGAGCATAACCACATTTTGGGTGCTTGTGACTCTCTCCGTCTCTCTCCCTCGCTTGGGTTGCGTGTGTCGATATAAGGATAAAACGTTTATTTTTCCGGAACATGACATTTATTGCACTGGCATGACTTTTGGGAATAAAGAGTCCACAGGACACACGCCGCATCGATTTCGGCGATGGACGGGGAGGGGTTTGGCCAATGTCCTCGATTCGACAATGCCCTTAGCAGTTAATTGGAAACAATGACCACTTGATGTCGTTGCCGTCCGTCGTCGTTCTCCTATACGTATGTATGTATGTGCGGGAGCGCCCTTCACCGCATGAACCCATCTTATCCTTTTTATATCTTTTTGAAAACCTCATCGTTTCCCATTGCAATCTCGAACATACAAAGTGCGGATTAGTGGCAGTGCTCCCCGGTGAATTTTTGTCCAGTTTTTCCATCGACGCTTCGCCCTCCCTCCCCCCCCCCCCAAAAAGGCAGCAAAGAGACACATCAGCAAACAATTTTATCGCACAAAACTATTAAACGGATGGGGCGCCGGAAAGGGGGAGAGAGCGGAGGCAAAAAAAATGAAATCTTCTCCAAAAAATTACCCTCTGGTAGGAAAGTTCTCAGCAATTTCATTTCATCTCTGCCACAGTCCCCCCTCTCCCAGGTCAGGGGACTCGTTCGCATGGGGGCCAGTGAAGCGAGCACAGTCGAGAGGTTGCGGTTGCGAGGGCGACGACTGTAAAGCTGCAAAATCTTATACTGTGTCGATAAGGACACTTTTTGAGTTTTACTATTATTACTTCCCTCCCCGCCGCCCCTCGCCATCGCGTTCGCCCACCCCCCGGGTGTCTCCTCATCTTTGGATGGAGACTTCGTATGAAGAGATATCCTTGAGCGTGGCTGCTGCTGCAAGAGAGTTGCATGAAGCGTACAAGTGCCATAGAGAGCATTGTACTAGTGTACAATCGGGAGTGAAAAAAACTTCTTCTTCTTCTTCTTCAACGCCGTTGTTGGGGTGGGGGGGGGGGGAGCAGCGGCAGTAAGTGGTGGCACTTTGACCTGAATGCTAGTGCGCCGCGCTGTGGCAGTATTCATTTACGAGACAAGGTTTTGCAAGCCACCCCCACCCCCCCTTCCCCAGACCGCCAAGAGTCCAGCACTTACCCTAAGGGTCTCGAATGAAAGAGTGAGGGGGCTAGGGACTTAGTGGAGTGGGGGTCCACAGTGAGTGGCACTTGAAACTTTTGCTGAAAAATGCAGTTTTTAAGCTGTAGCCTTCGGCCCTCGGGTCTCTTTTGCCCACCGCACACCCACACACACCCACACTCACACCCACATCACCCTCCATCCATCCACTGATGGCCCACCACTTGGTGTGTGTCGAGCAGGAGCGGAAAAAAATCAATTGAACACGTTCTGCCTGATACTTGAGCTCGAGTTGTGTTATCCTTGAGAGTCGCCGCTACCTTCGAAGGCAACGGCTGCTGACTGCCTAGTGGTGGCTTGGTGGCTTGGTGGCTCACTGGCTGGTTGGCTAGGGGAACGACGACGCTTCGTGCTGCGTAGTGCTGGTCTCGGATATCGACTTATTATCTAGACAAGTGTACTTTGGTTTCGGGGAAGCTACTCATCCGTGAAGTGGTTGTTAATAATGCCTTCAGGCATCGAGCGAAGCAGATGATTGAAAGTGATTGATCAGCATTCTGACGGGGATGTGACATGAGACCGACGATGGATTGGTGAAGGGTGCGTGGGAAGGACTGCGAAGGTGGTGGCTTTGTGTGCCTTTGTAATGGATTATGAGAGGATGAGGTGTTTTGTGAATGAATAGCCGTCCACTTTGTGACGTGGCGCACTTCGAAGTAAATCTGAAAGAAAAGATGAGACAAGCGCTGGCTATTGACAGCGTTCAAGGTGAAGGATTCTTTATCAAACTCAAGTCTCAAGGAGCCTCAAAGCAGCAAGCCCTTCGGTGGAAATGCTTGAAAGGCTTCGTGGGAAGGGAAGGAACACTTTGGAAAGGACATAGACCTCTGTACGACCAAATGGAGTCTGGAGCTTGAAGGAAGAAGAAGTTGCTGCCATACATTGATCCCAAAAATAGGACAGATTTCGGAAAGAGTCAAGTCTGAGTCTATGAAGACGACAGATCTCGGGGGGAGCTGTTCCTGTCACCACTTGATCTTGAAAAGAAACAGTTGACCGAACTGATCTCAAGGAAAAGGTGACACTGCCAAGTCTTCATCTCAAAAAGAAGACAGACCTCTCAAGCATAAGTCTTCCACGTAAAGCCTAGGACTGGCAAGGGAGAGTCGTTCTGCCAAATTGGAATCTTGAAAATTGGATAACGGTCAAGGGGAAAGCCATTCCCCTCAAGTCCAAATCACGAAATGAAGACAGACCTTGGAGAGAGTCCTACTCGGCAAACCTTGAACTTGCTAGAAGAAATCGTCGATCTTGAAAATAGACGGATCTCAAGAGAGAAGCAAGCTGCCACGCCTGGATCTTATACGAGGGACCTCAAAAAAAAGTCACTTCCGTCAGGTGCAAGTCTCGTCAGACCTTGAACTCAAAAGAAGATATCGTTCTCGTCATTCTTCGATCTTGAAAGCAGACGGATCTAAATAGAGAAACGAAGCAGCCACGCCTGGATCTTATACGCGGGAGAGCCCTCAAGAAAAAGGCACTTTCGTCAGGTGCAAGTCTTGCAAAAAACGAGAAACGTCAAGCCGAAGTCGTTACTGTCAAGCTTAAGACTCGGGAACATGATAGACTTTACGACAAAATAGTTTTCATCAACAGAAAGTTTTCAAAAGAAGAAAGACCTGAAAAGAAGGCCATTCCGTCAAGCTCAAGAGTCTTGAATTGAAGTCAAACCCTCGGAGCCGTTACCCACGTCAAGCCTTGGTCTTGAAAAGAAAGAAATCTTAAGGAAAAGTCGTCCCTGACAGACAGAAAAGACAGACCTGAAGGCAAAAATTTCCTCGTTTAACCAAGACCTCAAGAAGAAGACAGACGAATGGAATCCACTGCCATATTGAAACAAGTACGCAACCAACTCTCCAACTCGCAACTCAATACTTGAACAGAAGCCAACTCCATCAAGCAGTCGGACTGCAAATTGCCGCAAGATCACGATAAGTGTGACACCACAGACAATGGCGACCGAAATTCTCAGAAATCACAATTGCAGCATCGAATGCACACACTCCCCCCGTCCACAGTTCTCAGTTGAATTGAACACAGAAGCGACATCTCCGTCCCGCCTCTCACAATGACCGCAAACACGAAATTGAAGCATTTCCCTAATTAGCAGAGTGAAGCCAACATTGTGGCGGTTGTGATGGTTTCTAATTAAACACTCACCAGCTCGCCGCACAATCCTCGCTCACACAACCCGCAAGTGCTGGCCTGTGTGCCGCACATCTTCGATTAGAGCAAATTGAGTTCAACTGAAAATGTCAACATTCACTTCAATAAAAGATCTGAACTTAAGGCGTCTGTGTTCTCCTGCTGTGCCTCGTCACGATTAATTGAACGCAACGCACACACCCTCCTTAACAGCTTTTTAACTTCCACTGAATAGCATCCGAGCAATTAATCATATTCCACCACCATCACCACCCATGCTCCCTTCGGCACCAATCAATTTCACAATCCACCAGAGGGGTGCGGCGACATTACAATGTTCCCATTTTGTGTTTTTTTTTCTGCTCTCTGCACTCGCCCCATTCTGTCTAAGTAACTAACTGTTAAGTGCTTTTAAAGGGTAAGCTATCAAGAGAACCGTCGTCGGGTCGGTACTTCACATTCTTTCATTCCGTTCCATGCAATGCAGGCATCAAGGAGGCGAACGAGGTTGGCAGTCGCTTCACAGCAGCCACTTTGTCAACACAGAGTCCTTTCATGGTGGAACACAAGAGTGTTTGGGGATGGGGTGCTTCTCTTCGTTTTTTTTTTTTTTCATAATTCTTCATGTTTCCGAGCTGTGCCACGTAACAAATTCAATATCCTGAATCCTGTTTGTGCCGTAGTGCCCTCGCGCGTTCCACCCCGTCATCGCATCTAGACCACGCATGAGGTACGATATTGTGAGAGGTTGTCATAAATGACTACACATCCCCAACCCAGCAACCCTCTTGCACATGCAAATGGATTGTTGTCATGCACAGTGTCATCATTCTTTCTAGCTTCAATGCGCATTCATCCCAGCCACTACCTCGCCTCCTGTCTTCCACTTCGCCCGTTTCGCCGAACCTTCTTCGTCGCCTTCACTCAATGAACAGACTGCACCACCGAGCTGGCGACCCTACCGCCACCTGAGTGAGCGACGAAACCAACGTCCAAGCGAACGTCAGCGACAGAAATTGGAACGATGTACGACGGACACAACCATCGACTGAATGAAAGACTGAGCCAACGAGCCAACCGGTAAAAGCTCCCGAACGACACACAGCCCGTAATGCCAGCACGCCCGTCAAAGCGACAACAGCTTGGTTATCAGAGGAGCGCTGGCGCGAAGGCGGTGAGGCAGTGAGGCAGGCCAAGTAGGCCCAGGCCCAGGCCCAGGCCCAGGCCCAAGTCCATCCGAAGCTTTGACATAGAACAAAGTAGGCACTTCGTATTAATTATATGGCCGTGTGCACAAGGACACTTACCTCAAAAGAACCTGCTTCTCGTCCTTCCACGCACCGCACCCACCACTAAACAGGCTCGTATGTGTGTCCCAGTGCCACTATCCGCAGGCTGACTTGCAAAAACCTCATTTGGCAACGACATGCAACGTGACTTTGGTACGATTTGGTTCCGTTTTCTGTTTTTTTACTCTCTTCTCTTATTTCGCATCGCACAGCGTTTTACAAAAAAAAAAAAAAGTCTCCGCCATACATTAGCAGTCTCATCTTTGGCTCCTGTTCGTCCTTTCACTGATGTGGGCTAAGGGGTGGTTCGCATACACACACACACACAGAGCGAGCGAAAGGTGCGCTCTTAGCGCGGCACGAAGTTGAAGGGCTTTCGAAGCGACATATGTAGTATGTTCTTGCACCATGAGACAAATTTAGATGAAATAACCACCATCCACCATCCTCCACCATCGTCGTCCTGTTCGTCCTTTCTCTAGCGCCTGTCATTCATTCACTGCTGAATGCATATTTTGACGGGGGATCGGGAAAGGATGCCCAACAACGACGATGACGACGTTGTTGGCGAAGCAGAAGTAACGGCATCTCGCTAATTACGTGTGCATTTTTAATAACTTCACCCGTCAGCCGGTGGTTAGATGGGGGGGGGGAGAAGGAGAGGAAGACACATACACACAAAGTCACTCGAAACCACTTCACGGAAACTTTTCACTCCGCCACACCTCTTCCCCCACTGGCACAGGATTTTAATAGACATTTGAACGCGAAAAATGGGTTGGGGTGCATGTGCCCCCTGAAATGGGGGGGTCAGGAGGGTCATAAATGTCGTCGACACGCCCAAAAATCTTCCATCGATGGGAATCGATTATGTGCCGCCAAAAAATTCCCAGGCGATGCACGCTTAAGATTCAGCTGCTGGCTTGCGGCTGATGGCTCCTGACGGGGACGAGGACTGGGAGGAATAACCCAACTCCCAACTCGCAGCTTAAAAAGGTGGCTCTTGGCACGACTCCACGGCTCACCGACTGAGGAAGGGTGGGTGGTTTCTCATTTAAAAACCAATTATTTTCCGTTTGCTCTCCCCCCAGGGGAGGGAGAGCGGAGGGGGGGGGGGAAGAGAATTTTGTGCGGCGCGGTTTTAACGACTGAACGATAAACAAAACGCAAAAAAAAAAAACCATGACATCCTTTCTTGGTTTTTCTTCATTTTTACGAACAGGACAGGACAATGGAAACGATGACGATAATATTTCCATCAACCGCATCTCACGAAAATGTTGAGAGTGGATGTGCGAGGGTGTGTGTGTGTGTGCATACATCCCCCCCCACGCCACCCTGCAAAGTCGCAGGGGGACAATACAGACCATGTCCGCATTTTTATGCGTTTTTGCCGCTCCAACCAACCATCCATCCCGGACATCCACATCCCGTGGTCGCCGTTGCCGTTGTTGCCACTGCCGGCACTGTCATCGTCGTCGCCGCCGACTCATTTTGCAGCCAGCGCGGAGTAGATGTAGACCACAGGACAACTGGGAATTCCTGGCATGACTTCGACTTCGTTCGTTCGTATTTATGTATTGCCTCGAGCACAGGAAACTACTACTTAAACGTGGCAAGACATGTCCGGCTGTTATTAAACTCTCTCTTTCAACAGAACTCCCCATTCACCCCCTAAACCACCCCCCAACCACCCACCACACCACATCATACTCTGCTGAAAACTCACTCGCTTACACAGTATGTGCCGGAATTTCCTGTCGGCACTGGATGTCGTCCTTGTTGTCAATGTGTCCGTATACTCTGACTACGACTCTGACTCCTGCTGCTGCTGTTGCTGTTGGCGTGTGAGGGTAATGGGGGGGCCTGGGGGGTGTACAGAAAATCTGAATCTGGAATTTGATAGCGCACTCGCGATACTGTACTGCTTTTGTTGGCCTCGTTAAAATTGACCATAGGACGTAAAAAGTTAAAGCGATTTGCCCCCCAGGGGAGGGCGAGAAATGGCGACGGCGTCTCCTTCAAAAATGTACATCTGGCAATGATTGCGGCCACCGTGCGGCTGCTCATGAAATTTTTATAAATGGTCCTAAATTGTGCAGAGGTTTGTCGGTGGGGGGGGGGGGGGGCGGAGGTTGGCGGAGCTTGAGGGATTATGCCATTGAGGGCGAGAGACTTAGAGTGTTGACAGATTGCGACGGGCGATGATGAGGAATTCCGTTGAGGGTGGACGCGGGATTGAAATATCCGGAGAAGGGCATTCTCCTTTCGTCGCCCAAGAGTCTGGGATGGTTGTGGGCCGCAGTCTAAACTCGTCGTCTTCTCTTTTGAGTGGGGCTACAGTCTAAGTTAGATCTTTCTTTCTTTTTGCGTGACGCTATAGCCTGCTATGGGCTAGGGGTCGCAAGTTAAGGGACAAGGCGGCACGGTCAGGCATTTTCGTGACTGAACAGTCTACAGTGGAACTGAGTCTCTATCTTCACCTTCGAGTGACCAAAGCTGCCAATGAGAACATCAGAGAACAGGATCATTTGTTAGAATTTTTTCTACCCCCTCACCCTCTCTACCAACTGTCAATGAGTTCAAGTGCGTTGGAGTTTGTTGGAAGGGATTAGGATTAATCTGTTGAAGCTGGAAATCAACCAATTCCACTTAGCCCAGGGAAACCTAAGGCCCCCCCCCCAAACCTCAACCAAATTCACATCCCCACCACCCAGCGTCCAAGCATGAATTCGAAATGAGATATAACGACAATAATAAAATAAAATAAAACGAAACGAAGCGAAACACTTTTGAGCGCAACGCCAACGTCCTTATCATCCTCGGGGTCACCCACCATCCTACACACACACACACACACAAGAAAAAAAATCATTATGTCACCGCATCTCCTGCACCCCGAGTAAGGTTGCGCGATAAAGGAACACGAGCGCCGCACGAAGAGGTGGGAGACGAATAAAAATGTTAAACAGGAAACACGTCCGTGAGAAGGTGAAGCACAGCCATCACTGGGGCGGTGATGGCGTCGATGGCGGCGATGGTGACGGCGGGGAACGAAAGCCAAAAGATGACGAAAATAAAGAAACAAAAAATGAGAAGATGAGGTGGAAGAACGAGAACCAGGAGACGAGAAGAGAAGTTGTAGGAAATAACTCCATTTGAGAGATTGCACAAGGATAGCCTTGGCATACCCAGAGATAGAGAGAGAGAGAGAGAGTAAGCTAAAGTGTCGTAACATGTGGCAGGTAATACACTTCCGGCGAGCATAAAAAATACATCCCCCCCCCCACCACCACCCTATAGCCAGCCGTAGTCTTGAGTCAGCCCAGACGACACCCACCAGCAGCCGCTGACACATGCACGGCATGGTCGAGTGAAGCTGTGTGCTCCTGTGAGGTGCGTGGGTGCACAATCGCTCCGGGGAGGACGTGATAACGCACGATACAGAGAAAGAAAAAAAAAACGAATCCTTGCCGTCGCTTAAACGGAACCGAAGCGCAAAAAAATTACACACCAGCAGCAGAAGCAAACGAAAATGGTTTCCTCCTTTTATTTCGAAGCCATTTTAGAGAGTCAATGATGGGGTGGCGGCGGCGAAGGAGGGTGTGTGTGGGGGGGGGGGAGGGGGAGGTTGGTGAGCATTTTACGGTCTTTTAATGGGGTTAAGGTAGCAGGATTCGATAAGGCCTTCAAACGAGATTTCCAACGTCTCAATTTGATTCGAGAGGAGCGATAAAGAAATTAGAATGTCCCTTCCATACCATCCACCTCACCCACCTCGAGCAGGCCGCATTTGAGGCTGTAAAAGGTGTTTTAAGCGATTTTTTGGTTGCTTGGAGCAGCGCTTGGTGTCAGGGGACTGATGCAGGTATTCATCTTTAATGTCAAATGTACACAAGGGGGTGGAGGAAGGGCTGCTTTAGAGGTGAACTTGGACACTCCTGAAGGTGATTGTTGATCCAACAAAAACCATGGAACCGTCTTTTGGTCACTCCCAAAGATGGGCGCAAGCAATGGACTGACTTGTAGTCGCTCGTAGTCATGAGACTGACTTGCGGGTGCTCCTTCAGGTGACGCAGGCAATGGCGTGGAATGGGACTTACTGTTGGTTGCCCCTAGAGGCGACAAAGACTCAGGGACTGACTTTTGGTCGCGCCTAGAAGAAACGGAAACAGATCTTTGGACTGGATTTTGGATGGCGGACTGATTTTTGGCTCCCGAGGACATGACACTGATTTGTGAACTTCTAGTCGCTCCCCTAGAGATGACAAAAGCCAAAGTAGTGACTTGTGGTTACTTCTAGGGCCAAAAGTGGCTACGGGGTTGACTTGTGGTTGCACCTGGATGCCGCAGGCGCCATAAAGCTGGTTCTTCGCGGCTACTAGAGGCGGTCCTAGAGACGACGGAATCCATGAAACTGACAAGAGGTCAGAGGAAGTGGAGCTGACTTCTGGTCGCCATGACATTGCCTTGTGGTCGCCCCAAGATGCGACTGTGGCCATGGTGTGAAATTTCTGTTCATTTCTACAGATGATTGGATCGACTTATGATCGCTCTTAGAGACGACGAAGTCCTTGGGACTGATCCTTTAAGGTACCGAAGGATGAAACTGACTGTCGGTTGCTCCTAGAGGCGGAGGAGGCTATGGGACTAACTTTTAACCCCTTTGTTGAGCGACGCATGGCATGGGACTGATCTGTGGTTACTCCTTGGCGCGACATGAGCCGTGGGACGAATACAACCTTCTGCGTCTTCAAACAAATGATCGAACGATTCCCTTGCTTTTGATGATGATATAAGAGGACGACGAAATCCCCAATCATGACTCTAAACTTCACAGAAGACGACATCCCTCTAACAACTCAACGCACTTCAAAATCATCGTCGACAGTCTCACCACCTCTCCACCTCAGTCAGTCAAAGTCCTTGAACGCACCCGGCAGATGATCATCATCGCCTTCGGTTCGCATTCATCAGCAACGACACTGAAACCCACCACCCGCCCATCGCCCAACAGCCTGTATGACAAATTAAACGATTTCCATTCTTAAAGCGGACTAATTGTGTTCAAAACACACCACAACTGAAGGGATTACAATTTCACCAATTCCCAGCCACACCCACAGGGTGCGCCCTCGTCGGTGGGGAGCAGCATCCCGCCCGCAAAACTTTTGCCAAGAGAATCTCTCTCCGGATAACATTTTCGAAATTCTTATCTCTGATCCACTTAGGTTTTAATTTAGACAAAACAACCCGGCTGACGGTGGCGCTGTCAGTCCTCCCCCTCCCCCCCCAGACACCACGGAGAAGCAAATGTATGGAGGACGACGCAGAGAAGGGAAATCGAGTGCCTTTTGCAAGGCGAATTCACTATAGAGCAATTAAAATGTTCTCCCTTGCCACCCACCCACACACACATCGCTCGGTGGTGCGCACCGAATTTTTGTGGGTTTTTGCGTGCCAGACGACGTCAACTACCCACCCACTCACGTCAGAGTGTCGTGCGGCCGGGAGGCGGGGGATGGGGGTGGAAGCAATTAAAATCCAACATTTAATCATTTAATTGTTAATTATGATTATAAACAACTTGCGGTTGTGCTCTAACGGTTCACTCATTTCAATTGTCGTCTCAATCCCCTGGGAGACGGGAGGAGGCAGGCCGATGACTCCAAATACACATCCACCTCGCTCCGTATCCCGTCTTCACTTGACGTTGCGCTCTATTGGATTAAAAAGTGCTCAAGCCGGGATTTGACTTCATCCAGGCATCCAGGCATCCAGGGCGGGCAGCTGCACATAAAGTTCGAAGCAGCACTCTCTGCAGTTGCCCCCCACACACACATACAATGTGTACGAATGACACTGAAAGAGGTGAACATTACGTGAGGCATTTAGTCCTCACTCGAACTAGCAGCGGCGGCGAAGAGATAGAGGAAGCGGATGTCTGGAAACAAAAGAACGGATTTTTAATGGAGGGGGCTGAATGCGAGAGATTAACCGACGAATCACTGCGACGAGTGAACTGGAAGTCGATTGGGAAGTGACTGCAGGACGAGATATCAGATGACCTGAACGATGACTAGAAGGAGGACCGACAGGATGACCAGGAGGAAGGTGACTATGGGGATGAGCTGAGGGCAACGAGGTTCACGGTGGTCAGAGGGATGAGCGTGTGAGCGCAGAAAGGCCGGCGATGAGCGAGGAAGTGTATGACCGGGAGGATGGCCAGAAGAAAGACCAGAGACCAGGAGGCGACTAGGTGAGCGTCCAACCAGAAAGACGAGCATGAGGACATCGCGAAAAAAGTTGACAACTGAAACGACGATTAAGAGGGCTACCCGGCGGATGACCTAAAAGACGCTCCGCAGGATAACAGAAAAACGAATACAGCCATCAGGATAACCAAGAGGCAATCAGGACGATTACAAGAGCAACTAACGAATAAAAGCTCCTCAAAGGTAAAGTCAACCCTTTGAGACGGATCACAGAGGCCAGCCACTGTTGCGACACCAATTACTGGCAAAAATCAGTTCAGCACACAGGGCCATATCCCCACGGAGCGCACCAGATATCCTCTGACAGTTTTCCATTTCCCGTTCAGCGGATGCCACGTGTTTGACCCTTCAAATAAATAAATTTATTATCTCCTCCACTTGAGCGTCCTTAATCCCGAGTCCCTCGAGATCTTCGGAGTGACATGGTTAACCCCAACCGCTCTCTTGATAACCCCTTTTTGGGAAATCCTTGCAAAGCATAGCTTCCCCGGCGGCGTTATTTATGAGCGAGCGCGCCGAAAAATGCTGAAATATCATCAAGGACCAATCGAAATAGGGCAAATTCCGAACCGAAAGTTATGACACCCCACAACGCAGCAACATCCGCTGCTTCGACCCTGAAGACCAACAAACCGACCGCCTGGCTCTTCATTTCCGCTCGATCTATTTGCAATTTAATATCGGTCCATCCTCTCAAGGGGCGGGAGGGTGCTGGACAACTAAGTTGCACCACAGCTCTATCTCTGGAACCACGGACGGACGCCGTGATGACGGTGTCTACCTGTTTATGCATGCGGTCAGGCAAGGTGTATTCTGGATTAACCCTCACACACTCATCACCTGTAGACCTTCTCGTCGGTTCGCATCCCTCGTCCGCACGTCTAACATCAGTGGGGCTCATAGCTCATGCAAATTTTCTACACGAATCGGCAAAAAGTAGCTGGTTACTGCTGCTGCTGCTGCTGCGACACTGACCATTTAGTGATGGATGCTTATCCCGACGGCTTCACACAGCCACACACACACTCATCCAAGTTATGCCAGGTACGCATAGCTCACACGGTCGGCCTGACCTCCCTGAGGGGCGGCAGAGAAACTTGTTTAAGGCCCCGACGAAGCCTATAATTCCAGTGATTTATGACCAGAGCCAACACACGCCTGCCGGCCTGCGGCTTGGCCTGACTTGGGGCTGCTTGAGGCGCACAGAGAGGGTGGAATGTTATTTAATTTGCCCACAGGTACAGGGGAGTGGGTGGTGGGGGGTGAAAACGTTTTGAATGGACTCTGTGCAAAGTATGGGGTGGATGGACGGGCACGAGGAAATGGAGTGTGCATGCAATTTGGTAGCTCGACTAACATATAAGTTGGATCACCCCGAATGATGGATTGTGTACCGCCGCCGCTGCCACCATTTCGTCGCCGTCTCACAGAGACGGGTGCAGGTGGCTGGCATCCAATGGACTGTGCCAGCGTGGAATCAACGAACTCCAGAGTGCGTCTGGGTGGGTTGGTAATAAGCTTCCGACAATTTAATGATACGACACTCACACGTAAATACTCACACAACATGCTCACAACATAGAGATCCACGTCTACGTCGCGGTTTCTCACCACCGTGGGCTTACTCACCTGCAAAGAGACAAGAAAACAAATGGAAACGCATTAGAAACGGAGTTAAAGTCTGTCATCCCCGACTTAGGGACCCGCTCAAGCTGAAACTTTATGTCAAATGGGTGTTCCCGGTGTTGACAGAGAGACAACCACCAAAAACACGGCGGCTGAAACTGCAGCCCTAAGCCAACGACAAACAAGTCTGATAATCTAGACAGGAGTCTGAGGAAGGAGTACTGTCACTGTGTCTGAGGCAGTAACCGAAGCCCTACGCTGGAGTCTGAGTCTGAGCTGAACGACAAGTTGGTTGCCGAAGGCGAAAAACGTCTAAGTTACGCCATCTTACCAACGAGAGGCCGCTTTGACACCATGCACGGATGGGGAGGGAGTCGAGCCAGGAGCAGCCGGTTGTTACAGGCAGCAGCCGTCGAAGTTGCTCCCCTCATCCAACACCGTGTCATAAAAATTGTCTCACGTTTAAGTATTCAACGCTTCAGTGACTTCTCATCTCCGCCTAGGAGACCGAGATGGAGCCGAAGATGAGGCGTCGACAACTCAAGTGATAATCTTCTCACTAAGTCTCAAAATATTAGCACTTTTGAGGCTACACTGATCTTCTGAGGACAGGGTGAGAGTGCTGGAAGGAGTGTCGGAGCGTTGTTGAAGACAACTCACAACCGGGGGAAGGCAAAAACAACCCCCCCCCCGCCCCCCACCCCCGCCTAGACACAGGAGAAACGAAATTAATTTATGATTTATATTTGCTTACGATGAGGGCGACAGGACGACACAGCGCGATACAACGCGACATCACGGTATCGCCTTCCGCCCCCTTCATCACATCAACTCACGACAAGACGGTGAACTACGCGCCTTCGCCTGTGCCGCCTCCATCTCTATCGAATTTGCACCATAAGGGTGAATGGGAGTGAAAATGAATTGTGGGCGGTGACACGGTATGTGCGTGTTGGATGGAACGGGGAGGGGGGGGGGGGGTGCCTCAAATGAACTCCTCCTCGGTAAAGGAACGAAAACTCATTTAACGAGGAATAATTTACTTTGCATAAATATCAGTCTGAACTTTATTGCCTGTCTTCGTTTTGGGCAATAAATTTGGCCACGAGTGTTGTGCTGACTGGCTTTTCGTTTCAAGGCGACCGTGGTGGTGGTGGGGTGAGCTGTGTGGGTGGGGTGGAGGGGGAGGGGTGTTTGAGCCATGAACGGATGTAGAGAGTTGATGATGAAGTACACAGTAGGTTTTAGCGATGACAGCAGGACATTTTTCAAAATAACAAAAATTCGGAAAGGAATTGTCGAGCAACATTCAAGGAAAAGGTGAGAAAAATGTGGATGGGGATTTCTAGATGTTCCGGGGGGTTGCAGAGCCATTGCGTACGAGAAGGAGTGTAAGACTTGGATAAATTTCCATTTCCGTGTATGTTCAAGTGCGGTCGCCCAGGATTTAGCTCGCAAATCCATCAGCGTCCTTTCCTTTGACGTCCAGATTGACTAACTTTTAAATTTAGATTTAAGACCGTTCAGCGGGAAAACGTTCATCAGTCTCTTTTCTCGAGGGATTCTTAAAAACTTTGCGCCACCCAGTCTTGCCCCTCTTCGACGCCTTTATCTGTCTAGAAGATTACTCCCCGTCTCGCAGGTTTAGCCAACTAATCGTGCCCCATCTTGAAGGCCTTTAACTTGTGGACCATTTCGGCTGATGACAATTCAGTCCTGATTCAGGTTTCACTATAAAATTCGGTTTCGTGTGAGGAACTTCATTCGTCCATCGTTTCCTCTCGTGAGTGCTACGCTCTCAAGTCGCCCACCATCTCCAAGGCTTCACCATCCATTCGAGCATCCTCTCGAGGAATACGCTATCCACTCATACCTCGTCTGGAGGACTTTGCTAAACACTCATGCCCCGTCTGGGGGACGTGGTTAACCAGTTGGGTTGAGGGCTACGCCATCAAGTTGTGCACCGTCTCGAAGGTTTCACTATCCCGTCGTGCAAGGACTACACCATGAAGTCATACTCCATCTCCACGGCATCACCAACCAGGCATACTCCCTCTCAAGGACTATGCAATGAAGCCATCTCCATCCCCCATCTCGAAGGCATATCTACCCACACGCAGCACCGCTCGAATTGAGTGCCAATTCACGTTCGTTGGCTTACGCCAGGGATTACATCGACTTCTCGTCCTTATTAAATTCATTTCCCTTCATTCCGACGCGGGGAAGTGCGAGAATCTCCACTTGCTGCAGAACTGATTCGCACGCCAGCTGGCTCCTCCAACGTCGTCTGCCATCCGTCGTTGTCTGTTTGATTTTGATATCAAAAACAAGCTCCGTTATAAATATGCAAAATATTCAAGCCTTCCAGAGGTGGACAGAGGGGGGAGGGACGGGTTAGAGATAGAACCTCATATGAAATCCGAAAACCAAACAATTTTGCTCTGCGCTCTGTGCGCCGTGCTCTGTGACTGTTTGTAATTCGACGAGGCGGTGCCATGTGTTGCAAGCCGAAACCCAATCCAACCTCCTCCCTGTTCCTACCTCCAAGTCGATGTAATAAGATAGCCTATGGCATGGGTAATAGGGACCCGGCGCTGCATCATCCTTCTTCCACTTGGCTGGCTGTAATCGATTTTGGCAAGACAGATTCATTCGCCGCCTGGACCTTTGGGTTTAGCGATTTTCTCGCTCTGAGTGTGTGTGTGTGTGTGTTGGCTCCATGGAAAGAAAAACTGTCGTTCTCCGATATCAAATTACAAGCCGCCGCCCGGTACCTGAATAAAGTGCAGAAGGCGCACACATCACCACAGATGGCCGGCTTTTGGTTTTTTTATGAGCCCATGCCAACCAGTGTTTTACGAGACAAACCGACCGTCTGTGGCCTTGTTTTTATGGGCCAAAAGGTGTGTCGGTGGATGGTGGTTGGCAACATCCTTCAGCGATAGCGATAGCAGATGAAGTTGTCATTCCATTGTCTCCTCGATACCCTCTCGGGCTGTGATTGAAAAGAAACTGATTCAAATGCATATCCTTTCACTCTCTCTCTCTCTCTCTCTGGCTGTGACACCACCACCACCATCGTCACCCCCGCTTACGGTCGCTTCATGTCTTACTGGCTGTGTCAGAGTTTTGATTTAATTCCGTTCAAATGAGTTGTCATTTGCAAGGATACGCTCGTCTGTTTCAGCCTTTCGTCCCTGTACTCGAATGAGTGTGGGGTGTGGTGTGGAGTGTGTGTGTGCGACAGCGGAGAGAGCTCTCATTGGGATTTAAATGACTGAATGAAGTCAGTGTGTCGACCGGAGCTTTGAATGCAGTGGAGCGGAGCTAACATAGCAATGAATGCAATTCACATATTCCTGGCGTTTCTGTGCTCCTCTTCTGCTGCAGACGTCATTAAGGGTGGACAGGCAGACATCACCAGCAGGGGAGTTGTGCAGCCGCCTTAGTTTCTGTTTCGGATTCTCGGCTCTGCTGCGAAATGAGTGAAATAAATGAAGCATTGTGAGCCACTAAGGACAAGCCAAGCGCATGATACTCCGTCATTCTGTGTGCTGCTGGATGTGGACGATGTGGGGGGTGGTGTCTATCTGGGCGGGCGTACAGACCACACCACATAAGGAAAAAACGTACCTGCGACACAGGGAGGGGAGGGAAACAAGGTCTTGTTAACTTTTATTTGGCAAAGGAGTTGCTCTTCTTTTTTGGAAAACCCGCCCGCCACCACCGCCCCCACCATCCCGAGTGATTCATCACACAAGTGTACAAACAGACTTCCAGTCCATTAGTCAATGCCAGGAAAGTTTCCGTTCATCCAGCATTCATATTCAATTAAATCATATTCGCAGGACAAGTGACTCTGACATTCGGTTCTGGGAATTCGCAGTGGCCGTCAGAGCCGGCCGGCGGAGGCCACTGGGCGATCACCTCTTGCTGTTGTGGGTAATTTGATTGAATCTTTGACTGTTCGAATGGACGTATTTGATAGATATCCTGAAAGTTTTTACCCTTTTAATCCATTAGCAAGTTGAGTGAGTTGAGTGACTGCCCAACGATGGGGGGCGGAAGGGATTGTCTGCCCTGTGTATGGGTGGAGATCATGGTGGGCATTCCCCCCCTTTCGTTGGAATGCTGTTTATTACGGGGAAGGGACAATGTAAGGCGAAAGTTTCGAAACACTTCCACTTATTGGCGGTTTCGGTGTGGACTCGGTGGCACTTGAGAACTTTTCCATTAATAACTTGATTTGGTGGGGGGAAGGGGGGAGGTGTTCTGAGAAGTCTTCCCTAATCCCTGTGAATGAGGTTCGATCATGCCTTTGATTTAATTCGTTTTAAGGGGTTTTGCGAAGGAGCGAATGGAAAAGAGACCTTAACCGTATAACTGGCTACATTTTGTTGTTTCGCAGTGTGTCCTTCGATTGTCCTCTTTGTTGTCCACTTTTGGGACAATTTCTACTGGAAACTGACAGTCCTTAATCCTGGAAAATTGCGCCAGACGCCAAACATGGAATCAAACTGCATGCGGCCATCAGATGAAATGGACGCCGTTCGGGGTATAAGATCCAGTCTGGCATTCCTCCGCATGAATGGACGTCAATCTAGGTGCTAGCTCAGTCTTGGATGGGCGAAGTCTGCCAGTGAAAGTCCATACAAGCAAGAGCTTCTTCCAGGACAAGCACAGAATGAACGCTGATCGAGGCATGAACTCAATTTTTCAAGAGCGCAGTCTGCTAAGCGCTTTAGACATGCGTTCCAAGACAGAACCCTGCCCATGATATGAACTCACCATAGGATGGGTGCAGTCTACTAGTTGCACTGGGTATGTCTACCTCGTCGTTTGAAAATCCCCATCACGTGAAAATCTTCAAAACTTGTCCCCTCCCTCCCCCAAGTGACTTTCAACCCGAATACGACCCCTTCCGTTCACCTTCCTATGCCCCCCCTGGGGTCACAGTTTATGTTAGTTGTCGCCATCGTAAACGCCATCGCCAGCAACTTACGATTTGGCCGTAAAAGCCACTTACAGGACTTAAAAATTTTCCCAAGGCAGGCAATCAATTCTTCATTATGACACCCCCAGACGGCGTGAGAGCGAACGCATTTTGACTGTAATTTCGCCGTCACGGCGAGCTTTTGATGATTTGAGGCACATCATCGTCTGACCCCCCTCTCCACCCCCCTAGAGAATCTTATTCGCTCACCAACCGGCCAAGATTGAGGCGGTCTCACGTCTCGACCCACACGCACAATTACGACCGAAACTAATATAAAACAATCTAATAACGAGTGGCAAGCTCATTTCAACTTTTTCATCATCGGCACACGAGGCGGAGGCGGAGGATATGCTGGCCATCTCTTAATGGAATTCTGCAAACGCACTGCTGGGCGTCCCATTAACTGGTACACACTCTCAAATTGTTTTTCTAACGTCGCGCAGCAGACGCACGCGACGCACAACGTCGCCATCAGCAGCAGTAAGTAAGATGGTCCACTAGAGTCCAACAGGGTTGTGTGTGAGTGTGTGTGTGTGTGCTCTATGCCGCTGAGAAAGGAGTTAATTTTCCGTGGATTATCCCCCGAGGGGATGAAGTGAGGATAGAGCGTGACAGAGAGGGAGAGAGAGAGAGCACATTGCGTTTGGGCTGTGCAAACAAGCCTCATCGTCATCACACCCATAAGACGAATAAGCTGCCACCCCACACACGTTTCGGTGCTGGGTCAAATGGTGATGGAACGGCTTAAAATGGAATTCAACATTCCTTCGAATGTCCTCGCCCTGCCGGCGTCCGTCCCAAGCCAGGACTAAAGCTATTTGTGAGTAAATTCCCATGTAATCTATTCATTACACCTCCACAGGGAATCACAGTTTAACTGCTCCATTCCTTCCCACCTTGCTGGCGCAGTCTCGTGCCGTGTGTGTGTGTGTGTGTGTGTGTGTAAATCGAAATTCACAAGGGACACTACTTGACGGTGGCGGCGGCGGCGGCATTGGTGGCTCGCTCTCACACTCGGTAAATGGCACATAAATCTTCCAAGACAAATGGTATTAAGTAAACACAAACTCCCATTATATCGGTCCAAGGACCATCACCGACCGTCGACTGAAACCAGGTCCTTGTCGTCGTCGTCGTCGTTGTCCTTGTGAGGTGTCTGTTTGTATGTCTCTCAGGATAAGTGTGTGATTTGTACGATGCCGAATGTTATTGATTGCTAATAAAATTTTCATGATTGTCTTCTCTCGCTTAGGTAAATTAATAGATAGCCCAGGGGCATCTCACCACCCACCCTCCCCGGCTGGACATCATCTCGGACGGCGACACCCACTGAAAGGGCCAAAGATTAGTGCTTTCCCTAAATAGGTCCTGATTTATTGGGAAATTTCCAATTGCCAAAAGTTAACGAATGTCGCACGAGGAATTGCCGACATTATTTATTTGCTCTGAGGCCGGAGGGCCTATCTTGTCCACCCATTCCCACCCCCCGACTCCCGTTTTTCCCCTGAGCCGATGATGTAACCCCCTCATATGTATGTAAGTGTAATCAATTGAGTAGACTGCTGCCACTTCAAAATTTCAATATCAATTACTGGACCTCATCTCTGGACGACGACGACGACGACGACGCAAGCCAACGCAACGCCCCACCGTCAGGGACTAATCAATAAAAAACGAAAAACATCATTAATTAGTTGCATGCGGGCTGCCCGTCTGATGGGCGTCAGAGGGAGATTTCGAAAGTGTCACCCTCTCAGCTCTTGGTATTCGAATTTAATGCGCCTGCAAATGAATTGTCGCTTCTCATGTGCAGGCGCTTTCTCTGACAGATTGGAAATGTTTAAATTGAATTACTGCCCTCAGTGGACATGCCAGACATTGGAAATGTTGCCGTGTCTGTGTGTGTGTTTGGGAAATTTTCAAAAATACAATGTGATGGCAAAGTACACGAATTTTCGAACCAATTGAGTACAGTAAGTTTTAAGTTCGTTTTGAATTTGGAGAGTTTTTGAAAACACCGTTGATGACCTGTTTAATTTCAAAAATGTGAGATTTTTAGTTGATTTTCATATGAAATGGATGACTGTACATGGACTTTTGAATAGAAAGCGTTTTCGAAAACAGCATTTGGCGGCATAGAAAAGTAGAAATAGGGACACTTCATGAGAAAAAAATAATTTTCAGATCAAATAAAGACCATTTTAAGGGGAATTTGATGGATTTGTTTGATTTTATTTTGAATTCTCTAAGCAGAGGCTTACAAAACGCCTCGATGGATTTCAAAACTTTAAAAATTTTAAAAAATGTTCGAACTATTTTCGTTCTTAGCTGATGTCGGTATGATAAAGGAGGATTAGGCATACTTGCCTTCGATTTAGAAAATAGAACGATTTTAAGACAATTTCAATCAGGATGAGATGAATTGGATTTTATTTTGGAATTCTTGTATTCTCAAAAACGATTGATTTCAAAAATTTCTGAAAAATTTCTAAAAAATTTGGAACTATTTTGCGAGTCTTCAATTTAGAAACGAAAAAAATTTTTTTTTAAAGGACCATTCACGACCTATTTTGTCTCAAAAACATGTAAAATTGAGGGTTTGGAGGTAATTTTTAAGAGATTCTCCAAGATTTTTGAATTTCTAAAACTGAAAATTCTTTTATCGAAAACATTATCATACATGGGGTGACAGTTTTCACTCCAAATTAACGGACTGACTTTTCTATTGACATTTTTCTAATGAAATTAAATGTTTAAAATTTTTTTAAAACATATATAAAATCAGAATTTAGCGAGACTTGGGATTTCCATGCGGAATTGACATTTGTATTCAAAGCTTTTCTATTCACTTTGGATTTTCAAAACACGTGCAGGGTCTGAATGTCATTCACGACCTGTCTTCTTTCAAAGTTTTCTGTCGAATTTCATTCAAAATTGATGTTTCAAGTGACTGAGGTCTTAGTGTTCAAGGCTTGTTTGGCGATGTCTCGATTTGCATTCAAAATTGACGTTTTTTAAGCTACTGAGGTCTTAGTATTTGAGTCTTGACAGTCTTAAGTCTGACGGTGGGTTCATTGTCATTCAAGTTTTAGCTTTTTTTTAAGTGGTAGAGGTGTAGATGAATAGGACTTGAGTATCATGCAGAGAAGTTGCTCGCACTGTTAATAGATGTCCGAAATATTTGACACCATGAAAGGAAAGGACGTGGTCGTGTGGTCGTAGTGTGCGTCAACTCCTAAGCCAAAGATCCTAGATTCGTTTCCCGCTGTGAAAACCTCGCATTTTTCACGTCAACACCTCTTTCGAGTTGCTGACAATACTCAAAAACTTCTGATTGAACATGAAAAGCATCCTCAATTTCGCCCTTCGGAGTCGGCATTAAACTGTAGGTCCCCACTTCTCGTGAGAGCACAGTAGAACGCACAACTTGAATAGTTGTTAATGAAACTAGGCCCTAGTCCCTTGTGGGCTATAATGTCACTCAGTTAATAAATTAGAATGAAAGGACCAGAAGCCTACGGAAAACATTCTAGACCCTACAAGTTCAATAAAAAAAAACCAAATGCATCTCTGGGCACGTTATACTGTGACAAGGCTCTGTTGGGCTGAAATTGATACCAAAATGTTTGAGTTAGAAATGAAAACCAAGTCTCTTGTCCGTCACAACTTCCAACGTTTGTCATGAATGCCAGCTGCTATTATTGGCAACAGTGATGACAAGGATCACTTGGTGCAATGTTAACTATCAGCTCTATGTTAGGTACTAAGGCACGTGATTGGTAATAACAGCCAGACCAGAGGCTATATTCTGATTCCATGGGCGAAGCAAAGTTGAAATTTGCGGTTCTGGCTGTAGCCTAAGTCACACTGTGATTCATCGCGAGGTTTGACTTTCATTTGGCTTTTTTTTACAGATCGTGCGTCACTCCCATCAAGCTGCTGTATCATTTTCGTTCACCATCGTTTGGCAAGTCATCGTAGAAAGACTCAAAGTATAACAGCGTCTGTATTAGAAAAATTTGGTGTTCTGTGGGAAATCTTTTTCGAGTGATTCGGGGAACTTATGGTGGGCATCGACGTACTGAAACCACTTTAGCCAATACCCTTCGCAGACGTGGGTCTCAGTTTATATAAGTGAATGATACTTGACCGGATAGACCACATTCAGAAAGAAGCAAAGAGCGAATATAGCTGAAAGTGTACGCGAAGACAGCGACGAAGCGATTCGTTGTCGCTCTCAGTAGCTTGACTTGGCGTATGTTACGTGAGGATCTCACCCTTGAAGTGTAGAACATTCAACTTGTACAAGAAAAGAAGCGAGGCGACTTGCGTCATATTTTCAGTGATTGGGTACTGAAAAAACATCTCTCTTCACTAATGATGTCCATGGTTCAGAGTTCCAGTCCGAAACTGAAGTCACTTCCCCTGGAACTGATTAAACATCTTAAAGCACTATGGACACGCCTGCCGCCACTAACGCCAGCAATCAGCAAAATTTCATGTGTTCACCGATAACCGTGCGTCGGTGTGATTTCGTGAAAAAAAGCCCCATCCATGGACCTCACTTACACCAAAATGCAGTCGACCAAAATAAACTTCAAAAAAAACGAAAAAAAATCCGAAAACATTACGCAGGACACAACAAAATGCACACACTAAAAACCAGGAACCAACCGGCGACGACTGTGAGTGAGCATTTAAAAAATGTCAACCTTCCCCCCTCCGGGCAATCATCATCCCTTGCATGAGTGTGGCTCCGTTTGTGCATGGCGGCGGTAAATCGTCGTAACCATTTCAATTCAATTTCATCCATCATCGTTCGGGTGTTCAAGTAGACAGGGCGGTGTGGACAGGTGAATGGCGGAGGGGATGGCTTCGAGATGGGGAAAAGTCGTAGGGGTGTGTCGAATACTTTCAGAAGACTGGGCAGCAATGCACATTGTACTGCGGTGATGTGGCGGGATAAATCAGTTTTTGCACTCTCCCCATCGCCAAAAGGGTTGTTTTCTTCGGAAGGAGGTGTTTCACTCCCCCCCCCAACCCCCTCTCCATCGCTTTCATTTATCGTTCATGAGGAACGTATGTACATGGATGAGTACAAATTCGAAGGTGAAAAACAGCGACATAAAAAACAAGAACAGGAACGGAGGGGGAAGCAACGAAATTTCATTTCATTTCATTTGGCGAAGCGACACAGAAGGAAAGGGAATTCAATTCAGAGTTTGACGACCGTTGCTTCACTCTCCCCCACCTTCCTCGGCCTTGGCCAAACGGAAATCTATTCCTTGGTTAACAAAAATCGTGACTCCTCCTCGCCGCCATCTGCTGCTGCTGCTGCACCACCGCCCGCGTGGACGCCAGCTGAATCAATAATTTGGATTTATGGAAATTTAATTGAAACAAAATACCCACGGAATCGACACTGTATCGATATTTGATGGCATTTGGGGATGCTGCCTCGGCGCGACCGTCGTTAAAAAAAGGGTTCGCGGATAATTAAATCCACTCACCAACTGATGAAATGAATATTTTCTAGTTTCTTCGTCCGTGCGTCGTCCGGCCGTTCGCTTCCTTTGCCGGCTAAATAGGCCAACTCGGCCTCAGCCTCACGGGAAATGGCACAGAGGCAAGGACGGCGAACAATGGAACGGGAGGGATAATTCTCATTATGAACGGACTATTGAATTTCAGTTGGCCATCGTGGCCATATGCCGGGCGGCGATGAAAACCGAATTTCTTCGAGTGGTGGACGTGAAGGAATGCGAAGGAGTTTATGGCAGAGAACCGGCAAGCGATTCGTTGATGTAACGCAAATCTAAACGAGCGTAGTGGTCTCTATTTCAACGCGGTGGTTAGGACCGAATGAACGAGTGGCTGCCGTGACTTGGAAATCAATATATCGAGGGCTCATTGAACACTGAAATGATGATGAAATACGCGAATTCGGAGGAAATTAAATCAATTGTGGATGTGAATCTCACGATTCGTTAAAAATAGCGTTTACCTTAAGTTTTGAGAGCTGAAAATGGCCCAGATGTTGAAGGGGTACAACTATGGACAGACACATGACCAGAGACTAATGTGAGGAGATGAGACTGTGCCCGGATGGGTGAGCGGACAGATGTTCCACTGATCAGGGAAGTTCAATTTGGTCGAAAAATATGGGTGAAGTGTTGATGCAGGATGCATGTGTCTATCGTCTCCCAAAACTGCAAGACGTTAGAGGCTTAGGGTTTGTATAAATGTTTACAGCTCATCAAGTCTTAGTTTTTCTTCGAGTAAAGTGCAATTACGGACAGAATTCTAGCTACCAACAGTGGTCTCCAGATGATGTGAGGGATTTATGAATCACATGATTCGCTACCTACACGACTACCAGACGGGGTGCAAGACCCAGGCTACCAGATCCAGGCTACCAGACCCAGGCAACCAGATCCAGACTTTCAAACCCAGGATACCAGAGCCAGACTATCAGACGAGGCTACCAGACACAAGCTGCCAGACACAGGTTACCAGATTCAGAGTATCAGATGAGGCTACCAGATCGAGCCTACCAGAGCCAGGTTACCAGACTCAGGCAACCAGACCCAGACTATCAAACCCAGACTACAACACCTAGACGTTGACGAAACCTCGCTTGTAGCTTTAGCAGAGGCCATATTCTGGTGCCACGGGCAATCAGAAGTCCGTGGCACTTGTTCCAGCCTGACCAAGCGGTAGGCCTCCCAATTGGGAGTGTCTTGGTGGCTGTGGCCCAATGCCCAAAATCACGTTCAGTGCCGAAGCAAATGTACGCATGCTGACAGGATTGAAGCAGACTAGGAGGCTATGGAGACATTTTTGGATCAGCGTGGAGTTCCTTTCCAACCCATGCAACGGAAGACCAGGCAGTTAAATGTTTCCAGAGCAGCGTGGAGTTGCATTCACACTCAATGTTAGAAAGACCTCGTTCAAATCGAAATGATTGTCTTCTTCTTCTTCGGATGGCGCTACAGTCCGGGGTGGACCTGGACCTCAACCACGTAATGATTGTCACTCAAACATAAAGTCAGTTGGAACTTGGGTAACTAAGGCGTTCAGGCGTGCGCGATTTTTTTCGAGGACGTTAGAGCAGATGACCACGTAAATCCAAGTTCCACATCTGTTTGTGATTTAAGAAGACTTGTATTTCTAAAACGAATCCCATCCACCTATGCAACTACATTTGTTAGGGGCTACAGTGATGAAGCCAAAGACCATTTAGTGCACGGACTGGACACCAGGTTTAAGGTCCGAGGAACATTGATAGTAGAAGCGGCCTGATTAGAGCCTACAAACAGAGACTTCTTGACCGTGCCGTGGTGACTGTGGTTTAAATTCAAATTGTTGGATGTCACAGCAAACCATAATCTGAGTTAATTGTGGTAGGAAAATCATATTTGGGTGTCTGTTCAAGATTTTTGGGCGAAATTTCGTTTGAATTTGAATGGGGTCGGAAAATGCGATTCTCAAGGACCAAATGTGAGTGCAAACAAATTGGACTGTCGCTTACGTCATATATGGCAACTCAGAGCATCAATAAGTGGGCAGAAGTGGTTTCAAAAGGTCTACTATGCATCGTCGGGTATTTTGTGAACAGTCACATGACAAATCACTTGGCAAGAGAATTCTTTAAGTCCCCCAAAAGATTGTTTACAAAAAGGTCTGCTCAGGTGCTGGAGACAATGTCTTTATTCACTTGGTAGAGCTTCTTAAGTTTCTGTGGCACTTCTGATCCCAAAATGGTGGCAAGGTGTTGAAACTTACAAAGTGTGCATTTCCTGTCTCACCGCCATTGATAGTAAATCTTGAAAAATTGTGTAGTAAAAATACAGTCTATTGCCAGGACTCGAACATAACTCAATTTTAGAAAATTGCAAACCACTAATTTCCAATGAAAACTCATGGCCGAAGAGGCACTTTTAGCTTTTTCCTAATTTTTTGATAGAAATAGACTCTCAACACAATCTGCACCTTCTCCAACCACATAAGAGTGTCTAAGCAACGAAACCGCTGGCGATGAGTATGGAGACGACGACGACACTGTAGAGCACTTTTTTTGTCACTACCCTGCCTTTCATCGGTTCAGGTTGCAGGTTTTCGATGCTGATGTAGTGAGGGCTTGTATGATGTAGGCTCTCAATGACAGAACAGGAGGCTGCCTAGAATTTGTGTGGACCAGTCTTTGAGTCTTAGTGCTTCAGTGCGGTGAAGTAAAATAATTGAGTGACACTACAGCCCACAAGGGACCAGGGCCTAGCTTCTGCAACAACGACTCGTGTTGTGCGTGCTTCTGTTCTCTCACGAGTAGAGGGAACCTGCAGTTTTTTGTCGACTCCGAACGGGGAGATTTGAGAAGGTTTTCATAGACAATTGGTACTCTTGGAGCGTTGTCGGCAACCCGAAAGAGGCGGTGCCCCAAAAAAAATTGAGGTGTCCGGATATCAAACCTAGACCTACGTCGTGCCGTAAAAAATGCGAAGCGTGCGGGAATCGAACCTCGATCTTTGGCGTGTGGGTTGACGCACTTACCCACTACACCACGGAGACTACGTAAACGATCTAAGTCGAGTAAAAATCGGTCTGTCGGCCACATGGAGCACACAGGCTACACTCCGTCCAGGGGACACCTTAAATTAATTCTTTCCATTCCAATAAGAAGGCGAGAACATGATGGCAAAAATCTGTAGTCGAAGCTTAGGACACTTATAACTCAACCGAAGCATTATGAGTTGCTGAGCCTCTCCTCGAAGGGCAGATCGATACTCTTGTGAATGTGTAGAAATGTAGACAACTTTCGGAACAATTTTAATGGGAAATGATTAAGAATCCCTTACACCGGCTGAAATTCCAGAGAAAGGAGAATTCACTGAAGACCGTCGATGATCCCTTGTACTTCAAAAATATCAGGCCTTTGGCCCTGGTGACTGTCTTGAGTTAAAGAAAGATGAGCCTCAAGTCAGGTTTTGTCATTCGAAATCCCTTTGAAGCATGTCGTAAAAACAGACACCCTTGTGGAGACAAGTCTCAAACAAGCGCAGCGCCAATGAAACAACATTTTCCAAGCTCAATCAGTCACCTTGTTAAACAACTTTGTGGTCAATCTCCCACAACAAACCAAACACACACCTTACACACAAATAACAAATTTTCAAGAGAAAACCCACCCATCAACCTAGATCAACAAAAAATGCATTAGCTCACCAAACTGGCGGTAATTTCCCCCCACCCCTGTCCGGCTCATCCGTCAGAGCGGAAGAAAAAGCCAAGAATTATCCCCCTTTTCAGTCAGTTTATCCCTTAATCTACCCGAACCATATGTCAAGCTCCTCGCCCCACTCGCACACAGTCGCGCACAGTGGCTCCTCCAAGGGGGCGAAGGGAAATATAAAATAAAATCTTCTTGTTCAAATAAACCCTTTATGCGGATATGCTACAAATTTCTTTGTTTTTTTTTTTTGCTCCTTACCTCTAAGGACTCCTGTGGGTGATGGCGATGGCACGACCATGCCAGCCCCCGTCCCTCCGTTTCGGCTTCATCCTGGCGGATCAATCGACCAAACACACACTATTCTGTGTCTCTCAGTGGCACTTGCGGCAATAAAAACTTTTTCACTTAGTGTCATTTTTGGATTTATTCTTTCCTTGTTGCGGAGGCAACGACAACGACAGGGGGAGCGCCGCTGTTGGAGGCGCTGTCGATGGTGATAGCGGAACAGATTCAAAAGCACTCGGTCTATGAATTTCGAATTTCACAAAACTGACTCATTAATAATTTTTTTTTTTCGTTTTCCTTGCAGCCGAACGGAGCCTTTATTTGCGCCGCCTTCTCGGCGAATCGGTCGAACTTTATTTGATGGTTCCTCTGGAGCGTGATAGAAGTGGTGGTGGTGCTGGTGGTGGTGGTGGCGCACGAACTTTCTCAGCGGCGGTACTGGAGCACTAAAACTTTTACACTTTACAGTCGAGAGCACATAAAAAAAATCGTTATACATCGTTTATAGATCGCTGGCGTGGTAGTTGGGAGGCGAGAGTGTGCCGCGCACAGACAATAAAAAGAACAGCGTCTCGTGAGGAAGTTTTTTAATTGAAAGTAATTAACGTTCATTCAGTGCAGGGCGATGGGCGTTGATGGCGACTCCGTTGATCCTTTAGTTATGTCACTGCTATGATCCTACTCCTCCAAAGTAGTGGCTGTTGAATCTCCAAAATTCCAGCTGCACTGAGTCCGATGGGAAGGCATCCTCCTGGACGACTGAATTTCCATCAAGTTCCTTCTGCTTCAGCGGTTCCTCTGGCAGTGTCGTTGGCTCTGGCACTCTCCGTTCCACTCACTCCGAGAACTTGCGACCGACTAAATGAAAACTCAGCTGTGCGGTTCTATTTGAATGAACTCGGGCCTGGGGGCGATAAGAGGCCACAAAATTCCAGCAGAAGTACCAGCAGCTACACACCAACGACGACCGAGAACACATTGTGTGTGCCTGCAGCCGACGCCGCCACCGCCACCGCCACCGCCATCGCCGGTGGAAGAAGAGCAATAAGGGCTGCTGCTGCTGTCGCTGCTGTGTGAATTGTTTTTGCTGCTTGTGGTAAGGGCGCGGGCGCACTCCTCCTTCTTCTCCATTCCCCCCCCCCCCCCCTCTTTGTCCGTTCCTTGCACCTTGGGGCAGTTTTTGTCCCTTAGTCGCCTTCCTGCTTCCTCTTGTGTGCCGCGACGCGATATTGGTCGTCAGCCAGTCAGTTTTCTCCTTGAAAATTTCACTCACTCACTCACTCGCTCTCTCGCGCGCTCGCTGTTGCCTCTCTCCTCGATGCCCTTGTGCTCTGCGTTACACAGTCAGCAGGCCCCGCAGTGCTTTCTCTGGGTGCTGTGTGTGGTATACTTTCTCCAGACCTGTCCTGGTTTTCAGGATGCAGGCTGCACAGCAACTGAACGCACACAGGAGTCTGGCAGTGTCGTACAAGGATTTCAATTCTCCCCCGGTGGCGTTATGCCGCCGTGCCATATAAGAGTTGAAAGCTTTTGCGAATTGTTGGCGTATAAGAGATGGATGTGCGCATGCGACAGACACGGCGAGAAGCTTTCCAGTGCCTGGTACTGTCCCCGATGAGTACATGCATATGTTTCGTGTAAAATGAGTTCAGCCGCACAGAAAGTCAAATATGTGTGTCTGTTGCAGCACCCCCTCCCGGGGAGGTGGGGTCCTGTACAACTACAGAATGAACGAGCGACGGAACGACCTCTCTTACAAATTGGTGACATTTACGACTGTACTGGCGCTGTCCGTGGCGAGTGACTGCGAGGCTCCAGGATGAAGTGTTAATTTTTCATTTAGTACATTTGTTTGCAAAAATGTCCTGACTTCTCCTGACTCCGGCACCTCACTCCTCCCCTCACCCAGGCGCTCTGTTCTGATTGCCATGAATGCCACTGTGTTCATGCTTCCGACAAATGTTTTCACCCCAACCAGAGAGAGTGAGAGCAACAAAAAAAATGAAAAGAGGGCGGGTGGGGGGTGGGAGATCCATTGCTCCTTTCGTGTGCTTTTACAGGGTGCAGTGGGCGGCGATGGGAAGGCAGGGGAATGACTGGCTATCTGTTATCGGAATTATTTGAATCCACTCGGCTCTGCAAGATTATAGTGTACACATGAACACACACCACATTTGCGAGGGTCGCGCAGTCGGCGCAGAGGCGGCGGGGTGCAGGGGGTCAGAAATTTGCTTAAGCATTGATAGACCGCCCTAAGCATACCAATTATGAGACCTAATCTCAGCAGAAGGCATCTCTCCAAAATTGATAGTCAATGTTATACAGTTGACGCATCACAACCTGAATCAGCAGCATCTGATGCCAACGCTGGATGGATGGATGCCCGTGTGTGTGTGTGTGTGTGCGGGAAGGGAAAATTCATTCTGCAACAGGTGTATTTAATTCAGTTGGTGTTGGATCCTGAGTTTAAAGAATTTCCCAGCTAGCCAGAGCGTTCTGGCCTGGCCTGCATTCCAGGGGGGAAATGTCGGAGTTTAAGTTTCAATTAAACGCTGAAGGAGGCTGCCATGTGGGAGGAGGGGGTTTGAGTGCAAGGTGACAGGATTAAGTTTTCATCAAGATTCTGTTTGATTTGTGGCTACGATTAGAAAGGTTCCTTAAGTGGCGCACGGTTGGACGGTTGTCCACCAACGAAGGAGCCTAATCTTCGAGACGGAGACGAAGGACTTGGAGACGAAAGACCAATGGCACCTGAGCAACCTACAATGAGAGGAGGGATGGACAACTGGATAGCCCTGTGCCCTCATTGGAGGACAACTGCAGTAACCTGAAGCGAAAGTCTTGAAGATAGGCAACTGCAAAAGTGGGATGGGATTGAAGGACTTAAAAAAAGGATCCTAGAAGGACCTACAACGCTTAAGATGGCTAGGCCATGTAGAGCGTATGAACACCACTGCTCCGGTCCGAAATGTTTTCGAATCTGAGCCATCGAGACAACGCAACAGAGGACGGCCCAGGCTAAGGTGGCGCACACAAGTGGAGAAAGACCACGCAGCTGGCGAAAGACCAAGCTGGCCATGTTGGTTGAAGCCCATGTCCACCCCGAACTGTAGCGCCACAAGAAGAAGAAGAAGAAGGAAGGACCTACTGCCGACTCTGATTGAAGGCAGTCAAGAGGTCAAACGGTCAGTGCACCAGAAAGTGGATGGAATACAGCGTGGCGGAGTAGACAAGAAGAAGGCAGGCAAGACAGTTTGGGCGCCAGCGATGGCTGCAGAAATCCTGCACCAGAACACAGCGCTGAAAGGTGAGCAGCGAGTTGAACTCTTAACGAGTCCGATGACCATCACTTTTCAGGGCTCTTCATGCATCAGGATACAATGGCAGAAGGTCGACAATGAGACAAAGCCTGAAAGACCTGCTAAATGGAACGGGGTGCTGTTTGATGGTCCTGCTGCTAAAAGTCCTGTGCAAGACAAAAGATTGGAGCAGACTAACAGAGAGATCTACAAGTCCCCAGAAAATAATTGACAGACTGCAGGAGGAGCGTGGTTTGAGAAGATCAGAGGTGGACAGACATTTTTGAAGATGTTCTCTAGAAAGGTCAAGTCAAAAGATTGAAGAATGGCCTGCTAGACGAACCCTCAAAGACACACAATGTGGTTGTGACAAGACCCATGTCAGGACTCGAGATCCAGAGATGGACGAAGATCTTTAAGCTTTAAGGAGCAGGAAGAGGACAGATCTTCGTCAGAAGTTCTGAGTGAAGACACAGGATTTAAAGACGGACGGAGAGGGCAGCCTTTGTAGATAGAATCGTGGCTAGGCGACAGCAAGAGGGGTGCTGCGTGAACTGGACGTCGCATGGGCTTCAGAAATCAGAACAAATAAGATCTTTAAGAACTCTGGAAGGGAATGAGTGTCAGGAAAAGGATCTTTTTATGCCCTCGACAAGATGTTTTTGTCGAAAAACTTGTATCCCAGGACACAAAGTCACTGCCATTGGGCTCCCCTTGAAGTAGAAACTCCAAAATCAAGTCGCCATCCTCCTCCTCACGTGTCCGTCCCAAGTGAGTCATTAAACCACCCCCCTCACCCCACGCACATATTCATTCGTGAGAGCCGGCATAAATCACGAAATTAATTGCAAATCTGTCATTTCAGAGTGCTGCTGCTCACTCCCTGCATTCCCCTCCAAATCTTCGACACGAGCTTAGCCATCAATATCCCCGGCCGCTGGCGTCTACCCTCGCCTGGATCTCATTTGAATAATTAAACCGATTGACAATTAAAACTAATGCCACTGCGCGACGACAAAGTCTTTCACTCATTTCCGATGTGGTCGGCGTCCCCCCGTTCTGCCACACCTGCACTCTCATCAATGCCTCGCACCCACCCACCACCCAATTGCAATAAATCCTAGAAAAGTTAATTGTTTTCGTGGCGACGTTGCGGTTGTAAATTCTTTTCGCGTCTCTCCCGTTCAGCCACCAGGTCGCGAGGCAAGGCTCCGCTTGACAGACGCAGAGATCTCACCTTTCTTTGCTCCCACCCACCCCCTTGTCAATGACCACACCGCACCATACACACACCTGCGAGTGAATGGATACATCTTCGCGCTTGCTCCATTCCTCTTAACCCCCCCCCCCCTCCCCCCATTCCTCATCTCACCCATCAGTCCATGTGCCGTTCGTTTCGTTTCGTTCGCACTGTTAAGGACTTTCTATTGTGGACGGAGCACAAGCTGCATCTGCCATTTCATCATGGTGTCACCTGAGATTGAACGACATGGTCTGCACATAACGAAGAAAGGACGACGCAAAATGGCATCGGCATTAAATTATGTCAAATAAATGACAGTGGAATTCTATCCCGACCCAACCCCCCCCACCCCCGTCGGTGGTCGGTCGGTTGTCCACCTTCAAAGCGGATGGGTGGCATTGTTTGTCATATGCCACGCTCGGGTGTCGTCCTCCGAACGAAATACACGATTGCGCGGCGTGCTATCATTACAATGCATCGATTCGAGCGCTTCTCATGTGTACGCGCACGTGTGTGTGCATTTGTGTGTGTATGCGCAATTGAACGCATACCCTTTAAGGGTTAATCGATAGCAAAAGCTGCTGCTCGCCGCTACTTTACTATTGCATTTTGTAATTAAGCGCGTAGACCAGAAATTAAATGTTTAATGAGATTTAAAATGCCGGAGGGATGTGCCTGGAAGTTGGCCCTTTTTTCCGTCCTGCTGCTCCACTCCACACCATCGCCACTTTGCCGCCGTTCGCCTTCGACATTTTGCTCGTTTTGCTCGTTCTCTCTTTCGGCCACCGCCACCGCCGCCTCTTTGGCGGTTTGTTCGAGGTCGGTTTGTGTGCGTGTGTGTGTGTGTGTGTGTGTGTGTTGGGATTTTTTTCCGCTCCTTCCTGACTGTGCATACTGCAATTAATATAATCCTCTCACTTTGGGTTGGTGCTTCGAAAGGGTCGTGCTGATGCTGGAACCGGTACTGGGACCGGAATTGGGGCTGTTGAGTGGGCTAAGAAGTGGAGTTTCATCAGACCGTGAAGTGCGTTTCGCTGTTGGCTCGCTGCTGCTGCTGCTGCTGGTTGCTACTCGTGAATGACTGATTATCACCGGCAGTGGGTGGGTGGGGGTAAAGAGGGCTTTTCACTGGGGAAGATGTGTCAGGATTTCAGGAGGATATGTCTGGATTGCGTGGGAATTTGTCCGGATTTCGTGGTGCCCTACATTTCATTGCCTATCTTTGGAGGGACCCCCGGGGGAATATGCATGATTGAAGGGGACTGATGAAAGGGACCAAGATGTGGGACATCTTTAATGTTAAATTGTGAAATCTTCTGACCAGGGTGCGACTCAAATTGTGAATCGAACTGCAGGCACTTTGCATAGGAAGCGAAACCTCGCTTTTACCACCAAAAACCCGCCTTACCATATCGAAACTTTGCACAATTTCAAACAAATCCACAACCCCCAATGTCATGACGATCGTCTAGGAACTTCTTAACCACCCCAAACCTTGCCGAGAGGTTAACGCATTCATTGTCCATCAGAAAACTCTGTAATTGCCTCAAAGCTCCCTGTCAGACTCACTGCAAATAACCTCAATGTGGCTACCGAAAAACTTCTTGTTGCATTACTGTCCACAAGGGGCCAGGGCGTAGCTCATTCAAACAACTGCTCATTACGAGTAGATGGGGCCTACCCGTCTACTCCACTCCCATCCACTCAATTCAAACAGCAAAGAGATGGTGATGGAAAATTTTGGGAGAAGAACGTTCAATCCACGATTCGAACCTGGGACCTGAGCCGCAGGCACGTTAGTTTACTCTCGGCCACGGCGGTCACAAAATAAGTCTTTAACAGCCTTAAAATTGCGCTAAGCATCCCTAAGCACTTCAACAAGATGAGTATGTGATCCAAAGATCCCGGAAGTTCCTTTTCAACTTGGTAGCAGATGGAAATGCATCAGCATTTGTCGGTAGAAAACCCAGAGGACCCTCTTTATCGTCCTTTGTACAACACAACAGTCTAATTGGACGGTCTGCACAGCGTGATTCTGTTTCTTAAGGTACCTCAGCCGACACATTGGCTGGAACTTTGTTTGGCCAGCCAACTTAACTGAGATCCAGTCGAACCGCTTCTACCAACCAAACCAAGTGACGATGGGTGACAGCAAAACAATCGAATTGAGAAAAGAAAGAGATTCGTTGGCGTGAAGCTGTGTCAATGGAAATTATTGCTGAGGGTGCAGGAGACGAACGTTAAGGATTTCATGAATCTTCCTCAAATCGGGGAGCGTGGGGTTCAATTATTCAATGGAATTAGAAATTGAATTCGTGTCAAGTTGCATTTGATTTTGTAAATTTTGATCAACTTTGAGGGCGTGTGCACGATGCACGGTTGGCAGGGACAACTTTAACGTCGGGCAATGCTTACACGTCAGGCTGCGGATCTCTTTAACTGTCTACAACTTCGTCTATGGAGCTTAGAAGGATGTTGAGGACGGTCATCCCGCGCTCGTTCACGCACTTCTTCATTTTCTCAAGAGCCCCAGGAAGGTGCGGTGTGTTTGGTGCTTTCTCAAAATTCTGGCTTTGGATACAAGGATTCAATTCGAGTCATATGTCAATTCCTTGCAAAGTTCTTAAGTGAATTTTTTTCTGAGAGTCATCAGATCATGTTGCAACGAGTGCTTAGTGAAGCACGATGAATGTCTAGATCAATGACTTCCTGGTTTCCTTGTGGTTTTGAGACTAGAGACCACGATGTTCGATTGCTTTGAGCATTGACCCAAGCACATAGAGTTGAACCAAAGGCATTTCTTGGTCGACGTGAGTCGTGTGGGGCGTATGGACACCACCGCCCGAGGCAGAAAAGTCTTCGAATCTGAGCCATTGGGACATCGCAACAGAGGACGGCCTAGGTTGAGATGGCGCACACAAGTGGAGAAGGACCTCAATCAACTTGGACTGCGGAATTGGAGGCAGCTAGCGAAAGATCGTACTACCTGGCGAAGCATGTTGGTTGAGGCCCAGGTCCACCCAGGACTGTAGCGCCATGGAAAGAAGTCGCTTTTAAAATCTTCGAGTGCTAAGAGCCGACACTTGATGCATATTGTGTAGTCGAAGGGGTTTAAGGCGCTTGAGCAAAGTGGTATTTGAACAGCACAGAATGAATGTCATACTCGCATCAGAACTTCAACCAACTTGGAGTACGCAAGTAGTGACACGAGCAAGATTTTCAGTTTTCAAAAGTATTGTTTCTTCACCCCTTTAAGGCATGAGGAGATTCTTTCTGAACAAATCTGACTCCCTTCCATGTTGTCCTGTCACCAATCTGGGAAGGAAGTGCCTCATGTAGGTAGAAAGTTGAAAATTTTATAGTTTCCTAAGGTGGGGTAGAGCGAGAGGGTTAGGACTTTAGACCAAGCCAGTTTGTTGTACCTAAAACCAAGCGCCTTCTCTCTCTCTCTGGTACCAAATTGCGATGACCCCAAACATGGTGAAGAGACGTTTTGTCTCACCATTCTCTTCTTCTTCTTGGGGCTCTACAGTCCTGTGTGGATCTGGGCCTCAATCAACATGCCTCTTCAGATGGCACGATCTTTCGCCAGCTACCGCCAGTTGTGTACTCCAAGTTGGACTCAAAGACTTTTCGGGACGGAGCAGTGGTGTCCACACACTCCACATGGCCTAACCATTCATCAACTTTCTCCAAGTTGGCTGAGGTCCTTCTCCACTTTTGTGCGCCATCTCAACTTAGGCCGTCATCTGGTGCGGTGTCCCATTGGCTCAGATTTGAAGACTTTTCGGGCCGGAACAGGGGTGCCCATAAGCCCTAGATGGCCTAGCCATTCTCAGGCGACTTTAAATCCGAAATCCTTAAAGTCGGCAATACGGTGAAAGGGGGTGCTCTGTGCCAAGTTTTGACATCACTCCTCAATCGATGGATGAGGTGTTGAAATTAAATTGCTGTCATCACCATTAAAATTACCCACTTATCGTCAAGGACGACTTGAGGACCCTCTCCTCAAATACGTCAGTCTGAGATCGAGAGTCAAGAAGTCAAGAAGTGAAGAAGTCGCGCAATCGATTCACTTGACGCACGCGACAAAATTCTCCAAAACATAAATAAATAAACACTCACAACACTTTCTCCTTCTCGACAATCCTTCTCGTGAGAGTGCCTCTCTTCTCGGAATTCTCCTCTGCAAGGACATACAGTCTTCGCTGTCTCGTCAATACATTTTTAATTGTCAATCTTAACCGAATTTCGTCGTGATCTCCTTAAAAACCTCCATTGTGACGGGTTAGGATAGTTTTTCATTAAACAGGAACCGACTCTTCCCCCTCCCCCCCACCCTCCTTGTAGGACAACTCTTAAGGTGTAATTATTTAGAAGGAAAACACACCGAAACAGCAGCTTTGTTCAGAAATTAAAATTGTCACATTATGAATTCATACAATTCCAATTTAAGGTAAAAACCTCGGCAGCGGCAGTGACGACAGGGGCTGAGACCGCGCCGGGTCTTCCCCGCACTCAGTGCCGTTTGTGCCAAAAGGCAGCATCAAATATTTAAAAGTAAATAAAAACATTTTCGGCGCAGCCCTAAGAGAGAGAGAGAGAGGGAAAGGAAAGAAAAAAGCGGTTCGTTCCTACGTCCTTCTGCCGGAAAAGTCATTAAGTTAAAATGCGTCGAGGGGTTTTGAAAAACCGCCTGCTGGAGATGAGAGGACGAGGACGACTGTCCCCCACGTCCTTTGATTGGCCAATGAATCCACAAAATGCGAATGAATCGCAAAGCAGGTCGACGACGACGACGACGACGACAATGAGAATTATTCCTTTCTCTAACGTCAGTCAGTCGTGTCTCTGTTCGTGTCAAAGGAAGGAGTTTTCGTTTTTTTTTCAGTGAGGAATCCTTAAATGCTTCCCTTCTTGGTATCGATTTTGTTTTGTCCCTACTGGTGGTGGTGACGGTGGTGTGGTCTGACTGGATGGTCAATTGGTGTTCCGTGATGGGAATGTTTAGATCTGTGTAATTAAGTTCTAAAGCGTTTTTTTTTCTTTGTTTCCCTTCATCGGCCTACGTCTTCATTTCCCCCCCTCCCCCACCCGTTTTTTTCTTCTTCTTCTTCTTTGCAGCCTTAAATCGGTTCAAACTCTGTCATCGAATGGCGGGGATAGATCTCCGGAATGATTTATCGACTGAATAAACATTTAAATAGACGCCTTTGTTTAGTCGTCCATCTCGGTTCGTTCGTCTCAAGTGTTGAGTGCAAAAGTCGAACGGAGCAGCGGCGGCGGCCAGTGTTGATTTTGAGGCATGCTTCGGTATCATCTTCCTTACCAAGGCAGGAGAGCAGTAAAAGAATGAATATGATGTATATCCTGTCACTATTGACCTACTTGTGCGGCGGGGCTCTAAGGAGAACTCTTTATGCTTGACCCGCAGCGTGGTGACGGGGCGCTGACGGTGGCGCTGGTCCCAGGGACCATAAACTCACCCGAAATGGCCGTTTTAATTTGAAGGCGCCTTTATTTGTCGTAACATTTGCTTATAGCCGGTTTTATTGCCGCCCTTAGGGGCCGCCGGGTGGCCTTAGATTTTGAGTGGACACTCAATTTTACGTGAGTTTCAAGCTTAATTTGCTTTTTCGGGGTGGCCCTGTAGTGTGGGCGGTAGTGGGGTGTCGGTGTGGAGATTCTTTTGTCTCTTCACGGCCACTTCAGAGTCTGTGTTGGGAAGTGGAATTGTGCGAATTTTGGGTGAATTTTTGATGTTCATGTGAGTTGTAGGTGATTGGCAGTGATTTACATCGAATTTCCGTCAAATTTTGATGACTCTTCTATTTTTCCAATCCAATCGTAGATTTTTGGTCATCAGACCGAACTGATGACACAATCAGGAATCAGGTCTTTGAAAAATTCAAAACACCGGCAGACTGAGCGGTCCTCCTGTCCTACCACTGGCGGCAGTTAAGTAACTTTATCTCACATAGGGATGAGTATCTTCGCTTTGAAAGGGATATTCAGGGTCAAGAGCCTAACCAATCGACTCTGGAACAACCTGGTCTAAAATGGGAATCTTTGAATTTGAACGTGGCGAATGATCTCCTTTAGTGATCAAGAGGGAGACTTGAGACTCCACGAACAGCTTGACCAAACGACATTTTGTGCAAGAATCTCTTAAATTTGAACAGAGGACAAACCCTACGAGAGCATCTTCCTCCAGACCATCTTCACGTCCTTCTCGCAGGTCGGTTCTTCCTGTCAGTACTTAGCTGGCTGAGTATGAACTAAAGACATAGCGCCTCAAGATAGCAATACATTTGTTTTCTCACCATTGCAGACTGAGCGTCAAGTTTGAGCAACTTTTTTTTTAGAAGGGTCTTTGTCCGAGCATTGTCAAAGCATAGGAGATCCTTTTCTTTGAAAATCGCGCCTTCTCAATACGGCACCAACCGTTTACGGCACTATGAAGACTGAGAACTTACTAGTTCTTGCCCTCAGCCTTCAAAGGCGCAGACAAAGTCTTCGAAAATCTCCTCCAGACCGTCGCAGCTTTTGTAGACCTCGAGGGCCTATGAAGACTGAGAACTTACTAGTTCTTGCCCTCAGCCTTCAAAGGCGCAGGCAAAGTCTTCGAAAATCTCCTCCACGCCGTCCCATCTTCTGTAGACCTCGAGGGCCTATGAAAACTGAGAACTTACTAGTTCTTGCCCTCAGCCTGCAAAGGCGCAGACAAAGCCTTCAAAAATCTTCTCCACTTTGATCCTGCGCAGGCTTCCAAAGCGGGGAATTTCTGTCAACACTCTCCTTCAGCCGTCGTTGTTCGCCTTCAGTCCTCCAAATCCCCCCAATTCGCCAATGCAGACAAACTTCCCAAACCATGCCTATGTCCTCCACGCTCGGTTCGCACACCCCTTCTGTCTTCTGCTCAACCAGACAGACTATCCCCGTCACCGATCGCTTGCTTACGCAAGCACTAACCGCCTACTGCATCAACACCCTACGGCACTTACCCACGACGGCACCCACCCACGACGGCACTACGAAAGTACGGCTTAGAAGTAACAATGGCGCAGAGGACTCTGACACTTATCAGACTCTGAGTCATCTCTTCTAAATGATGTTAGCTCATCCCTTCTAGATAAGTTGAAGAATAGGCAGAGGGTCCTAAGTCCTAAGACTCATAGCTAGTCAGGATATATTTCCACCTTCACCTCTGCATGACCCTCAGTGTACTCTGCGGAGGAAACGAACGCCCCCGCAACCTATTTGGGGTTTCCACGAATCAAAGAACTCAGAGTCAGCTCAGCAAGAGACTAAAAGAAGGAAGGAACGACAAAAAGGTAGCAGCCAGGCCAGTGGCTCGTGCTACAGCTACTACCGATGCACCGGCCATCTCCTACGCCCAAATGGTGTCAGGCAGAGAACGGGCACAACGGCTCCAATGGCCCGGCAAGCCTAGGCAGAGCCCTCCATAATGACTTCCATGACTTCCATTCAGTCGATGCAAGCACAGATGATTGCCTTGCAAAAACAGCTAGAGGCATCCATCGCACGCATCTCTTTCCAAGGTGGAAAGAAGCTGTTTGTGAACGCTGCCTATGCATCCGATCCTCAAAACCCTAATTTTCTTTCGGGGCTCGAGGCTCTCTTCACTAGCCTACGCTGGAACGGGAAAGAAAATTGTCTTAGCCGGGGATTTGAAGGCTTAACACGGCGAATGTGGTAACATGAGAGAGGAAACGCCCTCCTAGAGTGGTTGGAACAGAACAATATAGAGTTCAGGCTAGATTTACTTGCAACTGATTGACAATCCTTTCCTAGAAGCGGGTCCTATCTGGATGTGCTGTTAATCGACAGACGACTGACGGTTCTTTTCTGGGGTGGACCTGGGTCTCAACCCATATGCCTCTCCAGCCAGCACGATCTTTCGCCAGCTGCCGCCAGTTGCGCACTCCAAGTTTGTTGAGGTCCTTCTCCACTTGTGTGCGCCACCTTAGCCTAGACCGTCCTCTGTTGCGTTGTCCCAATGGCTCAGATTCGAAGACTTTTCGGGGTACGCACGATGAACTGTTTAACTACCGTCGAGTATGACAGTGATCACTGTGGTCTCGCCGCGGTAATACAGCTCCCGAACGAGCTGGAGGAACTTGAGGAGTATGCCCAAATGCATTCTTAAAATTATAATAAGGTGCGCTGGCTACGGTTTTCTGGAGCCTTAGTCAGAGAAATGAGTTTGAGTGTGATCAATCCTCCTACGAACAGAAACCTTAAGAACGAAGAGGTTGACCTCACACAAATGGACAAGACGATCACGACGATGCCACAAATTGATTGTGGTGACATCTATTGGAACTCACGTGGATTTTTGCAGGAGACTTCACGAGAATTGTCTGTACATTAGATCAGCCGTACAACTAACCATCTGGCTGGACACAAGTGACCCGCTTCCGTCGATCTACATGAGACGGTGTGTGAGTTGAGGCTGCACAACATCTTAATCCTTTCGTGTAGTCAAAAGCCTGCAGAATAGATTTCCGTTTCCGCAGTGTTTTGAATCACCTGCAGATCAGTTGAAGGACTCACTTTAGCCTATGACAAGCCTGCCCCGCAAAACTTCACTGCCACCAGCGTTGAAATGTGAAGAGAGATCATCCGAAAATCCACACCTCATTCACCAAAGGCTGGCCTTTGCAAAAATCCCCCAAAAAGTCACCCAATCTCAGTGCCCAATGCAACCATCCAAGACAACTGTCGCCAAGTGAATAAATCACATCCATCCCCCAAAGTCCGCCCCCCCCCTCGTCCGTCGAAGTGATTTCATTTGGAAATAATTCGAGTAATTAAATAAGGGACGACCATCAATAACCAAATCGTCAATATCGACAACGGTCCACGGGCCGCATCCCCATCATCCCCCTTCCCATGGCCCGCGGCAAGATCCAATTGACTTTGTGTTGAAATACAAAAAAAAAAAACGGCCACCATTACACGCAATTCGCCTGTTAAGCTCCACTGCTCTAATTATTCATCTCAGAGCCGCCACCATGAAAATATCTGATTACTTGAGATTCGCACACACACACAAGTTTTCCCCTCCATTGCGTCTCTCTTTAATAATCAATTTAACCGCAAACGACCGCCAAAAGACGAAGTCTTCCTCGCCGGCCAGCACTATCCTCAACTGTCACACACACTGAGGGCAATGCACATGCATATGCAATGCACCCGAATCCCTACAAGTCCTTCCAGCCAAACGCAAAAGGAATCAACAGAAAGATTATTTGAAAAACAAAAAAATGGGAACGGGGGAGAAAAAGTGTCCTTTTAAGGCACTCTCCGGTCTTTTGTCGCTGCCGTGATGTGTGTGCACTGCCCTACCCTGGGTATTGTTGTCGCTCCTAATTCCTTCGTTGTCGCCTGATGGTCCCCCATCCTCCTCCCCCCCCCCCCATCCCATTCAACGACTAAAACGCGTGAAATTTGAAACTTTTTCTCCATTGTCCCGCACTAATTTACATAATATACTTTTAGTGAGAACGCGAAACTGGTGTGTCCTTGTTCCGCAGCGGCCGTCCCCGGTGATTGTGTGTATCAGAGAGAGAGAGAGAAGGAACGAGTGTGTTTGCACGAGGGCTGTGAAATGAACCCGCTTTTGGATGGATTCCTGTACACTGTGTGTGCAGGCGGACAGCCAGTTAGCCAGTCAGCCAGTGAACCGACACGACAACCAACCGGCTGGTGTAAGAGGCGAGAGGACGAAGCCAAACTGTCATTTAATATCCGCAATTAAAGTGGTCATCAATCAAAAAACACTGAAGCTCCAATTTCTGTCCAACGGAGCAAGCAAACCATCACCACCACGGCTGCGGAATAGGAGCAGGAGCAGCAACACAAGCCCAAGCCCAAGCGCAAGTCGGAGCCAACAACACATTTCTGGTTCATCCGTCCCGCATCGAGTTATTGTGCTCGTTATCAGTGTGTCCTGCCTGTCCGGTCCCCTCGCTGCCATCGTTCCTGGAACGACTTACTTGTTTTTTTTTCCCGTGCTTCTTTGTTTTATCCTCCGTCCACAGTTTTGTTTCATCTGCGGGGGGATGTGTGTCTTTGTCATTGTTTTGTACGTCCCTTCTGACCAAACATTATGCTGGTGAGGGATGGAAAATGGATAAACAAGACACCTTGGTGGTCGATGGATATTGAGGAATCGCATGTGGCATCAGGCAATCCAAGGAACGTGACGATATCATTAGTGAAGCCGGACGACGACCACAATCAACACCACCACTGCCACCGCCACCGCCACTACTATTATCGACACCATCTCCGCACAGATACCACCACCCCATTGAAGATGATCGGTGGGGTGGACGGCCGATGTCCAGTGGTCAAGGCACACACACACACGAGAGAGATATTTAATTGGAAACGAATGAAGGAGAGAGAACATGTTTTTATCCTCGACGCGACACACAGGAAGCTTGTCCTTAGCACATTATTTCAATCTCAAATCCCTTCTCGCACCCTCGCCCCCCCCACCAAAAGCCTATACACGGCGGCCGCATAGAGAGGAGTGTCTGGTGGTGTGCGGTGGAGATTGGTGAAATGAAGGAATTTTTCCGTCCTAATTAGAAAATCGAGGAAAGTGCATTTAGCTTCGTGTTGCTTGTCTCCTCTCACTCATTGGACTGTGTAATTACGAGGCAATAGTAGGGAGGGAGAGCGAAGACGCGCTCAATTGAACTGTAAAACTGGGAAAAGGACACCGCACTGTTGCCGATCGGGTAGGTGGGTGGACGGATTCGAAGTAAATTGTCAGTGCATTTGCAGAGAGAAGTGGAATTCCTCGTTGTCGTCGTCCTTCCTGGAATTTTGTTGATACTTAAACTGTTTCACACACGAGCTGGAGTGGTCGCCTGGGCGGGGCGATGAGATTCAGTTTATGTGGAACGTAATTGAGTGTTATTTGACCACAAACAGGAGGAGACCTTAGGGATTTTCAGGAAGAATGCAGAAAAGTAGAGGACCCAGAGGGGAACTTTGAGGTTGTTCAGGTTTGTTCTCCTGCTGGACTTCTACTTGGTGGTTGGTCCGATGAACTTAAAACAGAGAGATTTGACCACAAGTTGGGAATTTAAGTTGAGTTGTAAATTGGGGACGCACAGTGGAACCCTGAGGTAAGTCAAGTGAATTTTCACTAGAAGCATTGGGTCCTCGGAGCTTTCTAATGCTTTGGGACTTAGAGTTGAACCTTAAGGGGACTCATGTTTGTTAAGAGAGTTGTAGGTGTACTTCTGGGATGCCCGAGCGAAATTGAGTGCGGGAGGTTGATCATTCGCCTGCCACCATAGAGATCAATCGCAGCGAAAATCAGCAGAAAACTTAAGGTGGAGCCTTGAAATTTCTCGTTCTTAACGGTCCTCAGAGTTTTCTAATGGTTTTGGAAGAACGTTTGGGACATAGAGTTGAACCTTAAGCAGGCTTATATTTGGTTTGAGTGAGTGTAAGAGATAGGGATTTGCAATCACAAGGCAAAATGGTAGAAGACTTAGAGTGGAGCCTTGAAATTCCTCGCTCTCAACGGGGCATGAATTCGTGAACGCAATCAAGGTACATTTTGCCCCAAGCCCTCCAGCTATCTTCCTTGATTTCCAGCAATTCGTGGCCGCAGGTGGAAGGCATTGATGCGTAGTCCATTTTGGATCATAATCAGAGGTTTCTTAGAGGAGACGCAGAAAAGCTCTTTCCTTCTTGTTCGGTGGCTCGTACAACAGTATACTCAGCCCACAAGAATAGAGCCTTAGACGTTGTAGAAGAGTAGAAGACCCAGAAGGGCTTGTGATGGTCCTTTACGACATGAATTAACGAAACCTCATGTTTCGTAGACCCTGTAGATCCTACAATCCACGAAGGACTTAGGTCTACGTCAAGGTGTGTAAAAGGTGGCTTACATGGACTAAGACCGGAGTGGGCCGCTGTCATGGCCACTCGCGTGTATCAGAAGGAGATCGAAAGTTTAGAATTGTACGAAAGACGAAAGATGCCATCGTAGATCGCACCTAGTGAGGCTAGCACAGTCGCAAAGAAAGCAAAACTAAGATTCTTGGTAGTTGCCTCGGGTTTCTGTTGCTTGCGTTGGGCGGAAGAAGGCTGGAATGGACCTATGCCTTTTACATCGACTCCAAATAGCAGAGTTAACATTTTTTCTAGACAGAGAGTGAGACCAGGACCTCGTCAGTAATATTGGAGAGTTCGATCTAACACTTTTTTGCCCAAGAGGGGGTCGAACTAGGCCACCTTTACGAAGGCGTTGAAACTTTGCCCCGACGGGCACCTTTTATTTTTGTCAGTAATTCGGATATTTTTGGCCAAGATGGGGTCTAACTACGCACGTTTTACGAAGGCTCTGACGGACACCTTTTATTTTTGTCAGTAATTCGGTAGAGGTGCAATCATGAAAGGAGTTTGAAGGGTTTAAGCCTCTGCCTAGGAGTTCACATAGATGGCCACCTAAGAATTATTCAAATCCTCGAAAGATTGTACAAGCCAAGTGAGTTTCAAACTACAGATCGTTTGCTAAGAAGTCGTCGCAACGAGCTGCGCCGTTGCAGATACCTAAGCCCTGAGAAACGCCAGTAAGGTACTGAGACACGGGACCTCAGGCGACCACAGGAAATTAGGTTGCTGATGAACTAGCTGGCCAATGTTCTAAAGAGGCATTCGTTGGGCCCGAACCCACCTTGGGACTACCCGCTTCCCTGGTAAGGGCTTCCGCTTCCCTGGTTAGGGCTTCCGTCGACGGTTGGGTCTCCCAACGGCACAACCAAAGATTGCATGACTCGTCGGCAAGAAATCCACGACTTTTCTGTTGTCTCTAGACAGAAATGAAAAAGAATAACGGGACACTTCATCTTCGCTAAGCACCTAAGTCTACTTGAGCTTAGTGAAGACAGCCTTTGCGACCCCTGTGGAGAAGGTGAAGACATTTTCTCTGCCAATGTCCCACCTGTGCTCGTATCAGGCCGCGGCTGTTTGGCGCCGATGTGGTGGGAGCTGAAAACTTAAACTTTTTATCACAGAAGCGTCTGCTGGTCTTTTTTCGGAAGTAAACGAAGTTTACTGGTTGGTAGTATAATGGCCCAGCTTTTGAGTCTGAGCGCTCCAGTGCAGAGTCTCCAAACCACCAACGAAAAAAAAGATACAGAGACGTAAATTATGAAAAGCACAGGATTCGAAATGAAACCATTCTGCTTGTATTTTGCCTCAATGATTGACAGGTCTCCGAAAAAAATGTCAGCCGTTTCTGAAAGCTGATAGAGCGGTGTTCGAACTGTGGACTTCATGCATTGGAGACGAGGTAACTTCCCACTGTACTGAGACGTCTTAATACTCTCCAGAACATGTCAGTAACTTAAGAAAATTTTATTCGAAAATATGAACCAAGTAATTTACTGAGAGCCGAACTCAAACTGCGGACTTCTTTCGTAGGGGACTTCTTTCGTTGGGATCTCAACGACTCGACGACAAAGATTTCTCAGAGGCTTGGAAGTGGCCGCTAAATGTAAACAATCGTTATTCGCCCCAAGACGTAGAACTCCTTTCTATGAGTTGACGCGTGAGCGCGGTTGCAGAGAAATCATGAAAATGGCTCGAATGCCTCGTCCACCAACTCCTCCCTAAATAATTGTCAACAAATGAGAACAAGAGATGCAATGAAACGCGAAAGTTTTTTGTGCAGCACTGATTTTGAACTTGGAGTGTTGGAGGTGTCGCACGCTACGCCTCAGCGGTGGTCGTTGTTTATTTCGACGTACTCCCTAGTTCATTTCCAAAACTGTTCAAAACTGAAATCCCACAGAAATCAGAGCCCATATCGCACGACAGCTACCGAGAGTCTCTTCAAAAACCCCCTAAAGTTCCAACTTTCCACTGCCAGCCTATAGTCTGGATTTAAAGTGAATTCCGACGGGAGTATCCACAGCAGCACCTAGTAGAGTCCACACAGAACCGCAACTTATTCCAAAATTCATCGCTCCTCTCAACTGACCCTCTTCAACTGTCCGCCCTCGGAGGCCCCTTAAATATTCACGTTTCGTCCCTGCTCATGTGCGTTTCCCTGTTTTCCTGGTTTTTGATTTTAAAATATTCACTTCGCTCGTCGCTCATCTCATTAAACTTGAATGCGTCCGTCAATCAGTGGTCACCAGATAAAGCCTCGACAGAGGACAACACACACAGACCGATACACAACGCACAGCGCCAACGCACGGAGCCAGGTCTCAGCCATTATCCACGGAACAAAAAAATCATTTAACTTCATTGCATTATTGAATTACACGATGAAAATCAAAAGGGACTGAAAAAACAAGCATAACTCCCTCACCTGGAATGGATTATTGCCTAGAGAGGGGGGTGCGCGCGCGTTGTGGCTTACCGGCCTTTTGATGGTCAAAGTCAGTAGTCAGTTTGAAAAGTGAACAACAACAACAACAAAAACATGGCAAACGCAACAAAAAAAAAGAATGATTTACACATAACGGAGGACGATGTGGCGTGGTGTGGTTACACAGGATGTTCGATTCAATGAAGTCATCGATCCTTAAATTCACACACAACTGCCGTCGTAGTCCCCATCCTGCCAAGCCTTCTTCTCCGCCGCCACTACCACTGAAGCGTGCAGGTGGTGTGGATAGGGGGGTGGTGGTGCGGCTAAACAGGAACAGATGAAAAAAAAGCACAAATTCCGTTATTTACCCCCAAAATCGCGGTTACCGCGAAGAGATCTCTCAATGGAGCGCGCAAGCTGCGTTCCGTGTCCTATTTTGATCCACAATTCGGAATCTTCTCTCTGCCGTGCACGACCACCTATAACTTCACCTCCCCCCCCCCCACCGTCCTCCTCCTCGAGCTCTTCTACTCCTCGTCATCCCTCTTCGACGTTGTTTTCGTGCAAAGCTCTGCTTTCATTTCATTTTCCAATCACCGTCATCGATTTTTTTGTTTTGTTTCTACTGCCGCCTGCCACCCCTTTCGGGGGTGAGTGGAACAGGGGTGAATTTATATTTTTTTTTTGCGCTGATTTTCTTTCTATTTCGTTTTCCGCTGAGCCATACAGTGAAAAATCTGGACGATTATTGTGGTAATCGAAATGGGCGCAGATCTGAATATTTGCGGTACACCCTTGGCGGGCCCATCGCGTGCTGTTTTCCGGACTGCGGTGGCGGCGGTCGGTGGCAGTACCAGAGTGCGCTGCCAGCAAACGGAAATTGAATGATTTGAGTTGAATGAGAGGATGATAGAGGCGGTGGCGACGACGATGCTATGCATTGTACGTGAAGAGGCCTATGGGCGAATTGATTTCTGTCGCCCTGTGGAGTGCCAAGAGTAAGCAGTTTAATTGTTGTTCTTCCTTCCTTCCATCCCGGCACACAAACACCAACACACACATGCATTCAGTCAACTGGTAGATTTCAGCCGTCAGAGAGTGGGTGTGGGGATGAGTGGCAAACAGAGGTGCCGTGTGTGTGCGATATGTTGTCCTTCTTGTTTGCTGGCTGGTTGGTTTAGTTGGCGGCAAACAAATATCAGGCGGTGGGGGAGGAACCGGAGGTTGTGTTTTTATTTCAATTCTCCTCTTTTTTGTTTTTATTTTTTCATTTTCCGATTCCTTTTTTATTTTTGTTCTCTTTTCCCTGAATTGAGTTGAAATGAATTGCACGAGTGCGGCGCGGCACCGAGAAGGGTGGTACCAGTAGCAGAGCGGGGAGATGGCGGGGCACTGCTGATGGCAGTTGAGGGTTGTCAGGATTGTTGTTGTTGTGTGTGTGTGTGTGTGTTTTTTCTGTTTGGAAGGTGGCTGGCTTTTGAAGGGGATCAGCTCCTTGAAAGGAAAATGTCAAGAAGATGGGTGGGAATGGAAGTGGGAGTGCGAGGAGGTCGACGTTTGCTTAAAAGATGCAAAGTTCTACGTTTAAATTGAATTTAAGGCCGGAAATTGTTTCAAGTTCATCGATGGTATGGCGGAAATTTAAGGGATTTCTACTCAAACCCAGAAGGGGTTGGAGGAGAGTAACTAGACGTGGCAAAAGGAAGGTGAAACCAAATAAAATTCAAGCAGCGCGTCCACTTGTTTCGCAATTAAGAGAACTGACGAGCTTCTGGACAAAGCAAAAAAAATTGCATAAACCCAGTGGCAGACTCTTCAAAGCAAAGCCCCTCCAAAGGTCGTCTCTAGAAAGGATTCTCTCTTGTCTCCTTCTTTCGCTTTTCAGATTTCACCGGTAAGCGAAGCTGACTTAATTAAACCCTGACCCAGTTGAATCTACAACAACAACCACAACAGGCCCGACGAAAGGAGTGACGGCAAAGGAGGGAACCACGAAGCCAGCCCTTTGTGATCTCGCGGAGCCGAAAAATGATAATTTTTCATAATTAGTCCGAAGAAACATTCGTCACCGCAAAACACTGTGGACACAGGCATCGGCGGCGCGGCGCAACCACTGCCTGCACGGTGACCGGGAATGAAGACCGAAAATGAGGGCCGGATTAAGGGGGCGAAACAAAGAGAAAATCGGTGTCCTTTCCGCGATAATGATGAACTGGCGGCCATCCTTGGTGGACCTTCTCAGTCGCCTCGAATAATTTCAATTTCGCGTGCCGTCGTCACTCGTTCGTCTTTTAATCGGGGACAAGGACCCAAATTGAATGCTCCGATGGACAATAGTCTCCATGACACTCAGTCTGTCACTGTCTTCCCGTCGGCATTCACTTCGCTTCCCCCCTCTCACCCCTTTCAGTCGCTCACACAAACTTAATTTCCCAGATAAAATTTTCAACTGGAATTAAAAGTTTTAATTAACAGTCACGAAGGGTATACACCACCACCACCACCACCACCATCAGCAGAGAGTTAGGGACAGTCTGTTTCGCAGCACAACGCTTAACATAATGACATCCTGTTCTCCATTTCAATTGCAGGCGGCCGGCGCCTGCCCGCTGCCTCTGGTCCATGGCCCGGAAATAGTTTTCCATTCAGCAGCAACCACTTCGCCAGTCGAACACCTGTCGCCCTACACACACACACACCCATCTTTACTTTGCCACCGACAGTAGTCAGCAAGCAGCTACAAGAATGAAGGAAATGAGACTATGCTGCTTCGGCACCCGTTTGCTTCAGAGACGGTTTGAATCTTAAATACTGCCCACGCCTCGTCGCCTGTCCCGTTAATCTCGTCTAATAAAGAATTGGAAATTACTCTGGGAAAATGCAAAAACACAGGAAGACTGCGGCGCGTCGTCGCCATCGTCATCGTTGCGGGGCTGTGGAGAAGAAAATTGTAAAGTGGCGCCCGACAAGGGACTCCACTCACTTCCTCACTCTGTTTTACATCAGAATCACCATCATTGTCGTCATCATCATCTGCTACTTCACGACAACTGTCCATCGGCACGCCGAACTCCACATCCAAAGGGGTGACAGGCGATGGATATAATTTAAAATTTTATCGAAAAGATTGGATTAGGGATGACGACAGCGACACAGGTCCGTCCGACAGAATTGCAAAAAAAAATAACGCCTTAAATGAGCTTCACGGATTAATGTAGAGGAAGCAGTAAATGATTGAAAAGTTCAGTTTTTTTTTTGCGCTTGGTCCTTTTTTTGTTGCGAAAGGTTGCAGCTTATGTGACGGAGGTGTCTGCTGAGAGGGTGAATATGGCAAAGTTTGATAAGAGCGGCGTGGATGGAATGCAGTTGCAAAGATTTGTCAAGAGATAAGTCGATTCGCTTCAAAGCGATGCACTCGAGAGGGAAATTAAATGTGAAATGAAATGAAAGGATATGCGAAGTCGAAAGGAATTCAAGAATCCTGGATGAGATGGTGTGCTTACTCACTTGTTGGAATTGAGCATCTTATTGTTGGACACTTACCTGGAATGAAAGGAAAAGAAAATTGTTTAAAATTTTATGGTTACCTGGGTGTTGTGATATTTGGGGTATAGAGGGGGAAGTTTAGAGGGAAATTTTAAAGGTGCCGTGAGACTGTAGTAAATGTTCATTTGCATTCTTTGAGTGTAGAGAAAAACAGATGACGATTAATTGGAAAAAGGACGAATAAGTGCGAATTTTACTCACGCGTATATGGTTTCGTTTTTTTTTTTTTTTTTTGTTCAAAAGTGTAGTCGATCTTAAAATTAAATCTTAGCATACATATTTATGTCCTGTACATACATACATAGTCTCGTACAAATAATTACATTTCAGCCCACTTTGCGGTTCGGCCCTTTTTGGAAAGGCCAAGCTGACTTTGGGGTGGTCGTCACGGCATAGTGGGTAAGTGCGTCGACCCCCACGCAGAAGGTCGTGGTTCGATTCCCAGACGGAACATCACGCATTTTTTTCACGGCACCACTTCTTTCGAGTCGCTGACAACACTCACAGAGTACCAATTGTCTCTGAAAAGCTTCTCAAATCTCGCCGTTCGGAGTCGGCAAAAACTGAAGGTCTCTTCTACTCGTGAGAGAACAATCGCACGCACGAGTAGTTGTTGTAGAAGCTAGGCCGTGGTCCCTTGTGGGCTGTAGTGCCACTCAATTATTATTATTAATCTGACTCTGGAGGAAGCCAGAAGAAACCTTGGCATTGATGCCTTTTGGTTGAGAAGATTTAACGGCGTGCTCTACAGAATGAAAGGCAGCAGTTCTCTAGTCAAGCGTCTTCGGATACAACGCTTAAGGTGACCTGCAAGCCATTGGAACAACGCAACAGTGGACGATTTTGTCTGAGGAGAACCAACGTCCTGACGACCTTAACCACAACCCCACGCCGCCTTAACCCAAAATTCAGCATACATACAATTTCCAATCAGTTCAAGACCGTCATACTTAACTTTCCAGCCTGTCCCACCCCCATTACTCAAATCCCCCATTCACGCAATGTGTTGTCACATCAAATGACGCTCCGCTCTTCCATTTCCATTTTCTTCATTTTTTTTTTGCGCTCGAACTTAAAAGCGATTATCAATTAGGGGCGTTCGCTCCTCTTTGCCTGCCGTTTGCCCGCCGCCGGTCATCCGGCATTCGGTCTCTCAGATCAGATACGAGGCAATTAATAATCACCACGTCAGTGGGGGCGGATTACGACGAGTACACCATTCATTTGCTCATAGGTCTCAGTGACTTTACAGCACGGTTCGCCGCTGTCCCCTGGGGCGGGACTGGAGACAGACAATATACCAGTGTCGATGCCTGCCGATGTGAGATTGAGCATTGATGATTAAATATCACCGCGCAACGCGCTCCCCCGTCGACGATGTTAATCTGATTGAAAAGGCATTTAAATGGTCCAAAAATTCACTTGGAGTGACTGGTGAGTAGGAGAGGGGAGGTGATGGAGATTGGGAGATTTTTTTTGACGGGGGGTGGGAGGGGGGGAATTAATTTAATTATACTCGTGGAATTGTTGCACTTCTGAGTGAATTTGATTTTCAGAGTTGGGTTGAGTGGTGGAAATTGATTTAACTTTGGAGTCTCGTCTTTGTCTTCAGTGGACGGGCTTGGATCTGTATTGCCAATGCATTCGAAAGTCAGCTGAGGGCTCGATTATTTTTTGCAGTTCCACATCAGGAACCTCCAAGGCGCTCTTAGTTTTCTGGCCTATCACCAAGAACATCTGTGTGCATCTATACGGCAATGATGAGACCTCTTCTTTCCTATGCAAGCTTTCGCGATAGTTCGTGACTGTTGCTTTCACCAAGTTTCCAAGAGCGGCCTGTCTCGGATGTTCAGGCGGACAGTTCCTTGGCGACAAGCACCACTTAGGGCTTGCATTGATTCGACCAATTCCAAGACGTTCCAGATAACCCTACTGCACAACTTTTGACAGTCCCCAAACGATTTACTCAAAAGAGCAGACAATCGTTAAATAAGCTCGTACCTAGGCTTTAAACGGGTCCAAACTCCGGCACTTTCCTACAGACGCAGGGAAAGGGATAATTTCTTACCCGTCGGTAGCGCCATCAACAACTTTTGGAAAGTCTTCAAGTGACTCAGCCGGGGAGACTTTCCTTCTGCTACTCAGTTGCATGATTAGAAGAATGAGCATAGGCCCAAAACATCCACACTGCCGCTCTTCGAAGCCTGTACAGAAGCCAGCGCTTTAAAGCCTGTACAGGAGCCAGCGCTCTAAACACTGCCGCTCTTCAAAGGCTGTACAGGAGCCAGCGCTTTAACCACTGCCGCTCTTCAAAGCCTGTACAGGAGCCAGCGCTCTAAACACTGCCGCTCTTCAAAGGCTGTACAGGAGCCAGCGCTTTAACCACTGCCGCTCTTCAAAGCCTGAAAAGGAGCCAGCGCTCTAAACACTGCCGCTCATCAGAGCCTGAAAAGGAGCCAGCGCTCTAAACACTGCCGCTCTTCAAAGCCTGAACAGGAGCCAGCGCTCTAAACACTGCCGCTCATCAGAGCCTGAAAAGGAGCCAGCGCTCTAAACACTGCCGCTCTTCGAAGCCTGTACAGAAGCCAGCGCTTTAAAGCCTGTACAGGAGCCAGCGCTCTAAGCACTGCCGCTCTTCCAAACCTGTACAGGAGCCAGCGCTTTAAACACTGCCGCTCTTCCAAACCTGTACAGGAGCCAGCGCTTTAAACACTGCCGCTCTTCAAAGTCTGTACAGGAGCCAGCGCTCTAAGCACTACCGCTCTTCAAAGCCTGTACAGGAGCCAGCGCTTTAAACGCTGCCGCTCTTCAAAGCCTGTACAGGAGCCAGCGCTCTAAGCACTGCCGCTCTTCCAAACCTGTACAGGAGCCAGCGCTTTAAACACTGCCGCTCTTCCAAACCTGTACAGGAGCCAGCGCTCTAAACACTGCCGCTCTTCAAAGCCTGTACAGGAGCCAGCGCTTTAAACAAACAGCATCGGTTCTAAAGGCCTTCCTTGCGGCACTTTGTCAAGGACACATAGAAACGGATGATGATCAGTTCCATGATTGGATTGAAGGTAGGTCCTTCGCCTTCGACAAGCGCGCCTCTACAGATGCCACAGCAAATCGTATGCAAACTAGAGGCTCGTCATTGCCGACTTACATTACGAATTCCGAACACATCCCACAGCTTCGTGTGACCTAGTTTTCTTTTATGGATTCCTTTCTTTTCCTGTCTCCTCCGCAGTCCTTGTGATGTCCAATTCAAGTCTGTCTATAATTTCATTTGAGTCTCACTCTCCTCGACAATCAGATGGTTTGTGTCTCTCACTCTCTCTCTGTTGCCTCTTTAATTTTCCAGTTCACAAATCATCAGGATACTCCTCCGTCCCGCACCTCTGTTCCCGCCCTCTGCACCACCCCCTGCACCATCTTCATCCCGGCCGTGGCAGTGTGTAAAAGCTATCCTTTTGCACGTTCTCTCGAGGACACACAGTTAGTACACTGACGCGCTGGAATCACATCATGCCCTGATGACATCAGTATCCCATATATATATTCGCCGCCCAGCCTCTGGATGTGGCGCGACCAGAAAGGACACTGAAACTGAAGAGGCGACGCAGAAACAAAACGCCAGCGTGCGAGAGGGAGATGGAGTGTGCAGGAGAGAAGAAAAAATAGGAAGATTACACATAAAACGAGGAAGAAATTCAACAAATGAATAAACAAGTGCTGGTCGATGTGGCGCCAGGATACTTGTTACGCACAAAATGTGAATTTCAAATTGCTTCAGTCGGTCGTCTTCGTCGACCCCCCCCCCTCCCCACCCACGCACACACACACACACACACACGCCTGCAAATTGACTGCAAACCGTCGTCGTCGGTCGTTCGTTCGTCTGCTTGATCATCATCGGCGACGGTGGTGCTATGGCCGGAGCCGCCCGGGAATGCGAACGAATAGATGGATGGATGGGTAAAATTGAAATGAGGCTCAACCTCATACCGTCACCGCCACTAGCAAGTGACCACAGTGTTAGCTGTGTGTTGAAGCGTATGTACGAGGCGAGGCGGTCGTCATCGTCATTCTCGTCTGTTGCTTCTCACTCTTGGACACAGGCTGCCACAGGAGGGGTGTGTGGGGGTTTGTGTGTGCCGCACTGGTGGAGAGATTATCCTGTCGAAGGGTAGGCTGTCGTAAAGGCATTCCAACACGTTTTTTTTGTGCCGCCTGCTCTTCCTTCTTCTAGCCCGCCAGCCACCATCAGGGCAGTGTCGAGTTCAGTGAAGCCATATCGTTTTACATTGAGGCTGACATTTGCATTTTCCAAATCGTTACGAGGATACGTTTTTTTTTCTACTTTTTTGGGGAGAAGGGCTTCACATTGTATTTTACGATAATCTGCGTGACTGGTGGGCGGAGGCAGGGGGGGGTGGGGAAGGGGATGACAATGTCAACGACAGGAATGGACAAATGATGATGGGACAACGATGGATGGTCGTTTGACATGTGACAATGCAAGGACGCCCTTTAATACCCCACACACACACGAAATCACTTTGGCAATTAAATTTGACGAAAAACAACACGTCACCGCAAGCAAGGAAGCACATCCTCTTCGCTGTTGTGTTGTCGGTCGCCACATGTGTGTGTAGCGTGCGAGCGTGAGAAAGAGTGCTCTTCCGGTGTTAATTTCATTATGTCCTCGATGGACACACAGATCGTGTCATAAAACTCCCCGACACGACACACACGTACCAGCAGTGTTGGAATACATTTTTTTTGCTCTCTCCGCTTCACCGCCGCCACCGTTGCTGCCGCCTCCCATTGGTCGCAAAATATTTTCCAACAGACGGTGGAGGGCGCGCGACGGGGATTTTGGTGTGAGAAATCTTAAAAGGATTTTTATTATTCGCAACATGCATCAAGGCAGAGAACGTCGCCGTCGTGCACTGCAACAACACCAGCTCCGTACCGTCATCATCGCGGCGCTGTATAAAATTACTTTTTGTCAGGGTTACGACTTTGTCAGTGCACCCCCTTTCCACAGCTGATGGAGAGGGGGGGAGGGGGGAGGGTCAGGGGAGAGGAGAGCGCGCATTGTTACAACCCATTAAAAGGATCATTACATATCCCTGGCATTTGGCAATGGGTAATGTGGTGCTGCACACAGCGCAGAACAGTCCTGTTTCTTATTTTGTCGTTCAACAACCAACCGGACATCCGTGGGGTTCCAATGATGACTGTATGCTCTCCTCCCCCCCCCCCCCCCCCTCTTTCAATCTTCATCCTGCTCAACCACCATAAAGTTTACATTCTGTTTGGCTTACAGGCGGGAAGGAAGGTTGGCTGTTTAAGTGGCATTTACCATCAGCGAACATCCTTTTTGCGCGTCCTACAGATGTTGTGCTGCGATGCGCTCTGTGTGCGCCCGCGACGGAATGAAGTATGAACAAAAGCCCAAGATACGGCTGACCTCTTTTGTTTTGCTTGCCTCGCATCTCCTGCTCCGGTTGCAGAGTGTGATGATGGTCCTGCATCCTTAGCTCGGATTTCATGTGAGAACAGATTGCTTTTTTGGTTGTCTTGATGGTGATGATGGTGGTGGTGGTGGATGGATGGTTATGGGTCATTTCGTTGTGCCAGCCGATTTGATGGTGTCTTGAATTTATGGAAAAACAATTTAGAAAACGAGGGGTTAGGATATGAAAATGTTGTGGCAGTTTAAATGGACTTCGTCCTTATCACTCACATCCACTGCCATTGTCTGAAACGATTTATGAGCGATAAGCTGGTCGACGAATTGAGTAAACGTGTTTTTCGATCTAAATTTAGAGTTCATGAGAAGGTCCTTGTGTTTTTTTTTTCCTGGTGAAAATTAATCAGACTTCAGTGAGTGACTTCAATCAAAACAAGGATCGGGAGAGGAGAGAGAAAGCTTCTGCGGGGTATAATTATTACATAATTCATTGTTTCTCCATTCACCGAATTACTTCACAAACACTTCAATCTCATCCACATCACTCGCCGTACTCCCTCGTCCTTGTTCCACGAAATTCTGTCCTTTTTCTGTTGTTGTTGCCAATGCTTTCACTCTCATATATCATGGAGAGCATTTATTACAAGCACTTTGCGCTTCGCTTCATTTTCCATGAAAAATGTCAAAATCACTGAAATCTAAGGATCTCTGTTTTTTATGTCCCCCCCCATCCACGTCGCCGTCATTCAACCCAGCAGCAAGCAGACCATCCACTTCATGAGTGCTGGCGAGAGGGAAAACATCAATATATTGAATTCACTTATAACCTCACTAATGGCAGAAAATAAAAACCATCACGGGCTACCTACCCCCTCCTCCTCCTCCCCCCCCCCCACAGCAGAAACCCCCTAAGGGAACTTTCGAAAGTAAACTAAATAAGAAAGGACCTCCACCAGCGAAATATAATAATTTAATCTCTTAAATTTCCCTGTTTATGAGAACGCACTTAATAATGAGGTCAAATCATTATCCCGGCAAAACCGCAAATTCCTTCGTGTAACCTCAGCCACCATCCCCCACCCCCCTCAACCACACTCCATTGCCCCAACGCTTACCACTGTGGCCCCATAGTGGGCGCCATCGTTGTTCGCTATCCTTCATTCCCAGTGGGCTGAATGAATGGTTGGATGGATGGGAGTCTATCGATGTGTGTGTTCGTGTAAGCAGAGTCCTTATTCTTTTAAGCGTAAAGAACAAAGCCAAGTGAAGTTCTGTGTGGCCCACGGCGGCTACTGGCGTGATTTTTGCTTCCTCCCCCCCCCCCAAAAACCGAAGCCCGCGCAACAAGAGAGAAAGAAAAATCAACTTCATGCACACGGCTGCGGCCGCACCGATGGTGATGACGGTGAAAGGAACCAAGGAAAGGAAGCTAAGCTCAACCAAGGCAAGCAAAAAAAAAAAAACACGTCCAAAGAGAAGGAACGAAGAAACGAAAACAATTAACAATATTATAAGTTCCAGTACATCAAATTCTCGTTGTTTGCTCTCTTCCTGCTCACCAGCATGTATGTGTGTGTGTGTGTGATGTCCTTAGGTGGGTGGATTTGAGTCTTTTTTTAGGGAGGAGGGCGAAAGTTTTACATCAATAAATAAAAATCCGCGGGCAAAAAAAAAAGCTTAAGCCACCACCGCTTGCTACTACTCAAACCAGGATAACTATCCACAGGAGGGATGCAGGAAAAAGGAACAAAAAAAAACGAAAATCCGAAAAAGAGAAACGAACCGAAACGAACCGAAACGAAACGACTTAAGGATTCATAACGTACTGTAAGGACGTAGTTTATGTGCTCTGGATATAGCTCGGCGTGGTGCATTCCATTCTCCCGCAACACACACACACACACAAAGTCCGCTTTCGTGTCCTTTTTGGTCATATTTTTGCGCTCATTTTGCGAGATGGCCATCATTTAGCAAAGAGTCAGTTGGCCACTGGCTGCTTGCTGGCTGGCGAGAGACCTCTCCCGACGCCCGAAAAACAAAACTGCATCGCATGTCCGTCCCTCTAGGACTTGCTTAGACTTAGAGCAGAGAATGAACGGGGGGGGACTTGCGACCCGATTCACGCTGCCCCTCCTAGACCGATATCCAGATATTTATCAGAGCAGCAGCATAACTCGCTGGATTACACTCGAAATTATCTCAACAAGGATTCATTAATCATTGCCCGTTTCAGTGGAGTTTTCCATCATTCACACAATGGAAGACATTTATACACATTAGCACGTTATGTATGGCATGGCATGGCATAGCATGGCATGGCATCGTGGGGCATAGTGTGGCATGGTCTATGGCATGGCGTGTGCAGCAGCAGCGCACAGGATGCAGCTGTCCCCCCCCCTTTCTTCTATATTTTTGACTTTTTCCTTTGAAAACACTTTTCAACTCCTCGCGATCCTCCTCTCTCGCTGCTGCTGTTTGCTTTGGGGAAATTGCGAACCAACACAGAAAAAAAAACAAGAAAAGCGCGGAAAATTAAATGTCGGACGATTTAACACTTCGCTGTGTATTTCTTTTTTTTTTCGCCATTTCTTTCCACATCCACCAACGGGATGGGGAGTGCCGGCAGCAGTGAGCGGGAACGCAGGAAATGAATTATGGTGTCGGCGAGAAATGAGTTCATCTGGTCGAATTTGAAAGAAAAAAAAAAAATCGAGGAGAATCGTGGAAGCCATGGCTATCGCCTTTAATCCTTGCACTCGTGGTCAGGGGGCTATGGAGCTGATCCTATCATAAATGAACTTTGCCGGAACAATCAGGGCAGAAAAACGTGTCCTTCTGAAACGGAATTTCTCATTCAGTCGCTCCTTCCGACGAGGATAGAGGTGTTTCTTGAAATGTACGATCACCTGGCTCAGTCATCCTCACAAAATACACAACACCGGTACAAGATCGTTCTCTTTGGACGATCTCCTCCCTTTTACTAGAAGGTATGCATGACTACTAGTCAGTGACCACTAGTCAGTGACAAGTGGTCATGCATACCTCTCGCTGCTTGACCACTAGTCAAAGCAGAAGCTTGAGCCTTTTTAGCGTTTCATAGTTTGGTCTTCTTTAGAGGATCAGTACTCTTGTCAAACGCTGCTTCTGTGGGCTCAAGTGGCAACTGAGAAATAGAGCTCCCTCTTGGAGGACAGCTTCATCATCCCAGTCCTCCTTGACGGCACAGAAACTTGGACGTTACTTAAAGCGAACGAGGAAGCCCTCAGTCGTGTCGAGAGAAAAGTTCCGTGTGCGATTTTTGTTCCCATTTGCGTTGATGCCACTTGGAGGAGAAGGTTCATCGGCGAACTTTACAGGCTGTACGGCAGCATGCACCTGATCAAGCGTTTTCGGATTCAACCGATGGCTAAAGCATGACGAGCGTATGGACACAACTGCCTCTCTTATCAGAGCTCTTGGGAGAACGCAAAAGAGAACGGCCTTGGTTAAGATGGAGCACCTCAAGTGAAGAAGGGGGGGAGGGGACCTCAGTCAACTTTGAGTGTGCAACTAGAGGCAACTTGTTAAAGATCGTGCTAGCTGGAGAGGCGTGTTGTTTGGGGCTCAGGTCCACCCCGAACTGTAGCGCTATCGAATGCAGAAGAAGAGTGACAAATCTTCTGACGAGGTTTAGCTGCCTGAACTTTTTGCCTACGGCACCAGCTTCAACATTTTTTTGGCTAGAAGCAAACAAGGACATCCATTGCGAGAGCTAAGAACTCCCACGGCACCAGCTTCAACATTTTTTTGGCAAACTAATCCGTCTCGAGAGTCAAGAACTCGGCGGTAAAATGAGCAAGTTGAAGGGACATTCTGCCAAAAAAACCTCCAAACTCGCAACTGAATAAATTTGGCTTCTGAAAAGAACAAAACCAGATCCATCTCAAAGCAGAAAGATCTCTGTTCGAGATAAAACTCAATTCCACCAACTTTCCCACCCACTCAAAGTCTACTCAAACGTCACCAAGCAACTTTCATTGCATACTTTTGTGTGCACATCTCCAGCAAACAATTCTCTCTTGTCGTAAAAATCAACACTTTGAATTTAATGTCTTCATTCAGGCGCAACGTAGTGCAGTCCACAACCATTTCAACACACACACACACACATACTCAGCCCACACCAATTGGATTGGCATCTTGGAGTGTGGGCAAGCCAACACACGATCCTCTACTGAATCATTTATCATTCGTTGTGATTGTCCGTGATTTACAAATGATAACATGGCATAAATCAAACACACACACACACACACACACACGCATCCAGCCACAGAGGAAGAGGAATGGGGGAAGAAAACAATTTATCCACATTAGCCAAGAAAACTGATTCCTTTCCCATGGCCTATGCGCTGTAGAGGGCAAGTGTGGCAAAACGATTGTGGCAGACGGGTGTGAAGGATCGGGACGTGTGGTGAATTTTCGACACAAAAACCCCCCCAGAAGAGGATAAGGAATTAAGCAGAAAAAAAAAGAGGGTTTGTGTGCGAGTGTAGATGTAAGCAAATGACATGGAAAGTGTGAGCAAGTGAATTTAATGAGACGGAAACGGAAACAACATGGCGACACGAACTTGATTTACTCGAACATCATCAAATCAAACTCTCCACCCCCCTCCCGACCCGCGGAGCCCCACCACAGGGTCGACGAAGAGGTGAAGAACAAGCGACATTGCCTTAAAGGTTATCATTATTAACTCGATTTTGTGTTTAAGCAGGGCGGCGACGGGCGCAAATGGAAGGTGATTGTGGCGGGAAAGGAACTAGGCCTAATAAAATTAGTCTCCTGGGCTATTATTAGCTGTCGTCGCTGGTAATAACCTCCCTCTGTACACTGTACGCACGCATATCCCGTCCACTTCCAACCCCCAGCAGCGACGCTGATGTAAGTGAAATCGAATTGTAGCCCAAGAGTGCGCCGGAGATACGGCACCGGAACGAGATGAAATAGATTGCCCACCTCTGCTCACCGCGCGCCCCGTCGCCTGCAACGCAAAAAGGAAAAAAATAGCTGATGTCATCTAACAGTGACAGAGGGCAGGAGAGAGAGACAGGGAGAGAAAAAAAAAACACGTCCACAACAAAATGAAGGACACACCATGAGATGTCCCAATTTAATTACTGCGGATCGTATCCTTCTAATTGCCTATTACCTTCCAACGTAAACTGCCTTTAGATATTTACTCCCCAAGGGGCCGATCTAACATCCTCCCCCCAAACCTGCCTCTCTCTGCACGGGGGTTCAATTGTCCAAACGATTCACTAGCGCCATCGCCATCGCCATCGCCATAGCCATTCCCATCATCGTTGTGGATGACGGAAAATGGATTTTTCCCTGCGCTTTGTTTTCCATCAAAGTGATGAAGAAAGTAGGATTTCGTCTCCTCCTCAGTCATCCATTCAACCAGCCAGGAGACACCGAGGCTGTGGAGCGGCGAAGGGAGCGACTCCCACTGGAGCTGGCTAGCGGTGGGGCTGAGGTTAGTGCTGCGACACCGCAACGGACGGTCGGTGCTGAAGGCGGACGCTCGAATAGAAGGTTATCGGCGCCAGGCTGTCGGCTTAATGTCATTTCTTTTTGCCTCACTCATCAGCAGCACGGTGGAGGGGGGGGGGGGGGGGGGCAATTCAAATATCGCCTGTGGAGTCGTATGATGCTGGAAATTGCGAGTGGAAATGGACATGTGACAACTGCTGGGAACAGAATGGACTTTTACTGTTGCTGGGAGGGTACTTCAAATTTGGACGAGGGTAGAGTTACAGTGGGGCTGGTCAAGGCGGCTGCCACCTTCTGCAAACAAAGTCATGTGTCGCCGTGATAGCTGAAAGGATCGCCCTCAAGGTGGTTTTGTCGCCGTTTTCAAGCAACGACGGATATGTGTTGAATTTTTTGCCAAAGGAAGGAATCCTTTCCAGAGTCTGCACCGCGCAACACGAATCGTTGTCATGTTGCAAGCTCGAAAGGGAGACAGGATCATTGTCGAAGAGTAGGGTCCGACTTGAGGATGGTTTGTTATGTGGTCAGAGCGAAAGTGGGTGTGTGGGAAAAGGCCGGATCTGTAGGTGTGTTAAACTGAAGGCAAATGAAGTGAAATTCTTCATCCTTAGACAGTGAGGGGGTTCCTTATGGTGTGAAATTTTGCATCTATTGGGGGCTGAGACTCCCAAGTCTCAACGAAGCTCTTACAAGAATCAAGCCCCATCATCATCTTTATCTTTGTTAAGTCGCATGTTCCACTAAAGGTGACAATGCACGAAAGACATCCAGGCTGCTTGTTCCTCCGCCATCAAGTCTAACTCATCAGGAGCTATTCCCAAGCGCACCCAGGCGAATCCGATCCATTGGGACAACGTAACAGAGGATGATCTAGGTGGCGGCAATTGTCTAGGGATCATGCCAGCTGAAGAGGAATGTTGGTTGAGGCCCTGGTCCACCAAGGACTTTTTCTTCTTCTTGTGGCGCTACAGTCCGGGGTGGACCTGGGCCTCAACCAACATGCCTCTCCAGCCAGCACGGTCTTCCACCAGCTGCCGCCAGTTGCGCACTCGAAGTTGGTTGAGGTCCTTCTCCACTTGTGTGGCCGTCCTCTGTTGCGTTGTCCCAATGGCTCAGATTCGAAGACTTTTCGGGCCGGAGCAGTGGTGTCCATACGCTCTACATGACCTAGCCATCTTAAGCGTTGTACCACGGACTGCAATGCCATTAACAGAAGGAGAAGTTTGATGTCACATAACCGCCACTCCTACACTACCCCCTGTTTTCAAATATGTCCTAAGACTTCGAGAACTGTCAAGTTTACCGAAATTCACAAACCTACACCCAATTTTGACACTATCGCCAAACTGTCGAAAATGTCTCAAAACTGTCCAAAAATACAGCTCCACTTAAAAACTGCATCCACTCACAACTTCATCAGAACAAACTTTAGCAAATACGCCCTCAATTCCCGCCACAAGACCCGACTCCGCCCTTAAACTGTCAAAAATACATCGTGCTTAGCCTCAAAAATAAACAATCGAATGAACAACAAAACAAAATGGTCGACTCTGCCGTAAAACCTCAAAAGCCCAGCTAATCCCCTCCGCAATCGAGGGAAATCCGCATCCATTCGCACTTATTAGGCGAACCATTCCGAGGCTCAGCCTCTAAACCACCGGTATGCCAGTGGCCGGCTATTGTTGTCCGATAATTTCAACAAACTTCCGTCGCGACCATTCAGACCAGATTGCTGGAAGCGGTTCATCATTGGTTTGCCACTGAATGCCCAATTTGATAGGAAGACTCTGGTGGGGTGGGGGTGGGAGCGTGGCGGACTCATCACAGACTGAATACCCAGCAGGACGCAGCCAATGCGATCCTGTAACAGTTTGTTGCACAATTAATTGTGGTCGATTACAGAGAATTTCGAAATTTTTCATTCCACATCCCCCAGCCTCCTCCCCCATCCTCCGCGAAAGCATTTTCGTGTCGATTTCAATTGTGATGCATATGACACACACATGACACCATCGTGCCACTATCGACCGCCAATTGAAAACTGTACGGGAAGCACCGTGGAGTGGGAGGGGGGTGGATGCGCAGCTGGGATTTTAATTACACCCATCACCCGAGGTGACAGTTTAACCCGCTTGACCACTGAAATAACCGACGGGACGACCGAGTCGCTGTCGGTGTACGCAAAAAAAACTCCGAAACAGGCTTCAGACGAGATTATTTTTTTGTTGTAAGCCTACCAAGCCGGTGAAGCCTGCGTAGCTTGAACCAAAACATATGCCACCCGCACCCGCACCATCCTGACCGCATTCAATTGTCCGCGCGTGTGCTTGCCGGACGAGGCTTTAATTAATGTGCCTGCGGTCGCACAAATGTTGATTGCAATAGTTTGCTTCGACAAACGAAAATTCTCACCCCCCGCGCTTCCCCAAGGCCGATGGAAGTGGCCTCGAAGAGAGAATGACGAACTTAAATGCTGTTAAGTGCAAGTAAAGTTGTTGAGTAAGTGGCACCAATGGCAGTTGAAGCGGTAGTCGAGGGGCGGGGAGGGGAGAAACACAAGAAAAAAGAAGCAAACTGAATCCTTGTGTATCCTTGCAACTGTTGAAGCAATTAACAGTTGTTTTTCGGTGCCGCCCTTGCAGACCCCGTCTCCGGTGCCGCGCATCCACAGGGACGGCAGCGTCCATTCCTCGTCCATTCAGTAGTGCCATCATCGAAAGGACATCCTAGAGTTTAATTATTACTTTCGAGCGATCCTTTTGTTGTGTCGCGTTGTGAGTCGTTGTGTCGTAACGCCCTGTGTTTCAGTTCATTTGTCGCTGGCGCACGCTTTTGTGTTGTTCACGGATCGGAACGGGGATGGAGAGGGGGAGAGGAAGATGTTGAAAAGTTTTATGCAACGAACTCGACTAAACTCGAAGTTTAACTGTTTCCGTTGCTTCGTACTTTTTTTTTTTGTGACCCCGCCATTCCGCTCGGACGTTGTCAAGGGGCGACGATTGAGGGTTAGTTAGCACAGCACGGAGTTCCTTCACTTCACAAGATGTCGTTGCCGCCACCGGTCCGGTCATTCAACATTCGAGATCAGGGATTTATTTAACGAATGTAAGTGGAAGGACGATGGCAACGACTTGGATGGGCGACTGTTTTGCGAGTGAAATCCTGGTGGGGCGGGGAATGAATATTTCATCGACGCGGGACCCTGTTTCGGGGATTGAAATGGAATGAAGCTGTTAATCGGGGAACAAGGACCTATTTAAGGAAAGTCTACTGAAGGGATTTAAGTTGCAACTTCAGAAGTCGATGAGGATAATTATGGATGAGGGGCTGGTGAGGATGGAGAGGGTTGAGGGTCGCGACGATGATGTGAATTAGAGAAAAAAGGACTCAGGTCTCATCGCAAGACATAATCTTCGCCAAGGAAGGAGGTAAGCATGGAGATAATGGGTCTAGACTGAGGGTCTTCTAGGTCTGGTTGTTCAACAAGACGGACCCAAGACGAATGTCTACGACGCCAGGCTTGCAGACAATATGAGAATTGGGAGAAACGTCTACGAAGTTTGTTTGACAAGAAGATCCAGAAGCAACATGTGCCCTGCCAACTAGAGAGCTCATAGGAGCGGCACGTCGCTTCCCAAGAAAAGGAGAGGCTTAGGAGCAACGTCTACAATGTCTAACGTCTGGTCTCCAACAAGAGGATGTCTGTCATGGCAACAAGACCTAGGAGGAAGATGTACGAAGACTGCGATGCCGCCCTCAATGAACTGTTCACAGCTTCGCCTGGCTTGCCAACAAGAAGAGCAACATCGACGGTGCCTGGTTTGCCAAACAAAAGGATCAGCAATGTCCACAATTCTTGATTTGAAGATAAGATAACGCCTAGGAGCGACGGCTAGCATCTGTGTACCCAAGCGATTTCTTTGCGAAGTTGCTCAGTACTCGTAGAGGGCCTGAGACGGGCGCCAGAAAGATCTTTCCGAGCTTAAAGAAGTTGATGCGATGGAAAGATGCGACATTTCATCTCATCCCCGGAGACACACCGCCGAGACCGAGACCTAGTGTCCCCCGTCACCCGTCACGATATAATTTTCGTGACAGAATGCAAACTGGTAGCGAAGCGAAACAAAAATCCATCCACCCACCCACCTGTCACTTGCATGAGTCTTCAGCGTGCCGCTTCCCGCCTTAGTCTTCATTTTTTCTTTTCTCTTTAAATAAATTATTTAGCAACCTTCCAGAGCTGACAAGTAACAACCATCACATTGTCATCAGCCGCCAAGCCCATGGCGCGGTGGTAGCAGGACACACTCTCGCCCGCGCACACACACACACACACACGCCCTGCCATAAAAATTCCTGTCTATCAATTCTAATCATTTGTCAACTTAAGAAGACGTCAGAACCCATTGTCATACTTTGCAACATATGCCATCTCACTTACACAAGCCTCACCCACTCACCCACTCAGCCCCTTGCATCCTTGACGAACAACCGACAGTGTAGGGAGAGGGATAGAGACAAAGTTCCCCTGTCGGCTACTTGTCAAGGATGCCGAGGAGGTGCTGGAGGTGGAGGGCACTGTAGATGGCAGTCTGGTTGTCTGATGAGCTGAAGCCGAAGAAGAAGGCGGGGGAGGCAAAAAAAAAAAAATGAAAATCAATACCCCGCAGCCCTCTTATGCAATTACAGTGTAACTCGGCGGCAGCACAGCCACCACCAGTCAGTAGTGGAATTCTAAACTTCCCCCCAAACCATCTTCCCACACCCGTCATTGTCTCCTCCTCTCTCTCACACACACACACAAACACAAACTCAGACAGCCCCACAAACACCACTCAGGCCAATGCATTTTGAATTAATTAAAACAAACAGCACTAGCGTTGATCTAAGGCAGGGCATGCGATGGCATGGCATCATATAGCACGACGACTACCACCACCATCACGACGACAACAGGCCAGGGTAGGGCAGGACAGTAGGTGTGTGTGTAATCGGGTGAATAGAATAGAAGCGTGTATCCATCCCCCGTCGCGCCAACGCCAACGACAACCAAAGTACCTAATGTTCCATGCTAAATTATGCAATCAGCAATTTTGCATAAAGTTAAGCATAAGGATACGTACACGCCGCACCGCTCCTTATGGGGTGGCGGGGCACTGCCACTGCCACTGAATTCAGTTCTGAGTGTGGGATGGGGTGGCGGCTAAGAGCTGCTGTCCTTATCGTTGTCCTCCTCGTCGTCATTTCTATTGCAGATCCTTCTGCACTTCATTCCTCCCCGGCACCATTGAAATTTAATTTGGCGTTTATTAAATGAGCGTCGGCGGGGGGAGGGGGGGGGAGACACCCGCTCAGTCGTGTAAGTAGTTTGTTCCAGAGGATCAACGAGAGGACGAATAAAATTTCATAATTCCGCTTCATGGTGTCGTAAAAATAATCGCACGCGCGCGCCCCCCGCCCCCACATCACAATCGTCCCACAGACCCACAGAATAACCAGACATCCTCTGCACAGCAGCAGCAGTTGCTGAAATGTCCTTTAGGTCTGTGATTGCAATCAGACTGAGTAAAGATGCGGCACACGGGTCCGCCTACAGGTGGCGAAGAAACAAAACAAAACAACTTACCTCCATGTTAAGTCGGTGTGGTCCCACTTGGCTCCCTGGATAACGAAACGCTTTGCGCGTCTGCGATGACCGCCGCCACCGCCGCGGTCCCGGTACCATCTACTGCCGCCAAGATTATCCGGGGAGAAGTCTGGTGCATCCATCTTATCGGGCACACCGCAACGTGCCTTCAGAATCAGCTTCCGTGTGCGATTATCGATCTCGCCGGTTTCTGGGATGTTTCCAAATCTCTGCAATGGACGAGATAATGTAGCGTGAGGCGATGTGCAACAACATTATCTGTGTGTACCCCCCCCCCCCCTTTCCCAGATGCCGCCACTCGTTTCTTCTCCTGTCATTGTTAATTTCAAAGACGAAGGAACGCGACAAAGGAAGGAGGAAGGAGACCGAGAAGACGACGAAACAAAAAAAAAAACACCGTTGTTTGCTTACCTGTAAGTTTCTAATGGCATCCTTCAGCTGGGCTTCGGTCCTCAGGTTTCCCGTTTCGATGTCTGATTTTGGAAGGTATCCAAACTCCATTAGGTAATTGTGCTAGAAGAAGGCAACAACAACAAAAAAAAAATGAAAATGAAAATATCACAGGACAACGAAGAAATTAGAATAATTCATGAAAAGGAGGCATGGGGCGGCTGCCGGATGCAGGATGCCACTGCAGTGTCATTGTTGAGTGAGATGATTTCTTCTGTGGAGCAAAATGGTGCACTCGGATATCAGTCATTGAAGCAGATAGTAGGTAGGTGTTACAGTTAGCGTGTAAGTGGGACATCGAGTTGTACATTTGGAAGCATTCCAACTCCTCACTTTTGCTGCTGAGCGCAGAGCAGCGTACTGTGAGTGAGTTCAATCAGAGCTGCAGATGGGCAAATTTGATGGGTTTTGCGGTGACCCATTTCAAGGGGGAACAAGCCACAAGATCAACTTTGTGAAAGACAAAGGGTATTCCAGGAGGATGACGCAGTGGCGAGGCGTCTTTCCAGGGTGGTGGGTGATTCTTGAGATGTGGGGGGGGGAATTTCGAGGCAAAAATGTACCTTGGTCCAGGTGAATTCTTGAATTTTTAAGACTTTTTGTAAGCAAAATGTTTCAGGAACCGAAATTTGGTGGGGTACCACAAGGTTTACCTGAAGGACCACTTCTTTTTTGGGCAAAATATCTAGAAATTCACATTTTGATGGAGTGCCGCATGGTTAACAGGGAGAAGCGTAACGAAACTCGACTGAATATCCAAATTTCAATGGAGTCCCACAAGGGTAACATTTAGAACCATGACTTTTTTTTAAAGCAAAAATTGCTTTCATACCACTACACTTTTTTTACAGCAAAAATTGCTTCCACACCATTCCATTTGAATGGAGTACCGCGAGGTTTCAGTCGAATGCTGTGACTTTCTGTGCATCCTGTCGGCTTGAGTCCTTGAAAAAGTGTCGACGTTAAGAACGACCCTGTCAGCGACTCGTTTCCAAGAAATGTGACTTCCTTTCCCCCCAAAGGACTATTCGACGTAATTTGTAACATTTCTCAATCGAACTGCATTCAAATGAATTCATATTGGTTCAGAATGTCCTTTGAAGATGGCTTCCACTCCCCCACGGATCTTACGAAATCCTAATCACTCTCTTAGTCCAAGACACAGGATTGGCTGATGAGCAGGGCACCCATTTCAATATCCTTCTGGTTAACTCAACCAGAGTCCATTATGTAAACTTGTAGGACTTCGCTGCTAAGAATTCTGATATTCTCATTCTACCGCCGAACAACACCCGTCATGCATTGACTTGATAGGCTTCCCAGTTCAGCCCACCGGGACTGGTGTGGTCACAAATGCCAACACAAACAGTCGTCCCTCAACTCCTGCCAGTATAGCACAGAAAAGGGGCAAAGCCCACCACTAAGAGACCAACAGTAAAATGTGTAACTTTGTTTCCTATTAACCGTGGCCCGCTGGTTCCATTTCAAATTCCAGGACAAAACGTCCTGCGCAAGCAAATTACGTGCTCCATCAAACTTGGACAACAAACTTCTCTATGAAGCGCATTGTTTATTGTGTCTGTGTGTGAGTGTGTGCGGGTCCTCTGCATCTGTGTTGCTGTGTTGTGGGGGGGGGGGGAATGGAAAACTAATCGTAATTTCCCTAGAATCCCGGTGCCTACTCCCCCCAGGGGAAGGGTGGGGGTGGGGTCAAAAACGTGACATATTCAGGCAGCGGTAGCAGCGATGGCAGCGACCAGGTATAAAGGGGATGAAAGGATGAATGCAAGCGACATGTTGTGATATCCAGAGCCGCCCGAGCCCAAGCCCAAACCAGAGACCGTCACCGTCACCGACACCGACACCGAGACCGAGGGAATCCGGCGACTATGCATTCAAAGCTGCTTACCTCAGCAAACTACGCACATTTCGTGAGTTGCATCAGAACTGGAATGGGATGGGTGGAGTGGTGGGGGGGGAACGGTGGTTGCTAGCTCGACGTCGTTCCAGTGCTCATGGCAAATTGCATTACATTTACGTAACCGGAGAAGGCTTCCTTTTATTTACACCACGCTACGGTTGTCTTTTCACCTGGCAATAGGGAGGTAGCAACAGGGCAGCACAACTTTTCGTGAAGCTCTACTATGTGGTGAGCGAACCATAATTTGCACAGGGCACGAGATGCGGCGAAACAAGGCAAAAACTTAACCAAAAGATTGATTTAACAGCGGTGCAAGCACACAAAAAGGAGAAAAAAAAAATAAAACAACGTGCATCCTTTCGCTTTGCGGTTTCTTATCCTTGAGAGAGGAAACCGAACAAAAGCCACAACAGATACACAGATACGGCAGCGAGAATGCAATTTAAAAAGACTCCTGAGCTGATAACCCAGATGATGGGGACTACCTTAGGGAACAGTCCGACAGACTAACAGTAGACAAGAGGCAGATAAGACACCGAGCGGCGCACACAATACCCCAGAAAAGTGGACGAGGAAGGAGGAATTGGAAAATTAAGCAAACAAAATGGGATGGGTTAGAGGAGGGGGTCTTGTGGAGGGACACAGCGCTCCCACGAAAATCAAAATGGGAGTGCAATGGGGACAGAGGCAGATATGATTTGAGAAGCTTCATTGATGGGGAGAGGAAGCAGTTCTTTGGACCCCGATGCCAGTACACTGTTGGCGCAAAGATGACCAACATGGCAGTGCATTTCGGAGAATTTTGCAAATTGGCTGCGAGTTTATTGAAAATTTAAGTTCCAGATGGACCACCATCAAGGTTTACATCGTGAGCCCCGCCTTTTTGGAAGAAAAATGCTCCCAAATGCGAATTTTAATGGAGTCCCACAAGGTTGAAGGATGTCCGTGACTGTGTTACCTTGCAGAACCTCGACTGTTTTGAAGAAAAATGTCCAGAAATACAATTTTTGGGCAAAACTAGACGTTTGAAAAAAAAAATTAGTTCCAAAGTTTAAAAAGTTCTTAAGGGACTACCTTATAGGACCCCTAATTTTTTGCAGAAAAATGTTTCAAAATCAAAATTCTGGTGGGCTACCATGGCAACCATGATTGATTTGAAGAAACTCGTCCAGAGATGCGAATTCTGATGGAGTACCAGACGGTTACCATGAAGGACCGCGTCTTTTTTTGCCGCAACTGTCTCCAAGCACAGATTTTAATGGACCACCATACGAATGCTCTCAATTTTTTTGCTGTTAAATCAAAACTTTAATGGAGTGCGCGATTTTGAGTTGACTCCCAAACTTCCTTTCACAACTTTAATTACATATCTCCAATCAGGGAGACCTGTGACTTCAAAAGTCAACGTTCCTTGGATAGACCCTATCACAAAGCGACTATCCCAGTTGGAAACACAAGTAACTATTAACCAGCAGATAAAAGCATATAATCCCCACAAATTCATTCAACTTAAAGCCAGGCAACCGGCCATCTCCTGGGCGTGTAAGCTTCTCGAGAGAAGTCGTCCAAAAGTCAATTATAATACCAACTCACGCGACTTAGTTTAAAGCACTCATTACCAGTCATCCCGCTGGAGGTGTGAGGAAACTTTTAAATCCCAATGTTCTTTTTCTTTCTTCTTCACACACACACACATACGCATGTTTCAGCTTTGAATCGGTGGCGCGACGGTGGCAGCAAATACGCGACGTCCTCTCTAGACCAAACGCTTTGCCTATAAATATATTGCAAAACTTTTCGGGCATTAAGTAGTTTCGGTCGGTTGGGCTGGAACTTTGGGATACCTCCTTCGGCTTGCAGCCCCCCTTCGGCGGTGTTCTCCTTGACTGTGGATCGTTCTCTGCTCATTTGGTTCCTGGGATTGGAATTTGTCTGCTTGCAACCGAATAATGCTAACTGCACCATTGCCGGTGCCATTGCCGTTGTCTCCCCCTCCCCCACCCTTTGCCTAGGCTCATAACAATTACACAACATGGAAATGCGACAGAGGCACTCAACAGACAAACACACACACCCAGCCAGCCACAGACACCAGCCTCCGAAGTAGTTGCAAGAGGATGCAAGTTAACCGCCTGAGTCATTCGCAACAAATGCATGCGAAATGGCGTTACTCTGCCATATCCCGAGCTGCATTTATTCGTTAAAGGATATTCATAAGGACATTAAAATGCGGGAGAATCGCAAACTTTCATCGGACGGGGGCACACACACACTGAGACAGTATGAGAACTCTGGTGCAAAGGGTGAAATTTAATTTTGATCTGTGATTTCTTTTTGGCTTCATCCCTCCTTGATACCGGGCGATGCCTGCTGTTCAACAGGATAACACGTTACTGCGTCGAGCACACTTGTTGATGCTGTGTGGGCTGGGCGACACGATGTGTACATGTCTACGTCGGAGTGCTGGGTCGATATGAAGATTTAAGGTTCCTGCAGATATTTTAATTAAAAAGGACTGCCGTTGCGCGTTCAATTCACGATGTAATTTGGGAGGGTTGGTGAAAGGGTGGCGGGGGGGGGGTCCTTCTTTTTGCATGAATTTTGACAAATTGTTAGGGACGTGGTTGACCAGAGTGGAGAATGACAAGGGTCCGCAACGAGTGGTATGTATGCAATCCAGGAAGGGAGGAGCCGGGAACATGATGAAAGGACTCGATTTGAGGGAGATAAAGAAAAGGAATTTTACAAGACTTCTGAGAAGATGTGCACAAGATTTAACTTCAGAGGAACGCTGATTCTTGTGAAAGAAAACATTTCGAAAACTGTTTTTAAAGGGATGCCACAGGGCTTACCCTCTGGACCGGTGCTTATTTACAACAATCTTCGATGTCTGGTTTTTGAAGCTGTAGCTACAGTCCATCATTTAGAGGGCTGATGGACCAAATGCAGAAAGAAGCTTTTAGCAGTCAAACATGTTGATGAGAAGCATTGATCTAGGATTAAGACAGGCTCAAGATGAGATAGTTTGAGCAAAAAATTGGTACATGGGCCTACCTTCTGGTGATCAAGAGTCAATGAACGGAAGATCTAGGGACCTTGAAACCTCACCTCTGTGTATTTGACCCGTGACTCAAGTCTCTCAAGAGGAACATGCGGCAACACATGCTACACATTCCAGCTCAATATTCAATTTTTGCATTCTTTCATTTTTTCACCGCGTGAAGTCTTAAGACTTTAAGAAGCTTAGAAATTTAGGAAATGGTATCCTTCAGAAATTTTGGCCCGGAAAGGACTAAAATCTAGTAGCTCACGGCGAAGTGCAAACGAAGCTTGGAGGATGCGATCTTAAGCCTGAGCTAGATCGTTGATGGTCTGGGGCGAAATACTGATTTAGCCAGGCCGCCGTTCCCTGGAAAATTTGAGTCCAGGCAAAGGCAGGCTTTTTTGTTTGATGGTCACACTGCGAATACTTAACCAGGCCAGAGACATGCAGTGCTTCTGGAACCATCAGGCATGCTAGCATGCTCTAGAATCTGCTCAGGTCATCCATCCTTCATTCGCCACATAATATGCAGTCTTCCTGGAACCATCAGGATGGATGACCTGAGCAGATTCTAGAGCATGCTACCATCCCTGATGGTTCCAGAAGAACTGAGAAGGTCACCAGGCCAGTGAACCAGATCCGATTTGAGCCTGACCTATAGCAGGCTGCCTCTGCCATCAGGATAAACGTGTTTTGCATCCACGATGACGTGGTCTCTATGGCGCTCAGCTTCTCTTACCGGACTACCGAAGCTTGGGCCAGATGATGATCATGTCTAAGGTACTGTTTGACGGTGTCAAGCTTTCTGACTACAGTCACATTCTTGCACAGTTCGTAGGAACCACAGAAACCTTCCACGATGACGGAACAATACATTGAAAGGAATACTCAGAATTCCTAGGTACCGAGAACTTGGCACTCGGCCCAAAAAATTTGTAGGATGAGCGTCGTGTAGAGTCAGATTTTGATCATTCGCGTCGGAAGTCTGTTGATGATTTCCCGGATGTGGACAAACTCCTCAACTGCCTCAGTTATGGTCAGAAAATACTAGATTGTGGGCGTTTGATGATAAAGGGATTTCGTCTGTTTCCCTTTGAAATTTAAGGATGTCTTTTCTGTCCCAGACTACAACGTTTAAGGTAGCTAGGCAATGTAGAGCGAATGGACAGCACTGCTCCGGCCCGAAGAGTCTTCGAATCCGAACCACAGGGACAACGCAACAGAGGACGTCCTAGACTGGATGGTGCACACAAGTGGAAAGGGACCTCAACCAACTTGAAGTGCGCAACTGGAAGCAGCTGGCAAGAGATCGTGCTAGCTAGAGAGGCATGTTGGCTGAGGCCCAGGTCCACCCCGAACTATAGCGCCATCCAAAGAGGAAGAAAGAATTCTGTCCCAGAGAACGGATCTACTCAACTCAAGGCCCAAGTGCCTTAAAGGCTTCAAACGAATGTCATAGCCCAACACCTCCACTGAACTGTCGAAGACAGTGCCCTTAGAAGCGACACCAAAAATAGAGCCAATCTATGGATTAAGTTCTTTAGCCTCACAAGATCACTTCCAGCTTCCCACACCACCTGTCACCCTCTGCATAACTGCCCCCTCAGCCCACATAATTTGAATTTAATTTGATCGTCCTCCTTGTTCACAGATCGCTCTCCATCGCCAAGCCAGCGGTTTATTAAATAATTTTATTTTTAATGCTGGCCCCACACCCCAGGCACGCGCCACACAGGGGAACACATAAAATGCTCCCTCATTTCACAATTAACTCGTGCGTCAATGTAATGCAATCAATTTATTGCATCCACCCCTCCCCCTCCATCACTCTCCGTGGCATCCACAACTGCACAGCAGTAAGCAACACTGCTGGTCAATGCATTGATGATGGAGCGGTGGGGAGTGGGGGGGGGAGGCTGATGGGTTTGGGAGTCATTAAGAACCTTAGGATTGAATGGATTGTTGATTACAGCAGACAAACGTTCCACTCCACACAAAGGAGAGTCCTGCAGTCTCCCCAACAATTGATTCCAAATTAATCAAACTTTTATGTGGCATCCAATTAAAACAGTCATAAAGCCGGGGAAAGAAAGAACACCCACCCCTCGTCAAATCATCTTTAGGAACAAACAAACATTTCACACATGGCTCAGCCACCACACCATCCCCGTTGTCCCCCCAAAAACGATTTGCTCTGTGTGCAGTGAAAGAAGATAAACAAGAGGTCCTGCGCTGCCGAAGACGAAAACAAATTCCAATCACATTAGAGTTTAAGGACTTCAAATGCTAATAAACGGAGCGAGCGGGCAAAGAGAGCGAGAGAGAGAGCAAGGAAAATGCCATGACGACGACACACACCATATAATCGTCGGTCGTCGTCGTGCAAGAATTGCAAAATTATTTCAGAAGAAAAGAAAAAAGCAGGACATGGGTGTGTGGAGGGGAATGGGGCAACAAAACAAACCATCGAATGGCATTTCTTTTTTTCTCTCATCGTCCTTGGGGACTCAATTTTCGGGAGGAAGCGAAAGACGATGGGACGTCTGTGTTGTGTGCGCCGCCTTAGCAGACGACCCGGGTAATGATGGGTGGTGTGGCCTTAAGGCGTTCTCTTGTACGCACCATCACCATGGGCACACCACTCTCTGCCTCTGCCCCACCTCCACCGTCTCAGATATAACCTACCACATGCAGCTTCACATCTAATCTAGTGTAAGTAGAGAACCATGTCAAATTGGCGAACTCCTTTTTTTTTTTTGGTCTTCTGTTCGCCTTCTTTCGTTCCTCAGCCGCTGCTGATGTTCGTTCTGCCGTCGCAGCCGCCGCCACCGTCCTCCTTCTTGCCGTCTAACTCGTCTTCCATTCCATTAAAAATATTATTTATGTACATTTCCGGTGGGGAGGGGGCGGGTGCAGGAGACTCGCGCCATTTCCATCACCGCCAATTGACTTTGGGGCTTGAGTAAGCGATACACGCTGCGCTGCGGTGGGTACAAGCGACGATATGTGCTGCTGCGGCAGGACGGGCCGTATTCAGTTGGGAGGAACTTTGTTTTTTTCCATTTTGTTAATTTTTTTTGTTGTTCCTCTTGCCCGCACAGAACTTTCCCCAAGTGGTTTGTGCTGAGGCGCTGCTGGGAAGGAGTTGGCGGCGGCGGTGACGGGTGGGATTCCTTGGAGAGATGATGGCAATTGCGGATGGTCGCCGCGCTGTGGTCGGGTGCGATTGGTTTATTCGAGTTAATTTAATAATTAGAACAATGCGACATGGGGCTTGAATGTCTTCCCCTTCGAATGGAGCCATCGGCAGTGGAAGGGTTGTTCCTGTGGAGGGTGGCTTGTTGGGGTGGGGGTGTTTATGGTTCGTAGGATTGACGATTTATGGAAGCTGTCCGAGCGGTTGTCAGTGACAGTTGAAAATTTAGTTGGAAGTGATTGCCCCCAATGAACAGGCAGGAAGTGGGGGTTTTGAGGACTTAAAGTGAGTGGATTGGGGACTTAAAGGGGTTTGAATTAGGTTTGAATAGTCCTCCACAGGAGCTCTGATTTTGGACATCCCTGGTAGTTAGACTTTAAAGGGTTGGATTTTAAAGGGTTTAAATGAACTACCAAGGTCTGTGCCACAAACTACGTCCTGTTGACTATTGAATCCACAAAATTAAGAAATATCAGACTTCGCAAGTCTTAAAGAAGACCTAGCGACTATCATGCCGTGATCTAGGAATGCCCTATTGTAGATCCAACTCAGCCTTTGACAGCCTAGCGCAAGAGTCGATGACTGCAAGTTCAGGACATGAAGCAGAGCCAACGACTTCCAGGCTGAAGTGTAGTGTCATTGCAACCACTTCTCAGATTTACACCCAACTCAATATTCGTCAGTGACTGTCAGACTAAGCCCAAGTGATTTCTAGCAGCCAGTCCTCAAATTTATACCCAACTCAGACATTGACAGGAATGAGAGACATAAATGAGGAATGATCAGAAAAAAAACCGAATGACGACTCTTAGCAGCCACGCCTCAACTGTGCACCAAAATCAAACTTCGACAGGATTGAGGACAAGCTTATGACCTTAAGTTTGAGGCCTGAAGGAGAGCCTAGGCCTAAACACTCCTAACAGACATTTCTCAACTTTACACCAGACAGGCTGAAAAGAGAGCCGAAAAATAATAATAATTGAGTGGCACTACAGTCCACAAGTGACCAGGGCCTAGCTTCTACAGGAACTACTGTTCTCTCACGAGTAGAAGGGACCTACAGTTTTTAATCGACTCCGACCTACTACATTTGAGAAGCTTTTCTTAGACAATTGAGGCTCCTTGAGTCTTGTCAGCGACTCGAAAGAGGTGGTGCCTTGGAAAAATGCGAGGAATCCTGTCCGGGAATAGGGACTCCGCCACGGTGACTGCGGCAAAACTAAGATTTAGGCACTTCCCACCTTATGCCTTCCATCTGCATCCATTTCACAGACAGGCCCAATTTTTTAACAGACTTACAAAGGCTTACAAATCTCTCCCATCTCCTAGAGCTTCAGTTTTGGTCTCCATCACACAAACAACCCAAAACATGCTCCCCTTTAAACCGCCTTCTAAGTCCCAACTGAATTTCATTGCAAAAACAGACGCCGGCCCAAGCTGTCAACCCGTCGGCACCCCATCAAAAAATCCATCCAATCTCTCTCTCACTCTCCACTCTAAAATCGTACTCTCTACCACCACATGTGGCTCAAATTAAATCACTCTCTCATTAACCAAAGAGGATGGATGAATAATTTATTCAACAACACCAACAACAACAAAGACAAGCGAAATATCCACCTTTTTGCCAAATAAATGTTTCAACCCAACTCACCTGCCACACGTCAAAATGAAATTTAGCATTTTTATGAGTCAATGGATGCTCAAGCTCTGAATCTCTCTGTTCGACATCGACTGCCTCTTCCACTCGCTCAGTGCCGCGTCTGCTCCGCTCACCAATCGAACGTGCAAATAAAATCTCTCCCCGAAACACATCGGATCAACATGAATAATCCACTAAGCCCTTTCGCCCTGGCCCTGCATTCCCCCACACACCGTTTCAACTCAATCCCGAACAGAATTTTTCTGTGCTGCGAAAAACCAAAAAAAAAAAAAAACTGTAGCCAAGGCAAGCAAAGTAATCCTTCGTCGACCCACAAACACCGAGGACTACTGAAACTGTCAAAACTGATTACTGTATAGGGTTTCCATTGATTTTCAATCGATGCCTCTCTGGTGGTGCGCTGGCAGATATGCAAATAAGTTGTTCAGAGTATAGTTCAGGACCTGCACACACGACGTGTATCCTCCCGCACCTCGCCCCCCTCCCCCCCACTGACGCATTGGTCGGACGGCGACGGCGGCGGCGATGACGACAGCGTCGGTGGCAGTGGGGTTTCAACTTTCGGTTTAATATGCCCGCGAAGCCCTACGAGGCCTGTACTCTGTGCCGTGTCTCTGGTTGTGGAATTCAAATTTCGATTAGGATGACTTTGTGTTGAGGGGGGAGGGGGGGGGGGGGGTCTTCGATTGTTACGAGACACCGTACACACTATGACGGCATTTAAATTCTTCGCTCATCCATTGTTTTTTGGTGAGAGGAAGGGGGGGGGGGGGGGGGAGGAAGGATATGCACACCGATCTACGAAAATGAACCCCTTTTCGGCCCAACCTGCCGATGGTGTGGTTAAATGTCATTCGAATAAGGCGCGTTACAGCACCAGCACCCAACTCCAACTGAACTAATGAGTCGTGGAATATTCAAGTCACACACAGAGTCCTTCCTCTCAAGCCCGCGTGTGTCGGGTCTGGGCGGGAGGCCCACTCAGGGAATCGATTTCCGTTTTTGTGGGATTGTGCGGTTCTTCAGATGAGAGAGATGAAGACTCTGTCGTCGACTCGGGCGCCCACACTTTTCCGACTCAATGGAGAAAGCTAGTCCTTCCCCCTCCCCCTCTCCATACACCTCCAGCCCATCGTCATCATCCTTCTAAACATCCTCTCTCTGGTGTCTGCTCGAAACAGGATGACTGCAACGGGTTATAATGTCAAGGGGTTATCACGTATGTGAACCGACAACCGGGGGAGGGGGGAAGTTTCAGTCAATTTCAGACTTTCTTTGTTTTTGTGCTTTTCCTTCGTTGCCTTCGATATCTCATCGGCTGTGGCAGTGGTGGAATGGCGGATTTTGTGAAGCATTCTCTCACGACTGGGCCGCAGTGATGAGTTACAAATTGAAAACTTGAGTAAATCGTGTGCTCCTTGATTCTCTCTTGCTTGCTCCCTCTGTATCTCTGTCTCTCTCTCTCACACTCTCTCTCTCTTTTTGTGGATCCAGTTTCTTTTCGAGGGTTATGCGATGATAATGCCGAGTAATGGGAGCAATCCCTGATCGGATGTGATGCGACTTGCAATGATAAGATTGAATGTGGCTTCTCTGCAAACGGTTACAATTGTTTTGATGATATCAATCTCGTTTGTCTCGCGTTCTTCTCTTTGTTGTGTGTGTGTGTGTGTGTGTGTTTGCACGCCCTCTTCATCACACATCCGTTGCAGGCCGTTTGTCACTGTTTACATCTGAGATGGAAAATAGATTGAAGACAGGTTGTACGTTGGTTGGGGATGGTAGGGATTGTTAATGGCAGGTAAACGGTTGTGGGAGGGGGAGGGAAGGGAGGGTCCTTTTGAGGGTTTGTTGGATGGAATCGTAGGTGGGGGGCATATTCATCGACAAATGTTCACATCCCTTCTTTAGGTGCTTCGCGAATTTTCATGCAATCTGCGACTTTGACGGGCTTTGGCGCAATCCCCAAACATTGGCTGTCTTGAGCAGGTGACGACAACTGCCACTTGAAGGTTTGTCTAAGCCAACTGTCAGCTGTCATTTCCAAGTTTTGAGCGCAATTTAAACTTTGAGAGGATGAAAGACTGGCGCTTAAGTGGTTGGAGGACACTCAGGTAAGAGCGAAACTCTTACAATTTGCCTTAACCTTGAGCGCGTTTCCAATAGACAGTCAAAGCCGCCGGCACAACTCTAGTTAAGGGTTGGACAGCCAGGTAGCTTGAACAGTCAGGTAGCCTGAACAGCCAGGTAGCTCTCAACAGAACCTTCAACCACTTTAGACGCAATTTTAGACATCAACAGTCTTGGAGGTGGGTGGACGACTGCACTTTGAGGGCTTGAAGGAGAGACAGTGGTCTTAAAGTCAAGGCTACGTTTCGTCAAATAGCTTTAAGCAGCCACTTCACCGTCTTTAAATCCGATTCAGACATTTCCAGAATTAGGGGCCGGTCCTAACCTCACAGATCCAGACCAAATTCTTGCAAGTGGCTTCAAACTTCACTTTCAAACGTTACTTCTATTTCAACACACTGGTACGGTGGAAACTTAAAGAAAAACCAAAATTGTAACCAACCCTCTTTTTGGGACTTCCCGTGGCCAAGCCTTAAATTCTACTCGAAGCTTTAGGCATCGTCAGGTTTGGTGACTGGCGGACATATGAAGCGTTAGAGCCTAAAAGACTCACAATGACCTCAAAACTCACGCAGATCCCTTCCCAATGTCTTTCTGCTCTTACCCCCAAGCTCTATACGCACTGCACACCCCACATAGCTTAAAGCGAAGCCAACGACTTTCAGCCCAGTGGCCACCATCAGCAAACTTTAAACCAATACCAGACATAGCCAATCTCTCATGACGAAATTCAAAATCTAACACGCACTTCCAACCTCCACAACTCTGAAGAAGGCCAAACGCCTTCAAATTCAAGGTCATCCCTGCCATCAGTGCCAATCCCCCTTCAAGCGAAGTCCACGCTTCGTCGAAAACTCATAACGATGCCCAGGCGGAGCGATTAAAAATAAAGATTCCACGGAAACAGACAAGAATTTGGACCGGAAACGTGGACCATCTGGCGCAGTACACACCTCATACGTCAAAGCTACGTATCACGAGGCGACAAGTTCAACGTGACTCAGAGTGCTTCCAGGCGATATTTTCATCTCTCTCCCCAGAATCGTCGTTCCGACAAATCATGGGCAACGACCCCCTGACTCAGTCGTCGTCGTCGTCACCTTTGAAAGTTAACCTAAGGACCGAATTGCTTCACTCTCTGAATGAGGTGGGCTTCAATCACATTGACCAAGAGAGACCGTCAGAGAGACCGGCAGTCGTATCACTTTGCATCTAGATTCACTTAATTTGTCACGTATTTCGTGATTTATATCTCTTGTCATGCTCGATGCTCAGCCATCAGCCAGGGCTTTGAATAATTCCCCCGACAGCATGACAGTGCGCGGTTGGTCGTAAAAGCCAGCCAAAGGTCACACACCCCAGTCAGAGAAAGAGAGAGAGGCAAATACAATTATGATAGCTGGTTCGATCGGCCAACTGGCTTAATTGGCTATTACCATAGAACAATCACTGGCACTCAAGGCTGCATCAATCCAAGAAAGGGTCCACACACACACACAACACAATCAGCTCCAACCACAGCGCAGAAGTTATGAATTGCAGTCCCACTGCAGGTTCAATTAAAACTTTGAATTCCATTCCGATTGAGCAGAGCTCCCAATCCAGCAGACTTTCTGGACTAGATACACGCGGCAAAGGTCAATGCTGGCTGACTGGGGGACTGGCTGTGTGCTGTGTGCAGCTGCTGGTTGGCTGCCTGCTGATGGTGGTGAATGTGGCGCTGGCCGAGAGGGAGTGCCACAAATGGACGGGACGTGTGCCATACATCTGCCGGATTAAACGCCGACGTCGTCATAAAAATTTAAATTAATTCACCAATTCACATCCTAAACAACAACTAGCCCAGCTCCGCCTGCTTGCCTCAAGCGTTTTATTGTCCTTATCGTAGTCATCGCCATCACCATCGCCATCGCTATCGTCATCGCCATTGCCATCACCATCACCACCGTCGTCGTCGTCGTCATGAAGAGTGGCGCCCTGGCGGAGGGCGAAGGAGACACTCGCTCACACACGACTTTCGCAATTAATGCAGCGGTGATGAATAACCGAGGAGGGCAGTTTATCCACGGGGCAATCCTTAAGCGCGCAACCGCCCGCTGGCCCATTGTGGGGCGTGGTAATTTTGTGTGAATCCAACGCGCCACGGGTCTATTCATCCGCCCAATTCAGCCAGAGCTGTGTGTGTCCTGGAAGTCAGCTAGTCGTACGATATCTCCTTTTGTTCCCCTGCTCCTCTCCGGAGCCACCTCCGTCCAGCAAACTATGACACCATAATCCACCTCATGTCGCATTAGTTCAAGCAGAGTGCTAGCGGTGCTGGTGGCGCTTGCAGAGTGTAGTGCGGTGGTGGTGGTGTGTCAAACCACTCCAAAACTGCCACCACTTGCTTGCTGGGAAAATTTACAGTTTCAATTTGTAATAACTGTCAAAGTCGTTGAGTTTTATGTGGTCATTCATTGCCCCACTCGCACACACACACCCACACGCGCGCGCAGTGGATGGGGTGGTGGGGCCAGTGGGGTTTTGAAAGGTGAGGCAAAAGTTGTTGTTTGTTGGCTAGGGATGAGATACACATTTTTGTATGGGAGAGATACTATTTTGTATCACAAGCGATTTATAGCAGCAATTTGTAACTGCACTCGTCGATGCAAAGTATCTATGGACACACGTACACACATTGACTGCGCCCAGGGGGAGGGGGGGAGGGGGGGTGGGAGATAGGTGATGTTTGGGGTAGATGAGAAAAAAAAAAAAACGTTTGTTGTGGCGGCGGTTCATTGGCATGATAAAGTGCGGCGCATCGCTTAATCGGAGCAATTTCCGATCGGGTTTTATCTATTTTCCACTTTCTAAGTGAAAAATTTTCAATTCAAGTCGCGATACGGCGCGAGGAATGGTTCGAGCTTGAGTGATGGGAACTATGGGTGATTTATTTGCGTTTCATTCACGCAAGGATACCTCATTGAATCGCGATACGCTGCGGGTGTGAATGTGTCGGGTGTGAATTGAGATGACAAAGAGACCGTGGCAGACTTGCAGTTCGATGGGGTGTGAAGTATGTGTTGAAGTTCCTTTGCGTCCTCTCTAGCTGTTGAGAGTCAAAGCAGTCAAAGAGTTGAGATATGCACAGTTTCGTTAAGCGTTGACCGGCAGTCGTTCGTTTCCATGAAATCAAATATGGGCCAGATCTCATCGCGCACTTTAACAAGGGACTGATACAGAGTCAAGTAAAAATTATTTAGGAACCTTGCTGATCTAAGAATGCTTCAATCTCTGCTCTGGAGCAATTTCTTTAAAAAACTCTGACGGGCGCCAATCCCGGACTGCAATAAACTGGACTTTTGAGCAAGTTTTCCAAGAACCAGTGTCGGGCGCCATTTCCAAATCCACAACAACTAGACTTTTGAACCATTTCTTCAAGACATCATACCGGGTGCTAACGCCGAATTGTTCTTTTCTACCATTTCTGGAGAGATCTGTGTCGGGCGCCATTCCTGAATACCAAGAAAATCAAATATGAATTACTTTGCCAAGAACCACTATCGGGCGAGAGTCACAAGCTACAACACACTAGAGTTGCAAAGCACTCCTCTAAGATTATAAGTCGGACCCTTGTGCTTGGCTGCGAAAAACTAGAGTTTGGAGCAATTCCTTTAACAACTTGTGTTGGGCGCCAATCCTGAACTCAGTCAAATTCTACTTTTAGGTTATTTTATAAAGAATCTCTATTTACTGTCTTGCAGATAATAGGTCGGGCAGTTGCGCTTGACTGCTACAAACTAGATTTTGGGCAATTTCTTTAACAACTTGTGTCGGGCGCCAATCCTAAACTAAGCCTAACTGTACTTTGTAGTATTTTCTTTAAGAATTTCTATCTATTGTCCTAGACTGCTTCAAAGCAAAATTTTAAACCACTTTTTATGAAACAATATCGTGCGCTAGTTGTCGACTACTACAAACTTGATCTTTGAACCATTTCTACAAGAGCTTGTACCGGGCGCCAATTCTAGACTGCTGCAAACTAGGATTAAATACTGTCTCTGTTTATTCAACTCCGAAACTGCAAACAATCTGAGTCATTTCTAGGCTTTGACAACCAATTCAAGTTCTTCCAGCGATCTCATTTTCCGAACTTCAAATGCTCAAATTACCGACAGCTGTGACTCATGTGAATAGAGGGGAGCTACAAGTCTTTCTCTGGAAATTAGCTTTCCCTTAAGGCAACACCGTAAATTGGGCAGAACCCGACAGATGAGAGCATACAAGAAACATAGCTTACAACAGCGATGAGCAAGATCAAGCAAAGAATCATAAAATTGACTTCAGCAAAATGCCCCCGCTTTCACGATTGACCTCTTTCCCAGCCCAAACTTCAATTCAACCACGACCAAGAGTTTCCTGCCTGTCCCGACCCCAGACTGCAGCACAAAGTCTATTCCACGCACATCCACTCCCAGCCCATCACGGCTTGTAAGGAACATTAAAATATGTTCATAATGTCCCATTCACCAGTCGATTACGTAACTCCTCATTCCGTCTCCCAGTGCAACCATAACTAACCAAACACGGGACACAATTTCTCCTACACCTGTCGCGCATATAAATCCCGTCAGAGTCCAACTCAAACTCTGTCCAAGCCAACGTTTGGTTTCCGGTTTCAACGTAATTGATTGCATCCTAACTGTGCGTGACCACACCTCATACCTTCTATTCTGTCTCTCTCTCTCTCTGTCTCTCTGCAGACAAAATTAATAAATTAAGCCAGGGGCGCGGCGCCGCCGCAGATGTGGGCCACAAACATCCGAACTTGTCTCTTTCGCCATAACCTTGCCGAGGGATGATTCATAGAGCACCGATCCGCAGCCCAGACCACCACTCCGATATGCACTTCCGTTCGCAATCAGCGCTGACTTCTTCGCTGCACGGTTCGACTGCCATGCGTAACCGATATTTGCGGGTGCCCACTGCCGCCGTGACCGGTGTGCAAATACGTTAAATTATCGTCGCCGTGCTGTGAATCGAAATGAAATTCTATCCCCCTCCGGAGTGATCCGCCGAGCCGTTATAAGTCAAAACAAAGGCAGGTTGGGACTGAAATCGCAGTGACTTGTAAATGAAACCCAAGAAGAGGATGTGTTTAAGGAACCTCATTCCTTTGAATGGGATACGAGTATGCAGCTGCACAAACGATGTGCGGCACGTCTAGGCAAGGACACTGAAAGAGAGTCACCTTTATCGCATTTCACAAAACGGAAGGAAATCCATCCCACCTCTTGAGTTCTTTCAGTGAGATGATGGTGATGCGGGATGGCGGTGACGAAGTCAATAAGTGGTCCAATGTCGCATCAAAGGGTGATGTGACTCACATGCCGCCTCATATGCATTTATATTGTTATCCTTTGTGAAGCAGGCGTCCTTGCTGAGGCTCATCATATTCCCACCGATGACGGTGAAGGAGGGACAGCTAAACAAATCGATTGAAAATGAGCCACAATGTCCGTCAACGAGGGTGGAGAGCATGCAAAAGCCTCATAAACTCCGAAGCTGTCACAACGATAGCAACGGAGCAGAGTCACTTCAAGCAAATCCTCGTCCCCACGACTTCCTTCTTCAAACACAAAAAAAAAATCATCAACATCATCGAAAATTAAGAAACCCAGAAAAAAAATTCTTCCCCTCGCCGATGATGATAAACAAATCTCGTTACGAAACTCCCCGGCATTCCAAGTGGTCGTCGCCGTTATCGTCATCATTTTCGGCGCTGTCGCTGCCGCACAGCAGCCGCCACGCAGTGCAATTTGAATTTATTTCCGCAAGTCATGACCCCATTAGCAGCGCTTCAATGTGTTTTCCCACATGACAGTGCAAACAAAGCCCAAGCAACTGGAGCGACTTCAGTTTCGGATCCAGTTCCAGCGACTGACTAATGCTTGCAAGAATTTTATGCTCAAGCCTGCGGGCACCTTCTTCCTTCCTTCTTAAGTCGTGGCAGATTTTTTTTGTCTTTTTCAAGTTTCATGCTGTTCTCCGCCGTTGACTGATAAGACCAGGGAGGGGCCACAGCCGCCGCCGTCGCTCAGGCAACGCAAACACTTGAGAGAAACTTTTCCCAGGAAAGTTGCCACTTCTTCCGTCAACAAGTAGCTGCAAACATTCGCAACTGCCTCAGATCGCGCACAGATTGAGGGAGGCTGAGAGGTGAGCGCAATTCAACTTGGTCCTAATGATGGATGATGATCAGCGCGAAAGGTGGTGCACGGGTCAGGTGAATGCAATTACATGGCGTACCGGCCGTGCTCTGATTCTCTTATGCTCCGCGGCGAATAATCAATTAGCAACCGGGCGGGGGAATTTTCAGTTTCCTTATCGGCAAAAATACACACAAACTGGAGTGATGGTGAAGGAGGAAAGAAGTGTTCGCAGTCAGACAAAAATGGCTATCGGGGACTGAGAGCAACGTTAGTGGGGAAGTTTTCCAATTACACCGAGTTGACAGTGTCAACACGAAGTTAAGAAACTCCAACTTGCGAGGAAGCAAACCGAGGGGGACTGCACTCTGTTGCACACCTCAGACGGAGGAGAAGTTCCCATTATGCGGTGACTGCGCGTGTCATTAGCTGTCATTCAGGTCTTCAAAAGGAAAATCATCTGATCGCTCATCAGTTGAGAGCTAATGACCTAGGGGCATCATCAGATGACAGACAACAGATGAAGGCCAACATATAGAGCTGACAGCTGGCAGACAGCCACTGCCACTGCAGGCAATACAAATTGTGTGTATTGAGGGCAGAGTGCTGACAGCTGGAGGCGGGTAAAAAACAAAGGCCAGACAAAGCTGCCTGTGGATGAGGTGCAGACTGATGGCAGGCAGATTGGGCGCTGCAGGTCATTCTGTGAGCTCTTTACTTAGCCATCTCAAATGTCCCCAATCGCAGAAATATCTTAAAGGGTGCTCAAGAAACCTCATTCCTTTGGATGGGATATGTAGCTGGACAAGCGACGTTCGGCGCGTCTAGGCAAGGGCCCTCAAAGAGAGGCAACCTTATCGCATTTCACAGAACGGAAGGAATTCTATACCACCTCTTGAGTTCTTGAAGGGCTTTCAAAAAATCGGCGTGCCAAGAAACTGACAAATTTGCCCTCGTGAAAGTTGGAAACCTGCCTACCACCACCCTCTGCCGGTGAGTGAACATTTTTTTGAGTTTTCTCATTCTGTCTCAAAGTTTTGATATTTTCGCTCAATTTTGTCAAAGTTTTGAATTTTTTTAAGAGGCTTTAAGGCTCTCCCCCTTACATGGCGATGCGTGGGATGACATTGAAGGTATCCTTTGACCATCAACCTCAATTTTGGAACTGATCCAAGGACGAACATGATTTTTCTTGTAGGGAAGTTATATTCTCACGTGTGAAGGCTGACTTTGAAGTGCAAACTTGAACGTCATTGGGCGTTGCCAAGCTCAAGAGGAGCAAGAGCTGGGGAGGATCACAAGTGAGGTCGACAAGCTTCGAAGACTTCTTCTCCCTTCTTCAAAATTTCGTGCAGGATGTGACGCAACTACCCTATGATGGTGGAATACAAAATCATCTTCAGAGTTCAGACCAAAGCGCAGATAATCTGATCTGATATGCACGTACATACAGGGTGTCATGCGACTGCCTTGACAAATCGAAAAGGGTCGTTGTCCTGGCTCCGAATTTGAGGACCTAGTGTTTTCAGTGTTTCTGTCGACTACACTGGCTCGGCCACATCGAACGCATGGACAACAACGCTCCAGCGAAGAGGGTCTTCGAATCTGAGGCTGCTGGTTCGAGAAGAAGAGGACGACCGAATCTCCGGTATAGAGACCAAGTCATCGCGGATGTAAGACAGTTTGGCCTTGATGACTGGAAGCAACGTGCCCAGGACCTTCAACGATGGAAGGCAGCAATTGCTCAGGCTCTGACCCTTCATGGGTCGCCGGCCTGATAAGTAAGTAAGTAGTGTTTTCAGTGGCAGTTGGCTTTGAAATGAAAGCCTTTCCTGTCTCTGGAAGACGTTTATGAGACTTTCGGAGTCATCGAGGACTCTCTAAACCATTCCCTTACCCAAGGACGAAGAAATAAATTGTGTTCTGTTGAAAAAAAAAACTCCTACCTTACCATCCACCGCTCACTTTAGCGAAACCATCGTCACCCAAAACGCACTTTGTCACTTTCTGAATACATACCTGCAGAAAAAAAGGAAACAGAAAAAAAAGGAGTCATTAGTCCTGCCACACACAGAAATATATCAACCCTCCACCACCCCCCACCCCCTCCCGACAACCGCAAAAAAAAATAATTAATGTCAGCTTTGTCCACTGACCCCCACAGAACAATTGCATATGTATTCGTCAACAGGAATGTGTTGTACACCGAGTGTCCTAGAACAATATACAATTTCCCATTCAAATTATAATTCCACTGCTCCAATTTCGGACTAATTCGCTTGGCCTGCGCATATCATAACCGCGCGTACATTCCCCTGACAGGACACACATGCCATAGCCAGGCTTTTAAAAATGGCATTGTCCCACTCTCTCTCTCTCTCTCACACAACACATGCACACAACCACCACAACTGAACTGAAGCCATTGTGTGTTTTGTGCTGCCTCACAAATTGTTGCGATAAATTTCGATCCACCGAACCGAGCGTGCCCAAGGGCGAATAGTTTAGAGAAATGGGAGCGGTGGCGGTTCGATTGGTTGGTGGGCGATTGGGCGAAAAGAAAATAAAATTTCTATTGAAACTCGAATGAGATATTGGCGGACATCTATTACAATCGCTCCCGCCCCCCCCCCCCACCGGGGGGGGATTTTGCTGCACATCTCGACAGACTAGACAGCCCAGATGTAGTAGTTTGATGGCTAAACGTCATTTATCCTTCTCACGATATCCCCATTGACACAGCCACACAATACACAACACACTCTCCCACTCTCCCACTCTCCCTCCCTCTCTATCACTCTGTCCCTATTTCTTCCTCTGCCAGGGTCCACTGGAGAATGAGGTCCTCTACGCACATGCAGTCCACAGTCCACGCTTCTGAATGTGTGCAATTTATCGCGCCGGGGATAAGACAAACATTGGCGTCTAATTAATTGTGTCCCGCTGACCGAAGTACCTGCCTGTCAGTGGTGAGCTGCGGCAATGGCGCGGCGTCGGCGACACAATAAGGTGCACGTACCGCGAACAACAGCAGAGACAGCCGCCAACCGCTGAGCACTGGTGGAACCACACCCAAAGTGTTGATAAACTTGTTGATATCGACAAGGGTGCGTCCTTGTGCGGATGATAGTGGGTGGGAAGGGCATACAGTGGGGAGGAAGAGTTTCACGACGGCAAATGGAGATCTGAGTGAACTTGGAGAGATTTTTGATGGTTGCTGGCGTCAAACTTTTCACCTCCACTGTGCGGGGCAGCGTCCTCTCGACGGGCATAATCGTTTTGCTGGGAAAAACAATAAAGGGCACACCCAATTGAATCGAAAGGAAACCCAGTTCGATACAAATAATATTCTATTCCCGCTCCTTGATATCCTTCCCTACACACCAAACTCACCGGTGACGACGACGAGGACGAAAATGTCGGTGTTCGAGGCGGACAAAGAGGAGGAAGACGACGCGGGGGATGAAGATGAAGTCAAAAAGAGGATGAAGACAAGGAAGAGGATGAAGACAAGGAAGAGGATGAAGACAAGGAAGAGGATGAAGACAAGGAAGAGGATGAAGACAAGGAAGAGGATGAAGACAAGGAAGAGGATGAAGACAAGGAAGAGGATGAACCCAAGGAAGAGGATGAAGACAAGGAAGAGGATGAAAACAAGGAAGAGGATGAAGACAAGGAGGAGGCTGAAGACAAGGAAGAGGATGAAGACAAGGAAGAGGATGAAGACAAGGAAGAGGATGAAGACAAGGAAGAGGATGAAGACAAGGAAGAGGATGAAGACAAGGAAGAGGATGAACCCAAGGAAGAGGATGAAGACAAGGAAGAGGATGAAAACAAGGAAGAGGATGAAGACAAGGAGGAGGCTGAAGACAAGGAAGAGGATGAAGACAAGGAAGAGGATGAAGACAAGGAGGAGGCTGAAGACAAGGAAGATGATGAAGACAAGGAAGAGGATGAAAACAAGGAAGAGGATGAAGACAAGGAGGGAGCTGAAGACAAGGAAGATGATGAAGACAAGGAAGAGGATGGAGACGAGGAAGAGGATGAAGACAAGAAAGAGGATGAAGACGAGGAAGAGAATGAAGACAAGGAAGAGGAAGAACGAAGACGGAGCGGGAGATGAAGACAAGGAAGAGGACGAAGACAAGGAAGAGGATGAAGGTGACGAAAAGCATTTAGAGGACGAATCGTGAACGTGTCGAAAATGACGAAAAGAACGAATTCGCGAAAACAGAAAAACCAGGAAAATGAGGTCATCGCGGGGGACAAGGAAAACGGAGACACCCAAGAGGACGATCGCAAATGACAAACCGAATCCCATTCATTCCACAAGCACGAATAAATTCATTGACTCCGCGCACACACAGAACGAGAGAAGAGTTTATTCAAAAGGTATTTTCCTTGAAATTTATTTACTGTTTCAAACGCACCCGCACTCGCTCCCCACACAACGAAGGACGACCGATTGCAGTGCATTATCCCGGGAAAATGTTAAACTTATCCCCCGAAGGACGGATGGGGGGGGGGGGGGGGTTGCCACTCCTCCGTTTATCGGACACTCCTTGCAATGGAATCCCCTCCTTGCACATTGCTTCACACAAATATCCGAATCCCCTGGCTGACGGTGGCTAATTCAATTCATAGCGTGGGGGCGGGGTGAGGAGTGATAAGGGAGTCTATCGAAAAATGTTTTGTAGGTCATTGGCTCGGATGGCTCTGTGCGTTGGCTTCGCATTTCCATAAATTTCAAACGACTGGGCATGGGGATGAGCACTGGGAGAGGGGGTGGGAATGTCGTCCCTTGGGGGCGACGAGGTCACAATTTATTGCTGCCTTCCTGCATGGCGACGCCAGTTGAATGTTCGATCTCTCAAATGGTCAAATGGTTTCCTAACGACCCACGATGACGGGATTTTAGATGAATTCGCAAACAACGACCATCGACAGTCACCCATCATCATCATCAAAATATGTAGCAGCTGGAGCAAATTTGGAATTTCTTACTAGGCACGATGGAAAGCAAGAAACAAGACATTAGCCAGACAAATCTTTCGCCATCGCCACCACGTCGCGAGAGGTCACACATCATCGTCTGTCACAGTGTCAACAATGGGCAGCTATTACCCATGTTCAATGCCAAATGCGTGGAGCTCTCCAAAAATAAACCGCATCCGTCATCGGGTAGACATAAACGACTATCGCGACTGTCCCGCCTGTCGTGCCTCTGTCGCCTCTGTCGCATATCGCCCTTTGTTGCTCCAAAATAAGTCATGAGTGACGCGGAAATATCATTCAGCGCAATCTCTCAGTTGCAGTCGGAGTGAAAGGGAGAGAGAGAGAGAGTTCTTTGATCTCCAATTCAAAAAGGTGCACTGTCATCCTGGCACATCCTTGCCAGCTCCAAACAGAAAAAAAAACAATTAAACTCTCGCTCTCTATCTCACGGAAATAGATTCCGTCTTGCACCGCCACGGAGCACGGTCGGGCTGCTAAATTTAAAATCAACAAAACGACGGCGGTGGCGGTGGCGGCGACGACAACGCAGCGATGATGATGCCTGTCCCCAAGCAACTCATGGGTTAACCTCATTGGCCTGCCTTGTCGCCTCTCCTGCTTGTCGAAATCAGTTTTTTTGTTTTTTCTTTATTTGCTCAGACTTTGGAGCACCGATGAAGACATCGCCCATCGCGCGGCGACGAATATTTAATAAGCGGCGACGCAACCGGGCATATTTCAATATTTCAGTGCGTCTGTGCAAAAGAGGGTTTCGCGTTTGTTTTGAGCTTGTTTTGTTTGCTCAGTCGCATCGTTTTCTTTTTTGGCGGCACCTGATGGCGGCGGCGACAACAACGGGGGTATGTGTGTACACTGTGACGGCAGGGCTGGGACAATTCTGGGAAGTTTATAATTTATGGGACACTGTGCGGCGCTGGCTTGAGGCATAAATAACTCTTCGTACGATCGGCAGATCCGTTTTCAGTTGGCCGCAATTGACAGATTGTGAGATCCTGAGTGGGCTGCGGCCGGCAGAGACTCGCTTTGAATGAACGAAAAAATGACAGGAGACTAAATATGGGCGTCTCTCGTAAATTGGCGCCGCTGCTGGTTCAAAATCCTTACGGAGGAAGAGGTCAACCCATCCACACCAATGTCCCCATTAACGTCACACCCTCATCTGCAGTCAATTCAATCCACTAGTCAAAGGCTGCATTATCCCGTGCCTGTGCGCCTACAGAGTGCACTTGAGTTGCGGATCCCTCGTCCCTTCAATCAGCCACATCAGCCATTAGTCGACGATTCTTTCGCAGTCTACTTGCAAATTCGCTAGAAAAAGATCTCAATTCATCTTCATCTTCATCATCATCATCATCGTGGTCATTGTGCGATGTGCTGCGCACCACACACACACACCCCCACCCACACACCCTGGCATCATGGTGCATCAATAATCAATTGTAATTCCATTACAAGTACCCTCTGCGTGCTCCAGTGCCAAAGCCAGTGCCAGTGCCACTGCCAACGGCCGCCGTCGAGGAGGCACCACCAACAGCACTTCAACGACGGGCCACGCCGCCACCGCGCCGCTTTGCTGTGAATTCGCACATCGAGTGCACCGCCATATCGCACTTCATACAGTTGCACTACTAATCTCATTGCGAGTTGCGAGTGCACACACCACACCTTCGCCCGGCAAAGTGCATCAACCCGCTGCACACGCCCAGCCTCGGTTTCCACCCCCACCCCCCTCCTGCGTCGTTGTTCACGCTCAATCTAAATTTATTCCCCCGAGTTAATTTCCTGCAACCGCCGATGAGGAGAGCTACTGTGCGCGCTCGTGTAAAACGCTCAACAGTGTTGTAGTTGCGAATAATTTTATTAATCTCCTATAATGGAAGCTGGTGTGGTGTAGAATCGCGTTTGCATGCCGCAGCAAGGGCTAGTCCGCCGCCGCGAACGCATGTAGCGCGAGAAAGAAAGATTTGCCTTTGTTACCCGCCTACCCATTCACAGTGGCATGCAGTCGCAAGGCGAGATGTGGTCATGACTAATTGATTGCGTCTCTCAATGCTGCCAGCCTCTTTGGGGCAACTTAAGTACACAGATGTAGTCCTTAATGGACCGTGATGAATGGATATTGCACGCCTTTCAACTGCAACTTGTGCTTAGTCACATCGCGTCCAAAGTGACTGGCTGCTATGAAGTCGTGATCTGCGAGAAGGACAGTCATACCCCGGGGGGTAATCAGATAAAGAATGATCGGATGTCTAGGAGAATGGAGTAATTTGTTTTGGTGTCTCAGTCTTGACATTTTTTTTTTACCCTTTTGGATAGTTATGGAAAATGTTCCACCACTTTGGACCGCGGTTCGTTTGGAGCCATTTCGGAACATTTTGAACGACTCTGTTTTTTTTGTTGAGAATTAATCTTCTGAAGCCACTGAAATCCAGTGGCTAGAATTTTACCAGACAGAATTCTTTACAAGTTTAAAGGAATTTTTGATCATTTTTGATCGTTTTTGACTTGAAAGATTTTTGACCAATTTTTTTGATATTTTTAGAACACATTAGATAAACCGAAACATGAAATCCCAACGGAGACTTTGACGTTTTGGAACTTATTCAAAATTTTAGTACATTTTGGATAACTTAATAATTCTCATTTCTGATCATTGCGGAAAAGATGCAGCCAAAATTTGATTATCAGGCTCCCCTGTGGCAGAAGGAAATCATTTGAAAAGCACATCCAAACATTTTTGAACACTTTGGATATTTTGGTATCATTTTGGACCAATTTTAGATCAGTTCTGATAATTTCCAAAAATTTTACATGTTTCAAGAGAGAATATTACAGGAATTGATGTATCAAGGAGATCAGATTTTTGGTCAATTTTTTATCTTTTTGGAAACATTTTAGACCTCGGTTTTACAATTTTTCGAAATTAGGAATTAATTTTGACGAACTGGCATTTCTGTGATCTTAAGTGATCAGTTTGAAGGAGTGGTTAGGAATTCGGAGACATTTTGAAATATTTTTGGATCACTTCCGAACCACTTTTGGATCATTTTCAACCGACAGGATTGTCTTTTAAGCCTCTTGAAATCAGTTTCAAGAAAGTGCTTTTACATATTAAACATTATTTTAAGAGCTTGAAGACACCTAGGCATTTTGGATCATTTCTGAACATTTCTGATCATTCGAAAACCTATTTTCGATCCTTTTCAACGGATAGAATTGTCTCTAAGAATAAGTTTTAGGAAAGTAATTTCACATTTTGAACATTTTTTGGAAGAGCTTGAAGGCACCTAGACATTTTGGATCATTTCTGATAATTTCATATCTTTTGGAAACTAATTTTCGATCACCTATTAGCATTATTGTCCATTTTGGATAATTTTGCAAGGTGTTCGATTGCATGGTCGTTCTTTAAAGATTGGCTACCAGATAGTCGAAACATTTTGGAACAGTTTGACAACATTTTGACATCAGTTTGGAACATTTTTCCAACAATTTCGACCATTGCGTTCCATTTTTGACAAACTATAGCAGCTTTGTGCTTCAAATGTCTGAAATGTCTCAGAACGCCACTTTCATGAAAGTCCTTAAACATTTTGGAACATTTTTGAACGTTTTCTTAAAATCATTTCGAATCATTTTGAAGAACTAGCTGCATGAGGTCACGTGCAGGAAATGGGCGGTCATAAACATTTTTAAATCATTCGTGATATTTTTGAACAATTCTGAACACTTGAGAATATCTTAGGGTTTGGGTCACAAATTTGACATTTTTTTCATCTAAGAAGTCAACAACAAAAATTTCTGAACAATGAACCCTCCACCGTGACCATGTCTGAGTCACATTTTCTAAGAAATCCAACAATTTCATGCCTTATCACCCCTCATTCTCAGAAATCACCTCAAGACGCTGGTCACAGAAGACCTCATGCGCAACACCGGAACATACAACTCCTGCCAGCTGGAGACCGACCATTCCCACTTCGAAAGGGTGCCCGCGTTCGCGTTCAAATGCTCAATGATGCGTTGCACCAATAAACCACCTGGAAAATATCAGATCGTGCAGTCTTAAATCTTGTATCGCGTCCAGCGCCCGGCATGCATCAAGCAACACACACCGGACGGACGGGAACCCCTGAACCGAATGGTCGCCACACCGTCAGTCAGTAGCCCTCCTCGGCGTGACCCAGTTTTGGTTTTTTTTTTACTCATTGCCTGCCTCTGCCTGTGATTCCCATTCTCGAGCGTTTTGGAGCTATTTGTGGATACTTTCGGGGCTAAAATTAACGCGCTCGCAACACACATGCTGTGTGAAATTCGGCTTGTGTGCGCTGGGATGGCGGGATTCGGCTTTGTGGTGTGTGTCTCGAGGCTTTTGTTAGATGCAAGAGATGGAGGAGGAGATGGGGGAATTTTTTAAATTTGCTGATTAATATTTTCTTCTCTTTCCTCGTCTTCTTGTTTTTGTTCGGATATTTTCTGTGTGATTGCATGTGCCTGCAGATATTGTGGCTCTTCCGGCTTTATGAAGGCGTTCCATTCATGCCGCATGTGCGAGTACATTTGACGACGTTGCATGTGGAGCACAGATGCAATGACTCAGCCTCGCATTGCGAATGCAGAAAGTCATCAGTTGGGCTATTGTGTGTACGAGATGCGAACGACGACGAAGACGATGCGCCGTGTTCGTTGCAGCCTCCTCATGAAAAGCATCAACATGAGCCTTGTGTGTGGTATCGGTATCAAAGCATCAGTAGCAGTGGAGGAGGGAGAGGGATATTTTCAGATGGAAATCAGTTGGCTGGGAGTAGACGCGAATGGGATTTATGTCACGGGGGGTGATACATCATTTCAAGAAATGACGGAGTAAGGGATGGATGATCTTCTGCATAATTGAGTCACCTTTTCGACCGGGGTTACAGGTTCTGTGTGCCTTGGAGCATTTTTGAATCATTTGAATAAATTTTGGCGAAGATTACGGTGCAAGGGAGCTTTAGCTGTCTTTTGTGATGACTGAAGTCGGTGAGAGTGGTTGTACTTCGATAAAATTACTTCTGTTAAGTTTGATAAGATCTGAGACAATTTCCGATCACTTTGGATCATTTTTTGTACATTTCTGACCATTCTGGATCATTTTGGATGATTTTGGACAAATTTGGATCATTTTGGACCACTTTTTGCAACAAGAATTCGATGAGGCGACTGAAGCCAGGTTGCCACAGGTCTTAATCCCTCAACTCCCCCCACTTTTGTGCTCTCTTAGTTCAATTCCTCTCACCAAACTGCAGCACCAAAAGAGCGCAGCCCGTTTCAACTTTCAAAAATAGCCATCGGGTCACAGTCATAGGAAAACCATTCTAGGTGAGCCATCTGGCGTTACTCAGCAAGCTTCATACCACATTCGTGAATTACACTCGATAATGATCTTCGCCATGTTTGGAGAATTTGTAGTCACTCCGCTGCCAATCCCCCCGAGGAATGAGTTAATTTTGCGGTCAATTCCGCGCTACAGCCTCACGAGTTCATCGGCGACGGCGACAAGGGCGTACCGGCAGTACCAAACGACCAGAAGGTGTTCAGCCACTCTGGCTGAAGATAGTCGCAATTAACCGTTAAATGTGTGTATGGAGCGTTAATTGTCCCACTGGGGAGGAGGAGGAGGACAGTGTTTCAATCCTTCCATTAGTCATATCGCATTACAGGCCATTCACCGACCCCACACCACCACTAGCGCGAACTGTCAGCGGGCAGCGGCCGACGCAGCAATTGTTTCGCTCCATAGTTGTCACAATTAATTGCGTCGCCGGCAATTAGAGGCCGCCATCCCACAAATAGACAGAAACTATTCCATTGTGCTGTCGCCACATGCGCTGCGCGACACTCTAAAAACACACAACACTCTTGTCTGTGGCGTAATTGCCTTTTTCGGATTCCTTTGGCCTGACTTTGTTGCTGCTGCAGAGAAGGACCAACCGCTCACTCACCAGCCGACGATCTTCACCGTGATTGATTGACTGTCATCGCGCGGCATTCCGGGATCCACATCTCTGTTCGATGCATTGCATCGCTTCCCCCCCTCCAGCCAGATGGTTTTTCTTCATGTGTGTAAACAAGATTTGTTTGTCCAGAATCGCTGTGAAAACATACTAATAGTGGTGCATGGCGACGGGCGGCGGCTCGCATTTGGTGTCTGTTCGCGGAAACTTCCTCTGACTGGGGAGTGAGGTGCCTCCGATTTGGAAGCGAAAATCAATTCCAGTGGGGGTGGAGATGACGTGGGCTGCACGCTAAGACAAACGCTGCCGTCAGCCGCTCACACTGAAGATCCAGGGAACGTCGTTCAAAGCACGAAACTTGTTTATCTCTGACTTCATTTGGTTGCTGCTCCTTTTCCTTTCGCCCACCGTGCTCCGTTCCTTTTTGTGAAGACACTTTTATTAAGTCTTGCACATGTCAATTCCAATAGGAGCGCAGCTCCCAAACATGGTGGAGACGCTGATTTCGTGGAGCTGACGGTGATAGCGTCAGTGACGGTGACGGTGACGGTGCCTGCGACTGTGGGTAAGACAGCCTGCGAATGCCATCGCCATCATCTGCATCGTCTTTTGCTTCGTTTTCAACGTTGCCATTGTCGTCATTCGCACAACGTCGTCGTCCGCGGTGCACGCAGTATTTCTAGAGAAGCGCACACATTTGTTGGTTGGCAAAATTGTTCACTTTGACGGTGGCTGGGAAGCAGCCCCAGCGACGTAACCATCTCGATGGGGGCGGGGGGATGTTGGGAGGCAGAAATCACTTGAAGAATTTTATATCACAACTTTGGCTACAGCCCCCGCTTCGGGGTTTCAGATGTCAATTGCACTTGCCACCATCTTCCCCGCGCCGGCGACAGCTTGTGTGAACTCGGTCCTGGAGACGGCTGCATCACTAGCTGCAGAAAATCAATTCGGTTGACATGTGTTATGAGGAATAAATTCAACTAGAGGGGACCCGGGGATGAGGCGGTAGGGGATGGAAGATGGGAAAGCGTGGGGGATTGGAATTGATCAAAGGGATGGCGATTTCTTCTGTTCGAAATGTGGCTGCCATTCCTAGGCGATAGGGAGATTGGCTCAATGTTAGGGAACTCAGAATTCAAGAAACTCTTCAACGAGCTTGTCCCCCAGAAAGATGAGAATTCGTCGAACTGCGCCCATAGCCCAGAGATCCGCAAGACCCACAGACTTTGCTACAACCGAGAGAAGGTAACTTCACAACAGGGCTGAGCCCAAACCGACAAACTCTTGACTGCGCAGTCTAGAGGTGTCTTCCAGGAGAAGGAGGCTTCCATCACACTTTCCCCTCAGAGTTCCGAGAGATGTACCAATTGCTTCTCTTCAAGTAAACTTTGAACAAGAGTCCCTCCCCAGGCAGACGATCCTTGCTTGAGTCCAGAAGATATGCTTCCGCGAGGAGTCTTTCTTCAGAAAATGAAGACTTCACAAAGACAAGGCTCCAAGGATGTGCCAAGGAATCCCTTTTCAAATGCCGATCTACTCTTGATTGGGTCTAGAAGTTCGTGAAACTCCTTCAATCCTGTCCAGAGACCAGATCAGAGATGATATCTTCCCTTGACTCCCCATAAAGTCTCGAAGTCCCCCCCCCCCCCCAAAGTGACCGCCCTTGAACTCATCTTTAAATTCGAAGTCCACTGCGTGTGTCCACCCCGATCGGTGTGGGAAACCCAAAGAGCAAGAGTTCATCAATTCACGCACCACCTCAAAGCATACGCTTCTCCGCAGCATCAACAGACGATCCATCATTTCTCGGTTCCTCGACAGATGATGTCCACACACACACATCTGTCACCGCTTCCCCATCCGCATCCATCCGCCGAAGCTGTCGGTTCAAATCAATCAATCTCTTGGCTCGTAAACTTCAAATCGCATGACATCCGTCCCAACTACGGCCACCAGCGTCACCTATTCCCCGCTTCATTTGAGTGAGTGAGCACGCAGTTCCCCAGTGAACTGCTGACTAATGCAGATCTTCAGTTCAGCCACGACCGAGGGGTCAATTTGAGGGGGTTGCCGACAACAACGACGACGCCGACGATGGTCAATTGATTTCACAACTCCTCTCCACTGTGTCGCCGAGTCAAGAGAAAACTATTCTAGAGCGTGCTCCACGGCAGTCGCTCTCGGATTCAAATGTCATTCTTGCGATTACTGCCTCATTCAGGGGGGCTGATGGGAGCGGAATCGTCTTTGTAGTTCCTCTCCGGCCACTTGGAAGCGCGACTCCTTGCAAAGCCGATTAAACATACTCTAGCCTGCCTCACCCGGAGTTCAGACACAACAACAGTCGCCTCCACTTCCACTCGGCTGACGATTGCGATTGTTGCCGAGGTTCTCAGTGCCTGTGCTCCGCATGTTATTGTTGCATTAGTTTCCTTTTGTTGCTGCCTGTGTGACTCGGCTCAAGGTCTCAGCCAGCGTCTGGGTCTTTGTTTGCTCCGTTTGCAGATAGCGTTGATTTTTCTCTTCACATCGCCCTCTTGAGTCATCTCAGCTGCGCCTCCCTCTTGGGATTAAGTGAGATATGTTGCCGCCAGGAAGTAGGATCCTAATCCCTGATCCCCTGAACTGCATGTGACCCAGCGCCCATTCCCCGCGCCCAAACACAATCGGCCCCTGATTGCTAATTGATGATGAATGACTGATGATGACGGGAATGCCGCTGATGATGACATTGGCGGCGCCTAATTGGGCTTTCAAATCGATGGATGATTGGGATTAACTGATGTTTGCTCTTTGGCAGCCGCTGCTGCGGCGGCATCACACGGGCCACCACTTGCAGCAGGTGGTTGGACGTGTGTATGATCACTGCGAGTGCGGTGAGTGCAATGTGTCGAGGTGAAATGTTGCAATTACACGGCGGCAGCGAGGAGGTGCGATGTGTGCTGCAACGAATAACAACGACGGCAGTGATTGAGTCGCCTAATAGATGCTAATTCCCGCAGTCAAGCAAGAGTCGGTGCAGCACCACTCAACTGAAGTGGTGTGGCCCGGGTGGGGTCGTCTGTAATCAGAGGTGAAAAATGACAGAGAGCAGCTCACTTGTTGGATGAGCTGTGGATTAGGAGTGGATTTGGTTGGTATTCGCAAAGTTGGCTGCACGCCAAGCGGCTTACAGAGAAGCCGCTGTGCTTCTTCAAAGCTGATGAGCCTCCCATTCAAGCAAGTTCCTTCATCCCAGCGAGACTGCTCCCCCATCGCCACCCACCGCTCATAAGGCCACTCAAATGGAGAGTTCACGTATAACTGCCGTCGCTGCTGCTACTTTGCATATCGAACGGTAATAGCCAATAAGTCAAATGGAATCATCATGTCAGAACCGAAATAGCCGCGCACGGTGTCTGCTTCCCACTTCGCTGCTGTCGCCTGTCACCCAGGGTGTAGCAGACAGCATTGTACTCGCAGTCGCCACCACCTCTCATCCGTCATTGGAGCGCGGCATAAATTCGTGGCAATCAACGCGATGTAGCGTGCATGCCGAGTGGCTAATTAGCGCACCAGAGACACTGAATGCGTAAGCGAGAGATTGGCGACTGTGTGCTGTATGGACGAGTGACATTTGTTCTGATGATGTTTGTTTCTGACTCCAGTCGGACGCTTGCATGGTTCCTCCTGAAAACTTTTGACCCCAGGCAGACGTTTGCTTGTCACTGACTGGTTTCGACTCCGATCGAGACAACGCCGCAGAGCAACATTTTCGTGTTTGAGAGTCCACGCAATCCCCACTTCCTTTCACTACCTCACCAGACACCGCGTCAGCAAAGTTGTAGTTACAAGAAGTACAAAGACCCAAGGAAGCGTGGCGAGAATACTAATGTGACGCCCAGTCAACTCGCGGTTGACCCCAAGTGCACAGTACCTTTGGCATCGGGGTGCATTGCCCATTTCTGCTGTCGCCGATCGATACGCCCACACGTGCTCACATAAACCGGAGAGAAGCGAGTGAGTTGATTGCCTTTGAGCAGCCCGCTCGCTTGATCGTGTGCAAATTCACCTTCGAGTGCGTCAGTCGTTCTGTGTGTGTGTGTGTACGGGGAATGCCTGAAGGTGAGCTCGTTTCTTCTGTTGGCACACAAGTGGAATGTAATCAGGCAACTGGACGGAAAGGAGGTGAGGAGGAGCGGCGAGGGCAAACATATATCTTCACCCAAATAGATTAGGCTTTCGGAGAGCGTTCGATAAGGCCGGCGCGGTACCCAGAACAGGGTGTGTGATCGTGGTGAACGTTGTGGAATGTGAAATTGAAAATTTGTTATGCAACACAGGGTAGTGGCTGTGATCGATCGAATGTTGACGGGGGATTTGGGGCAGGAATTCGATGCTGTCACTGATCTGGTTTACAGACGTCGGTGGTATGACTGATCTGAAACCTTAGCAGGGATCTTGGAAGATTGAGAGAAACATCAATGATCTTGTTTCTCAAAACTTATCGCTAGTACAAATGTTGCCTAGACATGCGTCCTAGGGAGGGGACAGTCCCGTGGTCTCTTGTCAGCTTTCCAGTGAAGGCCTGATCAATGGCTGAAGTTTTCAGAAGAATGGACAGGGACAGGGGATAGGTGTGATCGCCAGTGATATCGCGGCTAGTCATGAGAGTTAGACTCGACTTGGACAAAAACTTGGTGTCGCCTCTGATCGATCTTCAATTAAGTCACGGCTGATCGCAAATGAAAACGACGCACCGCGGTTTACTCAACTAGAGAGCAGAGGTAACAATACCTGAGACGGACAATTTTGTAGCCTGATAGCCGAGGAAGCTAGGTCCCTGTCTTGGCTGTAGTGCCACTCAATTATTATTATTAAAGCCGATACTTCCTTCAAAGAAAAGACAGTCCAGTCCGATCATCAACGAGTGTAAACATTGCTAGGATTCGCGCTTCACTTGAGTTGACAGACGTGTACTGAAGAGAGCTGCTGGACTGGAAATCATGTCCAGAGATCGATGCGATCTAAAATGACTGATGGCTAGTGCAAACATTTCCAGATCTCTAGATCTATTTCAATTTCAATTTCAGCTTAAGTGCCACTGATCTTGCAGTGATCGAGTTGCTGACCAGAGATCATGGGAACCGCTGTTGTCGGAGGTTCAGAGATGTCACAGCGTCACTTAGCTGATCGGGCTCGTTGATCGGGCAATAAGTGGTTGCCTAGAACTTTGCCTTAGGGACAGAAACATTGATGTCATTGATCTGGCCATAATCAAATTTACAGAATTTCCAGTACCACAAGTGGAAGCACTCCAGCATCACACATTTTAAAGGGTTCAGGCATGTGATCTTCTGATCTTGACTGCAGATGTCAATGTCAGTGATCTTGTTCACTAGTTAACGTTGCCAGGGACAGGTACAGGTCGCTAAACTTGAGATCGGAGCAGTTGGCAGCCGTCTGGTGATTGATCGCAAGTGATCTACACGAATGCCTTTTTGATCGTAAGTAAAAAAAATAAATTAAAATGGAACCTCCTATACCACGGATTGAGGAAGCCCTTAGTCTTTTCAAGAGAAAAGTTTTGCGTGCGATTTTTGGTGCTGTTTGCGATGTTGACACCTGGAGGAGAAGATTTAACGACGAACTCTATGGGCTGCACCTAGTCAAGCGTCTTCAGATACAACGGTTAAGATGTCTAGGCCATGTAGAGTGCATGGACACCACTGCTCCGGCCAGAAAAGTCTTCGAATCTGAGCCATTGGGACAACGGAACAGAGGACGGCCCAGGCTAAGGTGGCGCACACAAGTGGAGAAGGACCTCAACCAACTTGGAGTGCGCAACTGGCGATAGATCGTGCTGGGAGGAGAGGCATGTTGGTTAAAGCCCAGTTCCACCCCGGACTATAGCGCCACAAGAAGGAAAAACATGTTCTATCCAACTACACGCAAAGTGACCAAGAACATGAAGTTTCCTGCAAAGTTTCAACTTCATCGTCGCTCATCTTGAACCTATACATGCGGCAACTGATCTCCCGACTGTTCGTAAATGCAGATAAATAGAAGTTAGTTCCTGATCCTCAGTTCGTCACCACTGTCAGTTTCTCTGATCTTCCATTAGTCGATGAAGTAAGCACTGATCACGCGACAAGCAAAGTGACTGACCCCAAAAAACAAAAAAAAAAACGAAATTGATTGCCCAATAAACCAGAACGTGTCATAACTCCGTAACGATCCACTAAAATACAATCCAAATGCAGCCCACCCACTGCGTCGTGTCTATTGCGCAAAAAAAAAACATTTCGCAAATCGCTCGTTTTCAGAACGCACCTGCTGTTGCCTCATCCCGCCCAGGCAAATAAGGAAATCAAAGATAAAACGCCAACCGCGCGCTCACGCAGCAGTAGCGAAACAGATGAACGCCATAAAACTAATCCCACCTACATCCAAACACCGCGCAACGGCAACGGCAATGACGATGACGAAAAACTAATTTTTACGAGCCCCCTCTGGGAGGTGCCACTTAAAATTCCATGTTTACATTCCACCATAATCCCCATTTGAGATTTTTATCTTCAATTTGTGTCACAAAGTCCTTTGATGTCTGCTGCATGCCATCAATCGAGTCGACACAATGAGAAGCCGACTTCCGTCGAAGGCTTTGAGGTGGCTGACGGTTTCGAGGTGGGTCACGATTCTCGCATAAAATTCGAAGGGACTGCCGGTCTATCCGAGTGGGCCTTCCCGGTGTGGCTACGAGTGAATCAGAACCACAAAACACTACCGAAGAGATACGCACTTATCAGAAAAGCCCTTTCCTTCCTGCCGGACTCGGGCTCTGATTCACCGCCAGCTAACGACGATGAGCCGGGAGTTTATCAAACTCAGCTCTGTCGTTCTCAAGATAAACCGTCGTCGACCGCCGCGTCGTCCAAGGCAAACATGCATAAATCATATTCGCTCGCTGACTGGAAATTCCACAGCCAACCAACGACGGAGGCAGATGTCAGGGACCTGGTCAAAGAACAAAGATCACAAGTTCTATGAATTCGATGAGTAAATGTCTTGAATCTTCAATCTCGCGCACACGGCACGACGATGACTTTGCTTTACGATGCGAAAACTCCCCGCCGTCGCAGCGCCGGTGGGTAGGTGACTCAGGTGAAAGGGAGAGAGGCGACTTTTAGCATTAATTCCATGACACATTTGTGACCCCTTTGTCGGCTGTAATACCCTCTGCCGCAGCTGTCTATGACCGACCGTCACTCGGTTTCTAATTTCCTCCTCACGTTCGCCCTTCCACGCTCCGCTTCAAGTCTTGTGTCGCACTTCAAAGAAAGGCTAAGGCGCGCGCTGACACAAAGCAAAATGGAAAATACCAAATGAAAGCCACTTGTATTGAATGGATGACGAAGGAGGAGGGTGGGGTGGAGATGGGTGATAAGGATGATGTTGCTTGCGTGTAATGGCATGCCACCAAACAAGCAAACTCTGCCACCAGACAAGAGAGGACTTAACCGTGCGACTCTTGAAACGGACTCTCCTTACCCCTCCCCGGGGCGCATTCAGTCCCATCATCATTCAGGACTTTGTGGCGCATTATGTTGCCGTGGCTTTATTCAAATTGTGCATCGCCGGGCGGTCGTATAGCACGCGGGACGTGAGATTGAGAGCTGGAAAGGATTTATGCCACGTAGGCAGTGTGCTGCTGCTGCTGCTGCTACAGATGCTGGTGCTCTGGTGTAAAGTGCTCGCCGAGAAGTGGTGCAGGGCCGTCATCTTATTCCTTTCAATCCGTGTCGTGTCTCAAAAGAAAATCAGCTGATGGTGCATCATGATACCGTCTCCCTTGGCTGGCTGGCTCTCTGGCTGGTTGGTGAGTTTCTCATCTCAAATTGCCAATTGTTCATTGAGAAGGACGTGGCGAAGGGGTTACATGGGTGGCTGGAGGGTTACAAGGGGATGCCAAGGAATTGAGCCCAAGTGGCGACTTCCTGGTTACGAATCGAAAATCAGTCGGTTGCGGAGCACTTACACCCTCATCGACCGAGGCGAGGACATCGGAAGCGCTTCTCCGCTCCGACTGCTGAATGCACTGATTTTCAAGTGCCACTGCAAAGCCCCATTCACCGGCTCGTCAGCGTTGTCATATTGGACAGGCCAGCCGCATGCCGCAGAGAGGAAGGCAGCGACGAAACGAAAGACTTTCTCAATTGAAAGTGAAGAGGAGCGCATCGCTCTGCAACAGAACTTCACACCCAGAAACTGAGAACGACAAGTATAATCAACAAAACGCCACAAGGCCAGTCAACCGCCCACACTGGTGCAGTATGCGGACAGACAAACACTGACTGAACGGAATGAGACATTAGCCTCGGTGCGGAACAATGAACGAGCACGAGAGTGAGTACGGAACGAGCAGGAGCAGATGAAGTGATGGCCACCTGAGCGGGTGAGTCTGTCGTGCGTTCGTCTGCTCTTTGTGATGCTCGCGCTTCGCTCCTGTAACCCAGAAGTTCGCCATGGGGCCAGGGTCATCTCTGTTCACATAGAGTCATCTTCAGCCAACGTCGTAGTCGGTGTTGGTCGCATTGATGGTGGCGTTTGTTTACCCGGAACAGTGGGGAAGGGTGTTTTTTGATCTGATTTATGACCAGGAGGAGATTATGCCGAGGTTGGGGTGAGTCAGATTGACTGGCGTTCTCCCAAATCTCCTCGAGCACACGTCACATGCCACAATTAACCATCGGCCTCAAGCGCCCTGTCGCCAGATCAAGTGTTCGTGCGATAAACGCTCTGTTTTGCCCGTTTCTCTCCGCCCCTTCCATGCCGCGTCTACGTCTGTATCACACGGCCGTCTCCACTGCTTCGGCATCTACGCCTTTGCTACTTCCACGTCTCTGCGGACAGACGCGCCTAGGCGACCGCGGAAGGGCGACCGCAACCATGGTTGGCCGGAGACCAAGGTGAGTGGGCTACACGCGTCAAATGCTCTCTCCGTCGACTAGAACGCCTCTGAAATTGGCACGATTACGGCCACCGCTCAGCCGTGACATCTCCCGATGACGCATCGATTACAAATTAGAGACTCTTCTGGTTGCCGCCTTAGCCGGCACATGTGGCACAAGTGACACATCGATCTGCCGCACTGTCGATGACTAAATGCTGGCTGGTGGAGCGAATTCAGTTGGCGCCACAGCGAATTAAGAGGTTCAATCCTAATTGAGTGCACATTCTGCAGTAATTCTTCCCGCCGGGAGCTCCAACTACACGAGCACCAGCAGCAGTAGCATTCTTCAAGTGCATGATGGTGTCAAGAGGCGTCAGAGCATCTGCCGTGCATCTGCCACCCATCACCACCACCACCACCACCATCACTGGAGTGACTCCTCTGCTCGCTGTGTGTGCACTCGTACTTACCCGAATAAATCATTCGGAGCAGATAATAATCCGAAGCAATGTACGATGCGCTCGATGCACTTTGTCAATTGTTATGCTTGCCGCGTTCTTGTTTCGTTCGTTGTCGTCGTCATCATCGCTCCCCCCCCCCCCCTCGCCCTCTGACGCATATGACTCGATTTGATTTATATCACCCGCGACCATGCTGAGTGGCATGTGCATGTGGATGCCGAACAATGTGGGTCTTTGTTGCGCCCCTCCGCCCGCCCCCATTTTCCATTTGCAGTCGCATTCGGTGCTAACTTGCGATGCTCAGCACCCCGCGCGGCCGCTGCTGTCGATGCAGCTTGCATTATGTAAATTAAGCCCGCATCCCCGCCAAGGAGTGACTGACTTGTCATCCTTTCGTCCGCTGCTGATGTGGCTGTTCTCCGATTCGATTTTTACGCCAAGTTCCACAGGGATTGGCCAAAAGTTGCTGCGCCAAGCGCCGCGCAAATCAATTCCAGTTGCTCGTGTGTGTGTGTCTGTGCACACCCATCAAACAACCGAACCGGACACACGGCAATGGACAGCATAGGTCAGTCCGTGATGTGTTGTACGTCGACGGAAACCCGTAATTAAAAACCACTTACACCCTCCTGGCCGACACGGAGAGGTGAATTCGCCGTTTAATTGTAACCTACTCCAGTCTGACGAGATGCGGACACAGATACCACCACCACCGCTGCCGTTACCGCACGATGGCAATCGGCCCAAGACTGGAGGAGGCACTGGAGTGCTATGAAACTGTGAATTATTGGCCTTAAAGTGGACATTATGTTGCGCAATGGCCCGGCCAGGCGAAGAGCGTGCGTTTTCCATGATTTATGGTGCGTCTGCATATGGAAATGAGTGGCCAGGCAGGCGGGCCATTCAAGGATTTTGATCTTTTCCCACGAATAAAACTCAATTTGCAGTCGACCCAGCGCGTATTCCAATCCTGGGCTTGTGCGCCCCAGTCGCTTGGCCACTGACGGAGCTGGACTCGTGGATGCGTTGACTCGCGGATACTTCTTGTGAATTAAAATATTTACGATTGGAGGGAAGCTCCATGAATAAATGAATACACTTCCGGCGGCGTCCGGACCTGGGGGCTGAAGTGTCATTTAGCGGATTCACTTCGTCGAGATAGGAGAGTGCAAGCTGGCAGTGACACAGCGGGAGTGCCGTATCTGTGCACGTAAATCTGGTGTTTCAAGTGATGAATTAAAGTTGAGGTGGAATTTATTTTTTTTTTTTTCGGGAAAAAATTTGTGGGGAGGGGGGGTGGACGAGTCAGGTTTGTGAGGGAGTCTTGGAATTTTCTTTGTGTTCGCAGAATGAGGCTGAAGCGAGCGATTTCGAGGAAACCTGGAGTTCCTGGTTTAAGAGGCAATCAACAACAAGCTGGCTGACTTCGTACAACACCTTGATCATCCCTGTCCTGCTTTCTGACGCAGAAATTTAAACGTTGGCACGTATGAGGAAACCATTTCAGAGAGGAATGATTTTCGTGAGCATTTTTGATCCTGTGTGCGTTGATCTGGTGGAAAAGGTTGGAACCTGCAAGTGCCTAGCGTCTACAGATTCAACGCGTAAGATGGCGTAAGTGGATTGATAGAACCGTTTCGGCTCTAATAGTTTCGGAAAACTCAGCAGAGAACGACCTCGTCTAAAATGGCGCACACAAGTGGAGTGCCAAGTTGGAGGCAGCTGGCAAGAGATCGTTCTAGCTGCAGAGGCGGGCTTGATGAAACCCAAATCTGGCTTGGGCTGCAATGCCACTGAAAGAAGAAGAAAGTCTTAAGAAAGTGCATATGCGCCACTAAAACCGAGTAAGCAAAGCCATCCCTGACCTTCCTCGAGTAAGCCAGAAGACCCTCAACCCTCGCATGCATAGCCATCTGCAGAAACAGTGGCATATGGTGTATGCATGTCTATGTAAGGCAACTGACTCTCCTCAAGCTACATCCTGCGATAAAAAAAGCCCTCTCTTGGCCACATTATCTTGGGTCAAAATTTGTTCCAAATTCAATTCCAAGATGGCAGTTTTCAACACCTCAAGTCCCTGCAATCCACAATCTCCCCGTCAAACTCCCCTCATCGCATTCAATTGCATATTCATTCCAAAATCCCAAGTCGCCACCACCATCGACCTCACTTCCATCATCTCTCTAAGCTCCAGCCCTAAGAAACCTTCGAACTAGTTGTTTCCCTCCGCAACCATTCAGTCACCTGAGCGCCAACTGCCAGCCTCTAGCACCAACACCCCAGTCACCACCGTTGAACCTTTGTCGTCAGCAAAGTGAAACTATTGTCCCGCGGGTGGCATTCTCGCCTCGGGTCCTTGTTTTCGATTATTACAGAATCCACAAGTTCAGAATCGCAAATTAGTCCAGTGCCCCATCAGTCAAGTCAAGCAGCACAATACTGTGAATGCGTTCAACGCCATCAGTCGCGCACACAGACGCCGCAGCTTTATCGTCGCCGTCGTCCCCCTCAATGGGAAATGCAAATTTTGCAGCACAGGACCAACCAACCAGCGAGCTATCCAACCAAAGCTAGGAGTCGCGAGTGGCAGTCAAGCGAACGCAGTGCCAATCTTGTTCATGCAAAGGATATCAAATGACTCGAAGAGGGAAAGTTCTACTTACTGCACGGGGATCAAAGCGGCGGCGGCGGCGGCTGCCTCACGGAATACGTGACACAATTAAGGACTCTAGCGTCGAGTCGCTCGCTCGCTCGCTCTATTTAATCGGTGTGAATATTAAGCGAATTATATTTATATGGAGCTGAATGCGTTCATTTTTCTGTTCTTCTTACGCTTTTCTTCTTTTGTTGTTGTCGTTGTTGTTGTTGTTGTCGTTGTCCTGACTGGAGTTTATCCGACGGAGAACGACGACGGCGTTCTTCGTCTCTAGACGGCAGAGGACTCATCGCGCACATTTTGTGGGTGCAGCTGCATGGGGAACCAGGGATTTGGGTCCGATCTCAGTGCTGCACCGACGCGGGGGAAGCCATACAGTGCACAAGTACTTGGAATGCATGACTTCCACTCGGCTCCAGGGAGAACGGATATCGCCTGGAGGATCGTTAAATTTTAATTACTCAACTTTATTCTTTGTTGTGTTGAATTATTCGCAGTGTCCCTGTCGGAGTTACAGTTGTTCTCAGCGGCAGCCGCAGCAGCAGCAGCAGCAGCGTCGGTGAGGCATCGTAGTCATTGTTCGAATCGTTTCTGATGTCGTCGTTGTTTTCTTCGTCATCCTCAGCGTTGTCGTAGTTTTTGTCTTGTTTTGAGTTTTTGAATTTTATTTCAACTGCTTTCGTGCAGTCAACGGATGCGGGATAGATGCCACGAAACGCATTGTTTATGCATGTGGGGAGGCGGCAGCGGTGACAGCAAGGTGTGCGTATGTGTATGACTTCCTATTTGAATTAATTTCAAGTGCTCGGTGTGCGTGCCTGCAGAAGGATGCTCTGAGGCGGTGCTGGTGGAATCTCGCAACAAGATGACTTTCGGAATGTTGCAAGTTTTCTCTGTTTTTAATTAAATAGTAATTACTGCAGAAACTATGGATGAGTAGCAGTCCTGAAGGTTTAGGACGTGATTTTTCACATCTAACAGAATGTCTTCTGTGAAAGGCAGACAGCTCCACCAGGGCTCCAGGAGGTTTGAACTTGGTGGGAAGTCTGAGGAAAAGGATTTTGAAGGTGGTAAGCGACACAATTCAGGATCACAGAGGATTTAAAGGTTGAAAATGATAAGTCAAATTGTGGAAATGATAATAAAAATGACAGTTTTTGATTTTTAAAACTCTATTGGAGGGTCTGTCTATTGACAGGGTTTAGTATTGAAGGTATTGAAGTCATTGATTGGGTGAAAATGACAAGAAAAATGACAGTTTTTAGAAAGTAATTGCTAAGCTAAATACATAAAAATCCAATTTAAGCACTTTAGTGACACGATTTACAATTTGAGACAAGCTTACATAAAAAAATGACAGTAAAAATGATGACATTAGTGGAAAATGATAGTAAAATTATAGTATCTAATTGAATATTTTTTCAAAAACTCTCATTTCGGTTGAAAATGATTAAAATAAAAATTTAAAAATGACAGTAGTTGGAAAACAAAATGCTTGTTGGTAGAAATGATGAAAAAAATGCCAGAAAAAGTGTCAGTTTTTGACTTTCAAGCTATAAACAATCAAGAAATACTTCTGAGATCGAGATGAAGTGGCAAAATGTAAGCATTGAAGAAATAAAGAGAAATGATTGGTGAAAAATGACTACAAAAATGACAGACTTTTGGGAAATGATGGATGGAAATGTTGTCGATCGATCGAGATCGTGATGAAGTGGCAAAATGTAAGCATTGAACAAATAAAGAGAAATGATTGGTGAAAAATGACTACAAAAATGACAGATTTTTGGGGAAATAATGGGAATTGTGGTGACACACGTGCTATATTTGAGAAAAACGGTTAAAAATGAGAGCAAAGTCGATAAAATATGATGCCATAAGATTTGAAAATGACAGACGGGGAGACAAGGGAGTTGGAAATGTCCAAAGAGAAGAGAAGAATTGAGAAACGATACCAAAGCTGTTACAAATGACTCCGCAACTGGAGAAGGGGTTCGAAATTGACACTGGAGCGTTCGAAAATGGTAAGGCAGAAGACGAAAATGACAAAATGACAGCGGATGAGTTCACAATCGCAATGGAAACTTTGAAAATTATACAAGAGCGGCTGAAATCGTCCCCCCCGAAGTAGTTGAAAATTGATGAAATGATGTCAAGCAATGCAAATGACAAAGAAACATTCAAAGTTTTCGGAAAATTACTTGAAAGTTACGCGCGCTGTTTGAGGTTCTCTCGGTCTCTGTCGAAATGTAAGAAATGATCCCAAGACGGAACAATCGCAGATAACCGAGAGAAAAGCTACGGGCACAGTAGGAAGCCAACAGGCACTCCATTCGAAAAAGTTCAATTCATCTAAACGCAGGTTTTCTCTTGTTTCAGGCTCGAGAATGCCGAGAAATCAAGTTTTACTAACACACATCATGCTCTGCTTGCATTCCAAAAATAGGTTCCCAATAAGCATTCCACAGAAAAAACATCCACAATTCACTGATAACAAACTATCCACCATTCAATAGTTTATTGCTCGTTGTAAATAATGTAGAATTTCATTTGAATTCGTAATCAATCAAAAATCCTCATCTCAACACCCTTCTCTTTCACAATTCCATCAATTTAACTTCCTCCACCCATTCAAAGCGCCAGAGAGCTTCAATCAGACATGAGCGTGAGTGAGAGGGGGCTGAACCAAAAAAAAAAATACCATAAAACAACATCAGTAGCTGCAGCATAGCTTCCAAGCACCCAAGCAGCAGCAAAGTAGCAGCAATCAATGACTGATAAGGCGCCCTGGTTACTTCGTCCTCCGCGATAGATATGTACGACCGCCTTCACCACTATTCCCAGCCGCGCCACAATCGTCAGCCGGGGCTCGTACACAATTGTGTTTCAAGGGTCAAACTCGACTTAATTCATGCGACCGCGTCCGCCACCACCGTCGACCGCTGAGCTTGTTCATACTCCTCGGTTTATCTTGTCCCTTCTGTATCAGCAGAAAATAAATGAGTAGAGAAGAGGCAGAAAGAGAGCGATAGAGCGCAATTACTTCCGTTCGCATAGCCCCCTCGGAATGAATGCGTTCCATCAGCCGCGCCGCACCACCACCACGCACCGCCATGGCTGCAGCGACTGCCAGATGGTTTGGGTTTCTTCTTACGAGCGTGTTTTTTTCCGCTCGTCTTCTTTTTAATTTTAGACCAATTTATGAGCAACTACAAGGGAGGGACGACATGGAACAATATGACCTCAGCTAATCAATGTGTACTTCTCTCAATCTGATGTTTGACAGATGATCCACAAACACGAAGCGAGGCGTGCATTTAATCTGCCCCGCCACTGGAGGGTCTATTTATACCCTCCAGTCGTTTTTAATTGAAGACGACACAAGAGACCGACACACACACGCACACCACTCGCATTGACACTGAATTCTCTGTCAATTGACACTCCCCCACGGTCACCATCAAAAGTAGTTTTGTATAAATTTCCATTCTGGTGACCTTTTGAAGTGTGTTTTCGTTTTCAATTCACGTATCCATCTATCCAATTCCAGGTCCTCAGTTTCTCCATCTCCCACTCCACCTTCATCCGCCGGGCGAGAATCAATGGCACAAGGAATTCTTTTGTGTGTCACAAGTCGAGTGCTGGACGGAATTCAACAAAAGATAAAGGTCGAGTGCCCCCTGTCAGGGATTAGAACTCAATTTCCCTTCACTCTCAATCCATCCATCCGTCCGGCTGGCCGGCCGATACACTCATTGTCTAAGTGGAGAGATTGACAAATTTGAAATTCATCACAACCTACTCAACCGAATGCCGGACTTCTGGCGCCACACATTCATCCATCCATCCATCCATCCATCCCTCCCGGGGCCAGTGTCCTTCTCGTCGAGGCGTTTCATTTACACCTCAGGTGTTGCCAAATGTTTGTGTCTTATCAGCGCTTCCGTAAGGCGCTTGATTGCATTGCAGCAGTGCAGCAGCACAACGAGTTATTTGTTGGCAACAGGAAGGCGCATTTTTTTTTCGCGCAACTTCTCTGTTTACCACATCAGCAGCGACCCTGTGCACGGTCGCGGGGGAATGGACTCGGCACGCAGCCTTGTGCATTTTTAATCGAATCTCTCTCTCTCATTATTATTGATTGAAATGCAATACAAAAGCAAGCAGAGGCGGCAGCAGCACCGAATGAATAAAATCAAATAAAAGTAATGAAATGTTTTTGTTCCGGTATGAGGCGTCTCGTTGTCGTGCGTTATCGACGTTTAACACTTGGGGTGGCTTCGCCGATCACGTAAATCATGTTGACAGATGACCAGGCGCCCCCGTCGCCTAACTTTCGATGCACCGACTGATAAGAGCTAAGCAACGATGGCAGCAATGACGAAGATGGCTATTTTTATGCCGTTTAATTAACTCATTTAATTAATTTGTTTAATGAAAATGTCAGTTAAAGTTGTGATTAAAATTTTTACAAAAAAAATTCCCCCCTCCCTTGATGGGACACTGAATCATCCTGTAAGTGGTGATGGAATTATGACTCATGACATTTTAAACTTTCTGTCAGAGACCAACACAAGCACGGAGTGTGGGAGGAGGTGGTTGGAGCTGTGAAAAGTGTGTCCTTAACAAATACAACGAGCCTTCAAAACTCATTAAATTTCTAACTACTGATTTGGAGCAATCATACAAGGCTTCACCGAAGGCTTTGGTCTCAATGCACCGTTCCAATTTACGCCAAAGTCATTTTCCAGTGGAATCTCTATTCCATTGAAGTCCCACAAGGTTTCCCAAGAGGTCCCATTCAATGTTGGGTCCATAACAGGGTTCCGACCTAGGACCTTGTCGCAAAGTTTCACTCTGCTTCTGCATTTCTAATGAAGTCCCTAAGGGGTGTCGACTAGGACCGAATGTTTTTTGTAACATGTGTCCAATGTTGTGCCACATTCCACATTCCAACTTGATATTCGCTGTTCAAAGGTTCTGGTTAAGTCGCAAAAGAGTCCCAAATAGGCTCGAGGCTTTCTTTTGCAGTCTTTATAGTCTTCTGGACAGATGTGGGATTTGGTTTTACGTGAGCATGGGGTCCATTTTCCCAAGAGTCATAGACAAGACGCCTTAGTTACACAAATACCAAATGAAATCATGCTTGAGGGACAGTTACCGCACCTTGGTATAGAGCGAGGCCATTCTAAAACTTCTGCCGCTCTATGGGTCGCAGCTACCGGTTGAGAATGCAACACACACACTGAGCCAGGAAGTCCCCTAAGCGCCTGGCCTAAGTCAGTAAGTTTAACAACCTGATGCAGCTAGGTACCCTAACTACGACTCCGCCCCCGATATGGGTATTGAACCTCAGCCACCACGATATTTCCACAAGGGGGCCTACCGCACGTTCAGGCTGAAACCAAAGTTCCAGGGGCTAAGGACCTCCCAGAATATAGCCGCCTCTGGTCCAGCTGTCCCTACCAGTCACTTCCCTCAAAACCAGGGTCTGGTAGCAGCCATTACGCCACCAAATAGACTTTGGCTCTATCAGTGATTCCGTTTATAAGATCAGATCAGACCTTGAAATGAAGTGCCAAAGGGTTCTGACCTAGGCCCTTGACTTTTTGGATGGCATAACATGACAGTTTAGCCCATTGAGATTATCAATGTCAGGAGAGGTTTTTGGACAAGGCGACGCGCTTTCTTGTGACCTTTTCGTTCAACGAAGCAATCGTAAGCATAGGCGAGGACTAGATGTAGAGCAGTTCGCACAGCTGCTAGCTTGACAGTGATGTGATTGATCGATCATAGAGAAGCCACAATGAGGCCTTGAGGCAACCTGTGCTGAGGTACTCAACTGTGAACAAACAAATTTATCTTAAAACTGGAAGCAGTCGTTGAGGCATCCACTAACAAGGACAAAGTGGATTGGCAGTTAAGCAGGAACAGCATGTAGGACATTCTGGCAACAATGGAAGACACCAAAGGCATCTGATTCTAGGACAAGAGCTCACTAGATAAAAACGAGATCAAATGCAGAAATAGTCTTGGCAATGGCTGTCACTAGGGTGGTTCTAGCCAATGTCGGTCTTTGGTAAGATCGAACTTCACACTCATCAACACAGTCCCGCTAAAAGTCGCAGAGGCATGTAAAGTGAGAGTGTCGAAGCTCTTTGTTACTCAAGAGGGAGCAGTTCAGGGTCCGATTATCTGTAGTGGCATTTGAGGGAGAAGATTCAGAGACAGTGCCGTGTGAAGGGTCTGTGACAACACAAGGTGCAGGAAAGTTTGCAGCAGAAATCGGAACTGAGAGAGCAAAGAAGGATGGAATAGAAGATAGAATAGCGTGCAGCAGAGAACACAGCAGATGACGATGGAAACGACACAACTGAGGGCGTAGGACAGATAGCAGAGCACGATGCAGAAGCAAACGTAGCAAAAGCCGATCGAGAAGACACAGCTGCCAATGAAAAATAGAATGTAGAAGACGATGTACTGGAGAAATCACTGAGAACTGAGCAGGAGTCCTCTGAAATGCTGCCAAAGAGGACGCAGTCAGAAGAGGCCTGCCAGAAGATGCAGTATGGAAGATCAAATTGAGGAGACAACAGAAGACTCAAGAAAGGACACAATAAACGACCACCAAGAATACAGCGAAAGTCATTAAGGAAGCCTGCAGCTTAGGATGCAACAGAGGACGATGCAGAAACGGGGGCAACAAGTGTGGCAATAGAAGACACAACATTGGGCGCAGCAGATGAATGGAACTGAAGAAGCAACAGACCACACAGCATAGAGCTTGTAAGATGCAACTGAGGACTTAGGGAAATCCGTGGTGTACATAGAACGCAGCAGAGACCACAAGAGAGGAGGAGGAGGAGAGGGTCCAGCAGAAGACTTAACTTAGGACGCAGCAGAGGTTGCAACAGATGACAAATCATAGCTTCATGGGAAAATACAAAACTACGTGCAACACAGAATGCACGGCAGAAAGCACTTAAGAACGCAGCAGAGAAATCAGCGGCATTTAGACAGACAAGACAAAGGATCTAAAACGACGTGGTGTCCGCAGGACGCAGGACGTTAAAGGACGTCTGCTTAAAGATGTTGGTTCCCGAGGTTTACTGGTCTTCTTCAGTGACCAAGTTCATTCAGTTCATTGATGAAATATCAGCGAAAGGGGACACACTGAATGTGAATCCATCGCGAGAGTGGTTTAAACGTCCACCACATCAGCAAGAAATATTATCTTCTTCCCAGTTGTACCGCTCCTTCCCCCCGCATGTTTTCAATTCATCAGCAATTTGTTTTTAGAGCACACATCATAAGCCGTCATAAGTCGGTCATTTTTGTGCAGCAACCAATTTTTCATTTTAATTCTTCTGATTCACCCTGTCACAAGCACGGATGATGGCTTGCCGTATAAAAGTTATAGTCTGGTTGGTTATTTATCGGTCTCTGCCCGCTTGGCGCACCTATGCGAGGAGCATAAACACACCCCTTGGGTCAATCAACCGTCACCACAGTTATCGCTTTGCTCCTTCTGACACACACGCAAGGACTTCATTATCGGAAGGGATCCCAAGTAACCCGAGTGAAGGGAGAAAAAAAAATCTCACTCAAAAGACAGCCTCTGGCATCTCACTCACACTTGCAGCAGAGATGACAGAACAAGGACACCAACACCACGAACCACGAATGAGTCACCACGTGGTACTCGATTTTCAATTGCAAAGGATGTCAGACTTACCACATTGTCATGGGACAGCTTCGCGGGGTCCTTCAGCTTGCTGCGAACTGGCCACGCCAGGGTACCGCTTGTATTCCAAAGGATAAGTGAGCACAGGATCGCGAGCAGCCACAGGAGGCTCTGCATTATCATTTTCATCATTTTTCACTACCGCCGACAGCACAACAAACAACACTTTCACTTCAAAGAACTGACGAACGGGGGTGGTTCCGCTCTCAACTCTCTCGGCACTCCACTCCGAACTTCCTTCCTTGCACTGGCTAGTGTGTATGGGCGAAAGGCTGAAACACAACAAGGATACAGAGGCGAACGTTTCTCTGCGCGACACGCCGACCAAATTTCAAGTTCTAATTTTATTGCAAAATTTATGAATCTCACTCATTGCTTAGACGAAATTAACATAATTCACAGGACAGGCGAACACACATGTGGTGGCTCACGACAAACACGCAGGCGACACGCAACGTAGGCGGTGGTGGCGACGACAACAACACACCGAAGGATGGCGGTGGGACGAAGGACAATCCACTTGAGTGCGACACACGGGAATTCTTCACAATTCCCAGCCGCAAGGATGCAAAATTTTATTTACTTTCTGCGATTTCGCTCGTTATTCCTTTTTGTGTTTGACGCAAAACTGCATTCACCGGAGCCAGGGGAAGCGATGCCGGGGACGAGGATTTGTGCAACACGTTTATGAGGGCATGCGCAGGACTAAATTTACTCGCGTTTGAGTTTCACTCACTCACAAAGCAGGACGCAAGGATCGAAGGAAATCGTAAACACACACGCTGGGCAAGGGAGCACAAGAGCCAAACGGTCAGAAACAAAAATCGAAAATAAAGGGAAAACGAAAAAAAAAGCGTTGAAAACAAAATGCGTGGAGTCCACTCAAACAGTAGACAGAGACTCCGAACGCGACGAACACACTCGCACCGAGTTCGAGAGGTAACTGAGTTGTAGTTTGACTTTGAAGAGCGAGTGAATGAACGTGCGTCTTTTGTTGAGCAGCCAGCACACAGCTCGCATCGCACAGCATACATGCAGTGGCCCGCACCGCTCCACACCAGCGGCAACAGCAACAGCCAGCTGAACGGCATAAAGAAAAAGAAGAGAGCAAGCACTTCTCTGGATAATGTTGTTTGGCTCGCGCAGTAATCAGGTTTTTGTTGTTCGGTTTGAAGAATTGAATGTGTGCTGTGGTGAGCTGGAGATGCGGAACGTTGTTAATTTGCAAATGTTTGAGTAATCTTAATCCGAAGAGGGGGGGCGACGCAACAACAACGACGACGAGAGGTGGTTTGGAAATTCCTTCCATGATGTTGGGCAGTGACGAGGCAAAGTTCCATTGACTAGATACTGATGGCTGATGACGAAAAACTGGGCCATCGTGTGTGGACCCTTGTGGAATCTCATTTATTCGGGAAACAATGACGTAGGGGAAACATTCATGACACATTGCCAGCATACATTTTGGGAGACAAAATTTTGGGAAACAAGATTTTGGAAAACAAGATTTTGAGACCCCTTACAGAGACAGATTGAAGCTTACAATCGATAGGGGAACTAAGGGCAAATGAGGTCTGTCTTATGAAATCAAGTTTGAGTACTTTAACACAAAACTTCAAGGAAATAAGCTGGGTGACATTCACTCACAAATGGTTTCGTTCTATTTTTTTTTCTCAACAACGTTTGGTGAAAGCAATGGGGATTTAGTTGGGATAAAAATATTGGTGTCACCACACAGTGCATTTAACCGAAAAGCAGTCATATATAATATTAATTGAGTGGCACTGCAGCCCACAAGGGATCAAGGCCTAGCGTCTTCAGCAACTACTCGTGTTGTGCGTACTACTGTTCTCTCACGAGTAGAAGGGACTTACAGTTTTTTACCGACTCCGAACGGCGAGATTGAGCATGTCAGATTATGAAAACATTTTACAAACGAAACCATAAAAATGTGGCGCAATTTACTAAAGGAATTTAGTTCATAATGAGCAAGACGAATTTGCCAATTAAAACGTGCCTCGTGCCACACGACATCGAATTACCATTTCTAGAGGCCCAGAGACTAAATAAGAAACAGAGGAAAACAAACGTACCCCTGAGGTATTCCATTTATTGACTAGCGACACGAATCAAACGATGTGACTGAAGCGATTCCGTACTTTTAGGTGGACAACTTTAAGCTTGGCTTAAACCAAAGACAATCCACTCTCTTGTCAATCGATGTCCACTGATGGCAATGGAAACAACTTCCGTCTTATGAATGAGGTAACTAGGGCAAGGCCATTTTTTTTTCAAATCAGTCCTGCCTTGCTGGCAGGAAAGTCAGCCTGGAAAGCCATGAAAGTCTGGAAAGTGTTGCTGACTGCTAAAAGTCAGTTCCTTGGATACTTTCTCTGTCTTCACACAAAAGTCGTCACTTTCATCCTGTTGACCTTCATTCGAGACAGTTAACTGGATCCCCATAGCTCATGCATCAAAGCGTGTGTCATAGAGCTCCGCAGTTCTACGCCAGTGTCAACGAAGCCAGGCACGATATTGGCGGCTACATTGTCGAAGGCGCTAATCAGCAAGAAGGCCTGATTAGCGCCTTCGACACTTTTGTGATTATACAGGACAAGACCGGCCATAGATCTAAAAGTTATGTGCTCTGTGATATGTCCATCAACTTCGGAAGTGTCATTCAATGCAGCGATCAAGCTAATCAAGCTGCGGAGAAGCGGCTTGTGGTGGTGGAACCAGATCAAGGCTCAGCGGACTCTTCATTGAATTGGCTGTGTCGCTGCTTCAGGAAGAACTTGAAATCATTTCTATTAACTGTCATGCAACAAGTGCAATTCTAATGCAAAAATGAAGTCGAAGATTGTCCCCAGTTGTTTCTGCACAGCACAGTTCACCCTAGCACCTTGCCACAGGGAGGTAAACAGCAACAAAGGAAAAGATATATGATTGGTCGGCGTGTCGCGCAAAGAAGGACGCTGAACTTGTCCAGACAGAGCAAGGAAGCAAACCACGTCTTGCAGAGGTCCGCAGACGAGTGAACAACAAGATCCAGTAGACAATCGGTGGCCTGGAGGAACCTAGTGCCAATCTATACGATTCACAAAGTCTCAACCAGAAACAGTCACAGAAAGGGCCAAAAATCATTTCTAACTTGAAACCTTTATTTATGTGCCCTGATGCATGCCCATCTAAACCGTCATATTACCAAACATCTCCCACGAAGGATTAATACATTTCTAAAAGCAAAAGAGGTCTAAGCACCCAACCCTCAGGCATTTCATTCATCGAGTCACTCTAGGTTTGTAAGAATTTCTTTCTGGAATAGCTGCGAAAACTGCCAACGCAGCCTTTCAAAAAAAAGGCAACGGACTACTTAAAGAACCCCACGTCACTCCATTAACACACCGATACCAAATTGTACGCTCATCCAGTGAATCACTCCAGCCCCCAAATTGCATCTTTATGCAAAACTACCCGTCACACAGGATGGCGCACAACGTCGACGGCGTGGCAAAGCTACTTACAATTGTCAGAACCCGGCACCACGATGATAATTGCCGGCAATTATCTTCTGCGTGCCGTGCTGAGTGTGTCAAGCTAGGTGTGTCATAAATCACTAGACCGCCAGCGTCGACAAAAGTGACTGTAACTCCAATTGGACCCTTCACTTTCATGCGATCTATCAAACTGCATCGACGACACTCACCTCAGAAGTGCACCTCAGTGGAGGCTGGGAATTGCCCACTTCTATTGTTCTGCGGTCTGCTTAGCGCAGGTGAGTAGCCACATCCGAAATGGAATTCTTTGGCGCTGCGTCAGGTGATCTTTTGGTCAGCAGAAGCACCGCATATGACGAATCACTGCGGAAGTGCAAATAAAGGCAAATTTCACTCGCTCTCTCCGCGTGTGTGTCTCTCTGCCGTCATGCGTGAATCGATTGTCGGTCTCTGGACCAGGGGCCTATAGTGGGCTTAAAGTACTTGTAATTGCCAACCTTATTCGGGCGGTTAATTGCGAAACAGCGACAATGGTGGTGATTGAGGTGGCTCGAGGTAGATTGAGACGTTGCGCGATACTATCGTGCGGAGGGTGGCCGCCGATTACGTGAACTGATTTCCTGATCGAGCAGCCACCACTCCTGACATGAATTCCAATCGATTGCCGTGTCCTTTGCACAACACAAATAAGCTCAGCCCTCGCGGTAATTGTTGTCGTTACACACGCTTAATGTTGGCGTTAATGACCGCTGCGGCATTACGTTAACAGTTTTTTTTGTTCTCGACTTGGGTTCGCTTATTTTTAGCTCTGTTTGGGCACACATTCCATTAAATCGAATGATTGAATATTTAATTTGCGCCGCACCGGAATTTCCAATCGGATGCTGCGCGGTCGGTGACGACAAGCGAACAGACAACAGTCACAGGTGACCGCCTGAAGATTGATTCATCTCCGAGGCGGAGACCTGTTCGGGAATCACATTCTTCCTAATTCTGAATCAGACGATGCGGTGTCGCAAAAGGGCTGCTGACACGGCTTCCACAACTTCCTCATCCAACCGTCCGAGGATGGATGGATATGAGCAATTAAAAATAAAAAACTGATTTCGGTGTCAGAGATTGAGTGGGCTCGATAAGCGGGGGTATCTTTGTAATTTTTTAATTGCTCATTTGGCGTGGTTACTGCGGTAAATTCGGTCGTTAAAGTCGACGGAAGACGCAACCCAACGTTTACGTGGTGCTTCTGCTGGGCTGGGCTTAGTCATGCCATGTCCTGGCCCATCATTGTCGTTGTGAGGGGTTATTTTTGAGTTTTCTCCCTGAAATGAGCAATGTCACTGTCAGGCAACAGCGCCCGAATAAGGTTCGAGCGGGTGGGGGGGGGCTGACGAGTGCTGCTTTTAAGAGGTCGTATAAAGCTCGTATACCCGACGATTATAAATCAACTTTCCGTTGTACGCCGTTTATGTATTTTGCCTTCCGACGACAATGGGGTGGGGGCAGCGCTCAAAGCCCACAAAAAATTCCGCAGGCGGTTGATGGATATTCACCGATTAAGGGAATTAAGTCTTAACGAGATAATGAGTATAATCACACGACGCGTCGTCGATTTGATTAAGACCAGTTGCCATAAGGAAATCTGATTGAATTCGCGCAAAGTTTGTGGGAAGGACGTTGAGTAAGAGTTATTTTTGAGTGCAACTCATGACATAAGACACAAAGGGCGTCCAACCGGACAGACAACAGAGACGATCACCACCTGTCTAGGACGCAAAAGCAAAGGCCGTCCGTGCGTTTCACCTTCTGGCCGAGTCTTCATCTCTCAGATCGGTAAACACAATGGTGTATCATCCTACACACAGACCCGCCATTCGCCGCCACCACCACCTTATCTTGAGCAACTCAGAAATGAGGAAGTAAACAGAACTTGCACATCCTCTGCTCCAGCACTCACACACACGTCATCATACAGCACAGCTGCGTCAAAACAAACACACACTCGGCCACTGCTGAATGCCGCCTTTCGTCGCCTTGCACTCCAAAAACTCTGATCGCTTGGCGGCGGATGCACCACCGACCACGACCTTATCACGCTGATTGTCTGAAGGCACATAGACGCATGAAATTATCGCTCACTTCACACCTGGCCGAGAACAAAAGACTTTTGTGTTGATCGCAGCTCGAATGCGGAAGCAAGTCTAGAGACGGCGAAAGTCGGGCAAATGTCACGCGTCTCAGCAGTGAGTCACGCCGCACAGGAACTGCAAGAGATTAGAGACTCGCGATTGCAGAGCTTGACTTTGACATTCAAGCACGTGAGGCATACACTCGTGCGCACTCGGGCAGGATGTGAGAAATCGAAGCCATTGTGCAGTGTAGTCGCTCCCAAACAGGGATCGAGAGACCCTCTGCCAACGTCAGTAAGCAAACGATCGCGCGACAGTGTGTCCACGTAGGGAATACCAGGAAAGGACGGTGCACTCTCAAAAGACAGGCATTGCAGTGCACGCCTCTGCTGGATCGTCGAGATCGGATCTTGCTGCCCTTATGCGCGCAGCAAGTAGATTGATTGGCGCGACTTGATGGGGCACATTGTCATCGTCGTCGTCATTGCCGGCGACGTGGTCGTTGGGTTTTGGCATTATTATGCGTTCCCAGACGCCCGATATGGACAGGACAGGAATAGGAATGCAAGCGCTGTGTCCTACCTGATCTTGTTCTTGATCGGATTCTTGGAAAAACTACGCTTTTCACCAGCGCGACGAGTCATAATCTGGAATCCCCAGGCGTTAACCGCCAAAATCCACTCGCTCGTCTCTTGCGCAGTTCTGCGGAAAGCGGACTGATGTCACGAGGCGGTGCGAGAGAACGAGAATCCGGTCAATCGTCTTTTTTGTGTCATCTTCGTACGGGCACAACGAACAAAGTCGGCAAAGTGCCAAGAGAGCCGCAGATTGACCAGAGTTTCTGACTTGCTGTGATGATGGGCAAACATTTTATCACATCGATGACTGGACGCGGGAGTTCCACGAAACACACTATTCCCGAAACCACAGACTTCAAGTCGACCAGCGTCCACAGCCCTTGCGCACAGAGGTCCCAAGACGGTCGGCTGCGAAATGAACTCGTGTGGGTCAAGTGGCGGAGAACCGAGGCGCATGGCGATCGCTCGACCGACTCTTTTGTTTGGCTTCGGCGGGAGGGCACGCTGCGCGGGGTTGACAACAAAATTAATATCAGCTTGTGCTGAACGATAATTTGTGGGCGAAAATGTGTTAAACATTCCGATTCTGGGAAGTGAAAGAATGTTGCCATTGCATTTGATATTTTTTTTCTTCAATTTGGAAGTTTGACACAAGATTCAGAATCATTTTGTGGGGTTGCCGTGGCATCACCTGCGCTGTAGTTGGAAAAAGTCCGTGAAGATAATCTCAGAACTCACTGACAGCCAGACCTCAGCACATTCTAATGTGAAATGTGGTGTGTGAACGAAGTTTCTCGGGAGCGTTGAGTGGTTCGTGTCGCTAATGGTTTGTTGTCTGTGGTTGGTGTATAGGACTTAACGAATGTTTTGAGCTTTCTTTTGATAGTTCTCTGTCATGAAGTCTTATAGACTTTGGTACCAATGGTTTTCAGCTTGTTTCCGTGGTGTAGTGGTTATCACATCCGCCTAACACGCGGAAGGCCCCCGGTTCGATCCCGGGCGGAAACAAATAACTTTTTTGTTTTTGTTCAAACTAATTTTATTTGGACCCCCGACACGTTAACGTCTAATATCTAAGCCATCAAGTAGGTGTACAAGAAAGAGGCAAAAAAATTTAATTCTGTTTCCGCCCGGGATCGAACCGGGGGCCTTCCGCGTGTTAGGCGGATGTGATAACCACTACACCACGGAAACAAGTTGAAAACTGGGGCGCCAATTTTGAAGTTTTGACTGAACTTAACTTAAATTAGATTAAGATTAGTTCGCCAGATAGTCGGCTTCTGGAAAACTTACACTGCAGCGAAGGTCTTGTGCCAGGCATCTCTGATTGTTGTCCCTTTATAGTTGAGCTTCCAACGAGTACCAGGTCTTTCTGCAATCGTTTCAATCTTCGTTTCAATCAAGAGAATCGATAAAAAGGATTCTGTACTGAGTGAAGGTAGATGAAGGAAAACTCACCATCGAACGGGAATGCGGTGTTTCTTTCCCACTCTGCGCCAATTAGGTTGTGAGTGCTGCCGTTGGAGATATGAGATTTCTTCCAATCATCGTGACGCGTTACATCTTAATCGGCTGGTGAGTTGATTGATGCTCTACACCCTTTATCGACTTGCTGGACGTTTCCGCTTGCTTGTCAGCTTTTGTTCAAATTCGGGGACACTTGGCTTTGATGGTCACAAGGAGCACTAGCGTCCCAGTATTGCCGACACTGATGACTTCAACATCCCCTTCAGCAAGCTAGAGACTTAAATGTTGCTCTTGGCAAATTCATCAAATAAAAAAAGACTCAAAAAAGTAGATTTGAGGAGAGAGTACCTAAAGGCCAGTGAAACACTCAAATCCTAACCAATCTTCGTGAAACATCACCATCTTCGAAAACTTTTCCCAATGAATCTGAAAACCAAAAGAAATTTTGAAAATAATCTAGCCCTACGCCCTTCAACAATCCCGACTTGCATTTGGACAACCGGACCCCCGAAGCGCCCTAATTCGCCTACCAACCTCTGGTACACGTTGAGGTGGAAAACCCAGGACAGAGGTCGGCTGCGACCTGTAAGAGAAAGTTAAATGCAATGTCTAACTACAAAATAAGCCGTCATACTGAACCCCGAAGCTAACCCAAAGGACCCCCTGGCTAGCACTTCCCGATGACCCTGGTGTCCACTAAAAGTGAAGGCAAAAGCTTCCCGATGGCCATGCGGAGCGAAGAAAGAAGTGGTACTCACTTGGATGAACACTGAAGAGGCTTAGAGATGCTCCCACGCTGGCTGCCTGGACGTCTATCAGACTGTAGACCTACCTGCTTCGTTAGTCCAACGGCGGGTGTCCCGGCACGCAAACACTCTTTTACACAATTCAGGAGACACACTCGCGAAGGGGCATTCGAAGATTGGGGACGCACTCGCGAAAGACTTAGAAGGACAGCATAAGAGACGCACTCGCGAGGGCCACACTGGGGAAGGGATTTCAAGGGACACTCACAGACAGGGGATTTCTACACAATCTGGAGGCACACTCGCGAGGGACACAGAATGCAGGACGGAGGACTCACTCGCGAGGGAATTTCAAGACAATTTGAGGCACACTTGCGAGGGGATAAATCGCGATGGACACTCTTGATGGCTGCTTGTTCACTCGCGAGAGACAATTAGGAAGACGCACTCTTGAGGGACTTTTTTTTAGAAATCCCGAGATCTCTGAATACACTAGGCAAGAGAGACACACACGGGAAGAGACTCGCGATGGGCTTAGAATAAGGGCTTTCTAGACGGTCTCAGGACACAAGCGCGATGGACTTTCTAGACGATCTGGGTACAAAGCCACGAAGAGTTAAAGGGACGGGACGGGACGGGATTTTTCGACGACGGCACACACGCGAGGCATACAGAACGGAGGATGGAGGACCCAGTCGCGAGGGAAAATTTGGCAGACGCACCCTTGAGGGCCTTTTTAGATGATCTAGGGACACAGTCGCGAGGGACTTTCTGCATGATTTGGGGACGCCCCCGAAGGGCTAAAGGGATGGTTTAGAAACACACACACGAGGGAATTTTTTCACACTCTGGGGACACACTCGCGAGGGTTACAGAAGACTGGGCGGAGGACTCACTCGCGAGGGACAATTTGGCAGACGCACGATTCAGGAATTTTTTAAACGATCTAGGGACACACTTGCGAGGAAGGGCTCGAAGGGCTTAATAGGCGGTTGAGAAGCACACACGCGAGGAAATTTTTTCACGCACTGGGGACACACTCGCGAGGGTTACTGAAGACAGGCCGGATGACTAACTCGCGAGGGGCAGATTGTCAGACGCACGATTCAGGAATTTTTTAGACGATCTAGGGACACACTCGCGAGGGGTTTTCTGGACGATCTGGGGACGAATTCACGAAAATCGAACGGTTTAGACGGTTCGGAAGGTCGGACGGTTTGGAAACATACACCCAGGGGATTTCTACACGATCTGGAACCACACTCGCGAGGGTTACAGAAGACTGGGCGGAGGACTCACTCGCGAGGGACAATTTGGCAGACGCACGATTCATGAATTTTTTAGACGGCCTAGGAACACACTCGCGAGGGGCTTGCCAAAGAAGGTTGAACCGCAAAGTCCCAAGGAGAACAATCAACAGACACACTCGCGGGGGCTTAAATAAAAAATTTTGAAAAGACACGCACACGAACGGCAGTCCCGGAAACAATTTTGCTTCAAATTTACCAGCCGCACATTCGATTAGAAAAAAAAAACACACTCGCGCACAACAGTCCGCCATCTTCCTCAACTCAATTTACTTGTTGAAGAACACAAATCGACACAATTTCCTCTATGGCAAATTTCTCTCCGCCGGCCATCTTGTGAAAAAATATTTAAAATCGGAAAAAGCACAAAAATCCATCGAATTCCATCAAAATTTCATGCAATCGATTGAATCTAGCACACGAGCATCACGTTGAAAATGTTTTTCAGCACAAATTTCACTTTTAAATGCAATCTCTTTGAATTTGAAAAAAAATTCTGCAGTTCACTCACCTCGCCTGGTCGGCCATCTTTGCAAAGAAATTTAAAATTCCTCAAAAACTGCATAAATTGGTGGAATTTTGATGAAATTTCATGCAAATAATGAAATCTGCACTTTCAACTTCACTTTTCACTTGTTTTTAGCCAAAGAACTCACTTTCTTGTATTTTTTTTAGAATTTTAAACTGTTCGCGCAGGCGGAAGAACTTTGTTAACTGCACTGGAGAGAAAGACTGCGGTGAGCGAGAGCGGAAATGCATGCAAGTGGAGACCATCTCTCGGGAAGGAAATGAGTTTACTTGGAACGAAATGGAAAACGGTCTACAGTTGGGTGTCCGGTTGAATGGGAACATATTTTGTTTGAATTATTTCTTTAGAAAAATTTTTGTTCTTGTGTTGCACGTAAGATGAAGAAGATTTTGCGAAACACTGGCCAGATATGTGAACTGTTCTTCACTTTACTTAAAGGGGAAAAATCACACAACTCGAAGGGAATTCTTAATTTTCACACAGTCGCACCATTCTTCTGTTCTACAGTCGGGGGTCTGCCTGGACTTCAACCAACATGCCTCTCCAGCTGGGAAGATCTCTCACCAGTTGCCTCCAGTTGCGCACTCCAAGTTGGTTGAGGGCCTTCTCCACTTGTGTGTGCTATCTCAACCTAGGCCGTCCTCTACTGCGTTGTCACAATGGCTCGGATTCGAAGAGCTGTGGTGTGCATACGCTCTACTTGGCCTAGTTACCTTGAACGTTGAATCTGAAGGCACTTGACCAGGCGCCTGCTGCTGTACAACAGACGCCATGAACGCAAGCAGGATCAAATATCGCAAGCAGAACTTTTTTCTTAAAAAGACTGAGTCCATCCTCGTCCACTTTAAGTAACGTTAACGTTTCCGCTCTGCAAAGGAGGACTGGGATGATCAAGCTGTCCCTCTCGAGAGGGCTCTTTTACTCAATTGCCTCTTCACCCCAAAGAGGCAGCGATTGACAAGAGTGATTCGGCATTTGATTTCGGAATTGGTGTTGTTGTGTCTATTTACAGAGAAGCCACGGTGGACGACGTCCTTGACTTTTTCGAAGTTTCTGCTGCGTAGTGGTGGGCCCTGTCCGGGACGTCGATGTTGTGTGTCCTTCTGTACTTCGTCTTGCCCTCATTTGTCTTCAAACTCATTTCAGCCGCTTCCGCTTCAATGCCAACAGACGCCTCATTCACTGCTCCCTGGGTTCATCACATCAATGTCGTCGGCGTAAGCCAGCAGTTGAACGGACTTTTGAAAGATTGTGCCTCTGGTGTGAGTTTCGCACGATCTTCCCATGATTGATGTTGAAGAAGACACATGGTCGCCTTGAAGTTCTCGGTGAGACCATTATCGACCATGACGGAGCAGCGTGAGTTCTCCACTGTCATCCCACACAATCTGATGAGTTCGGTAGAAATGCTAAAACTCGACATGGCACTGTATAGCTTGTCTCTATGCGCGCTGTCATATGCAGCCTTAAAATCGACGAATAGGTGGTGAATGTTGATTTGCACTTCTTGGGTCCTTTCCAGGATCTGCGGTAGTGTGAAGATTTGGTCTATTGTGGACTTCCTTGCCCCATTGCCAACATCATCCGCAAAATTGAGTCAAGGAAGGAACTTTAGCAGCTGCTGTTGAGAGGCGCGAAGACCGAGGCGTTCACACAATACAGCAGAGGGCATCCTTAGGAAATCATCTTACTCAACCAGTGTGGTATGGCTTAGGCAATCATGTCTTCTGACATGGCTTCTGAGAAGTGGAATGACAAAGACAGCTTCTTCCCTATCTTGGCCCACCAGGCCTCAGTTAATATGTGGCTAGCTTGGTATCCCTTCCAGTCTCGGACTGTTTTCGGTCCGTTTTCAACTGGTCATGCCATTGGAGACAATGTCACCTTTTGCAGCGTTGTACATGGGCTTCGACTATACCGTTGTCCGACTCAGAGTGTTATTCGATGTCAATGAACGTCCACGTGTCCTGTAACTCGCCCCTTACATTCAGTGAAAGGACGAGATGGCTGCTTAGAGAGCTGTAAAAGAAGCATATGCATTCAGAAAGAGATAGGAGACAGGAGTCCTTACACGTTTGTGTTTTTTTTTTTGCCAAAGGCTTTAAGACATCCGCTGTCCATTCCCAAAGGCTTTCTGGTAGTCATAGAGTGGAGGGAGGAGGAGAAGCAACGCTGACAGTGGATGCCAATGGCTAGGACGTCTAGATGTCTGTGTCTGTGAAACGGGGGAACATACATTTCACACGTAATTGACTGGCTTAAGACTTTCTTTCTAATTCGCTGACTTAGAGCACTAGCTAAGCACATCTCTGATTGATAGAAGCCTTTTTTTCAAATGGAAACACCAGACGAAAGGCATTTCTGAGGCACTCAACGTATTTTTTGTGGACTCTCTGGGCACCACTGGCTGGCTCATGTCTCTTTTCAAAACACTGGCCTTAGACCCGAGTGGTCCAAGCCTTTTTTCGACTCTCTCTCTAAGCACTAGTGGCCCGCTCATGGCTCCTTTGAAATACTGGCTTTAGACATTCCCGAGTGGGCAAGGCTTTTCTTAGACTCCTGGCCGGGTCATGGGTCACTCCGAAAGACTGAGTGTAGGCATTTCCGATGCCTCAAGGCTCTTTGATGAACTTTCTCTGGGTACGTCTGATGACTGAAGGACCCTCTCTTAATCGAAACACTGTCTCCGAATGTCTCAGGTGTCATTTCTGGCATGATTCCGATACTTGCGGCCCCTCAATTGAGTGATGCAGTTTTGTAGATCTTAATGAGACTAAGAAAAAATTGTATGGGTGGGGGGGGGGGGGGATGGATTTTGTGTTGCGAGTGTCTAGTGAAGTGTGGACACATGAAACACTTAAGATGGAACAAATTTAGCACGAGGAGCCATTCGAAAGAGGTGCGTCAACCGATTTGGCGATTTAAATTGGAAGTGAATGGAAAGGTTCACCAAGAAATTTTAAAGCAAATAATTTAGAAGGAAGGATTGATTCAAGTACTCAAATAAAGGCTTGTCCTTTACCATTTAGACCTTTGAGGGACGGTCATTTACAAGGGAACTCGGGCGTTTAATTTTGCTGCCGGTATTGTTGTCAAGATAGACGAGACAAGGCTTCTGACAGAATAAGCTTTCAGTTGAATTCGAAATCGTTCCTGGTGTGAAATAAAGTTGGATGAAAATCAATTGAGTTCAACTCAGAATTTGAGCTACGAAGTGAGTGAAATGAGTGAAATCGTAGAAGTTAAGTTTGATGGCGTATATCTCGGGAATTCTGCGTTCGAGGTCCAAGTGATATGAAGGACATTTGAAGAAAATTGTATGGTCTGTCGAATGATGGGAACTTCGGGATAGTTGTTCCCCCTTTTCAACGTATAGAATTATGAAGAAAAACAAAACGCCTTTAAATACAAGGTTTCTTGTGGCTTGAGATACATTTTTGAATCGGTTTCTGTGGTCTCTGTACCAATTTCTTTTTCATAAGACAGGCAAAAACTCCATCAAACGAAAGTCGCTGTGCGATGGACCACTTTCAGCTTGATATCAAAATAAGCTTCTCACACTAGTGATAGTAAGCTTCGTCTTTTTCTGATTGAACTTTGACCCACATTTAATGCCAAGATCTCTATTTTGACAAGGGCTATAAGTTTTCTTTCATTTGATGTATAATTTTTCGTTTTCCAAGAAACGCGCTCCGATAGAACAAGTGCTTCAAAATGATGCTCCTTACCGAACTACTAAGTTTTGACTAAGCCGGTTTCAGTCATCATTTGAAGCAGCATCTGTTTGCAATTCAAATCTCCACTTAATATGAGGAAGAATAAGGGGATTTTGTGAATCACAATTTCAATGTCCTGCTTTAGTTGCAGTTAATGCCCTGAAAAGGACATATTCCGACGCATTGACGGCCGTGATAGACAGTGTTTGAGACAAGAATGATGGTTATGATTGCAGATTTAGATTCGAACGTATCCTCGTCTGCGCTAGGGACTAAGCCTTCGTTAAATAACGTCTTTATTCATTAAATTTAAAAGTCGCGTGCTTTCTCAAATTGTCGCGTTATTAGTGATGCTTAGAAGTCAAGTGAGTCATCAACTGATTCCTCAAATGAGTCCACAAGTGATTCCTCAAGCGATCCGTCAAATTGATTCCCCAAGTGAGTCCTCATATGAGTCCTCAAATGAATCCACAAATGTACGAGACAAATGCTTCTTCAACTGATTCTTCAGTATGATTTCTCAAATGGTTCCTCACAGATGACTTCAGACTTGATTCTTCAGATGCTTCCCCAACTGATTCTTCAACATTGATTCCTCAAATTTAACGCAAATTTAAAGCAAATTTAAAGTATTTAGAAGTCAAGTGAGTCATCAACTGATTCCTCAAATGAGTCCACAAGTGATTCCTCAAGCGATCCGTCGAATTGATTCCCCAAGTGAGTCCTCATATGAGTCCTCAAATGAATCCACAAATGTACGAGACAAATGCTTCTTCAACTGATTCTTCAATATGATTTCTCAAATGGTTCCTCACAGATGACTTCAGACTTGATTCTTCAGATGCTTCCCCAACTGATTCTTCAACATTGATTCCTCAAATGATTTCTAAAGAATAATATAATACCGTCGCGTCGCGCCCGCCTGAAACGAAATAAGAAAACCTGAAAAGAGCAGAGCAGAGGCCTACCTAGCCTCAGGACACCTGTTTGGGTCCTGAGGGGTCCCCTACCTAGCCTCAAGGACACCGGTCTGTCACTTGAGGGTTCCCCTACCTAGCCTCAGAGACAGCTGTTTGCCGTCTTGAGGGGGTTAATTGGAAATAAATTTTCCCGAGAAATGTATAGTTTGGTATGCATGCTTTCAACCGAGAACCGAAGTGAGTAAGGTAAAGAAATAAAGGAACAAAAATTCTTACTGATTGTTTTTGTATGCACCGAAGTGCCTTACCCTGCATTTTTGTGCCACGTAACTGGAAAGCTGCAGACATTGTTGGACCTCTTCTGGTCATCGTACGAAAAACACTTTTGGGCCCTTACACATATGCGAGAGACATGGTAGGTCGTCAGACCACTTTCAGCCTCCTCCCAGAGGGAAGAAGCCACCATATCAGCTCACATTTTCACTTTCACTTACACAAACACACAATACAGGAGCAGGAGCAGGCACAGGAGCAGGCACAGGAGCAGGAGCAGTAGCACAAGCTGGAGCTTGGTTTCTGGACTTGGAATCTAATCCGGATTCTGATTCACCTGATGTCCGCTATTCTCGCGATCGATTACGACCGAAGCCAAAAGGCCAAAAAATGCTTTGCAGCAAACTTCGAGAATTTCCGACTTACCAAACGGCTAACAACGAGAATAAATGGCCAAGGAATGCTTATGAAAGACACGTGCACGTAAGACTTAATCTAAGAACGCAGCTGCATTAACGAGATTCTGCGCTGAAACAGAAGGGAAAAGATTAGAACCCTACCTATCCTCGGGAGCACCTGCTGTGCTCCAGAGCGGTCCCCTACTTATCCTTAAGCACTTCTGTTTGAAGCACTCAAGGGGTCTCCCTACCTATCCTCAGGGACACCTGTCGGGTCCGCTGAGCGGTCCCCTACCTAACTTCAAAGAGACCTGTTCCTGTTTGGCTCTCGAAGTCCTACACCAAGTCGCGAGCTAAACCTATACAGACTTCTCCACGCAGAGAGCGTTTTACCACCGCCACAAAAAACAAAAAAAAAAAAAACAACCGCCTATATCCTCCCGCCCGAATAACGCAAATGTACTGACAGCGATAAAAGCTTTCTACGTGGCTAAGTCTGCAATTTCTAAGCCCTAGATCTTTGCACAAGAATTTTGAAAAATCGACAAAAGTGGGAGAATCTTTTGGAAAATTAAGAAAATTTCGTGTTTAAGCTGTCTACCTAGCTATCTCCCTCCTAAACTGTCTAAACCTACTCTTGATCTGCGTTCGAGCAAAACCAAAAATTGTGCAAAGATATTGGAATGAAGTAATTACACCGGACTAGAAGTAGAAAAAAAACCAAAACATTCTGAGTCCCTACCTATCTAAGCTAAGTGCCTGACTAAGTATCTCCTACTTAAAGTGACTATTCCCTGTCTAAGGACGGCCCTATCTATGCCTAGCTCTTTGGCTGTCCAAAGATTTACTCAAAATCTGCATCGCATCTAGCTATCCTAACTAACCTGTCTAACCTAACCATCCTGTCTAAGGTATTCTACCCGATCTGTTGATGTCCTTTGATAGAAACCATCTAGGGGGAACAGACATCCCGGAACCAAGTGCATGCATACCCTCAATTAAAGTTTATTTTCAAAGGCAAGTAACGATAGTCCTGGCCCGTGATAAGGACAGAGATTCCCAAGTGTTTTGAACGAAATTTCTAAGCCCTAGCTATGCCTAATCTAAAGAAACTAAGTCTGAGGTCTTGCATTGAAAAATATCAGAAAGAAAAGCGTTTGCAACGATTGCAAGGAAAGTGTCGAACAACTAAGAATTAATTAAGCAATTTAAAAAGCAACGCGAAGCAAGTCAAAGCCTAACAGAAGCTCCTTAAGCTAAGTTTAAGATTAAGTTGAGTCGCGAAGTATACTAGAAACCTCAGACACTTCTGTACAAATGGAGCTTCTGTGTTTTTCTTAATACAAAAAAAAAAGAAAAATATAAATAAATATGTTCAGGAAACGGCTTGCTTCTGTTGGACCGCTTGTGGTCATTGTTGAACTGCATTCCTGCATCTTTTCTGATCAGCAACGAAAAAAAAAAAAACACTTTTGGGCCCTTACACAAATCGCAAGAGATGTGGTAGATCGTGAGACCACTTTCAGCCTCCTCCCAGGGAAGGGAAGAAGCCACCACATCTGCTTGCAACACACAACACTTCACTACTGCTAATCTGGTTCTTTGGATATTTCTAAAGCGCTGCCTGCCATACAGGATCTTGAGGAATACAGCAGTCAAACACCATCGCGAATGTCTTCGATAGCGAGGAGAACCCGAAAGAATCGCGAATTTCTTGCTTAAGTCTCTACAGAACCGACTATAGCAGCAATAAATTCAAAAAACGTCTGAAATCGAAGACGAAAGTGGATCACGATCAAAATTCAAATCGAGTTCCAAATCGCAGACGAAACCAGAATCAAAATCAAGGCAACATCTTCTTGACCTGGCCCTTGAAGCGAGGTGCACATTAAGGAAACCTTGGCCATTTCCGATCACCTCAGACGAAGCAGTGAGGTTTTCTTCGAACTCTGCGGACACGAAATTGCAATCAAAAGCAAGTTTTTGATCCGAGGATGAATGAAGTATCAAAAGCGCGCCTAAACGAAGACTATCTCGAGGACAAAACTGTGCCCAAATCAGAAGCCACAAAATAGACCGAAATCTAGAGATCGTTCTCAGTTTGGAGGAAGACCGATGAAACCGATGAAACCGATGAAACCGATGAAACCGATGAAACCGACGAAACTGATGTCCCGGCAATAAAAGATTTTCCCCAAACTAACCCCAGGAGACAGAAAAAATTCACGTTAAGTAGAAGAGGCTCGAAAAATTAGGGATCCCTTCCAAAGCCCCTTGTGCAAAGCTAAAGCTCTAGAATGAAAAAAAAAAAAAGGTTTCTAACTTAAGAGCGTTCGCTGTCTATACTAATCTACGCAGAAACTCAAACATCACTCTAAGAAGCGGCGAGGGGCTGTTCTCGAACTGCCACAGAATCAATCAATAGTTCTAAAAGCCGATCGCGCTTAAATCAATTTGAGTTCCTGCACAAAAACGAACAAAGCCACAGCACCCGTTCGTTGTCTACTCTACTTCAAAGCGAAGCCATTCTCGTCAACTCCAGCTCGTCTAGCTGCAACCACCAACTTCGGTGAACTTTAACCTTACACCGAGAAGTGGGAGCGTCGACGAGCACAAAGGAGAAGTCTTCCGACTACAACTAACTACTGATGCTTACTGCGAGATTTCGAATAGTTGCTAAACCTGAAATCAACTACAAGAAAGAATCTACGGAGAGGTAACCCAAACATCTCTAAGGAAGCGCCGTATGACATTCAAACTGCCACAAAATAAATTAATAGTTCTGAAAGTCACGCTAAAAGGAAATCTGAGTCCCTCTGCAATCTACACTACGAAGGGGGCATACGATTGTCCGTCTTAACTCGAAGGCAATCATCTATTTGCTATCTTGGAGGAGCACCAGTTTGTTTACAGTCACGAGCAACAACGGCGGACGCAACTTCACATGAAGAGTTGAAGGCCCAGACAGGCTTAGAGGATGGCGCTTCCGATCGCTACGAACGAACAGGATGTTGTCTATCTTAATTTGATGCATATCATCCGTCCGTCGTCTACTATACTACTCTACGAGGGAAGTCTCAGTTCAACGTAATTCAGCGGAAGTCGAAGGAGAACACTTCTGACTCATATGATCGAACAGGATGTTGTCTATCTTAATTCGATGCATATCATCCGTCCGTCATCTACTCTACATTTCTACAAAATGGATGTTGTCTATCTTAACACTCAATCTACAGCGAGCGGATCAAATGACCCAATTAAATTTTTTTTTTCAAACGTTCTTGCAACTACTATCCCACCACCATAAAAAGAACGTAAGTTTGCTAATTCTTGTAGCTTTGGATTGGGCCACTGACCGTGCGGTAGTTGTAGTGTCATTACGATGCATATCATCCATTTAATAAACTACTACGAGAGAAGTGTCCATTCCATTCTAACTTCGTTCGACTGAATGCGCTGAATGGCTTCCAACTACTACTAACGAACAGGATGTTGTCTATCTTAACTTGATGCACATCATCCGTCCGTTGTCTACACTACGTTTGCGAGGGAAGCGCCTTTTCAACTCTCGCCGCACGAGCTCTATTCAAGCATCTTCGGTGAAGTGCAACTCCACACGACGAGCCCATTGCGCAAACAAGCCTGATGCTATCAACCACAAGACTGGCAAGGGAAACTAAATACTACCAGGGAACTAAATACTACGACTATCATCACGACTCGCCCGGAAAGTTGGACCTGAGACGAAAGAAAAAAAAAAACTGAAAGTAGAAGAACAAACCTGAAAAACGATGAAACAAGCAGACCTGAAAAGAGTGAGAAGTGAGAAAGCCCTACCTAACCCAAGAATACCTGTTCGTGTCTTGAAGAAGATTAAGAACCTAAGATTCGACGAAGCGCGCCTGCCCGCATCATGCTAGCATGTAAATTTTCGACGCGGGAGTCATGACTCAAACGAATGTATATGTATGTGCGCATATATAATATGTGTATATATTAAAAAACTATTGTGCATAGAAAAGAAATACTTAAGTATACTCATTTGAGCAGATCCCACCAATCATCAAGCCACTTGTAGTCCGCTTCTGTCCGGCACCTTCAACCATGTCAGCTACCATCCAGAAAGAAGGCACCACCAACCATCTCAGGCACCCTCGAAGACGTCAGTCAATATCAACTATCGCAGATGTGAGGTAGCATCGCAGATGTGACGCACCATCGCAGATGTGAGGCACCATCGACCATGTCATCCATCGTCCAAGAAGGGAGGCACCATCAACCATCTCAGGCCACATCGAAAACATCAGACACCACCATTATTGCAGCCACCATTAACCTTCGCAGATGTGAGGCACCATCGGCATCATCGCAGATGTGAGGCACCATCGACCATGTCATCCACCATCCAGGAAAGGAGGCACCATCAACCATCTCAGGCCACATCGAAAACATCAGACACCACCATTATTGCAGCCACCATTAACCTTCGCAGATGTGAGGCATCATAGCAGATGTGAGGCACCATCGACCATGTCATCCACCATCCAAGAAAGAAGGCACCATCAAACATCTCAGCCACCATCGAAGATGTGAGGAACCACCACCGACCATGTCAACCAACATCGAAGACGTCAGTCACCATTCAAAACATCAGACACCATCAACCATCTCAGCCACCATCGAAGACGTCACCCATCATCAAAGACATCAGCCACCATCGAAGACACCAACCATCAACCATTAGACATCACTGGTGGGTGGTGGTGACCCCAACATGCACCCGAGGACATGAGTACCTGGGACAAAAAAATCAGTCGACCCCAATTACCTCCGATGTACACTCTAGGACAACTCACGACAGACTAAACTCGCTCCCGCGCCTGGACCCCCTTATATACCCTCGGAGCGGCCTCTCCGGCCGCTCTTAATTTTCCGAAATTTTTTCCCTTTTTTCACCTTTTTCCCTTTAAATTTTTGTGTTTTTCGATATTTTGGCTCTTTTATTGTATTTTTCGCACTGTCGGAGACTCAAAAATTGCTGCGGCCATATGCAGGGAGATCTGCCTAGTGATCTTAGCCATTTTTGAAAACATTTTTAGGTGATTTGTGACAATTCGAAGTGGATTTTGGACATATTCCTAAAATCTGAGCAGATCTTAACACTTACTTTGGGACCTGGAAACACCAAGACTTACATATATACGGAAATCGTGGCGTAATCTATTGTTTTGTGCAGTTGACGGAATGACATGAATAAATATTTTTTTTTCCTTTCCCTACACTCTTTTTTTCGAGGCATTGATCAGGGCCAGTGGCAGGTGCCTTCAATGGGTTTGCCACACAACACACACTCAATGGTCCTGCTACACTGGAGAACGATGTGAGAACTTTGTCATCTCATGTGGAGGTGATGTGAACAGTCTACTAAGATCGAACGAATTTGATTCTCCTAGACCTTGTGGGGTTTTCTTAAGTCAGAAGTCCAAGCGAATGTGCCTTCGACTCGCTCTGTGCCTTGAATTCGGACACTGAAGGCTACTCGCAGTGGAGTGACTGACTCTTCTCTGAGCAGTGATGACCGCTTTGTTGTACGAAGACGTTTTAAAGATGAAGAACTCTGCATGGCGGTTGGCAATTGGGTGCCACTTCAGCTTGCTATCGCTACCGTAAACCACTTCATCCCCATCACCATAGTAACATCCCCTCTCAATATATACCTCCTCTTAAGATAATCGTTTCTTACACCAATTTGCCCCTTTCTCAATGTGTCCAGCCATTTGAGAGATCCAAAAGAAGCCAAGTCAAAATTTGATGCAAAAAAAAAAAAAGATTTCCAAAAGTGAAGAGAAAAAAATCGTCTGTTTCCGCCCGGGATCGAACCGGGGGCCTTCCGCGTGTTAGGCGGATGTGATAACCACTACACCACGGAAACACATGACGCCACCTCGCCAACTTATGCACTCCAAGTTTCTGCAGAAATTCACAGAGAGCCCCTTCACGCACCTACCCGGTGGATTAATTTTTTTTTAAAACATTCCGAGTTGCTTCATCGTCGCAGCCGCTCCCCTATAGCAACTCCGTAGAGACCGAAATTATTTTCCCCACGCGTCTGCAGTAAACATTTCTTTTCCATTTTTGTTCTCGTTCACATTGGAAAAGGTCAAGGATAGTCTGCCGCACGCAACGGTAAGCAAGCGAGAATTTTTAACTTTCTAATCGCTTTCGGCATTACGGCGGCGGCTGGCAAAGGCGTCATCACACAGTGGGCCACTGGCCAGAAATGAAAATGGAATTCCCCCGAATGAATTCATCGACCTGACCACCGAAAGTGCCATAAGGCGTCGCGTGCGGTCCCAGCGCTGACCAAGAACACATAAAATTGTCGGAGCCAAAAAATCAGAAGTGTGGTGCTGGGAGGTTGGGGAATTTCCAGAAATTCAATCGAGCTTTGATTTATTTCTTGCGAATCCTGTGATAAGAGTCCGCCATCTCTCTAGAGTTCCACACAGTCCTAGGACCTAGGACAAATGGAGGAGCATTGCTCCGGCAATTCGACAGCCAAACAGAACCAGTCACTGAGTGAGTGAACAAACAATTACGTACGCATGTCATTCGCTTGCTGTAAGCATACCTCCCTTTAATTACGGGTCAACCTCTAAGTAAACGATTTTACACCCGACTAGTTGTCTCTAGGTGTAATCAGGGAAGTCACCACCATTGCTGGTGGCGGCGAGCAAGGATTCGTTTGTGCTGCGCCCTCGTTGGACGCGCGTATCGCGATTCGTGTCTCGAGCCGAAATAACTCATAGCCGAGGACCCTGAATCGATGAATTCCATTTTTTTTCTCTTCCCAGCCCCTCACGTCGTGCTCCTTCTGGATTTCGTTTGCGGGGTCGTGTGCGTGTGAGTAATCAATTCAAAGACATTCTAAGGATATACCTTTTGGACTGACTCCAGCTGAAGTGGCAAACTAGTTCGACGCGAGAAGTTGTAACGGATCGGTGGTGTAGTGTAGTGTCCTCGCGGATGGTTGAAGTTTCTGTCGGGAATTTGTTCCATTGTGTTGGCTGTGCAATGTTGAAGTACGCGCCACATATGAAGTGCGTGAGTGAGTTCTGACGAAGACAAAGGACAAAATGTTTATCAGGCTTTCTACAAGGTGGCGTCTCCTAATTGGATTTGGATGTAAGTCACGGTTGAGTTTATGTCTTGAGTGCCGTGAATTGGGGTCGTTTTGGCGTGTGGATTGGGGCCAGAATATGCATTAGGCTTATTAAGACATTCTTCATCATAAAGGCGATATGTTGTGCTAAGATCAATCTTTGATTTGAGATCAATGATTAGGGGAATGGCCATGTAAGTCTTCTTTGACATGTTCAAAAAGTGAAGAGAATGGAAAAAAGAGGGGACAGTAGTCCTTTGACAGGCTTTTATATTTCCATCGGACGTGACATGAATGCCAGCGGCTGATGAGACTAGAATATTCAATCAGATGGCTAAATTTAACGCGTATTATGAAACCTGTCAAGCTGAAGATTGCCAGCAGTGTTGATAGTTTATTGCGAGCGACACAAATGATTATTTTTGAGACGATCAAATCGGGTACAAGAGACCCACAATGTGCAAGGAAGTGTGAACATAGCGACTGAATTGGGTAGATGAGTATTTGAGTGACAAGGTGAATTATTTGGGGGCGTACACAGCAGACATTTGCTTTATCAACATGCTTAGTCAACAGAGTCGATGAAAGGCTTACAAAGAGGGGAAGACAAGGTGCAAGAAGGAGCACGACGCATAAAACGTTCCACTATCAAATCAACAGCAAAAGAAACTGGGAGAAATTCATTCCATCCCAGAGACAGTCACTCAATATTGACATTTCTACCTCTTTAACATACATCTCCCTTTCCTTACTTACATACATACATACAACGCCCTGTCTGTCAATTATTCTTTTACTGATGACTTATCTTTGATGACTTTGTTCGAGAACTGGGCCAGTGTTGCTCACGCGTAGATGGTTTCGTGCAAAATCCGAAATTCGGTGTCGTTTCGGATAACGCTCCTTTTCAAAGTTCAGAATGTACTTTTTTCTTCACTTTTTTAGGGGTTTTATTACAAATAGAACAAGCATGTTGTGCAATATACGGTATGAAAAAGTTTTTAGCAAAATAGTGACAAAGTCGAGTATGGTGGTATGAATTGTTTAAAGTACACTGGCAACAGATAAAGTTGAGAGGCAAATATAAACACGGGTGCTTACATCACAGAACCGAATGTGGAAGACCCATAGTCTAGAGTTTTTCAAAAATTCTGACTGCGTTTAAGTCAACTTTTCTAAATCGTGTGAAAGACTTAGGCCAAGGTTTGTCTGATAAAGACGTGAACGCCGAAATTCAAGTGAACAGAGAGCAGGCTGACTAAGTGCTTGCTCCCGAATGTCAGCAAGTAATGCGCTGCTTTACTTGCTGGATAGAAAAGAGTGCAGAAAACTTGTCGGCGTACAAACGGGGCACTTCACCTTCGCTAAGCACCTAAGTCTACTTGGGCTTAGGGAAGACACCCTCTGCAATGCATATGGAGAATGTGAAGACACTTCAGAGCACTTTCTCTGTCAATGTCCCGTCTTTGCTCGTATCAAGTAGCGGCTGTTTGGCACCGATGCGGTGGGAGCTGAAAACTTAAGCTCGTTATCACAGAAGCGCCTGCTGGTCTTTCTTCGGAAAACCAGAAAACTACAGAAAACGAAGGCTACTGCCTGGTAGTACAATGGACCAGCTTTTGAGTCTGAGCGCTTCAGTGCAGTTTATACCAAGTTCCAACAAAAAAACAACCTCACAGACTGATAGCGCCACATTCACAAGAACCGTAGTAGAAGAAGTTGACGGTGTGCTACAGGCTGCTCGTACTCCGGTCAGCCGATGGAAACGAGAACAAGTTCGATGATGGGTTATATTGCCGCTGGAGTAGTAACATTCGCATTCCTCGTGTCAGAGAACGGAACTCCTTCTTCCATGCTTTAAGATGAATAATCAAAAAAATTCATGTGGAAATTAAAATAAAGAAACTTGTCCCAAACTCCTCCTTAGCTCCTGCTCCATTCGTCCTCCTGATTGGATAGGGATGAATTCCAGTTCCTTGTAGCTCCTTTTTTGAACACTTGCATCAAGTACTGTTGCAGAGGGATGATACGCGGTTTTTCCTAGATCTTCTCGTTACTGTGGTGTGTCATTCGGTTCTTGTCAAAGATAAAGATTTGTTGCTTGTAAAGAGTAGGAGTCCCGACACCCACAAAAACTGACGGTGTACCAACTTCGACTTAAAGAACTGCTCCCTGGTGGATCAAATTGGAAGCAGAGAGATCACGATAAACGATTCTGATCAGCAGCTTGTGTCGTTTCACAACAATGATCTGATCCTGTCATGAGACATAATTAGAAACTCCTATTGTGTCGTTGTCGTGGCGTAGTGGGTAAGTGCGTCGACCCACATGCCGAAGGTCTAGGTTCGATTCTCGGACGGGATACCTCGCACTTTTCACGGCACCCCTCCTGCTAGTTGCTGACAACACTCAAACAGTCTCAATTGTCTATAAAAGGCTTCTGAAATCTCGCCGTTCGGAGTCGGCAAAAAACTGTAGGCTCCTTCTACTCGTGAGAGAACAAAAGCAAGCACAACTCGAGAAGATGTTCTAGAAGCTAGGCCCTGGTCCCTTGTGGACTGTAGTGCCACTCAATTTTATTATTGTGGCATTGAAATGTCTGCCTTGGCTCATTTGACAGGCGCACATCCGAGTTCAAATTGTCAATGTAAGACTCCCAAATTTTGTCGTTTAAAGTCGACAATAAGCCGTAGGTCCCCTGTACTTGTGCAAGACCAATAGGAGGCACAACATGAGTGAGAGAAGCTTGGCTCTGGTCCTTTGTGGGGTGTTGTTGGGCGGAAATCAATTTGGTTCCATCCGAAATGTGAAACTTTGACTCTGACTGAGCGCGAGGTTTTTTTCTAGTAAACGCCATTGTTGTCTTCCTTAGTTCCTGGGCGTCAGTTAGATTTTTGATAGGCTGTCAACTCAGCTCATCAGAGTCGAATTTAAATCCTGGAAAAGTTGGGGTTCTCGTTGGACATCACCACTCCGACAGTCTTTGATTTCCATGCTCACTTTGACGGACAGGGGCACTGGTTTTCGTAGATCAGGTTATTGGTGAATTACTGACTTAACCGAAGAGCTTCAATTTATCCTCCACACCAAAATTCTCGATAGAATGTTTTGTCAGATGACTCATTTTGAAAAATCAATTTTTTTTCATAAATCTTGAGCGTGTTGTTGAACGCTATGTTCACTCATGATGACTTGACAGAATAAAGCGAATAAATGACAGCTTCAACAAAATGGCCGCAGTTTACTGTCAAAAGCTAGAAATCACGCATAAATGTCCGTCACCGAACAAAGTTTCAAAGTTTCAAACCTCTTCAAACAGAAGTCAATCTGAGAAACTGTGAAAAAAAACTTCTGAGATGTTTATAAGCGGCTTCCCATTAATCAGATTCCAAGGACTCATATTTCATACCGCCATTAGTGTAATCTCCATCTCCAGCCACAAAGAAATTCAATAATCTAATTGTTAGGACCGCCTAATAGCCCAATGGCAGGCATCGTGGAGTAAGTGTTTAATTAGGTTCCTTCATGGGTGTTTTCAGCTATCTGAAGTTACAGCTTCCCTCTAACCATAATTAGGGGTTAACACAAATTCGCGTGACCAACCGCCGACACATTGGTACCGCACATTACTCCAATTCCCTGCCGGCATGTACTTAGAACGAAGTTATAAATTATTTAACACCCAAAAACCAGTTTATTTGTTTTAAGGAATTTAGCTTGCACAGAGCTTGTTTTTACGTCGTCGTTCACCCAGTGCGGTCATTGAACTTTCGGCGTTTTCAAATGAAATAGGCGTTAAATATTTACGAAGTGAATAATCTTCATCATCTCATCTACGGGCTGAGAATATTTACATGTCGTTAGCATTCAATGATGAAGTGGATCAGATCCTAATTTGGAGTAATGGCCGTTTGGACTTTTTTGGTAAAAATGTGGGCCACTGTGTGGGATGGAGGGGAGTGATCAGACGACTCATAATTCAGCGACCCCTCCAACGAGTGTAAGCAACGAATAATCCATCCCCTGGCTTATGTATCAGCTAAAAGCGAAGACAAGCCTCGGGTGCACTTAAACAAAACTTTCTCTCAAAAGCTTCACCAGCGTCTATCTTATCATTTCGCCCCCCACCCCCGCTAACTTTCATCATCCCCAGCACCTGTCAGTTGAGCACAACTTGCACTCACACTCAACGAATCGCATGCAAAGCGATGCAAACAAAAACAAAGAACTTTTGCACGAAGGAATCCAGAATCCAAAGCAAAAGAAGAAGAAGACGAAGAAGCAGGCAAAGGCGAAGACAACGATGAAGAGGAAGGCAAAAATTAACCTCCAAGCAGCTCCATCCAACTGAAGACCGTCGAGTGTTTTTTGGTTTCAGTCGGTTTGGGAACGTGCTCGTTGTTGCCTGGCGTGAGTGAGTAGTTCGTCGTCTGTTGTGTGGTGTCGCGTATTTGTTATTTTTTTGTTTGTTTGTTTGATTTCCGTGGGGTTGAGGCTCCTTCGCGCGAGCGTGTTATCCATCCATCCATTGCCACAACTTTCCGCACTTGGATTTCCGGGTATTTTTTCACAAGTGCATGGATCAAACAGAATTCACATTTTTTCAACTCTAAATTCACCACCAAAAAGGTAAATGAACAACAACAACAAAAAAAAGCAGAAAAAAAAGTTTGAAGCTCGGCGGTGGGTTTTGTTGCGAAATTTTTGATAATTTTTTTGAAGACCCAAGCAGAAAGGAGGTTGAAATGGAGAAGGAATCTACCTCGACGTGGTCGTGGTGGTGGTGGTGGTGGTGGTGGTGAATGGTTATGTTGGGCGTTTAACACATTCTCCCTGGCTTATGTCATTTTCAATTGAAATTTCCTGTAAACAGTGTCAAAAAGAAAGTAAAAGTGACGACGACGACGACAAGTCCAATAAAAGGCGGTTTTTGGGGGGTGGGGGAGAGGGGGTCTCCCCCATATACATACACACATGTGGCAGGCATATGCTCTGCCAGTTCAAGGGATGATAGTGCGCATGCGTTTGCGATGCGTTTCCTTCTTGGGGCCGATGCGTGTGCAAGACATGCAACTGTCACTTTGTCATTCCGCTTCGATGTTTTGTTCTTTGTGTGCTGACTCTGCACTGCAAAGGAGGGGCTTTGTTGTCTAATTGCGCCAAGTGACAATAAAATCGAAATAAATCAATACCGATGATTGAAATTCAATTTTCCTCGTCTGCAAAAAATGTCCCCTTTCATTTTTCGCGGTTCGGCTTTGGTGGCGTCTTGCCGCTGGGGGTTTTTGTAAGGTTTTGGGAAAGTTGGTTTTTTTTTTCTGATTAGATGTAATTGCTCAATTTGTTTTGGGGGGGAGTGGTGGTTGAGGGTTCCGTCAACTTTTTCCTGTGGACATTGGTTGATAGGCGTCTGAATGGATTACCGCAGGAGAAGGGTAATTGCAAGGCGGCTCGACGGAACACTGACAGAAGGGCGGAGATTATTAGGAGTAATTTTGGGGCTGGCACAGCCTTCAGAGTTGGTAAACAAAAGTTTCTGTTGATTTTGGTTTGTCCTTAACCTTTCCCAAAGTGAAACAACTCATAATTACAGATGTAGGCGTTGGGAAGTGGGGATAGGCGTGGCAAGGAAGGACGCTGTAATCGTTTGAGGGTTTTATTTAATCGTTGACTTTCAAAGACACCTGTATACGACACTTGTGATCAGTCTAATTGCATGAGAAAATAGATCGCTTCATTTGTGACCGTATTTTGTAAAGAACTAAGCAGCTGCTGAATGGACCAAGAAGTTTAAAGGAAGCTTCTGAGCACCAACATCTGACTCAAATCGAATAGGTCTGTTTCCGTGGCTGTTCTGTGGTATCTCATAACTCTCATCCGTTGCTTCAATGGCCTTGAAATCGTCTTGAAACAGAGTTACCCACTCCTAAGCCAACAAGTCTGTATACGTTATGAGTCAAAGAAAAAATAATTTACTGGACCAACGAGTCCATAAAGACGTCGGCATGTTGCAATTCATCCTCAGGCATATCAGCTGCTAGACAGTCTAAGAAATCTTAATGGCCACTGTACGCTTCGTTTCATCTAGGTGCTGCGGGTGGTATGAGCTGGATGTGTAGATGAACACGCCTATCAGGCCCCTGCAGCTTGCGCTTCTATCTTTCTGTCTACTTCTGACTAACAAAACAAGTTTTTACAAATTTTATTTCTAGCACCAATCCAGATTGAAGAGGTGTTCTCAGATTTGCATGTTTTGCTGTCAAGGTCTGAGTTACACCTGCTTTACATACCCTACCGTTGTCATAGTGTTAGCGTCAAGAATGGGGCAGTAAGCATGGATTGAAACTAAGGAACTGTCATGAGCTAAGGGGTGAAATGGATTAGACATACTAGACAAGAGAGAGTCTGGGCTAAATGCGGTGAAAGCAGATTTGAAGTCATTCAAAATAGCTTCTGATTTCTTAAAGAAAGAGAGAAAGAGACATCAAGGCCATAAGCAGGCATTTTTGACAAGAGAACACAATTTCAGAGATTGGCACAAGTTTCAGGAATATGAAGAAAATTAATCTCAGATTCAGATTTTTCTTTTTTAAACATTTTTTCCAAATTCCGGCTCAACATGTTCATCAGACAAACCAGCGGATGTGTTTCTGGCATACAAGAGCTGACGGCGTGCGGGGTGGATCCATACGACGTGGGTGACAAAGTCCAGAGGAGAAGAATAGGGAGAAAAGTTAGAAGAGTACCTCTGTGGGGAGGTATTGGGGCAGAACGCCTCTTTTAGGCTTTTGAGGAGATTTTAAAGTTTTTTTGACTTAAGATTCTCGTTTTTTTCTGCCTCCGCTTCTCCTTCACTCCCTGCTTCTCTCTTTCTCCCTAGCCCTCTTTCACCATGTACCTCTTCCTCTCTCTCATTCGGTCTTTTCTCCTGCCCCTTCCTCTCTCCTTCTCTACAGTCCGAAAAAGAGAAAATTCGAATCAAATTTGGCAACAAGAAGTTTGTAAAATAATTAAATTGGGTGACGCCAGAGACCAGACAGCCAGAAGCTAGAAGCCAGAAGGCCAGAGTCTAGAAGACCAGAGTCCAGAAGGCCAGAGGCCAGAGACCAGAAGGCCAGAAGGCCAGAAGGCCAGAAGGCCAGAAGGCCAGAAGGCCAGAAGGCCAGAAGGCCAGAAGGCCAGAAGACCAGAGACCAGAAGGCCAGAGGTCAGAGGGCAGAAGGCCAGAAGGCCAGAAAGCCAGAAGGCCAGGGACCAGAGATCAGAGGCCAGAAGGCCAGAGACCAGAAAGCCAGAGACCAGAAGGCCAGAGGCCACAACGCCAGAAGACCAGAGATCAGAGGCCAGAAGGCCAGAGACCAGAAGGCCAGAGCCAGAAGGCCAGAGACCAGAGACCAGAAGGCCAGTGGCCAGAATGGCAGAAGGCCAGAGGATCAGAAAGCCAGAGGCCAGAAGGCCGGAAGCCACAACGCCAGAGGCCAGAAGGCCGGAGACCAGAGATCAGAGGCCAGAAGGCCAGAGACCAGAAGGCCAGAGGCCACAACGCCAGAGGCCAGAGGATCAGAAAGCCAGACGGCCAGAGGCCAGAAGATCAGAGACCAGAAGGCCAAACCCTCACCTCACTCTTAAAGTCCCTCACTATTTAAAGTCTTGTTGTCATCAAGGGGCCGACGATTTTGTAACGGACGAAGGTCGTATATTAGGTGGTCGCCGTGGTGTAGTGGGTCGCCCCACTAGTCTAAGTCTAGGTTCGTTTCACTGCATCACCTCTTTCGAGTCGCTGACAATAGTCAAAGAGTACTCACTGCCTATAAAAAGCCTTTCAAATCTCGCCATTCGGAGTCGGCAAAAAACTGTAGATCCCTTCTACTTGTGAGAGAGCAGTAGCACACACAACACGAGTAGTTGCTGTAGAAGCTAGGCCCTAGTCCCATGTGGGCTGTAGTTCCACTCAATTATTATTATTATTAGAGGCCGTGTTGTGTGGGACAACAGCCATTCTCGACTCTCAAAACAAACTCCTGTGACTTGTTTTTCAAGCTGAACACACAACGAAATGTATATCTCTGTCTGACCTCACTTGCGTCACCACACGAAGAAAATAGGAAAAATGTCTGTTTTGAACAGATGTGTAAATATGAATTAAAAAGAAGACACCGGCATTGTGGACAAATGTGTTGAATTGTGTTCTGTTTGAAGGGAAACGAACCTAGCACTCGCCTAGGCACAAATGACCGGAGTAGGTGCAGTGTGTCGACTCGCATACAAGGTTCAATGTTTGGACTATTTTCTTGGATTTTTTCATGGCATCACCTTCATTCGAGTTGCTGACAAAACTCAAAGTGTCTATGAGAAGCTCCTCAAATTTCATATTTCTGGATTGGAATTAAACTGCTGGTCCCATTTGCTCATGACAGAATTACAGCAGAGGACAACACTGGAGGTTGCCTCTTTCTTCGATCCTTAAGTGTAGCATTTCCTAGCTGAACCAAGTCATCAGGTAACCAGCGGCTGACTAGATCATCAAGTCTGTATCACGTCACGGTCTTTTTTTTTCGTTGGAGGTTGGGAAACACTGTACTGGAGCGCTCAGACTCAAAAAACTGATCTATTGCACTACCAGGCAGTAACCTTCGTAACCCAGAAGGCGCTTCTGTGATAAAGAGCTAAAGTTTTCAGCTCCCACCACATCAGCGTCACAACAGCCGCCACCTGATACGAGCAAAGGCGGGACATTGACAGAGAAAATGCTCTGAAGTGCCTTCACCTTCTACACAGGCGTCGCAAAGGCTGTCTTCACTTAGCTCAAGTAGACTTAGGTGCTTAGCGAACAAGAAGCGTCCCGTTTGTACGCCGACAAGATTTCTGCACTCTTTCCTGTCCAGAGATAACAAAAAAGCCGCGGATTTCTTGCTAACGTTCGGGAGCAAGCACTTAGTTAGCCTGCATTCTGGAGAATCATGCCATCTCTGGCTGTGCTGTTGGGTGACCCAACCGTCGACGGAAGCCCTAACCAGGGAAGCAGGTAGTCTCAAGGTGGGTTCAAGCCTTACGAATGCCCCTTTCAGGTAGTTCATCAGCAATCTCGTTTGCCGTGATCCCGTGATGTCTCGGGACCCAGACAAGTCTCTGACGACCAAATTAAGGAAAGACTTTCATTTCAAGACTATCTTGGAAAGGGATGAGTAACGCCTTAAGCAAAGCTTGGCTGTCGCTGCAGACGCAGATACTTCGCCTCTTCACAATATAGTTAGTGGCCATTAGGATCGCAAAAGTTTCCACCTGAAAGATTGATGCGCAATTACCTCAAGAGGTGTGAAGTCTCCAGTTGTCGTCTTCCACGAAAGGACGGGCGCCAGATCCCTCCTTGACGGATAGATCACTAGATTGATGGAGACCCCTGGCTGTTAGCGGACAATGTCAGTGTCATTTCTCAGAATCATTTTTTTCTGTCTTTCTCGATGACCCGTAGACCATAAAAATCTCATAAATCACATTTATACCCCGCGGTGTCTTTAACAACTCTCTAAACAAAACACACATTCTCTCCACCTGTGTGGATCACCTAGCCAGCCTTGTTGACAATGCTGAACTTCCCCAAATTGCGTTGTCACTACTGGCCTGTATATTTACACAAATTCACACCTCTGTTGACCGAGCTTTCTCCGCAACGTTAATTGCCGCTGCAAACAGTAGCAACTGCGTTGAACTACACGATCCCACACAACATTTCTGTGATCGTGGCTGGAAGTTGTTCACCCTAGAGAGAGAGACGATGATTGCCCCCACAAGCACCCATTCCGAGGCATGCACTTTGCATTTAGAAACTAGTCTCTGCATCTCATTTGCGTATTCCGACGGAGACTGGTTGGATTGATGTACAGCCTGGCCAGAAAGGATTGGCCATTCTCGAAACCTAGAATGCAATTTTTTCTTTCTGTTGTAAAGAAATTTCCAATAATCCGCCGTGGTGATTGAGGTGAATGTGATTGGGGATTGGAGATTCCCGTCACGTTCGATGCCAAACCGCCGTGTACGTGGGCCGGTTTATTTTTCTTCTTCTTCTTCTTCTGTCTCGAAGTCATAAATCACCGCACGCGAGAGATTCGATTCGTGTACATGTTCCAAGAAGAGACGTAAGGCTGTGGTCTGAAAGTAAGCGGCTGGAAATGGTGTTTTGAAAGTGTCCCAGTATTTTGGTTTCTACCAGCGAAGTCTCATCAGCTTGACCATGGTTTACCACATTGTCGTTCCGGGATCAATGGCAGATGATTCCATCCCTCCAGATCCAATTCGCCCGCTCCACACTCAGCTAAACCTTTGATGTACCAATTGCATTCACCATCTGGGTCGCTCCGCAGTTGAATACAGGGCGCTTATCAATTCCTCACGAACACACCCCTTAATTCGATTGAATGACTCTCCATCCGCAAGTGTGAAGTTTCATCAGAAACGAGGCTAATCACCCTTTAGAATTCGAACAGCAACTTGGCGATTTACACTAGTCACAAACTGGGTCAGTCACCGCGCAGCGAATGCAACTTGATGAGGGCGGGGTGATTTAACCGCTTAAACCCACCCAATTGGCGCCCGGCAAGCGAGGCACCCGTGCTACGGAAGTTGCGCTTAAGAACGTGCAGCAAAGTCGCTTATCCCAGGTCCACAACAACCATTCATAATCGCATTGCGGCTCGCTGGCAGGGACTTAGGCGGTAACCTTCGGGCAGTCTAGCGGTTTCGCCGCGAACAGAAGCACAGCTAAGAAGAGGGAAGGCTTATCGCTTGTTGTGGTTGGGGTTTGTTTGCTTTTTTCGCATTCCCCTCCATTACATTGGTGGATGTATGTTATCGGCGAATTGTGAATTTGTTCTGATGACAGTTTGAAAACTATTCCCGTTTGGGACAGTCCCCGTCTTTTGCGGCAGCACATGTGACGTAGCTCACGACGATCGTTATGTCCAAAACCAGACGCTGAGAAATTTCTCTCGGTCCTCGAAAAAGAACCACCATACCGCAGGAATGAGAATCCAAATTCGAGTACAGTGTCGGCGTTTTGAAGTTCTTGGTAAGACAAAGATTTCCCGATCGAACCTTTTGTGCGTAGTGCCTTCTAGTTCAGCGTTCCCTGTGGTAGCTCGGCTTCAAAAGTGATATCGTCCCCCAAATGTGTACAAAATTTGCAAATTGTTGTTGTTGTTTTTTTTCTGGAGTAGATAACGACATTCGAAGGGGTGTATGTCGGCGGTGTTCGGTTCGGTATCAAAGAGCCGGGCAGTTGTTGATTCATTCAGAAGTGGCGACCAGTCGAGCGGATTGAATTTGATTTCGAGACGTGGTTGGAATTTGAAAAGTCGTAAAAATTGGTGAGTGTTGTGCTGCTTGGATTTCTCTAATACTGCATGCTTTGCGTTTATCTAATGCATGGTAGTCAATAGTTGAAGTTGTAAATTTATTTTTGGATTGAGTTTGATTAGCCGCGAGCTTGGGGTCTTGTGATGAATCAATATTTATTTTTGTTCGGTTCAAAGTGATGTCTTATCGTTATATGTTGCATTGGGATGTATTCATGGGGGTTTTCCTTTTTTTTTACAGACGACATATTCATTGTAGTACATCATGTCATGCTTCACTATCTTCCTGGCTCATAGTTTAGTCAGTTGCAAGACATTCCCTTGCAGAAAGGCAGAAGTTAGTTGCTCTTCAAACAGTCCTTTGCTCGCAGAATCAGATTTTTGAGTGGTGTTCCAGTTCTTGTGTTTTCTAGTCAGACAAAATCAGAACGAAATGGCTCGGGTGTTATTCGGTAATAGTTCCATCACATCAGATTTCTCATTTACTTGGATTTGGTAATCTCCTGCAACTGTTTGTGCAAAGTGCGCTTAGAGTCCTTTATGGTGTCCATTTTTTTTTCTGTGAAGTGTTGCCTCCAATCGAAGGCCTACAGAACTTCATTTTTAGTCCTGTACGCTCGTCTTGCTTGTGACAATCTTCATCCTAAACTTATGACGCGATATATGTGATCCAGTGTTTTGAAACGAAGACAATTTAGTTTCTGTTTTGTGGGACAGAGATAGATATGAACAGTGATCAGTCCCGATTTGGTTTTCCCTTCCCGCGAATGCCAATCGCAGGCACATTTCTCCGAACGCTTACCATCCCCATGCACGTTCTCGGGCGCGATAATAGTCGAGTCCTCTCACAAAATCCCTATCCTCTAGATGTGTTAACTGCCCAATGAAATAATCCGTCCATATCCGAGGCATGTTGTTGTCTCTGAACTGGGTTCTTTTTGTGTGGTGAGGGAGTTAGCCTCACGCACAACCGACAGACTCTGCCCGAGGATTAAATAATGGGCCAGATTGGGGGTCTGGCCCATTATTTAATCCTCGGGCAGAGGAGTTCGCTGCATACATTGGTTCACCACACAACGGATGTTGTGATGGCTATCCAGGGGGCGCCACGGGGAGGCTGTATGTCAACTTGACCTGTGCACGGGCAATGATAGCGTTGGCAGCTCGCCTCGTGTGCATAGGCCCATGCCCCCCAAAAGAAGAATAAGAATAAAACTTTCCCCAGATCTTCGTTTTTTAAAGGTTTAAAAAAGGTTTTAAGAAACCCTGAGGAAAGGGGGGAAGTGCCACTGCTTCTCGAAACGTTTCGGTCGTGTGGTCCATTCATCAATTTCATATGTTTGCACGACTGGGGTTGAGAGACCGAATTTCTTGCTTGTTCCGAGAGTCAAGCTTCCACAAACCTGTCCTATAATGCGTCTTACATTTTGCTTTTGTAAGTCAATGTATCCCAACATCGGTCAACAATTCTTTAGCCTGCATAAGCTGTAGTCCCGATAAAGCAATTTAATTTTGTGTCATAATTGGACAGGACTGCCGTATACTTAGAGTTGCCTCACCATAACATATGATGCATCAATCGATAGATCTCTTGAAATGAAGTTAAGGTTCAGTTGACAGGTTTTTGCTTTGAAGGATCGATACAGAGTAAGAAGGTGTCAAAGTCCGAACATGCCTGTCCCTCCCCAACTGCTGTCTCTATGCTGATGTACCTAAAGATGTGAAAAGTAAACCTTCCCATGGAATGTACAAAATGTTGCGTTCCATGGGAAGATTCAAGGGAAATTTGGCCCTCAATTTGCCTCAAAGGCAACTCCAGCACGTAGAGGTGGCAGTCGATAAACTCACCTGGTTGCGCTTGAGAATAGCTCCTGATGCGTGAGACTCGATGGCGGAGGATCGAGCGGTCATGCATTGCCCCCGTGAGCCCATTAGGGGAACATGAATGATGTTGAAAAAATTCATTGACTACTTATTTCGAAAGTATGCAGTTTTGGAAAGACATATCATCATCATGGGCATTCGTTGAAAAATTGCATTCATCCAGTGCGTTCAGATCTCACAGATACAAATACAGAATGTGACTATTTTCTGCTTAAGCAGATGAATCAAAACTCATCGCAGTGGAATTCGTTTTCGAACATTTAACAAAGTTCTCAACACACGCAGTTGGAGTGAGGACGACTAGTGCCTGATGCTAATGTGACATGCAAGAGTTTTTTTTTTTTGCTAACGCATGGCTGGGTGTTAGTATGTGAGTGTGCCCCTAAGTTTGACGCAGGTTTGTACGAGTATACTTTTATCAATAAAAGGTTTTTTTTTTAGATCGTGGTCATTGGGCGTAGTCAGTCGTTTTCCTGGTCGTCTATAAATCTAACCTGATGGGGGAGGCAGGGTTAAAAGGAACTCTAACCAAACTGCTGTGCACAACTGGAGACAAAAGATGAGAAACTGTACTACCTTAAGAGACTTGTTCATGTCCATCTCGAACCAGATGTGAAACATATCTGTTGCATGTATACTATTTTCGCAAGGAATCCTCTCGATGCAGGCCACGTTTCAGACCAAAAAAGGTCTCTGTCGTCGATCCGAATTAAACAGCCACAGACAAGTTCCCGACATACTCAAAGTCCGGAAATGCCTGAAATTCCAAAAGTCCATTTTACACTGCAAATCAGATTGACAGTCTTCTGGCAACAGTCGTCTGGCAACAGTCTTCTGGCAACAGTCTTCTGGCAACAGTCTTCAGTTACGAGCTCCAAGTTGATTGCAGTCCATATTTATCTATGCGTCTGTCAAGGACATCCTCTGTTGTTGCTCCTGTAGGATGGTACGAGTCCGTGCTCAACCCATCCCCCTTGACTTAGCTCCTACCATGCCACAGTTGTACCCTTCATGGTTGACAACTATTTCTCCCGATGCCAGGACTAATCAAGAGTGTTTCTCTCGATTGAACAAAAGTTTCCTCATTTCCTTTTCTCTGCTTAAATTCCATGGAACAGGAGTGGAATCATCGCTCAGTTGTATTGAAGCCCATTTCCCTAACTCTAAGTATTGAGTGGCACTACCGCCCACAAGGGACCAGGACCTAGCTTCTAGAACAACTACTCGTGTTGTGCGTGCTACTGTTCCCTCACGAGTAGAAGGGACCTACAGTGTTTTGCCGATTTCGAACGGCGAGATTTGAGAAGCTTTTCATAGACAATTGAAGCTCTTTTGGTGTTGTCAGCAACTCGAAAGAGGTGGTGCCGTGAAAAAATCTTAGGTTTCCTGTCCGGGAATCGCACCTAGGCCTTCTCCGTGGGAGTCGAGGCACTTACTCACAACGTCACGGCGACCACTATCGCTCCATTGCTTCTTGTCAAATTCAATGGCGAGTAGAAGAAGCAGTTGTTGGTATTTATGCTCATAAAAGCAGTCGATTCGAAGTAGGAAACAGTCCTTCCCTCTTACCACTCAAAATGACACAAAATGAGTCGACATGAGAAGAATTACATTCTCTTCAACTTTGCTGCTTCAACCCTCCGTTAAATCCTTTTAAATCACCCTTCTCCCATCACAGTTCCTTGATCTCTTTCATGTGTTGCTTGAATTAATTCCGAGTCGGTTTTCGATGTAAACATCGTAAACAAAATAATCGATCTGTTACCGCCTTTGTGGCGATTAATCGTCTTCACTTGCTCATTTAGAATTCTTACAGCGTGCCCTTTTATCTGCATACGTGATTTAATTGCCATCGCAGTATCGCCTTCATGCCGTGAATGAAGAACTTGCACGAAGACTGAGTTGGTGGACTCAACTGGAAGCCGATTATTGCTGCAGAAATGTGCTGAAAAATACATTGACTCTCCTGTGGGCCCTGGGCATGGAAAAAATCTTGTATTTAGCACAACAACGTGACACATGATTGATGAAGGATCTATGACTGGAAACCTCGTCTTCAAATCCTTGCTTTGCAGTGAAGGGAAGATTGCGGTCGTTGAAATAGTTAAGCTAAGCCAAGACGCAGAGTAGATTTTTTTTCCATTTTGGGGATCCCCTCAATCAGGGTTGTTGCTAAATGACTTTTATCATAATTTAAACATTTTTTTAGTGTCGATTTACATCAGTATTTGGACCCTTTTAGCAACTTTTTGGGACTATGTTGAGATCCCAGAGTTCACACGCTTCCTTAAACTTGCTGCTCATTCCAAACATTCTATACAATTCAATTATGGGATACATTCCTGGCCCAATTCTAACGTATGTGATACAACAATGCACAAATATTTTCAAGAGGAAGGGAGTGGGAGGGTGTCCTTCCTTTAGAGGCATGTTGCTTGAGGCCCTGGTCCACCCCGGACTGTAGCACCACCAGAAGAAGAAGATTGCTCCTTGAAAAAAACAAAGAACAAAGAACGAGTAGAAACGAAACCATAAATGCGTGAGTGTAACTCACTGTTTTCCTTCTTATTTAAAGCCTGTAGCTTTGCTCTGTTAAGAGTGATGAAAGAAACTGCGCTTAATGTCGGTTTTTTACAGCAAAATCTGAGACTTGGACGGAAATCCATCATGGTTCACCAGAAAATTGACCACGGAGACAGATTTTGCACTCGACTTTTGCTGCTTTCAACTATTCTCTTTCCAAAGTCGTAGGTTCATGCTGTGACGAGATTCACTTAAAAGTCCACACCATGGACACTCAGAGTTAGGGTCCAAAGTCAATCCTAACCTCATTCATATTCATTCGCCCCATCACAACGCCCTTCAAATAATGTCATCGCATGTAACAAGGCAGGTGTCACCTCGAATTTAACGAAATCGACACAAAGGATAGAGGGAACTTAATCAAACGACGACCCTCAGAAAGCAAAAGCAATAAAAACAACTTTTCAAAACAAATTAACCGAGCAACACTAAAGCGAACAAAGAACATTAAAATTTCTGAAATGATGGGTGTACACATTGTGTCATGCACTTGCACATACAATCGCAACGTGTGCAACTCTAGAGGGGGAGTTTCCAGTGTCGTGACTGCAGATAATCGGCTCAGGGTTCAAGTTTCAAAATGCAAATTTAAGGGTGTGATCTCAGAAGTGATGTCTGAACGATGTTTGTCTAAATCTTGGGGAATCTCCTTAATCACATCCCACGTGATCTTCTCAAATGGAAATTGTGTTTGTGTTCCCATTTCTAGTCTTGATGAAATTTTAATTACTCAACGCACCAGCTGCTAATCGATAGCCTCAGTGACCCAGTGAGAACTATTATGCTGCGATGAGAAACAGCGTTCGGCTGTTGATTGATTCTCAACGCAAGAGGCGATGACGACTCCAAGCGTTGATGGTGATAATTCACTGTCCGAGGCAGCCCAACACTGATAACTTCAAGCAACGACAACAAGCCGCGGTTTTGACGATGTTCAGCGATGACGACACTTTTCACCCAAGAACTCCCCGGTTTCTCTATCAACGCTGAGTTTCTGTTCAAACTGCACCCGCATCCACCCTGCGCTCGCGTCCTCTCTGCGCCCTCGTCAACCATACGTCTCCCTTCACTCTGCGCTTCCATTGACTCTGCGCTTCAATCCACCCAGGGTCTCTAGACTCCTCCTCCTCCTCTGCTTGCCCTGCGCCTTCGTTCACCCTGCACTCCATTCGCTCTAAGCCTCCGTCAACGAAGGCCTTCCGTTCACCTTGCGCCCTCATCAATCCTGTGTCTCAATTCACCCTGCTTCTCAGTCCACCCCGTATCTCTAGCCACCTTAGTTCCCTGTGTCTCCGTTCACCTGAGCCTTTGTCGCCCTTCCTGCGCCTCCATTGTCGCTGCTCAGCTTAACGACTCTGCGTCTCAATTCGCCCTCCGTCTCAATAGACCCTGTTTCCCTAGCCACCTTAGTTTCCTATTCATACTGCGTCTCCGCTCACTCTGAGCCTTTGTCGCCCATCCTGCCTCCGTCAACGAAGGGCTTCCGTTTACCCTGCACCCTCATCCATCCTGCGTCTGAATTCGTCCTGCGTCTCCATCCACCCTGAGTCTCCGCTCACCCTGAGTCTCCGTTCACCCTGAGCTTTCATCGCCCATCCCGCGCCTCCATCGTCCCTGCCAATCTGTCCAAACCTGCGTCTCAATCCGCCCTGTGTCTCTATCCACCTTGCTCCCACATCCACACTGCTCTCCTATCTGACTCTGCGTCTCAATCCACCCCCTCCACTCACCACACTGCGACTCCATCCAGTCTGCGTCTCAATCCATTCTGCGTCTCAATCCGCCCATCTTCCCATGCGACCAAATCGAAGAAAACAAAATCTTGCAATCTAAGAATGTTTTGTTTTTTGGTGATGTACGCAGCAATCTCGTGGAACTCGTTCCAACTTAGTTAGCCTGTTGACGCTGCGACGCCTTGTTTGTAGATTAACAAGTTTTTAGAGATTACGGTTGACTGGACGGATGAGAGCTCTGGGCTGTGCTTCGAGTGCGCTGAAGTATGTCGGACTCACCGAAGATAGTCTTGTTCTGGGTGAAGGCCGCCCATCGAAGGAGTTGTGAGTGAGGAGTCTGAAGAGCCCCGATGTCAAACGCTGAAGGGTCCTTAAGTGAGGAGTTTGTTGAGTTTTTGAATCTCTCTCAGAAGGTGACTACAATGTCATTCTTGAAATGAAGTTCCAGGTCCCTCAACACAATCGACCCTCGTTCGAAGAACCCGTGCTAATCCAATGAAGCGCTCCACTCGTCACAACTGTCACCGCCGATAAGCCATTTGCTGATTTTCTCACAGTTCTAATTCGATAAAAGTTCATCAACTCGTGGCAAAGCGAGACGACTGCTCCATCAGCCCCCACACATTTGTCATCCACCCGCCGGTTCTCTTTCACTTTCGCAGCTCATGCTCTCTTCTCTGGTCACATGCTCCTCCAGTCAAGAGTCAAAGAGAAAGACTCTCTCTCTCTCGCTCGCTCTCAAAACAAATTGCTTATCGAGCACGTCATCAAAGGAAACCGACTGTGAATCACCTGCTTCGGCTCTAGCGCTCTGCCGACGACGCTCTTTCTTCAGTTCATTTCAGTTGCGCTCGTACTATGGGTCTCCATCGCATTATAAAGGGTACCCTCGTGGGGCGCCCTCCTCCCCCCCCCCTCGACTGTCGGCTGTTTTGACTAATTCCTAGCAACGGCTTGTGTTTGGTGTAGATTCGCAATTCTGTTCAAGGTTGCTTCTTCCCCCGTTGACCGGTCGGTTTCTGTGTGATTTTCGAGCGAGAACACTTGAAACGAACACCTGTCAGCGGGCGAAGAAGAACCTGATCTCTCTCCCAGTGATTTACTTACGTTTTCTTTATTCTGTTTCCATAAACGCGATGCATTGTAATTGTCATCATTCTTGTCGTCGTTGTCGTCTTTCTCGGTGCCGCGCTGTCGTCGTCGTCGCCGTCGTCGTCGTCGTCGTTTTGTTTTGCAATGCTTTTGTGCGTCTCTCTTCCACTTTTCCACTTGGCTTCGCTTGACATCACCACAATGGTCGTCTCCGGATGATGTAAGTATTCCAGGGCGCAGTTCTAGATTCTAGATGTCAGGGGCTGGGAAGCACGCGATATTTTGGATACATAATACGGAACTGGGTGAATGTTGTGTCACCGCGTCGCACATGTTTTGCTCTGATTGATGTCGCGCTGTGAGGGATTAGGTGCTTAGGAGACGCGTTGGGTATGCATTTAGACTTGTATGTTGGCCATATCAGTGGGCAACTGAGGGGAGATAAGATAACATGGAGGCCTTCGCAATTCAATCGGCTGTGTGACTTGTACCGTCGTTTCAGTTCAATATTTACCGGGCGAATCTGACGGTGGTCGATAATGGAGTGCTTCGTGGTGTGGATTTATGAATTCCTGTCCCTCTCTGTGACCAGACTTCAGGGAATTGTCGCCTGGTCGACAGAGTATCCGGGTAAGATGTGCATGACGTTGTGAGGCCCTCAGTGTGTGACTCCATTTCCAATTTGTTATCTTTTCTGCGCTACTAATGGTTTGTTCATGTTTTGTGCGGAAAATCGATTTCCATTATCTTCTCCCACCCTCCCTGGCCTCCCTTAGCACCGATGTGTCTGCTCCAGTCCGCTGTGGAATTGGACTTTTGCTCTAGGTTTGATTCCCTCAATTGAGTTCAGACAATCATTGAAGTCCTTTGTGTTGTTGTCCTAGAAGCCTCTTTCAGTCCACTCGAATGCAGGCTCTTTTGGCGAAACCAATCCCCGCCTGCGACTCCAAATTCAGTGTGAATTGGGTCCACAACAGACGACACTTAAATCAGCACGATTCCGGACTTCTTCATATCTCCAGCAACCAGTTGTCTGCAGCCCATGTGTCACCTTCGACGTGGTTATCCTGGATCGCCTGCTCAGCTTAAGTGGCAGTCTCTTGATGGACAAAGTTCGATCCACTTCGAGAGAAGGAAAACTTCACTCTGTGGCGAGTTGTTGACTGGTGCTGCTTTCGCTCAACTCGCTTTGTGTTCCTTTGTCGGAAGAGGTCTTCACTAAGTAGAGGAGATCTGTTTTCTTCCTCTCCCTGCTTAGGCCAATGCCTCAGTGTCCGTTGATGACGCCAATGTGTGGTCCCTTCACTTATCTGTCTGACCTCATTAAGCACAACGTGTGCCCAAGGTTTAGTTTGGGGCGAATCAACTTCTGCAAATTCTGAACCGATTGTAATCACCCTTCAAAAGATCACGTACTAGATCGTTTAGCCAGTTCCCTCAATCGTCGCAAGATGCTGAATTCAGTTTCGATCGAGAAGCGTCTCCAACCAGCCTGGTACCTACGCCTCTGCCATCAAATTCGCACATCATCGTAAGCATCACCCTATGGACTGTCGTCCTCTGGACTGTGGTCCTCGGGACTGTGGTCCTCTGGACTGTGGTCCTCGGGACTGTGGTCATCTGGACTGTGGTCCTCTGGACTGTGGTCCTCTGGACTGTCGTTCTCTGGACTGTGGTCCTCTGGATTGTGGTCCTCTGGACTGTCGTCCTCTGGACTGTGGTCCTCGGGACTGTGGTCCTCTGGACTATGGTCCTCTGGACTGTGGTCCTCTGTGCTGTGGTCCTCATGTTTGAAGATTCCAAGAGGACCAAGAGTCGAGGCGTTGCTTGAGCGTTCCATCACGTCTCATTTGTTCCTTGTCGCAAAACCCTAGATCCAGCTTTCAACCTTGGCTGCCTCCGATCTTTCACTTGTTGTCCCCAAACGAAGTTTCCATAGGCACCGTGGCCTTCCCCTGTGACGTGATCCCAATCGTATTTAATTTTAAATAAATCCCAAGAAGTAAAAGAAACCCTTTCTGAGTGAATTTCACTGACAATCGTAAACCTTGTCCTCCTGGGGACGTATCCTCCTTCTTCTGCTTTTCACCTGGACTTCTTTCGATGGGTTTCATCAACTAGCAACTAGCATCAACATGATCCACCATCTCAATCCAAAACTGTCTTCACTTTCATACAACAATCTGCTTGAGATCCTTCTCCACTTCCAGTCCCGAAATCAAGGAAAACCCCTCCTCTGTCCCCCAGTTCCCGGGAAAACCCTTGAAGCCCATTCTTCACTCGATTCTGCTAGAAATCCTCTTGATCTTAAGTCTGTCCCAGCATTCCATGCACAACCCAGACAATCTAGCTTGGACAACTGAAAAACTCTCCAAACAGCGTGATCCTTCCTCAATTCCTCAGATCGAATAATTCGCTGTTCCTCCCCGTTCTGCTGGCTAACTGTCCCATTGAGACCGATGAACAACAACTGGACACTTCACATGATCAGCGACTAGTGTGGACGATGCAGGGACAAAGGAGAAATATCCTGCAATTGTCCAGTTCTTCTTGGTGGCGTTCTATTTTTCACAAACGTCAATTGTTGAATATCCTCAGACTCAAGTCGCACGAGACTCCTATATTCCCAGCCGAGCCGTTTGTCCAAGTTTGCTGCGGTATTAGTGGATAAGGCACCCTATCAGGCCACCTATCCCTTGTGGAAAGCTTCCTCGACCATGAATAGACTCCGCAAAGGTCCCTCTTCAAGAGTTCACATTAAACCTTGCCATTGCTGCCTAGATTTTCCAATTAAACGCTGCAGTGGTTATGAAGTACGCTATAGGACACTTCACACGTGGGGACTTGATCTACCATGAACAAGGAGCTGTGCGAACCACGGTCCTTGACTTGTTGTTACCACAGCGAGCTGCTTGAAGCTCTTCTCTGCATGCTTGCATCCCACGAAGTCCTTCACCCGCCGAAATTTCTTCCGAAATTGCAGAAATTGCTCCACAGGGGCCTGAAAGTCATCTGACTTGATGGTCGTACAGAACCCACTCGATTGTCTTCATCCCCCAGTTACTGCCATCCTCAGCACAGCCGCCCAGGCACAAACCTGTCTCTAAACAGACCCAAGACGCCGTCTTTTCCCCGCACAGAAGTGCACATTTTACCTGAAATTTCAAAGACCAACATCAATCCACGGCATTCTTCCGCAAAACGTTCAGACATGTCATGAGTTTGTGCGCATCTACGCGCCGCTTAAGTTTCGAACGCCATAAGTACGGTTTTTCTATGAATCGTAAACTCATACGGTATAAATCAGGGCAATCGTTGTCACTTCCGTCCCCCCAGTTCACACCCCTTCGATTGTGATCCTCTTTTTCTCAGTTTCCACGCACGTCACCGCCATGTCCTCCTCAATCCATGTCCCCCCGTCTCCACGCAACATTCCCCAACGGCTATTTGCTCAACGTTCCCCACACTTTCGCAGTATGAAACGTTTCTGTAACATAACCTCAACCCGTCAATCGAAATTTGCCTGAATTTCATTTATTTTCGTTTTTTTTTTGTGTTTTTGCAGCTTTTTCGCTTCTTGCTATGGGCACCATTGTTTATTTAATTCATTTCGCGCTAGGAATGATGATTGTGCAAAATGACGTTAAGTTTACAGTGGGCGTCCTGTATCCCAGGGAGTCCGAGACGCGAGATGTCCGCAGTCTGGACGGGATGTGGAACTTTCTGAAGTCGGACGAGAGTAATCCAACACAAGGCATTCGCGACAAATGGTACATGGATGACTTGAGCAAGGTAAGTCCGCAGATCCGCCTCTCGCCGATCACTGAAATGTTGTTCTTCTGTTTGCAGGTGAAGCCAACGATACCGATGCCAGTGCCGGCGAGTTACAACGACGTCACAACCGAGGCGAGTCTTAGGGATCACGTTGGGACGGTGTGGTACGATCGGAAATTCTTTGTTCCCCGCGCCTGGGAGGGTGGCCAGAGGGTTTGGATTCGGTTTGGAAGTGTCCACTACGAGGCTTTTGTTGTAAGTTTGTCAGGAGATCATCTGACTTTCAAGTGATGGCGTTTTGCTTGCAGTGGATCAATGGAGAGATGGCGGTGAAGCACGAGATCGGACATCTGCCCTTTGAGGCCGAGATCACAGAGCTCTTGTACTATGGCAAGGAGAACCGCATCACTGTCCTCTGCGACAACGCCTTGATACAGACCACCGTCCCTCAGGGAAAGATATCTGAAGTCGCCAAGTATGTACAGCGTCCCCTTCTCCATCTCGAGACCGTTTCCAAACTCTTGCCCATTTCAGAGATGGCGGCGTGTCCATAGTGCAGTCGTACAGCTTTGACTTTTTCAACTATGCCGGCATTCACCGGTCTGTCCACCTCTACACCACCCCAAAGGTCTTCATCCAAGACGTCGAAGTGACGACGGATCTCAATGCGGAGAATACAGGTTTGTCCGGCCACATCCCGAGCCTCTGATGATCCCTCAAGCTTCCGAATTCCATTTGCAGGGATTGTTTACTACAAAATCAGCACCAACGACGCGAAAGACTTGAAGAACGCCTACGTACAAATTCAGCTTCGGGACGCTGAGGGCGTCATCGTTGCCAACGAGACGTCGAAGTCGGACTTGAAGGGAGTGCTCGAGGTGCGAAATGCCAAGCCGTGGTGGCCGTATTTGATGCATCCCGAGCCTGGCTACCTCTATCAGATGGAAGTGTTCTTGCACGACGATAATGCGAGTGTGCTTGACGTGTACCGCCTGAAGATCGGTATACGAACCCTCACCTGGACCAACACATCGTTCCTGATCAACGGCAGGCCGATCTACTTCCGAGGCTTTGGACGGCACGAAGACTCGGACGTGCGTGACGGGCATTTCCTCTTCTCAGAGAACATCACTCATTCCGCTTTCTGTTTTAGATTCGTGGCAAGGGATTGGACTTCGCTCTGCTGACAAGGGACTTTAACCTCCTCAAGTGGATTGGAGCAAACGCCTACCGAACATCTCACTATCCCTACTCAGAGGAGTCCATGCAGTTCGCAGATGAGCACGGAATCATGATCATCGATGAATGTCCCAGTGTGGACACAGAGTGAGTTTCATTCAGGCTCTGAATTTTGGAAGTCTCTGACGACGTGCGTCTCCTTTGCAGAAACTACAATCAAGCTCTGTTGGACAAGCACATCTCCTCCATGGAACAGTTAGTGCACCGAGATCGAAACCATGCCAGTGTGGTGCTGTGGTCGATAGCCAACGAGCCTAGGACAAGTCAATTCCACGCGGATTCATATTTCCAGTAAAATCAAACCTCTCTCCGACTCGTTCGTCTTCTCATTCTCTCTCCCGTTTCCTAGGTATGTAGCAAACTTCACAAGATCGTTAGATCGCACCCGTCCAGTCACTGCCGCCATTGCAGTCCCAAACACAGATGACAAAGCTGTAAGTCCCCGTCAATCATTTCCCGCTCCCGCTCCCTCTCTGATTTGAGTCTCTTGCAGGCCAAACACTTAGATATAATTAGTTTTAATCGCTACAACGGATGGTATTCGAATCCCGGACGCTTGGACATGATCACCAGCCGCGTGGTCAGCGAGGCGGTTGCCTGGAACAAGAAACACAACAAACCAGTCCTCATGTCCGAGTACGGAGCGGATACAGTTGAAGGATTGCATTTCGTAAGTTCTCCAGATCTAATCTACAGCCCCCCAGAGTGAGACGTCTCCTCCTCCTTTCCAGTTGCCATCGTATGTCTGGTCAGAGGAGTACCAAGCGGAGTTGTTCTCCCGCCACTTCAGAGCGTTTGACATCCTCCGCAAGAAGACCTGGTTCATTGGAGAGTTCGTGTGGAATTTTGCCGACTTCAAAACTGCACAAAGTAAGCCAAACTCTCTCCTCAGCCTCACTGTCGCTCTCTCTCTCATCCTCTGTCCCTTTGACAGCCGTAACCCGAGTGGGTGGCAACAAAAAAGGAGTATTCACACGCAATCGTCAGCCCAAGGCCGCGGCTCATCTCTTGCGAAAGCGTTACTTCGCCGTCGGCCACGAGGTGGATCAGTGCAATTTCCCCGAAGATCTCTTCACCTACATCACGGACAGCTCGCCGAGCAAAGCGCACGACTCCACCGAACTGTAAAGAGTGGCACGAATTGAGTTCAAAAAAAGCGGTTTCATCGTTGGAAAGGTACACACACACCACCCAAACTACACATAGAAAGGATTTCTGTACATAATTTTATTTTCTGTTTTTACCAGACCATAAGGTCCATTCGCCAAGACTTTACTATTGTGACAATTACTTATGCTCGTAAAATGAGGTTTTATATAATCAAATGCTCCTTCCTGGGTGGTGTCTTTTATTCAGTCCTGCTGCTCCTCCTCCTCCGTCGGGGGCTCGACAACTTTCAGGCATTCGTCGGCGAACTCTGTGAAGAGGGGTTCATGCATTGCCACGCGCATTGCGTTCCAGGCATTGGGCGCCGTGTCGATCTGATGGAGAACGCTGCGCATGTGACGATTGTAGAGGAGATGCTTCAGTGGTTCTGAGTGCCCTACAAGTGCGAGTGAAGGTTATCGTTGCGCAGTGACGGCGATAAATTCACTTACGGAGTTGTTCCAGTTTGAAGGGATCCACTGTGTCCTCAGTTTTGAATGGAGTGAAGACTGTGGGCTCTTCTTTTGCCTCTGCGGCTGGTTTCTCGGGAGCTTTGCATTCCTCCTTTTTGTGCTCCTTGAAACAATCCACTGAACAGCTGGAAATTTGAACACAAATAAATAACCAGGAGAGAAGGATTAACTGGGAAATGCACTCACTATGGCTCAACACAAGTTGGACATTTGTATTTTTGCGTTAATTCTTTGCACACCACACACTTAGTAGTCATCTCCATGATACGCAGTAAATTAGATATATATCAAACACATGTACCGATGACATTGAAAGACTGCTAGTCGGGTCGGACTTCCACGGAAAATCCAAATCTATAAAAAACCCGACTATTTTTTGTTTATTTCCTGAGAAATATGCTTGATTGCCGACGATGATAGCGCGGAAGCGTCACTTGTCAAATGTCAAATTGAGTTACATTAATGTTCGCCGCTAGTGGTCGCTAGATGGCGTGCGAAACGATTGAGGGGGTGAATTTGTTGTGGGACGTTGGGATTTTGAAATTTGGTTTAGATTTATGAATTTTGTTGACGATAGATTTTTGGTTTCACGTACTTCTTGTGAATTCTCGCGGCACACAGTTACAAGAGGAATAACCTGTCACCAATCAAAACGCAATCGTATGGAATGGCTGTTTCGAATTGTGGACACCAAGTTGTGGGGACGCGTTTCAGTTCAGTCGCATCCTGGGAAGGAGGGGGTAGCCTCAAATGGAACTGCATACATAATGCTCTGTAAAAAGGATTTCCTTGCACCATTCAGCAATGAGGCTACTTTGTGTATCGCGATCTGGCCCACCCGATGGCGGTGGGCGTCTCCAAAGGACAAAGTCTTTGTTTTTAAGATTCAAATCGGCCAAAGACTGCATCCTTTGACAGACGGCCGCCTTTTGAACGATCTAAAGTCACAAATGTCTGCATTAAGTCCCAATAAAACAAGCGCTTGTGTTGAAAGGACATTACACGCCCGTGGTCGCACACACGTTCCAGCCCACTTAGGATGTGAATTTACTTGCATTTCACATGAAAAAATTTGAATTTTTCACAAAAAAAAAAAAAAACCGGTACAACTCCAAAGAAGAATTGTGTTTCAAACTCACGACACAGCTGCACCGTGCACGAGCTTGCAGCGCAACGGAGAAGGAATTTAAAACCGAATTGTCACGCATTGTGGGTGCCAAACTGCATTCCTCGCTCCTAATCGTTTGGCTAATTCTCTTTGCAAAGGCAGCTTACCCTAATGCTGCCCTGAACGCGTGTCACATGTCCACTTCGCCACGGGGCTATCCAGTCACGAACAAGTTTCTCTCGACAATCCACTTTGGTAAATTAACGAAAAGAAACAAAAAAAAACTGAAAATCCTGCCCCGCCCCCCCCCCCCCCCCTCCCTTTCCAGGATGAGGAGAGTGAGTCAGGAAATCAAAATTAGCAGAGAACCATAAAAAGGGGGGGGGGGGGAGGTAAAGTGAATTCCCTGCCCAGTCAACAGCAGACTCACCCTCATCACACCGTCATCGTCGTCGTTCCAAAAATGAAAAGGATTCAAGTGTGGAACAAAGGATTAAAAAACAATTCGCCCTAAATTTCATTTCGTGATACACTTTTGATGCATGCGAGGCGCCAACTTCACGAAACTGTGAATTTAGTGGGAAAAGGTTTGAGCAGGAGGATCGTCTCCTCTTCTCTCCACCACTCCATGCACTGTGCGAGGGTGTGGTGTGTATGTGGAACTTCCTCGAATCTAAAACTCTTAAAATTCCCGTGGCAATAAATCAAAGGAAGGACCGCGCGAAAAAAATATGCACTACTTCAGTTCACAGCTCCTTGTGTGTGTGTGTGTTCCTTCGTCCCGGAGGCGAGGTGACGACCACCCCGCGACACCCACATCGAGGAGGACTCCTCTTCCAGGGAACGATGAATGGTAGTAGTTCATGTTTAAATAAATCGTTTTACGATTTTTCTTTATTTTTTCTGTCCTCCCCCACCCCCCTGCTCCTGCTTCATGTTCTTGCTCCTAGTCATGCTTCTACTCCTACAGCTTTTGTTGCTCTTATTGTTGTTGTTACTGTTTGCCTTCTATAATTTCATTTTGTTGTCGTTATGTGCCGTGGTCGATAGTGCCCTGGCCATTACGTAAAAACGAACAGCCTACGGGCACTGAAGAGAGAAAGAGAGAGCATCGCACTGAAATGGGCGATGAATCCGTTAATAAGGCAAATTTGTGTGGTTAAGATTGTGGCCCTGCGGATGTGTGCTGTGCAGAGGTCTTCTTTCCTGGCCCCGACGATACACAGAGGATGATTACTTTCTAATTGGGTAGGAAGACGGTCAGTTGGTTATTGTATCAGAACGCCGGGCGGTGTGCTGGGTGGGCAGGCCTCCTGGAATCTGGAATCGCCGCTATCGCATCGGGGGATAATCTGAAAGTACTTTCACGATGAGAAGGGTAAATCGTTATGAAGTCGTTTTGGGGGGCAATTTTCGACGGGGTTTTGGAAGTTGTGCAATTTGTTTCTTTAAGAGGTGCTTGATGGCGTAGGTTGGGGTTGAGCTTGTGGCATTTGGTATGTCCTCGATGGAGTAATCTTGATAAGGACATGCTCCGTTGGCATCGTTTGTTGATTGTTTCCGGGGTCTTCGACGAATTGTGATTATCCGAGATTTCCGATGTGACTTTTTTCGCAAGGATGTTGCAATAGATGATGGAGTTGCCTAGATTTTTCAAAATATTGAACTCCTTATGATTATCCGGCATCCCTAAGGGTAAGAATGATGCGAAATTTTCCTTTTCCAAAAAATATCTATAATTATCCAGGCCCTCTACTGTTTATCCAACACCACTGATACAGTTTTTATTCTCTCTCGGTTAAGCTGGTGCGCTGTTAAAGAAAGATCATTCAATTATTTTGCCGGAAATTTTGAAAATTTCCGGTTATCCGGGATTCTTCGATCAAGCAGTCTACACAAAATCGTCACAATAGACAACCTTCAGCAAAGATTTTACAGCACGGCAGTCTCTTTCTTTCTCTCTGAGACTTGGGGATATCCGCAATTTACGGATAAGACCGGATAATATCTTGACCTGCGTCCTACGATGAGAATTCATCTTAAGACTGAAATTTTACAGTATGCCATCTTATCCGAATACTTTAAAGTCATTTTTGTTGCAATTTTCGGCCGCTTGTGATTATCCGGAAGTCATAGATGGAGCAATTTTACTTACAGATCGTGGTCCTTTAAAACATGTTGACCCATTTGATTATCCGGTCGAGGACATCTTAACAATGGCATCACAATAGATGATCTTGATGAAGACCTAAGTTCTGCTCTTAAGGGAGAGAGAACCTCCAACGGATATCTTATGTCCTCGACATCGTTTTGAGGGTTATCCAAAACTGGCATTGCAACGTTCTCTGATGGGACACTCTTCACCAGGACGTCACAGTAGACAACCTCAGGTGGAGATCATCTAATGCACTCGACGAAGTTGTTTCCTATACTTCACTCCTTGGGATTATTTAAGCTTCCTAGCAGGGCAAACTTGGCAAGGACTACTCATTAGTAAGCCTACGATCAAGATCTTGTAGTGTGGAATATTATCCGACTTTCTCGCTATTTGGTTTTAGGTAATTTCCAGGGCTTGTCGTTATCCGGGTTTCCCCGATGATAGAAATCATGATGTTCAGTACGTCATCCAAGACCAATGGCGTCGTTTGATCTTTTTAATGAGTCAGTCCTGCTTTAAGCTTCACAATAGACAATTTTCGATTGAAGATTTACAGCGTGTAATCCAATTCATTTGGCCTTGTTTTTGAACTTATTATCCGGGATTCCCTGATAAAAGAAATTATGGTTTCCAGTATGTTATCCAAGAACAATGGCGACGTTTTGAAATTTCCTGGGCTTTTCCATGAGACAGATCCGATTAAAGCTTCGCTTATTATCCGGACCTTTTCGATGTGGCAATTTCTACAAGTCCGCCGATCCCTTGTGGGGCGCCATTTAACACAACACAACACAATTTCGTCATTTTATTTTTATCCGTTTACATTCGTCGATGGGACCATCTTTGCAAACATGTTGCCATTAGGAATGGAAATCGAACGTCTTTGGCGTCTTCCTGATGAGAAGAACTTACAGCCCTCGTCTCCTATGGCTTATCCGGGTCTCTGCACGTTTTCGAACGACACGACAAACATGTTATCCAACTCACTTGGCAAAATTTCTTCTTGATGATTATCCGTGCTTTTCTATTCTTTCAAAAACGCTGCATTAGTCACCTTCAACTGAGATTTCAAGGCACGACAACTTATCCCACTCCTTTGGCATGATTCTCTTCATTTTTTCCAACTTTCGCCACCTTGTGGTTATCCTCCTCCTGGCACGGGTCCTCACAATCAACTAATTTCCAAAATTAAACCCCTTCCTCGTCGTCCTCCATCTAGAGACGGTATCCATCATCCATCTTGGCTGCAGGAATGACTTACGCTGCAGCCCCCCATTCCCCCACTCCAATGCATTCCCTAAACGTTTCAACAAATGTTGGCACCCTTTCGGTGTTATAATCAGATATGCGCACCCCCTCGGCCACAATTCACTTCATCAAATCCGTGCAGAGCCCAAAATTACACAACAAACAAGACGGCCGCACCAAAATCAATCTCAAACAAAGATTGTGACTTTATTATCCCTGCCAACTGAGGACAGTGGTGACGGTGGCCGAGTCCAACCGTAACCACGGCGATAAAACAAACCTGTCAGACCGAGTTCCACATTGATTGGAATCAAATAGCCTCGACGAGTGTGTGCATGTGGTGGTTTATTGCTGGCACACACCACCGTAACGCTGCAGCATCCTTCCATCAAATACACAAAACGACGACGATGGGCACACACACACACGACGATGGACACAGCTCTCCAAGAACCTGCCACAATTCAAAACTCAAAACAAATAAATACCCCCTATCGGCGGGGATCGAACCGAATGTCCGCATACGTGTGCGGTAAGTGTACAATTCCAAAGAAATAAATAGCCCCCCCAGTCCTTTATCGGGGCCCTGTCTATGGACTTATCGTTAATAAAACTTTAATTTCACCACCGGCTAATGATTTATGCCCGGGAATAGTTGGAGCAGTTGGAGCATCCCTGTCGGTGCTGCTAGGAGCCAGCAGTCGCAGTGGCCGCCACTGCTACCGTGCCTGATAATTTGACCATTGAACGTTTCCAAATTGTTTATGCCACCTTGGAGGGTGGGCCGCCCACAAAAACCGCCAGTATTCCTTCATCAGGAGCGGCCTGCTTGTGCATGGGCGAGACAACGACGACGACGGCGGCGGCGGCGGTGGCGGTGTGTGTGTGGGTTGGTGTGTGCCCGGGAGTGTGTGTGATGTTTAAAATAATAATTTTTCATTTTGGCACATGACTGCATTTCGTCGTAGTCGTCGTCAGCGTCGTCGTCCTCGTCGTCCTCGTCGACGACGTTCGGGTTTGCTACTGTGATGATAATAATAATTGGTCTGGCGCACATAGGTGCTAGGACTGCTCCTGATGCCATTCATTGATCTCCCTTCCTCTCCCTCTCTATGTCAAACAGACTCTCTGTGTGTGTGTGTGTGAGGAGCAAGAGCCGGAACCCGGTGGTGGTTATGGGGGGAGCCTGTCGCTGCTGCTGCTGCCGATGGCGGCGGTATAAGTGCATATTATCATTATTATTATTATTATTATTGCCAGAGTTCGGTCGGTTCATCATTTTAGCTAGTGCTCGTGCGCTCGTGTGCCCTGCATCCTTCTTCGTCGCTCGGTCTCTCACATCTCACTTGGCTCGGGGTGGCTCGGGGTCGGCTGCTGTGTTTGCTTTTCTCGACCGACATTCCCGCATATGTGTGCAATCTCCAGTGGATGGGCATTTTGGCTGGCAGCACTTGCCTACTTGCCGCCCGTGTGGAGTGGCGGTGGGCGGTGATAGTGGCGGCGGTGGTGGTAGCAATTCATTTTGGACCAACAAAAGTGCACCGAATGCAGGTGAAGAGAAATGTGTGGCACACAGGTCTGAAGAAATATGTGCTTCATTCGAATTTTGAGGAAATTTGGTTTTCGGGGAGGGGGCGTCCATCTCCAGCTCCAGTGGTGTGGACTGTGGAAAAGAGCAGCGCTGGTGGGGTTTGCAGGCTTCAGCTAGGACTTAACTCATTTTCGTTCATTTCGGCTTATTAAGAGACGGTATAGACAGATGTCATCCTGGATATAAGGGGAACTTTCTGAGCGGGTTTTCTGTGATGGTCACGGTCACGGTCTGGTCACCGCATAGGTCGAAAGGACATCTGATGAATCTGCCTGTAACATAAGGGGTCCTTTAGACCTATGCCGTAACCCACGAAGGACAACCGAATCGGATTCATTGTGCAAAAGTGTCGAGAAAGCTATGAAGCAAGGTTTGTTTGCAGGATGTTCTTAGCATCGGGCTTGCCAAGATCCTGCAGCTCTTCGAAGGAGTTTCATTTGCAAATCGTGAAACGTCGCGGAGCTGGTGGCTGATCTATTTCCTGTAACTTCTAGAGAAATCGCTGTGTAAAGGGAAAATCTCTGTCTCTATGATTGGGAAGAAGTGGAACCCACCACGGACTGGGTCTGCCGATCTGTCGCCTACCTGATGGGATCGCATCTAAGGAACGCCTCAGATGTCGTGAAGAAGAGGGAATTTGAGAATAAAGTAGCCTCCTAAACGAATCGCGTGAAGACCCAAAAAAAAAAGAAGCCTCGCGAAAATTGAACAAGTACCAGGTCCAAATCAGACCAGACCCCAGACCCCAGACCCCAGACCCCAGACCCCAGACCCCAGACCCCAGACCCCAGACCCCAGACCCCAGACCCCAGACTCCAGAACCCAGACACCGAGACCCCAGAGCCCAGGTGACATTGAAGGTCTCGGTGAGTTCGTTACCGACGTTGACGGAGCCGACAGAGACCTCCATCGTCTTCATACACAATCTGACAAGTTTGGTAGGGATGCTGAAACTAGACAGGCGCGTTACCATATGCGGACATGCGCGCTGCCATATGCGGCCTTAAAATCCACGAATGGGTGATGAGTGTCGATCTGTACGTCTTGGGTCTTTTCCGCGATCCGCCATAAAGTGAAGATCTGGTCTATTGCGGACTTCCCTGGCCTGAAACCACACTGGCAAGGACCTATCAGGTTGTTGATGAACGGTTCCAGGCATTCAAACAATACGGCAGAAAGGATCTCGTATCCGATGTTGAGGAGACTGAAAGTTGGCGCAGTCGAAGGGCTCTACCTTCTTTTTCTGGACCGGACAGACGATGCTGACAGTCCATCGGTCGGGCATGCTTCCCTTCGATCCTAACTTACAGATGAGCTGGTGCATGCGCCCTACCGGGTCATCTCCAGCTGCTTTAGACAGTTCTGTGGGCAGTCCATCCGCTCCAGCAGCTTTGTTCGACTTCAGTCCGGATATTTCCGTCTTGATTTCGTCTAGATCGGGGGGTCAAAGACTAAGTTGAGTGGAACATTCTGCCAAACAGCGGGAGTCGGTTAATGAGTCTGCAGAAATGATCTTTCCATATTCTCCACATCGATTGCGATTCTACTCGCAGGTGTCCATTTTGGTCCCGGCAGGCTTCATCCCGAGCGCTTTATCCACCGGATAGCTGTTTCACTCCTGCCATAGCACCGCTCCATCTCTTCGACCACGCGCTCCTCATGCTCTTTCTAGTTCCTTCTCAGAAGCCGGTTGTCTTTCCTTTTTCTCTGTTCATAGAACTCACGAATAGCTCTCGTTGTTCGATGCAGCGCTGTCTAGTGGGCCTCCTGTTTGGCTGCACTCGTTGTCAAACCATGGGCTTCTTCTGGGTGGTAGCATGCAACTCAGCACATCAGTGGCAGCTTCTTTGACGGCTTCTTGACAACGTTTCTGTTCTTCTTCTGTTTCCAGTGTAGGCAGCGTCGAACTTTAAGAGTGTTTCAGGAAGACTCGGTTGGCGAAGATCCCAGTGATCTGACTTTAGCCCGTCTTGGCCGGCTTCGATTCCATTGCCCTCTCGCCAATACCATCAGCAAATTTGGGCTCCGGTGCTTATCCAGCACGCAGTGAAGAGACCTTAGCAGCTGCTGCTAAAAGTGACGCGAAGACCGAAACGAATCGAATTCGTCATCGTTCTCCTTTCCTTTCTAAAATTCAAGCACATAGTCTCGGTGAGCTCCGATTCCAACAAGATGGCGCTACGAGCCTCACAGAGTGCTAAACTTGTTGGGAAATCATTTTGACGAGCTCTTAAATTTAGGAGGAGCACGAAAAATCGGCATCGTTTAGACTGCTTTCTCTGGGGATAGGCAACAAGTCAGTGAGTCAGTCTTGGAGGCCACCGTAACCTTCACACCTCTGTCTTTGAATTGAAGAATTACCCTTTAGTATAACTTTCCTTTTTGAGGAGATCCTACAACACAGCCCTTTTTACACAAAGTGGGCTCTTGCGCCCCCTCTAGCAGCCCCTGTAGCCTAGTCTACTCAACCCTTGCAATCTTCTTAGAAAAATGAAGATTTTCCAAAATTCCCCTCGTTGTCCTAAGTCCTCAGACCAACTGTGAACAGAAGACGCTTCCACCTGCATCCCTTGGTCCGTATCGCATGTCGTCCTTTTTCATCCTGTCTGTGCAATCTGAACGTATGTTTGTTTTTTCGTGACAAATTTTTCAATTTTTGCATTTATATGTCAGAAATAAATTTGAGCTGAAAAGTTCTCCACTCCGCCCTCCCCCCCAACCACCCCATCCTCACCGCGTCACCATTATGAACACAAAAACACAGAGGAACCGGAAAAAATTGCTCATGCATCCTTGTGAATTGGCTGCAGTTCTTCCGTAATTATTACCAACCGAATTTTTTTTTCTTTTCATCCTTTTTTTTTTTGTTGTTTTTGCCTTTTGCTTGTTCCTGTGCGGCTTGAGTTGTGTATGAATTTTTTTTTTTTTATTTTTGGGGTGGTGGGAGGGAGGGAAATCATGGACTAATCGTGTCGTGCCTTGGCTCGCCTTACTCTCGTCGCGTGTGTGTGTGTGTGTGTGTGTTGCTGTCCTTTGTCCTTTTAAATTAACCCACTCACCTCTTCAGTGATGGATTGGAATGCAGCTGGTTCATCAGTGTGCATCACCTCCTCCGGTTATCTTCTGGTTGGTTTTTATGAAGGACATATCTCTGGGGTGTCGGGGATTGTTGTTTCACTTTAAAGTCGATCGGGGGTGTGGGAGGTTGGCTGCGGCTGTGGCGACCCCTACATGGTGACATGGGAGGGGGGGAGGTGGGGTTGCGGCGGTGGGCGTGAATGACTTCGCGCAAAGTGAATACGAACGTATTAATATGAATTTTCTCGGCTGCACACAAGGATGTCGACTACGGCGTCGGCGGCGGCAGTGGGGCGATGAAGCGATGGAGTGAAGACGGCGGCGGGGTAGTCGTTGTCATACATTGTGCGAGACAGGCTGTGCGGGCCTTAATGACTACACCGAGATAAGCCTTGGGAAACTGAAACAATCTCTCTTGAGTTAATTGGATTTTTTTTTCGCAGCCTCCCTGTCATGTGTGTGAAGGATGAGGGTGGTAGCTGGCGGCGGTCGTTTGTGTGTCTGTGTGTGCGTTGGCATGCGGTGTGCGTGTCGGCTCTGAAAGTGTTTATTATAGCTTGTGTAACGGTTCTGATTAAATTTCGCTCATAAACTTCAATAAATATTGGAGAAGTAAATTATGTACAAAGGATTTCGAATATTGTGTGTATGCGGTTGGGTAAAATGGAATGTTGGATGTGTCCTGTAAGCTGCTGATGCGACGGATGTCGACGGCGGCGGCGGCGGCGGCCCGTCTCAACTCAGGTACGGTGTCGACGGTTGTGCTTAATTCGTGGCAACAGAAATGAGATTCCTATGCGATTAATTTGCAATTTCGATTACATCCTGATTGGGCTGATGAGGCGTGTCCTTAATAAAGGTGCGGCGCGTTATAAGCAAACACTTAAGGGATATCGCCTGTGAAATTTCACAATATATGTAATTGCTGGTTGTGAGTTGAAAATTGAGGCTTGGGTGTGGTACGTGTGCGCATTTTTGATAGCGTCGGGAATTAATCATTGCCAGGGGGGGCAAGGGTGTGGTCTAATTAGATGATGATTGCAGTTATAGGGGGCGATTGTGCGTTCAGCTGTTTCGGGACGAGACTTTATCCGAATCCGTAAATCGGAGGGTTTGTTTGATTATCTCTGGGCCGGGGAGTTTGCTCTTTATTACCAATTACCGTATTTTTCGAACGAACTTGACAGCTGGATGAAAAAAAAAAGACTCACAGCTGACTGAAGTTGCCTGGGATTGGAACGAAATCCCCAAATCTTCAAATCATAAGATGCAAAGCGAAATCTGACTCATTTAGAGGACTAGGATGTGAAGGGGGCATGCTACCCTCCTGCAACCCTTGCTTTGTTTGTAAAATTTAGTGTAGATGCTGAATTTGGATAAAACAAGCGTCCGTTATATAAATTTTTTTAAGTTTTTCACGTCTTAAAACTTTTGGCCTTTGAACGATTTTGGTCTTTTCGGAATTCTGAACAGTCTCACTTTCAAATTTGTTCTCCACATGTGAGACCAGTGATTTTGCTTAAATTTTATAAAACCTCTTAAATGTCATGCAGAAGAGGTTTCAGATCCCAACGCAGAGGTGGAAGAAGGCAAGACTCATCGTGGCATGAACATGTTAAGGGGGTTGTGGCTCAACACAAGAATTTTGACGTATTTCTTAATTCCATCTCTTTTTGACGTTTACAATACCATGAGCATCTGGACGAGGACTTTCACGGCCTGTACAGCGACCTCGATTTGGCATAAGGAACTTGACAAAGTTCCCTAATAACAACTTTAAAAGTGTGAAAAGTTCATTATAGCCCAGAGAACAACGATGTAGAAGGACCCTCTCGCCTCTAGCGGCGTGCAAGGCTAGAAAGGGTCTTCCATTGTTTTAGCTATGTGCCTACGAAACCCCATCTCCGGCGGTGTGTTTAGCTAGAAAGAGGCCACTGTCAGCTAACTGCGGCCTTGTCCAAATTCTTATCCATATCTTTGTCCATTTCTTGTCCAGGTCCATGACCAATTTTTTGTTCAATTCTAAGCCCAAGCACTTTCCAAAGTTCTTGACCTCTTCAAGTGCTTCCTCAAGCCATTATTCACGAGTTAGTCGTTGTCCAACTTCGTGTTCAAGTCCGTGTCCAAGTTCTTGCTCAAGATCTTGTCTAAGATCTTGCCGAAGTATTTTCCCTTGGCCATATCCAAAGCATTTCTCAAATAATTGGACAGTGCTTGTCCAAGTCCTTGCCCAAGTGTTTGCCCAAGCCCTTGCCCGAGTTCTTACCCAAGCCCTTGCCCGATTTCTTACCCAAGCCCTTGCCCAAGTTCTTGCCCAAGTTCTTACCCAAGTTCTTGCCCAAGTTCTTGCCCATGTTCTTGCCCAAGTTCTTGACCAAGTTCTTGCCCAAGCCCTTGCCCAAGTTCTTACCGTAGTCCTTACCAAAGCCAAGACCATACGACAAGCCATCTGGCAGGGTTTTCGTGGTGACAGAGTGGCAGGCGAAGTATTAAGAACACCCTGATCAGAGACTATAATTGGGTTCCTCAGGTCCTCTGTACAACAATGTATCAACCCGATAATGATGAGGTAGGTCCCCGGTGGACAGAGTTTAAGTTACGGGTGCCATGCTGATGGACCTGTCACCTGGTCCCCTTTGCTGTCTCAGTTGAAATGGAATTTTACTCCAACTCAGTGTGGAGTAGCACTGCAATCGAATGCTGACACCAAATAAAGGAGTAGGTGGAAGAAAGGCATCTTTATCCCTTAAAACCAAGGAGGAGATCCCTACTAAGGAGGAGCCTCCGTTCCTTAAGACCCTATCCTGTCCCTGTCCTTATCCTGCCTCTGTCCCTGTCCCTGTTCCTATCCTGTCTCTGTATCTATCCTGTCTCTGTCCCAATCCTGTCTCTGTCCCTGTCCCCGACTCTTAAGACCAAGGAGGAGCCCCTACCAAAAGAAAGTCACTGCCTCTTCAGACCAAGGTCTGATCTCCAGCATGGGGAGCCCCTGTTCCTTAAGACTAAGAAGGAGCTCCCTACCAAGTGAATCTCGGTCCCTTAATACTCGGGAGGATCCACCACTAAGGAGGAGTGTCTGTATTTTAAGTCCAAGGAGGAGCCCCCTACCATTGGGAGCACCTGTCCCCTAAGACTACAGAGAAGTCCCTTACAAAGAGAGACTCTCCGTACCTTAAGACTAATGAGGAGCCCTCTATCATGGGGGTGTCACTGTTGATAGGATAATGGAAGACCCCAAAGGTCGACGGGTCTCTGCCTCTCCCCGCAAGGAGAAGCTCCCTACCAAGAAGAAATCACTGTCCTCTTAGACTAAGAAGAAGCCCCCTACCAAGAGAGAGTCTGTGTCTCTTAAGAGTTAAGAGGATCCTTCTACCAAGTGGGAGTGTCGATACTATAAAAACAAGGAGGAGCCCCCTACCAAGGAGAAGCCACTGTCCCTTAAGACATGATCTTGGGATACTTAGGATAACTCAGGGCGTCTAGCCTTTCAACTTTTTTCTCAATGGACTCTGTTTTGTAAGGCCAATGACAACCAAAATAAAGTCACTTAAGTCCACTCCACGTACAGTGACACTATGTAGTTCACAAAATTTGTGACTCGCCTTTATGGACTTGCTAAAGTTGTTCCCCCAGTTTCCTTAAATTTCCCCCAGATTCCCCAGATTAAGCAAGTGACTCAATTCACAATGGTATCCAATTTCACCCAAGACCTCACGTATCCATTCATTTCGGCAAACACACCACTCCTCCGGCTTTGGCCTTTCAAAATATTGCCTTAGTCTAAATGAAATCTGCAAGTTACCGCAGCGCCGGTTGAGACATTCAAACAGATCCCTCTCTACACAGCGTCACACGCTGAGCAGGAGCGCAAGTGGGAGGACGAGTGGTGCCTGCCGCTATTGTCTACATTTTAACTGGGTTACGCCGCCGTCGAATTATGTTGCACCCCAAACCAAAATACACACAACGGCATATGGTAGTGAACACGTTCTAAAAGTGCAATGCCATCCGCCGACGAGAGCCGCAGCCAATGTGCGAACATTCTATCTATGACAGTGTTGCACGTCGTCGTCGTCGTTGTCGTTGTCGCTTCGCATGCCACCACACAACTTGCACTGAATGACATCGCAGTTACATCCCATTTGCAATCTTAACAAAGCAATTTAGACTAAATTGAATTTCAACACATGAAAGTTGGTTGGTTGCGAGTCCTTCTGGCTGCCACCTAAAACCATAATTTGTTCGCGCCACTTACACCGAAGACACCGAACAGGACGGTGCTTCATTATTATAATCGCATGAGTTCCCCGGGGGGGGGCTAGTGTCCCCAGAGGGGGAGGGGCGGAATTTGCAAAGAGAGAGAGAGAGAGAAAAGGAGATCCTAGTGGCTTTACCACTTAAGACACGGATGGTAACGAGAAAGATGGCCACCTGCCAGAATTACACTGAATAATTACAAGGATCCAAGCTCCCGTGCATACACATCCACTCGAGTGGGGGAACGAGGAGCAGGGGCAGGCGCCGCATTAAGCAGAACTAACCGGAGATACGTATGTGGGGAAGGCAGGAAAGAAAAAGGAATTTAACACTTTGAAGGAATGCGAATGGGCTTACCCCCCGAGAGAACAAGTGCCGGGAATACATTACGACGCCGTTTTGTCCGCAGGCACCGGGAGGTAACACTGCGCGCCCCCCCCCCCCCCCCCCCCCCATCCAGCAATGGGTAGCAAGGACGTTACTACTTATCTGGGCTGGCGTAATTCATAATACAACGCCATGCCAATCTCACCGGAAGGATTCGTTTTTCTCTGCTTCTTGCTCCCTCTACCCATGCGGTACGGTACGGTGCTGTGCGGTGGTTTATGAGGCGCTATGCGACAGGGTGTCTCTGACTACAAAAACCAACAGTTACCAACAGTTGTACCGCATGCCACAAGCAAAAGCAAAACTTGCGGACAAAACGGAGGGGCCTCTGTGCGACCGACGCACCGAACAAAGGACAAAGTGGATGTGGAACAACGGCTCTGTCGTCGTCGCTGGTGCTCATCAATCATCGTAGTGTGTTGGCTATCCATCGTACAATCTGACATCATCGTGCTGAAGTAGCTTCCGCATTGGAAACGCACCAACTAACCAGCCAAGCAGTCACTCAGTCAGCGATCCTAATGGCATACGGCAAACCAGCCAGTCAGCCAGCCAGCCAGCAAGCCAGCCACCATGACCTGATTTCTTGGCCACACACATACACGCCCACTCACACGTGAGCAAACACACACACACACACACACATACACACATGCGGGGTATGCGTGCGTTTGAAAGACGCGTGAGTGTGTGACAGGCAGCGCTGTGAAGTGGCTCTTTCAAGGCCGATTACTGACTTTACGTCAAGTGTCACTCCGAAGCGTGGCTGTGGATTCATGCGCGATCCGTATTTGGTCGCTGCCATCGTCGGGTGGTGGATTCCTAGTCGTGGTGTTGGTGGCACTGTTTGGATTACAGATTATACGTGCTTGCACTTCCATTAGAGACGTTGTTTTTTTTTTCTTTCGGTTCGGTCGTGTCTTGGATTCTGATGGCTTCTCTGTCGCAGTTCACTCAGAGATGAGTGTCATGTCTGCGTGTTTGATTGATGGCGCATACACTGCTGAATGAAGGAACTCATTTGTGGCGCTATAAATTATCTGGCGTTTTGTTGGCGGTTTTTTTTCCTCCAAAGTCCCATGCCCTTGCCCACTGAATAGTTTTGGAATCCATTTGGAGGGTTTTTCTTGGGGGAGGGCGAAATGCTAATTCACTGCAATCCACTCATCAGGCTCCGCATTCGTTCATAATTATCCTTGTGTCATGGCAGTTTCATTCCTTCGCACTCGTACATCACCTGTGACAGGACGTCCGTCTTCCGCGCTCTTCCGCATCGATACCTGGTTGCTCCGCCGCAGCCATCGCAGCCGATTGTCAGCTGTGATGCATGATGGCATCGTCTTGGGGACGCATCGGACAAAAGTCACTGTTTTCATGCGTCCCCTGGCGCCCATAAAGCAAGTCAACCTCGATGTCGAATTTTTTAATGGCCCATCACTTAAATCATTTCCTGTCTTGATCCTGTTCCGCCTGTCCCCAGTCAGAACCTCAAAACTCGCGTCATCCCTCAGTCAAGTCTACGACACACTCGCCCGGAGTAAGGCAAATGAGCAACGCCATGACGTTTGTCACCACCGAACATTTATTGATAAAGACCTGGTGACATTCGTCATCGGATTATCTTGGCTGCGACATCGGCCGTCAGGCAGCCTACTGACCGGCCAACGCCAGCTGCTGTGCTGGCGCCCTTGGCCGCTCTTCGCACACCCAGCCTTCCGTCATCGGTAGCGTCGTCGTCTCTTCCGTTTGCTTCAACCGCCGCCAGTGCCAGTGCCGCAGCAGGGCCTGTCTCATTGCGGAAGTTGAGTGTACTCTGTTTTGACATCTTATTTGCGGTGACGATAGCAGTGGCAGTGCCGACCGCCGCTGTCAGGCTCGACAAATGTGTGTGTCCTGGACAAAGCGATTGAAATGTCAGATTCCTTCGTGGGGACCCCATTCAAAGTGCTAATCGCAGTCATAACAGGCGCAGACCGTATGACAGAGTTTCAGGAGTTTCTGAGTTTGCCTAATTAAAGCCAATGCGCCTACCCACCCCTCCCTCCGTCGTCATTGCTGTGGTTCGACGATTTTTTCGGTGCCTGGCACTGCACCCGGAAACCTCCTTCTCCTCCTCGTCTTCGGTGTTGTCGGCGGTGGTGGTGGCAGTGGCAGTGGCGGTATCAAGCAACGAAACTTTAATTGTGACACTGGACGACAGTTTTTGCGGTTTGCCGTTAACAGAGCCCTTAAACTGATTGCAATCAGCTGTGATTTAATGGCCATCATTTGGAAAGTTGCTGTTCGTTCCTCTTTGGCTTTTGTTTTCGTCTTCGCCTTGGTGCGGGGAACTTTTTTTTTTTTTTTGGGGGCGCCTCCTGTGTGTGTGGGAATCGCATGATTGGGTGAAATTTTCCGGCTTTTGTCATTGTCTTATGGAATCTGCTGCATCCAAGAAGTTTTCAGTTTAAACTCAACTTTTGACAGGTAACCATACGATGTGTATGTGTGTGTGGGGAGCGATGATAAATTAGTGCCTTCCACGCATCGCGCTCGCAATTCGTTTTACATTTTGATGAGGGGAATCTCGTGCCCTGTATCATTGCGCCGGTATCGCACGCGGCGACCTAGATAAATGGATGAAATTTTAATTCCATTTGGGGCTAGAATGGAGGCGGGAGTGTGTGGGGGGGGGAACAACAACGACGACGGCAAATAGGCTTAATCGATGACAGCTCATCGCTGCGAGTGCAAAGGAGGATGAATGGGTGCAAGGACGGTGTAAATGGCAAGTGGAATGACTAAAGGTTTTTGTTTTTTCTCTCTCTCTCTTTCGCCTCGTTTCCTCATTTATCAAGTTTGACTAAAGGCATAGGGTGCAATGAGATGATTTGGACACACTCGCATGTGAGGAAGGAATTCGAGGTTACTGTGGCTGCGTCGGGAGTTCATTGGAGGAGGACTTTAAAAGCAATTTGGAAAACCGTTGTCAAGCTTTTCTTAATCGTACCTTCAGACAAGACAGGCTGCCGGAAGTGGTCGCCGTCGTAGTGTAGAAGATAAGCAGGTCTTGTGAAGTTTTTAGTTCGAATCCGATTCGCGAAAAACTCCCGGCTCTGTGATCGCCGTGGCGTAGTGGGTAAGTTCGTCGTAACTCAGACCAGGGTTGTCCACGATCCCTAATTGTGGTGTTTGTAATTAAATGAAGGTTTCAAGTTTAAAGGTCTAGGTTCGATGCCCGGCACCACCTCCTACGAGTTGTTGACTACACTCACAGAGTATAAATTGTGTCTGCTTTCAAATCTTGCCATTCGGAGTCGACCAAAAATGTTGGTCCCTTCTTCTTCTTGCTCAGGCTGTAGAATACCCTGAATCATGGCATCACAGGGGCGTCAGTGTCATTATTTATACTCTTGCAGTGGCTGTAGAGACAAAGAGAAGAAGGATTACACCAAAAATTGGGGATCTTGGGATCTGTTTAGGCGTTGAAGGAGGAAACCCTTAGTAGCTTCTTCTACAAAAAAAAACCTTAGCAGCTTCTTCTACAAGAAACCTTTAGCTTCTTCTACCAAGGGATTCATCATGAGGTTTGATTTTCAAAAGGCTTTTCTTGACAGAGCTCGCTTGACTCCTGCCAAACTCCCTTGTCATTTTTGTTCAGAATCGTTTGGCAAGTGATCTTGCAAAGACTCATACCACAGGAGGGTCCCCAAATTGGTCACATGCATTACGGATATAAGCGCTTTGAAAATGAAAGGTTTTTCGTGCGTAGGACCGACTGAAACCACCATACCGTTCTCAAATGTAAGTCTTAGTTTACAAGAGTGGACCACATCCCACACGTAGTGAAGAGACTACTACAGCTGCTATAGTCTCTTCACTAGGTGCAATATGTGGTTGGCTTCTGTAAACTAAGACTCAAATTTAGGAACGTTATAGTGGTAAGTCCGTGACGTTCTCAGCAGTTTGGACAGGTTAACAGTCAGGGGCCTTTTTGAAATTGAAGCACATGGTCTCGGAGAGCTCTGTGACCGAGCCACGCTAAGGCCAGATGTAGATTTAGCTTTGCTTGCTACGTCCAGCTCTGTAGCAAATGATTGCCCTAAAATGAAAATTTGTGTTGACTTTGTGACGAGCTTGATTGTAGGCTGATCGGCAACTAGAGAGACAGAGAGGTTAGAGCTCTGATCCGCCGTTCGGATTGTTCCTTGTTGTCCTTTAAAACCTTTGTGATCTATCTGCTGAGGTGTCCCACAGTCCCATGTGACTAAGTTTCTAGGTAGGTTATCACAGAAGTATTTTCCCCGGGTATATCCTTCTTCTTTTTGTAGGAGCTTGGCAGTCACAGAGGATCGATGAGTGATGGTTTCTACTTCCTCTTCGTTTACATAGCTTCTGCAGAGGTTATTGTGTGGGATGTCAAGTCGAGAGGTGTGTGTTCCAATGGCACAGCGGTCTGTTATGAAGCCAATTATGGTCCGTAGATGGATTTTGTCTAACGTGAAAGGCAAAGAGAGGGTTTAAGATTGTGCTGAAGCCTTGATTGTAAGAAAACTGACACTCTCAGACCACATTTTGTCTTGTGTGTGTTCTGAGAAGGATCCTATCATAGCGTAGGACATAGAGAGCATGTTAGTGATTTGCTGCTACATCTGGAAGCTCATCAGCTTCGCAATGTAAAAACAAAGGTGCAAAAAAAGACAAAAGTCGTACACTTAGAAAGAGACTCTCAAGGCCATCAATTCAATCTTAGACATCAGCACAGATATCGTTAACTGCAACCAATCTTCCTCCCACTACTCAATAACCCCTAGGGTACCCCATCAACCCCCCTCAACCAATTTCCAGTCACTCCTTGTGTGTTTTCTCTCTCGTACTTGTCCATATTTCAAATAAATAGCGGTTATTGCTCCGGAAAATTGTGGAGAATTATTATTATACACGTATTCGATCATCAGAAAAAAAAGCAGGCATATTAAAAGAGTCACAAGAGCGAACCGATTGTAGAGGGGGGTTGCGGAATCACATTCAACCATAAAATGCAGAGAATTGGTTGCATGTTGAACGCCACACGTTCAAAAGCTTGACTATGTTACGTGCGCTCATCTGCGCTAGCCTTTCATTTTCAGCTCTAGCGGTCATTGTGACGTTATTTAAATTTTAATTCATAGATACACTCACGCCCAGAAGCAGCGCAGTGGGTGGACAATTTTAAACTGATAAGTCCAAAAATGTATTTTAACCCAGCACGAAACCCATGATTAGATAGGGCATTCAAATGACGGGTGGGGAGGCAGAGGTAGAGGCAGAGACAAGCGGGTTGAAATGTGATGGTGTTCAGTAGTCGCATTGCGATACAATTTGATTTGATTATCTTGAGGCTTTAATTGGAAAACGATGGCACGCAGAATGACATCAAATCCCTGCGATAGGAGATCGGGGGTTGATATGTGGGAATTTTTAATCTTTCACTTTGAGGGGGAATTGTTTTTTTTTGACAAAGGATTATTTGTTTCTTGTGACTATTTGCATTAATTTATGGTGGCAGTGCGCGTGGTCGCCGTGGTCTAGTGGGTAAGTGCTGCGACAGCCACGCAGAAGGTCTAGGTTCGATTCCTAGACGGAACACCTCGCATTTTTTCACGGCACCACCTCTTCGGAGTAGCTGACAAGGCTCAAAGAATTCTAATTGTCAATACAAAAAAAACTTAAATTTCTTAATTCGGGGTCGCTTGTAAACTGCAAGTCCCCTCCACTCGTGAGAGAACAGTAGCACACGCAACACGAGTAGGAAATCAGTTCAAATCTCGTTGTGTAAAGGGTCTCTCCGAAATAAAACTAATAAGTTTGCAACGATTTCCAAATTTGGTCCTTACTCATATGCGAGAGGTCTCCAGTTCGAATCCCTCGCTGTGCAAAAACATGTCTAATCGAGGAAGACGCCGATATACAACCATTTCCCCAACATAATCCAGAATTTTCCTACTTCTAAGTGCTAGTAGAGGTGTCAAAACCCAAGAAAAGGGATCCGAGTTCGAATCCCATCCCTCAAAAACTTTAACAAGATAAGGAAGACATAAAAAAAACATTCTCCTGTCAAAAGAAGCCAAATTTTTCATTCAATGCGACTAGACCCAAAGTCTCATATGCGTGAGGTCTCCAGTTCGAGTCCCTCGGAGTTGTTTTATTCATAAAAATCAGCTGTATCATTCCTGAGTTACTGGCAATGTCTCTTTGTTTATCTATCAAGTCTTATGTAGCCTGGGTAGGATGTGTACATGTGGAAGTCATAACAGCTAATCTTTCGTTCAGAAGACTTTCAGTTCAAATCCGCTCCCTAAATGCATCCCAAATTCAGCTTGAGTCCTCACTGCAATCTCTATGCCCTGATCCGGCTTGTGAATACTTGCCCGAAGCGCCACCTTCACCTCAGACTCTGCCCATTAATTCATTAAACAATCATCTTATTTCCGTTTTCCCATCTTGAAGCCGTCTCATCTCATTTGGGCACACTTACATAAATCAAGGTGTCTCCGAGTGTTGGCTGAAAATCCGGCAGAGTTACGGCAGCACACAGCCGAAGCCATTACAGGATGTGTTCTCTCTGCAGCGCCATCGTTGCTGAACCGTTCGCAAAGCAAAGTGCTCTTTCATTTGCATGTTTTCTGGTCTGGTTGGGTCTGGTCTAATTACGGAAAGCATCTCTCCACATTAGAGCCCGAAATTAACCAACCGCAATCAACGGCTTCAGATGAATCCCTAATTAAATGTCAAATTGCACCCTCGCCCTGCATTGGAACCAGAGAAGCCAGCAGGGCCATACGAGCAACTGAGAGAGAGTGAGAGGAGGACAGTCGACAGCAGCAGTTGCCATCAATTTTTCGGGAGCTACAACGACGATGACGACGATGAGACGGTGAGGACGACGACGAGTGTATTCCGTGCACACTTTCGTAATGTTGTGCAATTCCATTACGAAGTAGCGACGAGCCTCGAATCGGAGGGGCAGGCTTTAAAGAATAATGAGTCGCCTGGTTTTTTGGCGGGCGACCGTTATGAATGGGCCGAGAGATTACAAGCATCGACATTTTTTCCCACTGCATCCACAGCTTCACCCAGTTCTTCCTCCATCTGAATTTTCAGTTTCTTGTTTTTTTTTTTTTTGTTTGTGGGTGGGTGAGGGTGGGGGCTACTGACTTTGTTCCCTTAGTTGTGCCACACTCTGTGTTTTGTCAGAGTGGCTGAGTGGCAGCAGAGGGCGTGACAGAGAGGGTTGGGGGGGCACAGTGCGGTTCCGGGCATCCATTCATGTAAAACGAAATAAAGTTCATGTTCGTTTGTCAAATTCTGGCATAGATCCAAAAAACACAGAAAAGGCAAAATGGCGAGCCCCGCTAACAACAACGAACGGAGAGAGAGAGAGAAAAAAAAAATTAAAGCGAGAAGCGTCCAAAAAACCATACACACTCCGCCACCATCATCGGCACAGCCAGCCTCAGTGCCAGTTTCAGTTCCAGTGGTGCGCTAGTGTGCCATCCACCAGACCCATCAGCAGCTAGAGGATTCTGGTTGTAGCCGGAGATATGCAGCAGCAGCAGCAGCAGCCTCGGTGGTGTAGAGAGCGCCGAGAAAAATGAATCCTTGTTATCCTGTGTACTGGGAGTTGTTTAATTAGTTAATAAGGTTTTGGGCCAATAACCCAAAGGGAGTACATTCTGCTGCCGGCTGTATCGTCGCAGTCGCAGTGGCAGTCGCAGCAGCAGCAGCAGTAGCTTTCCAATTTACAGAATTCGGCTGATGATGATTTTTCCAAGTCAATGACGTTGGCCTCGTCGTTTTTGTGCGGCTGTCTGCCTGGCTGCCGCCCCCGTGCACCCTCATCGGGAGTGTGTGTCTCAATCTCTAATGTTATTTATGAAATACAGTGGCGGGTAAATAATTCGGAAATGAATTATATGTGTTTCACTCATAAATCGTGCCACTGTTAGAGGTCTCCGACGCGGTGGACTATCGCGGAGATTGTCTGATCCTGTGGCAGGTTGCAATAATTTTTGTTGTACGTTGCAAAATTATATTTTCGAGGCAATGATTCATATTGCACCATTGACCGCTGTTGTAACTAACGGTGAAGTAACATGGCCGACAGTAACATCGATGCCTATGCAGCAGCTCTGGGCGCAGCAGAGAGCGCAGCACAGCACAGCACAGCGACCAACTGCCATCTAACGACAACGCTGACGACAAAAGCCACAACGACAACGTTGAAATCAGAGATATGACAAAAGTCGAGGGGCACGGCAGTTGGAGTATGACAAACTGCAGGATAAACCTAAGGGAAGGAGGGGGGGGGGGGGTTCCAACGCTGACCTATGAATAGCTTCCTTCTGGGGGGCTAATTCAACAGTCTGACACTTTGAATGGCCAACCCTCCAGTGAACATCGGGAGACAAACTGCAGCGAGGATATTTTTCGCGAGAGAGCATGAAAAATAATTGCCGATGTGATAAGCCTCACCACCGCTAACAAAAAAAATCGGAAAGACGGACACCAGAGATTGGTGTAAGTTATTGCGATTTTTAAAATTGCTTGACATCGCACTGAAGGACGGCGACTGTGACGGAGAGAGAGAGAGAGAGATCTGTGGAGTGTGAGTGATGGATGTGGGGGAGTGGTGATGCTGATGAAATTGCCGCCATGTCCTGTCTTAAGCAGATTTAGGCTATCCCTGGCTTGGGATCGTGAGGCTAGAGGACGTTTGTGGTGGCATGGGATGAACAAAAGACAGTTTTTCTGGACTTGGCGGACTGAGGCATGGATTTGAAGCTTCTTTTGGACGGTCATAAAGCCAGGGCTAGAGAGGGGCATTGTCAAAAATGGCAGAGAGCTAGAGCCAAGAAAGAGGCAGAGAAGCAGGGAGCTAGAGCAAAGAAAAAGGGACTCGAAGTGGAGAACTTCTGGGTACGTGACGCCACAACTATTCTCAATAAGAAAGCCTAGAAAATGACAGACTTTGGCGGAAGAAATTTTTCATCTTCTCCGTCTTGGCAATTTTTCAACCAGCCGGAGACTTCAACCAGCCATACATGAACTGACGCAGCGGCCCATGGCTAACTTGATGCGAAAAGTCGGTTTCGACAAGGACAACAGCTGCTTACAAAATGCCCCTTGTCCTGAGACACTCTGCAGTTACAGATCTTTCGAGCAGAGTATTCGACAAGGACAACAGCTGCTTTCAAAGTGTTCCTTGTCCTGAGACACTCTACAGTTACAGATCTTTCGAGCACAGTATTCGACAAGGACAACAGCTGCTTTCAAAGTGTTCCTTGTCCTGAGACACTCTACAGTTACAGATCTTTCGAGTAGAGTATTCGACAAGGACAACAGCTGCTTTCAAAGTGTTGCTTGTCCTGAGACACTCTGCAGTTACAGATCTTTCGAGAAGAGTACTCGACAAGGACAACAGCTGCTTTCAAAGTGTTCCTTGTCCTGAGACACTCTGCAGTTACAGATCTTTCGAGCAGAGTATTTGACAGGGACAACAGCTGCTTACGAAATGCCCCTTGTCCTGAGACACTCTGCAGTTACAGATCTTTCGAGCAGAGTATTCGACAAGGACACAGCTGCTTTCAAAGTGTTCCTTGACCTGAGACACTCTGCAGTTACAGATCTTTCGAGAAGAGTACTCGACAAGGACAACAGCTGCTTTCAAAGTGTTCCTTGTCTTGAGACACTCTGCAGTCACAGATCTTTCGAGTAGAGTATTCGACAAGGACAACAGCTGCTTTCAAAGTGTTCCTTGTCTTGAGACACTCTGCAGTCACAGATCTTTCGAGTAGAGTATTCGACAAGGACAACAGCTGCTTTCAAAGTGTTCCTTGTCCTGAGACACTCTACTCGAGAGTATTCGACAAGGACAACAGCTGCTTACAAAATGTCCCTTGTCCTGAGACACTCTACAGTTACAGATCTTTCGAGCACAGTATTCGACAAGGACAACAGCTGCTTTCAAAGTGTTCCTTGTCTTGAGACACTCTGCAGTCACAGATCTTTCGAGTAGAGTATTCGACAAGGACAACAGCTGCTTTCAAAGTGTTCCTTGTCTTGAGACACTCTGCAGTCACAGATCTTTCGAGTAGAGTATTCGACAAGGACAACAGCTGCTTTCAAAGTGTTCCTTGTCCTGAGACACTCTACTCGAGAGTATTCGACAAGGACAACAGCTGCTTACAAAATGCCCCTTGTCCTGAGACACTCTGCAGTTACAGATCTTTCGAGTAGAGCATTTCAAATGTTTCCCCTCTCAGCAGAGACTAGCACTTTCAGAGAAAATCTAACCCAGGCTCAGTATTTGACAACCGAAGCTGAACTGACAACTCCACCTCAACTGTAGTCCATCATCAAAAATCCACATATTGTGACAAATTCGATTCAGGATGGATTACCCACATGCCATCATCCGATGTGTCTGCTCATTTATTCCCCTCCCTCCCCCAGGCTATAATAAATTCCTGCTTGAGAATAAATTTGCCAGGATGTACACACACACACACACACACACACACACACATAAGGGGTACACAACACTCTCAAGGCAGATTCGAGGCAATCTTGGTGAAGCTTAAACTCAAAATCTCCGACAAAAGACAAATGAACTCATCTAGCAAACTAGCTGCTGTCGGGTCATGTGGTCGTTTCTCTTTCAAACTCCCCCCCCCCCCCCCCCCTCTCACACTGAACAGCACCCAGAAAAGGATACCATTCTTCACTATCCAAATGGAATTTCATTTTCTTTTCAGAGCGCAGCAACCACTTAATCAAAGGAACCATTCGCCTTACACTCGTTGATGCGAGCACAAACCTCTCGGTGCGTAGCCTCCACCCTCTCCGTGTCTGCATATATCCCTTTTAAGTGGGGGAACGGCAGCAGCACTAGCACATTCTCCCAACACGTTCGCTCGCCTCCTCTCGCTGTCATCCCTTCAATTCGACGTCGACAAACATTCCATTCATGTGCACAAAATGATCTATAGACACGAGTTCATTATGTTCGGAGGGAAAAACTAACATTATCAAGGAATTCATGATAAAAAGCGATGTTGTCTGTGCCCCCCCCCCCTCCCCCCGGAGTGTTGGGAGCTGCAGTGTTTCGCCTTATCTGGGGAGCGCTTTTCTTCTCATACAAATGGGGCTGGCAGCATTCCCGCAGCAGATGTCGGGGCAGCCCGTCCCAATTCATCCTCTCTTTGCACACGCAATCTAACTCGTAGATGGCTGGGTGGCTGGATGACTGGCCTGCTCCAACCTTTACGAGGAATTCTCCACGTCTTTGATATGCCGAAGAAGAACGATTTCTGAGGAGGGGCGTGTGTGTGCGAGGCACTGGATACCTCTTTGCCAGAGAACTTTGCACAGCAGCAGACGGGGAAGCGTATCCCGCAGAAACAGTTGTATCAGCCAGCCAGCCAGTCAGCCAGCATGGATGATGGCATCAATTAGCACCGAAATGTGCAGGATTCGAAGAGAGACGGCGAGAGATGGTGAGGGACTCGTGTTGCGTGCGTGTGTGCTGAATGCTGTGCGCCATCAAAGGCCATTCGTGAGGGCGAGACGATTACACTTATCTGCGGAAGGCCCTTGTAATTGGCGACGGTGACGGTGGCGACAATGTGATTGCGATGGTCTTGAAAACGACGTTTTAATCGTGCTTTTGTTTGATGCGAGGCGGAGGAGTGGGTCGTTGCTGCTGATGTTTTGGGGATAGGTTCTTGAAATTGTCGCACAAGGCTCACGTTGAGAATTGAATGTTTGACATCACGGAGGACAGCCCGAGTGTACCCGACGGGAGTGCGGCAGGCGGAAGGAATTGCATCCTGTGGAGTGGACCTGTTTCTGAATCCGTGGCCGGTGTGTCTAGGAGCGAAGTACCGCGGCTGGATCTTCCTGAAAACCCAAAGAGACATGTTTATCAAATTGATATTGGGGCTGAACTTTTGGCTAAAGTCGCATGGCGGTGGTGGTTGTGGCGGTGGCTGTGGCAGCGTCAGCTGCCGAGATTCTTAGCCAGAGATCCAGAGATCTGCATGCGACGATGGGTATTCCTCCTTCGTGTTTCTGAATGGTCAGAAATGTGGTCACTCTTAGGTTCGTGGAGTTTTCTTGACATCCGCTAAGCACAGGACTTACCATCGGATCTCAAGCTTCACTAAGTTCTCTTGAGGAGCAACCTAGAATCTGGGCATCGAGGTAGGGGCCATTGGAGTTCACGCTTGACAACCATTTGAATCAAAATCTCAAGAGAACTTGCAAAAATTAGAAGCAACCTCTGCTCAGAAGTTTGGCGGAAGGGGCTCTAACCGCAAGGGCTTTCATTGGGCGCCCATACTCCTCCGGCCTCCTCTGGACATAGGTTGGACGATCTAGCAAAATTCAGCCACTGAATGGGTTGAGGATTTTGAGAACAAGGTGTCAGAGGAGTGTTTGAAAGAATTTTGAAGGACGGGCGAAAATGTGTCTTGGACTTCCACTGAAGGAAGAAGAAGTTGCAGCAAAAGATTGAACGATGAGCGACTTGAGCAACATTTTCCTAAATCTTTGGTATGGGAGGCGACGTTAGAATCCTTGACAGCAGGCTTTCACAAACATCTTTCCTTCTGAAATCTTAATCCCAGTGCAGGACTCCATCTGGAGATTATTCGTTCATCAATCGATGCCTAAGTGACTTGGCGGCGCATTTGTCAAATTCTTCGGCTTCACATTTTCTCTGGATATCAAAGGGTCCTGGCACCCATATAAGATGCATCTTAAGGTACATGGCCATCCTTTTGAGAGATTGACGGCACTTGAAGGTGGTGTTTGGAGGGAGACAAGCTTCTTGGAACAGACAGATTTTGCATTGGCAGACAGTTCCTCCTTAATTGCCGCAAGCTCTGCCTGAAAAACGCTGCAGTTTGGAGGAAGATTGAAGGAGAGATGCAGGTTTAGGTCTCTGAAATCCGTTGTTCATCATCACAGAGTGGGTCTCTCAGCGATGTGGGCACAAAGTCCCAGCCGGGTTTGAAAATTCCTTCTCAAAGATGGATCGGTGGAAGGTGAAGTCAGTGCTTTGTGGGTTGGATCTTACAGCACAAGTCTCTCAAAATTGAAACTCTCTCTGGGCAAACTGAGAAACTCCAATTCTCTGCAGTCTTGAAGAATTTTTAAATCTGCTCGTGAAGCAAAGGGGAGAAACTCTTCACAACATCCACCCACAACTGATTCCTTCACGCAATCATTCCTTTCTCTCCCTCGAGGAACTTTGAAGAATCTAGTGCACTGTGCCCTTGGACAGCGATGATGCCTTAGATCCCCTCCGGCACGATAAGCACACTCTGCATTTCACGTACCCGCCACACCACTCCCCCACAAAAAAAGAAATGATAACGATAATGATGACGTTGCACTTTCATTCCTGTCCAAAGCAATCCCCCACCATCGGGTCGTTGTACATTTTGTGAATATTGAAAAACCTTGACGTGCAATTTGACATCCCCCATTAGGATCTTACGCTCGCTGTGCATTTGAAAAACTCCTTCAGCCCCACAAATACCGACCAACCCAGCTTCCAACGTCACTTCGAAGAAAGAGAAATATTCACAAGTTAATGGATTTCTTTTGCCCACACACTCGCTCACACACATACACACACATACACACACTCCGACCGCAACCTTAAACCGCATAGAAATTCGTTATTCATCTAAAATGTGTCTGGCTGTCGTCCTGTGCCCGCTCTATACACAAAATTCCTCCTTGCTTGTGCATCTTGAGTGAAATCTTTTGATACACCCGGCCCATTTGTCAGGAGCTCCTCTGAAAGAGGGGGGGGGGGAGGGGTTCTTTGAGATTTTTGGCTAGAGGAAAAATTAAGTTGACAGCCTCTGCTGTGACTAAATGTAGAGCATGTCCTCCTGTCACACACAATAAAGCGTTTGGTTGCTCGCACAAAAAGAGCATCAATTTAAATCAATGAAAAGATTAACGAGACACACACACACACAGAGGGAGAGAAAGTCGGCAATCCTTTTGGAAGAGAATCTAAATGCCCATCCCCCACCCCTTTCCTGTCATCCAATCATTTATCATTCGCCTAAGCCCACATGCACACACGCCTTGCGTCTCATCATCATTCCCAGCTGGCACCTCAATCCCTGCGCCAAGCATATCATTCCGGCTGCCCTGTCGAGAGCCCATCGTTCGGGTTAGTGAAGGATAAAGACTGCTGCAAGCTGCAAGCAGAGAATCTCATTCATCGCACTGCATCGTCTCACCCGCCCGGCCCGTAGACGTCGCTGTCGTCGACGACGACGACGACGACGAAAAACGATTGCGATGTGGGGAGCTGGCGACAACGCCGACAACGACGACAACGACGACGATCCACTGCATGTGGAGAGGGCTCACAAATAATTTAATGACGTTTTTATTACTCTCGAATAGGGAATAAGTCATCGCAGAATTGAGAGAGCAGCCGAAGACACTCATCCCGTCCGTTCGTCCTTAAATCCTTGCTTGCTCCTTCGAATCGCATTTGGAATGAGTTCGCACCCCGACGACAAAAGTGAGTGGCGTCAGGGGAGGGGCGCGCGGGCAGCGGCAATGATGGCAGAACCGATGGAAACGACAGAGGCAAACACAACGTGTTCAGCTGCCAGAGAGCGTACTTCTGTTGGTGTTACCTATGCCAACGTGTGCCACCCCGCACACACACACACACACATACACACAGGCAAAAACAGGACCAGGCCATACTGGCTGCATGTGGAGGTATACACACAGGAATCACTAATAAAAATTAAACTAGCCTATCCAAAAAGCCAAAGTACAGCAATGCGGATGTCGAGGACGTTGCACTGCACTTTGACCCACATTCCATGCGAGAAACACCCCGGCAATTGAGCCCCAGCCGCTGTCGTCGTCGTCGTCGCTGCCGCCGCCGTTGCTGCTGCTGCTGCTACTCCTGGCTGTCGGTGGTGATGATGATGATGGCGATGGTGGTGGTGGTGGTGGAGTTGGCGGCAGTAGCAGTTCGGGCATGCCCGCCCTTCTTCCGTACGGTGGTGTTCGGTGGTTGATAGCTAGCTGCCAGATACACATCCATCTTAACGTGTTAACCACCCTGTAGTCTCGCTCGTATATGATCGCTCGGTATGGCATGGTGTGGCATGGTGTGTCGTGTGACAGTGGTGGAGACTTTCAAGTGGCGTTCGTTCGCGTGGAGTATGTTAGATCTGCTGCAGCGCTCTCAATGATAAGGAATCCCCGTCCGTCGTTAGTCGTCGTCGTACATCGTACGTCGTCCGTTTGTCCTTCCGTCCGTTGTCCTCGTCGTCTTCTCAGTACGCTCTCAGCACGTCACCAACACCATCACCAACGTCACATTCGTTCTACTATGGTGCACTTCAGTGGGAAACGACAGGCGGGGCTGTGTCCTGGCCGTGTAAAGAGACGAGGAGGGGGTTGCGGAGGGGGGCATTGAAGAAGGAACTCTTGATTTTTGTTGAAGATAGCATATTTGAAAAAAAGGACACCCTACACACAAGAGTTACACACGCTCTACAACTGCGGGAGGGGGATAGAAAGAGATAAATACTGTGTGTGTGAGAGAGAGAGAGAGGCAGAAATAGATAGTGCACGACGACGAGTACACCGTCTCCGTCCGCCACCGTCACCGTCTTCTTGTCCCTTGTCTGCTGCTCCTGCTGGTGTGACCTGTACTAAGAGACTTTCAATCCTTGCGGCATGGGATGACAACATCTCTTTACTGCACTGCATACGAAGGAGGTGCATGTGGAGGTAATGGTGCGGTTGTTGATGCCGCTGTTGCACTGTGGCGTGGAAAAGGGGTTTGATTTGAAATCGATCATTAGCATCGTTGTAAAACTTTTGCAAAATCCAGTTGATTCAACGGGGTTACTTCATGGCCAAAAGAATGTTTTCTGAATTCCAGAAAAAAGGATATGAAAGCGAAAAGTTCTCTTTATCGTGACGACGCGTGACAGCAAATAGCTTGCAACTCAGTATGACTCTGTGACTGGGCCTTAACTTACAAACATCTGCAACCAAAACTGCATTTCGTCGCTTGTCTCTAGTTGAACAGGTCAACGTGTCTCAGGTCCGTCTTCGCGTTCTTTGTTGCATTCGCTTTTGTGTCCTACTTTTCGTCTTCCGCAACATCTGCGGCTACTTGCCTTCCACAGAATCGTTCACTGCGTCCCCCACTATCGTATGTTCATGTTAACTTGACTCTACTGCGTTTCCTTTGCTGCATCTTTAGCTCCGTCTTCCGCCGTGTTGTTGACTGAGTCCTCCGTTCAGTCATTTGCTTCGTTTGCCGTTTATGCCATCCCTTATTGCAATCCTGTTAATTTTTCATCGTATTCTCTGCGCTGTCTGTCGCTGTGTTCTCCGCTACGATCCTTTTTGTATCCTCTTCTTTATAGTTTGGTACTTATTCTGCTGCATGCTGTACTGTGTTGCCTGATGGCGCGTCCTCTGCTACGTCCTTTTCTGCGTCCTTTTCTGTGTTCTCTGCTGCGTCCCCTGGTGCGTTTTTTGAAGCGTCCTCTGCTGCGTCCTTTTCTGCGTTATCTGCTTCGTCCACTAGTGCCTCTTTTGCTGCATCCTCCGGTGCGTCTTGTGATGCGTCCCCTGGTGCGTTCTTTGCTGCGTTCTCTGCTTTGTCCACTAGTGCGTCTTTTGCTGCGTCCTACGGTGCGTTTTTTGCTGCATCCTCCGGTGCGTCTTTCGCTGCATCCTTCGGTGCGTCTTGTGCTGCGTCCTCTGGTGCGTCTTTTGCTGCGTCCCCTGGTGCGTTCTTTTCTGCGTTCTCTGCTTTGTCCACTAGTGCCTCTTTTGCTGCGTCCTCCGGTGCGTTTTTTGCTGCATCCTTCGGTGCGTCTTTTGCTGCATTCTATGGTGTTTCTTTTGCTGCGTCCTTTGCTGCTTCCTTTTCTGCGTCCTCTGCTACGTTTCTGGTGCGTCGTTTGCTTCATTCTCTGCTGCGTCCTCTGGTGTGTCCTTTCTTCATCTTTTATCGAACTCTCTGCTACGTTTATCGGTGCGCTGTTTGCTATTTTCCGTTATGTGTTGCATTTCCTTCTTTTACTGCACGCTTTGCTGCGTCCTTTGCTGCATCCTTTGCTGCACCTCTTCTTCATCTTTTACGGTCTGCTCAGTCTATCTCGGCATTCAATTCTCCGTGTTCTGCTTGTACGTTGCTTTGCCTTCCGCTACGTCTATGATAGCGACCTCTGCTACGACTTTTGCTTTGTTTTCTGCCGCTTCTCCTTTTCCATCCACTACTGCCTTCTGATCAACTTTTACCGTGTCCTCTCAGTTTATTCCTGCAACCTCTAGTATGTGGCTTGCTTCGTTTCGTGCTTCTCCTGCTATGTTTGTATCCTCCGTCAGGTCTCTTACTTCGATCTTTGCTGCGTCTTCTGCTTCGTATCCTGTTCAGTTTCTTTTTTTTCTGAGTATTCTCTGTTGCGTCGTTTCCTGCTCTACGGTGGGTTGCGCTTGTCTCGATGCACTATTTATTGCCTCTTTTGCTGCATTCTCTGTCACAAATCGTCTCTTGCGTCTCTTGCTGCATACTTTGCTGCATCTTCTGTTGCGTCTAATTCATTTCGTAGCGTCATGCTCTTTTCAATTCATTGTCCATCAGAAATGAAATGAAACAAATACCGTGAGTGTTGTTTTTCCTACATTTTCCAAGCTGTCTTTTAGCACACACATCCCTCAAGCTGTTCCCCTTTCAGCCGCCACTGTCTCATCGACTACAAAGTCCTGAGTATTGCCGGGGAGGTGGTTGAGATGTCGCAGAAGAATTTATGCTTTAGTCAGCCGAATATCACCCCGTATGTTGAACATACGTTCTTGTTGCGGGACTGTCGTTTTATGTTTGCCTGGCTGATTGTTGAAATGGTTTTCACTGTGTGACTGTGTGTGTGTGTGTGTTTGTGTGGATTAAAGACAGTTGGGTGGTGCTGTGGGGGGACTCAAGAAGAGTCACAGGGTTTGAGGCGTACATTCAAAGAGGCAGTAGGCCTGCACCACCTTCAGGTGTTCACCGAAGAGATATGGGCAGAATTGTAAGTGACGTCTGTTGTATGTACACATGTGTGCTGGGCAACTGCAGGATATGCATGCATGCATGCACTTCCTTGGGATCCACCTCATTTCTTTATGCAATCGCCCGCCTACCGTCCGGCCGGCCTGCTCGCCTGTCTGCCGTCTGGATGAGCTGGACAGAATTTTTAGACACCGTGATGGATGTCCTTTTTTTATCAATCCCCATAAATCGGGCACAAATAACCGAGTAAAAGTCAGGCAGTCAAGTGTCTTCCGATTTAGGTTTGTCGGCACAGGGTTAGAAGAGCTGCGGATTCCTGTCTCCCCTGCGCTTGATTTCGTTCCCCTACGGCCGAGATTGAGACTTCCTGTCGTAGCCCGGAAGGAGCAGTAACGTAATCTCGGTGCAAAGCAAAAGCAAAGGTATTAGTCACACTAAGTGAACGGAATTGAATTCTTTGCACTTTGTCGCAGCTCACCTCCGAGCACTAGCGCGAGTCGGAGTCGTCGTAAGGTGCGCGTCGGCGGCGGCGTGGTTATGATTAATGGCGTTGGATGGTTTTATTATTTAGACGTGGAAGTAGGTCGCAGCACTTCCTGTTAGCATTTTTCTTGTGCCGCTTTGTTTGTGATAAATGTCCGCGCGAATCCTATTTCGTGCGGCGATCGGAATAAATTTATCATCTCGATTGCTTTTCGCTGCCACGTGGGGGGTCCTTGAAATTAAACAAAAAGGGAATGGTGTGGGGTGGGGGAGGGGGAGAAAGAAATTAAGTCTATGCCACTGAAACTCCTGCGAGTGTGAGTTAATTTGACGGGGTTCTCTGCGTGAGAGGCACCTTGTTGACTGCTGGAGGAGGGGTTTGAGTTAAAGTGTCTTTCGTTTGTTTAAGGCAAGAACGCGGCGTGCGTGGCCTACAGCTTCGATTTGAACTGGATTTTGACTCTTATTCTTGCCAAAACTGAGCAGGATGATATTCACTGGATGACAATGAAGTTGACAGAGTGGTTTGATCGACATTTGGTCGGAGTTTAAAAGTTTGAAGAGTCTACCGCGTGCGTTCCTGCTAGGAGGCAACTTCTACCGTCCTTGATGCTCCCGATTGGGTATTGACCGCTATGCCAGACAAACAGCTGCCGTGACAACACACTGGAGCCTAGTTTGGTACTGGAACTCTATGCGAACTCAGCCGGAGTTCAAATAAGGCCTCCGTCTACACATTAGACAGTGACGAAAAAATCGTATAGAAGTGACAATCTTGTGGAGAGGTTAAAGTATCACGGAAGTTGACGTAAGACGAGTGTAGCAGAGGCGAAACCAAAGACGCAGCATGGGAGACACCAGAGGATGAAAGCAGACAATGCAGCAAAAAGTCATCCAAATTGAAGGTGGCACAAAGGACGAAGCAGGACATGCTATAGACGACTTAGCAAAGAACGCAGGAGAAGGTGCAGATAATGCAGAGGACAAAGAGATGGAACACAGGATGCGGAAGGTGAAGGCAAACAGAAGATCCATAAGAAGACGAAGCATAAGACACTTAAGTAGACCACAGAAGAATACGCAGCAGAAGACAAACTACAGGGAAACCCATGTGGAAGCGGTTTTCCAACAGTCACTGAATGGCATCAGTCAGTCACAAATGGCATCACGGAAGTAATCGAAAATCGCGACCAGAAGAGGTCGAAATAAGGATGCAGCAGATGGCTGGATGGGGATGAAGACGAGACAGAAGGCAAAGCGGAGAATTTAGCAAAAGGTGGGACAAAGAAACGTAGTGCTCAAGATGAACACAAAATGCAACAGAGGACGAAGCTAAGTACACAATAGCCGATTTAGCAAAGGACGCAGCAGGAGATGTAGCCAAATACAGAGTACGTGCGACAGAAGGTGTTATTGTGCTGCGTAGCCGTTCCCTGACTGTAGTCACAAGGAGCCAAATGTCTGACAGACGTTAAGCTATGAATTGAGGTTGAATATCGAAAGTCCACAGGAGGATGATGGCTATCGAACAATTCGCATTCCAACAGCTCGTCAGGGCAGTTATAGCAACTCATCGAACAACAAGCGTCTAACCCGGGATTTGAGAGTCCATCTGCCATTTTCGGCTAGGGAAACAAGAAGAACGTCATTCCGAACTGAATGCAGATCCTGTAACAGACGTGCGGTATGCCTCAGCAACACATGAATCTAGGGACGTTCGGACGGGGTTTGGGAGTCTAAAAGGCGGCATAGCTTCTACAAAATCGGGAGCTATGCCGCCGTCTGTACATAACCTTCTTCTTATAGGCGACCTTCTTCTGGTAGGTGACCTTCTTCTGGCAGACGACCTTCTGATAGGCGACCTTCTTGTGGTAGGCGACCTTCTTCTGGTAGGCGACCTTCTTCTGGTAGGCGACCTTCTTCTGGTAAGCGACCTTCTTCTGGTAGGCGACCTTCTTCTGGTAGGCGACCTTCTTCTGGCAGACGACCTTCTGATAGGCGACCTTCTTAAACAGTCTTTACAAAATGTACCATAAGTCAGAAGGATGCAAGGATGCCATTAAAGAACTAACGCGTCGTCTCCGTAAAATGTTTCCCGGCTGAAGGTCAAGAGTCAGCTTCATAATCGAACAAGTTCAGTGACATGGTGCTCATGCTGAACGAGACCAACAGCGAGCTAACATGTAGTCGGTGGTCAGCCAGATTTGGTACGAAATAGATCACGGAACGAAGCGACAGCTGCCACTGGACATTAGTCTCTCTTGAGCTGGACATAGTCCTGGTCCTTAATTAACAGCTCAAGCAATCTGTTTACACACAAAATTGGTCGCGTCCTCTTTTACACGTTCTGGTGTACGCCTACCTACTACGCCCTATGCAGCGTAGCTTATGTCCTTTGCTGTGTCTCTTGTTTTGATGACTGATGCGTCTTTTGCTGCCTTTTTTCTGCTGCCTTGCTTACTCCATCCTTTATCTTTAAACCTGGCTCCATCCCTTAAGTAAGAAATTCCTAGAGACTAAGTCAAGCTGTCCATAAGCTAGCTCTGGATAGTGTATCGCATTCGAACGCGCATGCATCGTACCGTCAGCCTATATAGTCCCCTGCTAAATGTGTGTATCATCTGGAGAATATTGCAGCAGCGCACGCAGTAAAAGTCCCGCTCTCCCATCTTGCGAAAGTCTTCAACAGCAATTCGCCCCCCTATATCCCATCGTGAATTGCCTCGTAATTTGTCAGAAGTTTAGTGGCCGCAAAGCGCGGTTAAAACCACGCCAAAGCCAACCAACGCAAACACCCCGAACAACACGTGCTCTTCCGAACTCTAAGCACTTCCTTAACTGGATGACAAATTTTCGGACAATCCACAAAATCCATTTCCATAATTTAGCCGTTCACTCTTGTCCCATAAATAACCGTGTGCCTTCGTCGACAAGGCGGGCGACTCCAAAAACAGATTCGCACGCCGCGTCGCGGTTCCCTGGCAAGGAACGAAGCCATCCACACACAGAGTGACTCCGACGACGACAACGACAAAGAATAGAGTGCCCTATGAAATATGTGCCGGGTTTCTTTCCCCACTAAATGCGTAGTCTAAAGCGTCCTGTCTGCTGCTCCTTTCTATTGTGTGTGTGTGTGTGTCTTGTCCTGGCCCTATCATAATTACTTTTATTGCAGAACTCGACCCAGATTCGTGTTGTGATGAGAGGAGTAGCAGACAACGACAGAGAGAGAGAGAGAGAGACAGTCCCCAATGAGCCAATTCACATGTGCATCAGCCATTTTTAACCGAGTTTGTTGCATGTTCGGGTCCGAGTCGGCTGTAAATGTCCGCCGTGTCCTTTTGTTCATTTCCTTCTTGTTTCTTTTTTTGTTTGTTTTGCCTGCATTTGAAATTTGTGTCCCAATGTCGTTGTTTTTAAATGGCCAGGGGACGGGTGGACATGTTGATGCGGTGGGGTGTGTGTAGGGGGAGGGGGAGAGGGCGATAATAAAATGTGTTTCGTTTTGGTGCCGCAGAGCAGATACACATCCTTTCCCATTTAAACACAACCACTCAACCCCCCACTGCCTCCTCCCATCCAACCATTCAGCCAGCTAGGCAGCCACTTCACGTATAATTTCCATCGAAGGACAAGCTCCGGCCGCGCGACTTTTCACACAGGGCGACGGGGTCGGGATTGCAAACGGTTTCTTTGCGTTCGACCGAGGTAGCGGCATGGCGGGAGGAACTACACTGCGACGGACGAATGAAGGAGGGTCTCGACCGCACAGTCGCCTTTCATTAGATCTGCCCGAAGAAGGCACTCCATTAAGGACACGTAGGAACACAGCCACGGCAAAAGAAAAAGAAAAAAAATACAACGATGAACGAAAGAATTGCAGAAATGAACTGCTATGGCATTATAATAACATCAAATGTGTCTTCATACTTTGCGCTGGCTGTTGTCCTTTTCAGTGGCCCCGTCTCGGGGACTCAGCACAGTCGCACAACTTTTGCTGTTTGTTATCCTTATTGTTGCCATCATTATTTTGTACGTTATGTGAATTTCCTTTCGTGAATTTTATTGCTCCTGATTGCGGATATAATTTTTTCCCTCGTCTGTCCTCGACTCGGACACACAACACAAACAAAGACCGCTCCACTCTAACCGGTTCCGGTGGGACAGGCAAACACACACACAAACGCACAGAGGACATGGGACAGTAGTTTGGAGGCCAAAAATCAGTGTACTACGGTTCGGTTGGTTCTATTTTGTGGTCATTTTGCACCTAATTTCAGCAAACTCATTCTTCACTTACTCGTTCGCTGCGCTCTCTGTCCCGTCTGTCCTGTCCTTGTTGTCCTGGTTTTTGCTGATCGCAGACCCCCCCCCACCCCCACCCTCCCGAGTGGTTTTCACTCATTCTCTCCATCTCTTGGAGAGTCAAGCACTACAAAGGGAATTATGGTTTCATCTTGCGTATGTACACAAAAAGCCAAGCCAGAGTTCTGCCAATTTTGGGCTGGAACGACTGCCATTGCTGCCGCCGCTGGCTGGCTGTTGGGCTGCAACCTGTGAGATGCCCCAAGAGGAGGGTGAGGCTGAGGTGCGAGAACAAGCACACAAACACACACACAGAGGACTGGGACTGCAGTGAAATATCATCGAGGCTCATTTGTATTGTGTGGAGATATCTAATTGAAGTCAGTCAGAAGCTCTTAAATATTGTTTCCTGTTGTCTCGTGTTTTTGCCATCCTGACACGAGAAACGGTCGAGCATGTTGTTGCGGTGGATGGCGGTGGCCACCGAACACTGAATCGAGACGACACACAGGCGAACACAAGCGTGGTGGACGAAGGGGCATTATCTGCATTTTGCTGAGGCGTGCGAGTCGAGTGGGTGGAGGTGTGGGTGTGGGTGTGGTTTTGCTGATGTTGGGATAGGTGATGTCTTGAAGTTGTTGTCGTCGGAGGCGTAGCCAGATATGTGATTTATGGTTAAGTCAGGTGAAATCTGGTTTTGTGGGCTCCATCATTGTTGCTGTAATGGGCTTTGAGTTTGGCGCGGAAGATGGGTGTGGGGAGTGGACTAAGTGGGTGATTATAGAGTGATTTGGGGGAGGGGAGGGGAGTGGGAGGAGTTTTTGGGAATAAACACATCTTTGGGAAAGAAGTTAAGGGGCACACTGTAGACACGATTCTTTTGATGAATTGTTGTTGCGTGTGAGAGGCTTTGTAGGAGTTTCTCTAAAACATGAATGTTCTAGAAGATTTGCTTGACATCTACCTTAACTGAAATACAACATGGGTTCAGCTTCTTTCTAAGTGGGAGCCACAGCTCTACATGATTCTCCAATTAGCACAATTGAGCTGGGTGTCTCTTGTTTCGTACACCCAGCGGTTTAAGGTCCTTCGCAAGTGAGCATGCAATCGGAGGCGACATCTTCTCGTGCCACGTTGGTCCTTGCTATTGGAAACGAAGATTTTTAGAATGTTGGCCTTCGTTACCAGGACATCGAGGCGAGAAATTCAAATTCGTTGGTTAAGATCAATGCAACAACTTTCTTTCCTTTGAGGCATCTTCTGTAAGCTCTGTTCATCGTTTACCCTCATCTTCTGCAAACAGTGTTTTCGATACGGACCCTTAGACGAACCCAAAAGGAGTACCTGTCAATTCCAAAGAAAAAAGTTGGGTCACGAGAAGCGCGCAATCAAGGAAATCGAGATTAAGGAAGAATGGAGAGGCAATGATGCTCACTTTTGGTTGAATTAGCAAAACTGCCATATTTGGAGTGATGATAATCCTCACGTGCGTGTTGAGACCCCCCTTCATCTCGGAAAACCGACTGTTTGCTCTGTCTTTTGAGTTGGTGGTCTGTACTTCTTTAAAAACGACGCTGTCAAGAACGTTGCAGTGAGTGGTGACTGCCGGCGGAACAGCCAATAAATTGAACAACCATGACATGCAGGGCCTATGATTTAAACAACACGGCGCAACACGTCACACAGTCCTTTAGGAAGTCCTTCAAACATGGTGTATAGAAACTTCCATTTCTTCCATCTTCTCTTCCATTCTTTGCCATTTTGTGTACTCGCCTGGATGCCCAGATGGATGTCAAGAGCCTGTCAAATTGTATGTTGAGCATTATCGTCCAACTCTAGAAACTCCAAGGCTATCAAAAGTTGCTGGAATGCGCTGCAATTTCCGGGGCCACAATGTGTCTGAAACATGGCCAGGAAAAAAAAGAAGCTTTAGAAGTGAGTGTTATGGCGTCGACAAGTCATCCCTGTTCTACATCATTCAACGTGGTCTTTGAATTTATACAAGGCGTGTTTTTCAATATTTACACGGCCGATGCAAGTCATTTGAAGTGGCTTAAATGCATTAGCCTATCAGTAGTCTCTTAAAAAGAAGAATCCTTTCACTGTACCAACCGCGATCAACCTCACCAAGGATCCTCTCTGCCATTTTGTAGAAAAGCCCGATTTTGACATCATCAGGATGACACAACGAGTTGACAGCGAAAAATGTGTGAGCATTGGTGTTCAGATGAAGCTCACACTGTCCAACTACGACCAATCCATGAACACTGATGCTTGGGACAAAACCTTCCTATAGCAAAGTCAAAGAAGTCACTACCTTCAGAGAAATGATATAATTGCAGTAATGAAATGTAGGATAACTCATACCAACCGCTGTGTCCTTGGACTTCGTCTACAGTCCCGAACCCTTGACAGTCCCAAACCCTTGACAGTCCCAAACCCTTGACAGTCCCAAGCCCTTGACAGTCCCAAGCCCTTAACAGTCCCAAACCCTTGACATTCCCAAGCCCTTGACAGTCCCAAGCCCTTGACAGTCCCAAGCCCTTGACAGTCCCAAGCCCTTGACAGTCCCAAACCCTTGACAGTCCCAAGCCCTTGACAGTCCCAAACCCTTGACAGTCCCAAACCCTTGACAGTCCCAAGCCCTTGACAGTCCCAAACCCTTGACAGTCCCAAACCCTTGACAGTCCCAAGCCCTTGACAGTCCCAAGCCCTTGACAGCCCCAAGCACTTGACAGTCCCAAACCCATGACAGTCCCTAACCCTTGACAGTCCCAAGCCCTTAACAGTCCCAAACCCTTGACATTCCCAAGCCCTTGACAGTCCAAAGCCCTTGACAGTCCCAAGCCCTTGACAGTGCCAAATCCATGACAGTCCCAAACCTGTGATCGCCGAGGCGTTGTGGTAAGTGCGCCGACCGCCACCCAGAAGGTCTAGGTTCGATTCCCGGACGAGGCACCTCGCAATTTTTAACTTCACCAGCTCTGTCTATTTGCTGACAACATTCAAAGACCATCAACTGTCTATGAAAAGCTTCTCAAATCCCTCCGTTGGGAGTCGTGAAAAAACTGTAAGTCCCTTCTACTCCTGAGAGAACTGCAGCACGCACAACACGAGTAGTTGTTGTAGAAGCTAGGCCCTGGTTCCTTGTGGGCTGTAGTGCCATCCAATTATTATTAGTCCCAAACCCTTTGTATAGTGCAGAAGCATGTTCGTTGGAGGGACATGATGAATGATTCCCAAGAAGACTTTAAACAGATCAATCTCGACATTTGAAGATTTTGTCGTTTTGGGGACTTCGGGATTCTGTTCGTCTCATTCCTCTTCACTTAGCTATAAGTTGACATTCTCACGATTTACTTCATCCATCAGTTCGCTGCCACACTAAGGAGACTTAGCGACACAAGTCGCTTATTTTGTATCCCTTCTGGTCAAGTCCATGAGCCTTACATTGGAGAATCTGTTGTCGGACATATGGAACTGGACACAATTCGATGCATCACCTTAAGCGGTGATATTTCTAAGCCAAAAGGTCCATTGGAATGATGGTCTAAACCAAATAATAACTAACCTACTTATTTATCAGGCTGACATGATATGTAGGGTCAAACCCTGTCCCATGAGAGGCATCCTTGTCGGTCCTCATCATTCTGTTTCCAGTCATCAAAACTAAGTTCTCTAACGTTGCCGGTCAGTTGGCCCTTATGCCAGATCTTCGATCTACCTCTTCTCGCAGAACCTGGAGGCTGGGATTCGAAGACTCTCCTGGTGGAAGCATTGTTGTCCATTCGCTGGGTGTGGCCGCGCCAGTGCGGTCCACGGCATCTTGGTCTTCCGTGACAAGTGGTCCCTCAGTTCCCGAAAATCGTCGTCGTTCTGTCTGAGATGATGTATGACGGGCTGAATTGTTAGATGAAGCATGTATTTGGTTTTTATTCTCGTTGACTTTAAGACGAGCTCACTGTGTCTGTTCTTTAATTGGCGTGATAGCTTCTATGATGGACCGCTGGGCTCGAGCGACGTTGTCGAGGTCATCTGCGTAGCCCACGATTTGGATTGATTTGAAGAAACTAGCGTCTACCGCACTGTCCTCTCCAGAGCGTAGAAAAATCACAAGACAGCGCATCTCCTTGCCGGAATCCACTGCCGGTTCCAAATGGTTCTGAGGTCCTTAACCCAATCGGCGCGGTGCGGATCAGATGCAGCTGGACTAATTTTTTTGGAAGATTCCAAAATCGGTCATCGCCTCAAAAAAATTACTTGGCGATGTAGGCTGTCGTATGCCGCTTTAAAGTCGATGTGTATCCACACTGGAAGTCGGGGTCTTTTTCAGGATTTGCCTTAATATGGAAATTTGTGGCCGGAGGCTGCGCTGGTAGATGCTGCGCTCAGACTGTATGCTAGACAGGATCTTGTAGCAGACGTTAGACCTTCACACTATATGATAGACAGGATCTTGTAGAAGAAGCTTAGCAAGGAGATACCTTGAGGTAGGATCCCCGTTTTGTGGATAGGCCATAAAAAACGTCTCAAAAAAATCAAAAATTCATTCTATACCCATTCTTCTCTCATTTCAATTCCCTCACCTTCCCCTTCTCTCTGGCCGCCATGTGCCAGTGCAAGTCCAAAGCTTCCTCGTGAATACCAACTGGCTCGCCACCCAACTCACGCCTATATGCAGTCCCCCTCAACCCGAACGGACTGTCCCCAACCCAGCACACTCTTGTCGTTCGTGTGGAACTACAAAGTCCACAAATGTTATCGCGCGCAATCAATACCAACCTACTTTGCAACCAGCATTCCTCCGCCCCTCCACCCCTCCACGCCGTCTGTTCTTTTCCAAATGAAGTGGAAATTAGCATTTCTTATGCAAAAGACCATCAGTAACTTTATTAATGAGTTTGTCTCACCTTCAACCCCATCGGGGACGGCCCCCATGCCCCCCCCCCCTAAGGTGAAGGAATACACGCACCAACGTTTATTAGTTCCGCTCTACATTTCATGTCCTAACCACAACTGAAGTGACGACGTTTTGCTCGACTCCCCGCCAGCCGCTGCCCGCCCAGTCATTAATTGCAAATTGGTTCTAAATCGTGAACAACAATCATCCACTTTGCTGCGTTTTTCTTTCTCGTGCACTCCATTCAAACGAGTTTTTTTTTTCAATTCAGATTACTCACGCGCCGCCGCCACTACCGCCACCGATGCCGCCGCAAATCATCTGTCAAACGTTGAAGGGGGGAGGGGGGCTATGAAGTCAAGCGTTTGCAATTCATGCGTGTTTCACCTCAATGGTGATCCACTGGAAATACACAAAGGGAATCTGCTAATACCATTCAACTCCGTGCTGCTTGCCGCACTCGAGGGTGCTGCCAGAGGGGGTAAGAAAGGTTCACCCCGGTGCGGTGGTCCCAGCTCAAAGTTTAGTATTGTGTTCCGTAATTTTATTTACCACTCACTTTCAAAAGCGACAAAACTTTGTTCGCAAAGTTCTTTGCTTCTTCTTGTTTTTGCTTTTTTTTTTTGTAGCAGCAGCAGAAAAATTCAAGCGCCAACAACGTGGGGGTGGGGATAAGGATGTACAAAAGAATATCCAACCGCTGCCCACCCGTCGTCGTCTCTGACTGAAGTGGAGGAGTGGCGGCGGTGGCGATGGTGCAATGCAATCCGATTCCCTGGCGTGTGGATGTCTGCTTTCTTTGCATGTTGGCGAGGATGTATGTAGACATCTAATCCTTTCAAATCAAATTACGAACACCGAACGTGTTCGTCGTCGTCGTCGTCGTCGTCGTCGTTCTTTCTTTCTTTCCTCCTCATGGCTGCTTTAATCTGTTTTCTTTACACCACCACCACCGCCAGCGTTCACGTTGTACACCTTTGTGCGCCCTCGCCCCTTTCACCCCGCAAGTCCTCGGTATCGTCCTCCCTCGTCGTCTTATTAGTTTTGCGTTAGCTAGTGCCGGCAAAGGAGCACACCGTCTCTGGGCCAAAGAACGAGGAACGGCTAAATTTAGAACTGAAATGTACACGCAAGGATGGCGCGTCCTTTTGATTCTCCTTTGAATCTTTTGTTGGAGATAACGATGCGACTTGATTAACAGGATCACAAGCATCATCATCCGAGTCGTCGGGGCACTCACCGGAGTACTTATGTCCTTCATTTAGCAATTCGTGTCGGCATTGGTGTTTGCGATGGAATGGCGGTTGAGTGCTTGGATGCGTACAGAGCACATTCTTCAGCTGCTTCTGTCGACTCCTCGGTTTTTCAGTGTTTCGCCGCATGATGGTATCAGGAGCAGGATCAAATCGTATTCATCGACAATTGTCTTGTGAATGTCGGCCGGAGACGCGTGTGTGTGGGTGCAAAACAAAAAAAATAATGATGACACTGTTGAAGGACCTTCCCTTGCACTTGTGTTTCATTTTTCTCCGCCCCGTTTTGTGTCTGTTGTTTGCTGCGTCTTGCGTCTTGCGTCATGCGAAGTTCCTTTGTGACAGAGAATGGAGGCCATTGCGTTGCATCGCTATTGCAATGGAATGGAGGAAGTCGTTGTCGTTGATGGCCGAAGGGGATGCGACATTTGAGTCGGTTGCGGAGGTGGAGACGTTGAGGTTTGCAGGAGGCTTGTGCAGGATTCCGTAACAAAATTTGAATTGTTACACATTTGATGGAAATAGCGGTGTTTAGTAAGAGAGTGATGGACAGTTCGATGGGGTGGAGAGGAATCTTTCGTCAATTGTGGAAGGACCACTTGATAGCTAGGCAGAGGATGGATTTTGTGAAGATTTGTTATCGACAGACATTATGTAAGAAAGCTTGTGATTCGTGGGTTTCAAAAGAAACTTCTTATCAGGCGAGTCCATGTCAGGGAACACAAGCAATAATAGAGGACACTTTCTGTCTTATCCAAGAACGAGCATTTGTGATACTCAAGAGAAAGTCCTTAAGGCTCTGCATCAGCCCAATACTCACAAAGGCGCCAGAACACTTGCCGAAGTGGTAAGGCCTAAGATGAGACATGACACTGCATTAGATTTCACGAAAATAAGCTGTACACGTTCATGAGGCGTAGAAGAAGAAGAATCAGTCAGACCCCTGTGGGGGCATAGATATCGCTCAGCAGACGGAAGCTTTTAGACAATGAGTCGACCTCGTAAGCATTGTTTTCAGCACATCCTGAGATTCAAAAAACAGGAAAATTAGCTTCATACCGCCACAGCTTGGTGAGCGCATTGGGTTCCATTGTTTGCTATGGAGACACCCCATCAGTCGTAAAGGCACTCATTCTACCTAGTTCCAGCTCAGTCTGAGTCTGATCTCTTGGTCTTGGACGCGCTGTTAGTCATAAGGACACTCTGTTTACCTAGAACGATCTCTTGGCGAACATTCGGAACATTCGGAATAGCCAGACCTGGGTTTACATGAAAGACAGTTTGAGCCATTTGTTGGGAGTCTTCGAAAGTCGTGACGAACGGAAGGACGAAGGGAACTAAACATAGCCCTCTCCATCGGATGAAGAAGCTACTCAACGCTTGTATCCAACGACAGAAAACGCTCAAGACGCAAGCTCATATTTTCTTGCACACAAATCAATTTGAATTTGTCCAAAACTGTCAATTTAACGCTCTCCACAAAACGCCAATCCACTCAAGCCGAATAAAGCTCCTTCAGCAGAATTCCACAAATCCACTGCCACTGCCCACACACACACACACACCCCAAAGAAAACCTAATCAGAGCAGATATCACGGTACCATAACAATGTAAAGGATATTTTCCAGCTCTCACACAATGTCCGCACACAAGTGAAGAAAATCGTCCCAATTGCGGACAAGTACACTTGAAGGGATTTATTGGACCTTTATCTACGTCGTCGCCGGCTTCCCTTTACAATCTCCGAAGTAAACTTCTCTTAACCACTTCAAAATGTACTTGCCACTGAAGCAAAGCGGCAAGAACTGCACACACAAAGCTGACGAAGAATTGGGTGGAGGAGGGGGAGGGCGTGTATGCAGTGCCGAAGTGCAAACAAAAGTTTACCGACACACACACAGTCGACACAGTCGACGCACGGTGCGGACATTGTTCACACGGTCTTTTGATGTTCCACATACGCCAGAGTGAATTTAGGTTTGAGAACACTTTCAAAAATGTTTCCAACCGAATTCGGCACAAATAGAGCCCAAACTGCCTCCTCCACGGGGTCCTTTGTGAACAGTCGAACAATGAACAAGGCTTTAACCTCAAAAGGAGTCGGAGAAAAGAAAATTCAGAGAAGGATATCGATGAATTGCCGCGCGCGATGCTCTCCGAAACCGCCCCCTTTTTTGGGGGAGGGATTTCCCTGGAATTCCATTTGAATTTCGTTCATAAAGCAACACTCCATTCGGTCTCGCAGCCAGGGCAGCAGCACACCGAATTGCCAAGTTCTGCCCCATCACCTCCCGTCCCGTCCGTCCCGCTCAACTGCCCAAGATAGCGTCGCGCAGCGGGGTGAACTAGATGTACAGCACACTCCCCGAAAAGTACAATGCCTTGGAGTTGTAAATTTGGAATTAAGGCGAGAGCGCAAAGGACTTTGTCGCCGTGCGTCTGTTCTGTGCTGTGGGTGGCCGTGGGAGTGATGTGTTAGCCCATGTTCCAGCCACCGAGTCGGGCAGGGGGCGCACTTGTTCCCAGAGACAATTTTAATTGTTTACGGTAAATCATGCCATTTAATTGTGTGTAATTATGGTATTTATTTCGCTCGCTCGATGTTGTAAATAAATACCAATGAAATACGGAAACATGCAGCGGTAAATTCAAATTGTGGGCGGTGCACTGGCGACTGGCGACGTCGAGGTACTGCTCCGCTCCAATGCCAGCCACCAGAACCAGCACCAGCAGGACATTGCTTGCCAAAAAGTGATAAAATGTATTTTCTGTTTTGTTTTTTTTTCTTTTTACTCTGTTGCGGCTGTTTGTTGTTGTTGCAGGTCTGTTCCTTTTGTCTGATTGCACAGCAAAGGATATTTACAGAAAACGGCGTGGGAGGGAGCTGGTGTCCTCATTGGAATCAAAATTAAGGACGACACATGATGATTGCAATGCGGCCCCGTGTGAAATTTAACTTTTCGTCTTCACTATGCCCAGCTGGAGAGGACGATCAGCGGGCCAGTAGGTAGTTGGAGGAGAAATGAAAACTGTCACAGCTTTTGGGGATGAAGTGACAAATGACAACTGGCGTTGTGATCATCTTCATAATCAGCAGCAAATGATGGTGATGGCCGTGATGATGTGCCGGCCTGCGGTCGGTGTGCATCCCAATCAAGTTTTCTAAACAAAAGTTTCGGTAAACTTCGTTAGTTATGCGGCGCCGTAATTCGGGGATTCATTTTAATTTAGTGCTTTTTCAATCAGCACCGGGGATATCATTTGTTTTTCCCACTTGTGGGGTTTGGGTTTTTTGGGGAAATTTAATGGGTGGGAGTTTGCATTTTCTGAAAGTTCTGTCTAGGCAGGTGGTGCCATTCTTGACAGGAGACTGATGTAGAAAAAAGAGGAAGGGCGAACAAAATCAAAGATCATCGTTAGCAACTACTAGTGCCAGTGGCCCACAAGCGACCAAGGCCATGTTTCTACAACACTTACTCGAGTTGCGCGTTCTGTTCTACTCACAAGTAGAAGGGACCTACAGTTTTTGGCCGACTCCGAACGGCTAGATTTGAAAGCTTTTCATAAACAATTGGTACTCTGTGAGTGTTGTCAGCAACTCGAAATAGGTGGTGCCGTGAAAAATGCGAGGTGTCTCGTCCGGGAATCGAACCTACGCCTTTGACGTGTGGGTCGACGCACTTAGTCACTATGCCACTGCGATCACGGGAGTATACAGAGCTAAAGCTGTTCTCCTTCTTTGACTTTCTAGGGCGCAAGGCTTCAGTCGACATGACGAGTGACATCCTACTGATTTAGTCTGACTTGGAGCTGAAGTCATTTGAGCATGAAAAAAACGTAAACCGAGCCATTGGGACAACGCAACAGAGGACGGCCTAGGTTGAGAAGGCGCACCCAAGTGGAGAAGGACCTCAACCAAGTTGGAGTGTGCAACTGGTGGAAACTGGCAAGAGAGGCCAGATGTGGAGGCCTGTTGGTTGAGGCTCAGGTTCAAGAAGAAGAAGAATTCTAACTAACTGCTTACTAGTAACATTGCAAGACTGCCTATGGTTTATCAAACTTTTCAGCGATTTCACTATTTTGAGTCTTTAGTAGGAGCTACAGTCTGTGGTAGACCTAGACCTCAGACAATATCGCTCTTCAACTGCTGAGTATTGTTGTCTCATCTCTCATCATGAAGGTCCTTTTTTCAGCAGGCATGCCATCGGAGACTTCATCGGAAGAAGAAGATCTGCCACTACAGCCTTGGTGCCTATTCGCTCTTCATGACCTAGATATCTCAGTCGAAGCACTCGAATTCGCTTGACAAGGTCGCTGTCATTTGTTTGCTTCTTCGTCAGTGGTGATGGCCAGGTGTCCTTCGGGTTAATTTGCTTTCAGTTGTGATTTGAAGACGTTCACTGAGACAAATCTGATTTGGAGCAGATCCATCGATATCTCTAGTGAGCAGAGAGGACCTACCAGCAAGATGAAATGGCGAAGAAGGGACAAAAAGTGGATCATTCGTGCCGACAACTGAAAGACTGTGAGATGAGTCTTATATTTCAGACGTTACATTATACTGGTGGACCAATCACTGAAAAAAATAAGAAGTCTAGCAAAGTTTCTCGTTTCGCAGCCGTTCTCACACGGAATTTGGTTTGATGAAGCTAGAGTCTAGTGTCAAGATGGCAGTTCCACTATCAGTCAAGATTGAGTGTTCAACTCCGAAGCAGTGGGACAACGCAATAGAGGTTGCCACCAGAGCCGAGGGCGCATGATCTTAAACAACTTGTAGGAGGCAGCTGGTTGAAGCTGAAAAAGATGCTGCTTGAGACCCAGGTTTAGCCCGAACTGTAGCGCTATATGAAGAAGAAAAAGAAGAAGAAGAAGAAAACGAAGAAGAAGTAGAAGAAGAAAAAAGGAGAAGAAGAAGAAAAAAAGAAGAAAAAGAAAAAGGAGAAGAAGGAGGAGGAGAAGAAGAAGAAGAAGAAGAAAAAGGAAAAAAAAAACACTCAAACTTACACTCAATTCGATCATTGACGCTACCTCTTCCTCGCCCAACCAGCAACCACCAGCCTTACTTTTTTTCCCTGGGCCGGTGCGGATGAGGGGGAGGCACAAAGCGTCCTTTTTTAGCTCTATCTGTCAGCCGTCTGTTTTGAAAGAACAATACCACAAAGTGTTTTATCACAGATCAACTTTTCACGCACTAGATTCCAATTGTTTCAGCCATTGACAGTGCGCAAGCAAACGCTTCCTTTTTGCTTTGCAGTCTGAGCCGTAGAGCAGCTTGAATGAGACAAAAAATTTTTGTGACAAGACGACGTGTATTGTCGTCAAAATCTTCGCACCTAGAAATCGGACAACCCGCACGTCAACGAGCCCCTGCATTCACAGAGAACGACAGTTTGGTTAGAGCAGAGAGTGTTCAACAGAGAGCTGCAGTTTGGTTCAAACTGTCGCCGTCTGTGGTGTGCTGACATCATTGGATCATCTCGCAACCACTTAAGACAAATATCATTCAAGCTCCAGACCCCCACCAAGGTCTGGATAACTTTGGGTGGCAGGATACACTGTTGCAAAGAGAGCTCCTGCAAAGAGTGCTGCAGCAGTCACCTTGGAAAAACTGACTTTTGTATCTCCCGTTGGGTCTACAGTCGGTTTGTTGGTGTGAAGGACATCCATGACAAAGATAAGATGAACTTGAAGTCGAAGCATCTATCAGAAGATCCTTTCGTTGGAGATTTTTTTCGAATGTGGCTTATGTAGAGGTCTAAATGCACTTGAACTCTTGACCATCTGTCGAGGAAATAATTCAACCCTTCCCACACAATCATAAATTTTTCAACACTTCCCCCATCTCTCTCACTCGGTTCACTCCACACCCCCATCACACGGTTCATTGAGTTGCTTTCCAAGATGTCACCCCCCCCCCCCTCCACGGGGACATCAAGCAATTGTCTCTGGAGTGCCTGCGTCTCGCAAACAAGTCATCGAAGCACACAACTCACAAATCCCAATTGTCTCCCTTAATTTGAAACTGGAAACTGGAAAACTTTTCCCAGAGAAAAACACCGCCATCGAGCGCCAAGTGCAAGTCAGTGACGCGGCGGAGAGAAACTTTATTCCTCCTCTGAAACATGACCTCTCTGCAGACCACTGTTCTAATCATTTCATCCCGCACATTATTCATTCGCGCCTCTCCATCCCCATCCAGACGCTTCTCTCTCGAACACTTACATTTTCTTGCGAAAAATTCTAATTTCGCGCGGCGCCCGTTTTCTGTGTCATCGACGACGACGGTGGTGGTGCGACCACGACGCGGTCTCTCGTTGGTGTCACTAAACTTTGTCCATTTGCATTAGGGCTGCCCCATGCTGGGTCCGCCCCCCCCCCTCTCTCTCGCTCTCTCTCGCGGGAGCTGCTGCTGCATGAGTTTAAGTGGAATTTATGAACTTGCAGGATTCAAGGGGAAAATAAATTTCGGTCAATTGCGTAGAGTGTATATGCGCAATATTGCAGCTGTCCCACGGTGTGCGGCACAAGGCACAGGGCACACCTTGCAGCTCTTGACACGGTGACAACACGCCGCACCAGCACGCGGAACTGCCAAAGTTGACATTTAGGATATTTTTATGACGATCCTTAAGAGTGTCATGTTGTTAAGACCGGAACCGGATGCTATTTGTGGTACGTTTCCCAACGTACGATTTGTGGAGTTGCTGTGCCGGTAAATTTGTCCACCGCGCCGTGGGAGTGGGATTTTTGGTGAGACGTGTAAAGCTAAGGGTCTCGGCAGGCGGCACTCAGCCCTACACTCAATTCGGTCATCGAAGGGTTCTTGACGCCACCGCTCCACCTCGCCCCGGTGTGGGCAGTTGGGCCCACAACATATTTTATTTAACGTCCATCCGGTGGCGGTGGTGTGTGTGTGGGGGCATTATTTGCATCGATTGCTGAGGGAAGTCGGCCGCAGCCGTTGCTGGGTGTCTCGCGCATTTTCAATTACTTCGAGTTTTTCGATGATGACGTTTCCTGTGGCCCGTGGTGTTGTTGGAGCTATTTAAAGCAGCCTTGAAATAGTGCAAAAAGAATTTGAATTGTTTTTTTTTTGTTGTTTTGCTCTCTTGTGGCTTGTGCTTCATGCGAAAAGCTCTGCTGTTGACTCTGTCGTGCTGGTGAGGTTGTGTTCAGGCTGCTCTTCGGGGCGTGTGTGACTTTTTGTCGGGGTTTTATGACTCGGATTTGAATAAACATTCTCTTTCTTTTTTGGGCTGTTTTTATTTTTGAATAAATATTTATGTTTCATGTTTATGAAGACCACTGCTTTGCAATGACACGGGCGAGTCGAACTCGATGGTGGATGGGATTGCGGGTGCGAGTCGCATTATTTGAGGAAATTTATTCCACGCATCTAGCTTCCGTGGGTGAAGTCAAATATATGCTGTCATCACGGAAGGACGTACAGCATGGAATGAGCTTGGAATGAGTGTCGCAATTGGTGGGAAGGACTTGGTCCAACTTGGCTCAGTTGTAAACAGGGACAAGAAGCGTATCGTCACTCTTGGCCTCACGAGTAATAAAGCCCTCTTTGGACCACCAAACGGGCTTTGATGCCTGTGCCATGTTGTATGGCGCAGAACTTTCGACTTGATTAAAATGAGACAAGGACGTTTTTTTCTAGAGGGATGTTCTAGGTGCGATATTTGGTTCTGTATCTAGAGGGGATGTTTTAAGGAAGGTCATACGTCTAGTTAAGTGTCCACGAAGCAGTTGGATAGCACAGCTCCAGCTGGAGGAGTCTTTGAATCTGGACCATTGGCACAGCACTACCGAAGACCTTGGCTGAAAAGGACCCTAACTAACTTGGGGACCAACTGTGGGACCAACTTGGAAAAGGACCTTAGTTAGGGTCTTGGGGTGACTTGGGGTGTGAAATTTTAAACAGCCAGAGAGAGACCATGCTAGCCTCAGAAGCTTGTTGCTTGAAGCCCATTTGTACCCCTGAATGTAATGCCACTCGAAGAAGAATCTTGCTTCCATGCGAATATGTTCACTTTTCCGTCCTTTGGCAAAACTAAGTTTTGACCATAACACTATCTCCAGGGATTGAACAGTTCTTTGGAGGACGTAGTCATGCTCAAAGAGTTAGATGGCAGTCTCCTGTGAACTTAAGGATCACCCTTCGGATGCATGCGGACCTGCGCACCCGCGCAATTCACTCCCCTCCACCGCATTCCTAAGGAGTTCACTTCATCCATTGTTGTTCTGAATCACTTCATGGGTTGTCCAGAGGATATGTCCTGGCATGATGTCCTTCATGTACACCCCTACGATGGACATACAAGCTCCTTCAATGTTTCAAACGAAAATTTAAAAAAAAGTCGAGGTTCAGGTCCGTAGAAAGTGCACGTCTGATAAGTGGAAACAAGGATCAAGCAAACTTAAGCCAACCAATGCGCAATGTGATGCCACGCTTCGATTGTTGTTGCGGAACGAAGGGCAACACAGAGCAGCAGTGGCAGCGACCATCTTGTCCTTTACTCGTGCCAGAGATTGAGATCAAGCCTCATGAAGGGATTTGATGCCCTTGTCGAGTATCGTCGATATGATATGATTGTCCAGATAACTTCCATAGCATGCGTTGAAGGGGCCTTGGCTTGAATTCTGGTCTGAGTGAGGGAGTGGCATGGTGGACCCCAGTTGGTTGTAAATTGCTGTGCCCCTATTCTTCTTCATATGGCGCTACAGTCCAGAATGGACCTGGACTTCAACCAGCAAGCCTCTCCAGCTGGCACGATCTTTAGCCAGATGCCTCTAGTTTCGCGCTTCTAATTGCTTGAGGTCTTTTTCCACTTGTGTGCGTCATCAAGTCCATGGGTGCCCCCTTTTGCATTATTTCACTGGTTCAGAGTTGAAGGCTCTTAGGGCTGTAGCCGTCTTGTTGATGCGATCCACATGTCCTAGCCATCTGAGAACTTAAGCCGTCAAGGCATTCAGACTCAAGGATTTCTTCATCTGCTCTTGAGCAAGACAAGGTGGTCGCTGCCACTGCTGCTCTGTGTTGCCCTTCGTTCGGCAACAACAATCGAAGCCGGACTGAAGGCAACAACTTCAAGGGGTGGCTCCCATAAGCGGCGTTCAGTGGATAAATGATTTGAATGAACGACATGTCCTGTCGGGCATATGACACGCCTGAGCGCTCGCAATGGACGGGGAAAAGGAAACCAATCATGATTGAGGATGTTGCAAGAAGGAATGTGCTGGCTCGCTTTTAAGAAATAGGAACTGGAAATTGATGTCTTGCCGTCAGATCAAAAACGTAGCTAAAGCTAAGACCCCAAACTCTAACTTTTCTGGATTTGCAGCTCTAAGTCTTTCTGGCTGAGGCTCATCGCCAAAGACCGAGACACTATAAGCTGACGCTTTCCGCTCATTTTAGAGGGACAAAGTATGACTTAGAGCTAGGGAACTGCGTCTTTTGGTCGATCTACGGTCAAGAACCCCAGAGAGGCGCACATAAGTTTGTTGCCCAGAGTTAGGGCCTGAAAAGTAGGTGATGTGTTGTCTAACTAATTTCAGCTTTCCTCCAGTTATGCTTACAGCTCTACATTTCTGGTGCCACATCAGGTCAGGAGCCCCTGGAACTTCGGTTTTAGCCTTACTGTGCGGTAGGTCCCCTTCTGTGTGGCTTTGGTTTGAGACCTTATATCGGGGGCAAAGTCGAGGTCAGTGAATCCGCTTGTTCACTCTACTGATTCAGGCCAGGCGGCTAGGGAACTTTCCCTGATCAGTGTGGACTTGCATTCGCAACCGGGTGCTGCGACCCGAGAGAAGTTTTAGAAAGGCCTCGCTCTAGGCCAAGGTGCCGTGATTGTCCCTCAAGCATGATCTCATTTGGTACTTGGGTAACTAAGGCGTCTGGTCTTGCGTTATCTACGACTCTTGGGAAAATGGATCCCGTGATATAAGCCGTAACGGCAGGTGATCACGTAAAACAAAATCCCACATCTGTAGCCCTGCCTGAATTTATCTCCTTTCCCTGAGTTTGTAGCCTTCCTCACTTCGCTCATTTAATAGATGAAGAGTTCAGTCTGTTTTCAGTCTTTCTGGTAAGTTCAAAAATTACACCCATTCTGATCAATCAATCAGTCTTCTTTGCGATCGTCCACGAAATCTTCATAAATTCCCGAATCTGAAAGTTCTCCCCACAGAGAGCACCACTTTTTTTATTCCACATTCCCGCTTCAATTCCAGCCAATGGAATGCGCGCTGTGAAGCACTCATTGTTCACCGCTACACACAGCTCCACGGCGCAGCAGTGCGCACAGTCGCCACAGGCCATAAATTATCAAGGTCACCCAAGCGAACAGCAGCAGCAGCAGTTCCCCATTCCAATTCGATTCCAGCTCTTCCCTGCATTCGATCCCGACAATTGATCATGATTTCTAAAAATACCAAATAAGTATCTATTAATAAAACATCGGGGCACCGGTGCTCAACGGAGCTGCTGGGGGGCGAGTACTTTCGAAATGAGAAATGCCGATCCACTCAAAAACTGGTTCTGTGCGGCTGTGTGTGAGCAGCCTCCTTCACCTGACTTTCCCCCCGCCTCCACCTCAGTTGATTGAAGGGGGTCCACACACACACACACACACACAGGCACGGCACTAACACAAGAGCGCGCCCCGCGCTGACATTGTGCCGTGTTTTCAAGTGCACGCCACAAATAAATCATAAGAAGCGAAACTGCGTCAGTGTGTCAAGTTCGTTTCTAATTGTTGGGTAGGCCGTTGGAGCAGCTGCGGACTACCAGCGGGAGGTGGGCCGACTCGTCGTACCAGCTCCAGCGACACGGATCTGCGATCGTGCGTGTAGATCGGTTGTGGCGAGGGGCCACGAGTGGCGGCGACGAAGAAGTTGCGGCGCATGTCTCATGAATGGAGCTTTTTTATCGTCGTTCCATTCCCGGTGTCATACCTTCGCGCACAGAGCACAACAGGAGGCAACGGCGACGGCGACGACGCAGGCCCGGTGTAAGTGGAATGGCGGCTGGTAAATGCTTAGTGCGCCTGTGTTTGCTGCTCGGGGTAAATGAACTTCCGGTTCGGCGATGGAATTTCCATTCCGATGATCTCTTACCGCATTTCTTTTTCCCCGTCTTTTTTTTTTTTTGCTTCGTCTTCACTCTGTCGTCTCTTTTGCTGTGGCCTCGTCGTTGCTATGTTCTGCTTGTGCGTGTGTTTGCGCGTGTGTGTGTCTTTTCTTGACTTTGGCGTTGGCTTTCTTTGACTGGTGGCGTTGGACGGCGCATGCAACTGATCCAACACGCGAAATGGTATCTCTCTTCCACTCAGTGCGTGTGTGTAAGTCTTCGACTTTTAATTGGAGTTTTGTTTCCTGCCATGCCCCGGTCGGTCTGACCATCTGTCCATCTGCTGGGACTTCGATGAAACGTCTTCGTTGTGGTCGTCGTTGTCGGCTTATGAGCGTTAAGTCTGAAACAGCTGTTAGGCAACGTAACGGGAAATTGTAACAAATCCGTTGGAAATTCCATGGAATTTGTGTATTTTTCTCTTTCGCCGTTTTCCTCTCCTGCTCCAAGGGGAGGCAGTCGCTTTATGACGAGATATCGTTTAAGTGCTCTTTCGACATTTAATTGCTGGAGAAATTACCTGCAGTCGGCGCGAGCATTGTTGTAGAGGTCTGCATGTGACGGTATTATTGAGGTGACTCTGTCACGTTAGATGAGTGCGCGCCGAAAGAGTGTGGCATTTCGAAATCCGGAGGAGGGGACATTTTTTTCGAAATTTTTGTTGGAAAAGATGTTGCGTGAGAAAGTTTTGAGTTTTTGGGAATGTGCGTGGTGTAAGGGTTGCGCCCGGGTCACACGTGTCTGTGTGGGGAATTTTAAAAGATTTGGTTGAGGAATTTTGTTTTCTGGTGTCTTGTGCAGAGGCAAGGGTCGAGACTTGGGAGCTTTGTGTTTTTAGATGAGAAAGTAGAATGGCCCCTTGGTTGAGTCCCTAGCCCACTTGGACTTAGAAGAAAATCGGGTCCAAGCTGCTCAAAGTCTTTTCCAAGATAGTCTCTGTTGTCCGAAAAGGAACATATTAGACCCCGGCGAATGGATGGGTGCCTCGTTCCATTTGAAACTGCTGCCTTGAGCCCTATACCCACAACTAGGTCTGCCTAAGTCACATAGTTGTCTCGGCTCCATCTCGGTGTGCGAAGACTGGGCTCTGAATACTGCTGTCTCTAACTTAATATGAACTGTTAGAATTTCGAAAACGTCTTTCTTTGTGTCAGCACCGAAAATAGGGATTTTAGGCCGATGTTGCTGGTTCTAGCCCATCTCTGGAATTCACCCCAAGCTTGTTAACACAGGTCCATGGTGGTGATGGCAATAAGTGAACCATATTTTGGTCCACTTAGGGACAGCTTATACTCAAACCAGCTGATTGTGAGACTGGCCCTCAAATGTCTGGCTGGCAAATTTGAGCAAAAATTGGTGCTGAAGGAGTAAGGATTCTGTAACCACACTAAACCTAGTTGAAAAAATTACCATTCTGCAGCTGACAGTCGCCTCAGACTTGGGTTATCCACTCCGGTTCCTGTGCCCCAATCAGCCATCTTGACATTCTCCCCCTCGCACGCTTCACCATGTGTTCATCAATCTTTGCAGCAGCAATTTTCATCATTTGCCAACACTCCAATCCCTCCTGTTGTCAGATGCGTCCGCTTGCAACAATTAATCTCTGCGAAGTCATGCCACGCCGAGAACTTCCTTCCTCCCCAATTAACACCAACATTCCCCCCCCCCCCAAAATGTGCCCGATTGTTTGTTGTTCGTGAACCTGTCGAATTCTGTTTGATGACATCAAACCTGCTCCCGCCATATTCGGCATCTTTTCCTGTAACAAAAATTCCCAGCTCTGCATGCAGATGCTGCGGACAAGAGAGGAAGTCGGTCTGTGATTAAAAATTAAACGCTCGCTGCGAAATTCAGATCAACTCTCATTGGAACAGTGGGTTAATTGGGTTCAGCTCGAGAGCTGGAAGAGGAAGTGCAGCTAAGTGTGTTGGGAAGTATTGATTGCAGGCAGGAGTCCGTTACAGTGCAGCGCTGGTGCTCTGTAGCTGGTGCTGATTACAGCCCCCGGGAGGGGACGCTGACTGCTTGAAGTTTGTTTGAGAATGAAATTTAATTATTTTTACTTGGCTGCAGATGGATTGCATAATGAATGCAGAATGGGGTGGAGGATCTATGGCTGGATGAATGAGGGAGCAACGCCAAGGAATTTCAAGTGGAGGGGAGAAGGAATTTGATGGGGGGAATGTGGAGGATTCTGAATCTTGTAAGATGAAGAGAGAAAATGCTGTTGGGAGCGAAGATTGAAATTTTACGTCTGACGTTGTTTTGGGGATTGATTGAGTCTCATGACGGCGTTAGACAAACGATTGTAGGGGTGCGGTTGCTTATACAGGCGGTAGAGAGGCCGAAGGATACAGAAGATGTAGTATCCTCTGCATCCACGGGAGGACACAACAGGCAAGGAACACACGCAGGCACGAAACCCAGCCTTTGCAATGAAACAAAGGTGTCTTCTAGGAAATAGGTGACAGGAGGGAGGATGGGACTTATGTTCATATATGCGACAGAGAATCACCAGCAGAGCACTCAGAGGGCTTATCAACAGTCAGAGTAATTGAGTTCTTAGAAATATGCCATACTTCTTCTACATGTGGAGGAGTATATTTTGGTGGTCCAAAGAATTTAGAGCCTTGTGGAAGACGGTAGAGGCTGAGAGCCAGATATAGCCAATAAGTTTCTAGATGACCGACGAGAAGAGTTCGGGAGAAGTGCTGCCCAATGTATGGCAAAACCAGCGAGGGACAAAAAATGCCACAGTCGAAAAGTCATGAAAATTTCTGCAAGATCAAAGGCAACAGCAGACAAGGAGTGATGCCAAATCCCTTTTAGTTGAAAATTGCAAAAGGAGGTTCAACAAATCGCTTACAATACGACACCCGACATGAAGATCTTCTAAGTATGCACCTGAATGGTGAGGAAATTGAAGAAATTTTCAAGGTCGTCAACAAGAGTCAGCTGCAGGTGCTGCCAAACCTGCAATCATATGGTCATGATGTTTCAACAGTTTCTAAGAGAATGACACCACCAGACAGTGATACAAACAATATGAACAAGAAGATGTTAAGGACAAGACTGCAACAACAGATAAAAAGTGCTGCCAAACATACAGAAGACTGATTGAAGAGTTCAAGAAATTTTTTTAACTTACGATAGGCTACAATGGGATCGAGGATAAGCCGCAAAATAAACAAATATCTGACGACGTGGGGTTACTTTTTCCAATTTTCACAAATTATTGATAAGACGATGCTTATGAATGCCAGGAAGTGCTGCCAAATACATTGAGTTAAAGAAGTCAAAGAGAAAGAGTAAAAAGTCTAACAGGTTGCAAAAAAAACTACTGATAGAAAGGTATTCTAAATAGTCAACACAAGTATTGGTAAGTAAAGAAATGATAAATGACTAAAAGTGCTGCCAAATATACTGAAAATATCATCAACAAGTTTTGTTTTTTTTAAAGTACGCCAATTAGCGAACGGTGGCACACCAGTGTGGTGCAACGACTGAAAAAATTTGACACATCATACCGTTGGCAAGAAGTGCAGCCAAGTGGTCAACAGAATAGTTTAAAATTTGTTAAAAGTGGAAAGACAGACAAGGAGAAACCATTTAATATGCAGCGGGATACTTTGAAATCCAAAAAACTAATAAAATCACTTTAACTGTCAGAAAGTGCTGCCAAATTTCTAACAACTTGCCCAAAAAGTCGGAGAAATTTGTTGAAGTGTCATAAAATACTGACCACAATGGCTCTAGGGATTAAACAAATACTTCAAATAGCGGCGACACTAACTAAGCAGAGAGTGCTGCCAAATAGAAGCAAAAAACAAAAACATTGACAAAAATAAGAATTGAAAAAAGGGTTTTAGGGCTATAGGCGAGGGCTCTTTGAATACAACAGGGCGTTGGAAGGCTGATAAGCTTCTGAAAGAAAAAGAAGAAGAAGAAAAGAACTTCTGCGCAGCTATAAGTTTCAAAAGTCACCATGTCGTCCTTAGGTGACGCTTTGTCAGTTCTATCGAAAACCTAAAGATCGGTCAACAGAAAGAGCTCCACAATTGGAAAATCTAAATGTCCCCCCTCCCTGTCTTTTGTCACCAATCTACTGACCCACTCATCATCAGCCCACCATCTCCTCTCGTACGCTTGTCATGCCTTTATGATAAATCTCAAAAACAACAGAATCCATTCCCAATCCGTTGCACGTCCAGCGCCGACCATAACACCAATTCCCGAAGAAAAACCCCAAAAATGCAAATCGTTTCCCAAACTCACCTGCTGCACGCAGAAGCAGCGCACAGCTCATCAGTTATTCTCAGCGGTCGCACTTCCGTCACCTAGCGTCGAGTTGAGCGGTCATTCCTAATTTGGTCACGCCAAACTTCCACCTTCTAACCCATATACGTGCTGCCAGAGCCGCCGTTCGTCACTGACGACGTCTCCCACGCTGACTGATCCGCTCGGGGCAATCACCTGCCGAAGTGAATCGAATAAATGACAAGCTGCTGCCGCCGCCGCCGCCACCGGCGCAACAGCCATCGCCAGGGAATTTATTAGAAAAGTTTCAACGGTCTGTCCAAATGACCAAACAGAGGAACAGAGCATACCCCGTGCGAGATGTCAACTGCATTTGCCGCGCCATATTCGGTCGCACGGCGGCACGGTTCTAAAAATATCGTCGCGCTCACCGCTCGGCCAACTGTGCGCGATAACGTCACAGGCCGTGGTAGCGGCTCGACTGTGCCTAACTATGGCCTGTAGCCGTGGGTAAATGACCTTGCCATTCTTTAGCCAATGCCGACGGCTGCCATTCGACTGGAATTAATGCCACACAAATGAAAATCCGCTTTCTTCTCCCGGTCGGCGTCGAATGCGCGATTGAACGAGTAGGTACCCAGTGCCGGGAGGGAGCACCATCTATCCATCCATCCGCCAGCCAACCGCGCCGGCTGCATCTAGCCTAGCTGCGGAGTGCGCAGAGACCCGACGAGGCAGCAGACCGAATGAATGGCTTGCGGAGTGGCAGGCAATGTCTGAGAATTCGTGCGCGGCCTACTTTCTCCGCATTCCATTCGAGCTTGAACTCTTAAGTTAGTTAGGTAAGTGAGAGCTCTGCAGCACCTCCATTCCTCCCTCCCTCCTTCTATATCACCTTCCTTCGCCTCTTTTCTACTGCCGCCGCTGCCGCCGCTGCTGCTGCTGTGTGCGGCGAGGTGAGGCGCGTTGCGGTTGCGGTCTTCGCGTGTACCGTAAATGCGGCCGACGGACTACTGTTGCTCAAAGTGAGCAATTATCTGCAGTTTGGAGATTTTCTACGATTCGCCGCAACCGTTTCTCCATCTCTCTCTTCACCAAACGGTGCGCGGCCATTAGCCGGCGGGAATCTAACCGATTTTGGGGGGGATTCGCGAAGCCGGACAAAGCGCTAGAAATATCCAAAAACCTACGGTACCGGCAGCCGTTTAGTTGCATAACAGGCGGGGGGTTCCTCCTTTTCATTCATTTGACGGATGGACGGCGCTGCTGTTCCGCTGCTTCGTTCGTTTTCGCAGCGATCCCAACTTTGAACCGTTTGAGCGAGTCAAGCGCAAAGGCATCTCTTCATCGACAGCGTCCGCACAGGTACGGGGACGTCAAATCAATTTGGGTCACTTGACTTAATGATTAAAATAGCAGAACCAGAACCAGAAACGGAAAAAAATCAAACCACACCGGTCGGCGAACGAACGGGCAGACAGCGACAAAGAGAACGAGCGAGACTCACACACACAGACCAGCGGCAGCGCCAACCGAATCGACTCTCTGATCTAGATACAACTTGCATATTCATTCATGAATAAAACAATTCCCGGGAACATCACGTCGGATCTATGGTCATGTGGCTGCACGGCTGCTGATGCTGCTGCTGTTGCTGCCTGGTGACTGGTGGCTGGTGGCTGGTGGCTGGTGGCTGGTGACGTCGGCTGCGGCTGTTAGCCGGCTGGCGGAGCAACCTCCACAGCCTGCCCTAGGATGAATGGTCTGATAAAACTGTGCCGTGGTCGCATCGCATCCCAGGTGGGTGGTGGGTGGGGTGGAGCGTAAGGATTTGCATATGCATTTGACAAGACACAAGTCGGTCGGTCGGTGCTCTATCAATTTGCTCGGCAGTCAGGTATTGAGACGACATCCTGCCTCTTGGGGCTTCGTTTCTGACTTCTGACGGATGCCTCACACTCTCATCCTTTTTTTCTCTCCAAAGGGGAGAGATGGTTCTGACATGACCCGCACGCCCCTTCCAGTGGAAAAATAACCAAATCAAAGGTGCACTCCGTTTGACTCGGTATTTGCTGGGGCGTCTGCTGCAGGCAGGAGCTTGATCCAAATCTCGAGTGCGGCGGCGGTTCGCTTTTCTCTTGCAAATTTTTGTTTGAGTCTGTTCGCAGTTCCGTCTTGAGTGGCAAACGGCTGCGGCGGCTCGTGCATCGGCCGAAGACTGTTTGCCATCTTGTTCGGCGGCATTGTTGTGTGGCTTCAGTTTGAAGCGGTGGCGGCGAACGGTGGGCGGTGGGCGGTGGGCGGCGTCGCTGCGTTTCGCAATGGGATGCCGGTGTTTCGTACTTGTGCGCTTCGACTACGCGACGACCTACTGCTGGCTGCTGACGCTGATGTTTCTGTTCCTGCTGCTGCTGCTGCGTTAAATGTGTCCTCTGGGAGAATTCTTTGCGCATTGCTGACGGCGACATGAGCGCCGGCAACGACAGCACAGAGGACTCTCAAACTGACAATGAGTGTGGATTGTGAATTTCAGGAGGGAGGCACGTGAAATGTGGTCGAAAGTGATTGAAGGGAGGTTGGTGCTGCGAGGCGCTGTAAATGAAGGGAATGCGTGCAGAAAGCTGTCAATGAGGAATCTACTTGCTATTTGAAGGGATGTTCTACAAAGTTGAGGAAACTTTGGATCAACGGGTGTCAAGGTTTCGGTTGATTGTCTTTATTTTCAAGGTCCTTGAGGGACTGGCATTGCCCTGCGTCTAGTTTGGACCCTAGCTCCAGAAAGAAGGTGTGTGAGTGCAGTTTTCCTTCTGCAGGACCAATGAAGAAAGTGAATTCAGTTCAGTCAGACTTCCACAACAAATTTGGACAAAAACTTAAAACTGTCTGTTTCAAGCCAATTTTTGAGCTCCATTTGTTCAGATCTTCAGACTTTCTTCCCGCTTCTGGAGACACTGTGGCCCCAAGTCGATCCCAGGCTCCTCAGTCAGCCTACAGAGAAACCGGATCAACGAGAATTTGTTCCAATTGCAGATGCAAGACGTCTGCATCCTCACCTTTCCGCACTGAATCCGGTCTTCATTGCACAAGGCCCCTCAGTCATCCAACACAATTAAGTTCCCTTCTTCCCCATCATCAGGTGCCACCTCGCGCTGTCCATCACCATCCCAGAGAGAGAGAGAAATTATTGTCATCACAATTTAGGGACACTTCCACACAGTGGCGGCACTGCAAATAGAACAAAAAAAGAAGACAGGAGTTATATACCCACCGTCACGTTGCATCACCCTGTCGTGGGGTTAAAAACAACCACAAACTACCTAACCGACATCCAGTACCAGCAGCAGCAGCAGCAGAAGTGGCAACAGAACCACCACCACACTGCCGCCACCAGGAACAGGAGCCAATACCGAACACGGCTAATAGTGTGCATTGTGGGAATTGGACTAGAACCTGGCAGCAGCTAGATTCATGTGCGGTAATGCGGTGTCACACACCACAGTGTTAGCGCTAAGTTTTCGGGTGGCCGCCGACGTATGATTTAGTGCCTCCTCGCAAAATCAACCGAAAAAAGCCACGTCGTCTGCCCGGCCCGCTGACACGCCCTTCCATCACTCGCTCACCTGCTCCGTCTGTGTGCATGTGTGAGTCTGCCTGATAACAGAGGATATGCAATGGAATTTTTCGAGGATCACCCCGCACATCCCTGGCAGTTCAGTTTTTTTTCGTTTTTTTTCTCGTGTTCCGGCTTGATTTCACTTAACCACTCTGCCGCCCCTTGGTCGGGGATTTCAGGGCAAGGTGACACCTAAACGCCTCTGCCAGTGTTGACAAGCACTCCCCGGCAAACGGTGTCAACTGAGAACTAAAAACTTTGCGAATTGTTTTTGGGGTTGGTCGTGTTTGCATGCCATATGGGACTCACACGAGAGACTGCATCCAACCTTCTGGCTGGCTTTTGGACGGCGGTGAGATGAGCATAGGACGACGGGAGGCGGACAGCTGAGTTCTTTTTCTTCTCCCTCTCTCTCTCTCTGTGTTGCATTTTTTTCGCCATGCGACTTTGGCGACTGGAGATTTTATCGCCTCGATAAATAATTCAAAGTCACGGGGAAAGTGGCCCGCAGGTTGAGTTCATTAAAAACTGTGCTCCGAGGAGCGAATAACAATTACCGGGACTGCTCAAGGAGGTGACCCGCGTCGGGGTGGCGATGACTAATGACGAAGAACCAGGCGGACGTGTAACAAGGACTGATGCACACGAGTGAGATCCAGTGGCGAGGGGAACTGCATAAGTCTTCCCTCTCAGCAGTGCATTACTTGGGGGCAATTCAGCCGTGCAGTCCATCATGCTTAGCAGGGGAGGCCCCTCCTGCAGTTGTAGTTGTGACAGCTGTGGCAGTGGAGTAGGCTTAGGGATGATGATGCACGGCAGCCGCAAGTCTGTGTTATTCCATTTTTCTGCGGCTGTCATCGTTAATAATAAGCTCCGCACTGGGCGCTGTGACGGAGGATGGGATTCACACCTTGACATGTTTCTGCGGGGATTTCAGCTGGAGGAAGGATGTAAATTAGATTGTTGGAGTGCGAGGCGAGCCTTTGAAGTAAGTCACTTGTGCTGAGTGCATTCAAGTTGTGAGACGGAGGCGGGCGCGTTGGATAGGGTTCACTGTTTGTGGCGGGGCCCGGCCAATTACTTTGACAGGATTTTACTTGCTGGGGTGTACTTTGGTGGGGTTTACTGTTGCTGAGGCTTGCTTTTACACTTGCCAGGGCTTTTACTTGCTGCAAGCTTACACGTACAGAAGATGTGTTGCCGAGCTTATCTTTGTCTCAGAGGGGGCTTTGGTTTCTTTGGAATTAGTTAAGGAACCCTTGTGCGAAAAGGATGGGGAATATTTGTACTGAGTGGCCCAGGTCCTCTCCTGACTGTTGCACCTCAATAAGAAGAAGAAGAAGAAGAAGAAGAAAAAAGACTTGTTTGACTGGAAAACGGTGGCGAAGAAGTGGCTACAAGTTAATGAAAACTTTTGTGGGAAGTCCTCTAGATCTTGTCACTGTAAAGGAAATCATATCTAGGTGAATATCTGTGATGTGGACTGGATGACACCAGCATAAAGCAACCCTCCCATCAATATTTGTTTCCAAGAACATGATCCCTGGTTGAAATTCAAAAAGGACCTAAGTGTAGCAGTTTTATCCTATCGCCTACCGCTTTATCCCAGTTTAACTTAAGATTTGTGGCTTGTCCGTAACAGAATTCAAAGTTAAAACTGCACTTGAGTGTGTAGGCAGGCTTTGGTCTTCAAAGAGGGACCACTATTGGCATCCTTACCCTTCCTTCTCATTCCAATCCTGCGCAATGCGGAAGCGGGCGATATTCATGGTTAACGTCAATCAGTATGGCAACTGACTAGCAACAGTTGTGGTCTCATAAGTGAAGAAAGTCCCGAGATCTCGGTTCACCAATAGCGTAAATAGACATGGAGAACCTATAAGTTGCGCTCAGGCTCAAAATAAAGACAAAGCTTGAAGAATGAGGTGTCAGTTTATCAAGCTGCTCCTGAAGGGACTACCTTTCTTGAAAGAAATAACATGTCAAGCCCCAAATACTGCTTGCTTAAGCCCGAACACAGTCAAAACTGTTGAGGATACCATCATTAGACAGCCGCAAGTTTTAAGTTAAGGGAATACTGAAGAAGCTGCACACATTGCAACTGTCTTGCCGTTGCTTCAATTTGCCTTAATTGAGTGGCACTACAGCCCACAAGGGACCAGGGCCTAACTTCTACCACAGCTACTCGTGTTGTGCGTGCTACTGTTCTCTCACGAGTAGAAAGGACCTACAGTTTTTTGGCGACTCCAAACGGCGAGATTTGAGAAGCTCTTCATTGACATATGGTACTCTTTGAGTGTTGTGAGTAACTCAAAGGAGGTGGTGCCGTGAAGAAATGCGATGGAAATCGAACCTTGATCTTCGGCGTGGCAGTCGACGCACTAATCCACTACGCCTCGGCGACCTAAAGCCCTTGGAGCATTAAAAGTCCTTTCGAGAATTTTCTCCATTTGATCCCAACTTTGAATTGGATAGCATAATCCGCTAAAGTCCCTAGTATCCTCGGGCTTGTAAAATAGGCCTCCATTCTCTATCTTCCTCTCTTTGGATTTTCGCCACAGTCCGGGACCAACCTGGCCCTCAAGATGTGCCAGCAAGATAGTTCGCCAGATGCCTCCAGTTGTTCACGTTGGTTGGGGTCCTTCTTTACTTGGGTGCCCCATTTAGTTCCAGGACGTCCTCTATTTGGTTGTCCCAATGGTTCAGAATCGAAGACTCTTCTTGCCAGAGCTTTGGTGTCCATTGACTCTATATGACCATCTTAAGGGTTGGATCTGAAGACACTTAACTCGTACAGTTCTTCATTGAATTTTCTCTTCCAGACGCCGTCAACGCAATCAGGACCAAAAATGGCACGCAACACTTTTCTTTCAAAGAGGGTAGGGGCTTCCTCATCCACTTTAAGTAACGTTCACCCTTCCGCGCCGTAAAGGAAGACTGGGATGAGACAACCGAGGAGGTCTCCACTTACTTTTAACCAATTCTTTACGCCAAAGAGCATGACGGGGATCATCGAAATTTTTCATACAGTCGGTCTCAAGAGGTTGTTGAGTAACAGAGTCATCTACGCAAATGCCCCTCTAAGCCCAAGGAAGCTGCGATTGGTGGATATAAGCCAGCGCTTGATCTCGGTACTGATGTTGCTTTCAAAATCCGAGGATGACATTGATGTCATTGACTACCTTAAGGTTTCTGCTGCAAATTATGACGCTCTATCCGAGACGTGGATGCTTGTGCGTCTTCCCCTCATTCACCGCTAGACTCATTTTAGTCGCTTCTGCTTCAAAGCCTGCAAGAGCCTGATTGACTGCTTGTTGTGATCCAATCTCTATCTACACAAACTTCAAAGTCACTTTAGTGTGCTCCGACACCATGACACCAAAGCCCCTTAGTCACAGATCTTTTCTTGGAATGGAAGGCATCTACTGGGCTGCTTCCAGAAAGGGCCGAAGGCCTAGGTTCCAATGGAATGATTTGAGTCGTTGATGGCTTAACGTCTATGTTTCACACTCTTAGTCTGGCCCTACAGTCTGAAGTTGATCTGGGCTTAAGCGAACTGTCTCAAACTACACTTTCTGAATCTGGGATCTGGGCTTAAGCCAACTGTCTCCAACTACACTTTCTTCAATGTCTTTAAGCCAGAGATCAGCGCTGTAGCAATCAGTTCACAAGGACAGCTTGATACTTCCAGAGAGACCTTGCTTTTGGAACCCAAAGAAAATGCCTTTGGCAAGAGTCGGTCATTCTTATTGGCCATGAAGTTGCGTTGTGCTTACTTGTTTCAGAGCGAACGCAAACTTTCTTGTTCTGTGTGGTGTTCCTTGTGCAAATGAAGTTCGACCTGTAAGCGGAGCTACTGTCCACCTTAGACTCTGTTTTTTTTTTGCCGAGATTAAATGTTTGCTGCGGGGAGTCGAAATCAAATGGTTGCTGGGGCGAATTGAAACCAATGGGCCTAGTGAAAGATCTAGCGTCCTCTCAAAAGAGTGCCCCCGAAGCCTTCGATTGAATTGGAGCCTAGCTTCTTTTAGTGAGTACTTGCCTTGTGCATGAGATTTTTGACCGGTTCTGAATGTTTAAGTTTAAGAAACAGTGACCATTGTCATCATTTGACTCTAAGTCTGTCCACACAGGAGTGCCACTGTCACCAGGAGAGGAGTCCGCTGTTTTTCAATGAATTGGCAATTTTTTGTTGAAACTCTAAACAAGACAGCTTTCGCGTAATGATGACCAGCGTTTAATTGAAGCTGCAGTAGACTCTGAACAAAACGTCGAAAGAATGTGCAATGTGACAGAGAAGTTTACTCAGACAAGCGATTCCGAAAAGCAGACACTCTGCGTAGGAAGTGATGAACACATCAAACGACGGCTATGTCAACCATCGACAGACTGTCATTAAGCCCACCGACCACAAAGCAGATCTCATTCGAAATCAAATAAACAGAACCCCACAACAAACGGCCGCCTTTCTGTTCACCGCTCCAATCTGTCGCATAACCCAATTCCGACTAAGCAGGATTCCAAAACAAAAAAATCACCCCAAATCCTTTTATCCTGTACCGAGCTCTCTAAGCCACAAAAATGATTATGTGGCTCGGAATCATAAACAAACACCTAGCAGCGAGCCCGTGTGTAGCCTAAAACTTAATTCATTATTCACATGATTCCCATTTAAAGCGCCAGCCCTCGTTCTGCCCTGCATTCGACCGCAAAGCGGACAATTCGAGAATGTGCCAGCAACGTGTGGGCGACCGGGCACACACCAAAGCTATCTCCACTCAATTACGGGGGAGGCGAAATAAAAATTCCGCCGCTCCCGCGGATAAGAACACTTAAGTAAGTTGTAATCCAGAAGATGATCTCACGACAAATCCAATTAATTTCCAGCTCAATAATTGAATTCGCCTTAAAGTCGTCAAGCGGGGTGGTGCGCGCGTAATAGGAAGTCACTCGTCGCCCATCACTCACCGCCCACCACCCACCACCCATCGCCCACCGCCATGCATACATAATTCCATTTGCAAAATTAAAGTGCTCTTTTGACACATTGACCGCGTTAACCCCCCTCCCCCTGGTGAATGGGCCTACCCGACACGGCCAATGGAATGACAAAACTCCCTCTCAAGGATGAGCAAAAAAACAAAAAAATAAACGGCAGACAAAAATAAATGGGCGACGGAATGAAGCGGACGAGAGGACATAACACAGAAGGTGCATCCCGGAGATAGATGAGATGGTTGGTCGGCTAGTTGGTTGGACGGTTGAATGGACAGCACACACCACGAGAGAACAGTAGCAGCAGCGGCAGCGGCAGCATCATCAGCATCACCAACAACAGCAGCACCACCAGCAGCATCAGTAATCGAATAGTGTGGGATCGGGCGGCAGGAGGTGCGGCCCTCGCTACGTCATGAGATAGTGTATCCGTCGGCCGACCAGTCCATTTGGCCATGTCCACTCTTTATGTACTTATATTTAATTACCCACAATATGGTTGCAGGTATAATAATTTAACTTTTCGGTTTCGGGGCGCATATTCGTGTGGCAAGCGACCGAGACCGAGCACCAGCACTGGCATCGGCATCGGCACCAGCGCCGAACTGGACCCCTTGTGTGCAGAGGCGGCGGCGGTGGCGGCGGTGGCTTGGTCCCCACACCGCCCACCAAATGAAACACATCACCCATCAGAGCAGGTGCATGACATTGTTATGCGCATATATGTATGCACGAGGGGCTGCAGGCTGCAGGCTGCACAGATTCCATGCAACAACGTCATAAGAAAGCTCGTCATCCGAGCAGCTAACCTCGTGTGTGGCATTGTTCGTCATCGCTGCCACTAGAAGACGATGACGATGACGATGACGACAACGACGAAGTCAATGTAGCCTAGAGCAGTTTTAACATCACAGAGAAGTCACCACTTGATGTCCTCATCCCAGGCAGCCACCCCACTCTCCTCCACCTCCGCCCGGCGAAGATCTATTGTTGGCGCTGAGTCCTCGCTTGTTTTTCTTTTCTCAATCCACTCTCCTCTCTTAGCACATCCACATCCTTCCTGCCTATTACTGTGAACTGTGGCAAAGGAGGAAGTATCTGCGGGTCCTGGCTCTCGCTCTCCCAATCCCTCTCTGTGTGCACACAGTGCATCGTTGGAGGGCAGAATCTGTCCGCTCCGTGGGGGAGAGCTGGATTTTTGTCACCAAAAAGTTAATTGGGAAAAAAAGGGCGCGCTGAAAGGATAAAACAGGACTTGAAGTTGTTCCACACACACACACACACACACGCGCGCGACTTTTACAAGGGTCTCAGGGCTCACTCTTTATTGAAGACGAATGCATACATTTGCAAAAATTTATGGACATATCGAAGTCCTGCCTGAAGCGCTTTCGAGGCTTGGTCCGTACAAAAGGTGGAAGAGGACGACAACGACAACGACGACGACAAGGCGAAGAAGAACACTTCTCTGTAGTGTGTGAGAATACTCAATGGGATGTCCTGTAAATTTACAGTGGCAATAAAAAATGATGAAGCGAGCACACTTCTGAGATTGCAATTTCGCTCCTCGTAAATTTTAATTAATCACTGCGCGTGCAGCGAGCAAACGAGTGGACGATGGGGGCGGATGGGCGGATGGGCGGTTGGGCGGTTGAATGAATGCAGGTGATGGGAAACGATGTTGTGCATGTAACTCCCACCGCGGTGTGCAGAGTGCAACTCTCATCCCGGGGAATCATTCTGGCGCAATCATCCTGCATGACAGTAACACAATGGATTGCACTGGCATTTGTTTGAGTCGAGTGCGAATCATTTTCGGTGTCACTTTAAGCTTAAAGAGCATCGTCCTTGGCTTAATTCAATCGCTGCAAAATTTTAGGTGACTGTGGGGTCGTCGCTTGATAAGAGGACTGGGTGGCCATTCAAATCTTTATCTCTTACCTGGTGTAAATGAAACTTGTCTCTCTCTCTTGGAAGACCAAGCTGTCTTTGTATAACATATTGATCAGCAAGGTCCTGGTGCTTGGGTGTGGGCGTCAAGAAGAGCGGTGGAAGAAGTCCACAAGAAGGAAGGGATCGGCATCTGAGGGACAAGGTTGAACGAAGGGTTCCTTAGGATGGACAGTGGCATGCAACTCATCAAGCGTCTACAGAAACAACGCCAAATGGAGTCTATCGCGCCATAGGGTCAAAGGGACAGAGGATCCTCTCCTAAGATGGCGGAAACAAATGGAGAGGGACCACAAAAAACTTGGTGTGGAATATTAGAGGTATCCGGCCTCCGTCATACTGCCTAGAGAGGCATCTTGGTCAAGGCCCAGGTAACCGAAGAAGAACCTCCTCCCTCTGGCATTACACTGAATTTGGGCCGTATTTTTTTTGTCTTTGAAAAGCCTGGGCAGATGGGTAAAAGTGGGGCGGATAGAGAGAAAGAGAGAATTTCGAACTTCCGGTATTCGATCTAAAAATTTCTATCTTCCACAAGAATAGACAGTTGGGTTCTGGAGAGGGAGATAGAGAGAGAGAGACAGAGTGAGTGTCAGAAAGATAGAAAGAGAGAGACAGAGTGAGTGAAAGAGAGAAAGAATTTTGAACTTCCGGTATTTGATCTAAAATTCCATCTGTCACAAAAATGGACAGCTGGGTTCTAGAGAGAGAGATAGAGAGAGAGAAACAGAGTGAGTGTGAAAGAGAAAAAATTTTGAACTTCCGGTATTTGATCTAAAAATTTGCATCTGTCACAAAAATGGACAGCTGGGTTCCAGAGAGAGAGAGAGAGAGAGGTACTGAGAGAAAGAGAGAAAGAAAGATAGAAATAGAGAGAGGGAGAGAGAGGGACAGAGAACTTTGAACTTCCGGTAGTTGATCTACAATTTCTATTAGTCGCAAAAACGGTGCACTTTCTTGAAGGTGTCCACATTGCCTGATCAGGGAGTCAGTCTATTCGTCCTTTTCCTTTTCCCGGCTAACCTGCCAGTCTCTCTCCAGTTGCACAACTCAGCACTTGAGCTCTCTGCACCGATTACCCGATTGTATCACTGTTCGGAATGGCGAACAGTGGCAACTTTCCGCTTAACCTGAGACCTCCTGACACCTTTCTTGGACCTTCTGTCTTCGATCTGTTTATTTCCGTCCTCTGCAGCCACATGATGTAAAGGAAGACTTCCACAGCCGCACTGTTTCAAGGTCTCATGGCTGTCTAATGAAGAAGCGCCCCAACTTTTGGCCCTCACCAAGTGTTTGCCTCCAGCTGGTGAGGCTTGTTCCCGTTGCTCCATTGTTCCCACCCACTGACCCACCAATCACAAAAGGATCAAGATTTTCCCGCCAGATTTCCATCCTTTAAATTCGACTTCTTTTTCCTGGAGCCAACGTTACACCCGACGGAATAAAAATGAAAAGCCGCTGCTCTACCCCACAGTGCCATGTGTTTATTTCCCACAAGACTTACAACTCGAGCGTCAGCGCTACGAGAGTAGCTTTGAATGCACCCGATTACAGCACACGAACTGTGTTGGGTTGCGGGTGTGAAGGATGGGTTGCGGCAGTAGTAGCAGCAACCCCTGCAGCACAGCAATAGCCGAAGCATCTGGTGCATACCTCCAACGACCTAAAATATTCAATTTCCCTCTTCCGTAGTGTGTGTGTGTGTGCATCTGTGTATGTGTGTGTGTTGCATTACACTTGTAATTATTTCATGAGATTTATCTTTTCGGCCGAAGTAATGCCCATCGGTGAATGCGACAAAAATTCCATTGGACATTCCTTCTACTGCTTCTCCGCATCTCTGCTGGGTTGCTTCGGGTTTTTGGCATCACTATGCCTACACCGGCAGATATCTACCGCTTGGCCTCATCGATGCGGCGCCCGTTCGCTGTGTGTGATAACTCATCGGGATCCCAGGTGTTTTTATGTGTGTGAGCGAACCGCCAGGTGATTCAATCCTTTCCTGTCACTCGTTCCCCAGTGGGAGCAGTGCCTGTGCACAATGTGTGTGCGCTGTTTGTGGAAAAATGATTGGTGATAGCACACAGCTATTCGTAGTCCCATTCCTCCAAGGGGAGGCCATAAAAAAGACATGACCTTTCAGAATTTAGTCTCCGGAGGCATTTCAATTTTTACTGCATCATAAATTAGATTACCCCGAAGCCAAACATGACCCACCCCCACCATGACCGCCTGCCCCATCATCATCCAGGCAGTCGGCTGGCTGGCCCAATCCGCCTCGTGTCTCTCTCTCGCAAGGATTCTTTCAAAATGAAAAGCAAAAAAAAGGGACTCATCAAACCAACGACCAAAAAATTAAGTAGACGCAGTACCGGCACCAGGACTACCACAAGCACCGGCACGGCAAAGAGTTCCTAGTTACATTACGTGAACCCAAACTGGATGTGACATCATGGGCCACCCTGGTTGTTGCTTGGCTTTGGCTTTGGCTTCAGTTTCTGGCTGCTGGTCGCCGTCACCGTCGCCGTCGTTTTCGTTGTCGTTGTCGTCATCGTCGGTCGGATGGCGAGTCTATTGGAAACCACTAAAAACACAGATACGAATGCGGATTTACCTGCATCGGGTTTTCGGTCAAGGAGCCTCCCTCGGGTGCATTAACTTAAAAGCAACCACCATCCACCATCCACCATCCACCTCCCCTCCAGGTGGCTTCCACAATTCATACCAGTTGCGACTGTTTAGTTATGTAACCCAGAGGAGGATGTGTGGAAGCCTACCCTTCCACTTCAAAATGCGAGATCCCAACCAAGGGAAAAAGGTGATGAGGGGGGTGGGGTGGTTCTTAGAGAAAAAAGAGAAAAAAAAACACCCAACCGACAAATTCCTGGTACCATTCCAATATGAAATATGCTCGGATTACCATTAGACTGGGGGAATGGGAGCCGCCGCCAAAACGTGCACCCATATGTGTGCGTTCCCCGCGCAGCCCTCGCGCACGCCGGCGGGCAGTCTATAATAATAAAATTCACACTTGGGTATTCGTGTGACGGCTTTATTTCGCAGTGATCATAAAACATCAATTGGCGGCCGAGAGCCTCCCTCGCTGCGGCTTGGTCAACGCACCGGCCGGCCGTGGCGTGCCGGCGGTGCCAGGAAATTGACAAGCAAAAAAAGCGGACGCCCAAACAAGGCTGCGATGGTAGCGTTGGTGCTAAACAACAATTCAGAGAATTGCGCCACATACCTTGACTGCGAACACGGACACTCCATCGAATCTTGATTTCATAATTTTCGTTTTTATTGCTTCGTCCTGGTCGTGGGGGTGGAGGCAAAAACTCCACCAACCACCAGCCATTTTTTTTTTTGCTCGTTTTGTAGATTTAATTCGGAAATCGAATGATGTGTGCCTCGCCTACAGAGCTCTAGATCTAATCGGCAACAGTGGTGGTGGCGGCAAAACGAACTGCCAAGTGGGGTGGGTGAGAGGTCCCGACAGATGCAGATGAATATGTTGAAGCAATTAGCCGCGCGACTGTGAGGAGCTAGTGATGAGATTGGATTCGACTGCGCAAAAAAATTGTTTTTCAATTAAAGGGATTAGGTTCGAGAGCTTGAATGGGGATGCGAGACGCCGACTAATGGACGCGATAATGGACGGGGTTGATGGATGGGCTTTGAAGAGAGGAGGAGGAGGACATTTCATTCAGTCAAGGTGCAATGGGAGTCCTTATAGGTTGAAGTCTGCCTTTAGGAAACTCTACTTCTAAGTGCAAACTTTGACGACGGCAGTCTGCTTCAAAAGACTGAGTTTTTAAGTCCTTCCTGACCAAAGAAGTCTTCCTGCGATGAAATGGAGAAAATGAAAACTTTTCTTTTGTGTGTCCTTGGCGCCATGCAATTCTTTGCAAGATTGGGGATTTATCGGAGTCTCTTGCTCTCGAGATTGATTTTTTTTCTGTTGGTTGGGAAAGACTGAACTGGAGCACCCAGGCTTGATAACTGGTGCATCCTACTTCTTCCGCTTCTTCTTCTAGTGGCGCTACAGTCCGGGGTGGACCTAAGCCGCAACCTCGACCTGCATCGAACTTCCAGGCAGTAATTTCTTGGTCATTCAGAGGAAACAGCAAGCGCTTCTGTGTTATCACAGTCTAGGTTTTCCGCTTCCCCCACATGAGCGCCACACAGCCACCACCTGATCCGAGCAAAGGCGGGACATTGACAGAGGACGAGCTTAGCAGTGTTTTCACCGTCTCCATAGGCGTGGCATAGGGTATCATCACTAAGCCTTAGCACACATAAGTGCTTAGCGAAGGTGAAGTTTTCGGTTTGTTCGCCAACAAGTCCTCTGCAGTCTTTCCCATCTAGAGTTGACAGAAAAGCAGCGGCTGACGTTTGGGAGCATTCACTTGGCCAGTCTTTATACTGGACACTAATGCCATCTCTGGTTGTTCTGTCGAGATCGTCGATAGAAGCCCTAACCAAGGACGCGGGCTGTCTCAAAGTGGGTTCGGGCCCTATGAATGACTCTCTTAATCTTTGTGCAGCCAGTTCATCAGTAATCTCGGTTTCCATGATCCCGTGGGGCCCCAGACAAGTCTTAGCGAATGTAGTCTGCCGACCAAATTAAGGGAAGACTGAGTTAAGCTGAAATGCTTAACTTTCTCAAGGGATTTTCCACTTTGGGTCGCTTTGGAAATACTTGAAAGATCTCTTGCCAAAAAGGCTGAGGCGGGTGTTTGCTGTTCTACTTCTGTATTCCTGAAATTTGGGCAATAGCCGAAGAAGAAGATTGACAACATAATCTGCCAACATGTGCAAATATGAAAAATACTCGCCGAGGTAGGATGAAAATGTCGGCAGCGTACGATGACATCAACTGTGAGAAGCTGCTTCTTTGAAGGGAAAGATCTATGCCGCGAAGATTTAGTCACGTGGCATGAATCTCCGTATTCTCAAGATTTCTGAGATGGACTAACTACCTCGACCTGGATTTGTCACCCTACAGGAGGAAACTGACCAGAGAACATGCAACAGATTCGTCGTGCTCATTAAAGTGCACGGACTACACTTAGGCAGACTGAATCACGCCAGACAGAGCTTCTTTTATTTATGAAAAGACCACCGAGATGAAGGACACCATATTTAAAGTCATAAGAGAAATCCTGACAATCATCTATATTCCACATTGTCAATATCCCTCTTTCGTGTGGGATGTCATTCACTTCCCCCCCCTTTCTTGAAGAGTTCTACTTCAATATCCAAGGCTAAGGCGTCACCCAAAAGTATTTTGCTGACCACACAAGACCACGTACAAGATTCAGGTTCAGATTCAGTAAGTGCTCCTGAAGACTGAAGTTTAGATTTTAGATCAAGGCTGACAGGACTTATTTCATTAGTCTGAGATGCAGATCCCCCAGTGACTCGAGTCAGTCAGAGGAGAAATCCTGAAAATCCTTTATACTCCGCATTTGCAATATCTCCCTTTCCACTGAAAAGTTCTACTTCAATATGATCTCTTCGAGTTGACTTCTAAGGTGTGAGGCGAAATTTAATTTGCCAATATTCAAAAGGTGCTCTTGCAGTTTGAAGCCAAGATTCAAGATCAAGTCGGACATGCAAGACGGATTTCTTGAGACTGAGGTGCAGATCCACCAAGTACTCTAGTCACTCAGGAGGGACGGTATCATACTTAGCCCTTGATTGAGAACGGTCTGCTCCAGGGAGACCTAGGGAACCTTGCAGATTGACAGGGGAAAATATTATTGGAACTGAACCGCACTGGTGGACAGATTGTCCCACTCCTTCTTCCACTTTGGTAGCCGCAACTGAAACCCTTCAGTAAATTAAATTTTTTCTGAGTTTTGGTCAAAATGGTGCCTTTTTGTGGACTGGAATTTAAGATTAGGTCAAAATGAAAAAGCTTGGAGACAACAGTCCATCTTAATGTTGAATTGATTTCGAACTCATTCTTGTCAACAGCTTTAGGATCAATCGACATTGACTAGCTTAAGCTCCTCCTTCAAATTGCTTTCCATTGAGGGCGATCCATTGGGATCAAATGAGCTTGAGCTTGACCTTCCTTAGCATTTAAAACCGCTTGAATCGTTAGTCACTTCCCCACGACAGTGCGACTTGGTGTGTCTAGTCATCGAATCTGTCTTTACGACCGCTCAGTTTATACATTCTTGGTCTTAGCGTGAACTAGATGAAGTGGACCCTAGCATCCTTCAACACACCATCGTAGAGAGCGTTCCTTGATGCCCGAACTTTCAGTGTTCGCTGAGAGATCTTTAGTCGTACGAAAAAATGGAATTCTGTCTGTTGCCTTGGGTCTGATTTTCCTTGACAATTAAAGGGCGTGGACTTCAATTTCATTCTGACGTATTGACTGAGTACAATCCTTCGACTATCAAGAATGTGGCGCTACAGTCCGGGGTGGATCTGGGCCTCAACCAACATGCCTCTCCAGCCAGCACGATCTTTCGCCAGTTGCCGCCTGTTGCTCACTCTAAGTTGGTTGAGGTCCTCCCCCACTTGTGTGCGGCACCTTAGCCTTGGCTGTCCTCTGTTGCTTTGTCCCAATGACTCAGATTCGAAGACTTTTCGGGCCGGAGCAGTCCATACGCTCTACATGGTCTAGCCATCTTAAGCGTTGTATCCGAAGACGCTTGACTGCGGGCATATCGCTTTACAGCCCATAGAGTTCGTCATCAAGTCTTCTCCCCCAGACGCCACCAACTCAAACAGGATCAAAAGTCGCACGCAAAACTTTTCTCTCGAAAAGACTAAGGGCTTCCTCGTCCGTTTTTAGTAAAGTCTCTTATATCTCCCAGTTAGGCCTTATCTATCTAGAACAAGGGGTCTAACGAATTTTCGGAAAACCAATTTTATCAACCCGCCGAATGAGTGACGTGACACACTTTGGACAGTGAAACCCGGAATTTCTCACTAATAACACCTCCTTCTAGCAATCCTTCACACAAATCTCCTGTGTAAACTTAAGACCTCAAAGCAGCACACAGCAAGCTGACCCTTCAATCACCCCAACGAAACCATATTTATCCGCTCGAAAAATAGGCGAGTTTCCCTCGAATTACCTACCCACAGGGACGCGCATTCAATACGCGTACTGTCCCCGAACTCAAAGGACCGAACGCACACAGCAGCGCATGCCGTCGCCCGGCAAACAGTAGCTGTAACTCGTTTAACCCGCTTCGATAAGCGAAATCAACTATGCATGCCCGCTCCCAAATGAACGAGCGGCGAAATTTTTATTTTATCAACTTCCCGGCAAAGTCATAATCCCAATCCGGCCATGCCACGCGGGACAAACCTCAGTCCACGTTTACGCTCGATAAGTGGTTAAGCGATTTCGTTCCCTTAATACACACCAAATGCCCAGAAGGACCTTTGGCTAATAATCGACCGACCGACGCCCAATTAGGTCAACAACAAAACTCCATCATGTGTCGTCCAGGCGGGCCCGGCTCCCCGCCAAACATACACTCCATAACGAACTTAGTCCTGGAAAATATGAAAATTTAAAATTTCATCTCTCGCCGGCGCCGGATAATCTCCTCTGTTCGAAAATTTTCTGGGTCCTCACCCGCCACCGGTGATGAGCTGCCAGACGAGCCGCTGGCCCAGTCAGCCAGCCGTCCAGTCAGCATTAGCGGCGGCATTCTAGGAGCTCTAAGCGCATTTAATGAAATTGGCAGCCAGGTAATCCCAGTTTAACGTATAAACGAGTTCGAGGCGGCGCGAGATGATGTGCCTGAGCGAGTATGCACATCAATTTTATCTGCTGTTTGGCGGTCAGAGAATCTAATTTAGACCAGTCCTCGACGTGTTTTTTTTTCACCAATTTCCTGGTCGGATACTTTGTTTTGGACGCGCACGCCGAAATGGAACGCGTTTACAAAACCGACTGGACACGAGTTTCACAAATGCTGAAACGTTTGCAGTCTCTAATGAGGTTTTCCGAAGCGCCCCGAATTGCTCCTAGCTGTTTGCCCGCCCCTCCCCTTTTTTTTGGCGGCTTTGTGGCCTTGTGCTGCTCAACACAAAATGCAGCTAATTTCAGATTTTATCTAGGTTTGGTTTGGGGTACATAAAAATTGACGTGGTTTTGGCGCGCTTACAGGGTTTTTGTTTTTTGGCTTTGAAATTGTTTTTTTGAACTGACAGTGACAGAAGGACTCTGAGGGACGGTTACCACCTGAATTATGATTCGATTTTGGTTTTCGGGCCATGAAATTCGTCGAATTACCGTAAATTGTGAAAGGATTCCTTGCGAATTGAATTAAATTAATTGGCGATGAGCTGACGGCTGGTGATCCTGGGGGGTCCCGCAATCCCCCATCGCTTCAGTGGTGGTGAATGTTCCACTTTTTGGAAACGAATTTGGGATTTTGGGAGGAAGGCGGAAGGAGTCTGAGTTATGCCTGGCAACATTGTGTGGTGTTTAAGGGGGAAATCTTCGGGTAAAGGAACATTTGATGAAAACTGACAAATAGGAGAATAGTCACCGTGGCGTAGAGGGTAAGTGCGTCGACCCACACACCGAAGGTCTAGGTTCGATTCCCGGACGGGACACCTCGCATTTTTTTTAAGGACCTCACTCCACCTCCACCTTTACAACCTCTTTCGAGTTGCTGACAACACTCACAGAGTACCAATTGTCTATGAAAAGCTTCTCAAATCTCGGAAAAAAACTGTAGGTCCCTTCTACTCGTGAGAGAACCGTGGCCCGCTCACCACGAGTAGTTGTTGTAGAAGCTAGGCCCTGGTCCCTTGTGGGCTGTGGTGCCACAATCATCTACAATAATGTTAGCAAGACAGAATGACAGGATTCGGCCCGTGCTGTGACTTAAATTCGGTCACTTAAGGGTAGTCGCAACCCCTTTGGCGTGCGCCAACTATAAATGAAAAAAAAGGATTGTTCCTCTGTCGGTGGTTGTAGAATGTTCCTTGAAATCATTCTCTACTTGAGTGAGCAGTCTCAGACTTAGACGTCTTCAGCTTCACTGTGCCATTGGCTTGCATTCCGCCAGAGGTACACAAAACCTCGCCTTCAACAGAAGTTGGACAAACGCGTGCCGTCGTGCGTTTAACGAGGCTCGACGCTGTATGGGTCACCCTGGCAGACCTCTAACCACCGCATTTCTTATCAGAAAAGGCTGATCCAGCCACTCCCATTAATCTCACCACGACAATGAATTGATACTCCTTTTCAGACGTTCAGATCTGAATTGAGCAGATGACTCAGAAAGTGAACAAATCCTCCTTGCCTGACCGAGTCTTGCGCCTCCACTTTCATTGCGTTAACCAGCCCTCCAAGAGCTTCTGCACAAATGTCAAAATGTCCTTCGAATCTTCTCCCCCAATAAAACGTCCATCTCATCAACAATCAACACGTTAACCTTTTCAAACGAGAAACAGGCGGCCTGCCACTCCTTTCCTTTCCATCAATCCCTAAGGCTTCAGCAATTGCTATTTCCTAATTGTTGTCCCTCCGGATGAGCTCCTAGACAGGATACATAAAATCTCCTGTGAATAACTTGCCCCAATAATAGATGGACACCGACAAGAACTGAACAACAGCACAAAATGACAGAAAATGATGAAAGAGACGGCAGCAGGAAGAGCACCACGAAGGGAGAGTAACAGTCCCACCATATTTTGGTAGTCCTTTCGTAAATTGAGCAAATATGCTTCCACTGGCACCTCCGTATAATGGACACGTATTGCTATGTCAATAAAGTCGAGAATGTGCTCATAGATGGAACTGGCCCCCGCCTTCTTCAATACACGAAGGAACACACATTTTAAATGCTTCCCCATGCTTCGCCTCAAAAAAACAAAAAAAACCCAAGTAGACAAAAATTTAGTGAGCCCTACCGCCAGCACCAACAACGACAACGGCTGCGGATGAAGAAAACAAAAAAAAAAGAAAACAAGGACGAAACTTAAATAGGAAAAAAAAAAAAAAAAGAAATAAGTCGCAGGCATGGTCCAGGATACTCGTACATCGTGTGGGGTGTATCTGTTTGAGGGAACAGACAAAATACAAAACTCCCGCAAAGGAAACGAAACGAAAGACAAAACGAATATTTATTTTGCGGACCATGAACGTGTCTTAAATATCTAAGGATACACCATCCTGACGGAGATGGAGCGGGAATATCTCCTCTCGCTAAACGATGGCATTTTATCCTTGCACTGATAATTTAATCCCACCAATCCACTTCTTTGGAAAAGAACTTTTGTCCATTCGTCCTTCTTCTCCCTCTCCTCCTCCTCCTTCTCAACCTCCTCCTCCGCGAGTGCCTGTACTACAGAACGAAGTGCGCCGCTCTTGCCAATGTGCCGCGCCACCACGCTACACCACGTTATGCCACAACCAATTAGGCACTCAAGGAATCAGTGAAGAAACCAAAAGTCACTCTTCACCCAGCTAACCCGTCACCACACCCCCTTTGCCGCAGTCAGCGCCACACCGTGTCGTCTCAACCGCAGGCCGACGACACAAGACCGGCAAGTGCAGGGCGGAGGATTCAATGCGCTCATCAATTTATCTGTAGCGCCAATGACAAGTTCCCGCTTCAAGTGAAATCCTCGCTAATTAAATATTTTCTTAGGACTACACAAAAGCTCTCCCCTCTGCAGCCGGCCCCTCTGGCCGCGGCTTGGGGGTGGGAGTACCCATCGTGACGTACCTCAGCAGCACCTATAATGAACCTACCACATTCGGAAAAACGTTTTCCGCAGCATGGTCTTGTACTTTTAAGCCAACCACCTCCAGCGCGCCCCCACCCAGCACCCACCAACGTTGGCCCGCTGCCGCACACACAAAGAACAGTAGCGCCACACAAACCGAGACGAGCAGGACATACGAACGGGAAAGGAGCGCAAAGAAAAAAAAAAGATTTTAATAATCCTGATAAAAGATGAAAAGCCAATGTTCGCGGAAGGCACGGCCGCCGGGGAGGCGGGTGATGTTGGATCGACACCATCTCGTGTCGGCCCATCCGTCGCCGAGGAGCGAGGGATTGCTTTGGAGCTCTTCACTTCGGTTGCATCGAGGTTGCCGGGACGCAAAAAAGCTGTCAACCGAACACTCTGGTGTTGCCAACACCGAGACTACTCTGGCCGAGACGAGAACAGGGGAAGCAGGACAAAAAAAAACACAAACACAAACCCGCGCACTGTCTGTGGATGCACCACCCCATCACCATCAAAAGCTTTTCGTCCTTTTTGCTAGGCTACCGCGCTCTCTCGCTCGCACCCAGCCGCAGTCTCTGCCGCTGTTCCTCTCTTGCCCGGTCTTCCCTTCCTTTCAGTTGTTCAGCGATTCGGTCTTTTGGTCGCTCGGTCTTGTTCGGGGGGCTTTGTTCGGTTCTGTGTTGCGAGTGTTTCGCTGAGGACATAGAACGTGAAGTGCTCAGAAAACCGGTTAAATTGAAGCTTTCCGTGTTGGCAGGCTGTGCCTATTGTTCCCGCTACTATGTGCTGGGGTCACGCATAAAAGCGCATCACTTGCATCCATCTCTGTGCCGCACCGCAGCCGCCACCGCCCACCGTGCCCAGCTGCAGTGAAGTGAAGGACGACAAGTGTGCGAGCGTGTGTGTGTTTCTTCCCCTGCTGCCGATACCAAGAACACAAAAGCACTTACTGTGTGCATTATGTGTTTCGGCCGGAGGTTGAAAGGTTATATGGATGTGTATGGGTGTGTGTGTGTGTGCAGTTGGTGCATATGTGTGTGCTCGGCCGCCTCCTCTTACAATGGGGAAGCGCATGGACGGGCAAAACTGCAGAAAAGTAAATGATATCTCTCGCTAAGCGGTGACGCTTTTGTAAGTGAAGAAATAGGATTGGAATTGGGCCTGGCCCTGTGCCTGTGCCTGGGCTTGTCGGGTAAGCCTACGGAGGAAAGTGATTTTTTATTGCTGGTCTTAGGGTGGTTGATTTGCTGGGTAATCCGAAAGTGGTAGCCCAATCCTTTTGGGCTGTGATGCAGAGGGAAGATATGAATGCACACTTACACACCCTGAAGGGTGTGTGTGTAAGAGAAAGAGAGAGACGTTGCGGAGAAGGAGGCGAATAATAGGGTCAGTGATCGTTGTTGATGCACACATGACGAGGAATAAATTGACTGGAAAACTTTTATGGACACAAGTCTGAACTTGTGACATTCTAGACGGATTATTTCGTTGCACAAATTTCGTGGTTAGCCTAGGTTAGGGAAGAATGTTAATGAGGGGCTTGGGTGAGGTTAACTGGCTGGGGGGTGGTGAATTGTGAAAGTTTTGTGAAGAAGTGGGTTATTGGGAGGTTTTGCAGCGGTTCCACTTAAGAAGGTCTCACAGATTCCTTTATCTTTCATCGAGAGACCAGGAGAAAATTGGGTTCAGCTGATCTTCAGGAGGATCGACTATAAAGATCGACTCAGAGAGGCTTAATTTTCTGCAAGTTTGACCCTTAAGATCAGCTCAGAAGGGTTTAGAAACTCAAGCTTGCTGTTAGTCGTCAGTAAGATGGGTTTGCATTCGACTTTCGTCTATCAGAGACTTCTACATGTTCAGGTTGAGTTCTCCTGGGGGAAGTTGATCGCCAATTGGAACCAGACATTGCACATTAAAGGTTGAAAGGGTAGGGGCTTAAGACAGTAGCTTAGGTTTTCACAGTTTTTGAAAGGGGAATGTTTTTCTGGCATCGGAAGTAACATGTTTTTCTGGCACCAGAAAAACAGGACTCCAAGAAACGAATAGATGCAACTGATCTTCAGAAGAAGCTAGAATTTAAGGGCACAGATCATCAAGGCGGGGCTTTGAAACATAAGACTTTAGCTTAAAATCTTGGCAAGGAATATTTTTGCCACATGAAGGTCAGCAGAAAATTTACAAAAAAATCCCACGATCGGTTGAAGGAGATCGATCTGCAGCTGAATTTCTAATTCAGTAAACGATCATCTAGATACAGGGTAGGAAGCGCAGGCTTTCACTTCAATACCATTGAATGGAGAACATTTCTGGCATCAGGAGCTGCAGGGGAGTTCAAAAGAAATCTCATTCCGACTGATTTTCAGCAGGGACCACGAGTGTAAGTCAAAGATCAACTAGAGCCGACTTCAAAATCGAGTTCTTTTACTTCACGTCTTTGCCAGAAGCCTTGTTTATTCAGTAATGACAACAGGAAACTGCTTGAGATCGGTTTGTAACAAGTGATCATCGAGTTTGACATTAAGGATCGACTGAACAGAACGATGTCAAACATCCTTGTAAGCACAATTCTCAAAAACAAAACTTGGGCCCTCTGAGCCCTCCTAGATGGCAGGGGACTTTCAAAGGGCGCTTGAACCAAAAATCGAAGGCAATAAAATCTTGAACCGATTAAACACCATTTAGAAACAGAAGTTCTAAATCTACACAGCCTGATCTAGAGCCTAGACCGTTCTACGTTGCAGCCTGCAGTCTGCAGCCAACTCAAGTCTATGACTCCGCATCGTTTCTCCTGCATGGCGGGAGACTTTCAAGGGGCGCTTGCACCGTCAAACAACGTCAACAAAATCCAGAACCGACTAAACACCATTTAGAAACAGAAGTTCCAGCCTGATCCAAAGTCTAGACCCCTCTACGTTGCAGCCTTTCTCAATATCCCTACAAAAATTCAGTCCTTCCACGGAAGGTTACCCATAAGTTTCCACTTGACATCCTCTTCATCTCCAGCCAGCGCCCCAAATGTCCACGTAAAGATGCCCACAACCCACTCACACGGATTCCTACTTACAGCCCATCGACCGAATCGAATTCATCGAATGATTGATTGCCTCGTATGAATGCAGGCATCTGGTGCACGCGAGATATCCTTATAAATCACTCTCACGGGATTTCGCCGGCTCCGCACCGTGCCCGTGCCCGTTCCCAGATGAAAATTTAAAGCCTTCTCAAAGTTCTCCCGTTTGTAACCGCGTTTAAGTAAATAACCAGTATTCCCAGCGCTCACTTATCCCGCATTGAAGCATTCCTCAACTATTTTCCTACAGTTCAACCGCATATCTCACTAAGCAGTAAACCACCACCACCGCCACCCTCGCCATTGCCACCGACAGGACTGCAGGAGGCAGTCACACCCCACTGCATGAAAAGGAAGAACAAATTAAAAAAGAATGCCTGGATCGGGCGAGGGTTGAGGTGGTGAGATGAGGAACAAGAAAAAAAGGAATTCATTGACAAAATTCATCAAGCATCAGCAGGCGCATCAGCTTCAATCACACGTCCATTATTTGAAGAGTTACTGTCATCTCCTTTTCCGTCATCTTCTTCCTTCGTTCAGACATCGCCCCAGTGTGCCTCCGCAACACCCCCGGTCACCACCCCTCGCTCGCCAGCTTAACCATCTCCTCACCCATTATCCGTTTTCATTTTATCATTTACTTGCACAGTAATGGTCTCTTTAACATTCCCAACGATGTACGGCTATGACGAGAGTATGCTGCACGCTGTAAAGGGTCCTCTCCTAAGCCCTGCCAACCACCATCACCATTCAGTCGGGCCTCATCAACCGTATCCACCATCCGACAAACGAACAACCTAGACAGTCAGTCAGCCCACAACAACCCCCACCACCCACTCACCCCTCCTCAAACACCGCTCAGCATAGCGCCCATCGCGCATTTTTCCCCTCTCAGCCGACGAGGACGACGATGGGTATAGCACTCTCATCGTGTATGAGGAGTATCTGCTCTAAGTTCTCTGCTATTATGCATGCAATCAAGCAAAGCTCACCCTCGGCTCACCCCGAATGGGGAGCATAACAGAAAACAAATGAAGCAAGCTTGCGCGCGTGTACAACGGTGCATTGAACACAGTTATATTAACAGCAGCAGCAGCAGCAGCAGCAGCAGTGGCAGTAGCGGCAACGGCAGCAACGGACTTTCTTCTTTCTCTTGTGCCGCCGACCCCCCCGGGAGACGTCGCCCCCCCCCCACACAAAACGGCAGAAAGTATGTGCTGCTCTTCACTCGTTTGTTCTTTCGTTCTTCCATGGTTCACGTGCGCCGGCCGACGACATCAAACACACACAGACTCACTGTACCCCACATATTCACACACACACACACACACATCCACATATATACACGCCGGCACAGTGTGCCTGACTGTGTAAGTTTGGAGAAGCTCCCCCGTCCATCCGATTGCGAATGGAATTCCATCGATGGACTGCATCCGCGTGCGATGTGTTAGTGCCCGGCCCGATGATGGTGGTGGTGGTGTGCGCCTCGGAACAGCGCATATCGGAGAATAGATGAATTCCAGCACACAGCCGTATCATCGACATCACAGTCACAGCACGGTTCGAGTTGAGTAAGTCCAAGTTGGATGGCATTCAAGTATTTCAGTTGAAACGGAACATTCGCACAGAACGGTCATGGTCTTGGAGCTGCCATCAAGAGTGCGGGCTCTTCCTCATCCGCTACACGCTGGCACTTTAAAGTGCCATCGACTGCTGGCTGAGGTTTAGTGTCTTCCTCGCGCCAGCGGCAGTCCGCAGCTCATTCCTCTGTCGGCCATCGGGGCGAAAGTATCGCACGCTCTGAAAGGGGGCATCGCCTCTTTCACTTGACGAAGATTTCGCCGGACTGAAGGAGCATCGAATCAATCCAGTGGAGCAGTATTCATCGTTTAATCAGTGTCTCTCGCGGTGTTTCGCGTCGCAGTCGCAGTCGCAGTCGCAGTCGCCCTTGTCGTCGCAGTCGTGCTGTCGTTCGGTCGCCTGGTTGCGTACACCGACCTTCGCAGCCTTCGAAGCGTGAGTTGCGAGCTTTTCCTCATCGCCACCCAATTCCAAAAAAAAACATAAAAATCATGAAATCTAGAAAAACCGAGCGAGAGAGAGAGCGCTTAAAAAAGAAACCCCAACCAACTCGTGTTTGATGTCAAATTGGAGAAAAGCTTTCGACAGTCGTGGTGTTCTGCTGTGTCTGGCGGCGGGCGGCATTGCCAGCGCTACATTGCGTTAGTCGCTGCCCGAGTGTATTTGGAAGCAGACCTTATTCGTGCTCCATCCGTCCGGCGGCGGTGGTGTGCTGTGGCGGCGCCGTACGCGGGCGGTGTTGTTCTTCACTGATGTTTGCGGCTGTTTGTGAAATTGTGTGTGAATTATCTTCTGTTTCTGTTTCTGTTTTTTTTTTTTTTTTTTTGTTTTCGATTGCGTGTGTGTTTCGGGCAATCGCTTAGTAATCAGTTGTCTGCTGCCACGATTCGGGTTAACAACAGTAAACGGCATCTTAGCATCGAGACATTGCAGTCACTTCTGCCTAGTGTCAGTGACTAGTGGCTGGTGCCTGGTGCCTGGTGCCTGATGGCTGGTGGCTAGTGAACAGTGAATACGCCGCCCGGAAGGGAGGAACTACTTGTGTACAGTGAATTTTTTTTTTTTGGGCGAACTTTGAACCTGTGACTTGACCGAACAGCCGAACGAACACTTAACGTATGCGGGGATGAACAGATGAACAAGATACGGGAGAGTTTTATTTGCAAGTCGATGTGCGCTGCGAACAAATGACGACGAACACCCCACACGTATCGCTAAGCCAAGAAAACTGCGCAGTTAACACAACCACCACTGCCCACCGTCGTCGTTGTCGCTGCCTGCGGTTCTGAGGAGAGGCACAGTGATCTATAAGCTTGACTCAAAGGTGAACACTGGCTGTGAGTGCTGGCTGCTGCCTTCAGATGTACGTGTCCAGTAGCAGTGCAATCGTTAGTTTGCCCATCAGGCAGATAACAAAATTTTCAAAAGACTTCACGAAACTCATAAATGATAAGTGCCACCCATTTTTATCTGACATTCACTTGTGCCGTGGTCTTGCCTGGTCTGCGTCTTCTTCATTGAAGTTCACTCCTGTCTAATAAAAAGAGAAGTTCCCTCTAGACGAACAGAAGTGAGGCAAAAAAGAAATGTGCAAAGAAAACACCCCCTCACTCTCAAACTGGAAGGAAGCAGATCCGTGCATTTCCTTGATCCTTTCGCCGCCTCTTATCTTGGCCCAGATATGTAAGTACTCCACACACGTTTGCATGAAACATCTTTTCTCTTCATTTTTCTTTTCTCCCCTCAACCCCGCCCCCCTTCTCCCAAATCACAGTTTCAATAGCTAGAGCAGAGTGCAGTGGTAGGTGGGTCAGCCAGCCAACCAGTCAGCCAGTCAGCCATCCATCCACTCAGTCGGTAGACTGTTCATAGAGCAGTCTCGTAAGATACATTCAATTAATTTAAGAAGCAGCCACTCGAGGGATCCGGCACCTCTAAGAAAAGATCACAAAAGGCGAACAGCACACAGAGAGAGAGAGAGAAAAATCTCCTCATAGGTTTTTTTTTTCTTTTCGTCTTCGCTCGTTTCTTTGGTGCCTACAATGTATTCGCCGTCGTCTTCGTGTCTTACACTCGCTCGCCGGCGTTCTTCATCTGTACCGTGTGTGTCTTGCATTGAATTTGTATCTCAGCAAAGAAGGAACAGAATAAAAACCGAATCGTATTCGCTGCTGGAATTACTGCTGCTGCTGCTGCTGCCGCCGCCGTTCAACCACTCCACTCCACTTCATCACCATTCTCCCACTCACCCCCACCCAGAGACCAACCGAAAAAGAAAAAAAGAGTGCTTGTAGCTCTACCTCTGCCTATGTGTCTTGATGGTCTCAGAATTTCTATTTTCGGTTAAATTACGTCAACTTTTTCAACATTTCTTCGGGTTGGCTTTTTTTTTTCGCCGCCTTCCATCATCTCTGCACTGCAGGCACAGTGTGTGCGCGAAAATATCCCATATGTTGGAGCAAACACAACACAGCCCGCCACTGATGGTGATCTGTTTGAGTTCCCCCTTCCGCCCACCACCACCACCACCATCACGGTGTCTCATCGAATCGCCTGCCAAACAATAACGATGATTTCATTGGACATTGATTTCGATTAAACTTCATGTCCTTCTGTCAATCCAGCACGCCCCCCCCTCCGCCTCCGTGCGCCTCTGCCCGCCCGCCACGCTCTATCATCCAGTGAAAGGTAAAGTTTTGTTGAAGCCCTCCGGTGGTGGTGGTGGCTTTTCATCGTCTTCCACCGCCAGCGTGACACAAGAAGGTAATAAATTATCCTCAGTCTGAAAATTTAATCGGAAGCTGTCTGAACAAGATGGCAGTCAGTTTTCAATTCACACTCGCACCCTCGGCAGCCGTCTTCCTTATCGCATGCGGTGGCTTGCCCGTTTTATCTGTTTGACATGAGACTCCTTGTGAAAGTTGACTTGGAATCTTCGTCGCCTCACTTCTCTCTCTCACTCTCTCTCTCTCTGGTCAAATAGAGTTATCACGAGTTCTGTTTGCTTCCTCTTAATTTGCAGTGCATGCAAATTTGCCGGTTGCTAAGAAGTTCGACAAACACTAGCGAATTCGATGTTCAATTATCTTTGGGACGGTGGAAACGGTGTGTTGGGGGTTTTTTTGGGTTTTTTTTGTATCTTACTATCCGGATTGAGAAGGGGATTTTCCCATTATGAAATTATGTGAAATCTGTAAAGAATGACAGTTGAGTGAAATTTTTTGAATTGTCCTTTGATCTTAATTCATCATTAATTATATATTAATTATATGACAATTGGAGTGATAGATGAGAGTACACTGGGCTTTAAATTTGATGCAGACTTCTTATCAATCATCCTGCCCCATTTGAAATGTCCTAAATTTTGTGAAATTGGAAAATACAAGCAATTTAGGTCAAAATTGTGATTCTCTCCTAGGGTTTCCTTTTAAGAAAGAAAACTGAATATTTGGATCTGACTTTCTTTGACTTCCTTTGTGGTCTACTTGAGGTATCAAAGCTTACTCCAAGGACCAACAAAATTTGGCGAATAAATTTGAACAAATTTTGAACACAACCAATAAAACCTTAGATAGTCAAAATTAAGGTGACGTAGTGGGCAAGTTCGTCAACGGATAAGCAGATGTCAACGTTTATTTATCTATCTCCCTTGAGTTGCTGACAATGCTCAGGGAGTTTGTATTAATTTTGTTCGTAAAGATTTCCAAGATCAAAATTAAACTGTAGGCCCCCTCCACTTAAAGTTCCTCGTGTACTGTAGCGCCATTCGTCCCAAATCCAACCAATTTGTCAAGAGCTTGGAAATTCTGAACATTTTCATCAACTTGTCCACTTTGACTTCTCCTCTTTTTTGATTCTACGAAAAACCTAAAATTTGTCGCAGAAAATTGGTCAACAAATCTGGTCAAAAATTTTGTTCCAAAAAAATTTGGATCAAGTAGTACAATAAACTAGAAAAAAATGTGATTTAATGTCTCCTGTTAGAAATCTCCAAGTTTGTCCCAAATCCAAAATTATTTCATTGAACTCGTGCGTCTTCTTCTTCCTCTTGTGGCGCTTCAGTCCTGTGTGGACCTGGGCCTCAACCAACATGCCCCTCCAGCCAGCACGATCTTCCGCCAGCTGCCTCCAGTGGCCCACTCCAAGTTGGTCCAGGTCCTTCTCCACATGGTGCGCCACCTTAACCTAGGCCGTCCTTTGTTGCGTTGTCCCAATGGCTTAGATTTGAAGACTTTTCGGGAAGGAGCAGTGGTTTTCTTTGCTCTTCGTGTGATGTAAACTAATTTTGGTTACCGGTAACCCACTTATAATAAATGTGTCCAGTGCACTATCATGATTAGCCGGATAGCTTAAAGGCTACATTGGTCCCGATTTCCTCAGTCTTTCATATTTCTTCAGAAAAAGTGAACAAAAAAAATACTGTTTCCTTAGTTTTAGCTGTTCTTTGTCACGTTTTGAGAGTTTCTCAAGATCCTCTGTAAAAAATCTATTCAGAGTTTATGTCTCTAGATGCCAAAACAGCGTGACACAGTCGCAATGCGATGATTCGAGTTTAAATGAAGTTCTTTCTGATGACGAGATCCAAAGGAAAATCTCAGTTTTTGACACATTCTAGTGACTTTTGATGACTATCTTGTAAAAAAACACGCTTTGTACCAAAAATTCCATTCGTCCTTAAATGTGTGTTCATGGTAAATCAGGTATGGGAAACGTGTTGGTCCGGTTTCAAAGACTAGACACCACCGCAACCAAAAGTTATTTTCTACTCTTTGCCTATGTCAAACAATCGTGTAGGGAATGTAAACTCCCATCCCTGTGACTTCCACAGTAACCGCTGTGTGAGACCTTCAGCCGTCTGTCTGGGGCAGGAAGTTGTGTTTAGATTGAGACGTTCTGCATAATTCTGATCCCTAGTAACCTCCTTATGACGTAATCTGTAAAGCACATGCCCAAATTTTGATTCGCTTCAATTTCAGCGACTTGCTTTGCTTCAAGACAACTTTTTAGCGGCTTTCTCAAAATGTTAAACAGCAAAATCGGATGAGGAATCATCGTCGTCATCCTCATCTTTTCGCTTCAACTATAAGTTTCTGTAGAAATTGTTAAAAGTAGCCTCCATTCTTCTCACGTGGTTGTCAATAGAATAGAGATATGTTCCTTCTTCCATCATCATCTAACAAAACCAATCATATCGTGACATTTGACTCCAAATTTCTAGAACTTTTGATCATGTCGTCATCACATCTGAAAGCCTAAACACTTTGGAACAACCTCCATACGAAGCCCATGTAATAATAATAATTGAGTGGCACTACAACCCACAACGGACCAGCGCCTAGCTTCTACAACAAAAAAGAAGCAAAGCCCTTGTGTCCAGGCGAAAATTTGCATGGCTTTCATTCAGAATGTTTTCCTCTATGGTTGAAGGTACACTCTGAAGTTGGCTGAATCTGGGCCTAGGCTTCAGTCAATCTGTCTCTGTTCCTAGAATGGCTTTTGTGCTACACGCAATTTTTGCAGCCTGAGGCATGGATCTTCCCTTTCCAAGTTGTCCCCTCGTGGTTGGAAACTTTTAGTTGGATTCGACGACCGTACCACCATCAAAAATAAAAGAACCACTCCTTAACACAACCTTTACATTCGGGATCAAAAATGATGCCCAGGATTGCTTGCAAGTCTTGTATCCAATAAGGCCCCTGTTTAAACAGTCTTCAAAATATTCACAAAATCGACTTCAGACACCGAACATAAGACCATCACTCGGGTCATGTACTCCCACTAGAAAGTAGCCCCTTTTGTAACCACGCCCTAGATGTGCGTACTTTCTTAAATTGATTCCATTTCTTAAATTTCTTGACTTTCAGGTTAAGTCCGAACGTGCTTCGATTGCAAACAGTCATTTGATAAGCGATTTGACTTCTAACCGAATCCCAAGTATGACTTCACTTGTATTCTGTGCACACTCACCGGAACTAACCTAGAAAGCAAACGAAATGAGTCCACAGCGTGGATTCCGGAGATCGGATGATCTCTTTGATGCTCTGTACAAAATCGAAGGGAATGTGTCATTGGGAAGTGGTGTTTCTTGGCGTAACTTTGGTCACTTATCCAGGATTTGCTAGGACTTCTGTCTGACACTTTTCGTCAGATGACACTTGATGTTTGTCTTCCAACAAGGTTTGATCATGATGCGGTCGACTTTGGGGGACAATCAGTTTTCTCTTCAAGTCTCGACACAAATCCAATTTTCGAGTTTTCAGGATTTTCACCACATCTCACTGAAATAGTGACTTTATGACAGTTTTGTGAGGTAACTTGCGTGAAGCTCTTCAAAAGATTCTTTTGTGGGGAACATACTTGGGGATGGCATCAAAATGCTTTGTCTTGTCATGGTTTGACCACATTTTGCTCTTTCCGGCAAGTTATTACGACTTTAACTGTCTGCCTTGGATTCCTGAAACGCAGTCCTTATTATGATACTATGTTCTTCCATCCGCTGAAAGACGAGGACAGAGATCAGAAGGATCTTCGAGGAAATTATGGCGTTCCTTCAACTAAAGACACCCCTGGTGTAGTACAACTAAGGAGGAGGCGCATTATTTTCTTTCATTTTGAGATGTCCTGCAGGTCAAGGATCATATTTTTTCTATAACCCACAGTCAGTTTGAGCTTTCTCGGCTAGTTGACCGATGCCCGCTTCGTGCAGTTCACTCAAATTGTTAAAAAAGTTTGGCCCCAGGTCGAATTTTCTTCATCTGGAGGGGGCTACACATAGGCAGAAGAGATGAAGGATATTTTCTTTTTCTTCTTCCTCATCTCTGAAATTGCCAGAGAAGTCATTATGGCTACACTATATTGCGACACTCATGACACAACAGTGGGTTTATCTTACGTTCGCAACCACGACCTGTCTTAATGACTGGAACGAGCAAGAACTTCTTCATCCACTTTCAATAGAGTCCACAGCGACTGAAAAGAAATCAAAGCCAGAACATAGTAGCAGGATATCAGAACCACAAGCCCAACTCCTTCACACCCCAGATTAACAAACCAACCCAACCAGGCAGAGCACTTAGTGAACACTGATATTCTAGTCAATTAAGCAACACACCATTGTGTTCAGGAGATACTCTAACGGAGCTCCACCTTTGTCGCTAAACGATACGCAGCACGAATGAGCCCCCATAGGAAGTCACCCGTAATTATGCATAATTACACATCCCTCGCCGCAGTGTGGGCGCGCAGGAAGCAAGACCAAAAAACGACAGAAAAAAGCAGCAAAAGAAAACCAAAAATCTTAACACAATATTTGCGCTCCCAAAAGTGGTGCGCACCACACACACGGAAAACTACTTAAGCGACATGAAAATGAAAATGAAATACCAAGTTGCCGAGAGAAATTCCCCCGGTGACAAACAATACCTGAACCGATAAAGTTCCAGCGCCAGCGCCTACTGCCACACTCCCTTCACTCTGGAGTCCTTATCGCTCGATTTCAGACCTCTCCGCCCTCGTCTCGCCCGTCTCGCCGGTCGGGCAGATTCAGATTCAGGCAAACCCAGCTGATGGCGCCAATGCACACCATTCAGTACACGGTAATAAGCGCAGTCACGCTACAGTAAGTATACGCCCCGTAGCCCAGCTCGGAATGTGCGCCAGCATTACACAGCCCAGCGTGATGCAGGCACAACAGCAAAAAAAAAAAAACCAAATTGGTGGTGGAATTAACCTACTTTTGGCGCAACTGATAAGTCTGGCAAAGAAATGTGTCATTTGTCGACAATTAAAATCACGCAGCTCATTACCGCGCAGAACACAACTCCCAGCACAGCTCACTTCTAAATCGGCCTCAAGACAATCCTGGTAATTGGACATTTCATCCTTGCCTGCCCCGCCCGCCGTCTGTCTGTCTGTCTGTCTGTCTGTATGTCTGTCTGTATGTCCTCGACGACTTCCAATTTTATGCGAGAATTGCATTTTCTGAATAAAATAATTGTATTTAGAAATTAAGACCGAAGAACGGACTGCTTGCTGATGGGAATCATTTGAATTGCAAACGGAAGCTAGAAACTGGAGCGACGTGGATTCTCCTGCAATTAATCTCCCGAAGGGACGTGGCAGCGGCACCCACAATACACAGGGCACAGGGCGGGGTGCGTCGGTGTGTGTACTGGTTTTGGAAAGACAGGAAACGCAGCGAAAGCTTAGTCGGTGTGTGCGTGCCACTCTATAAAAACTCCATTATCGACGTAAACCTTCAGCCAACCGCATTGCTGTGCGCACCTATTAACGCTGATGCGGAGCCATAAAGCAAAATGGGGAGAGCTGAAATGATAATGGGCCAAAAGTAGTGGGGGCGGTGGTGGCGATATTTGAAAAAAAAAAAAAAACCGAAGCACCAGATTCACCGGAGTGATATAGATTTCACTTCCGATAGTGCTGATGAATATGAAAAGCTGTCACGATGATGTGCGGTGCAGTGGTGGGGAGTGCTTGTACATTGACATAGCTGCGAAATGTGTGGTAGTTTGGGAGATAAAGTTTTTTTTTAGCGATGCGCTTCATTTGCAGTGTTGCCAGGGATATGACAGTTTTCTTTAAAAAGTCTTTTTTTCTTCTCCGAAGCGAGGAAGGAAACATTAAAAATAGTCCTCCGCCATCCTGTGAAATTCAAATTGACTTCGAAGCGAAGAAAAGTGATCGTTTGACTCGAAATCGTCAGGGGATCACAAGAAATTGGATGTTCTGCTAGCGTTTGTCGTGCCTCTAACGACTGAGCCTTAGAAGCTCGAAAATCAATGCCACGCCGACGGTATTTGATTTGCACTCCTCAATTTGAAGTTTATCAAAGGGAGGAAGTAAATGAACATTTAAGGTTTTAGTTATCAAAGATCAAAACCAAACGGGGGTTCTCTTAGAAGATATCCTAGAGAGTTGTTGGAACACAGAAGTGCCAGATTAAGCTTTGTTTTCGTATAAATGAACGACTTTTAGATATACAACGAAGCATGGTAAATTAATGATGTATTCTCTATCCTGTTCGATTTGTTCGCCTTTTCCTTTATCCATCACTCTAACGGTCTAAAAGTAACGCATTCGTCAGAGTTGGCAAAAAACTGAGAATGCACAATGCGAGTAGTTGTTGCAGAAGTTTGGTCCCTTGTGGCTTTAGTGCCACTCATTTATTATTAATTTCCGTCACTGCATTTCGTTTATCCAGCTGTTGACAGGACACACTTCCATTGATTTTTTGATTTCTTACAAGTGGCCCAAAATAATTCAGATCTTTTTGATGCCACAAAGTTGGTACATCGACCCCATCCTTTTCACAAGGGCCTAAATAGATGCATTCACAAGGAATCGGAACAAGTGGTCTCAAACACTAGTCGATTTCTTGAAATTTTTCCCGGCAAGGAAGACACTAATCTTCACTGCTGATGGTTTGTTTCAGAAAAGTGTCAGATTGGAACGTGAATCCCGTGTTTTCCTTTCAAATCCCTTAATCTCTGTGTGTCACATTTAACTGTTAATTGTTTCTTGTTACATGACGATCCGTCTCGATGCTAGCTTGGCACCCCGCACTGATCTGGTAGCCCTGTGCATATCTTTGGAATAAAGTCAAAAGAGTGTCAAGCTAAATCCTTTTTCCATTTCATATAACGTAGGTCTATCTTCGACTAAAGTCACGCAGATATTCCGGGCAAGTGTAAGGACACCGAATTAGCGAAAATCGCCACAGCTAAGTTCCATCTGCAAGAACAAACAAATTTAGGAATTTCTTCATACTCCTGGATATGTCAACAAGAAATGGATGTGATCGATCCGAAGAACAGCAGATGGTTAAGTCCCAAATGTTCCAAATTGTCATGTTTGCAGAGCAAACCTTCTGGCCATCTGCCACCGTCTAAATAAAAACAACATCGGCAGATGATTTATGGACAAATAAGAACAGAAAACGTTGTCCATCTTCCCTCTGATTACCCAACGCTATCACGCATAGAATACAAAGTTTGAGCTGTCAGCTGAACAACCTAACACTCGGACCCAAGTTACTTGGCCCCTTTGTCCTGCCTTGACTTCTCCCTTTAGCCTGATGTAACATTCCTTTCAATAAATGATGCTTGGTCACTCAACCCATCTTTAACTGCCTACAGCGACCTCCGCAAATATAGTTTCCCAGCTTTTTCTTTTGCCAAGTCACCTTGAAGTTGACCAGAAAAAGAAGAAACTCAAAGGACTCAGAAAAAGAAGACATTCATTGTCGAGAGGTGCTAAAAGACATAAACTGGAGCAACACCACAAAGCATCTTTCTGACCTAAGATCGCAAGCGAAATGATTCACTCCTCTCACACAAATCACGGCGAAACGGCGTCACCCATTGTCCAAAAAATCACGTCCCACTCAGCTGGGGAAACGCCTCAGCACAGAGTTCACTCATGACATAATCTCTACGCTCCCCACCAGTATGACGCATAATTTGAAAATTTCTCGAAAAACCCATAAAAAGCTGAAGCTGTATAGCTGAATGAATCCAAAGATGATCAAGCTCACGCGTCACGCATTGGAATGCCTGAAATTCTCGTAAAAATCATCTCGAAACGGGAACGCTTTGAAAATTCCCCACCCAATGTTGTCATTCGCGTGGAATTTGATGCGGTGGGTGGACTCACCGCGACCACGATGAACTCTTTCCGACTCTCTCAGATGTCAGCGCTGCAAATTGAATGAAGATCATCGCATCGAGCCGATCCGATCTGATCCGATCTCACACGTGCAGGCTCTCAATAAAATCATTCAATGATTTACTCGCACACGCCTCAAATCAGTGGACAGTTAAATTAGGGGTCAATCGTACGGAAGACAACGAGGCCTCATCTGTTCTCATCTAATCGGCGCCGAGATCTTGGATTCATTGAATTTTGAAGACCGTCCCGTCCGCGGCACATGTATGCCGATGATGTTGTCTGTCGTAAAATTCACTTTGGTCACATTTGTTGCTGGTTTTTGGTTTTTTCTTCTCCTTTGCTGTCTTTCATTTTTACGACTGCGATTTGGATTATGTTTCGTTGTGTGTTTCGCCCTGGTGGTTGACGACTTGACGAGAAATGGACATGAGGCGCTATGCTTCGAACATAAATTGGCTGCGGAACTTCTTCAAAATTTTATTCGAGACATGAATAGGTGTGGCGTTAAATTCGTAACTTTGTTCACATTCATCCGTCCATCCATCCACCGCTGCCGCTTAATGCTGTCGTGTATCTGTACATTTATCGGCCGATAAATCCATTTTATTGCCTGCCTGGTTTTTTTTTTCGGCTGTTTCTTGTGCTCCGCTGCGGTAGAGAGGTGTCGTCGTCGTTGGAATGCATGTGGGGAAGTGGTAACAGCTGCACCATTTTTTTCGTAATCTCTGCTTCCAGCTCGATTCATTTCCAATTCAACCCTCTCACCCACCGCCGACGTTGGCGCTGGCAGGAAGTTTGAATCGGGTTAGGACTTCCTTGATGATTGTGCATGGAAATCGAAATCAGTTGCAGGACGAAGGAGTTTCAAATGCAAAACACATCCTTAACACCGAACACTCGCATAATCGTATATCTGCATTCACTGCAGAATTATCGCACACAGCGCCCACAAATATGTGCATAAATGTCCTCAGCCCACCGCAGTCCACCTCGTCCCTACACAAAACCGCCGCCGATTTCAGTAAACACCAATCTGTCTGCCTTTCCTGCTGCTGCTGCTGCTCTAATTTTGCCGCTCGTCCTCGTGCGGAAACAACAGCGACTATTTGTGAAGGGCTTTTTTTGCGGGAGGGAAGTGGACGATAAAAAAAAATCCACACTCATGCAAATGATGCCAGGACAGGAGTTGTGTTGGCAGTAAGCAGGAGAGACGACACAAAAAAAAAAAATTGATGACAAAGACCAGAACTTCGACACCATTCACCGACGTCGACGAGGATGACGATGGCGACGCTCCATCTCGCCGAATCGCACATCACACAACTGTGCCACATGCACATGTGTGCTCTGTGTGTTAATTTCATTCATTATTTACGGCTTACCTCAACGATTTGAGAAACACAATCTACTACGGGCTGGGGCTGGGGCGACCCCACCATCGCACAGCAACGCGCGTTGTATCCATCGACGTGTACACGACCTGAACTCAACCCTAAGGGTGTGTCGCTGTGTATCGCTGTGTGTGTGTGTGTGTTGGCCACCGCCCCGTGTATATGCGGAATCACAGTTTTAATTAGCATAAGGTACACACACTATCCCCGCCTCAGTTCCTCCCCTGACCAGCTCGGTGCTGTGTCAAAGTTCTAAGGACATTTTAAATTAGTTCCTCATGTGTGTACACACATTCAGTCAGGCGGGGAGGAGACAGGCCAGCCAGTGTATCCACCACCAGAACAGGAGTGCAAGCAGCTAAAAACACACAAAAGGACACATGTCATCCACAGGAAAGTTGAGGACGACGCGGCGCTCGGCAATTTGCGATGAAATGGAATTTAAATGCGCTCCCTGCGCCTATGCAGGCGCATTTGCAACATTTTAAGAATTCGCAACTGGAACTGACCTTTTAGAAGCGCAATACGAGTATTGTTGTCGCAGTCATGGTTGTATTTATAACCATCGTCTACGTTCTTGTCGTCTTGGTCGTAGCCGTCGTCGTCAATCTTGTCGTCGTAGTCCTCCTCATTGTCGCAGTCCTTCCCCTCATCCTTCTCGCTCATCGTCGTCCTCCAAATGAGTTTCAAATAAATGTCGATGCGATGACTTTTCTTCACCGTGGGCGCCCACTCACTCCCGAGGGGTTATGCCACATTGAAAAACTTTTATCAGCAGCGCAGCGTTTCCTTCGACCGACACCCTAACGTTGCACACTGCCACCACCGCCACCGTCGTCGCCGCGCCTTAACATATGTGAGTATCGTTCACTGGTGCAACCCCATTCCGGTCATTATTTATGAGAAGCTGCTGCCTGCTGCCTCCTTGGCGCATTCAAGTAAAATGAGCCCGAGCACACATACGTGCCCAGTACAACACACAAATGAACCTCGTTCCTCGCTGCTCCCCATCACGCGTCGTCGTCGTGTGAAGGTTTATTTGGTTCAAGGAAGTTTCGAGTGGAGGCATGCTATCCGACCAACCCCTTGTTATGCTAAATTTGATTTTTAATATTGACGAGCTCTGGGAATATTCTCTCCTTCTCCTTCCCCCACTTTCTGGCCCTCGGCGGGGGCATGGGTGGGGCTGAATGCATTTTGGGAAGAAAATTCATTTGAACACACAAATTAATTCGAAACTTGTCCTCACTTTGAATGGATGTGTGCAGAGCCCCCCCCCCCCCACACTCTCCATGGCATGTATCCGACTTCCTTAAAATTCATCGCCACCGCCTCGATGTCTTCCTCTAATGGTCCGCCACAGTCTCATCTCTTCGCAGTAATCATCAATCAATAACCCACAGAAAAACGAAGAAAAAAAACCCCCTCCCACCGAGTCAAGGGTTACAAGGGAGTTCCTGTTTTCGTTCGCTTCCTCAGCGCCCAGGACTGGGGACGAGGGAATTGATTAAATCCCCCTCGAGGAAGAAAAAAATGCGAAAGGAAAAGATTGCCAATAGATTCAAGGGAGCCATTCAGACGCCAAGGAGATGCCATGCGAGCCGAAACCGAATCGGGAAATTTGGGGGACGGACGGCGGAGGAATGTTGTTGTCACCGAGCATTAACATACGATTAACATATTTTGACAAATCACCGTCCGAGCGATTGGAGCGCTCGACTGGGGATGTTTAGATGCTTTTAATTGAGATGATAGCGCACCGCAAATAGCATTGTCGGCTTTGAGTGGTGTTTTGTTGGTTCTGTTGGTTTTGTTGTGTTGCAGGAGGAGATAGAAATTCTTGCCGCTTTGGAATATGGAAATTTCTTTGGAAGACACTAAGTGTTGTGGCCACTGAATGTCAAGAGAATGTCGGGGACAACTTTCAATTTGCAATGGAGCCGGCGAACGAGTTCTGCGAGCAGATGTGGATTTGGGAAGTGGAAGCGGGCTTCTGTCATGATGACTGAATCGGAATTTCCTTGACTGGTTATTGAGGTAAATGGAGATGCCATATCTAATGGACACCTTTTACATATCACATCACTCGATGGTCTCTGCCGACAACATCAACGCCATCTCTCAGTCTCAGTACACTCTCTTAGAACATTGTGCGGTGGCTGAAGAACAGGTGAAACAAACTTTCCGTAAAACAAATGGACCTTCACTGGTTAAAGTTCCCATTTAAAATGAAATCTCAAATCTGCGGTAAATGAGGACAAGACACAAATTCGACCATAATCACTCTCGGCAATCAAATGAATTGAATCTTGAGGAATTTAAGGTGATCGTCGAAAGCGAAAATGATCACGACAGAGCTAATAGTGATGATTCGAAGCTCAAACTCATGGTACCTTGAGATATTCAAATAACTTTGACCAAAACCTTCCGGCTCGAAGGACCAAATTCACAAATCACACTTAACCTAGTCTGTCATGGACTGAAGTTTTCAGTAAAGTGGCCCGTGGATTCTGAAGCCTATGCACTTACAATCTGTGAACACTCGTCCTGGTCCTGAACTTAAGGTCACTCTGCACTCTTCCCCATGTGATATATGATAAGCCTTTTTTTCTAAACACAGAATTTTTTGTCGGGAATATGGCGCGATCTGCGAGAAGGAAAAACTCGATCAGCGACTGCTCTGACCTTTCTTCTTTTTCCACTCCTTCTTCTTCTTCCTCTTCCTTCTCTTCTTGTACTTCTTCTTCTTCTTCTTCATTCCATAGCTCTACAGTCCAGGGTGAACCTAGACTTCAACCAACATGCCTCTCCAGCCAGCACGATCCCTCGCTAGCTGCCTCCAAATGCGCACTCCGTTGGTTAGGATCCTTCTCTACTTGATCTTTGATAAGATGTGAATGTACTCCAAAGGGCAAAAATCCTGGCTTCGCCATTCTAGTGTCTGTCCCACAGTGGGTCTTTGCATTTTAGCCGACAGGGCCATGCAACACAGTATAAGTTCGGTGCCTATGCCTAATTTCAGTCTCCCGGTTGGACAAGGCAAAAAAGATAGAACTCTTCGAATGTCAAGTTGGGATCAAGTGGAGATCAACTGATCCCAAATGCACGATCGTTTTGCTGTGATGTCTGAAAATGACCGAAATCATAAAAAATCTCTGGGATGAGTGGCATAAGTGGCATATGATAGATAGGAAGTGATCCTCTTCAAATATTTACTGAGGATCGCTTCAACAGCTTTGAAAGAGTAGAAGCAAAAGTCCAAGAAACATCCCTCAAGAGGACTCCTCTTCATCTCTTTCAAGAATCCAAAATTTCACACTACCATCATGGATCGTCTTCTTCCTCATTTTTTGAACAAAAGAAGAGTTCGCTGTGGCCCAGGGGGTAAGACTCAGAAGCCGAAGGTCACAGGTTCGCTTCCCGGACTGGACACCTCGCATTTTTCACGGCACTACCTCTTTCCTGACAACACTTAAAGAGTTCTAATTGTTCTAAAAACCCTTTCAAATCTAGCCGCTCGGAGTCAGCCAAAAACGGAAGTCCCCTCTACTCGTGATACAGCTGCTGAAGACGCTTGTCCTTGTCCCTTGTAGGAGGTTGTGCCACTCAATTATTGATATAAGGAAAACTTCTCGGCAATTGTAGAGTTTCCATGGGAAGTGTCTGTTAAGCAATTGGAATGTTGTCTGTAAAAGAAATTTCTTCACTTGTTGGGCACAGAATAAGGCATGCACTTATAATCGGGCAAACTTCTTCTTTTTGTGGAGCTTCAGTCCGGGGTGGACCTGGGCCTCAACCAACATGCCTTTCCAGCCAACACGATCTTTCGCTAGCTTCCTCCAGTTGCGTACTCCAAGTTGGTTGAGGATCTTCTCGTTCCCACTTGTGTAAGCCACCTTAACCTTCCCGTCCTCTGTTGCGTTGTCCCAATCGCTCAGATTCGAAGAAGAGTCAGGCAAGCGTTTGGCAAAAAAAGTGCGTTCATCTTAAGTCGTGACACTAAGACTAGTTGACCAACGTCTTCGACTGACGCTCGCTCAAAAATTTAGAGAAAAATTGGACTTCAACAAGATAGAAGCTCCAAGAACGAATGTTGATAGACAACAGTCAACAGGCTGACTTACCCCTTTCCCTCTTTCGTGCAAAACATCTGTCCTGACCTCTTGAAAAACCCCCCTTCTCAATCCGCACTCCAAATTCCGGCAGCAGAGTAAAAGAAAAAAAAATGCAGAAACACTAAACTTTGTCCCACAAATCACCCGTCATCAAGTTGACAACAAATTTTCATTGCTTTTAATGACAGTTTTATGTAAAAGTCCTTCACAACCCCCCCCCCCCCCCCCCCCCCCCCCCCCCCACGGAGTCCATCATCAGAAACTTTCTAACAGCCATCCCTCTTCTTCCTGCCTAACACGTCTCCAGTCCGTCATTCTTCTTGTCATCAAAATGATGACTCTAACCCAGTGTGTAAGGTAACAGCATTCATCTCCGGTGGCACTCTCAAACATTGTATCCCCCACTCAAAGGCCATTAAATGATGATTAAACCACTCCACACTTTTCCGCTCTTGCAATTTGTAATCACACTTTCATCTCATCCCCTTTAGCATTCTCTCACACCTCCCAACTCCCCCCCTCCCCCCCCCCCCTTGTCATCGTTCGTCATTCACAGCGAGCTCATAATATTTAATCGTTAAACCTCGAGCATCCTCCAGCTATTAAATGGTTTAAATTATTTTCCATGTCCGCCCCAAGAACCCCCTTAAGTCCCCGCCCCCCTGCCGACAGGGCTCTGACTTCTGTTTCGTACCGTCCCCGTTGTTCGTTCGTTCGCAAAAACGCAACGAAAACGAGCGAAAAAAAAAAACCTCGCTCTTTTTGTTTTAATCTTTTCATTATTAAAAATTTAAAAAACAACAAAAACACACTCCCTACTACTATTGACTGCGCAAATTAAATCATTCATCATCAAGTTCTGTTTGTTTGTGCATTTTTTTCTGCACAGATCCTGCATCAGAAACCGCGAGGAGAAGGAGGCGCAAGAGGAGAGCAAAGGATTCAGGGCAGAGGAAGGGGCAATTCGAAAATAAAAAAAAACGGAATTCATTTATTTAATGTGCAACCGCCGCGTACTTAACAAAGTTAACAAGCCACCAGCAGAGAGTGTGGGAGAGAGGGAGGACACAACGCCACGAATTGAAGAGAGGTAATAATTGTTTAATTTTATTTAAATTGTACTCACGTATCCTGTGCACACGCATTTCAATTGCGCTCCACCGCAAAAAAAAAGCTCCGACGAGGGGGTGAAAAACTGTTCTGAATTCAGTTACCACGCTACTGATTCGCTAAATACCTTCGTCCTTAGCGGCAGAACGCGACGCGGCACCAGGCACTCGAGTGAGCCGTGAGGTCCACCCTCGGAATAATTTAACTTGCAAACAATTTCCACGGCGAATAACCCCGCTGGAAGAGATAAAGCACTCTAATCACTTTGGACGGTGTATCCTGTCACCTTTTCTATTAGAATGCAAAAAAAGAAGCGGAGCACACGTGGAGCCCGCTTGAATGCGGAATTTAGTGGGGTCGGTAACCACAATACAAAATCCTGCAAAATACAAAAAAAAAAGAAATGGAAGTGGAAGTGGAATTGGAGAAGGGGACAGAAGAGGTTTCCACTCAAAACTATCGCACTTCATTCCACTCCTCTCGGCACACGTCCTCTTGTGTGACTGTATGCTGTAGGTGTTCGTGTCTTGTTACCCTGGTCCCTCAGATTTGGACGACAACGACGATGAGCCTTTATGTATATTCCAACCACTACCTTAGTCCTTTACATTTCCATTTCCCCCCCCCCCCATTCTGTTTTTTTTTTGTCTCTACTGCTTTGTATTCCTCTGCTACTGTTTCTCAATTTTTTTTTGTCGTTTTGTGGGCTTCGTCTTCTTCTTGGTCGTTTTCTTCTGATAGTCATTGTCTTGTTCTATTTCATCGTCCTTGTAGAGTTTTGAATCAAGAGCCAAGACATGCATATACGACAATTTAAAAAACAGCACGACCAGTGGCGGACAGAGAGTACTTTCACGTCCTACTTGCTACTTGCTGGCTTGCTTCGCCTCTCCACCCATTTCCTCCTACTCCTCCTCCTCCACCACCCAGTCCTCCTTCACGTTGTCGTTGTCGTTGTCTACCGTCCTCGGCAAAGTCCTCGTGCCATTCTTTCTTTTCTTCAGTCACCAAACCCAACCCCGTGCCGCCGCCCCCACCACCACTTCTCTTGTTGGCTTCTGCTTTCATGTCCTGTTTGCGTTGATTCTAATTACAAACTTGGTACTTGCCCGTCGCATTTGTGCTGCATTCTGCCGTGCGGGACAAGGACTGAGACTCACTCCGCTAACTATGGACAGTCGGGCTGGATGGCGCGTTGGGGTGGCAATGGGTGGTCTTCTTCTCCTCCCCCTCATCCTCCATGTCCTTCCTTGTGTTTGTTTTGTGTACACTGCCACACTGAGTTGTGCAAGGATAATGTGCCTATTTCCTTGTTATCTCTTTTTTTCGTATGCGACCAAAGAAAAACAACAACAAGATCGTCGTAAATATTGTTTACAGTTAGCATTAATTTTAGATTTGTTTTCCCTTCGATTGGTGCAAGGAGGGGTGGCGGCGGATTAGGGGACGGCAGGTTGCTGTGAATGCGAATGAGGTGTGCTTGTGCATTTTAGATGCGATGAGCTACGTGAACACGTCAAATGTGAGTCTGTTTTTCGAGAGAAAGGGACGTACTTCTGCTGCACCCCTCCCCTGCCCATCAAGGTGTTTGCATCGAGGAGGAGGTTTGGTTTCTCGGTTTTTAGAGGATTTTGATAAAAATTCTAGACAAGTGAGTGTTTGACGTTGTCTTTGTCTCATGCTGTTTCTCAATTGTCTCAGATCCACCCACCCACCCCCCCCCACTCATATCAATCGCTTTTGAACAGGCTCAGGCTGACACCCTTTAACATCCAACATGACACCGACAATCGTGGCATATAAATCAAAAAACCGCCCCCCCCCCCCCTCCCGTCAAACGCATTCCTTGTACAATGCAAAATTTCGAAAGCGCCGATTGACATGTTGGCAAATGTTTGCCCGAAGCACTGACATGCTGCACACGGCACTCCTAACAGCTCTTCCATTCATAATCGTTTTGGCTACCCCTTCATTCTCCTCCTCCTCCCCGCCCCACCCTCCCACACACCACATCACTCTTTTTCAATCCAATGAACCGACTAAATATAATTGAGGACTTGCATGCGATGAATTATGTGCATTCGTCCTTTTTTGGCTCACCCACTAACAAACAACAGCCAGAACCGCAACAGCAGCGTGCATTGATGTAATTTAACGTTTCCACCCTCACTCCCTTCACTCCCTTGCCCGTCATAACTTCGCTTTGTGCCAGGTTTGTGTTTTTGGCCAAGAGGTTCCTTGCAATCTCTTACGATGCCAAATTGGTTAGACAATTATTTCGAATCAATGACACACTGCCTGCCTCTCTGGCAACAGGACTCGACTCCACCCTCCCCGCCTCCGTCATGCCACTGAACAATGAACACATTTTATTAAATGAATAATTGCACGGCATTGTGTGTGTGTGTGTACGAGTGATCCTTTTTTTTTTTTTGCAAATCCATTGTATGCAGTGTGTCGTTGTCCTAAGTTACGCCGCACGGTATGGGAGTATGGAAAAAAATGTCCATGGGTCCTTGTAAATTCCAGCACACACACACACATGCACATTGCGCTCCAGGTGGCTTATTGTGTTGTAATCTTCAATTTCGAGTGCAGAGTACACCATCGTCGTGGACATGCTTGAATTTATTCGTTTTTTTTTGTGGAGGGACATTCGCTACGAGCGAGGTCTACCTGCATTATGCACGGCACGGATACGGGTATATGTGTGTGTGTGTGAGTGTAAAGAGGGCCAACACAAAGTAAATAAGCTAGCAGTCTATAAATTCTGCGGAAGAAGATGTAAATGGGTGAGCAAAAGAATGACAGAGCGAGAGAGAGAGAGAGAGAGGAAAAGAATTTCCAGCTTAAAGTTTTCCATGGAAATAAAGTGAAATTCTCGTCCCTGCTTTCAAAGTGAGAGCTTCTTTGAGGGAATTTGAAAGGATCGCTGCTGCTATACAAACTAATTCTCTAAATTGTCTTCGGGCTTTATGCGCTCTGCAGTGTCTACAAAGTGGTTAAGATGGGCATTTACACTAGATGGAAAGCAAAGGACTGCAAAAAAAAGGAGAACTTAACACAGAATGTGCTTAAACCTTGAAAAGCAAGGGATTGGCGGAGAGGGCTGGGCAGTGAGAGTGTGTGTGTTGGGCTGACATGCCGGGTAGGAGTTTGATTAAGGTATCTATCAAAGGATAATTATCATCACAAAAGGGGTACCTTCAATTTCTAACTCTTAATCTTTAGCGGCAGGATCTGCTTTGTGACTGGGAACTCTACAGAGGGCTAGTTTGAAATTTGAAAAAGACTTGCTTAGAATGGGTCTTTCTAAGAATTCATTCATTCATTCAATCACCAGCACAAATCACTTAGCTCGAGACATTCAGTTTTCAGTGGTGTCCTGCGCTTTGCTTTAAAGATCAAAGGCAAGTTCTGCGAGTTTGAGTTGAATGACTTTCAGGGGTGAATGGTCTTCATTCCAAGACATCAGTCCGTTCTTTGTATTGGCCAGGGCCAAATGCAAGGAAAACTTGGTCACTGTCAAGCCGGAGCCAGGTCGAGGTAGACTGATGGAGGTATTCAAAGAGCACTTTGCGGTCAAAATTCCCATAAAATTGTTCAATTTGTCGGCTACTGTAGAATCTGAAGGGATGACGTGAAAGTTAGCCTGTTTTGCGATTGTCCAACGATAGCAACCAGCAGGCTACAACTGCAGAGTTAGGCAATGCTTTCTTTGAAGAGCTGGATGATCTGACAAATGAGGAGTTAAGAGGCATCCTGAGCTCCTTAGGGAATTCGGTGTGGTGCTTCAGGAAGCCATATGCAGGCTTGATGAGGAATGTAGCCTCGCAGCTTACCTTAAAGGACACAATGAAACCGTTTCAGCGTCGGTGATATAGTCACGTTTTCTCCACACTTGTGGCTTCCGTTTACATGGTAAAAACTTAATCCTCGAAAAAGGAATTTCAAGCTGTGGCATTTTTTAGAGACTCCTCATTTTGTTCCTAAGTTGTGACCGCCAAAAACAGAAAGCCGCTCTAGCACAGCCTCAAACTCTGTGTGGACTGACAAGGGAAGAGAATACTCTTTCTTCTTCAAACACTCCTCATGTCCTCTGTCCTGTCTTAATCAGAATGCAGTAGGAAAGGAGATGTACAGCTTCAAAGATGACTGAGGAAACAGGACTTTGACAGAAAAGTCAAACATTTTTTGGAGAGGGTTTAGAAGACTGTCTTATTTGACATGAAATTGTAAAAGAGGGAAACCCTGTTGGGGAAAGGCTTCTTCCCTTTCCTGTCATAGTCACTTATCCGCAATCTGGTTTAGGTTTCCTGTCTTCTACCATCCCCTCTCCTTTTTTAACCGAGGTTTTGACAATATTGTCTTGCAAATGGATAATTCGAGAGCAAGGAATAATGTACAACCCCCAAGCGTCCACCTTCTCAAACACAGAGCCTTTCATTTTTTTCACTTCCACATGTCCTTCTTTATTGTTCCATAAACAGAGCCTTTCCGACACTCAAACCCCCAGCACTGACCAGATAGCAACCGATATTGGCCATCAGTCGATGCCAGGAGCACCCTGTAACCCATCCAAAACGGATGTAGCATCACATAGCAAGTCTCAAAAATTAATCCATCTCCACCCCTTTGTAATTGAATTTGGCCCCGCTCCACAAATCGAAAGAACCAATCAACTTCCCCGCTCAATATCCTATCAAAATTTCGCAGAAAATCTCTACGTCAACACACCTGTTCTCACCATCCCCTCCCTTGTGTATCCACCACGTATCCATATCAAGTTCGGATAATTGCTTCTGGGGAATGCTTCCATTAAGACCATTAACCATTAACCATGGCGAACTAGAACAAAAAGAGAAGTCCAATCCCTCCACCAATGGACGTCCTTATATAAGCCCGCACACACACACACACCCTTGGCATGCTGGTGATGTGTGGCTGTGTGTGTTGATAACCAGAAATACGATCGCCAAAGCATAACAAATCTCTCTCACAAAAGAACCTAAATCGTGCAGTCCAACACGCGACTGTGTACACAAGATCCAATTCTCGCCCGCCTCCTTCGCCTCCTCCTACTCCCACTCATCCTCCGAGGGATGGTCGAGCAGGCAGAACTTTCAATAAATCTAATAAGTGTCTCAAATCTCAATCCGAGAGAGCACCCTAGCACCGAGAGGCAGCTAGAGGCAACCGGTCAGGCAATAGTGCGGCGGAACAACAAAAACCAATAAAATCGCTCGAGAATTTAAAACTAAAACATCCGCAGAAAGCTGAATAAATACCACCACCAACACCACCACCACCAACGCCGCCAATGCCACCCATTTAAGCTCTCATGCCATGACATCAGTTCGAGACCGAATTCGCGTACAGCAGGTGGGGGGTTGATGGTGGGCGATTGAATTGTATGACGCGCTCTCACGGGGAAGGAGTGTGTGTGCTGCGGCGGTGGCGGCTGATAGTGATAAAGTCGATGACTTCAGATTGGTGGAATTCGGCGAAAAGTTGCGTCATTCACATGTCTACCCCACCAACACAACCCGCCCCTCCCCCCACCAAAGAGCCCAACCACACACACAGCGGCGCACTCAAAATTGGATATTGGATAGTCTGTCCTTCTCTTTTTCACTCTCTGTCGGGCAGGCAGGCAGTCAGTGCAAAAAAGTTGGATTCATTTGGTTTTCCGGATTTCTGTACTTCTCCCTCCCCCCCCGGACACCCCTCCATCAGCCGACACACACTCATGGTAGCGTGCATGCATGCAATTGAGTTATTACAGGGCGAGGACCGATGTGAAACATCACTTCCTGCCCCAATGTTACCCACAAGGGAGGACTATCAAAGGACGGTCCGAAAAGAATACCAAGGAAGGGAGCTGAAGAAGAAGAGAACAGGAACATAGAGAAGCAAAACAGGGGAGCAGCAGGACACAACTCAATAGAAGAGAAAGAAGCAATTAATCTAAAAGTCCCAAAAAGTCTCTCCACCAACTTGTGTGTGTGTGTGTGAAGGACGGACGGTCGTGGTCCTTTTGTGTATGGGTCGTCCTTTGTTATCGGTCTGCCGGTCGGTCGTTGGGTTAGTCGGTTGGGTAGCGACGGCGGCAGTGGCGGTATCTCCTGCAATTGACATATGCTTTCAGATTTCAGATTTCAGCTCTCGCATACATATGTCCGAGCAATTTCGCATGATATGACATGGGGATTAATGGGCCGGCTGGTTGGCTGGCGTGCGGGCGATGTTGTTGTTCACCAGGACATGAATAATGCATAATATCACTCATAAATGCCAGCGAAAGGCTGGCTGTGCGGCAATGGGCAATGGGTTCCCTGAGAAAAGGAACGGAGATGATTAAATTGGAATCAGTTCATTAAGTATAATTTCCTCACGTTTTCAAGGGGGGCGTCAGCCTGCCTCTGTTGTCCTCCGGATGTTTGCAACACTCCCATTGTCTCCACCTTATCTGTTGCCTGAGGCCATCTCATTACAGCTCCTGCTTGATGGAGTCTCTTGCGGGGGCATGTCCGCAGATGCGATGCATTCATTCGAGTGGATCGTAATTGAAAGATTTAACTGCGGCTATTGCGATTAATCAGGACATTCGCCCGACATCCTGCTGGATGATGGCGTTTTTTTGTGTTCCACGAAATAAAAGTTAACGACGGTCGTTTGGGGGGGCGCTTTTAAAATGAATTATTTTTCCTCCGTTTTCAGAGAAGGGTTGTAGGATGCTGTTCAAGCTCTTTCAGGCAATCAGGTGTCCACTTCCACTTCCGGGATCTTATCGAACACCCGGCAAGGTGACCCCGTCAAATCTTAACCGAAATTCTTCCTCTCTTCACATCTGTTCAAAATATCCCACTGCCTGTCATGTCCTCCAACCCTCCAGGATTGCCAAAGAGACCGTCATCTCACCCCCGGCCCTTACCCTTCATTTTTCATCTCAGCAGCGACTCGTGTGTGAATCACTTAAAATCTACATAAATTCCATGTCATTTTATTCATGACACACTTTCTTCTATCCCTTTGATGGGACCACGACCACAACGCTGACAACTGCTTCCATTTGCCAGAGGCAAATGAAATTTCAATTTCGTCGACCATTAATCTTCCATCCTCTTGGCTGTCTCCTCGATGTCGTCATATGACAACCTCTGAGGTAGATGAATGGTTTCCCACGAGGTAGAGAATCCCCCCGAAAAAAAAAAATCCCTCCGCCGAGATGGGTGACAAACAAAAGATTCCGTGATAAATGACCCGTGCTGGGATGTGCCACGACAAACTATGTGTCAACAGTCACTTCAGATTGATGCCTCGCGATGCCATGAACCATGAGACGCCTTCTTCGCGCCTTCCTTGCGCCTTCCTCGCGCCTTCTTCGCGCCTTCCTTGCGCCCTCCTCGCGCCTATCTCGCGCCTTCTTCGCACCCTCCTCGCGCCTTCCTCGCGCCTACCACATACCATCCACATGCAAAGTCTTCACTGATCTCCAGTCCAGAAGAAGAATCCAAGGTCGGCCTTCACTTCGTTTCGCTATGAATTCATTTAGTGCCTCGAACTGGTTCTCTCCTCATCTAATCCAATTATAAGCGAGCTGAGACGCAGTTAGCAATTAGTTTTGGGTTCTGGTCGCTGATCCAGTTTGTTTGCTTGCTTGCGCCACCGCGCACATATCCGTCACACATCACTCTTGCAAACCGGAAAGGCCAGATCAGCTGGATACTGTTTGCGTGCGGCAGTGTGTGTTTGTGTGTGTGCGATGATCTTACATAATCCAAAACGGATGCAGAAGCCATCAGTTTCTAGCCAAATCCAGCGTCTTTTGACACCATCATCCGGTTGAGTGTGTACTCTGCCCACTCAACGTGATGACGGTGATAGAATTCTTTCAGGTCTGCGTCACTGGGCACTTTCGGTAAGCACACTCGCTACGCACATGACGTCAGGCGCGCACACCACTTGTGTCGTGAAAACAAATCCACCCATCCCTCAAGGGGGGTTGGATTTTGTGAGTGTCTGCCCGTGGGTGTGTGTGTTGGCATTTTGCACTTTCCGAATCCAAGTGTCACGGTGCTCCGCTCATCCTTTGACAGAGTGAGAGAACAAAGCCGAATGGGTCGAGACTTGTGTACGCTCTGCAGTGCCTACTTGCAGTCATAAGTGTTGCCATTCATGCACACACAGCGCGTCATCGCCGTTGCAAAGGGAATGCAAAATGCGTCTCTGGGTCAATTACTCCACTGAATGGCAGGATAACGCTGCGTGCGTTGTGAGCCGCATTAAACATTCATTCCGGCAGCAGTTTGCCGCCATCGCCTCCATCAAACTCTGCACAGGTGCCGCGGTGGGGGGTGTGAAGACTCGTTCAATATTAAAACAGCCAAGCAGTCATAACACGTTTCGCGCCGGAGGCGTCGGCGAGGCAGAAGATGGAGGAAATGGACAAAACACAAAACACATCATACATGCACAATGTTCACCATTTCCCCCCACTCCTGCACACTCCATCATCAGACGCCCTCCCCCCCCCCCCCTCGCCCACTTCCATCCTGAACATGACTTCAGTTGAAGCTGGAGCTGAAGCAGAAGCAGAGGCTTTGTTAGGAAAACCAATAAAAGAGAAAAAAATCACACACACACACATAAAACTTTATGCACTATACTTTGGTTTAATGGCTAATCACGGGGCTGGTCGAGCGCCCGCCCCCGTCACCATGGGAGATGGAGTGCTACGCGTGCTTGAACTGGTTCAGCGTTTGACTCCTCATCTGATGGAATTTCCTGCGAGTCGTCTTCAGTAGGCTTCCCGAATGGCGCTTCAAAAGTTTCCGAGAAGCTCAGTAATTGCGTTTACCGCCGATGATGCCTTCCTTTCCCACTGAGGTGCGCGTTAAATGATCTAATTGCCGTCAATGGGCAAAGGGCAGTCATCTCTCACACACTCACCCTCTCTCTCTGAGGTCAACACTCATAACAGATGTGTCGAATGTCATGGCGGATCACATCATTTTATGGAGCGATTTTTTTGGCGACATAAAGTACACTCCATACTGCGGGACAACTGTCACCAGTGTCAGCACTGTCTGTATGAGGGGTTATGAAAGTTTTTTTATCTCTTGCGCAAGATATTATCTGCCGCTACCGCTAACGCTGCTGCTGCTGGTGCTGCCATCACTTGATGGCTCTGACATGTGGGTCAACATTCACACACTCACACTCAGGCGCGGTGTTGTGCGCAAAAAGCTCCAGTGGTCACGGGGCGCGGGTAAGCGCGTGAGTCAGCACATAATTTTTGAGTTAGTTAGCGTGTGGATGTTACCATGCGACGGTGACAATGGATCAACTAGACCGCAAGCATCTGCCAATGGAGTCTGTGCATATGAGCAATTGGTGGAGGGACTGATGGGCGAGGTGTGGGGGAGTTTTGATTTTTTGCATTCGGCCCGTTGATGATGCAGCTCGGAATTGATCTCAGCAGTGAAATTCAGTGAGACAGAACAGGAGCTGAGACTGAACAGGAGCTGAGACTGAACAGGAGCTGAGACTGAAAAAGAGCTGAGACTGAACTAGAGCTGAGTCTGAGCTAGAGCTGAGACTGAACAAGAGCTAAAACTGAACAAGAGTTGAGACTGAACAAGAGCTGAGACTTAGCTAGAGATGAGACTGAACAGGAACTGAGACTGAGCTAGAGCTGAGACTGAGCTTGAGATGAAATTGAACAAGAGTTAAGACTGAACTAGAGCTGAGACTGAACAGGAACCGAGACTGAACTAGAGCTGAGACTGAACAAGAGCTGAGACTGAACTAGACCTGAGACTGAACTAGAGCTGAGACTGAACAGGAGCTGAGACTGAACAAGAGCTGAGACTGAGCTAGAGCTGAGACTGAACTAGAGACGAGACTGAGCTAGAGCTGGAACTGAACAAGAGCTGAGACTGAACTAGAGATGAGACTGAGCTGGAGCTGAAACTGAAAAAAACTGAAATTAAACAAGTTCTAAGACTGAACAGGAGGTGAGAGTGAATAGAAGCTGAGCCTAACTTAGACATGAGACTCAGGCAGAATCTTAATCACAAAAAACACACTTTCCGCATTCAGCCGTCGAGTTTTTTTCTTTGTTCCTTTCTTCGACCCCTTTAAGCATTTCCTTCATGGTCCTATATCACACAGAGTCAGGTCACTTAAGTCAGCTAATGTGCTCCTTTATCCTTTCAAGACTGCTTCGATGTTTTCAGTTCGCCCCTCCACCTTTGTTTGCCATTTCAAAAGTGCCTTTCGGTCATTAATACTTAACTTCTTGGAGTTTAGAAAGATGAGCATCTTCTCCCACGGATCCTACTTCTTGACATTCCCAGCAACACCCCCAAGCGTTACGTAAGAATCGAGAAACTTCCAAACATCTCTTAAAAGCAAACAACACCCCAACACATTTAATCAACCCACCCGCCTACCCACCCACCCTCACGGCATTCTAAATAATTGAGCGTTCCATTCAATTCAACAACCCCCAACACAGAGTCCCAGTCTTGTCGTCCAGCTCAACTATCAAACTTTAGAGCCCCTCTGAGATCATTCAACATTTAGAACTCCCCCCCACACGCATGTTCAATTCTTTGGCCCCAAATCTTATGCGGATCTTCTCTTCTTTTCAGGCACTCCATTCAGCCAGGACGGAACCCCGCCCACCTCACAGGCAAGTGCAATCCCATAATTATTCAATTAATTTTCTTACAAAACATTAGCTCAGATAATTGAATAATTGAGAGGATACAAATTACTCAGTGCTCCCTAATGCCGGCCGGGAGGAACAGTGATGTGTGTGCAGAGCATCCTTCCGGTCCTTACACAATTAAACGGTACAATGGTGCAATGCACTCGCAATCATCGAACGGATGGGTACATTTATCTTCGAGCATCGGGTGTGTCTGACGCGGGAGAGGTTAAACCCTGCAATCAGGATCAGATTCGGGCTCAAGGGGACGGTTGCTCTCTGAATTACGCATTTGTAAGTTTATTATGAACCAACACACCGATTGGACAGGAGATGTCCCAGTCAATGAAATATATTGATATGCAGGAGCAGGAGCAGGAGCAGCAGCTCAGGGATGCACTTCGGATAGGTGTTCAATTGAATTATCGCCCGGACATGCTCTTCGAGGATTCAAAATGAATTTATGCGGTCAACCGATGCTCTGATATGGGAATGAAATGTACACACACCTCCGTGGTGGTGGTGGTGGCCTCCGGCGAAAAGGACACAGACCGACCATTGTGGATCTAGATCAAGTGCAGTTCATTGGAAAACTCAATTTTCTCTGCTCCCCCCTCCCACATCCGCATACAAAATATTTAATTGAAAATAATTCCGACTTCGCTTGGCAGCCGGCAAACGTGGGCGGAACTTTTAAAAGCGGCGAAAGGATCTCTGAGCGCGTGTGTGTGTGTGTGTGATGAAAGAGGAAATATCGAAACAAAGTCCTAATGGGATAATCGATACACAAGTTCGAGTCCAATTAAGAGCGAATAGTTTCCAGAATTGCCACGTGACGGGATAACTTTGAAAAGTTTTTCGCCTCCGTCGACGACGGGAAGAAATCAATTGAAAATCAAACCTACACAGCCACCGCCAAACCACCAAACCAAAGAAGCAGCCGCTGCCGCCGCCAGGCAGCAACTCGACAGCCAGAAGCAGCATCGCATCCTCCTCCAGAATTGATGATTGGAAAACGTAGTTAAGCGTTGCGTTGCGTGACTGAGGCGAGTCAACACAGAGCAGCTTCGACAGAAAACAATCTAGGCAAACTGTGAACATGAATATTTAACGATTGTTTACCAAAGTGTGCTCCCCCCCCCCCCCCCCAGTCCTTCCCGCACAGCAACTAGTTTCAGGGCTTACTTGAGAAGTATAAGGATACTTTTGGGAAATGCCATCACCGCCGCCAACAGCTAAAATATTCAGTTAAACAGTTCGCCGAGGGGCGAAATGGAGGCAGCTACTTTTAGTGAATGAAGGACCAAGTTTTTAGATCAGTGGTGTGGCTGACTGGTTACTGTGTGCGCACGACGCGTGAGTTGTTTGCTTACGCTCACGTTTGCGGCTGGAGGCGTCGACAATAATGGCTTTCGAAGGCGGATGAAACTACTCTTAATTATCTCAAAGTTGATCCAGTTTTGATACGTTTGTCGGGAGATTTGTGAAGAACACGTCCTAGAAGTTTTTAGGAAAGAGAGGCAGGAGAAGAGAGTGAGAGAGAGAGAGAAAGAGATTGCTTTTAAGTTTTGCGGGTGCTGAGGGGTGTGGGAGGGAGGGGTGTTTGATTAAGACAATGCCTTGGCTAGGTTACGCATCACGACGTTCTGAAAGATTGAATTTAGAGAAGTTAAGTGGTGGCATGTGGGGGGAACTTTAACCGAATGCGAATGGAAGCAGGGAATTGTTTGCTTCAAGGAACGCAAATACGAGTCTAACACAATCGATGGTGATGTCAGAAATGCATCCATCGATGATTCTCTTCTCAATGCCCAGGGAAGCGACTGAGTAATCCACCAAAGACGTGTACAATGCCGTCAGTGAACCAGAAAGCCACTAGAGGTAAGGGCTGTCTCTTTTCGAGAAGATATCTGAATGAAGAAGAGAGCACAGGCGCCTCCAGTGATTCAAGAAGCCACTCGAGCAGAGCACTACCTCCTTTCTAGAAGAAATCTGACTGAAGAAGAAGGCAGAGGTGCCTCTAGTGATCCAAGAACCTTCTGGAGCTGAGGACTGTCTCCTCTCTAGAAGAAATCTGACTGAAGAAGAAGGCAGAGGTGCCTCTAGTGATCCAAGAACCTTCTGGAGCTGAAGTCTGCCTGCTTTTTAGAAGAAATCTGACTGAAGAAGAAGGCAGAGGTGCCTCCAGTGATCCAAGAACCTTCTGGAGCTGAGGACTGTCTCCTTTCTAGAAGAAATCTGACTGAAGAAGAAGGCAGAGGCGCCTCCAGTGATCCAAGAACCTCCTTTCTTGAAGAAATCTGACGGAAGAAGAAGGCATAGGCGGGAGAAGAAGTATCAACACTGATACTAGAAATCACTGGCCACCGACGGAAGTTTCCCTTCTGACTCAAGACGATGTCAGAATTATCCCCAAATATCCCCGAAATCACTCGATCAGAATGCATTAAAGATGTCCAGTCCACAGATGATTCCATCGATCCCAAAAGCATCTAGAAGGGATGACGGATTTCTAGAGCAATTCAATTTCAGTCCTGTTATGATGTTCTCTCTCTCTCTCCCTCATCCTCTTCCTCCGTCACAATATTGTCTAGTGTTACTGCGGAAACTAGTTTAGTCCTCCTCCGCTTTCCCTTACTTCTCCCTCTCTCCCCAAAGTCAACTACAGACTCTACGTCTCCATGATTCATGACAAAGCAATAACGTCGAATATTTTCATTAATCCTTCGATGATTTGTTTCCTGCTTCTTGTCGTCTTGCTTCCCTCCGTTGCATCATAGCCCCTCTCTCCATCCCTCTCTCTTCAGGCTTCCACTTTCCACCCCATCCTCAGTCAAAATTAAATTCGAACTTTTAATGATTCCCCCCCGTTATAAAATTGAAAAATAAAATGACAGCAGTTACATCCGTAAAAGGCGAGTCTGGGCTCTGTCGCTCAGCTCCACACTTCATTCTTCTCACCGCCGCTGCCGCCTATGCCACCAGAAGCAGCTAGAAGAAAAAAAAGAAACAAACAAATTGTCAGGCCGGATGTAAACTCCATTCAATATCCGCTGCTGCCTTTTGCTAGACCTACCACCACCAGCACTCGGAACTTTGTCATCCCCCATCCAGGGCGATTGAAAATCCGAGCAAAAGTTCAAAACACAATTTTCGAATTTCGAAGGAACGGACGAAACCTTTTAGTTCGTCTTTTTGTTTGCCCTCAACCCCCACCGGCAGCCTGCTGTCCGTTGTCCACCAAATCGCCTTTCTATTGTCGTCGAATTGGTCCTTCATGAAATCCAAATCCGTCTGAGAATGACGGTCGTCGTCCATTCCGACGATTGTTGAGTCCTGCCCCACCCCCCGCCGAAAAAATATAAATTGATTGGCCACTTGTCCTCAATGGCTACAAGAGGAGCACCAGCAGCAGCAGCAGACAAGACATTCTCCATATCGTCGTCGCAATGAATAATGCTCCAGGACGGTCACATAAATCAGGGTTTCCTCCCCAGAAGCACTCGAGGAGGAAACTTCCGCTGCGCTCCGTTCCCTGGCAAAAAGTTAATATTTTCTCCCCAATTGACGTGTTGGGTGTTAATTTTTGAACTTTTCAAGTGGAGAGCCATTCCCGGCAGGCGTTCTGGAGGAGCAGCAAACTTCTCCCCAGGAGTGCGCACGGCTTGCAGAGCAAACATTTGCTACAGTCATCGTCGTCGTCGGCGCTCTCTCATCAGACGGCAACGAGGAGGCAACGCAAAACGACGACAAACGTGACAACAAAAGTTCGCTCTTTCTCTCACTTAAGGGATATCAAGGATGTATATCAGTGCGTCTCGTGCCGTGTTTGCACTGGTTTCGGCAGGAGGAAGTTTTTGACTTTTAAATTGAAACATTGCCTTGATTCCCATTGACATGACATGGATATGGAATTGGGCCGGAGGATGAGAGCAATGAGAGGGGGTTGCCTGCTTTCCTTCGATTCGCGAATATTTGCACACACAAGCAGCAGCAGCAACCAGACGCCAACATCAGTGTGTACCCGTGCGCCAGCGTCGCACCAGGGTCGTGCCTTATCTACGTACGTATAATCATGCACTGAATCGTGAGAAGTATTTTTAGACCACATTTGCGATAGCGCTATCGAAGGTGACTTGACATTGTACCCACAGCGAGCAACGGCTGCGGCGACAGCGACAGCTCCGAATAATTCGCCTCGCCTCGCCTCAGCGGGAAGCACAAAAACAGCGGCAGCAAAAAATCGCAAACAAAGTTTAGACAAACTACATTTGTTGCAAGTTGTGCATAATAATGGTGATAGCGCCAGGGGGACTGAGACTGTGGCCTGGGACCGGGGATGTGATCTAGAACACAGGGGGAGCCGAGGAGGGTGCGGAGATAGGCAAAGTTCATGTGTCAAGTGATGTTTTCGGTTGTTCAACGATTGAGGGGGGGGGGGGGGGGGGGGCTGGATGTGTGTTGTGTGTGCTCCCAGCCTCCCATTCCTCAGTCACTTTGCGGAGACGCTTCTGGCGTGTGTTTTGTAAGCTTTGTTGTTTCCCCTAATGGGAAAACTTGTTTTGCTTCCCTTTCTGTCGATTTCGAGGAAAGTTTGTCACACGCATCAGCCCATCAGCCCACCCCCCCGCCGGATGTGGTCTCGTGTGTATCGTGTCTCTGAATCGATGATAATCTTTAAATTTATTAGAGGGCTTTAGATTTTAATATAGACAGACGTACACGCGTTACAATCGACCTTCCGACCTAATGACAGGCTCTTTGGGCGAGTGACTAATGTAATCCGGGCTTGGCCGGGGCGGGGGTGGGGCATATTTGACGCTTCAGTGAGTCGTTCATCGGCGACGTGGGGGAAAAAGTTACTAAAGATTTTATCTTGGAAATTTTCTGATGGCCAAGTTTGTCCCTATTTGTGGGAATTGATTGAAAATGAGTTTTGTTTGTGCTCTTGACACTTGAGGAGGGGCATAGATTTTCCACATTATTGGGACGTTAATGGCTGCCAGCGAAAAAAGGGGGGGTTTGAGATGTGGGCATGGTGGGGAGTTCGATTTTTGACTCTTGGGCAATCAGGAAATGGAGTGAAGGCGACGTCAGAGAGTGCCTCCAGCAATTTTTGGATTCTTGGACCTTTGAGGAAATCACATTATCGCATATGTCGTCCTTCCATTAGCATGGAGCTTAAGCCGTGTTCTCCTTCCCTTTGTAAATTTCTCGCCGGACACTGGCGGATTTTCAGTTCCTCCTCACCCTACAGCGTCACACAAGGAAGAACAATCGAAGTTCCTGCAAGTTCAAGAAATGGGGAGTGACAGAGCCAGGAAAGGGAAGTTCTCGAAAATCAGGCCTCCGCACCACATCAAGGCGTACGCGACTCGGAGTTTAGTTTGATCTGCTCACACTTGAGGATGAGCATAAATGATCCAAGCCCATCGTACTGACCATGTGAGAGGCATCAATTAGCTCCTCAGACAACAGCCCCTCTTCCCAGTGAAAGTGCCTCTTCCCCATTTGTATACGAAATTTGCCGACTTAACTGTTTTCAGTCCTTTAAGCTGATAATCTGCAACTCAAATTAGCTTAGCATGCACTTCACACTTCCTGCAAGCTCCTGCAAGCTCCTCGTCTCTGTTCAAAGGAAGAAAACACTTGAAACTCCTTAAAACCACCGTCATCTCAACGTCACAATTCGGTCTTTCACTGTTCGACTGGTAGTCCCTTGTCTTCCTTCTCTTTTGATTCCAACCGAGCACTTCTTGTTCTTCTTCTTCAGCAAACTTAGGTGCGAACTAGAGAGGGGTTAACACAAAAAAGAAACCGCAACTGCCCCAAGACCACCCCCTCATTTGAAATTGCAAACACAGCCGGAGAGTTCCTCCTTTGATTGTTGCCTGTGGTTAAGGGGTGGTGTCAAACAAGGTGCTCTGCATACATTTCTCATGGTAATTCCCCCATCCCCCATCGTGTGTCTTTCCAACTCTCATGTCAGCGTGAACTAGCATAAAGTGGAGTTAGAGCTGAATTCTTTTTTTTTTTTTTTCTGCGGCACTCTTGTCATGCGATATATTCGAATTACATGCGAACCCCCTGGTGCGGGCGGCCTTACATGCAATTACAGGGAACAGCGTCTCTAATTGGCAATGTGAAAGCATTCTAATTAGAGTAATAGACAGAATTAGCACATGTACATCACACAAGGGCGGCCTCGCCAAGGGAGAGGGCTGAATTTAAGCAAGCCTTTAATGTGTGGCGAAGTCTGTGTGCAAAACCAAACCCCAACGCACCTCTTTTCGCCAGTTAGCATAGATGTGAGGGTGAAAAACTTTCCGAATTTTAAATGAAAACACGCCGCACCATCGAGTTTACAGATGAATCGCAAAATGTCCACCCTGCTGGCGCAGATTTAAAGTTAAAAAGCTACCTCTAAACTTTGTTTGAAATTCATTTCAATCCTTTTAACTCGTGTCAAACGGTCCCCTCCCCCCCCCCCCCCCGCCACCTCACGGTGCATTCGCATTTAATTGAAATCCAACTAACACCGACCGTCAGTGCATTCGCATTTGCATCTTTTTATATTTACACCTCTCTGCATCTATTCAATCGGAATTTGAAATTTATTTTCCCAATTCCCTCTATTCCGCCATTGCCACCATTGCCACTCGCCCAAACCACGACAACACATCTGCGGTCGTTGTATCCTTTTGCCCGCAGCTATGGAATTTTTTAATCCCGTGCAGCGTATTTGTAATCAGTCATGCAAAATACCCACAACATTCCTGGCAGGCGTTCTTCAAATAACAAAAATGTTTGTCTACGCTCCCTGACCTACCCCTCACTGCCATCAGTCGGCAGCTTAGTAGCCGCAATCGGTCGGTGCCCCACCATCGCCCGATGTGAAATAGACGGACGGCCAGTGAACATATGTCATGACGAGGATTCACAAATGAACCAGAAAGAATGCACACACGGTCATGCATTGGAATTCAAATCGGGGAGGACATCCCGTCATAAGCTCCTTTCGGACGAGCGGACAGATACGTTCCGAGTCAAATGTGGAATCAGGATAAATATTTCTTCTTTCTCCTTTTACTGACGGACGGCCACGTCGGACAACATATTTGCGGGCTTCGGCTTCCCCTTCAATGGAGATGTTTCTTTTCAAAATTTGAACTAATTTATGTTGCGAACGAAGTGGGCATACGCCCCCACCCCCTCGCCCGCCCACTGACTTATGCATGAGTTCATCTTTAAAAAGGACGACATTTTGAACGGCGATTGTGGCGCGGCAGCAAGGATACTTTGGTTTCCTTTGAAGCGGATTACGGTCAGTGAATGGTCAGCAAATCAAATATGAGACGGGGAGAGTGGTGAGGGATTTGGGGATAAGGTTTGGAAATTGGATGAAAATTAGTTGGTCCTGGCAGATGGTCTAAATTTGAAAGAAAAAAAGTCAAGGACTAGACAAACTCGTGTGCGCTATTGGGTGGAGGGAACCTACAGTTTAATACCGAGTTTGAAGGGCGAATGTTTAGAGAATTATGGTGGACATTCAGACAGGCAGGCAGTCAGACAGACAGTCAGACAGGCTATGGGGCAGTCAGATGGGCTGTTGGGCAGACGGTTAAACAAATAGGCAGACAGACAGTCAATCAAACAGAAAGTTGGGCAGACGGACACTCAGATAGACAGTCAGGCAGACAGACAGTCAATCAGACAAACAGCCAGACAGGCAATCGGGCAGACAGATAGCCAATCAGGCCGTTGGGCAGACGGACAATCAGACAAGCAAGGCGGCACTCAGACAGACAGTCAGACAAACAGTAAAACAGACTATGGGGCAGTCAGAGATGCAGTTGTGCAAGTAGGTAAACAGATAGTCAGACAGACAGTCAATCAAATAGAAAGTTGGGCAGACGGACACTCACACGCAATCGGACAGACAGCCAGACAAACAGCCAGACAGGCAGTCGGGCAGACAGACAGTCAATAAGGCAGTTGGACAGGCGGACTATCAGACAAGCAAGGCGGCACTCAGACAGACAGTCAGACAAACAATAAAACAGACTATGGGGCAGTCATATCAGCTGTTGGGAAGATGGTTCAACAGACAGTGGGGCAGACATTTGGGCAGTCCGACAAACAGACAATCAAATAGACAGTTGAGCAAACGGGCAGTCAGATAGCCAATCTTATAGGTTGTTGTGCAGACGGTTCAGACATTCAGACAGGCAAAAAGTGAAACAGGCTAATAGTGACGCCTGAAGTTGTCCCAAATATCAAGTGAGATTATGTCTTAAGAGCCAGTCTTTTCCCTTTGGAAGGGCCTTTCTAAAGCATTCCTTGGGACACAGTGATCGTTCGCAGTGCTTCTCCATTCCACTGAACTAAAGTAGAGTATAGCCATCCGGCCAGAAACGGCGGGATGATCAGCAATGTGTCAGGTCAGTCGACACGGTGAACTTAAGTCGAATTCTGCCCGCAATGAGGGCTTAAGCTGAAGTAGCTGCCACAAGGAAGTCGAACTGAAACATCCGCCAACCCTGTCATCACATCATCACACCTAGAGTCGAAAGACGCCATTGCACCACATTCACTTGGTCTCCATCAGTTAATCCACTAGCTCTGGAATGAAAAACTGCTGCGGATATGATTTTGAATCAGAAACTGGTCGCATCATCTTCATAGTCCAGTCACATCATGTGAAGCTTTATGTGGACGGTGTAAGCCTGGATGTGGCGCCAATTTGGACACCTGAAGTCGGTGTCCAAACACCTCAAGTCGGTGTCCAAATAGACGCAACACCCCAAGTGGGGAACTTTTACGACCACAGATCGTGTTCCACCACGCCCTGAAGTAAACTTCTCTCTCCCATCCTCCACCTCGACACCTTAAAATTCCAAAGACAGCAAATTTATTTTCTCCCCGACTAGACAAACACACATTCCTTCTTAATTAACACATAGTCCGTCGCGTTGTATGCTTCTCCCAGTTGAAAACATTTTTTTTTCTTTTATTTCAGATCCGATTAACGACAACTTGAGAGAATCCCCCCACTCCCCTGTCTGGCCACCACTGTAACCTACAAGAGACAGCATCTGCAGCAGCAATCATTAAGAGTGAAAATCAAATCATTTCAAACAAAGACACCTTTCCAGGGCAGACACAGTCCCTCCAAATGAAGTCGCAGAGCAAACGATAATCGCGCCTCACAAGTGACAGAATGCAAGCGAATCCCAGCCCAGTCCAACCAACCAACCGACCGACCGACCGAACTTAATTATGCGCGGATAAACATTTGCTTAATGAAAACGATATTTCAGCCCAGTTTATTGTTAAAAAGAATCCAAGGAGTCCGTTAAAAAGCAGAAACCGCCCAAAAGGATGCCGCATTGAGGAGGTGGATTTTTTCGCCTCTTTGACTTTCCCTCACTAAACTTCCATTGGAGTGTTCATAATCATTTCATGGACTAGCGCAGTGAAGGAAGAGAAAAAAGAAAACACACACACCCATAAAAAGACGAAGCAAAACGATAAGGACACGAGTATTTCACAGCACCAGCAACGGAATGAGAAACTATATTTTCGTTTCCTTTCATTATATGGCTTGGAACGTAATTAAATAAATTTCCTCGACTTTCCCATCAACTGAAGCCGCCCAGCCCAGAAGACCAGGAGGTGGAGGAATCATTACACTCGTCCGTACGTACATATACCATCAACTGAAAGATAAATAAAGTTTTCAGTAATTTCTTTCGATTAGACAAAAAACTTCTGTGGACTCTGGCAACAAAGTTAGCCTGCCGCCGCCGACGCCGTCGTCTTAAGACATACAACTGACGCAATGCACGACGACGGATGGATGGGAGGTGGAGGTGGGGTACAGCAGCACCGGGTAAGGAGCGCATTATATTTGGGATATTCTTATTCCTTCAGAAACTTTCGTTACTTTGCATAGTTTGCATATGTGTTCATCGCTTCTGTTTGATGTGCACTATGTCGGCGCTGGCACTCACATGCAACCGAGTGAGTGACGGGCTGGATTAGCTTAGACTTCATCTCTGACATTGTAATCTAACTGGTGAGATGTTTCTTAAGGGCTTCCGTGAAAGTGAATAAATGAACGAAACGACACATGAGCTAGGGTGTGGGGTGTGGATGATGAGTGGAGGGCGGGGAGAGGAATGATGGATTCATTAAAATTAAAATATGCTAATGTGGACTTTGCTGCTGCAAGAAGAAGGAAATTCCGTTTGCACTTGCCGCTGTTGCCTAAATCAATTTTGACGCTGAAAGTTGATTTAGGAAATTGAAAGAAGTTTAGTGGGTGGCGGCTGTAGAAATGACAATTAGCTTGAGAGGTTGACCTTGCTCTGGCAGCAAATGTTGCCAAAATCTTATTAAGTGTATTGGTCCTTGATTTGATTCTTGGACTTGACAGTTTACTTCCTAAATTTTAACGCCTTTAATGTTGGATGCCAAAATTCGTCTCAAAGGGAGCCGTAGAAGAGTAGGCGCCAACTGATGACCCTATGCCGTCAGTCGCAGCGTCTCATCATCTCAAATGCACCCCTTCTGTTGTTGGCTTGTTAGGCTGACGTGAGAGGTGGCGGTGGCGCTCGGAAAATCAGCAAATTCTTGCCCAAACAGATTATCTCTGAAATCTCAGCTTAGAGGAGAGGGTCGAATCGAAATTCTCGCAGCAACCCACTGATGTCCACTTGCCGTAAGGTGACCAAGTCAGAGCGTTTTTCTTACAATCGCGTCTCGAATGTTGGCCTCGAATGTCACCAAAGTGGTCGTCAAATAAGCGCCTACGAAGGACGTGGTGGGATTTGATTTAACGAGATCACCTGCCTTCCGCCGTATATCACGGGGTTCATTTTCCCAAGAGTCGTAGATAATACAAGACTAGACACCTTAGTTACCGAAGTACCAAATGAGATCATCCTTGAGGGACACTCACCCCACCTCGGCAAGGAGCGAGGCCTTTCTAAAACCTCTGCCGCTCTATGGGTCGCAGCACCCGCTTGAGAATGAGAATGCGAATGAGACTTTCTCTCCATTAGTGATTCCGTATACACTATTAATAGTGCTATGGATGTGATTTTGAATCAAATGGTTCCAGTCACATCATCTAGACTAAGGACGAAGTGCGTACACGGGGAAATAGTAGAGTGAAGTCAAGTTTAAAATGATCCTGATGGTCAAATGATGACTATTCGGAAATGATTCAACTAGTCGTGGTCCTTTTTTTTACAAAAGGAGCGTAATCTGTTTCTGCTGTCAGTAAATTTATTGATTTGTAAGGATGAACAAAGAACTGGTCCAATCGAGGGACACCCGTCAAGAGAAGACCCAGTCACAACAGTCCTCCTTAATGTTGTCCTCAAATTTATCCAACTTTGTTGATTGTCTTAAGAGGCCAACTAACGACTAAGGACTAAGGATAAGGTAGAGACGACTGTTTTACTAACGTTTGCTCAAAAATGGCCAACCTTACCTCGAAGACAGCAACATTTCAAGCTTCTAGCGCTCCAATGTTGAAAGGCTTATGAAATAGACTGTAGACTTTCGAGACGAGTCAAATACCTCGGTGTTCAATTGATTATCAACTGTAAAGAGAATTAACAATCCTTTCGTCACAACTTCAATTTTTGCATATTTCTATTTCATCCACAGCCTTTATTCTTCATCCACAAGTTGAATTGGGCCACACACAGCCTTTAAAACAGCCTCGAGACTGACACGACTCAAGTGCCTCTTTTTGGCATCAAATCACTCATTAGTTGCTTCTTTGGTGTACAACCCACCCCATTAGAGATGAAGCTTACAACGTTGACTGGAGATATGTTGAGTTTAGACCAGACATAACTAGCAAACTTGACATTAAGTCTAAGACCCTCTTCGACAACAATAGATCCTTCAAAAGAGATCAAGTCCGAAGATGCTTCTACGCTATACGAGTGCACCAACATAACAAAATGCAACAAAAATCGATAATCGAATGTATGTAGCCCGCCTCGTACACCACCACAAAATGTCTGTCGTCGTCAAAGCATTGATTCTCAAAGGATCCCTTGTTCCTTTAGATTTGAGTCTGAAAATTGATCTAACAGCCAACAATGCCTGCTTACGTTTTCCGTATCAGACGAAGACATTCGGAATTCTCCCTCCTTTTCAAATGTCAATAACTTTTCACGAAAAAGCGCTGTCCAAATAATTTTTTTGAAGAAACTGAAGCCTAAAATGTCACCTTTCATGCAATCTATAGCACTGCCAAATGCAAATAGTATTGTCAGGCCGGGGTGGACCAGAGCCTCAATCAACATGCTTCTCTAGATAACACGGTCTTTCGCCAGCTGCCATCAATTGCGCACTCCCGGGTTGGTTGAGGTCCTTCTCCACTTGTGTACGCCATCTTAGCCTAGGCGGTTGATTGTTCACCGCTCTCCTTAAACTTCCCAAAAAACCGCTTAAATACTCTGCCGACCAAATTTTTGTTTGATTCAAAAATTTTTTGGCAACGCGAACGACATAAAAGTGACAAAATGACGGATCTACCCCTGGTTCTACTTTCAAGCATCACAACGGGGCGACTAGTGCGACCCGGTCTCAATCACTAATACACCAAACAAACTGCGGTGAGGCGTCAATTCCACATTTTTGGGTCTACTTTGAAGCTCGTCGGTTAGGGTGCCATGGTTGCCTTCATTTCGAAAGAATTTCAGTCTGGTTGACGACTTCGGGTCCAAGACAGTGTATTCTTGGTTGAATTTCTATATGATGTGATGCTCCTCTTTGTGCAGTCTCCAGTTCGGGCTAGGCTTGGATGGGATCCACAAACACTGATTCACTGAACTAGGGCTACATCCAGATGGGTTCCACAAAAACTGACTCACTGAACTAGGGGTACATCCAGATGGGTTCCACAAAACTGACTCACTGAACTAGGGGTACATCCAGATGGGTTCCACAAAAACTGACTCATTGAGCTAGAATTTCACTATCCTTTAAGAATTACTCCATACTTGGAAGGCGTGGAAAAGGAAAGCCCTTCCTTTTTTTTTATTTGGTTGCTCGATGTCCCTGGCAACTTTGGAATGAGCTAAAACAGGCAATTTGGAAAAGAATGTCGCTGCATTTTGGTCCACCATTAAAATATGAAATCCTCTAAAAAACAAAATACACCTACAAAGCATTTGACTCTCGTGGAGTTTTCATCTGTCTTTATAGGCACATGAATGAAAACTTTCAAAAAGGTCCCATTCAAAGTACTCTCCAACACCATCCACAGTTTTCCCGCAAGAGAACCAAAACCCACTTGTAAGTAGTTAAGAACCACACCGCTGTACAGCGATGCTTCTTAAACACAATTTATCTCCGTTCATGATTCTGCACAAATCCAAAGAGTATTCTCGTCTTAAACTACCAAAACTGAACAACATCATTAATGGTTAATCTGTGCGGATCGTTTCCGTTCGGGTAATCCGCCGAATAGCCTGGCTGAACATCATCAGCGTTGATGATAAATTGAACAGCTATTCTTAAACAATAACCACAAGCGCAAAACAAAGCTCTCTTTGCAGATCGTAAATCAAGCAAACAATATTCACTATCAGGGCAAATTAACTAAACAAACAACAATGAGTTTCTGAAATAGTTTCTTTTTCAATCCCATCACCAACCAACCAACCAACCAACAACCAACCACTGGAGGAGCAGCAGCAGCAGGAGCAGTGGAAACAAGAAGCAGCCATCGACACCAGGGTTGTGCTGCTGTGCCATGGAACCACCACCATTCAATCTTAATGGGTATTCATAATGATAAGGACTTGGGAGTCCTTGTTTACAAATGTTGTATACACACAGAGCACAAGCATGAACCAAGTGAAAAGAGTGTACACACAACCACACACACACACAAAAAGACACAAAAAAGGGGCAAAGTCCCGAAGAGATAGGGGATAGGCTCTGAGGAGAATGGTGCAGAAAGTAAAATTCTCCACAGCCCCCCCCCTGTCTTCGTTGGGTTTTGTTTCCTTTATTTCGGTTTCGCAAACAAAAGGGAATAAATCATAGACAAAATGTATACAGAGTATCCTTGCGGCAAAAATCATTTCATCTTGCAGTCTATACTTTGTGGGCTGTGGGGCGGAGGAGAAGGGTTGGTGTGTGAGGATGTGTGTTTAATGGATCTTTAGATGTGGCTGCCGGCTTTATGAATGCGGATAACAGGCGCAGTCACGACCACGACTGTATTTTGGCAACTCCTGAAGATTGTGGTGTATTCCTCCCCCATAAAGACTGCATCGAATCGACACACAAAAACTAGCCACCTACTCATTGGTGCATAATCCAAAATTGAAATTCACTGCATACTCATCCTTTGTCCTCCAGCTTCAGCCTCTGTTCCATCTCCCCTGCTGTGGCACACTCAATTATGCATTCCGCGCACAACTCACCGCCACAGTACTTGGCCCACCATCCGATCACACCACCACGGGCGAGGGCGTTACAAAAAGGTTCCAAATCACCGATTCAGCAAATAGTAAAAATGGCCATCAAACGCCTCGACAGCATGTACAGACTTCCCCTGTGTCGGTGTCGTCGTCGTGTCCGGAGCAAGCTGGCAACGCCTTAAGATTTATTAACTGAAACTCCTTCACCTATGACCCCGACACGAATGCGATTTACAACGATTTCATTCGGACACAAAATGAAGAACTCCCCTCAAGTCAATATGTGACGGCAAGGACATGTCGACACATCAGACACCCAGCCACACAGCCACACAGCCACACAGCAACACCGGCATGGCGCACTCGCATCGGCACACACATTTGTCGTGGCACATGTCGTTTTCGTTTCGAATAATTGGCCAAAAGTGTCGTAAAATACACATATTTCAAAGAAAGCAGCCCCGAGACGTGCGGGCCATAGGCAAATGTTAGGGAGATGTCAATGCTAATGTGTGTGCGCCGGAAGTCATCGGGGGGAAACGTTTCGGGTGTACGCGACAAGCGGGCGATTTGATTTTGCCCCGACAGACACCAGGAGCACCACACAGCAAGCACACAGAAACACACTGAAGCTCACAGAAGCTACAGAATTGCGTGTGTTCAGCTGCGGTGTGGCAGCGGTGGGGGTGTTGCATGTTTTAGCCATTCTTCAAATCGACGGATGTTGATTTAATTTATTTCCCATAAATTTATAATCAAATCGATAAATCAATCCGGACACGGATACGGCTGTACTTCCCGGCTGCTTTTCAATTCAAAATTTACGAGGTTGTAATAAATGTGAGCATAAATAAGTCTTCTGCCCTGCGTGTGTGTGTGTACACAGGGGCGTGGAATGAGATTAAGGTGAGCGTGATCTATGGGGACTGTCATATTTAAATGGAGCTGAGAAAGTTTGCAAATTCCCCAAATGACTTTAAAGAATGAAAGGAAATGCTGGTCCCTTGGCTAACAGGGAGATGCCTTGGATGGAAAGTGACACTCGCGAGTTCTGTTCAATCTGGAGGATGAGTCCTTGCATCAGACATTTCATGACAAGAGCAGTGCGTTGCATCCACTCCTCAATCGACGCCTTAAAATGAATCCAAGCACTTTGTCTTAGACCGATACTCTTTCCCAACAAGATGACTTGATCGCAAGACAATTTCAAAAGCCGGGCAGTTCTTCTTTCAAGAAGATCGTCAAGCCTCAATTGAGTCAAAAGGCACATGACAAAATTTCGCCTGGAAGCTATCCCTGAGTAGGTTGGGAGATGAAAAGGGTCCTCTTAGGGGTGACGCCGCGTCTTAAAGTGACTTTGCCCCACAAGACCGATGTCTTCGAGAGTCTTTCTTTTACTGCCCTGTACGCTTTAAGAAGCGCAGAATGTGTTTTCCTTAAATGCCATCCTCTAGTTCAAAGATGAAGGCATTAGCTGAAAGACGCATCTTATAATCAAGGCGTTAGCTGAGCGCCGCAATGGCCACATCGCTCAATAATCGCACAGCAGGTCCCAAAAGAATTCTTCTCTTCAGTTGTTCTTAGGGAACCTGCTGTGTACACCACTAGGAAAAACCCGTGAAAGCAATCTAACCCCTCCAGGCTTAAGCAAGTTTCGTCCGTAGCGGGCATCAGGGGATTGAATCGGGTTGAATTTCTGGAACTCTCGAGACATTGTTTGAACCCGCTGCCCAATTGGAGAATTTGAGAAATTTTTGAAAACATTTGGCTCCACGAAAACATCTCCCAAGCCTTGACGTGAAGTTTAATCAGGCTTTCGTATCTGATGAGGATAACTTGAAAAATCCGACACACTTTGATCGCTTTTCCTTCTACTCGGAATTGTCAACACAGAACGATGAGACAGGCTGCTAAGAGGGATTGCTGAAGGAGCAGTCATGTGCGTTGGATGTGATTAGGCATTGCAAGTCCGGACTGACTTTGTTTTCTCTTCACATTTCACCCATTTTTCAATGTCCCTTGAAAAGCAACCAAGACCAGGACGAATGGGACAGTTCCATTTGAGTCATCAAGCATTCATCAATTTAGAGCCCTTTTTCAGGATGCTCTTTCAACAGCTGAAGCGACTTACTCAGTAGGTGTGACCCAACATCATCTTCCCCAAATTTCTGAAAATGTTTAGAGAGCCAGGGAAAAAATCCTGAACCTTAGACCAGGTTCCTCGAATCTTCAAGCATGCGTAGATCCACCACCCTGTCAGACCCCATCTGCATTCCTTTCCGATATTTTACGTACAACTGTGGTTTTCTTGTTGAAGGTGAAGCTGCTTGCCCAAATCTCTAAGAAGCTTCCAAACGCATTGCACTCTTCATATTTGATACTGAGGGCTGGTGAAATATTTGCTATCGTGCCAATATTCGAAATAGATGAACGGGTGCACACCAATGTGGAGGAATACGTTTTGCAAAACCAAAATGCAGCATTTGAGAGCTAAAGGTATTTTTGAAACCAGGCCATACTTTGCACACGAAATTTTCAGCTAGATTGTCGTATGCACAAGGCTTGCAGTTTGAATCCAAAATATTCAGAAAAAGACGAATCTGTTTGGAATTTACTTTTTCCTCTTTGAAGATTTAACTTCGTAAGGTTGGAGTTCTTTGCGAATGCTTCCCAACTTGAATCCGGTACTGGGAAAGGACTGCTTCCACGATTTTTCCAGTTCCATGTCTCTTAAGTTGATATCTGTCTTTGTCTGTCTATTTTCGTCGATCCACCTTTTGGTCCATCTGTCTGCCTTTTTTTATCTCTCTGGCTGACTGCAAGTCCGACTGGTAAAACTGCAAGATCCATAAATTCTTGTGGGAAAAGGTAGAATCCTTGTGTTCCCCCATCGTCAGCCGGCGACAAGGTGTAACCTCTTCTTACTTGTGAGAATTTCTATCCAATTCCCCACAATTTTGCTCGTTTCTCCAGTCTTCCCAAATCATTAACCTATTTCACCCTTTTTTCTTTTTCAGACATCCACCTCCTTCGAGCGTGTTGTATGACATCCCTCAGCTGCAACACAATTCAAACTCCGCCTTTACCTGGCACGAAAAACCGCAGAATGTACAACAAACCTACGCAACTAATAAACAAATGTTTCCACACCAGCGCCCATCCAAATGAATTGATTGTCAGCCCACACCCCCGAGAGTTCGCCCCAAACATGATTTTAACCGATTGTGCAAAAAGTAAGTCACCTTCTAAACAAACACCCATCAGCCGCACACACCACACAAAATATAGGCAACAGAATAGAACAGAAGAGAACAACACACTTAATTTGAATTTCATTTCCATTTGAAATAGATTCGCTCGCTCATCTGTTCAGCTCAAGTACACGCTGTCGAGGCATCATTTCAATTCAAATAAATAAACCATCTTTCCTAAACAGTAAACAATAATATCATCAATGTGCATCACATTCAGCTCAGCGTTATCCCATTTAGCGGATAAATGTTTTGTGTGTGTGCTCGAGCGGGGGTACTGCTGCCACCTCATCTGTCCCGGCCATAAGCACGCGCGCGCGTCTCCTCCCCCCATCGCACTCGGCAATGAATTCCGAATGAATGCACAAAACAGCAGCAGTGGCGTTAGAGAAATTTTGCCGTAGTGCGAGGAGGAGCCTCCGCATCCTTCCGCCCGGGGCGCAGCCGAACTGCAATGGCGGGCCGTGTGGCTGGAGCATAATTCAACCGTAAATAGCATGAAAATGAAATAATATGAAATTCTAATAGTGGACCAGTGGAGTTTATCCCGGGAAACCCGCCTCTTTGGCTCGCTCACACCATGTAATTACGAAATGGCTCCGTCCCAATATTTTCCGGAATCAGTTTCAATTTTTTTTTGGTATTTTCCTTCGGCCACAAAAAAGAGGAAGAAATTAAGCCAAGACCGAGGGAGGAACGAAATAACAACAGGGCAGCAATAAATTCCTTGGATGAAAAGCCCGCGTGGCTGTGTAAAAGGCGTGCACTCTGAAGGAGCACAGTGGTCCTGCGGACGAAGCTGAACGATTTCAATTGGAAAATACCTCTAAATGCGATTAATGTTCCCATTTGCTGGCGTCGTCGTCATCGTCGTCGTCGTGTCGGTGTTCTGCCTTCTCCCCACTCTGACTGTGTGCATTATGAAACGAACAGATTTTGTGGTCTGTTCGGATATGGAGACTGAGGAAGCTCTAGGTCAATGATGGTGCACTCTGTGTAATTTAGGGGACTTGCGGATAAATGATGGCGTTGTGTGTTTTTATTTTTTTGGCTAACCTATAAATTTGGACTCTCTAAATCAATTCGGAAAAGGGTGGAACCTAAGAAAGACCAACGAAACTGTTCAAGAATCGAATGCAATCTTAAAAAAAAAGCTTTCGAAATTCGAAATTCGAAATTTCCTGCTTAAGTCGCAGAAAAATGCGAATTATTACAAAATTCCACTGATGTAGTAAACTCATCAATGTAACTGTTCCTTCTGAAGGCAAGCATTTTTTTCATTTCGGAAATTCCCAGGACTTGCAGGCAAATCTACGGGGACTCAAAACAGATACTCGAATTGTATCCATTTTCAATACTTTCCCTACACTTAATTTATTTGAAATTACGAATAGAACTGCTACCGGTTCACGGGGGTGAAACTGAATCCAGAAATTATGAGCACTGTCAATGCAAGTGGCGAACTCTGATTTTATCCACCAGTTTCCAGAGGTATCGTTACACCTTTCCCATCAGGGTCTGCTTTTGAAACTTACAGCACTTCATGCAACACTTTCAATTCCTCATGCTTCTTGTTGCATTTGAAATTAAGGGTCCAAAATTCGAAACAGATACTAAAAATGATGTGAAAGAGAGAGAAGAAGAGAGAGAAATTATGTGATGATGAAAATATGTCCTTTGGGTAACATTTTGCAAAAGGCGCCATCAAGAAATGATCCTAGAAATGTTGAAAAGTAATATTTAGACAATATTGCTTTGATATAATTCATAAAGACAATACGTCATAGAACAAAGACAAAATTGGATCCTATAAGCCGACATTTCATCGTAAAGTTAGGGGCGAAAAGATGTGTTCATTGGCTTTCTGCTTATTTGAATTGAAACGATTCCTTGCGATTGTTGGTCCTTGGCCCACTTTCGATAAAAGAGATAAATTATATTCACTAGCCTGTAAATTCTGTCAAAAAGTGATTTTTTGGCCACAAACACACTCTTTTAACACATCCCGAAAAAAACTGAATTAAGTCTTGCGTCTTCGTAGAAACCTTAAATTTCCTTTTACCCTCTCTTCAAAAACAAGGCACTTGAGTAGTCTGTCGCACGAGTACTCAGTCGTAAGAAGTGGATCACATAGATTTACAGTTGATCGAACAAAACGTGCAGCATCGTCGAAGAAAATGAGCGTCTTGGCAAGCCGCAAAAAGTTTGAAGATGCGAAATTGGAGGCTTTACTGAATCAAGATCCGTGCCAAATACAAAGTGAATTCTCAGAAACGTTGAAAGTGACTCAGCAAACAATTTCCGTTCGGTTAAAGAAATTTGGATTCATTCAAAAGCAAGGAAATTTGTTGCCGTACGAGTTGAAACCGAGAAATATTGAAAGGGGATTTTTCATCTCGGATCTGCTTCTTCAAAGGCATCGAAGAAAGGGAATTTTGCACCGGAACGTGATACCAAAAAAAGGTGATGCCTGCTAAAACCAGGCGAAATAATTGGTGGGAAACGTTTGAGCGATGAATTGTGTGAAAACTGACAGAAACAACCTAAAGGCATCACAGGGGGACAGTCGCAGTCAAAAACTACCCGGAAATGCTGAAATGAGAGGTCTTGCTATCATCGTCTCCTTCACATTGTCGTAGGGCTAAAATCGCTTGTGGGCATCTAGTTTAAGAGAAAACAAATCGAAAAGCCACCTCTCCACATTATACCGAAGGTCCTATCAAAATGTACGTACAGAAAAAAATGTTGGCGATTTTGAAATTTTTACCCAAACTACTCAACTACAAATTTCTGTGCAATTTGAAAAGACCTAATGTTGTCAACTTAAAGTTCTGTACCTCTGAAAAAGCAGCAAAGTTTACGAAATATGCTGTACTGACAGACACGTCCTTTTTCCGGGATGCAGTAAGCTACAAGCAAAAACTGCTTTAAAACTGAACATAATTACACAAGAAGGGAAACAAGATGGCGTAAAGTAATATAAATTATCGCCACAAACAGCCCGAAAAATACGCAAAATACTTCCACAAAGCCCATGAATTTCATGTGCTAATACGCACACAAATGAACGCATTTTCCCATTTGATGTGCAATATCCCTCGAAAAATGTATGAAAAAGAGGAGAACTTTAATTTTAAAAATTACCCCACCTAACACTGAACCCAATTGACTTTACAAAGCGACCCATCTCAGACATCTGTCAATCTGTTCGGAAATTGTAGTAGATCAGTAAATGCACTTATTCTTAAATCATTTAAATCACAACGAATTTTCTGAATTTTCGAATTTTTCATCATTTTTTAATGAAAATAAATAAAGGTCGATTTGAAAAGTCAATTTAAAGTGAATGAGACATTCTCCCACATGGATATGACAATAGGATCATAAAATCCCCTCAACAACTAATAAATTTCCCTTGGTTTCCCAGCATGCCAGTCAAAACAATGTGTTGTGGGGACACAAGACCAGACTGATGTTTTTGTGGCCTTCTGGTTTTCAAAACGAAAAGTTGAAGTCAGGGGGGGCAAAAAAAAATAAGATAAAACTCCCGCACACAGAACTGCGATAAATTTACCGCAATATATGTGCATATCTAAAATTTGGGAGTTTTATTGTTTTCCAACCTTCCAACCTCCTCCCAAGGGCGCGTGCGAACTGTTGTTGTGTGGAAAAAAGCCCAGACAGGGTGAATGAGAAAAAAAAATGACAACAACATGGAAGGGAGGGGGGTTAATCCAACACCGCAGTGTATTTGAATTTAATTGAAGAAGTTTGCCCCCGCTTCGCTCTGTGTGTAGAAAATGTAAAACAATGCGGAGAATTTTTTGGCAGTCATCTTCCAGCGCCAACCGTAACCCACTAGCATAGTTCAGGATAAATTACAAATTGACCCATTCATCCCGGGTGGGGGCATCCCGGGGAGCATTGCCCTTATTCGATGTCTGGCCGGGTTGGGCAATTGGACCATCCTCTGGATGAGTTTAGTAATCCTATTCAAGTTGAAAATTTGAATCTCGTTGACCCAGACGCAAATAACCTCCTGACCACACTTGCTTCACTTCCAGCCATTCATTCCACCACCGCATCGCACACATCTGATGGCTGAGTCGACTCTGGAATAAATTGTTTGTGCATGCCTCAGAGATGGCCGACTGCACATGAGGTGCCATACTGCGCACATATACAGCACTCCTGCAGCAGCAGGAAGCAGCAACGGATGCTGACATGTTGACATGACGAGCAAATGAACTACTCCTTGGTTGTGGTTACCAAACCCGACATATGCATCGGCGTGTGTGTGTGTGTGTGTCCTGTGGGCGACCCTTTTTGCATTTGATGGTCGTGCGGTGGTCCTGTGCGGCATTTTAATTTGGGGTAAATTTTCCAGAAACATACAAATTATCCTTGAGAATGGAAAGAAATACCAGCCAGAGCGTCATGCTGCCATCATACCTGAGCTATTTCCACAAATAGCATGGTAAATGCATTTCTTTCGTCATCACTCCCGGCTGCTGTTGTTGCTGCTGCTGCCGCTCTCCCATCATTCCATAGTCCTCGCCGTTGTCATGGTCCTCGCTCGGCTTCACATTCTTCCTATTTTATTATTATTATCATTTTTTTTTTTTTTGCTTTTTGTGTGTTATGTGGGCTGAGGTCCTTTCTCTGTCGTCTGTTTGAACACTGTGCCATCAGGATTTTATGACAACATTGCAGAACGACGAAGACGAACAGACGAACGTTGGTTGGTTGCGGTTCTGGTTGAAGGAAAAAATGGGCAAGGACCTGGCAGGAATAGTCTGTGTCATGTCATACAGAAAGAGGTGGAGAGTTCGATGTTTTTTATGCTCTCCTCCTGCCCCTCCCCCCCCCCCCCCTGCTGCAAATTTTTTTTTATGAAATTTTCCTTGTATTTCAATGAGAGGGGCAGAGCAATAAAAATTCTGTCCCACAAACAACGAAGGAAGGAAGCTTTCCTTCCGCTTCTCTCCCACTCTCCCACTCTCTTACAAACAGTGTTTTCTGATTGCACTAGTCATCATTCCTTCTTCTGTTCATAAAAGACAAAAAAAAAAAACAGAAAACAGGATAACGAGGAAGAAGAGAGAGGAAGAGAGGATTTTAAGCATACTTAAATTTATACAAATGATCAGCGAGCAAGCGGGCGTGACGAGGGGGGGAGGGTGCGGTGTTTTTATTAAAATCTATAAAACATGCAGTTGCCGGACATTGTCCGTGATGGATTGCAGCGCCCAATACCTCTGGCAGGATGTGATTTGTCCAGTTTTATGATGTGTTCATTGCACTCTTTAAAGAATGAAATTTGCTGAAGAGCAGGGCGATGGTCGCTCTCTCTCTCTATGGGATGGGGATCCGTGAGAAAAACGGGGTGTGCACTGTTAAACGAAGCATTTGTTTGTGTCCTTGAGTTGTAATGAATTTTCGGGAAATGAGTTTCTCTCAAGTCCAGAGGAAGGGACGCTTTATTTTCTTTTAATGAAAACACCTGCTTTTCTAAATGAAACTGTCTGTTTGACGTGTGAGATCCAAGGATTTAACGAGCACCGAAGTTCTTTTCCAAGATTTTTCAGAATTCTCGAAAAGGCATTTATCATAATTTAGAAGGGAGACTGGGAGAAGAAGCTCTGGACTGAATACTTTCAAATCCATCCTCAGAGGTGAACTGGTAAAGGAAGTGTATTTGCTTAGAACTTGGGGTGGCCTCAAGAGAATAAGTCAGTTCACGATTTTCGACTTCGTCGACTTCGAAGGAGCGGCTTCGTCACGCACACAGTGTGCAACGGCATGAACCTAGTCGAACATCTAGGAATGACGCGCTTAAGATGACTGCACCAAAGACAATGCTGTTCCAGCTCAAAATATGTCTTAACAGGCAAGGCTGCCTAGGGATTTGAATAGGAAAACAAGTTCTTTTTCAAAATTAAGACCATCCTCTTGTGTCTTCAGGCATGATTGGCGCATTCATCGAGATCTTCGACCGATCTTTGATCCAACTTGGAAAAAGGTAGCATTCTGTCTCAATCCACGATCCATCCTCGAACATCCTCAATTCCTTGGATCCTTGTCAAGAAATTACTTTACAAGAATCCAAGAAATTGACACAAAGACTGTGGTCACATTGAGATTTATCTCCCAAGCCTTTAGAAGTTCACAAACAACCGAGTTGCTTTCCGCTATTGAATGGGTCATTTATGGAGTTTTAAGATGATTAGGAGTTCATAGTGGGGAAAGTAGGAGTGGTCTCCATTCATCTGATTTTGGAATTTTTATGACCATTCAGTCTATCTTGACATTCATCTGTGATAGGACTGCTATTCAAAATTATGTAAAATTTTCCTTGGATTTCTCTCCTTGAAGAGACAAATGTAGGACATTTGCAGAGACGGTGCAGAAGCTTCTCTTCTTCCTTCGAATATCTGCTGACATCAGCTCTTATGCGATAAGTCTAGGCTAGCGATGAGGCTATGCCACTATTAAGCAGTGCCACATGTGGGTTCCATCTTGATATCCCAAATTTGTTCTGACTGATGCTTAGGGTGGCTCTTGTTTTCCCAAGGATCAGTTTTGAACACAAGTACTGAGTTTTCTCTACTTTCCACAGGACTTTCTGATGGTTGCTTCTAAGATCCTAAATTATTAATTGACTTTTGTTTGCTTCGCAGTATCCTCAAACGTTGAGCAGTGGAATAACATCCCAACAAGCTTCATCTTAAATAGGGTGATATGAGCTCTTTAGTTCAGCCTTAAACCCCATCATTTTCGAAACCATCGGCTCAGGTATCGACAGAAGTTGGATTGGCCGGTTAGCTCCTTCTCACTGGGGGAGAATTGGTTGGGAAGCTTGAAGCCTAAACCGACAGTCACTCCAAACCAAGTTGAGCCAACGATGATACCCTCTTGGTAAGATGAAGCAACGAGCATCCCTTGATAAGATGGAGTGTGAGCGATCAGAGACAGTTGGCGAAGGATTGTTTCAACTGGAAAGGGGTTTTTAAATTTAAGTCCAAGTCGACCCACAATTGTACTAGAACTTTGGTGCTTGAAATTTGGGCCAAACTACAAAGCGACTGAGGAGTCTTTGGATCTGAACAAAAGATGAATAAATGACGAAGGCTTCAGAGAACGCCTAAGAAGAGGCCACGCAGGACACCAAAGAGAATGTCACTGAGAGTGGAGAAGAAGCCACTGAAATCACCTCAGAAGACGGCACAGAGGATGCCGCAGAGGATGATGCAGGACACCGCGTTGGATGTTTCAGATGATGCCATAGATGACCGAGGAGACCTCCGGAGAAGCCACCGAAGAGACTTTCGGGGACGCCACCCAGACGATCTCAGGACACACCAAAGAGGGCGTAACAGAGGACGGAACATAGGGCGGAATAGAAGATGTCACATAGACTGTCACAGCGAAAGCCACAGAAGACGCCACAGAAGACACCACAGAAGACGCCACAGAAGACGTCACAGAAGAGGTCACAGAAAACGTCACAAAAGACGTCACAGAAGATGACACAGAAGACGCCACAGAAGACGTTAGAGAAGACGTCACAGAAGACGCCGCAGAAAACGCCACAGAAGACGCCACAAAAGACGCCACAGAAGACGTCACAGAAGACGTTAGAGAAGACGCCGCAGAAAACGTCACAGAAGACGTTAGAGAAGACGCCACAGAAGACGTCACAGAAGACGTTAGAGAAGACGCCACAGAAGACGCCACAGAAGACGCCACAGAAGACGGCACAGAAGACGCCACAGAAGACGTCACAGAAGACGCCACAGAAGACGCCACAGAAGACGGCACAGAAGACGCCACAGAAGACGTCACAGAAGACGAGGACACCATTAAGAATATCGTCGAGAATTCCACAGCAAACGCCTCAAACGACGGCATGGAGTACGTTACATACGAGTACGATGGCATAGAAGGCTCAACAGTCCAAAGTATGCCTCAGAAGACCGAAGCAGTCTAGGCGTAATTGTCTTGTTAGGCAATGAGCTACTTTATCCTAAGGTCTTGATCTTTCTTGTTTCAAAATCGAACAGACAGACACTACTTTTACAGCCCTGCCCTGTCAGAGAAATGAAAATTTAAAGAAAAACAGAATTATCTTTACTCTGTTAATTGCCAGCTCACATTCATTTGACGGCAATGTCTCCTGTGGTGCATTAAGACAACAGAAGAAAAAATCATGTCCTACTCAATATGAACAAAAAAATGTAATCGATAGGGACAGATAGACACTACGCCTCCGCCACCCACTCCCACTCATGCATTTAGATGTTTATATTCTGAGAGACTTCACTTAGATCTCCTTATCCATTATATTCTCCATTCTGCTGACCCAATATAAACCCCATTGATCTAGAAAACGTGCACAAAGAAACCGAAATAGGAAGAGAACGGATGACTGAAAAGAAAAACAACAAGGAAACGGGTATTCATTGAATAATTTCGATTTCTAGAGGATAAGTCTGAGTGGAATCCCTTCTTTTCACGCTCTCATCTCATCCATCAAGTACCCACTTTTGCGAGGACAAAGCCGGTGGAACAAAACGAAAAACTAAAAAGAAATCCTGTCCAGCAGCAGCACTCTGGAAAGAAATGAAAAAAAAAAAAACAGAAATCGACAAAAGAAACAAACGAGAGACGAGCAGAAAAAAAAACGCAGGAAATTCATATTTAAATAGAGTTGTTGGTTTTTTATTTCTTTCCTGCGTCGCCTCCGCCTCGCCTCCCAGTTGTATGGGGGTGCGCTAAATGGATGGAAAATATCATCCCATCACAATGTCTGAGAAAAAAAAAAAGGAAAAACGAAAAAAATCCCTCATCCTCAAACAAAGATATCTCACACTTTGATGATAAGAAAAGTACGCAAAGCGTCTGCACTCGATGCGGGATGGTGCAGAGGAGGAAGTTAGCGGTTTTGTTGCACGGACATAATGGGAGACTTTTTCGAAGCATACGCTTGCGGATATTATTTTACCTTATCCGGGGAGAATTTACTTTTCCAACTTATGCTATCGGAGAGTTAAGGCCAGTCTCGGGAGATGCAGAAGGCTTTAAGGTATGATTTGCATTTTTTTGAATTTTCACTGGGGGTTGAAGACAGATAGATCCACCGGGTTTTCCTTCGATTTTTGTGGAGAAATTCAATGAACGATTTGAAACGAAGGCATTTTTGGTCTTTCGGGGAACAATTTTGCAAATTAAGCGGGAAACGTGATTGGATGTCGTTTAGTGGCACTTTAGGGTACTCCGATTTTGAGAGAAGAAATGTGCATTCTGAGGATAAGTCAAGTGTACAGACAAACACAACTTTCATCACACCCCTTGTGAAGCTTCGACATCAACGACCATGACTTCTGTCAAATTTCCATGAACTTTAGGGGGTCCACTCCATTGGGGCTTCGTCGTTTTCGGGCTTCTTCCGAAGTAAGGTGTCTCTTGGCGCATTGCATTTCTAGAAGTCATTGGCTTAAGCAATGATCGATCACCTCTGTAAGACAACTGGACAGACGGAGACGAAGAAAAAACTCCAAAACCCAACGTCCAAGAACCTTGGGAAACTACAATCTCAAAGTAATCCATTTCCGGAAATCATACACCTTGGCAAAGCCAAACCACATCCTACAGCTCCTTCAATCTAAACCTGCGCTTCAACCAACAAACCCTCCAACCGTCTTGATGTGTTCTGTTGTTTCTTCGGTTCTGTTCTTCTTTTGCAACCCCTGTCAAGGCCTCTGCTGCGAGTTGTGCTGAGTCCTCTTCGAAAAATGTATTCGGCTGCATTTCCTCTTGTACCCTCTGTGGTGTCATCTGTTGTGAACTATGTCGGATTCCTTTCAGGGTCTGCTGTGACTTTGCTGCATCCGTTGCTGCATTCTTTGCTGAAAAAAAACGCTGCATAGCCTGCCATGTTTACTCCTGCGCTTCATCTTCTGTGGTGATCTCTGCTGCAGTCTTCATATTTTGCTTGTTGCGGGGTCCTCTGTGACACCTTCCGCCGTGTCCTCTGTATATCTGCTTCATTTTGTGCTGCATTGACTGTCTTGTTTCTGCTGCGTTCGTCTGCTGCGTTCGTCTGCTGCGTTCGTCTGCTGCGTTCGTCTTCTGCGTTCGTCTGCTGCGTTCGTCTGCTGCGTTCGTCTGCTGCGTTCGTCTGCTGCGTTTGTCTGCTGCGTTTGTCTGCTGCGATCGTCTGCTGCGTTCGTCTTCTGCGTTCTGGTCTTACTGGTTGTCTGCTGTATTTTCTGTTTCTACGTCTTTGCAGTGGTATCTATATTTTGCTCCTTTTTGCTGCATCCTATATTTTGATCTCTGATCCGTTACATGCCTTGTGCAAGACTGCGTCCACTGCTTCATCCATTGCTGCACCCTCTGCTCAATCCTCTGTCGTATGCTCTGCTGCATCCTCTGCTGCATCCTCTGCTGTAACCTCTGCTGTACCCTCTGTAGCATCCTCTTCTACATTTTCTTCCTTGTACTCTGCTGTCTCCTATGCTACGTCTTCTTTTGTGCCGTCTGATTTGTCTTCTTAGACGTTCCCTGTTTGGTCTTCTCTGTGGCGCTTACTCGGTGCTCCACTGGTCTAATTCGAGAGGTCCTGCAAAACAGAGCCTGATTGCCTCTACTCTCTGTATGGCTTTATGCTTCTTACTTGCTGCCCCATTCGTCTAATTCGGAAGGTCCTGGGGAACAAAGCCCAATTGCCTCTACGCTTTGTATGGATTTGTGCTGCTAACTTGGTCTTATTCGGACGGTAATGGGCAACAGAGCCTAATTGCTGCTACTCTCTGTATGGCGTAGAAAAGTTCAGAACTGCACTCGTAAACGATCGGCTATGAGAACATAACCCTCCTGCGGGTAAAGCGTTGTTGGCATCTTCTCCACCAGATCAGGGGACCAATGTCGGAGTTATCTTGTCCAGGGCATTCAAAGATGCTTCGTATTGCAACTTGGCTGTCCATACAATCTCAGCTTCACTATTTCTTCCACAAAAACGCATCTCGTCCGACCACTCCAGAAGGCTGGTTCGACTTCAACTCTGAAGTTGGCATCGTGAGGACGAAATTCTTGGCTATCATCATTCCTCTCAAAATTTCATAATTGCACTTAGCAGTGGTTGCTGGTGTTACCTTCAAATTATGAAGCTTCCACTTCACCAACCACCCCCCCACCCAACACCTTGGGAGGCAATGAAAGTTTCCCAAAAGGAAAGGATAAACGCCGCATTTTAAAGTGGTAACGCTTCTCTCTCAAATTTCAGGACGGTGTCACTCTGAATTTTTTTCCCACTTTCTCAATTATATTCATTCGAGGTGCGTCTTGAATTTGCTTCCGCAATTCATGGCATTGGTCCTTTCAAAATGAGCTCCTAACTGCCGACAAAACTGCCGTAAAGTGAATGCAGGGAAAACTCCTGCACCATAAATAAGTCACGTCGTCCTTCGAAAAACTACCCACACTTAGGAGGGGACGCGCTGCGAAAAGTTTCACCATCATTCGAAGGAACTCAGATGGAAAAGGAAACTTTTTTTTTTCGGCGAGGATGCCTAAGACTTGCTGCTGCACAGTTGATGCACACATTCTTGGGGAAATTCTCGAAGAGAAGCTAAACTTCTCGATACAATCGAGTTCTCGACTTTTTTTTTTGCTGTACACTCCTTGGTCCTATTCAGTCAAACATACACCTCTCTAATCAGGAACAGAGTTTTCTCATCGCCTCTTTCGTCCTTTTCTTCGACTTTCGTTTTTTCTGGGTGTAGCGCCACTCAAAAGCAATTATACGCGGGATAAATCTAGAAGATGTCTTCGCGCCGTCTTGAGCAGACACTCGGGGAAAGTCTCATGCACACAGCAACCGCCCACTTTCTGCACCCGAAACCCAGTGACGATGCACACACAAAGAATGACACAAGAAAAAAAACGAGAATATAAAATCCGCCAGCAGTTTTGTGTACTTCAGGGACAACGGGAAAGGAGGCCGGGTGGGGGAGGGGGTGGTAAGACGAATCGGGCACCTATGCAACACTGCTGCCAAAGAGACGCCTACTTTTCCGCCCTATGCGCTCGGATGTCACAATTCTTGCCCGGATGTTGTTCAATCTTATTACCACTCCCCGAAGGAATTACACCCCATAGCCAACTACTGGCGCTGCCACACCACCGCCGCCGCAGTCTCAGCGCCACCAGCAACCACCGACCAATATACCACATGGTCCCATTAGTTGTATTCTTATTCTGGTGCTGATGCTTATGCTTGAACTCATCCCGAGGACTGGAACGATGCCGCTTTTTAGGGTCACAAGCTCGGGCCCGGCCTGCCTGGATGGTTACAATGGGGGGTGCTTGTGGTGGTTATGGTTCCTGAAGCATTTCGTTTCTTGTAATCATTCCAAACGAGAGATTCTTCTCTACACACATTCGCCTTTCTTTACGTCGACTAAACGGCAGGGTGGGGCAGAGTGGAGCGGGACGGTTTCTGCTATTTGCCACCGTTCTCAACTGTAACGCTCTCACTAACTCCGCCCGGCCTGTAGCAGCAGCACACCAATTCAGTTTGACTTTTTGGCAAACAAACTGGTGCATTGCGACGAACGCTACACAATTTCCCGACTCAAAAGACGAGACCACGGAGCACCACTACAACGAGGACGAGTGTGTGTGGTGGGGATGTAGCTGCGATGGGGATGTCTCAATGCAGGGATCTAGATAAAGGACTTGGGGTGGTGGCTGCAGTGGAAGGTGAAGGGAGGAAAAAGACTGAAATGAAATTTAAATGTCACTACACACTGGTGGGGATGGCAATTTGGGGGGGGGGCATCGCCATGTTCCTCGCGATTCATCGCCCGATGGGGAAAGAAATCCTTTATTCGAATATTGGGCACACTGACAATGGCTGACTGGGAGTGCGAACTTGTCTTCTCTCGCGCCTAGGCGAGTGCGCTCCTCTGACTCTCTTGGGTATACTACTCTGCGATCAGTCATCCCCACTCAGGACAACCACTTAAGGATTGGAGTAACCATCTTCGACAGCACATAAATTTCGAAATTATTGCAGATATGTGGAGTGCACTACACTCTTCGTCAAATGACTTTAAACGAGCGCGGAGGAGGGAGACGTCCAGGACAACAAAACACGGTGAAGCCAAAAACTGCGTAGCGAGGAAGCAGACTACAAGGACGCAAGCTTCGAGGACACGAACTGCGAGAATGCAGACAACGAGGACGAGGACTATGAGGATACAAACAACGAGGGCGCCGTCTATGAAGCCGCGATCTGCGAGGAGGTGGACAGCGAAGACGAGGACTACGAGGGCGCGGGCTACGAGAACGCAGAGTACAAAGCCACAGACAACGAGGACGTCGACTATGAAGCCGCGAAGACGAGGACTACGAAGACGCGGGCTACGAGAACGCGGACTACGAGGACGTGGACTATGAGGACGTGGACTACGAGGACGCGGACAACAAAAAAACAGACAACGAGAACGCAGACTATGAAGCCGCAATCTGCGAGGAGGTGGACAGCGAAAACGAGGACTTCGAGGGCGCAGGCTACGAGGACGCGGACAACAAAGACACAGACAACGAGAACGCCGACTATGAAGCCGCGATCTGCGAGGAGTTGGACAGCGAAGACGAGGACTACGAGAATGCGGACTACGAGAACGCGGACTACGAGGATGCGGGCTAAGAGGCCGCGAACTACGAGGACGCGGACTACAAAGACACAGACAACGAGGACGCCGACTATGAAGCCGCGATCTGCGAGGAGGTGGACAGCGAAGACGAGGACAACGAGGTCGCGAACTACCAGGACGCGGACTACGAAGATACAGACAACGAGGACGCCGACTATGAAGCCGCAATCTGGGAGGAGGTGGACAACGAGGACGTGGACTTCGAGGGCGCTGCCTATGAGGACGCCGACTACGACGACGCGGATTACGAAGCCGAAGACTCTAAAGACGCGGCCTATACGTAGATGACATCATGTCCGAGAAGATGGACGATGAGTACAAGAACTAAGAGGATGTGGTATTCGTGGACGCAAGCTACAAGGACACCCAAGATGAAGACACGGAATAAGTCTACGAAGTTGCGGACTACAGATGACGAGAGCTGAGGTGGACTACGAGGACACAGACGCGGACTACGAAGACGCAGGCTACAAATGACGAGAACTTAGACAAGGTGGACTTCAAGGACACGGATTTTTAGAAAGCGGATTAAGAGATCGCGGATAGCGAAGACACGGATAGCGAGGCACGGATAATGAGAACACGTTACACAACAACGTGGCGGTAGCTATAATGCGGACAACGATAGCGTAACGATGAGGACGACATTGCCAACGGGGACACGGTGAGAAAGTAAAATTTGGACCTTGGTGACGAAAACGACAATTACGAGGTAACAGCGACAGATGACTAGGACGACAACATGAACCACAGTGACGAGGAATATGCGGTCAAACACAACGTGAACGCTTACCAGGGTGACGCCACCGCACGATGACGACAATATGTATTACGACAACGGAAACGTCTCCAACGCAGACAAATCTAATGCGAACAACGCCCTCAAAGAGCACATAAATCATTACTTTGCCCTCTTTCAAACATCCGCATTCCTCCAGCAGCGGTGGTGGCTCCAAACGAGCCCTACACCATAAAAAGCCACCAAACAGCTCTCTTCCTCTTACAGTGTCTGTACATGTTTATCCTACTACTGCATTCCATTAGAACGACTATCCCGTCGTCGTAACCAAACACGCCGCGCGGTGTGTTCTGTGTGCGCCGAGAATGCGAGATTCTTATTTCCTTCGCTCCCCGTTTGTTTGCGCGGTTTACCACCGCTCCGCTCTGCGGAATCGATGATTTGCAGATGACTTGTGTGTGCTCTGACCCAATTTCCTTTGCCTTTGAATTTCTCCATCAGGTTTGAAACAGATGCAGCTATGCGGCGTTCTATGCGAAACCGGTAACAGCCGACTCTGACGCCGACTTTGACGCCGACTCTGAATTTGGATGCGAAAAAGTGTGCGACACAGATGATTAACAGTTCTAATCTCACAATTAACACCTTCCACTGACCCAGTTACGAAAGCCAAGCCGATTGAGTTGGCAACTGCCCACTTCAGAGATGCCGAAGAAATCGCCGTGACACTTTGTTCACTCACTGGCTGTGGTCACAACTCATCAAATTTTTTTTCTCGCACTTTTTTTTTTCAATTTTTTCTATTGTCAGCTACGCCAATCGTTTCAGTGGAGGCAAGGTGACGGCCGGTCCCATCAACACTCCGGAATGCGGCGGGAGAGAACCTAATCAATAGCCACTGCAACTCCACTCATACCCGTACTCAGGTAACGACCAACACCAACACTGGAGTCCCTGGAATTTTAAATGACTTTTTGATTGCAGGTCGCGTCATTCAAACGAGCCCCGGCCGTCGATCCAATTCGTTTGCATGCTGCAGTGTTGAAGCGTCGAACTCATCAATTCGCTTTTGTCTAAGTTTCTGACACGTTCATCTTTTTTCCTCGCTGATGATGATGAGGGTGACGACGATGAGATGAGTCTGCTCCCTGTTGCCAGGTGCCACTGATACCCGATGATCATTAGGGGGCGCGAGAGGCCACCGCGCCAGTGTCAAGGCGCACTATAATTAATTGTAAATTAATGGGGAGGCAGAGAGAGAGACACAAACATGCGCCAAACTGCAGTGCAGCGCTGGAAGTGTTCACTTTTTTCAGTGTGTTGTTTTGAAGTTGCTGTGTGACACCGTGAAGTTCAATCAAATGGATTGGTACGACCGGATGACGGTTCTCAACGACCGTTTTATTGTGCTGGTCGGTGGGACTTTCGTCCGTTTGTAACGCCATTTCTCAACGAAAATCGTCACCCCCCCAGATCCAAATAAAGATTTAGAATAAAGTGTTTGATGTTGTTTTCCTTTTTTTTTTTTCAATTTGTGAGTTTGCCAAAAATCTCCTGTCAAATGAAAATCCTACGTCCGTCCGTCCTACCCACACTGCCGCATGGAAATGCACAACAATGGTCGGGCAGGGCGAGGGACTTTGTTGCGCAACTGATAATGTATGGCAGCGGTCAAGGAACGCAAACTAGGAAATGGGAAATTTTCCTAGTTCGGATCCAGTGCCAAAATTTTCGAATTGCTTTTGGGCGCCATGAAGTTACGGGGGAATTCATTTTTGGTGTCCTCAGGGTTTACAGTAAATCTTTGCAGGAAGCATTTAGAGGATGCTTTACGACAGCTGCTGAGTGACGAGAGGCTTTGGCGGCTCCTGGGTGAATCTCTGTCATGAACTGGGGAACTTAGGGATGAATTTTTATGATGTGGTGTTTGTTGAAGGTGGTGCATCAAGCGGTTCAAGATGACGATGTCTTTCGTCTATTGTTTGGCAGCGTAAGTAAGTTCTGATGGAACAAAAGATTGGTTTGAAATTGGAGGCTTGATTTTCCATTTAAGGACAATCTAGGGATCCTGAGGAGATTAATTAAATTTAGCGAATGCACGTAAATTAGAGAAAATGTCGAACAATGCAGTCTGTGAAGGTAAACCCTGTCAACGCGTGCACCCCCCCTACATAACACGGTTTCGAGGAATATGTCTGCAGGTTTGTCCGGCTCATTAAGATCACCCACCAACTGAGCACGGGAATGACATCGTTAACTTCAACGTGGTCCTGCCAACGTCTGAGTTAAGCTTTCCTTAAAGGGAAACCTCAGGTATCTTTGAATTTGGTTTTCAAGATCAGTAGCCGTGAAGCTGAAATTGAATTCAAAGACATGTTAGAGATATTTACAATCCACAAGAGGACAAAGTCTACAAGGGGTTAGTGACCAAAAGGGGACACAGCTCACAAGGGAACAGAGTCTTACCTATTCAGAAGCCACTTTTGTTGTGCTTCCCATACTTCTCCCACGAGCAGAAGAAGTCTACAGTTTATTGGCGACTCCAAACGGCAAACATTGAGAAGCTTTTTGAAGACAGGAACTACTCTGTGACTGTTGCCAGCAACTTGAGAGAGGTGATACCATGAAAGAATGCGAGACGAACGTTTAATCCAGAAATTCCATCGTTTAAGAACTTCAGTGTGTGAATTGACCCAATAACCTCCAGTGGCCACACCCTCATCAATAGTCTAGCGATTTGGACGGAAAGAGAAGATCACGATAACAAGCTACTTGTCTTGTGAGGGTTACTTGCTGGTTAGTGCGCGAAGAACCCTTTTGCTTTTTAAAATGGACCCAGCATCACAAACTTCCGAGAAGTACCTTGTACCTTGCCGAATTTGATTTCGCTTGTTCGTAGTTTTTTGGTCAGAAACAACACTGTAATCATGCCTCAGCCACCGTATTCACCAGATTTGGCCCTCAGCGACTTTTTCTTGTTCCCAAGATCGAAGAGACCCATGAGAGGACGGCTGCAAACCGACTTTTTCAACATCATTCTTGAGAAGATCGTGAGTAACTCAGAAGTCAACACTAGAGGCACGATCTTCCAAACGTCCGTTCAACTAGCTTACGCCGTCGACATTAATGTGACCGGGTGAACACAGCGAGTCGTCAATGAGGTGTTTGCTGGCATTGAAGGGGAAACGGCTAAAATGAGTCTGGTGGTGAATGAGGGCAAAACGAAGAACATGCCGTCATCAAAGAAGGACGCACAACATCGACGTCTCGGACAGAGCATCACACTAGGCAGCAGAAACTTCGAGGTAGTCAAGGACTTCGTCTACTAAATAGGGACAGCAGCGGCAGTACTGAAATCAAACGCAGAATCACTCTTGGCAATCGCTGCTTTTTTAGGCTCAGAAGGCAATTGAGTAGCTTCCTTTATATAACAGTTTGATCATCCTAGTCCTTCTTTATGGCGCGAAAACTTGGACGCTAATAAAAGCGGATGAGGAAGTCCTTAGTCCCTTTAAGGGAAAAGTTCTGTGTGCGATTTTTGGTCCTGTTTGCGTTGATGGAAGAGGAGGAGATGGCCACCACTGCTCCACCCGAAAAGTTTTCGAATCTGAGTCATTGGGGCAATGCAACAGAGGAAGGACTAGGCTAAGGTGACGCACACAAGTGGAGAAGGACCTCAGCCAACTTGGAGTGCGCAACTGGATTCAGTTGGCGAAAGATCGTGCTGGCTGGAGAGGCTGGTTGTTGGTTGAGGCCCAGGTCGACTCTGGACTGTAGCGCCACAAGATGAAAAAGAAGAAGCAGAAGAAGACCAAATCGCTACAAGAGCTCAAGGGCATACCAAAGAATGTACATCAACTGCAACTGCTTCGGGGATTGGAAAAAACGCTGACACAAGCCCATTATAATTGAGGGGGACTACTTTGAGGGGGACAAAACAGAAATTTATGAATTAATAAATATATTTTGAGAAAAATGAAAATGCACCTTATTCTTGGCACAGAGCTCGTATGTGCAGTCTCCCTTCACCACTGTTCAGCCGTCCTTCAGCAAATCTAATTAGCCGCGTGGTCGGAGACAAAAGCTTGCTCTGTTATGGTATTTTTCATGACAGAAATTCAAGGCTTTTTGGGTCAGAGCGTTGATGTCCACATAAGTTGCCACTTGAGTCAAAAGAAGCTGCTTATGATTTTTATTTAACCAACTGGATGTCGTTAAGGTCGCCATGGCGTAGTGGGTAAGTGCGTCGACAAACACGCAGAAGGTCTGGTTTCGTTTCCCGGATGGAATACCTCACATTTTTAAACGGCGCCACCTCATTCGTATTGCTGACAACACCCAAAGAGTAGCAATTGCCTATGAAAACCTTCTCAAATTTCGCTGTTCGAAGTCGGCAAGAAACTGTCGGTCCCTTCTACTCCTGAGAGAACAGTAGACCGCTAGGCCTTGGTCCCTTGAGAGCCGTAAGTCACCTCAAGTCATGGTTGCTGTAGAACCTGGGAACAAGTTTTCAAAGAATTTGAGTGGCGTTTCTTTCTGAAATCACCTAGAACTCCTTCATCTGTCAGAAATCTACTCTCGTTTGCACTGTATAGTGCAACAGAACCTGCCAGCGATAACTTGGTCCTTTGAACGAGGGTTTTATTCTTCAGCTTCAGCTTAAAGCCAAAGACGCAGGGGATTTTTAAGTGTCGAGTATTCAAGGTAAGGAAACACAATCCGCAGACATGTTCGAGGTCCAAGATAATGCGAGTATTATTAAAGTCACGCCTAAAACTAGGACTATGCTATAGCTTCGTGCTTTGGTTGGCAGAAGTAGTCCTGCAAAGAATCCCGAGTCGCCAGACTCTGTTGATTTTTTTTAAAAGACAAATTCTGCCCGTCTTAGGAAGAAGATTCGTCTAAGATGGCCCGCAAAACTGGTGGAGGCAGTTGGCGAGAGGTCTAGGGAATAGGCTTTATGGTTGATACCCTTTTCCACACTGGAAATATGTAATTCTACGCTTGATTACCGATGTTGCTTCTGTCTACTCCATTTAGTCCTTGATTACCTCAAATATCTTTCTACCTCTTGAGTGCATGGTGACACACTCTCCGAGACGTCAAGGTTGTGTATGCACAGCATCTACTTTATTCTGCCCTGGTTTACTGTCAGATCCATTTTAGCCACTTTGGTCTTGATGTCAGCAAACGCCTCATTGACTGCTCACTGTGTGCACCCTATCACGTGAATGTCATCCATGTAAGCCAGCAACTGAAAGGATTTTTTGAAGATTGTGCAGTGAGAGTAGATAAGTATATGTGGCATATGGGATGCACCTACTATTTCGGGATAACCTGCAACCATGCAGTTGGCTTACGACAGCTATTTAGAACATCGAATAAATCGACTACGAGAGTGAGGACAAGGTTATATATAGTAGCCAGTCGAAGAAGTAAGTCCCTATTTCGAGAAATGCAGCAAGTACATTGCCGATGAAGGATAGTGAAATCATTGCAGTCGGACCTTGTCCCTACGACTCATCCATTGCATCTCATTCATGCAGCAAGTAACATCCTTATTCTGCGATAAATTGGGTCGATAATTGCAAGGGATTGCTTATGAGGACCTCTACTTACCATTTCTGAAAGCACTGCGATCAGAAAATTTGATTTGCAGTGACAATATGCAACCGTCGTTTGTTGGATAGAACTGATGTGTGATCTAGTGAGTCCAACATGCGAAAGCAGCCTTTTGTTATCAGGGATAGTCTATGTTTTTGAAGAGAACTCCCAGCACTTCTGTCAACTTACGCAAATGAACTTGAATTCAGCAGCAAATAGCAATGACTGGCCATGAATTGCGATTAACTTCAGCTATTGCTTATCACAGACCAGCAGACAACATTGACCGATCCAACGATAATGAGGGAAAGGTTATGAAAAAGGCGTGTGACACTGGAATGACTGATTGGCTATCGAAAGCCGCTTGTTGATAGAACGACATCACTTCTGATCATAGATAACTTGTGCTTAGTATGTTACATCTACTCCATGCTTAGCGCATACTTTGCACGAAGTTGTAGAGGCATCACTAGATTAGCTAGCTGCGCGAAAATGACAGAGACACTTATGCGCATACAAAATAACCTTACAACCTTCTTCGTTTATAATCCGTCACAACAATTTAGCATTCAAACAAGTCACTCAAACACTTCACTGCATCACGCACTGCATTCGACACAGCACGAAGCGAAGAAATCACTTTCACTTTCCGCTGCAATCGCCTAGAAATACCTACCGGCTGGCACGAATTGCATAGATCAGCAATGTGAACGTCATTCCTGAAAACAAACATTAAATAACAATACACAGCACCACCGAACCAAGTCCATCTGTCTGTCTATTGCATAACATATGTGGAGACCATTGTCGAAAATTTTTGGTCAAATGACTTGATGTGGAGTGCTCGAGAGAATTTAGCAGCAGTATCGATTTATTTTAAGGCAAACATCCATTCGTTTATTAGCAATAAATTAAGTGATTAAGTTGTGATGCTGAGAGGGTACATTTATTCCGGTCCTCCGCGGTTAATGAACGCGCACTCCTCCGGAGAAATGGGCTTCCTCCAGAATCTCGGTGGTAGTTCCCAGTCTTCAATAGGCTCTGTTGACTGATATTGCTGCACAATGAAAAGATTTAAATTAATGAAGGCGAAAAAGATATGCTTGAGATAGGAAATTAGTATCAAACTGAATGTTATTTCAAAAAGAACGGATTACCGGGGCACAAACTGTTGTACTTGCCGTTGCGTCTGCGACTTGTCCTGCCCCAGCTGCACTCTGTTCGGGTAGACCACCCTTCCGGAACTTTATCATAGGTATTCTTTTGGATGTTAAGTTAACAAGTGTGCGAAAAACCATTTTGTTTGCGTTTTTTCTCGGGCAAATTCGATTTGGAGGAGAATACCTTTTGCACCGACTTGGATATTTTCATCGGTGAAGCAAGAACTGTCAAATGTTTTGTTGCGGAGTTTCTTATCAATGAGCTTCGGACAGTGTTAGAGAGATGCGGAAAATTGTGTCAGATCTAATAAATGCGGTAAAGACTGAAATTCGGCAGCTTTTATTAGATTTCTAACATTCGTCATAAGAAAATATGGATTGGACTTAAATTAGCATTGCTTGGAAGGAATTGTTCGATTGGATGACACATTTGACATTCCGATAGTTTGGCATCACTCTTCGAACTGTATACTACTTCACTTGATAAACAAACACTTGGGAATATCTAGATTCTGAAATTTTAGTTTTTTCTGAAAATAATCATTTTTCCCAAATAGTTCGCCAAAAAGAATCCCCACAGATTTATCGAATGAATGTCTAAGATGCCGGTAGACATTAATCGCCTAACCGACGGTTGGTTGGAGCTGGAAAGTGATCCGGGTCTCTTTACCCTCCTATTGGAAGATTTCGGTGTGAAAGATGTGCAGGTTGAGGAGGTGTACGACCTCCAGAAACCAATCGAGGGCCCAGTCTATGGATTCATATTTCTCTTCCGATGGATTGAGGAGCGACGGGCGCGTCGAAAGATCGTCGAGACCACAGAGATTTTCGTGCGGGACGAGGAGGCGGTGAGTAACATTTTCTTTGCCCAGCAAGTGGTTCCGAATAGCTGCGCAACGCACGCCTTACTTTCGGTCCTGCTCAACTGCAATGATTTGCCACTCGGTGAGACCTTGAATCGACTGAAAGTTCACACGAAGGGAATGTGTCCGGAGAACAAGGGCTGGGCTATTGGAAACACACCGGAGCTGGCATGCGCCCACAACTCCCATGCAATGCCGCAGGCGAGGAGACGACTTGACAAGAGCAGTGGAGTGACTACGGGTCGTTTCACGGGGGAGGCTTTTCACTTTGTTAGCTTCGTTCCCATCAATGGACATCTGTTTGAGTTGGATGGACTTAAGCCCTTTCCCATGGATCATGGCCCGTGGGAAGACCATGAGGATTGGACGGATAAATTCCGCAGAGTGATGGCCGAGCGGCTAGGAATCTCCACCGGTGAGCAGGACATCCGCTTCAATCTGATGGCCGTAGTCCCTGATCGACGAATCGCTGTCACCCACAAGCTAAAAATGCTCCGCACAAATCAGGCCATCGTGTCGGGAACTCTACAGAAGCTCCTTAAGACCAACGACGAATCTGGAAGCGATGAAAAGAAGGACTCCAACGGTGACGATCGAAGCTCCTCACCATCTCTGCTAGAGTCGAATGCATTTACCGCGAGGGATTTGCAGTCGCTGCTGAAGAATCTCGACTCGGAGATTGCCATCAATGAGCAGCATCTTAATGATGAAAATGACAAGAGATATATGTTCAAGGTAAGCGCTGCTGATGTGCCTCTACCGAAGTCACTCACCCATTTGATGCTTCTAGGTTGACGACTGTCGACGCACGCACAATTATGACGAGTTCATATGCACCTTCCTGTCGATGCTGGCCCATCAGGGATTCCTCGGTGAACTGGTAAGTCAACACTTGCTGCCGTCAAAGAAAATCACTGGACAGAATGCCGTGAGTCGACTGAGCAGACAGGTGGCGAATAAAAAGAATGGCAAGTCGCCGAAGACCCCGGGAAGACGGAGGAAGGGCAGGAATAAGTGCAAAAAACGTAAGTGAGGAGGGGAATGGATGTTTTGTTCGTAGTGTAAGGTGAATAAAGGACTCAAAAAGAAATGATGAGAGTTCTTGTTTAATTTTGATCAGAAGAGAGAAGAGATTTGTTGAAGTTAGCGGGGAATTTTGAGAGAAGATGCGTATACAAGGAGGGGAGCACTGAAACTATGTGCCAAATGAAAAAAACTTTGCTGGACGAAGAACCAAGGAAAGGTAACAGAGGTGTACTGTGTACTCTGGACACCGAGGTACACAAAGAGCCTGAAACCGAAGAGACATCCAGACAAAGGAAACAGAGAGAAATGGAGGAACTTCAACACATAATTATAATAATTGAGAGGCACTACTGCCTACAAGAAACCAGGGCCCAGCTTCTACAACAACTACACGTGTTGTGCGTGCTACTGTTCTCTCACGAGTAAGACGGCCCAAAAGCTTTTTGCCGACTCCGAATAGCGAGATTTGAGGTTTTCATAGACAAATGACACTCGTTGAGTGTTGACCAGCAACTCGAAAGCGAGAAAAAATGCGAAGTGTCCCGCCCAGGAATCGAACCTAGGCTTTCTGCGCGGCGGTACGACCTACGACCACGCCACGGCGACTGCCAACTTCAACACATGCCCACTATATTTTCTTAAACGGGCTCTACAGTGCTTGGTGGACCTGGCCTCAACCAACATGCACCTCCGGCTAGCGTTCAGCAAGTGGTTTGTCCCTGGCTTTGAAATCGGCAAATAGGCGGCGCTTCTTGAGCCACAGTGTAGAGATCTTGTCTGTTGTGAACTTTGCCGCGCAGAAACGACACCGACATGAAGTTATTGAATTTGTTGCTCCTGGTAGAGGAACAGAAATAAAAACTCCAAGCGACCGCAAGACCGCACAATAAGAAAGAGAATCGGTTACGAAACAGAGGTCAAGGTGGGGGGGAAGATGCCAAAAGACCGATCGATCTCTAATCAAATTTTGGGTCCCAAGAAAAACATTCACACAACGAAATTCAACACATACGTCGTTTGGTTTTGTATTTCTTTCATTTGTATATAATATTTTTAGATACATATTTTTCGTTTCTTCATGATTATTAAAAACTAAATGCTATCTACAAACTTTCAAAAGAAAAACAACAAAAACGTGTGACGAAGAGAAATGAAATGAAAACTGAAGCAATCTACTATAGTTTGTGAACAGAAATTGAGACATTGGATTCATTGGAGTCAAAAGGACAAGGATTCAAATTAGATTTGTCACTCAACCTTGCCACAACCGACGAAAAACTACGAAAGTCTCTTCCCGTATGCAGATTTTCGATGTTTTGGGTTTATTGCAGCAGATACAGGAACAGTTCTATTTTGAAAACAGGAACACAAAAGGGAGGGAATTGAAAGAAATCATTAAAAAAAACAATCAACAATGCGCTACATACTAGTTTTAACGGTAACAAGATCAATATGTATTGTTAGTTAATTTATAATCATTATTGTTCATTCATTTATTTACGTTTTTTTTTTTTTGGTTTCTTATTTGTTTAAAGTTTTGTAAGGATTATGCGTAACTTGTTCCTTTTGGTTTTCTAACTCTCAAGGATTTATTTTCGGTATGAAAACAATGACTATGAACTTAGGTCTTTTAGGAATTCTGGGTTTTCTTTTTAAATTTTTTTATTTGCTAAGTGGCTTTTCACACATTGTGTCTGTTCGCCTTACAAGGTTTAGGATTTCCTCGATTTCTTGTATTTTCACTTTTCACGTCTTAGGAATAGGCTAAGGTGGCGCACTCTAGTTTAGAAGGACCTCAAACAACTTGAAGTGCGCAACTCGCGGCAGAGAGGCACGTTGGTTGAGGCCCAGGTCCACCCCGGACTGTAGAGCCACAAAAAGAAGAAAAAAGACGTATCCGACGACGAAAAGTTAAAAGCTGACTTCCTTCCTAAAGGAATAGCCAAGGAAATTGATTCAAATACGTCTTCAACCGGCATCAGCAAGAGGTGCTTGAAAAATGATTCGGAAGGTTCCAAAAGCGAAAGTTTTTCGATGCTCATAACGCTTGCAATACGTGCAGATGGTGACCTAAGGAGCTGAACGACAATATGGAGATGCAGGTGAAGAAGACAAGAAGCCTGATGCAACAGAAGAATATCGAAACTCCAACATAGAGGGAGCGACGCTGAGGGCTCAAGTTACCAACAAGCAAACAAATTGGTGTCCGATCAGTAGGCTTGATTTATTCTCTTGCTTATCAGAGGACAAGGTGAATTCCTTCGAACTCAAAGGATCAAATATGTTCTCAATCACAAAGTTTGGACCTTTCATATTAAACAATGACCGCTGTCAAGGCATTGATCACATGAGAAGATTCTGTGCTTTTCTCCCAAATTGCGAACTAAAATGTGGCTTGTCATATGCTAGAGGGCTCAGTGAACTTCCTAAGGTGGCGTCTGGGAACTAAAATGTCTCTTGTCACATGCCAAAGGCCTCATTGAACTTGCTTATGAGGCTGGGAGATTAAACACGTTCTACGCACTAAAATGTGTGTTGTCACATGCTTGAGAACTCACCGAACTTCCTTAAGAGGCATGGAGATTAAGCACGTTCTGCGCAAAAGAATGCTGCCCCAGCTGATTACACTGGCGTGTCCCAAATGGGTCAATTATCAAAAGAAAAGACTCAACTATCGTCATTTTGACAAAGACTGGAAATTTCAAAAAAACAAGGTACGAGCTGAGAGTTTGATGCCACACCTTCAAAAAGGCTCCTATGTCGATGTAGATCGAGATCAACCATCTGAAGCCCAGCGGGTGGCACCGAGCGGCTTCAACGCGGATATGTTCCCTGATTCTTTCAGTAAATCTGAGGAGGTGTTTGAAAGTCCATTGGAGGATCTAATCTCCCACAGTTTTATTAGTTCAAGAGAGTAAGATGCATTATCAAAGGGGAAGGTTCAATGAACCTTGTGTGGGCATGAGTCAGTGCGTCAAAAAGCAGGATGAGCCAAACAAATGGTGGTTTCGAGCGAAATTTCACATGGATAAACAAGAAATTAGTCAACGTATTTTATAAGAAGTTCATGTGTTACTCAAACGTCAAAACCAGAGCCATACGATCCTTGACAAGTCTCTTGTCTCAAAAGGTGAACGATAAGTTCTGGCCCGACAGGCTCAAAGGACAGTGCGACACGGACAAACGAAGACTTCATCTACGATGGCGTGGCTGCCCACGCTCCCTAAGAGTATTAGTGGTTGAAATAAAATTGCAGGAGACGTACAGAGCTCAAAAATAAATTTAAGCAGCTGAATGTTGGGAAGTGGATACAAATGATGCAAGAACGTGAAGGACCAGTTAAAGAAGTACGTTTTTCATTCAGGCGCTTAGACGAAACCTCAATTCGCCGAACTAAAACCTCTATCAAACAAAAAAAGGTATAACGCGATGCAGTAGACAAAGAGATACATTAAAGAAGATTCAGTAGTGGAGAGGTACAACGTACACAACGATGTAACATTTTATGTGGAAGCGACGGATTGGGGACTTCAAAATCAATTGCCATTAACTAACTCCTCTCATCAATGCAGAGAAATATGAGCCGATTTATAATGGAGCAGAATAAGGGAGTTCAATGGTCCTGTGGTCAAGCTCTCGAACAACAAATTTTATATTAACACGGTTGAAGAGACCAACAGCAAACCAATCGAAAACAATTGAGAGTTTTTTTTTTTTGAGGCAAAATTAAGCAGACGAAGGGTACTTTCTGTGTAAAAAAAGAGTATGAACCGATGATTCATGAAGCAGAACGACGCTGACAAACAAAACTTAAACTTCCGTAAATCAATTAGAAATTGGTTGAAACTGGTATGCGTTTCGGCTGTTAAACAAACATCTTGTCCAAGGGAAACTTGATCAAGATTTCCTTCCAGCACATGTAGAAAACCATGATGTGGAACTTCATAAAGTCGCCAAGCAAAACTACAGTCTTGAACAAATAAGTGTCAAAATATTAAACTGCGCAAAAAGGCAACAGCTGACACCTAATAGAGCGAGTGAGAGAGGGTCACCTAAAAGTTTTAAAAAATTGCAACTCGTTACGCTTCATGCCAAACTGAAGCCAACCAACAAATGTATGAAAAGCCATTGCGTAATAAAACTCCTACATGCAGTTTAACAAATCACATAAAAATTCTATAAAAAAAAAAATTAACAAACGTTGCAAACTACAAACGCTATCTCGAATTCATTTAATCGTTTTGTTCTAATGTTCATTTCTTATAAAACAATTGCACTTCTAGCGGAGAGATTTTGTAAGGAAACCTTTGCGGTGAATATTCCCTTCTCGTCGTACACGAATCACAATTTTTTTCTTTTTTGTTTCACAAATTTTCTGTTTCTTTTTTTTTTTTTTTTTTTTCATAAAAGCAGCGGCGACGAAAACTATGCTTTGATTTGGTTTTGTTTGCTTATAAAAACTATTTGTTTGTTAAGATCATTATGAGTTTGTATTTTCAGCTTCACACCTTGTCTATCGATTTCCTTTGGTAGAGTTGCAATTCACAGTTTGTCTGTACGATTTTTTTTTTGTTTTTTTGTTGTGTAGAAAATATCCATCATTGCGATACGTTAAATGTTTTTTTTTTCAATTTTTACTGCGCATGAGATGTAATCTGACTGAGGATTGTTGGATGTTTTTTTTTTTTGTTTTGCTGGTTTATTCTTTTGTTTACATTATATGTATGTGTGTGTAAGATTATTCATTTTATTTAATGGTAGAGTTTCGTTTTGTTTGGAAGGATGTACATCCGATACATCCCAGAAATTTTTGTATTCTAACTCTTAGAATAGTATAACTAAGCTAACGTAATTCAACTGTGAACGGTGACGTCACTTTGTAGTGGTGGCTTCGGTTGTTCTACTTTGGATTCGATGTCGGCGGCGGCGGCGGCTGTGGCGACGGCGGCGTCGGCTGGGGATGTGGAACTTTTTTCAGCAAGATCACCGTTTGTTAGTTTTTTGGGTGCATCAGTCTCATCATCTGTGATAGCAGTCAGTTTCTTGAGTGTCTCTGTTGTCTCATTTAGTCCGCTGTCGCGTAAATGCATTTCAATTTCCGTGCGAACCTTTGCGATGTCTTTTTGACTGCAAAGAAAACAAGATTCAATTTAAACTGTCCGATGGCAGACTTTAAGCTGATTGTCCTCACCTGATCTGCACAAACAAGATTCCATTAATCGCATTCAGCATGTCCAGCACAGAACCCATTGTTGGTGGTTGAATGTGAATTGGTGGTAGTCCTGTTGTCAGCTTGCCATTCGAGTAGATGTCATTCATTTTCTTTTGAAGGACGACCGCTTGTTGTGTCAGCAAACGTAGGCACTCAGATGATTCTTGGGTTTTCTCGTGATTCTCACCCAACTGCAGGGAAATCCAAAACAAACCAAATCATTCGCATTCTAGAGACTTTCCCCTCTTTCCTTTGCTTACCTGTGATTTGTAGATGGCGTAGGTTTCCTTTTCATTGCTCAGGGCGCAGCGGAAGTCACCCATACAGCTGTGTGTTCGTGCAACTAAGTGATAACTTACGGCTACATGCATTGACTTCGGTCCGTAGTACTTGAGGTTCAAAGCAAGGGCGTGTTCGATGAACCGCAATGACAGCTCGTACTCACCAACCGCGTGCAGGATCAAGCTTATGTTGCTCTGCAAAATTGTAACCAATTCTTAACTGAATCCATCCACACCACATCGTCTCTCTACTTACATCAATTAGTGCCATTTCCGGATGGTCTTCGCCGCAAATTAAGAGGAGCAGGTATCTTGCTCTGTACAGCAACTTCAGGGATGTGCTGATCTGTCCATTTGCGAAGCAATATAGAGCCAAATGTGTCTGCAGAAAAGAATCCCATGAATCCCACTCATCATTCAGTTCCCTTTCCAACTTACATATTCCAGAATGGTGTGCGGATGATCGATACCATTGACCCGTTCACTCATGATCACCGACCGCTGCTGGATGCCCAAAGCCTCCTGCGGATCCCCCAAGATGTAACTCAATCGAGCCAACATCCTCAGACACTGCCCGTTCTCCGAGTGCATCGCCCCGAAGACGTTGTTCAACAGATTTAAGGCCTCACTTATCAGTTCGTAGCCCTCCTTGAAGTATCCCTGCTGGATCTTCGACTGGCCACTTGTGTAGAAGTTGTAAGCGTCCGTTGCACGAGGGTTGATGTGCTTCACGATCGGGAACACATTCACAATGTCCTCATCGGTGAAGGTTGGCTTGTTGCGCGAGTCGAAGTTGTACTCACGGAGCAAGATTTGGATGCCAACCTTGAGGCAGAAGGCACGCAGGACACTGATCTTTTGCAACTTGTACACCTCGAAGGCAGATCGATCACTCGACGGCTCACACTCCAGATCGAAGTCCCAGTAGGCCTTGATCTCACGCTTTATGTGCTGCCACATTGACTTTGGTGTTATGAGGGCCCAATCGTTATTGTCGTTGCCGAAGAGAGCGTTCTTTCCGTTCTTTCGCTTGTTGCGACGCTTGCTGGTCTTTTGCAGCTCATCCGAGCCCAATGCTGGAGCGCTCACTGGTCCTGACGTGAGGAAGCAGTTAAGGAAGTGACTGATAGCCGATGCCAGGCTCATGACTTCTGTGCTTTGCATGTAGCTGTAGTAGATGTGCTTCGCGGCGCGAATTATTAGCTCCTGGACGGCGATGTGATACAGATATTCAAGCTTTGGAACCTCACCCAGCAGTTGTGCCACTTTTCCCAAGTATCTGATGTTGATGCCTCGAGCGTGGAGGCTTGCAGTCAAGCTACAACCGTCAATAGACGCCGAAAGGTGATCCATGTGCTCCTTGATGAAGGCGGGAATCTGCTTAAGGACCAGGAACTCAGCAGCGTCTCTCACCAGCTGCTTCTGCTTCTTCAGCGAGTGCGGTGCGTTTTCTGAATCCACGTGCTTGATGCCAGGCGAATAAACGTCGGGATTGAAGCGGAAGTCGAATTCGTACTCCTTGAGGGAGCCCACTGCCGCGCAAGCCCTCTTCACAACCTCAGCAGCTTGCTTTTCGTCGTGTGCATTCGTCTCGTTCACACTCTCAGTCAGTTTCTTTACCTCCTCTGTCGAGGTCACTGTGTTCTCGGCTGTTACTTTCTCTACTGCATCCTTAGCTGCCGTCTCTCCCTCATCCTTGTTTTTGTCTTCGATGGCTTGGTTTTTGTTAGCATCAGTCTGTGTGCTGCCGTCCGTCTTCTTCTTGTTGGCGTTCAGCTGTTGCAAATGTTGCGCAGCGTTTCGGATGAAGCTTACGTAACGATCTTCGATAAATGACTCCAGTAGCTCCTGTCGCAGGCAAGAGAGTTTGTGCTTGTGCTCAATGGGAAAGCCCATCGCCTTCAGTTCGTCACTGGGCGACTCGCCGGGTATCTTCAGGAAGTTAACATCCGGGGGGAAGGTGCGCAACAGATCGAGAATGTAGTGGCGGCCGTCGTTGCCGATGATACCCTTGCACTCGACCGAAGAGCACAACTCAACCTCCTCACCCTTCTCATTGATGACTGAGTGTGGCAGAATCTTAAGATGCTTGGCAGCCTTGCGAAGCAGCTCCAAGTACTTGGGATGACTAAGAACCGTCTTTCCGAAATCAATGGATCCATAGACGACCGACTGCTCCTGTTCCCGCTCGAGAATGCCTGGAATAATTGATTGCGCTGTGATGCGATAGCCGCGGTAGTCGATCACAACCGTGCCAAGGGTGTAAAGTCCCTCGACGTCTACAGCGCTGTATACGAGCACTCCGTGCAAGTCGTTGCGTGGCGCAACAAAGGCAGCTACATCTCCTCCCAGCTCCTTGTAGTGATCCCGCACATCGAAGCCCAGCGAGAAGAATATGTTGTTCCAGATGAACATTTGCATCTTCGCGTCCTCGCCGGGGTTGATCGCCAGAACGTTGCCGTCAATCACAGCCATAGCACCGCGTGTTGCTGCGATCACAAAGTCACCGTGAACCTTGAAGATAGCCCGCTCTCTGAGGAGGCGATCGGGAAGAGTTTTACGTGGCAGCTCACGTGTGGTCTGCAACTCCTCGTTCCAGTCGCGCGTTTGACCGGGGATGTGTTCTTCGTATCTAAAAAGGATCAGAAGTGAGTGAGGATGCTGGAGGACTTAAAAGACCTTTGCTTACCCCAATTTGGAGGAGAAGGCATCTTCTGCTCTGATTGCATCAATGGTATGCTCTAGCTGAGGTGAGGTCCACGTGTAGACCTGGTAGGGGGTGGCGACTCTCTCAAAAGCGTGGCGAAGAGTTCGTTTCTTCTGCATTTGAGAGAATGCCCGCTTGAAGGAGGGCGAGATCTGTGACAGCAAATCGATCAGCGAGTGACACAGATGGCTGGGATTGTCTGGCTTTGGATTGAAGACTTCGTCTGTCGACTGATTGATATAGAAGCCCTTTGGGCAGGCAGAGATGTGGAATCGCTTATCCTCCATGGTGATCACGTACAAGTACATCAGGTCCCCGTGCAACTTGCGTGGCCCGGGTGGTGGATTCCACGCCGATGTGGTCAATACTTTCAGGGATTGCGGTCCTTTGGAGCTCTTTACACCCGGCTGCAGAGGCAACAGAGGGCGTTCCTTTGATCCAGGCATAATATAGTCTGGTGGTGTGCAATCCACACTGTCAGGACGAGACTTCTTCTTCTCCAGCAAGTCACCCTGTGTTATCGTATTCAAGAAGGACAGTGAATTACAGTCCACCCCATTGTAGGCATCAGCAGGATCCATGGACTTCAGCAAATCCCGGACATGACGAACGTGAATCCTCGCCTCCCTCATTGTGTACGGCTCCTCGACCACTTTTATGGTGGAGCCATGCTTCAGACCTTCGATGTTCTTCAATTCGGCAAAGTTGTCCAATGTGACTCCATCCAGCTGCAAAGAGAAGCACGTCCTGTGGCACGTATCCTCACGATCCATCAACAGCTGATGAATCTCCTGCACCAGTTCCATACTGGAAAGTTGAATTGACAGCAACTCTGCTCCGGGACTCTGAATGTGCACTGTAATTCCGCTATCGTGCAACATGTCCAGATCGATACTCTCGTCTGAGCGATCATCGCCGCCACTGTCGTCCTCCTTTTCTGCGCTCTTCTTCTCTGTAGTTCCGTTGCCATTCACTTCGGCTGGCTTATCGCTCTTCGATTCTGTCGAATCTGTCGACGCCTGCCCATTGGTGAGTGTTGCTGGCGCTGTTGTGCTGTTTTTGTTGACATTCTTAGCACCTTTACCTACGGGTGAAACAAGACACAGCACACATTCACATCAGTTTCTATGAGTAAATGAATTCAGTGGGAGATGCATGTCAAGGGGTTATCATCGCGACAATCGCGCCCGTACGCTCCCTTTGGAAGCCATAGGAAACGATTGCTCTATACTCTAGGCGTGTGCAGTTTGCATAGAAGCCTTGGCGTTCGGCAGACACTTAAAATTAAATGGGAATCAATAAGCTACGCAATGGAGGTGTTTTTTTACTCTTGCGAGAGAAAGGAAAGTGTTTCCATTTTGGTTGACAGAAGAATAACACTGTTTCCTGCACAAGGCAATAGGAAAAAATTTCTCTAATGCGACAAGTGCATAGGCAAGCGTTGCAAGCGTGTATGTGTGCGCGTGTGTGTGTTGATGTATTTTGTCACGGTCGAATTGAGAAATCGATCTCTTGGTCGGGAGTCCGGTTTTCGGATGCATGTGAAACATGTGCCGTTGAAGAGTGTGAACAAAAAATTGAAGATAATCAAAGACACACGATATGGTTTTGGAAATCACTTCACAGGCACATGACAAGAAATTTTAGGAAATCACTGAATTTGTTATTTTTTCGTGACTTTTCCTCTACCTTCTGCAGGATTTTCAATTAGCACCGGGTCCTTGGACAAATACAGCAATAGATAGAGCATTTATGAGAGCCAACCGATGGAACTCACTACAGATTGACTGTTCGCTTGCTAATGATTTCAGTACGCGGCGAACGGATGTGCTCCTTATCAAGTATTGCTCGATTAGATTTGAATCGATGCCGTAAAAGGGAATAAAGATTACGAGTTGCTAGTGAGATGTTGTAAATTTCCCCTAAAGTTCAATCAGTCAATTAAGTAATTGTGATAACTGTTATGACGGTAATCATTGGAGGGGGTGTGAGAATGAATTGTTTGGAATGCAATTGTTCCTCTTTGCAAGATAATACTTTGAAGTGTGGAGCAGTTTCTCTCTTGCGCTACACCTGAGGTTGACTTTCTTCTTCCTTCCAGCCGAAAGAAGTTTCCCTTCCTCCGTTCAAATGTGTTTATCAAGTTTGTTATGGTTCTGGAGTGAACCTTTGCACCAACTGCCTACAAATGAACGCGTGAAGTTGAAGGTAAAGCGACACGGACTTTTCTTCTTTACTACCTATTACATTTTGCAAGCCGTGGCGTAGTGATAACTGCGTCGAACGTCACGCAGATGGTCTGGATTTGATTTCCGGAGGGGACACCTTGCATACTTTCACGGCACCACCTCTTTCGAGTTGCTGACATCTCTCAAAGAGCAACCAACTGTCTAGGAAAAATTTCTCAAATCCCGCCGTTCGGAGTTGGCAAAAAACTGTAGGTTCCTTCTACTCGTGAGAGAACAGGCCCACACCACGAGTGGTTGTTGTAGAAGCTAGGCCCCGGTCCCTTGTCAAACTTCTCTTCACAAATCTAGCCTGGCACAACGCAACAGCTCCACCCCTATAAAAAATTCTCTGACAGAGCATAAAAACTCTCCCCTCCAGAATTCCCTTTCTGATAAGACTAGTTCATGTCTACACATAAAAGAACAAACAATTCACTAGGCACTCAGTCAGAAATCCCATCAAGTGAGAAGTTAAAACGGGGTTTTCCTGAAGTCGTTAATTGATCCGCACACTCAACGATATCCCCCCTAAACCAGTGGCTCTGGTGCGTGCTTGTGCGAGGAAGTCATAAAAACTCATGTTCCGAGCAGCAAACATTTGTAAAAGATAAGCACACCGGTATCTACAAGTCATCTACAAAACCAGATAAGTCATTTCATAAAATGGCGCTGCTCAAAAAACATCCTTTTGAAATGATTGAGCACGAATTCTTGCATGTGCTCGCCTCGCAACACTTGTCAGCCAGTCTAATTGCAGTTTCTTTGTCTCCTAACCTCTCCTAAAGCAACGACAGATAATAATCCGATGCACTGCGAGCCAGAGACACAAATCGAAGAATTTTTTCAAATTGAAATGCTTCCCTTTCTATTCGCTTCTCCAAGAAGATCCAAACCTATCTTTAGATTGCGAAGAAGGAAGCCCCTTACACTACCACCGGGGGAAGGAGATTACAGTAGTACAGAGAGAGAACTGATAACATGATTGGAATTTACTCTTTACTCACACTCGGGTGCACACATTCACACACAAACACACACACACACATAGATGTAGAGGCATTTTGAGTTTGATCAAATATATCTTGCTCCTCACTCTCGCAACTCATTTGTGCGTAAATTTTTTTTTCCTCTGTCTTTGATATAAAACGAGAAAAAAATAACACCGCCCCCATGCTAGTGGTGCAGCCAAAATAATATACAGTCACGTGTCTGTCGCACGAATCAGCTCAAAACTATGATTTCGTCATAACTTGTTCAAATGACAGAAGCACATTGAGATTAGCCCCCTTGTCGTTGGGTTTAGCCGCAGTCTGGCTTTGGGGACGTTTTCGAAGCACGTGTTGCAACCATTCTAGGTTACATACACGAGTCGTTACAGTAACTAGATTAAATCCCAACTAAAACCACTCAAATTCATGTCCAATGTAATTGTGGAACGATGTAAAACGCCGGCTGATGGACGAAGAGTAAAATTTTCTTTCACAAAAACACACGAGAAAATCAAATTACGTAACGGGTGTTATATGACTGCTCCGAGGCAGCATTTGATGTTAGAAATTTTCAACAATTTAAGCACACTATCGAAAGAAATCGCAGTCACCGAGGTGCTGCATGCATCCTTGACTGTGTGCAGAAAGGATCCAATTAGCCTGTAGATGGTGAGATTACGGTCAAGGGGGTGTAAACCCTCTGCGAACAAACCTTTTTTCTTGCCTCCGTTTTCGGTATTTACTAGTGGTGCCGCTGCTGCGACGGCTGCCGCTGGATGCACAGGATCAGTGGGAGTTTCCGAACCGGCATCTTCGGTTTTTCCTTTGGTCACTATTGTCGCTGATACCTTCTCATCGGTTTCTAATGCCATGGTGAAGAAAAAAAAAATCCACTTGCAATTAGCTGTTTTTCTCTCCTCTAATGGCTGATGACACTTTCAATGAAAACACACAATAACCGATTAGTGCACGAATTTAGCCAATCGATTGACCAATTCTCTCGAATGTAATTCTGCAGAGCTAATTGATTCGTACGAAGAAAAGAATTAATTCTCGATTTAACTGTGTGTGAACAACTTTGATGTCTTTTTAAGAGGAACCTGTGAACCTGTGAACCTTCTCACCCGTCATGAGTGATCCACAAGAAACAACTGAAAAACGAATCTCCGCCGAGAACACTTGGGAATTTTGAACACAAAAAAAAAAATTAATTGACAAGTGTCAGCGATGTGCCTGGTGGATGAGTTGCTGATGGGAATGGATGAGGAATGAATTAAATCCACTTTTCTTTGATTTCATGAATGAAAATATTCCTTAAAATAAATTTACGTAATGCAGGAGAGTTTAAGGGACGCCTCTAAGTCAATTTTCATCACCGAATCCTGAGAAGCACTCCTTAATTTCCATGAAAAATGCAACCGCATGTGGGAAATGGGTCACTTGGGAAGCTTTGCTGTTCCTTTTCATTCTCTCCATAGAAACGAAATAGCAGCGAGAACTGTCACTCAACTTTGTTGACATTATTTTTTGTACAGAAATCTTGTTGATAACATCGTTTGTTAAGAAAATATGGAAAATCTCATAGAAAACCCGTTCAAAAAGACCGATGAAGATGGGGAGGAAAAGAAGAAACGACCCATCATCAAGAGCGCAACGGATTTGCAGCGATTGAAGCTGGAGAAGCTCATGAAGAATCCAGTAAGTAAGAGGATGAATTAGCTCACGGAGTGCACATTCAAGAAATGTCTTTCAGGATAAGCCTATCATCATCCCCGAGCAGCCAAGGGAAAAGGATTATATGCAAACAGTCCCATCATTCGTTCGCAATGTAATGGGGTCCAGTGCGGGAGCTGGATCTGGAGAGTTCCACGTCTACAGGCATCTCAGGCGGAAGGAGTACGCACGACAGAAGTGCATTCAGGCGAAGAGTATAAGGGAGCAGTTGGATGAGGAGTATCAGATGAAACTGGAGAAGAATCGACTTGAAGCTGAAGCGAAGACTGCAAAGAAACGTGCAAAGCGGCTGAAGAAGAAACAACGTGCTAAGAAACCTAGAACTAAGCAGAATGATCAGAAGGAAGATGAAACGCATGAAAATACAAGTGAAGAAGATGAAGATGAGGAGGACGAGAAGGATACTGATGCGACAGTAAAGGAGAAGGATCATGCCGACGATGAAGATGAAAAAGTTCAAACTGCTGCTGAAGAAGGTAAAAACAAGACAGGAAAAGTTTCAGTAGAGACTGACGAAGAAGAAAAAAGTACATCTGTGGAGGAGAGAATTCAAGGAGATGCTGATGAAGACGTCAGCAAGAAGTCGATGGAGGAGGAAAACTCTGTAGGAGAGGGAAATGAAAACAACGCAGATGTACCAGCAAAAGAATCAGTCACAGACGACATCAATGGAGAGACGATTAGGTCTTCTGAAATGTCGAATGAAGCAACAAGCGTGGAGGCGCAAGAATCAAATGTAGAAAGTCAACCAAAGTAGATAATAAAGTTATTTTCCAACTCAAACAGCTTCCTTTATTTTGTTGCATCGAGGACGACTCGTTGCTTGGGCAGTCATTTGCACATTGGTCACGCGAACAATACTCTAAAGTGAGCCAAGGATGAACGTAGCATAATTTTTGAACACTTTGAAGAATCGTGTGCTTCCTGACTGATTTTTTGTTCCTTTTTCTTGTACCTGAAGACGAAGATTAGCTCCGTTTCTGGTGCCCATTGTAAAGCTGTGCCCCAAACGCATGTTTTACTGCGAGACCCACTGTGGTCACTCCACGTTGATGATGTGTGTGCCGAATCTGCCTAAAGACTGTTTGAAGATGGTGTCCATAGTTTACATTCGGGAGTATCGCAGACAGCACGTCGTCTTGTCTAAAATCTGTTTTGACAGTGAAGGTTAGCGCAGTTGATCCTTTATGCGTTCAACAATTGAAAGGGCACTCAAAAGAAATCGAGCCGATGTTGCGATAGGCCGAGTTTTTGGGATGTATGGAGCGTCGTCGCGAAAGACGGTTTTTGTGATTTTCTTGGGATCACTGATATGAGTGCTTGTCGTTTTTGCATTGACTGATTTGCGCAAACGGTGGCACACAGCCGCAGAGCTTTGCTTCTTGCTATTTAAAACTGCCACCGAAACTCTGGGAAATGTTTAAAACGGCCTTAGAGGTGATGAAGATGTGAATTGATGACCAGCCACAGCTCGAAGGATTAAAACAAGGAGAACAAGGAAGAATTGTGTGAAGTGATTTCGCGTTCAGTTCAGTGACTTTTAAGCGAAGATTTGAGGTAGAAAAGGATGTCTGTTGAATTCGTGCTTCGACGTATCTGTCCGTCCGCCAATTTTATGTCAGAAGTGAGAAGAGCAATGGAACAGATCAGTGGGATTGCTTCTTGACGACAGTATCAATGTTCAAAAAAACAGGTGCAAGCTACTCCCACGCATAGAAGGTTTCTTTATAGTTTTGTTTTTGATGATTAGGTCGGTCTAAGTCCGATTTCATTCATTCACAACACACTTAAGAAGAAGTGGATTTAAATTATATTTACAGGTTCAATTTTCACAGGGTAAGTACGTCGACTCACACGCCAAAGGTTCCACCACAGACCGACCTCCAAAACTGCGTATTCCAATTTTCTCTGTACGCGTTGAATGTCAACGTTTGGTAGAAGGCTTACAGACCATTTGAGCTTGATTGCTTGTGGAATTTTCTCATCGAAGTCTGTTTTTTGTGGCTTTTCCATAGTTCAACGAACATCGATGTATAAAGTGAGGGATAGGTTGATGGACTTTTTCGAAATGTGGAGATTTTCTTAGTCAATACTCCGCTAGTGAGCCTTCATTGCATTTGAAGAGATTTGTTCCTTTATATGTTGCATGTTTGGGTGGGTTTAAAATATACCCCACCTTCTCCTACACAGGTGCCATCCCCCAACTGATTTCCAACCTTATTAAGAATCCAGATGATGAACAAACATGATCGTGGAAGCATGAGCGAAAAAACCATCATCTACCAGTGTGGCGGCAGCCAGACGATGTGCACAGCAGCCAGCGCGAAGCAATTCCCGGAAGGATAGCAGTGGTTGCGACCGAAACATAAGGGACGATGAAGAACAGGCGTTGATGAGCCTACGAGACAAGATCTCGTTTATGATCAGTCCACTGAGCAGAGCTGTTATATATTATTTTTCATAGCGTATTGTATTTTATTTCATTTTATCCTCTGAGCTATCGAACAACCTCTAATTGCATGTTTACAAGAAATGAAACGAATGCTGGGAAATTATAAACGTTCCATTTGCATGAACGGAACCTTAAAAAACGACGCCCCAGACTGGGGGGCAGCTTTATCGAATCTCAAATAAAACGCACAGTATTACATTTTCTTTTTGATAATTATGCCTGTTGTTTTTATTTTAATACTCGGTTATTAAAAGAGACAAACTTATTTTTTTTTCTGTTTCTAGGTATGAAAATAATCAACATTATGTATGTAGTGTAGGTTGGTTTTGTTTACTCTTTTCTTTCTTGTTAATCATAGTTAAGATGAAAAAAAAACATATGTCGATTAAATGTAGTTATAATTACTGTAAGATTTGATTGTTAATTTAAATTAGTTCTCTCCTTGTTAGAATCTAAACATTTATGTCGTTTTTAGCGCAGCAAAACAATTCCTCTACTAGATTGTATTTTACATTGTTTCTTTTTTTTTGTTAGTTAAGCCATTCGATCCTTCTCTCTATTAACTTTTGTTTTACTTTTGCGATCTTTATGTGCAACAAATGAAATGAGTAGTGTTTGTGATGGTTGTCTTTTCTTCATTGATTTTTGAGACTTTATTTGTTATATTTATTTTTATTTTTGTTTTCATTTAATAAGTTAGTTTCTCAATAGTAGTGGAAATTTGTATTTATTGTATGTATATTGCGGAAGCGACTACTACTTGATTCAACTAAAGTACAACACATAACTTGCGAATATAAATCAGCCAACAAACTACATAATTATCTAGATTTTATTATATATAAATACTCTGTATCGTATATATGTATGTGTGTATATAGCAAATTTCTTCTACGATTCACTTTGAAAGGGAAAAGAAAAACTGCACTTTGACTTATCAGTGGTGAAAGGTGGCTCACTCTGCCAACCTATCACGCACTTGCTAAGGATGTGGGGGGCTTTGAAAAAATATATTCCTCTGGCTATGCTTGCGTATAATGCAAACGTGGCTTATTTTTATATATATAAATGTGATCTGGGAATGGGAAGCTGTTGCACAAGTAGTTTGACGGGGCAGAACTCTTCGACTTCCGAGATCTCTCTAGATGTGCAACAGCTTTGAGTGAGAGTGTGAAATATAATACTTGGCAGCTTCTAACTTGTGGATCATCACAATCATCATTGAATGTTTCCAAGGAGTTTCATATTTCCAAAGTTAGAGTCTGCCCAGTGGAAAGCTAATGATAAATCAAACGAATGAGAACACAAATCTATGCCCAAAAAAAAAATAACAAACATAAAGCAATTCAACCGAGGAGATGGTGCTGTTGTTGTTAGCATTGTGATAGACATTCATGTAAGCAGACAGTTGAGTTTCAGTTCAGTACCCTAAGCTGCACAATGAACATTTACACAATTGTAATTTGGAAACCGATGGCCTGCTTCTATTAAATCAGACATTTTTAAAGAGGTCCCTTATGCGAAAGAGCCCCTCTCTTGTCCTTAAGAATACCAACTTTATAGACTGTATCAAGACGTGAATGTGCGAAATGAATTCTTTAAAGTTAAACGGGGTTTGTCAAAAAGTGAAGTTGGCAAAGTTGCGCGCCTTTAAAAGATGCAAAGATTCGAACCTGAGCCATTGGGACAAGGCAACAGAGAACGGTCTAGACTAAGGTGACGCAGACAAGTAGAGAAGGACCTCAACCAACTTGGAGTGCGCGACTGGCGGCATCTGGTGAAAGATCGTACTGGATGCAGAGGCATTTAGGTTCAGGACCAGGTCCACCCCCGACTGTAGCGCCACAAGAAGAAGAAGAACTGCACTTCGCGGGACCTTCAAATATGAACCCTTTACGGATACTTCAAATACAAGAACTTCTTCGAACCTATGCCGTTCAAAAAGAGACACAAAACATCTCTGAAGAAATGATTGCTGAACGCAAGTCGAAATTAATCACAGTTCGGTGCTGTCAAGGATGGAAAAAACCCACTTCCATCTAACCACAGATTGTGTCATCCAAGAGGACTTGAAGAATGATAAAAACCTACTGGGGCAGCAGACCAGTGCCACATCCTCGGAGATATAGAGGGAAGTTGTAGAAAGAAAACTGCCACAGCTAAACTGCTTCACCCACTGTGAACATCGTCTCAGCAAGCATGTCGCAGTCTCAAGATGGAAGAGGATGGTATTCAATAAACTGCCTCACCTCTTACAGTCAGAATGTACAATATGAGATTCTATCGATTGGATGCAACCATGTGTGACCTACATCTCCTTATGCCTGCACAATCTTCGTCAGGCACGTTATGGTGTCATCAAATGAAAACCTTTATGAATGACTCAACAACTCATACACTCTCTCACAAACAAATACGTTCTTGAAAGTTTGTTCATCAAAAAATTCTTTTATTTCTCTCATCTTCCACCACACAAATCAGTCGACACAAATCTCAAAATCCGATTGTGTCGACAACATCTGCGAGATGTGGTCGAAGTCGCAGTGGGACACATTCTTAAAAAGAAACATAAACTACAAATAAAAGGACGTAACATATCTTAACAAAGGTATTTATGAAATAAATATAATTGAAGAAGTATCCTTTGTTTCTTTTTTTTCTTCCGTTTGTTTGTTTTTGTTTTTTGTTCTCCTTTTCTTTACTTTAAAATACTATCCGTATAAAATAAGCATATTTTAAATTAATTCGTGTATGTGTGTGTATAAATGTATGTATGCATATAGTATATGTATGTATATAAAAAAGAACTAAAAACTTAGTTTAAATTATAATTACAAGTTTCTTTTTGTTTTTTTCATATTTTTGTTTTGCTTTTTGTATGAAATTTCAAACATTTCGCTTGTTTTGTTTTTTACTTGAACAGAAACATATTCTAAGCATGAAGCGGGGCGACACATTTCTTTCATGAGTCATGAGTTTCGCACAGAGAAATATGACGACAGCTGCAGCAACGATACGAATGCTGAGGTGAACTTGCTTTGCTCAACTTTTGCACACAGGCACGGCGACATAATCTGCAATCCAAATGGATTTGAGAACTAGTCGGGTTGCGCAGGGTTTTAATTGAGATGTGAGCAGCTGTTTTTAACGAGAGAAAGGCAATTAATGCAGCTGGGTAATGACTGAAGTGCTGTTTCTTTGAATCAATCAGAGAGGTTTAATGACAAGAGGTATGAGATTGTTGCAGCAAGGTCAATCTCGATTGACACGCACGGCAATTGAATAATTTCAGTGTTAGTTTGCAGTTGGATGTAATGACTTGGAATGAATTCACGTTGCATTTAACATTCCATCAGAAAGGCAAGGAAGGAAGTGCCCACAAGGGACCAGTGTCAGCTTCTAAAACAACTACTCGTGTTGTGCGTGCTACTGTTCTCTCACGAGTAGTACGGACCTACAGTTTTTTGCTTGGAACGGCGAGATTTGAGAAGCGACAACTGATACTCTTTGAGTGTTGTCAGCAACTCGAAAGAGGTGGTGCCGCTCAACATAACAAAGGTCAAAGTTGCAAGCGTCAAGTTAAAGCGCATCCCGCATTAAAACCCTGACTTGTCACACGCAATAACGAAGAGTGCATTTTAGATTGGTTTGTGTGTGAAAACAGACCAACTTTGTGAAGCCCTCGCTAAAACAAAAGCATCACTGCCGCTGTGGACATATTTTTTTGATTTAAATTCTCTCCATTTTGGATCGAGAGCACACATGATAAATAAAACTGGATTGTCCACATTATTCTCTGATTGATTTTATTTACCAAGCGGCCCTCCTTCATTCCAAAGCTTAGCTTAAGATTGCAAGACTGATATAATGAACCCAAAGCACTGCCGGCTCATAGAGCTCACAACATGTACGCCCATACTGTCCCATCAAATCACCAACACACAAAAGGAAGATTCAAGAGAAAATCCCTCACCCACTTCTAATCGTCACAGTTTCTCTGCGGAATTCCCAATCACTCATCAAATCATCATCAACGTGATATTTTAAACACAAACTCTTCTAATAAGCTCTTCTCATACATAGTCTAGATTAGGCTTAAAAAAAAAGAATAAATATAATCCATACTTATCGTTTATTTATCAACGACTTTAAATATATATTACATTGTTTATTCATCATTAAGAGACAGAAGACAGAGGCACGCGCCGAGAGACAGAGATTGATAGAGATTAATTTTTGCATTTTGTTCTCTCCGCGCTCTCCTCCTATTTAATGGTTTTAATTTTAATTGCATTTTAATCATTGATTAGAATTACGAGTTTACTTAATTTTTTCTTTTTTGGATTTTCCTTTTGTTTAAACGCTTATGTATGTATATTAAAAGCTACACGTATGGTTATGTTTATATTGAATTTCCTTTAACTCCATGACAAATTGAAAAACAAAAAAAAAAAATAAATAAAACTTCGCGAGTTTTTCCACTCAAGAATTACACCGCCGTGTGTTTTTTTCTTTGTTTTGCAAATAGGACAAATCATATGTATCACCATTGAACATACAAAAAAAAAAAAATATGTTTATGCGATATCCATGTCTCGAGCTCTACGAACAGAGCCACCGATGGACAAAGGGCGCGGGCACAGAGTGTCTGGGGTGTTTGGTTTCTTGCTCTTGCTGTTGTTTTCCTCTTTTTTGTGGTGTGTTCACTTGATGGGCGCTTTTATGCGCTTTATTAAATAATCATTTTTTACGGATACAGAAAAAATAACATTTAACAAATTCAAAAAAAAAAAAATTGTTCGAGAATTCTTTTCTCTCTCAGAAAACAAAGAAAAAAGAAAACAGATCACACTTTTGCGCGCGAACCGAAGGAAATGTCAATTAAAACAATTCTTAAAACATTTAATTCCGGGTCTTTGAGTTTCGTTTCTCTCAGAATTAACAGTTTAATGGGGGGGCTAGGAGGTACACACACTCATTTTCTTTTTAAATACATGTCTATTTTGTTTTCCTCTTACATAAAGCATTTGTTTTAAACCATTTTGTTTTCGTAGTATCTATCGTTTTCAACTACCATGGACGTCCCCATTTTATTTGATTCTTCTCTCCCTTTGCAATTAATATAGCTCTGTATATTTCTGGTTGTTCTATACTATGTTTTTCACAATTTTCGTTTTTTCTTTTTCTTTTTTTCTTTCATCCTTCTTCAGAGAAACGTTTTGTTTTTAAAACAGAAAACAGGTGGCAAGGTATATATATAGTTTTTGTTTTGTTTTTGTTTTTCTTTAATTATTAAATATCTTCTCTTATGGATTCATAATCTTAATGATTTATTCTTGTTGTTTTTGTTTTCTTTTAATAATAGCATTTTAAGTTAAAATTAAATATTAAATAAAATAAATATATTTAACGACATTCCCATACTTTGACTGTTTGATCCACACTTCCCGAAATGACGTATGGATGTGTTTTGTGGAAATCTGAAATGAAAAAAAAGGAAGTTAGAATATATTTTCAGGTATGCACTTGCTAGTCAAAGATGGAAGCTTAGATTTATCCTTGGATCTCATTACTCAGTATTCATAGACGTCTTCGTTTTTTGAATGTTTGGAAATAACCTTATCACTGCGTCTGTTATGCTCAGTGGTTCAACTACGAAGTAAAGTTTTTAAATCTCCTCAAAACCGTTCTTCATGAGACACTTTAAGCAAATCTGCATCTTTAATTTTATTCGAGGATACTACGATTTCGTATTCCTAAAAAAAATTGTATTCCCGTTCACATTAAGACATCATCACGAATTGTACAATCTGTACCAAATTGCTTGTCGCCGTGGCGTAGTGGGTAAATACGTCGACCCACAGGCAGAAGGGTCTTGGTTCGATTCCCCGACGGTACACCTCGCAGTTTTTCACGACACCACCTCTTTCGAGCTGCTGACAACACTCAAGGAGTATCAATTGTCTATGAAAAGCTCCTCAAATCTCACCGTTCGGAGTCGGCAAAAAAACTGTAGGTCCCTTCTACTCGTGAGAGAACAGTAGCACGCACAACACGAGTAGTTTTTATAGAAGCTAGGCCCCTATTTCCTTGTGGGCTGTAGTTCCACTCAATTGTTATTAATGATCCCCGCTGAGCAATGAGCCCACGAAGCAATGAATAATCCTTTGTTGGCTGAGATGATTTGCGAAATCAAACCTAATAGACAGAAGCCATTTGACTGATGATGACGATCACCGAAATTCAGCCGTAACGTTGGAGAATAGGAAAACCCAAGCTCAGAGCACACCCATTGAAGATGGATGCAGAACAAACTGTGATGATCTCCGAATTTTTATTTTATACATAATTTTCTTTGGAGATCTGGAAGTGGAACGATGAGTTCTGAGGCAGCAATTTTGTAACCGAAGTCATAACTGAGCATGCAATGTATACAGAGTTTAAGTGACCGTGGATACAGAACAGTCCTTGACGACTAACATCTCACTCGTAGACATCAATGTTCGTCTGAATTCATCATTCACATTTGGGAAGTGAGATCTAGAGCCCAAGTGGTTGTGGCCAGCAAATGGTACCGATGACTACATCATCAGTGATGAAAGGACAGCTCTCCGGAATACAGGTAATATGAAGTATGTCCCTCCTGCTATACTTGCATTCACAGCTTCTGTGGTTATTGACAGTGGTTGCAGAGTCTATTACAGTCCACCATCCCTCAACTACTGATGCACTGTCATCAGGACTGAAGCTGCAGTGTAAGAGGATGAGTGCAGGTAAGAGTTGATTAAACCACAAGTGGGGTTGCAGTAGGAAAAACAAATTTCTGTCAATTACCTCTAAGACGATCCATATGAAACCTATTGAACCTCCTTAAAGTGATAGAAGCCTAACCAAAATAACACACATCTCAACCCCTACCTCGAGACGAAAAAGAAAGAATTAGAAACGCAAAATAGAAAAACAGCAATCACCTATGACACTCCACCGTAATATGAAATCCTACTTCAACTAGGAACAATCAGTGTACTGACGTCGATGAGAGTGATTCTGCTTTCCAAAGTCATAGTCGAAATCAACACACGAAACGCGAATGTTAAGTGTGTCTCTATACACAGGGCATAAAGAGAGATGTAGGCAGGAAGAGATATGCTGTTCCTTTGGAATTCCTTTCGTTGGCCACAGAGAGGATTTGGGATAAGGGCGAATATGAGACAGGTGCTGAACTGTAGGGTTTTTAAAAGCAAAATCACAAACGTTTTATTAAAAAAAAACCCTCCTCTCGTTAGCTCACTCTTATGCATAGAGGTTATATAAAAAGCCTCCTGACGTAAGGATACTCAGTGTACAAGAATTCATTACAAACTTCTTTTGAACGCTTTGAACATAGACACGGAAAGTGGATTCTTTGTAAAATTGCTTTCATCTATAAAAATGAATGGGCTTGCGCGAGCTTCAGTCCATAAAGAATCCGAGCCCAGCCGCACAAGACTCAAACCTTCTATAGGACAACAACTCGTATCTAATTTGTTGTAGTTATTTCATGAGTACCCAGTACAAGACCGAAGGAACTCAACTTAGAAGTGACTTGAAATTCTTCGGCGAAATAATATGTGACTTCATAACTGGCTGGAACTGAGTGTGAAAATAAAGGTCATTGCTGAACCGGGATGACAGTATAAGAAGAATTAGAAGAGACACAAAGCCGAACACGTTTCTTCTACAAGCGTTCGTGTTGTGTATACTCAGGAGTGAAGAGTTTACGAATTTGCCACACTGTGGCCAAGTTTCTAGCCGAAGCGCCCATTTTGGTCGAGCTCAAAGCTTAAATTTAAATTTACTGCTGAATCTGAACGATGATGTCTGGGAGTCTCTTCCCGGCCAACCCAAGATTGAAAATACGAAACCCTTTGTCCATCATCGCGTGCTCGACAGATGACTCTGTTCCTTTGAATCCTTCGGAGTGTGCTCTAAGTTCCCTCTAAACTTGTTCCCAGTTTCTTCTTCTCGAGAGCGTCTTAAATTTTACTTACCAACAGAAGTGCAAAAATGTTGATGAGCATACAATGTTTTCATGCATCGCTTATTGCGCAAGTCCCACACACGAATGGTTTTATCGTCACTAGCAGATACTAAATACTTTCCACCCGGATGGAATGATAGTCCCCTAACCCAATTGTCATGTCCAGTTAGAGTAAATAAGCATAGGCCGACACTGACGTCCCAGATCTGCAAACAAACAGAAACAGATTTTCTTCATTTTCTTGAGAGTTTGATGAATTCATGTAAACTTACGCGAATTGTTTTATCCCTCGAACCAGAAGCGAGGAATGGCCCCTGATGGTGACCCTTTTTGTTATCAGCACCCGCAGCCTCGTTTATTGCTGATGTGGAATTTTCGGGTGCCCAAGCAATGCACTCAACTGTGTGATCATGATCTCTCAGTTCAACCTAACACAGGAATGAATGTTACAAATTCTGGCCGGGAGATTTTCTGTTTCCAGAGACGATACTCACCTTACAGTCTTTTGAATTTGTCTGCCACACTCGAATCGTGTGATCATTTGAGCACGACGCAAAGATTCCACCGTCAATATGCACTCTCACCATCCTAACCCATTCTCTGTGCCCTGCGTATGTCTTCACGCAATATCTGTGAACAAACGTTTAAAATCTGTTTAAGAATGACTGCAGGAAAGTCTGAAGATCGTGTGCTACTCACCCAGTTGCAACTTCCCACATTTTAATCGTTTTATCACGTGAAGCTGATAAAACAAAATCACCAGCTGGAACAAACGCCACCGAAGATACATTGTGATCGTGTCCGTGCATGGTTTTAACACATTCGTAACTCTGTTGAAAGTCCCATAGCTTAATAGATAAATCCGCACTACAGGACGCTGTGCAAAACAAAGCAGAGATGTACTTGTTTAGAGCGGAAATGCAAATGAGAAAGAATGAGATTACGTACCCAATAGTTTGCCTTGAGCGTCAAAAGCAATGTCTTGTACTGAATCTGTGTGCCCTTTTAGACTTCGTTCATATTCGCCGGTCTCAAAGTCCCAAATTTTGATGGTAGCGTCTTCTGATGCCGATACCATTAAACCAAAAATCGGATGAAACACCACCTGCAATGAGAGAGAGGTTTGAATTGAATGGAATGAGAATGAGAAACAAACGATATGTTGATAAATTTTGTGCGGGTAACTTACTCTCGTTATACTGGCTCGATGACCGGAAAGTGAAAATTTCTCTGGCGGCCTTGGTATCCATTCTCCAGGACTTCGTTTTGCTTTTGTTGGTGCTCCTTCAATCACTTCCTTTTCAGCTTCTGATAACTTAGCCTCCAGTTCCATCACTTTCTTTTGTAAACGTATTACCGATGTCCATTTCTTTTCGAGTAGACCACCAAATTTCTTTTCAGATTCTGCGTTGAGATCGGCCTCTTTGCGGAAAGCTTCTAATGCGTCTGAATATCCATTACTGCCTAAATAATCGGCAATCGCTTGGTTACTGCAAATGAAATGAATTGCAAAATGCCGACGGGATGTGGATGTGCAAAAATAACTTACAGCTCCTCGCGCTGCCGTTGAGACAACACCATTTTCATGCTGTTTCGAAATATCCGAGCTTAATTGAATATGTCTCCTCTTTAGTGGGTTACTTTTCGCTTCAACTGTAACGGAGTGAATAGATGAACAAAAATGTATTAGTCGGACGCAAACATTCATAGAGCCACTTAATCAATTAAAAGAAGGGACGCACATTGACAGAGAGATATGAACAAAATTCTTCGCATGGTCACGCTGCTCAAACAAAAAATGTACGTTTGAAATGTTTGAATTTCCAAATCTATGCAAATGAGACTGAGACTGACCATGCCACAGGCATACACACGCACACACACTGCAGTGCAAGTGCTGAATGAAACGCCTCATGTTTGCTGAAACGCGATTTAATTCCCTAAACGGAACAATTTTGCAAACTTACGACGACGCTTCTCAAATTCAAATTCAAACGTCCCGACGACTGGCGATGAAGACGCTACAGTCGATAGCATTCAAATTTCGGACGAAAAATTTCGTAATTGTGCGGCGGAGGTGGGGGGTACCACCGCCTCGTCACATTCACATGACTATCCACCAACTGCGCGAATTCAAAGGAAGCACAAAAAAAAACGAATCAAGCCACATGAGTCATTCCCTCAAAATGTGTAGACAAGCAGCAGTAACGGCAACGGCAGCAAAGTCGAAACCGATGGCGATTATTGCGAGGGGGTGTTCGTTGGAGGAATCATCATCGGTTTCGGCAAGGGTGCGGGGCGGTGCGGTGTAGTGAAAGGGGCAACGTAGTAAACAAAAAGAACGATACACCGTTTCGAGGCTGATTGCGTTTGACAGAGTGTGGTGTTGGAAAAGGTCATGCTTTCGGTGTGTGTCCGTTGCGCGTGTGTATGCATGCTCCTTTCATTGATTTTTTTTTTTTTTGGTTTGCTCGTCTCTCCTTTGAGGGGCGGCGAAAAATCAACAACAACACACCGAAACAGAAATCATCGTCATTTTCTTTCAGTGGAATTTAATCGAAAAACTCGCGCGGAGGTGGACGTGGACACACAACGTCAATAGGCAGGCATTCGAAATCCAATGTTAAGGTTAAATTCAATTTTATTTTTCCCCGTCTTCGCGGTCGCCTGTAAAGCCGTTTTATTTTTGGCACGATACCCCATTGCATGTGCAAACTATAGACATGACATTCAAGGAGAGTGGGGGATAGTTGGTAGTGAAAGGGAGGTCTCGTCCCCGAGGCAGAGGTAAGCGAAGAAAACTTTCTCGCCCACTTAATAACACTTCTAAGTGGGGAACAGACGTACACCTCACGACCACAGGTCTCCCTCTCATTGAACAGCCATCCACACCGCAGTAGAGTTGTGTGTGTGTGTGTGTAGTGTGGAAGGTTGAAAGGTTGATGCCTTGTCAAAGCAGTAAACATAAAAATTGTTTTCCAATTCTTTCCAACAACTGTGCTGCTCACGAGCAACAACTAGATTCTGTTTTAATTGCTTGTTGGTGTCTCGTTGCCTGGCTGTGTACGCCCATTTTTGAGCGTTAAATTTTTATCTCGCCTCATGAACTGTGAAACTCCTCCGTGAATGCCGAGGAATTCCACGTGACAACTGGATTTATCAAAAACGATGTGAAGAGCGGAGAGGAGACCAAAACAAGAAAAACTAAGCCCCTTGCATGTTTGTTTGTTTATGAATTTAAGGTTTTTATTACCACTCCGTCCACCAAAATGGGAACTTATGTAATTATGATGTGATGAGATACGAGGTGATAGATAAGGTTGTCTCCCGTTAGGAGGTGCTGATGACGATTGTGACGAAAGTGTGAAAACATATCTGAAGCCAACGCTAGGGAACATGTGCAAAATGAAAGAGAAAATCACCACGATGTGAAGGTAAATTTTGTCACACACCCATTAGTTGATTCAATTTACACTCGTCACTCGGTTTTCATTGTCATTCACCCCTGTGCCTGCCGTGTGTTGTTGTTCCCATGAGCGACAAGATTGTGCTGTGGATTGCATAAATTTCTTTTTTCTTTCAGTTTGCATTTTGCAGAAGAGAAGTTACCTCACGTTTCGAAGCACAAAAGATTGACGCGCTATCGGTACGAAGCACAAAAACAAAAGAGATGATAGACAACCACAAGATTCGGTTGAGTTACATCTTCTTGCAACCGCAAGACTCTTTACGAAATGAGGGCTGGCTTCTTTGGGTCATTGTTTAGGTTATTCTTTGTTTGTGCTGATTGAGGTGAGATGTGAAAATGTGTGTGTGTGTCCATAAGTGGTGTTCTTAGAACGAGGTAAATTCGAAAGGAGTGTATCTTCTTCTGCCACAAGGTACCCCGTTGGTGGAAGTCCAACGAAGACTTGTCCAAGCAAACCAGGATATCATTTTTAGAGTCTACGAGGTCTGGAGGCCTAAAGGACTCTTTTTACACCTACATCGAGGTTCTATAGTAGAAGAAGAGGTAAGCGGAAACTGTAGTCCCAGAGACCCAGTCATCGTAAAAGGAAGGTAGCTAGGAACAGTCTGCCGACAAGGGCAACAATGATGAAAGGTTTGAGCCACCAAGAGATATTGGACTAATTAAATAAGCATTTTGTGCCGTTACTATAAATCTGTGGGTGGCGCAGGCGAGTGACTGCTCCTTCTCCACTTCGTGTGCCATCTCAATAGACGTTGCGTGTCAGGTTTAAGGGCTCTTCGCGGTCGAAAAGTCCGATTTCCCATTGGTTTAGAGTAACTGACAGGAAGCCGCACTCGTACAATAACTTCAAGTAGAAGGTTGAGATTGATCTTCATACTCTTGAGAAAAACAAAAGGCTTGAATGTAAAGAATCCCCAGCAACCAGGATATGATCCCATTTGTGAGACGGGGTTTCTTCTTTTGCAGTAACAGCCAGTCTCAACCTAACCGCAGTGTAGAAATATGGTCTCGCATAAGACTAAGTACTGACTGCGAGCAGTAAGTCTAGATGCGTCAAGAGTGCTGTCTCCAGAAGGTATGTCCTTTCCTATTTTGAAAATTGACATTTCTAGTTTTTAAAAAATTCGTTGAGTCAAAATATTGCCGCGTCTCTCAACAACAATTTAATAACAGCATGTCAGAAGTAACCAACAAATCAATAGACACACATGCGAGGGGAAGAATAATCTCAACTGGTCAGTCAACCATTAGGATAGCAATCAGTTCCAAATCAAAGACGGAATACACAAAAACCTCTTCACTGACCTTGGACTCTTACGCAAGCTGCTCAAAGGCACAAAGTCAGTCACATGGCGCAAAAGATGAAATCAAACATTTTGGGCGTGGACATGCAAATCTGAGCTTGCAACACCTCTCTCAAGAAGGCACAGATATGACCACACACATGAGTGGGCGAAGCATACTTCAATCACCAAATCCGATATCAACATAAACTTGTCCAACAATTCAATCACACACCACTCGCCACCATTGGCTCGTGGTCAACGACAGTGCTTGTTTGTGTTTGCAAATTACCGCCGCCAAAGTCCGTGTTAAGAAAGCAGAAGAGAAAACGGCAAAATTTGCATTTCTTTCTTTTCAACAGACAATGTGGAGAGATGTGCCACCGTCGATGTCACACCTCTCTCCAACAACGACACAATGCTGAGAGTATGATAAAACTGTGGCTGCTGGGCAAGATACTTATCTTTGGCTGAAGCACACAAGTGTCAGCATGTTATCTCTGATGACGGGAATTGTTTCTTGATTTTTTTTTGCGATGTTTGGGAGGAGAAATCATTGAGTCATTGTTTTAATTAAAATGTTTGGGAATCGGGTAGGCCCTTTGAATGGAGGTGAAAAGGAATTTAGAGCACTCCAAAGGTGCAACCGACCACAAATCGTAAAACATTTCAAAAGAGACTGTGTTGTGACACACGGAATTATGCCACCGAATGTTTTGATCTCATGATCTAACATGTTACGGTGACTAAGAGAGACGGAGAGAAAAGCGAATCGCGGCTGAATTTAATCATAAACACTTCAAGTTATCAAAAAATCAACTGATAAGCTCACACACGACACAGATTCTGCTGCTGCTTATAAACGCGCACTTTGCACCAGAATCTGTGAACAAAACACTGCTAATCGCATACAAATAAATTCCACCGCCCTGACAGACTGACTACTGGCCCCTAGCCACACGAACATAAATCCATATGCATTAAGACCCCTTATAAATCTTCTATTTTGAGGGAGTTATTCCAAAGACGAATTCTTGCTTTCTCTTTACACACACAATTCGTTATGTTAGCGGCGGCATGGCGAGATACCTTTTAGGTCATCGGATGATGTTCGATAATAAATAACAAAGCAGCAGTACAAGTCAGACGTCGTCGTCCCTCCGAAATAAAACCTGACACACATGCATTCGATTAATAAACACGTTCTCAAAACACAAAACACAAAGCACAGCACAGCACAGCACATGTAAGTGGCTCTTCACACAGATGATTGAGGTTCGGTTCTGTATCAAAGTCTAACTAACAAATCTGACTCAGCAACGGAAAATTATACACAAGTCCGCTTATGTTTTTATTTCTATTTCAACTGATCAGTCAGTCAGCAGTGCACACTAAACTACCTGCACCTGAACGGGCGCTTGACCATGTGTGTGTCTGTCTGTTTGCACTTTATTTCATTTCAAAGCGATCAAAACAAAACCAAAAATAATGAGAATAGTACTCAAGAAATGTATTGTTGGCCCCAACTCACGAATTTGGAGTGACCATATGCTGCGGCAAGCAGCAGACTCACACCGCCTTCCGGTTGAAAAATTCATAGAATATCGATTTTGCTAGTCATACACCGCAGCAACTTCTTTTACTCTGTACATTGTACATTTGGAGTGTATGAATTGTGTGCTTGTTCTGATATACTACCACACAAGTTGGTGACGCAAAAAACGTTGCGCCGTTCACTCTTTGCTTAAGAGGAGAAGGTGGGGGAGGAGGAGTGGAGGCAATTAAAACCGCCGTATGTGAAGTGTTTGAAAATTTTATGTCACCAGTAGAGGGTTAGATAAAATATAATAATTACGATAAGATTCGTCACCCCTCCCCGCCTGCAATCTCTACCGATGTCGACGAAAACGATGACTCCTCGGGAACTTATCAAGTAGCTTATTTGTATTCTGTGTGGGTAGCGAAAAAAAAGCTTATCACACACAACGTGGTGGTCATTGAAAAAGCATGGAGTTACAAGTCCCGACACCATACTGATGGTCATTCAACGACGACGCACTATCTTCACCACCAAGTCTTCCGTCATTTTATGTATGATTTCCGGGTGCCGTGGAGGAGGAGGCGGATACACCGAACAGACCAACCGACCATCAAACTTTTGAGAATTTGATTCTGAAGTAGCAATCGATATTCAAAGTTGATTTTTTTTTTGTTTCGCTTTGAATGCCAAACCGGTTTTCTAAAAACAAAAAGCAGAACTCGTTAAGATACATACATAAATCTGACACAAAATATTACGTAGGGATTTATTTTTGATGATTACCACCACGGTCGGCTTCGGCAACCTTTCCACCTCACTCACTGATTCACTGTGTGCTGATTGGAATTTTGTTTAGTTTCTTCTCGAAACGACACACTTTACAACACACACACACACGCTGCAGACACTAGAACTGAGAGATGCGAGAGGAGGAAGCAGAGGGCTTTGATGCCTTTGAACTGCTGCAGAATATCCATCACTTGGTTGTGGAAACATCTTCACACATATGCATGTCCATGGGGAGACAAATTTGTTCTCATTTTGGAATTTGATTCCTGATATCTAATTTATTAGGGAGTTATAAATAAAGTTGAGGAGGAAGACATACCAGGAGCAGGCACTCACAATGTCACCACAGACGTGAAAACCGATAAGTTTTCATCAAGGAAAAAACTATGACGGTCTTGGCTGACTGGAGGATTCGGAAAAAAAAAGAAAACCCACGTTGCATTTTCGAGACATGCGCACATCCCGCTGCTGCTGTGTACAGTGGTGACACGACGCGATTGCGAAAAGATGCTGCCCTTTTTTTTCCAGGGTTTCCCTCACAAAATCGATTTATATCCACCACCGAAAACACAAGAACACACTGTGCGAGAGGAGGAAAGCCAGAGACGAAAAAAAAACAACGTGAGAGAAACATGTCTATTTTTACCCAATGTTTTTCCTCCTCTTTTCCCTTTCCACTCCTCCCTGTTTTTCTGCTGCCCCTCACAAAATGTGTATCACATTCTGTTCACTGGTGAAAGGAGGAGGAGGAAAATTATGTGGGTGGCGGCGATGACGGGTGACTGCTATTAATACAAGAAAAATAATAATAAATATTATAACCTGCGTCCGACGATATGTAGGTCTCCAGCGAAAAAAAAAAACACAACACACCGAGAGAAGAGGCAGAGACGAACAAAAAAATGTTCTTGAATTAATGATCGGAGTGTGGGAGGAGAACCTGCGACAAAATCATCAGCAATCACCTATAAATCCGAATACAAGAGCAGACTACGACGACAGACGACGAACGTCAAAGCCAGCAGCAAACAAACACCAGGCGCAGGGTTTTAATAGAATAAATTTAATGTTTACAGACCTTGCACTTGAATTGGATTCTTAGTGTCGCTCGCTTGCCGTTTTGTAATGCTACAACGGTTTTTATATAGTATGTATACTTTTGCTTGTTTCTTTTTCTTCGTCGTCACTCGCTACTCTTTCTCAGAGGCTTTGCACACTGAACACATATATGTAAGTAATACTCGACGTCACTGTTTTGTTCTTTTTTTTTTTTGATACGCGTCTCACATTTAAATATAGTAACACAACTGACACGAAGACATGTTCCGTTTGTTCTCGCTGGGAAATGCAGTTTTTTTTTTTTCAAAAGTGGAGAAGGCTTCAATTTCAACTCTTTTTTCGGATGCAACACAAAAACAAAAAGTCAAAAGAGGTCTAACTCGCATGGAATTTTGGAGAATGTCGTTCTGATGTTGCGCATTGCCTTTTTCACCACTTAACGCGGAGCTCAGTGAGTTAATCCACTGGATGGGAAACACACAAAAAAAAAAAACAACAACACAGAAAAAGGTTAAATTCTTTTCAACATGGCACACACAAGGGGCAAAAGCAACAACATCATCGGTGCAGAGTACGCAGGCGTCTGAGACATTGCTAGTAGATGGTGGTATTGTGTAGAAAGGGTTTCTTCGTCTTTTTTTACTGCCCAACAGCGGCCAGAGGTGTTGCCAAGTATGTGAAAACGAAGATGTTAGCCGCGATTGGAAGTGAAACATCAAACATATGCTCGAGACATGGAATGAAAATTCCAATCAGATGTGATATCTACTTTTATGTCAGTTGTCATTCTAACAAAACAATCCAAGGGACTGGGACTCGCAAAAAAATAACAAAAAGCTACGACAACAGACAGACCGACCGTTGAACCAGTTCTTTGGAAGTAAGACAAAAGTAAATTTGCCAAGAACGCGTTCCTTCTTCCACAGGTTACACCACAAAATCATCTACACAACTCCCAGAGTTCACCTGATGAGACCAAAAACAGGATTACAATGCAGAAGAGAAATCCAGACGAAACAAAAATTTATTGCCCTCATTCTGATGTTTGGTAACTCTGGCTGACAACTGACTCTTGTTGGTTGACTTGCCAGGCGCACACACAATCAGAGAAGTACCTGCTTTTGCCTTCACACAAATTTTCCTTCCATCATACCTGCATTTCTTTTGTAGGGGGACCGTTGGTGAGGAAAAATTCCTTCCTTCCAAACAAACAAAACAAACAAAAAAAACGAACGAAAAACAGCATTCAATCGTGTTGTGGTAAGTGTTGTCAAAAGAGAAAAACAGGTTCCTCTCCGAATGCACTGCACTAGCAGCAGCATTTAACAACACTAGCAAGAAATACCACTTCTATCTGCATCGCGGTATATCATCTAATACTCTATGAGAATAGTGAATTATGTAAATTAGAGCGACGATGATGTTGTGCTCGGGAGAGAGAGAGCACACACACCAGACATAAAACAATAATGGGGAGAAATGTCTCAAACTTAATTACGCCAGAAAAGACTGAGAAGACAGCGACTGTCTTTGATCCGACTTTTCACCACCAACAACCACCCGACACCGACGACGATGATGATGATGATGACAATGACGGAGGAGACGCATCCACATGAACTAACACGCAAAAAAAAAAGTTGAATAAATTGAATATAAAAAACAATCATTAAATGAAGGAGGAATGAAAAATTGTTGTGTGTGAATTGAAAAATCGATGCCGATGTGTCATACGAAACAGCGGAGAAAAATTCAAATTTTACCTCACCAATCAGACAAACGATGAGTACAATATTTTCTAAATCACAAGCAAAACTGCTACAGCTTCAGAGAATTGAAAAAAAAAATTCTTATCACCTCGCCAACTAGAGATAAACACCGAAAACGAACAAAATTCAATAATCCGAGAGAAACAAAAAAAAGGAAAACACTTGAAAGTCTCGTTGCCTTCGTCAAGGTTCTAAGCGATTAAATTGCGTAAATTGAAATCGTTCCTCCTTTTTTTTTAGCTCTGCTCATGACGAGGAAAACTGTTACGGCCGTTCGGCCATCTTGAAAGAATTTGCAAGTGCAATTTTTGCATTTGAGGAATTTCAATTGGAGTTTAACGCCGTTTCTCGGGGGAATTTCAATTGTATTCTAATGTATGCTACTTACATTGCTGTTTTTTCAATTAATTTAGTAGCAATAATCACGAAATCACACAAAATATTACACAAAAAGCTCACGAAAATGATGTGAATCGCGACAGATCGACAGCTCTCAGAGGGAAACAACGGAATACATAGAGGTGCTGCTGTCAGTTTTTGTGTGTGGATTTTTCTTCATGATAGATTTTTATGACTTTTCATTTTTCGCTCCCATGCGATGGTGGCGGCACCTGTACGTGACGGGGTGCGGTTTGAATAGATTCAATGCGATTGTTGAGAATTTACTTCTCAATGTTAAATTAATTGGTTGCAATTTTCAATACAGCTGGAATTGAGAAGTATTTCATAAAAAAAGAATTTCCTCACATAAATAATAATAATTCTCTTCTTCTTCTTGTGGCGCTACAGTCCTGGGTGGACCTGGGCCCCAACCAACATGCCTCTTTCGCCAACACGATCTTTAGCCAGCTGCCGCCAGTTGCGCACTCCAATTAGGCTGAGATCCTTCTCCACTTGTGTGCGCCACCTTAGCCTAGGTCGTCCTCTGTTACGTTGTCCCAATGGCTCAGATTCGAAGACTTTTCGGGGCAGTGTAGTGGTGCGCTCTTCATGGCCTAGCCATCTTAAGCGTTGTATCCGAAGACGCTTAACTAGGCGCATGTCGCTGTCCAGCCCATAGAGTTCTTCGTTAAATCTTCTCCTCCAGATGCCATCAACGCAAAAAATCGCACACAGAACTTTTCCCTTAAAGGGACTAAGGGCTTCCTCATCCGCTTTTTGTGGCGTCCAATATTTCGCGCCGTAAGTGAAGACTGGGATGATCAAGCTGCTGTACAAAGCCTGTTTAGTCCTTCGATTGAATGCTTTACTACTCAACTGCCTCTTGAGCCCAAAGAAACAGCAATTGGCAAGAATGATTCTGCCTTTCGTTCCAGTACTGACATTGTTGTCCCTATTTACCGCCAAGCCGAGGCAGACAAAGTCCTTGACTACCTCGAAGTTTCTGCTGCCTAGTGTAACGCTCTGTCCGAGACTTCGATGTTGTGCGTTCTTTTTTGATGACAGCATGTTCTTCGTTTTGCCCTCATGCACCACCAGAACCATTTTAGCTGCTTCCACTTCAATGCCAGCAAAAGCCTCATAGACGGCTCACTAGTGTGTTCGTCTAATCACGTCCATGTCCTCGGTTAGCTAGCAACTGAACAGACTTTTGAAAGATCGTGCCTCTGGTGTTGACTTGTGAGTAACGCACGATCTTCTCAAGGATGATGTAAAAGAAGTCACATGACAGTGTGTCGTCTTGTCTAAAACTTCTTTTGAGACTGAAGGTCTCTGTGAGTTTGTTCCCAACCTTGACGGAGCAGCAAATAATAATAATAATAACAATAATTGAGTGACACTACAGCCCACAAGGGACCAAGGCCTAGCTTCTACAACAACTACTCATGTTGTGCGTGCTACTGTTCTCTTACGAGTGGAAGGAACTTACAGTTTCTTGCCGACTCCGAGCAGTGAGATTTGAGAAGCTTTCCATAGTCAATTGATACTCTTGGAGTGTTGTCAGCAACTCGAAAGAGGTGGTGCGGTGAAAAAATGCGAGGTATTCCTTCCGGGAATCGAACCTTGACCTTCAGCGTGGCGGCCGACGTACTTACCCACTACGCCCCGGCGACCACTTCTACGAAACTTAGAGCGAACAAAAAAATTGATTTAAGTAATCCTCATTCTATGCGAGTCAAGAATTTGTTTCATATCAAAATTTTCAAACAACGAAACAATGGCTTCATTTTCGAACAGACTAAGCCAACAACTGCTTACGAAAACTTCGCATCTACCACGCCTCTGCTCCTGGGTTAGGAACAATGCTGGTAAAGCTTATGTCCCTTTGATTAAATTTAGATATGGAAGTGGTAAGACCCAAAAGAAGGTTGCAACAACATCCTCCCCTACGACTTCAATGAAGGGCAAGGCAACAGCGGCGGTAAGGTGATGAAGACTTGTATTCATCAGTTGATTTGATTAGAATTTTAATTTAGACTGCCAAAAGCGCGAAGAGCACAGCCATTGAAGATTGGGAAATCCCCAAGAGGTATCAAAGGAAGCGCATGTCCAAAACTGAAATGGATTACATCAATTGTGGTGGACCGCCATAGATTCTGTTTCATGTTTCGAAATGAGAAAATCTAGTGTAAACTGAGATATTTCATATTCATGTTGGTATTTTTTAAATAAAAAATCTTAAGAAGAAGTGTCTTCTGTTTGCCATGGGTCATTCAGATGAACTTCGTTGGTCAATCTTGAATTTGTAACGTTCGGATACTAGCCAAAAAGAGGCTTCGGTAGAGAGAGAGAGTCTTCTTAGGGGACTGAGGTGTTATTTGTATTCGTTTTTCTAATGCAAAGGGCTTTCACTTATTTAATTGAAGATTTTTCGAAAATTGCAACCGTATGAATATCGTAAAAAAAGAAAAGAAATACGTTGGAGGGAGCTACAGCCCAAAAGCGACGAACACCTCCGATTTTTTCACGAAACCACCCCTTACAAGTTGTCGACAACACTCAAATAGAACTAATTGTGTAGAAAGCCTCTTAAATCTCCCCGTTCAGAGTCTGCAAAAAACTGTAGGTCCCTTGTACTCATTAGAGAACAGTAGCACGCTCAATATAAGTATTGGATGCAGAAGCTAGGCCCTGGTCCCTTGTACGCTGTAGTGCCTCTCACTTATAATTATTGTAAGGATGCAGATCATAGTGTGGAACCTATTAAATGACAACCTTAGCCTTACCGGCATAGATTGAAAATGGAAAATAAAACATCCAGAACAGGAAAGGCCGTTCAGGAAATCCCACTGAGAGAAGTTTCTTGAGACTAGCTTCAGTTAGAATATGTGAATCTTACGGTCTCAGAACTTGTGTGTCTTCTTGTGGAATTCCATTTCAAGTTTTTTCTCTATTTAACTTCATCATCATCTTCTGAAGTTCATATTTTCCACTAAACGTCTTCCAGGCAGCTCGATTCTCCGCCATCGACTCGAACTCACTACGAGGTATTCCCAAGGGCAACAAGGCCTGTTTATAAATTTGACCCAACCGTCTCGTCCTGGGTCTGCCGAAAGGTCTCCTACCTGATGGAATTTTATCTAAAGCAAGCCTCGGAAGTCGTGATGAAGGAGACATCCGTACCACGTGGTCAAACCGACGAAATAAAGTTGTCGCTAGTTGAGTTTCCCCTGCACCGTCGCGTTTCTCAGCCTCGCTGAACGTCACGGAGAAACCTCATTTCAGCAGCCTGCATTCGCGATCTTATTTTTACGGTCATAACCCAAGTTTCAACCAATTAGGCTTTGATACCAAACTCGGCCTTCCTAATTACTGGTCTCCTAAGCTGGCCTGGTCTGGCCAATCCTACAAAAAAGCTCCATGCTCAGAGCTGGACAACCACTGAGTTAAAACACGTAAACTTGACTTTGACACCAAGCTCTCCCTTTCTTATCTTAAGTCGCTTCAAAATTGATCCAGCCTGGCCTCGCCAATCCTGCAAGAAAGCTCAATGCTGCTCCTCCCATCACTTGTGAAAAAGACCTCGAAATACTTAAACTTCTCCACTTGTTTCTTTGGGACTCCACTAGCATGTAGAGAGCATTGGAAAGGCGTTTTAGAAACTACTATTACCTCGTACTTCGTACTAAACCCTTAGACTTTTTGATAGAAATATATTCCGTGCGGTTTTTGGTCCTGTTTGCGTTGATGGCATCTGGAGGAGACGATTTAACGACGAACTCTTTGGGCTATACAGCGAAATGCGCCTAGTCAAGTGTCTTCAGATAAAACGCTTAAGATGGCTAGATCATGTTGAGCGTATGGACACCACAGCTCCGGCCCGAAAAGTTTTCGAAACTGAGCCACTGGGGCAATGCAACAAGGGACGGCCTGGGCTAAGGTGGCGCACACAAGTGGAGAAGAACCTCAACCAACTTGGAGTGGGCCACTGGAGGCAGCTAGCGAAAGATCGTGCTGACTGGAGAGGCATATTGGTTGAAGCCCAGATCGATTAAGTCGTACCTCCACGTTCACCTCCATTTCAGCATCTGTACATACGACCACAAACCTATCGAGCGACACCATCTCAAAGATCGTTCTAAAATATCGGACGTCAAGTGAAGCGACTTCCTAGGCCACTTTTTCTCCTAACCCTGTGATCTGTAATCACATCTTAAAAACGCCTTCATTTCATTGCACTGTCTTCAAGCACAATCAATTCCCGATTTGACTCCCTCTTGAGGGCAACTTCTCAAGCCTCCCACTGTATACTCGCTGCTTGGTTGCTGACGAATATTTATCATATCGTACACAATTAAAAAATTCACTCTATATCTCCACACAAGCGCACGCATCTACACCAGCAGACCACCACTGTCCTTATCAATTGTTCTTACTTTCAATGAAACGTCGAGACATCGGTTAGTGTTCGAGCGACTTCACAACGCGTCTGAGTGCTTTTACCGAACAATCCTACCAATCGCGTGCACATTCGAGCAGTGCAGTGCATTTGAATTAGAGCAGTTTTTGAACTTCCGAGTGGACGGACGACCTTCAACGCCATCTTCGCTCGGTGTAACCCGGTTTTCACTCCTAACGTACGTACAGACCCTCGCAACCCACTCCCTGTAGTCGGAAATAAATTCACAGTAACGTCAGCCGAAGTGTCGGAGTGTCAAAGTGGCTCAGTCGTCGAGCATAGATAAGGCTCATTTGTCGCCCGGATTGAATGATGTCGTTGTTGAGTGTGCTTGCAGTGTGCAGTGCAGTGATTGATCGGTGATGAATTAAAGGACTGTTCTGTCATCCCTCCCGCGTCGTCTGAAGATCTGACGCTACAAGGCTTCGTCATCGTTCAAGCTAGAAGCAGCAGCAAGTGGTGTTGTCGCCGATGTTTCTTTTGTTTTCATTTTATCACCTCCGCAGATAAGGGGACTGACTGCTTACTTGAATGCATCGCTATGTTCGCTATCAATTTGTTCATAATTATTGAAACAAAACAATTACTACTCGTGTATGTGGTGTGTGCGAAATGAGAGACCTCCCCTCTGGATGGGGGGAGGGAGGCGTTTTTCCTCCCTCGTGGCAGCCGTCTCCCCTCGCGCCCTGTTTGAAGTGCAAAAGACTGTTTAGAACATCCGCTTCTTCAGTGATTGATTTTCGATCTGTCGCAACTTTCGTTCGCCACTCACACTCATAAGCTCGTTTCGCCGAAACGTATTGCAACATCGAAGAATTTCGAAAATCTATCGATAAGCCAACCAGGCACAATTGTACAGCCAGCGAACCGAGCGATATGACGAATCTAATCAAAATCGGATTGTTGCTCGTTGTGCCCCTAAATTAGATATGAGAACCGAGACATAGACACGTTCGCGCACCGGTGAGGCCCGTGGTATTCGAAGCCTCTTGTAATTAATCTTGTTCTGGTAATTGAACTGATAACGTTCGATTCGGTGTGTTAGATGTTTTTGTGTTGAAGTTGATTTCTCCCCTTTTACAAATTGCAGCGGATCCGAAGTTAGTGAAATGTTTCCTTGCGATCTCTGCAGAAGCTGTTGCTGACGCTTGTCTTTTTTTGGCTTTGAACGATAAGGTGTAAGAGTTTGTTTGAAAATCGATTCAGTGCGTGTGAGTGAAGTTTTTTTTGTGGTTTATGACAGAATTTATCGCAGCAATTCATAAGAGTGAGATATAACGGTCATAAATTGTGCATAGAGTGGTACTTGAGGGAGTTCACTTTGGGGGCTTACAAGGGATTAGGATTTGTTTGGATATTGAAGGAATTTATGCTGATGTGTGATTCATTTCGCACTGATTTGGAGTAGCTTCTGTGCTGGACTTGGATCTAAGACAACAAGCTTCTTGAGCCCGATCTGACTTGAACCTTATACAGCAGGCTTTTCTAGCACGTCATCAGCTGTGTCCAGTTGTGCATTTTTGAATGATGAAATGTTCAATTCCGTTTCTGCGCTTCTCTTCGTTTGCCTAAGCCCGTGCCTGAAAAACGATCATGATCATTCAGCGCACAAGTTTAAGTGACTTTTCTTTCATTTCAGAACCATTGGCCAACTTCCTGCCACCTCGCCACCCCTCCCTCAAAACAAAGTCTTCACTAACAAGTGACTAATCGTCTAGATCTGGTCACAATGGAATGTGTGCACCACACACCTTTATCATCCTTCTAAGAGAACACTTGAAAGTCAATTGATCGCACTTCAGGAAGGCAATGAAACATCTTCGTCTAATTGATAGGTAATAGATTTCGATGCAATTTGTCTTGACTTCATTTGAAGAGCTCCCTTGTGTCTGGCAACTATGTGCATACTTAGGGTCGGGGTTTTTTTTTGTTCTTCCTAAAGGGAAGCAGTGTCGATGAATGAAAGCTTGATTAGGTTGTCAATGGTGGCCTTTGTCGGTAGGCTTGAGACTTGACTTGACAATTGAATGGTGTAGGATGTATTTAGAATAAGAAGAAAATACATGATTTTCGGAAAATTCCCTCGATGTTGAATTGGTTGTCCGTTTTATGGGTTTTGGTTTTACCTGATCACCTGCCTTAACGGCTTACATCTCGGGGTCCAGGGGGGGCTTGGAGCAAGGCCTTTCGAAAACCTCTGCAGCTCCTTGGGTCCCAACACCCGCTTGAGAATACAACTCTACACTGAGTCGGGAGAGTCCCTATCCTCAATCAGTAGGATGTACAACCTGTACAGAACAATTACCTCGACTCTGTGCGCGATAACCACCACACGATACTCCCACAAGGGGGCCTACCCCAAGGTCAGGCCGGTACCGAACTTCCAGGGGCACCTGATCTTCCGCGGCACAGTTCGTTAACGTCCGTGAGAGAATCATAACCCGATAGAATTCGGCGATCAATTCAATCCTGTTCGAGTACACTCGAAAAAGGAAATTTGTCACAAAATAGTGAGGTTGTGGGAGAGTCATGAATTTCATCAGAAAGTCAAGATTTGACTGGAAAAAACTGTCCTAACCATTCTCTGACTGCCCTTGAAGACTATCTGTCATCTGTCAAATTTGATTGCTGTCGACCGGTTGACCGGTTCTCGTACTTTTTGTGCCAATATTTCATCCCCACTCATACGCAAACAGACCTATAAATTAAACTATTCTATCGGGGAATACAAGAGTGTTTCCGATCTCTAGTAATAAAAGCGACCCACTTGGGTGGAACATAATTCCTTCTGCACCTCGCACCTTCCGCTTTGAAATTCCCACACAAACGGTCTGCAGTCGACTTTAGGTCTGCAAGCACTCACTGGTTTTCTCACTTCAATGAGTGGGAATGAAATGTTTGCAAACAAGTGAAACAATGCCGAAGAAGTAGAAGAATGAGACAACAGATAGACCTACAGTTTTCAAAGTCTGTCAGAGAATGGTTTGGACACTTTTTTCCAACCAAACCCTGACTGCGTGGGAAAATATATGACTCTCTCACCAACACTCTCTTTTGCGAGAAATTGCCGGTATGCACAAACAATATTTGATCCCTTTCCTAGTGATCATGAACTGATCAAAAAACCCTGGTGCTGGTGACAAGTGGTTCTAAGCGATTCCCTAATCTAATCTAGTCCGCCATATCCGCTCTCTCTCTTAGGTAGCTTCCTTCGTCATTGCGATTCAATCACAAGTTTTCGACCGTAACAGCGCACAAATTTTCTTTATCAGAGTCTAGAACAAGACCATTATTCAAGATTAGAACTTGATCTTGATCAGAGATTGGATCCGATTGCCCTACTAATGGACAACATATGTACGTAAGGAACTGATAAGTTTTGAGATTAACCAGTTGTCGTCATTTTGAATTCAAATTCCCTCCCAAAGTTTCTTAGACCGATCGATCAGTGCACGAAAGAAACACCCAACAACGGCAGCCATTAAATCCCCAAACCCAAATCCTGCCACGCTCTCACCAAATTTTCTCCCTCAGATTACAAACAAACGATAATGTGACGACAAGCCGAAAATGTGGAAACGCCATAAACAATGGAAACCGCTCTTTCTGCCAGTATTTGTAGCCACAGTACTATTAGCCAATAAGATTAACGCCGACCCAGACTTAAACATAACCTACACCGTCTCCCCCACATCGATCGAGTTCTTCGTCGGAAATGAAAACTACACGCTGCAGAGTGTGTCCTGCAAGAGCGGGAAGTGGGAACACAATGGCAGTGCCCCGAACCTCTGGTAGGGACACTTCACTTTCCTCATTCATCCAGTCACTCAACCTTTGAATTTTCAGTGAAAATCTTGACCCTTGCACTTCGTATTTAGCCACCCTTGTAGTCGCCCCAGCTGACGAAGAAGACGAAGAGGGACCCTTTGACGAGACCATCCAAGTGAACACTTCCTACGCAAGTGAGTTGTTTTCCAGTCTGACTGACAGCCAAGTAACCGTCGTGTCGTTTTGCAGCTCCAGAAGTGGAACTGGAAGGTGTGATTCCGGGACAGTTTAAAATGGAAATCAGGTGGACGGCGAAAAATCGCTCGTGCATCTCCAATTTCGAGGTGATTGTGTCAGCGGCTGAGCAGGAGTTCACCAACAAAATGCCCAACGACGAGGACAGCACGGAATTCGATAAACTGAGCCCCTGCCAGACGTATGACGTTCAACTGAAGACGACCGATGTGAACGGGGACGTCGTTGGGGAACCAATTGTTCAGCAGGAGACCACTCATTATGCGGGTAAACGTGGACAGGGGTATGTTCGAGAGAGGAGTTACTGAGAGATTCATTGCAGAGCCCGAGAATGTTACCGGCATTAGCTTCGAACCGTCCGACGAGGAGGGAGTGAAGGTTTCGTGGAACACCCCGAAGTACAAGACGTGCATTGACTTCTACTACTTGAAGTGGACCACTAAGGCTTGTCAGGATGCGTTGCTCCCGACTGAGGAGGACGCCGATTGGAGAGATGATATTTCTGAGGCAGCTGAAGGTAAGTTGTGGAAGGGAAATAATTTTTTGAGAGACTAGGAGGAGGACAAGAGGTGATAGAAATTTGAAAAATTTGTCAAAAGTCATGTCAATTTGAAAAATTGTCAATTTTCGCGAAAGGTTAGGGAGGTCCTTCAAAAGTTGCAGGAAGTATGTGAATTCTGCCTAAAATCAGCAGGATCCTTTCAAAAGTTGCAGGAAATCTGTCAATTGCCAAAAAAAGCGTTGGAGCTCTTAAAAAAGTCAAAAAAGCTGTCAAATGGCAGGAAATCTGTCGATTCTCAAAAAAAAGGCAAAGGAAACCATAGAAAAGTTGCAGGAAGTCTGTCGATTCTGACAAAAGTGGAGGAAATTCTTCCAAGAGTCACACGAAAAACACACAAATTCAGACAGAGGACAAAGAATTTCTGCCAAAAATGGAAGTAATTCTGCCAATTTTGGCAATAGTCGAAATAGTTCAGTCAATTCTGGCAAAAGGCGTCGGAATTGGAAGACATTCTGGAAGACGATCTGTGGCATAGAATCAAGAGTCTGCACAGATAAGGCTCTGTCCAGAATCAATTGAATTTTGTCAATTTTGCTAAAAGGCAAGAAAATTTCCCCAAAAGTACGACAAAATATGTCAGTTCTGTCAAAAGACTAAAGAAATCCTGTCAGAGATCGTCGGATTTCTGGCAAGAGTCACTGGGAGTCCGTCAAGAATCGAAGCAATTGTATTAATTCTGCCGAGAGTCAAGGGAATTCTGCAAGAAATCGAAACAAAGTTTGTCAATTTTGCCTGAAGTCCGAATACATTTGTCAATTCCGCAAAATAGGCGAATAAACTATGTCAAACCTTAAAGGAATTCGTTTAGAATTCTTTTCAAGGCTCATTCAGTCAATTTCTTTACCTCCTTTTTCTAGACACAGAATGCAAATGGACCACGAAAAACATCACCGACGCCAACACCAAAGAGTACATCATCCGAAACCTGGACGGCTGCGAAGACTTCATATTGATCTTCTCAATAAACCACGACACCGAATTGAAATCCGAGGTCAATGAATTTCAGTCTCCCGAGAAAAGTACGAAGACCTTCTTTATAAAGCTGCACACCTTACATTCTTCTCCATTTTTTTCAGTTCCCGGAAGCGTGGTTCTCACAAACAATGTGATTAACTCGACAATTATCAACGCCACCTGGACCATTCCCCAGACGAACAGAAAGTGTGTGCTGGAGTACGAAGTGCAAATAGTGGGACCCCTTCAGCTCAGCGAGGATCAGCAGACGGTCCAGCATACGCTCACAATTGACACCTTCAGCGTGTTTGAGGGCTTAGACCCTTGCGGAGAATACAACATTTCCGTTCACCCGATATCCCTGAACCACACCACGGGAGATGAGACATTCTCAACTATCAGCACAAGTGAAGACAGTAAGACTTGTTAACTCCTCTCAAAGGTCACATCTGTCTTGAACTTCTCCCGCCTTAGAACCCTCCAAAATTCGGAATGTACAAGTGGTTGCCTTTCCCAAGTCACTCAGTCTCCAATGGGACCCTCCAGACTTTGCGGACCTCTGCCTGCAGGGATACCGGATTAGTGCGTGGAACGACAGTAGCGCCAGTTGGGAGTTCTTCAAGCAAACGAACGATACCAACGTCGTCCTGGAGAATCTGATTTCCTGTCAAATCTACTACGTTCAGATCATCCCGTACACCAAGTCGAAGGATGGAGAGCTGGAGCGCATCGAGCAGATCACTTCCCCGATGGTTGCCGCCGCCCCGGGCTCCTTTCAGTCGACCGTCGTTCGCAGTCACAGCATTGAGCTCAGCGCTCGGGTGAGAGATGACGACTACTACACCAACAAGTGTCAGATCCTCTTCGCGCATTTTGAGTGCACTGCAACAAAGGATGTTCCTTATAAGGTTTGCTGGGTTTTGGTAGTAATTTGGTTCGATTTACAATTTCTGTCCTCTCTTCAGAAAGTTGTGCAATATGTGGAAGGACAAGTTGGGGATGTTAGCTTCAAGGCTTCGATGTCACCTATGTCTCCGTTCACGGACTACATCTGTAAAGTGTCCCTCTACAACACCGCTGGATGGTCCGACTATAATCAGGGACTTTTCCTAACTAACAAATACTGTAATTTGAATCTCCAGTCATGGCTCTCTGGCTCACATCTTAAGCTGTCTTCCTCCCCCCTTGGTTTTTTTCAGATCCCGAAGAACCAATGAACGTCAGTGTCAAATCCCTGACCAACACAGCGATCCGTTTCCAATGGGAAGTACCTCAGTACACCAACGGCAACATTAATGTCTACGTCCTCTACTTCCTTCGCGTTCAGGCAGCTTACTACATCTCTCCAAAGTGCTACAATCAAACCACTCAAGCCTCCAACACGGAGACCACCCGTCTGGAAGCAGAGTTTGCCAGTCTTCAGCCGTACTCCTACTACAGTCTTCAGATAGCCGCGAAGAACGACTACGGAACCGGAGACTTCACCCTCCCAACGATCGAGAGAACTGAGCCGTCAAGTGAGAGATCGTGCCTCATAAGAGGAATCCTCATTCACCTCCTTCTCCTTTTCAGTTTCCGACGCGGTGACCAACTTCCAAGTGGTTTCGATCCACGGCCCGGATGTGACATCGGAAACCTTCAAGGCGAACGTAGTGGTCAGCTGGCAACTGCCCTGCAAGTCGAACGGTGAGATCGACAATTTCCAGCTGGAATTTCTTGGCTCACGGAAGGATTACGAATCTGTGAGCTTCGTGCGCAGTGTTGAGCCTGACTACTCGGCTGAGGGGCTGATGACCTTCAATGAGACCGACTTGAGGCCGGAGTACTCCTACGACGTCTACGTCTCGGTGATCAACAAGAATGTCAATGTCAGAAGCGAGACAAGGGTTCTCTCCTTTCAGTCGCCTTCTGGGGGTAGGTCTACACCACTCTCTTAGAACTTCCAGACTTTAAGATTCTGTTCCTCTCAGTTCCGGAGAAGATTCAAGACACCAGCACCACGAAGGTGGATGCATTTCAGGCCAGCAACCCCACATCCTCGGCTGTGGTCACTTTTCCCGTGGACATTCTGACTTCCAGCTCGGGAACTATCATGTATGCTGCTCTCTTGCTGTCTCAAAAGGTTCACCTGAGCTTACCTTAGCCAGTGCCCTAACCAAAGCTTGAACTTTTCAGAACTGCAACTCGGATCCAGAGCTTCTCGTCGGAGCTCTTAACAGTGAAAGCGAATGGCCAGATTCTCAGTCGTGGATGGAGGCCTACAACGGTACCAATGACTGCATCAGGCAGTATCAGACGACACCTGTTCGGTGGCAGCCAACGCAGACGCGTTCTGGAGACATGGTCGAGTATACTATTGGGACAGACACCTGCACAGATGCAAGCAAACGCTACTGCAACGGCCCGCTCCGAGCGGACACTGAGTACCAGATGGTCATTCGTTTGTTCACCCGGTCCAGCTACAGTGACGCCATTGTTTTAGAGTTCAAGACGGGTGAGGTCATCAGACAGATTCTACGAAAGATGACCGGAGAGATTATCTTGCAGATTCCCTCATCCAACTTACTTTGATCCTGATCACCGTGATTAGCTGTCTCATGGTGGCGTTTCTGGCTGGATTTCTGTACCTGTACATCACCAAGAAGATCATCTGGCATCGGGAGTCGGGACATGGCATCGAGGACGCGCACGGCGACATCACATCGAAGAACTTCGCGATCTTCTTCCCCGAAGTGTCGAAACGCGACAAGCTACAGCGGGAATTCAAGGAGCTGACGGTCATCGCCACGGACTTCACATTTTCGGCTTCAGAAGCGAACGAGTACAAGAATCGGTACAGGGACATTTTTCCATGTAGGTAAACTGTATGCAGACGCAAACGTGTTAAACCTTCTCTCACATGGTTCGTTACCTGCCTCTCCTTCCTGCAGATGACAAGAATCGGGTAATCCTGGACATCGACGCTGATGGGAATGACTACATCAATGCATCCTTCATCAATGTAAGCGAAGCCATGGGAGGTCTAGTGGGGCTGGGATTCTGATGGCTTCTGGGATCTTTTCAGGGTTATCGCCGAAAGAAGGAGTACATTGCAACCCAGGGACCCAAGCAGGAGAGCATAGTGGACTTCTGGCGAATGGTCCTGCAGCACAACGTTCGGATCATCGTCATGGTGACTCAGTTCAAAGAGGAGGACGTGGTAAGTGGACTATCCTCTCAATTCCAAGAAACGTGTGTTGCAAAAATTGTGTGAACAGATCAAGTGTCATCATTACTACCCGTGGGAGTGGAAGAACATCAAGGTCGAGGTACACAAGGAGGAGTCCTTCGAGCTCTACGACCGCCGAGAGATAATCGTGACGCATTCAAAGCAAAACATTCGACGGAAAATTGTGCATTTCTTCTTCAAGAAGTGGCCAGATCATGGTGTACCCGAGAATCCAATGAGCCTGATCACCTTCGTGCGGAAGGTCAAGGCAGAGAAGTGCCCCAGTGACTCTCCAATTATTGTACACTGCAGGTGAGTCACAGCAATGCATCGCGTTCCCCAGTCAATTTGATTTGTGTTTCCTTCTCAGTGCTGGTGTGGGACGAACTGGCACCTTCATAGGCCTCGACATCATTATGCAACGTCTGAAGAGTGAAAATAAAATTAACATCTTCGAGACAGTCAAAGAGTTGCGCTTCCAACGCATGAAAATGGTTCAGTCCATGCAACAGTACACGTTCCTCTACACCTGTGCCTACCAACTGGTGGTGCATAAGTCACGCAAAAAACCGCCGCCACCGCAAGCGAAGAAGGTGAGCTTTCAGAGCGACCAGGACGCCAGCCTGGGAACGATGGGCAAAGTAGGTGTGCTGGATGTGGAAAGTGGTAGTAGACCTAAAGCAGAACATTTTGAAAGTGTGATGTAAATTTAAATTTTTTGTTTCGCCCCCCCCCCCGAATTCCGTTTAGGAGAGTGCAATATTTAACCGGTGAATGTGTGTTCAATTTTACAGCTAGCTACGCAGACAGAGAACGAGAAAGAGAGAGAGAGAGTATTATTTTGTAAAAGAAACGAAAATATGTCCAAAGAAGACGCCAAAGAAATTTTATGTATTGTTGGCTTGTTACTTATTTCAATGTTATGTGGTGTGGATATGAATTTATGTAAAAATATACATATATATTTTTGTCTGTATGGAATGGAGAGATCCTTTTTTTGGTTTTATGTTATTTGAAATTCGTCTCTGTTTGGAAACATTTTTTTTTCTGTGGCAAGTTTTCTGTCTGATTCCTTATATCTGAATAAATGTAGGGGAATCTTTTATAAATGTAAGTCAATCGAGACTGATTGGTTGCATTTTAATTAAAACAGAAAGGAACTGCTTAAGAAACGCTTAAAACTGCATTCGGTGGTATAACCAATAAATTTCTCGCAGCTATTCAATTCCATTCGACTTGGCATCACTTGCCGACATCTCATCATCTTTCACTTTGACAACTAATCATTTTTATTTATCACCAGCCACAAACGAAGTGAAACCGATACGGAATTTCAGTTTTTCATAAAGAAAACGTTTTCAATTTAATCCAAAAAAATGTCTGAACGAAAGGTTTTAAATGTAAGTATACATTTCGCCCTCAATCCCCCTCCGAAAGTCAACACAATGTGATTTATTTCCTCAGAAATACTATCCGCCCGATTTCGATCCATCGAAAATCCCTCGCATGAAATTGGCGAAAAATCGCCAGTACACAGTTCGTTTGATGGCTCCGTTTAATATGCGTTGTAAAACCTGTGGCGAGTACATTTACAAAGGTAAAAAGTTCAATGCACGAAAGGAAGATGTTGAGAATGAGACGTATCTGGGGATCAGGATATATCGGTTCTATATCAAGTGCACACGTTGCTTGCAGGAGATATCGTTCAAGACTGACCCGAAGAACACAGATTATGAGATCGAAGCCGGGGCAACGAGAAATTTCATGGCATTGAAGCTGGCCGAGGAACAAGCGCGAAAAGAGGAGGAAGAGCTGCGCGAAGAGGAGGCAAACAATCCAATGAAGTTGCTTGAGAATCGAACGCAGCAGTCGAGGAATGAGATTGAACTGCTGGAATCGCTTGAGGAGTTGAGGGACCTCAATCGAAGGCAGCAGAGTGTTGACTACGAGACCATGCTGCAGCAGTACAACACTGCCGAGACTGAGCGAGAACGATTAGAGCGACAGGAGAGAGAAGATGAGGAGTTCATAAAGTAAGCCATGGAAATCCCTGATAATCCTTTTACAAACTTGTGTTCTTTACCACAGGAGCGTGAATTTCAAAAACAAATCAACACAAGGAAAGAAAATCGTCGCGGAAGAGATTGTCGAGGACGTCAAGCAGGATAGCGAATCGTCGGAACCAGCGGAGAAGAAGTGCAAAGAAACAATGGGCCCTCCAAAGAGTACCATAGCCAGTAACCGGAACCCACTAGTGAAACGTAAACAGCCCCTAGTGCTAGTGAAGCCAAAAGAAAAAGAACCACCAGCGGCTAGTGTGCCGCAACCAAAGCCCCCAGGCGGACTTTCCATGCTCTCCGCCTATTCCGACAGCTCAGAAGATTCAGAATAAAGATTTTTTTACATTAACAAAAAAAAATTGGTCCTTCGTTTATTTTACGTCCAATCCTGCGTTCCATCGCAGATCAAAGCAGCCTGTGCCGTTCTTCACGGGCAGACCCACCATCAGCCGGCTTGACGGGGAATTAAGCTCGTCCGTGCGTCCAGACACAGTTGACGCTTTCAAGAACTGCAGACACGATTCGAAGGACATCTGTTGCAGCGGTGAGGCCGAGTGCTCCATGCCCTTGCGACTCAGCGGGCGGAACGTACCGTCGAAGGTCATGTAGTCGGCGATGAGCAACAAGTGCCTGGGATCCACGGTGATACCGTACACCTTGAACACATTCTGTACCTCCTTTACGATGACCTTGGCGGCTGCTTCGATGCCATATGTGTTGGCAATTGAGTGGATGTCGTTACAGTAGATGCGGTTCACGTCCAGCACGCTGTTGTGCTTGAACATCTCTACGATGTTGATGCCGTCTGTCTTCAGCATCAGCTCTTCTCCGTTCTTGTAGGTGATGGCGCGTTTGATCTTGTTCACTTGATGGATCACAGACTTCTCTGCCAGTTCACGGATGATGTTCGAGATGTCTGGCTTGCGGTATTTCATTTCCAACTGTTTGGGAAAACGGATGATTCACATGTGTTAGAGGCTTATCTGTGGTTGCTTACATTGAAGGTCAGCTGGCACCACAAGTGATTTTCCTGATCGTAGATGTAATCGTTGACCATCTCGTTGTTAAGGACCTTGTTGACCTCCTCGTCCTCGTTGGGCTCTTCGATTGGGTCTTCTGTTTGATCGTTGTTCTCCGCTGCGGCCTCTTCATCTTTATCTGTGGCGGAAGAGCTAAATGATTTCGCTTTTCATGGAGGGGTAAAGAATGAACAAACCGTCTGCATCATCGACTTCTTCGGCAACTTCTGGGTCATCGTACTCAGTTTCGTCCTGCTTCCGGCTCTTTAGCTTGAGACCTGTTGCGTCCTCATCTGCGTTCTATGGAATTGGGACTGTTTAGGAAATCAATGGAAACAAATTTGCTTGCTGTCGCCTTACCTCATTTTCATCCTCCGACGAGTCAAGATCTCCATTGTCGCCCTTACTTTTGTCCTCCTTTTCGGTCGGTTCATCGTCGTCTGCATCTAACCTGCTAGAAGCCGCATCAGCCCCCTTCTTCTTTTGTTTGTCCTCGATGTCGATCCTAAGAGAGATGGATGTCAAATGGAAACCGTCTTACTCTTGCACTGCCAACTTACACAGAGTTCTTGCTCTTGGCCGACTTGATAATCGCTCGGAAGAGGAGCTTAAAGAACGTATCTGTCATAAATTTGAGAGCCCTTTTGGGTCTCACGCAGAAATCATCCTGATACGCCTCACGGGGCAGGAACTTGAAGCGAATCTTGTACTGGTACGCCCGGATAGGCCTCAAAACTAAGCTAATCTTGACATTCACAGCTGGAAGAGAACGACACACATGAGGAGGTTTCAGAGAACTCTCATTTGGAGGCACTCACTTTCAAGAATATCGGCCAAAGTGACCCGATTGAGCTTAATCCTCAATTTGTCGGCGTTCTTTGCCTGATTCGGCTTGACGGGTATGTCCAACGAGGGAGTCTTGATATTCGCCGATGCCAGCATGAGGATTTCCCTTAACCGCGGAATACCGAGAGTCACGTTCATCTCACCACGACCAGCAAAGTGAAAGGTGTTCAGTGTCATCTGAGTGGAGGGTTCGCCTATAGACTGAGCTGCCAGAAGGCCCACCGGCTCTCCCGGAGCCGCAATGGATTTCAAATTCTTCATGTACATTATGTCCGCCATGATGTCCTTCTTTTCAGGGTTCAGCTGGGCGTAGGAATCGATGAGATTCTCGACATACTCTGAAATCGACCCGTAGAAGCTGTCTGGCTTGAACTTAGATATGATTGGGTCGGGGCATGGAGCGAATTTCTTCTTGTACTTGTCCTTCAGCTCGGCGTCTGCCTTCTTCCACAGCTTTACCAGGGCTTCATCCATTCGCTGGCGGCCGGTCTTTGGGTTGAGCTCTCGAGGGTTGTCGATTTCGACCTCGTTCCGCACTTCGTTGGAGAAATTCGCGAAAGTCGAGAGGACGCGCAATTTGTCGTGCTTTTGGTGCCAGGATTTTATCTTTTTCTTGTATTTGTGCACTGGTATCGATGCTTCCTCGTTCTTCAACTGCTTAAGCTCATCTGGGCGAAGGATGACGGAGGAGTTCTCTTCTAGGAACTTGGCACAATCTTTGTTGAAGAACCTCGCCTTGAGGATATCCATTCCGTCCTCACCGTAGAGGAACTGGACGACGCTGTTGTCGCTATCACGAACTGTCAAGTCGTAGTTTACGTTCAGTCCTTCCAGATGCTTGATGAGACAACGCTGCAGGTAACCAGAGCGACTGGTCTTTACGGCTGTATCGATGAGACCCTAGATGGAGAAGATTCGAATGAGTGCTGGAGGTCTGGAGGAATAACGGGTTTTGCTTACTTCACGACCTGCCATACAATGGAAGAAGAAATCCTGCGGCTGGATGCCCGTCATAAACCGGCCGTCTATGAATCCGCCGGACTTTGGGGATGTCTCATAGGATGTGAAGCTGGGAAGGGACTTTCCTAGAATCAAAAATATTCAAAACTGATCTTGAGAGGTGAAAGGCGAGCTCTTACCAGATATCATCAATGGAGGTCGCTTCCCTTCCAACTCGATCTGTCCCAGCAGACATGAGATTTGCATCGTGTTGACCATTGAGCCCTTGGCTCCAGAAAGCACCATCAACTGCAAGTTGTTGTCGGGGAACTGAGTGATGAGACCTTCTGGGAGGCAAACTCTGGGAAAGGAAATCAAGTTGTAGGCAGACGTAAACCAAGGATACACGTACAGCTTACTTGTTGATGTCATTTGTGTACTGATCCAGGACGGATTTGTATTTGCGATCGAGGAGAATGCGGAATTTCGGATCTTTGACGTAGGCCTCCTCCATCTTTGCCGCCAGAATGTCGAGAGGAGGCACTGTGTCCATCTCCAAGGCTGAGGCGACTGCGGTGTTGCCAACCTCTCGGCAATCCTTGATGATTTTGCGACGTTTCGCGTCTGCAGCGGCTGTCACAAGAATGTCTCGCACGCCAAGAGTGAAGCCTTCGCGTTGCAGAAAACTGGTGAAGATCTTGGTGAATGATGTGAGGAGACGGGTGGACACTTCACCTCCATACAACTGGAAACATATGGATCCTTAGATCTGCAGCGCAAACCTGGGAATTACTTACTTCATACATGCAGTGGACTAAACCATACTGCGTGGCGCCATACTGCTGCTTGTCCAGCACACCGACGAGAAGTTCCCCATTTCGGATGATGACCTCACTCTCTGTCAGTTCATTCACCTTTAGGGCAGTTCCTCCACTTGTGTATTGATGGCTTTCAGCAACGTTCCAGTGCTGCAATGAATTCAGATGAGAAATGATTGCCGACCGAAGCCATCACAGGGCTTACCTTGGTTCCGATTTTTGCAGTGGATGTCAAGTTGATTGCGGGATATCCCTTTGGAATCAGATTGAGGATGATGGTGGAAAGGATTTGCTTCCCAGACCACAGGGCGATTGGTTTAAGAATCGTTGGAGGAAGCAGCTGAATGGTTCCCTTCACGTGAGAGAGTCCTTGAAAGACGAGCTGCTGGTAGTCCTCCTTGTTGAAGAATCTTCCCCGAATGGAAAGTTTCACACCGGATATGACGTGATCCTGAATTAAACCTCCGAGGGGAGTGCCGTCCTTTGGGACGAGATAGTTGTTCGCAACGTTAGCTGAGAGGACAGAAGAAATCTTGAGAACCTGTGCAACGAAGGAGTCGAATTCTCACCTAGATTGTAGGCCTCCGCTCGGGGGACCTCATTTTGCGGCAAATGCGCGTTCATTTCGTCACCGTCGAAATCAGCGTTGTACGCCTTGCAGTTGGAGTAGTGCAGGCGGAAGGTCTTCTCTCCACGCAGGATGCGTACTTTATGAGCCATGATACTGGGCTTGTGGAGAGATGGCTGTCGGTTAAGGAGCATCACGTCGCCGTTTATGACGTGACGGTGGACGAATTTCATCCCTCTCCCGTGGACATTCAACAGAAGCTTAGCCATGCTCTGGCGCTTCGCGGGGTTGTCCGCTGGGATTAGAGTCGTGTAGCCTTTCTCATCCTCGATGTAGTTCGCACTGAAAATGGAGACAAACTTTTAACTTCATCCACCTCTCATGCAGTCCCTTTTCCTCTCTTACCCTGGGTGAACATTTGGTCCATTGATGACCATCTTTCGGAGCTCTGTCACATTCCAAGGAGTCACCGGCACAGGATATGACAGCTTCTTGGCGAATATATCAGGCAGTCCCACTTCCTCGACGTTTATGTTCGGATCGGGGGTGATGACGGTACGTGCTGCGTAGTTGACACGCTTGCCCATCATGTGTTTTCTCACAAGCCCTTCCTTCTTTTCCAAAACTTGCTTTAGGCCCTGAGAGGCCACAGCGTCTCGCTGACTGGTGTCCAGCAACTGATCAACCGCTCCTTGAAGGGCCTGCCAAGCGAAGTACATCTTCTCGTAGGGACTGGAACCTCTTGCAGACTCGTACACGGCCTACAGAGCAATGAATGTGAGCACGGTCCAGGAACGGCAGAAGTTTGGAACTCACCTGAACATCAGTTTTCATGTCAAATCCTTCGCTTTTGATGTATACCATGATAGCCCTCAGAACCGAGTTCATCTCAATGATATTCCGGTACACAGTTGTCTGTGGATGCTCCACGATTTGGTTTTGCAGAACGTTCGTAGGACGGGATCTCGGAGGTGTCACTGGGACGACATCCATGAACAACAGGTCAACAGGGATCTCTACACCAGTTAAAGAACTTTCAAGAACAGGGAAGAGAAGCTTTAGCAACGTCGAATGCTTCTGGTAGACCTGACGCAGGAGTTTGCGGCATTCGTCGGCCAGAATAACCTTCGTCTGGCTGCCTTTTATCATTGCATCCCCCTGGGCGCTACAAAGACAGACGGTTAGATAGAAGACTGTCATGGAATTGAAGTGAATTTACGTTTTCTCCAAATCACTCTTAGTGAAGGTCATCACCAGCTTTTTGTATGAGTAGCGAACCTTCCTTAGAGTCTGCTGGCAGTGCATACACTTCTTAGATGTGGGTGTTTGCAAAGCGGCGTGCACCAAGGCTGTCCGGATGGCATAGGATGTTTTTGTGTTGCTGCAGGCGTTCTTTTCGCCCCTCTCCAGGATCGCATGAATCTCAGCGATTCGAGGATGCACCACCTCTCCACTCTCTGTCTTCACAAACTGATCTGTGTTGTGGCAGACGTACTCAGATTTGTAAATCTCCATCTCTTGGGCTTCAATCACATACCCGGCGTCGATGAGTCGCAGTTGAAGGATGAGAATCTCCACAGTTTTGTCTAGAAAAAGTAGGGAACAGTGATGTGTGGGAATGATGCCACATCCTACTCACCATTCAACTGAAGCTTGAAGCAGCTCAAACAAGAAATCTTAAGGATGTCGTAAATCAACTTGACGAAAAATGGATTGTACACCAGTGCGTTCAACTCGATGTGTCCCATGTGCCCAGAACAGTATGCCGCTGAGAGGCAAGTTCCACAGGGATCCATAGACTTGCCATAGCTTCCCATCACATGGTCGTACAGGCCACCGGGCAGGGGATGCCCAAGTGGATCGAATGTCAGGGCAGTGATAATTTTCACCACACTCAAGTTCTTGATTTCCTCCCTGGAGAACACGGCAAATTCCAGGTCGGAGGGATACATGTTTATATCTCGCATGGAGATCTTCATTGTGATTTTGATTTTTATGAAATATGCTGAGAGTCACAAACTGTGCGCGTATGAAGAATTAGATAATCAGGAGTTTAAATTAAAACACTTAAAACTTAAAGAAAACCAGGCGCCGAATAACACATATGCGGCATGGTACTCAAAAAAGGTCTGAAAGATGTCAAAGTGACAGCCACGTGCTGTAAGAGTCTGTTCGAGTACTTGTATGTTCTCCGATTCGTACTAAAATGGCGCAACGTCTTGCAAATTTCTAGGAAATTTCAGGTACACGCACACTCTTATAGTAAGAATAGTTGGAAACAGAAACCAATATTGGCCTCTGGTTGAAAACAAAAGTACCCCAACAGCAAACAGCTGTGCGAAATGTCATGGGATAGTGGGTACAGTAAGGAAGGAAATTTCGACTAGAAGTGAAAGTTTGGCAAAATGTTAAGTGTTCGACGATGTGAATAAAAAATGGACTACAGGCTGGGTGCAGAATTTTCCGCTCAATATTTAAGCGAAAGGTAAGGAAAATTGTCGCCACAGTTATATGATTCTTTTTTTGGAAAATTGTGGCAGCAGGTAACAAGAGAAGTTTGGGACTTAAGTTCTTTGGGACGTGGAGTTCTTCAAAGCGTCTTCTTTTAGAATTACTGCCTCCCACCAGTTATGAGGCAGTTACAGTTCAGAACCACACATTTGGTTCTTCGACGGGGATATGTGAAGAGGGCGTATGATGATTTGGACGGGGGCACGACTCCGTAATTCTCGGTCTACAGCTGGGGAATGATGGACTCTGTGAAGACAGTTTGTGGAATGATGGCAAGGTTTTCTAAGGAAGAGCATAACTCCAATCGAAAGGAAGGACCATTTGAGGCTGAGGGAGTAGATCTAAATGGATTTCGAGAAAGCACGGGGGAACAGTGAGGTCTTACGGAACTAGAACAACGAAAAACTAGAACGATGAGGAATGATATTAGAGAAGACTCCAGTCACAAAGTTGACGCCATTAAGATCAAGCCACAAAGACGAAGTTTCGTTGTGAAAGCTGCAAGGATGACGCCATGATGACGAAGCTATTGACGATCATGATGCCACTTGAAGGAGGCCAAGCAGATAGAGCATTGAAAGAGTCGCCGTAACAAAGGAAGGAAAGGAGAAGTCAGAAAGACGAGTCCACGAACACCAAGCTTTGAGTACGAAAGCCACGAAGATGAAGTCACGGAGAGAATGCATCGAAGATGACGCTTTGAAGGACGAGGCCACGGAGACGAAGAACACGAAATTGCCAAAGTGAAGATTTTTTTTTGTTGGAGGTTGGCATACACTGCACTGGAGCGCTCGGACCCAAAAACTGGTCCATTGTTCTACCAGGCAGTAACCTTAGCTTACTGAAGTGAAGATGAAGCCACGAAGTCGAAGTTTCATCGAGGCAGCCACAGAGATTAAGCCACGAAAACAAAGGCACAAAGGCAACACCAATACGCAGAACCCACAAAGACGAATTCACAGTTGGAAGCCCGGAAGAGGAAGCGGCGCAAACGATCCACGAACCGGAAGCCACAAAGACGAAGTCAAGAGAAAGCCTCGAAGACGAAATCACAAAGCGGCAACAACCAAGACGAAGCTACGAAAAGGGAGCCAGAGAGACAATGCCACGAAGACGAAACTACAAAGAGGTAGCCAAGCAGACGAAGCCATGAAGGTGAAGCCACGGGCAGAAAACAATGAACACGAAGATTACTTAAAGTCACCTGAACGTTTAAAGGTGCGTATAAATCGAAGCTCAATACCAGGAAAGAGGTTACCCATGTCCCAATATAATTGGAAAGAATTTCGTAGCTTATGGTGAAAAGTATCTTTTATACAAGCTTGGTCTCTCCGCAAGCTTATCACTCCGTAAGGACATACTTAGCTTGACAAACGAATGACACATCATGTCCATCACCGCACAATGTGACTACAGTCAGAATGATCACTTTTGCCAAGTGCCCCATAAACTCCCCCACTCCCAGTCAACCCCAACCAGCACCACAAACTAAATGCACTTCAGTCTTTAGTTGGACACAAAACGGCAGCAATTCCCCTGAGTGAGTCTATTCCGGCCCGCCCCGCTCACCGAAACGACCGAACTTCCAACCGAAACGTTTCTTTTTGTCATGTTCTCCGCAAAATAATTACCCCCTCGCTGAGCTGAGTGAGTGGAAGCTGGTGATGTGCCACTGCCGTGCATTGTGACTTCACCGGAACCTTGCACTTTTGGCAGTCCGAAACTTAATTTCATCAACTTCTCTCAGTCTCAGTGTCCCTCCGTCCGGCTGCTCCCAGTGGAGTAGTTTCACCTGTCGAATGAGTACGAATGATTGAGGTAAATAACTTGGGGAGCACCTATCCCCACCAAACTCAGACCAATTGTTAAGTGCGGAAGTTCAAGGAATACCCTTGTCGTCGCAAGCGAAAGTTGCTTCATCACTTTGTGGTAAATTACTTTAAATTACTTGTTCTCGGTCCTCCTCGGAAAGCCAACCGAAGAGATTGTGTGCAGAGCGACATCCATCCACGTGGGTTGTGTCCACCCGCCCGTGCCAGTGTGTCTGTGACCATGAATATTTGTGTGCAAGACGGTGGCTGCTTCAAAGGATTCTCGGGCACTTATTCGCTTCACAAGCAAGAGCAGAGCTGCTTGCTTCCACAACTATAAGTGGTGGTGAGTCGTGCGGTGACTGTTTTGGAAGAAGATGCCCTTCCCTATCCAACCGCACGCAAAATACACACAAGCTTACCCATCCCCCTCCTCCTCCACACACTCGCACACACCCATTGATACGCAAGAGGGCAAGATTTATAGTGCGATGCGAGTTGTTCGTGAAGATTTGTGCTGCTTTACGAAACAGAAACTCGCAAGTTTCAACAAAGTTCGTCGAATTGTGGGTTCTTCTTCGAATGAAACCGCGTGCACAGGAAATGTCTTCATCCTCCACACCCCCACACCCCCACACTCCCACACCATCGACTTTAGGGGCACACACAGCCATAGATAGTCTCGCAGTCACACACAGGAGGGCGCCCACAAATAGGATGAAGTTTCCCTTTCGCATAGTTAAGTTTTTGCAACCTGTGAAATGAAATTAGGAATCCGGAGAATGACGGTGGTGGCTAGGGTTCACTCAGGAATGTGCTTTACTCTTGAGCAGAAGTCCATGGGACGGGGGGAGCGGCAGGCAGGTGAGGTTCGGTGTGCGTGTGCTGGTGTTTGGGGTGCGTTGAGAGAAGAAATCGAGTTATGAGAGATACAAAATGCGATGCTTTGGTTACTTTTAACTCAGTTAATCGCTGGGTGGAGGGGACCGGCTGTGTAGGCATGTGTAGCACGTATGTTGCAGGAGTTGACAGAAAAGAAGAAACGAACCACTGGCTCTTCAATCCAGAAGAAGAACCAAACAAGGCATTAGATTATTTTATTTGGACGCGAGGTTGGGAGAGTGGAGGAGATTTTCGGCTCAGGTTCGGGGTACAGGAGTTGTTTTCGCCCTCGAGGATGATGTGTGACTCTGTCAAGGGTCACGGTTGGATTAACAATGCTTTGGGGGCAAAGAGGATAATGCGTGCGCCTTGCTTCTCTCTCGTTTGGAACGTTCAAATTACATAGTTGAAGCTACGTCCAAAACTGAAGGGCAACTGAATCGACCTTGGGACCGTGCTGGAAAACTCATTTCATTTAATTTAATGTTCAAACGAGTTGAGGGTTGTGCAATTTTGGGTTTCTTTTAGGTCTGCTGATTAGAAAGGTAATTTTGGGAATTTTTTTTTTAAAGGAAGTTTTGTTTCCATACGAATTCTTTTGAACAATTTAGGCCAGGTCAAGAGGGGAATTCAACGTGTCGTGGAATGAGGAAGTTTAAAGTGATGACATGTGTGTGAAGATTTGATGGACAACGGAAATGGAGAAAGTTCAAAATTTCAATTAAGGCTTTTACTTTTTGATCAAAATTTCTGGAATTTTGACTAAAACCCTATATTTTCAAATTCCAACAATTTAGGCCAGGTCAAAAGGAGAATTCAACGTGTCGTGGAATGAGGAAGTTTAAGGTGATGACATGTGTGTGAGGATTTGATGGACAATGAAATGGAAAAAGTTCGAAATTTCAATTAAGGCTTTTACTTTTTGATCAAAATTCCTGGAATTTTGACTGAAACCCTAAATTTTCCATCGAGATCTTAAATGTTTGAACAATGTTTTGAAGTTCTATTAGAATCCCTAAGATTTTTAAGAATGATGCCAATGCGTAATTTTGGAACAGTTCAGATCAAAAACAAACAAGAATTTAGGCCGGGTCTTTTTTTGTCAAGTTGCAACATTTCTAGCTAACAAGACCTTGAATTTTGAATTAGAATACCTGTTTATTCTTTTAGAAGACATTTCTGTCAAATTTTGGACCCAAATTTTGTACCAAAAACCTAAAGAGAATCCATTTAATCTAAAAGTTCTCACTAAGTGAAACAAATATTCGCTTACTTGAAATTGCGACGTGCGAAACCATCAAAGCATTCCTCTACATCCTTCATCCTCCATTCGCCGCATTAAAGATTGATATCCTTGTTAAAACTAATTAACATTTCCACTTAACTCCCGGGCAAGGATCTAATTAAACGCTTCACTTAACTGTGAATATTTGAAACCTTTATCCGATGCGATACACATCACGTGCGACGAGGTGCAGAGAGGGAACCGAACACAAAAAAAAACCAACCGACACAAAAAAAAATAAGCAGCAGCAGAAGGAAAAATCATTTCCCTCCGACTCCGAAGTCGAAAGATAACAGAAGTGAGGAAGATCCTCCATTCTGATTGATGATAATTGCTTAGCCCTTATACCCGATTACACGAGGAACCGAGTTCAACTTCACCCCACACTCCCATCCCGCCGACAGTCGGTTCCCTGTTCCCATACATATGCCGCACAACTAAGAGCTTTCAAAATCGTGGCGGTCAAACGAATGAGGGATGCAGCCAGCAAAACTTTTTAAACGAGAAAGTTAATCTAAACCCAGTCGACGCAAACCAATTAAAAGAGAAAGGAAACAGAGGGTGGTCGGGTGGTGTCGGAGGAAGCGACACGAAAAGAGGAGAATTTCGAAAAACTTTATGAAGATTTCAGTTGTTTGCTGGCTTCGGTTCGGGTGACTGTCAAAATACTTTCATATCTGGTGTCTGTTCGATGGGAAAATTTGAACGTCGGAAACTGTCAGCCTCCAATGAAGGGTGACGCACACACAAAGTCGCGAATCGTATTGAAATCCAAGCCAATTGTTGGACAAAAATACCAACGGGATGGGATGGGAGCAAAGAGCAAAAAAAACGTGGGAATCATTTCAATTTTGTCAACGGTGGAGGATTGCGAGTGGTGGCAGAATCCTTGCAGTGGGATTTCGTTTTCTGTCCTCTGTCAGTTTTCGACGTTTCTGCGGTTCTCTGCCATCCCGTTACAATCACAGCGAACCGTTTATTCGCGTAGGTGCTGTTGCAACAAGCAGCACACACACACCCAGCAGAAAATGGTTTTGTCTGTCAAAGATTGCATGAAATGACGGTACATGAAGTTTCCTGCAGGATGGTTGGTGTACACGAAAGGATTTATCTTATGTCACAAAAAAGCGAATCAAACACTCCACCAGTGGCAGTGCAGCGACCGCCACCTTTGCTGTTGTTACACTGCATAACAATGCTCTGATGTGTACACATGCCGCCCCCACCCACCCCTCCCACCGCAGCATTCAGTCAAGTTTGCGGTGAATGAAGGGGAGGATGATGAGTGTGGTGGAGGTGACATGAACGACTGGCTCACCCTCTGTAAAAGAAATTTGAATTGCATCCATTGACAGACGGGATATTGCATGATGTCATTGATCACCTCTAACCGAGCCACACACAAACTCAGGACAATGATGTTAATGTAAGCTTTGCCGTTGCTGGAGTGGGTGATGTATGGGGGAGAGGAGACGATCACGTCTGTTGACGATGATGATGGCGATGATGGGGATAAGGATGAGGATGAGAATGTCGATGTCGTTTGTGCTGATGAAGCATTTAATCATGAGCTTGTGTCAACACTCTGGTTGGGAGACGGCATGACATTATTGTTTGGCGAAACCAACTGAAGCCGGAGTGCCCTGACGAGGTGGGACTCTCTGTCAGGCCACAGAGATGTCTTATATTGAACATCAGACTTGTGCATTAAGAGGACATTGGCTTAGCTGCAGTAGTTATAGCTGATAGACAAACGAATTCAAATTTGAAGGACAGTCAGTGACGAAGGAGCTGCATGCAGGTGATATTTTTAATACGAATGAATTTGTGTCCGATGGACAGATGGCGACGAAGGAATGGGTTCAGGTGAGTATTTATTTTTTCTGGCAGGAAAACGTTGGCTACGGAAAAATTTACATTTTTTTGCCGGAGAACGGACACTCTGCGACGGAGAAATCGATACAGGCGACTTTTTCGAGTTTTTTTTTACTAAAGAAGAGTGGATTTTGTTTGCGTCTGATCTGGAAAATGACACTCTGTGATTTAATACAAGAAAGTTGTTCCCACAGGAGGTAGTTAAAATTTTGCAAAATTATGTAAAACCGTAAAACTGACCTCGATCTTTACAAAAATTCGAAATAAAACCAAAAAACGAGAATGAATATGTGCGTTCAGAATGAAAGCTCGAAACACCGCCCCAAAAAAATCGTTTTTTTTAAACAACTGTTACGTGTATATGCAGCTAAGGCGCTTAGTGTATGCAGCATCATATCCTGGTCGATTCAATCTCCGGTGCGCCACCACTACCATCCCCGGCAATTGTTGATTTCTGTACAACAATCGTTTTCATGACATATGAACACACGCACACCAACAGAAGCATCCTACACACCATGTCTACCATCCGAAGCTTAAACACGGTGTAAAATCGAAACTTCCGCTGCTGTTCCATCTGGACTTTTTTTCACGTCAGGTGAACGCAGTTATTCGATTCCTGGACACTGATGTCGGCGATTACGATATCCTTGTGCAGGAGAACAATGTTTCATTCCCCTGGAAGCGACTTCTGTCCGCTTCGCGTTCCTGACATTTGTAACTACTGACTGTTTGATTTAGACGGCGTTTTTGCCGATGGTTGGCAAAAATGAGAGATTCCCCTTAATTCCCTCTAATGCACAGGAACACCACCGGATCCTGTGCTGCCCCGCATCCTTAACTGGCTACATGTGTCATGACGCAGTTGCTTCTCCCTAACGCATTCCTCCAGTGAAGGTGGAGGTCACAGACAGGACAGGACCATCATCCTCACTGGCAAGGACCGAGCAGCGTCGGTGTTGTTATGACTGGAGATAAATACATCGCAATCTGTGCAATCCAATTTAGCCGCACTCTCGCTCACATAAAGTGAGGCTTTTATGCCATCCTCGTCGGAGTGTCCTCGGTGTCGCGTCGGATCCGAGGAAAATCATAAATTTTGAAGCGCTTCACCGTCGCTCTGGCATGTGAAAGCGGGAGGAAAAAAAAGGGAGCTGATGGTACCTGTGGACTCTGTGGACTCTCTGACGGGCGTATGTGCGGAAGAATGTACATTCTTTGCGAGGGCCAAGACTCGTGTAAACAATGAAACAACATGCGGATAGCGCAGCCCGGCTGCGATGGACTGGACCCACTGTGACGTGTATACGCCGCCTCATCGGGCCGCGGTGGCAAACATGACAAACGATTTATGCGCCATCTTTTGTACTGAATCCTCCCGTGCAATCGAAACATTTTTTTTTCGCCTTTCCCCCAGCCCTGATATGGGTCTTCCTCATTCGCGCTTCCTCTCTCGCATCCTCCCTAAAGTTTTCGCAAGCGTTTTTGACGATTGCGATGTTTGTTATGCAGATAGCACCGAAATGGTTCCGACGGGTTAATCAAAAGTCCTGGCAACGGCTTCTCCCCAAGCTGCTAGTGCTGCTGCTGCCGTTGCATGAAACTTTGCCAAATCGTGTGAGAGTGGATTTGCAGTTTGAAATGACTGCGCGATGGAAGAGAGGATGGTGCGGGACGCTGTTGCTGGTATGTTCCTGTATCTGTATCAGGATCTTGTCTGCTGGTTGACGGTGGAGTCAGGTGTGCGCTGTGAAGCGTAAACGAAAGGATTTTGCAGTGGGAGTTGTTGTCGTTTTTGATTTTTGTAGTTTCCCTGTTGTCGTCGTCCATGGTGGCTTGTTGAATGACGTTGCACTTAATTCTTTTGGACTTTGATAAGGGGTTACTTTTGGCTGTTGCAAAGAATGAAGGACCTTAAGGGACCAACGAAGGAAACTGACAAGTGGAAAGAAGTTTGTTGAGAAAGTGTCAGTGGTGGAATGAAGTCCTTACCTCTGAGACACAGATGAGATAAGGTAATGGAGACACGTGACAGCGGCAAAGAGTTGACGGGGTGTAGAGGAAGGTGCACCACCAACACACAATTGATGACCAATCAACTGCTCTACGCTCACTTACACCACATAATGACAGATATGCATCCCCCATAATTAAATTCGCCACACAATCTGCCCTCAGTCGATGATTAATTCTAAATGAAATGTATCTGAAAGTCCTTTCAATGGATAAACCTGTTCACAGTTGGCTGCCAACCGGCTTTTCTGACAAATTTTCCATTATTCACTCAAAATGCCGCTTACCCATAATGGCAGCAAATTTTAATTAATGATTCCAAAATGGGTCACAAACCCCGCCCCAAAATCGGTGGCGGCGCGCCGGTAGCCCTTTAAAATTTGTGTCAACAAACTAAATCCAGGAATTGCCTCTGCCGAATTTGAAATTGTTGCATCGCCACACTGGGACTTCCTGCACTGCCATTCAAACACGCACGCACACAGCAGTCACGCTCGAAAAGCTTACCCAAAAACAAATCGAACAGAGGGAATGAGAAAAATATAAAACAACCCGGAAAATTGCTATCAAACGCAGCCCTCAACGATCGGGATAATTAATCCGAATAATTATGATTACTGGGGGAAATATTCGTTCTCGTTCTGCTGCCCTCGCACACCCGCACACGAGGGTATTGCTGGGTACAGATTTTCATGGCCACTACTTCCGCTTTCGCATCTCCGCCTGACTGACTGCCTCGGTGCGGTCTGCCTTCGAATCTGCTTCCGACACCCACAGCCAACAGTGTCCAACTCTTGGACTGTCAAAATATAGTTTTATTTCGGAGCAAATTTTTGTGTTCTAGCTTCGGCACACACACACACACACACACAGAAGAGCAAAAGTCGCTTCAGCACGATGACAGTTAACCGTGAATGGATACAACCGGAACCACGCATCAGAGACCTTCCGCTCGCACAAGCACTTATGGATGTCCACGATACCGCGCGCCACCACCACCACCATCAGCACCACCATCGAACCTGTGTTCCATATATTCTCTGTCTCCCACCCACTACTCATCCTCCCTCCGACCACTGAAGTGGAGTGGAGTATAGAGGAATTTTTGGTGGCAACGAGTGGGTAAATAAATTATCCACGCACCACCACCGTGTGTGGTGGCGGGGCAGCAGGCGGACTGAATATTGGGAATCCAGAACTTTATGGAGAAAGCAATTTTCGTGTGCGATCATGGCACAATCGACAATTGAGGGGACTTTTCGAATTCAGTCGCTGCAAATCGTTGGTCGTTTGCGCCTGCGGAACCGCCCAGCATCGAGATACGAGCATATCACAAAAACAACATTCGAGGGAGTCGCGCACAAAAAAAAAACAGAAAAAGGGATTCGTGTAGATATTCGCCTGGTAATCAGTTGGGAATTAGTGGCATAATGTGTGATTGTATCTGTTCGATTGGAAATTGATTTAGATAATCGGATTAGTGCTTGGTGAATGGATAGATTGATGATGAACGTGAACACTGACGAAGTTGTCGCTGTTGGTGTCGGCGGCGCTCGCAATGGCGACACTTCCGGTGTGTGTGTGCTGTGATCGATTTTTTTGTTTTGTGAATATTTTGTGTAATTTTGAATAATACACAATTGGAGATGATTGATTAAGAATGCCGCCCCTTCCCCCTTCCCCCGTGGAATTGAAGTGACCAGTGAACCCTGTAAAGATATTATTAATTTGTATGGACTATTTTCGAATGTTCTATGACTTGTCGTGCTGTGGTCAATGTGGAAATAAAATTTGGACAGGAACCGGTCAGATTTAAGATGAGAATTTTGGATAATTTCAGACAGAGTTTTGTACTGAAATTTATTACTCGCTCAGAATGTGTTTTTAATACCATCGCGAATGTGATTGACGTGTAAATTCAATTAACTGAAATCAAGGACATTCGGACAAATTTTGGACTAAATTTTGTACCAAAAATCAAAGCGACTAAATTATTATTCGCTTGAAATGTGTTTTCTTTTTCTATCACCCTTACCTCATTGTTGCGTAATCGTCACAGTTAAACTCATCTGTGTTCATTTCAGATCAGAAATTGTGCAAAAAAAACCTAAGATCAAAACTCATCTGTTCGACTATTTACATTGATAACCCTTATAATAATGAAACACCTACTTTGCATCATTTAACGCACTAGTGGGTTGTAGCGAGTAGAGATCCTTAATTCGCGTGGTTCTAGTGTTGCTCTTCTTCACTTTCGATCCACTCATCAACCTAAGCCCCATTTTGTTCTAATAAATGATATTCTGCCAAGAAAACCTTTGATTTTGTACCAAAATTCAAAATTTTATGTAATGGGCCATTATTCACTAAGCACATTTTCTTTGTCTTTTCGATATGAAAATAACATTCGTAGGAATGAATTTTTGACAGGAATCTCTTTTCCCACCGATTGTACTAAAATGTCAAAATATCAAACTCCTTATTTTGAAATTATTTTCCTCGCTTTTTGCTTGACTTGACGATGTTTAAATTCTCTATCAGGAATATTGTAATAAAAAAATAATTATTTCCAATCCGATAGTGTACCAAAAAGTAAAATTTTGTGCCAAAAAGAAGAATTTTTGTGTCAGACTGGAAATTTAAAACCATTTTCCAAATTTCACTTCAAGCTATCATATTTCTCAATCGGCGTCTAATTGTCGTTGTGTTGTATCGAAACCATTTCTGACCAAATTTTGTTCGAAAAAACTGAATTTGTTTAAATTTAGGCTCCAATCATCAAAATCAAAGCGTCCAATTCCAATTTCCAACACCTCCGCCATTAACCATTTTTTTTTCCAGCAAGCCCAACAATCCGCTCATAAAATTTCACACTTCTTTGACTACAAGAATGCCTAACGGATGAAACAGAGAATGCCGTTGTTGTCGTCGTCAATCCTGATTTCACTTCTTCTGCCGATTCTGCTTCTTTGGCAAGGACTTAGCATCGCCTCATCTCAAAACACACACATCACCATCGATCAAGGACCATTAGTTGGTGTAAGGCGATGACAAATGCTCATTCTTAACAATAATGTCAATTTCTAGCTGATCCCCCTGTTTAGTTAAAGGTATTTCCGGAATCCGCACGTACGGCAGTGTACGCCTACCTGGGCATCCCCTATGCCGAGCCACCTGTGGGCGCGCTGAGATTCACGGTGAGTGCGACCATTGCAAAGAGGATTACATTCCTACCACCCCCCACCCCCCCACCCCCCCAATCAATATCAATAATCTGCGTGACTCTCTCTCACTTGGATACAGTATCCTAGGCCGCACACGGGCTGGAATAAGACCCTCTTGGCAACGGCTCTGAAACCGATATGTCCCCAGATGTCGAACAGCGTGTACGACGAGGCGCCGGACGGAGCCCCGGCCAGGGAGTCGCAGACGAACGAGGACTGCCTCTACCTGAACGTCTGGGTTCCAGAGGTGAGAGCGTAACGAGCTTAAACAATGAAACATGATCCCTCTTATCCCCCACTCACACACGCAGATTGGCTTGCGATTCGGCAGTCTCCCCGTCCTGGCAGTAATCACTGGCGAAGAAATGTCATTCGACTGGGCAAGGAACCGCCCGTCCGGCCTGGACTTCGCCTCCGAAGGTGTGGTCGTGGTGACCATTCAGTACAGGAGCAACGTGTTCGGCTGGATTGGGCTGGACAATGAGGAGCTGCCTGGAAATTACGGCATTCACGACCAGGAACTGGCACTCCGTTGGATTCAGCAGAACATCCAGCACTTTGGTGGCAATCCAAAGCAGGTGACACTCCTCGGTCACGGCACAAGCGGCTTTGCCTGCGCTCTAATCCACATGATTAGTCCGAGGAGCAACAATCTGTTCGGTCAGCTGATTCTAATGTCAGGGGCGGCAGTTAATTTGAATGTCGCCACCAACTTGCAGCCCTCGCAGAGGGTCATCGAGAAGCTCGGCTGCCAGTTCGAGGCACTCAACCAAGTGGTGGTGAAGTGTCTCCGGTCGAAGAGTGCAAGTGACTTGCAGAAGGCGTTCGAGAGTGTTTATGCCGAGGGAAATTACTCCTCGGTAATGGGCCCGGTGGTGGATGCCTTCCGACCAGAGGGCGACCGATACATTCCCGTCGGTCTACTGCAGGCGCTCGCAGTGGGCAACTATACCAGACGACCGACCATTGTGGGGATTTGCTCGAACGAGGGCGCCTTTATCCATGACTACTGGATCGATTTGGCCAAAGAGGGTTACGGCCCCCTGCGGGCGTACATTAATCACACCACCATTCCACTGGTGCTGCGAGAGATACACTTCCCGTCTGCGGTGGATAGGAGTCAAGTGCTGGACACCCTCAACTGGCGGTACTTCGGACAGGTTGGCCGGCGTCCCAGCTATTTACTGAACGCAATGCAGCGCATGGTGTCGGAGGCAAAGTACGAGGCGTTCTTTTACCACCTGACGGAGACCCTGTCCCGACTGATGGCACTAAACACGACAGACGGGGTGAATCTGTACGCGTACGCCTTTCAGATAAGCAACTCGATGGACATGCGGGGCAAGGTGAATTTGTTCGGCGGCGCCTCGCACTCATCTGACCTGCCGTTCCTGCTGGGGCCGAGTCTGTTCCAGCAGATCGCCAGGCGGAGGTTCACGCCATCGGAGGATAAGATTTGCCGGAAAATGCGCTCGACGTTCGCGAGCTTTGTGAAGTCGGCCAACCCCACACCTGGGAGGATATACGACGCATGGCTTCCCTACACTTCCGACCGGAAGTTCATCCAGATAATCGGTGAAGCTGTGGCGGAGCCCCTGAAGAGCAACACGCTGACGGGTCCGTTTGAGAAGAACCTCCCGGAAATCGAAGCAATGCTGCAGAAGAGGACCAACGTGGGACTGTCGCGGCCGAACCGTAACGAGCTAAATCCCTACCAGCTGGGTCCAGCCAACTTGGATGACCAGCGGGCGAAGGTCTCGTACCTCACGAACCATCAGGACTTCAGTTACTTCTACCACCTGAAGAAGGTTTACTCCTTTTGGAATATTCTCCTCCCGAAAATGGCTCGGGAGCACGATGCCGAGGCGCGGAACAGCACACTTGACGAGGCGATGAGTCAGAGAGTGCTCCTGATGGAGGCGTCGGCGGATGCTGTGCGGTACAAACACGCATTCTTCCTCATGCTCGGCTTGGTCTGTGTCCTGCTGGCCCTCCTCGGCGTTTGTGTCTACCTGCTCCAACGCCAGCATTCCGGCTTCTCTTCGGGCGGCTTATGACAAAAGTTTTTTCTTCGCTCGACCATCTTTGACCGTCAGCGCTGGCGGAAAGATGGTCGAGCGAAGAATTCCAACAAGACACCAACGCCAAAGCTGCCGCGAAGAAGCTCCTTCTGGCAGAGACAACTCCAACAGCAGCAGCAACAGCAGCAGCAAGAGACCCAAGAGCACCAGCCTGCAAGTGGATGCGATCGAGAGCGAAGCAGAGCCTCTGCGTCCGTACAACAGCAGCAGTTGCAGCAGCCGCGGCAACACAAGGGAAAGGCGAAGACGAACAGAGACGTGGTGGGTGGTGCGGCCGGCAAACACCACGAGGAGATGGATATTAGAAACTGGCAGTACCAGTTGACGTGTGATAGCTTCTAGGTTAGGGTTTTTATTTTTTCTTTTCTGTTTTTTTTTCGCGTGTACAATGAGTCAGAGAATAAATTTTGTGGCTTTTTGATTGTTTTTTGTTTTTTGACTGTCTCCTGATGTGAGAAATGCAGGAGTTCGAAGTGAATGGCTCAGTCATTCTAGTAAAATGTCCGTTGTTCACGGTAAGAAGTTTCCCCCATGAGCACTGTTGCACACTACAACCCCCTTTGACCGAGCAATGCGCTCAGCAGCTGCTTCCTTCGAGCACTTTCAACATGCTCTGAAAGGACTAAAAGCAATATAATTGATTGCACGAGGATTTTATCACTCAAAGCGCTTAACCATCTCCATCTCCCACACGGACGTACATACATTCGAACAAGGACATGAAACAAGATTAATTTTAGCTTGTCAACTAAAGAGGATCCCTGAATAGCCAATTTCTTACCCTCGCACAACCTCCCCTGCCCATCCCCTGCCACATACACACACACAAACACACGTGTGCATGCATATTAGCCCACAAAAGTCAATAGCATAACCTTTCACGGTCACCAAGCCGTGCGCTTCAGGCAAATCAGGAGAGACTCCCTCGAGATAATTATTTGCAAAGCAGATTACAAAACGTGCGGGCAAAGAAGGTGACACTCAGGATCTGTGCTACGTTGTCGTCGGCGTTGTGTGCGGCTGCGACGTGCGTGTGTGGACAGATGGATGGATGGATGGATGGATGGTTTACTGTGTGTGTGTGTGTGTGTATGTGGGTGGTTTCAGCGTAAGTAGTAAGTTCATTTCCACCCATTCCCACTCCAGCGCCCATCACTCCTCCACAAACTAATTGCTTCTGCTAAACATATCATCCGAATAATTAGTACCCTCCTCGCCCCTGTGGCATAACATAAAACCAACTTATCCTCTCCATCTCCCCCCTCCACCACCGCCGCCATCACCGCCCATCTGGGCAAGCAAGCACACATGGAGGATAGACAAGCGACAAAGCTCCACTCAGCTCACTGAAGTGGCGACTTTGAAAGAACCAGCTAACCAGTGGCAGCACAGATGATATCGCCTGGGTCGCCGCCGCTGTGTGAGGTGAGTGTGAGGTGAAATCTCATTTCTCGTGTATTGCCTGCAATCGCTTCTTGAAGATGAATGAGGTACTCGATGGGCACCTCTTTCGCCTTTTGCCTCCGCAGTCATCGTCATCCTCATCGTCGTTGTCGTTGTCGTTGTCGTCGTCGTAGCTGAGTGTAGCTTAAATTTCTCGGGAAATACGTGATGGCAAGGGAGTTCACCTTGAAGCAAGCGGAAAAACGAACAAAATGTCAGTCAGGCGGTGGATAGGGCTGGGTGTATGTGCAGATGTGCACCGGGGCAGAAGATTTTATAATAGATTCGATTTCTTGGGAAATTACACCAGCGATACAATTTTAATTCAATCGCCTCCCCAATCGATTGGGAAAAAGCGGACCGGCGGGCTGGGGAGGAGGGGGAAGGGGGAATGACTGGTTCGACCAGATAAAGCAGAGAAATCGACATGCACGGGAGAAAGAAATGGCAGCTTCTATCCTTATTAGTCTCCGAATATCCAAATGTGTGTGGGGGGGATGGGAGCTCTTCTCTCTCTCTCTCCCCAGGACACCTATCACTTGTTCACCCCCCTCGGTCCCTCCTCAACAATCCAGTGCTCATCAGACGTTGGAATGGATTCTCCTTTGAACGATGTGCTATGTGAAGAGATTAAGTAATTGAAAGGCAAAGCTTCGCATTTGCCTAGGTTCAACGGTTCAACGATCACGCCTGTATCGAAACACACATCGCATCATCCGTCCCTCGGTAGCAGACATCCTGCCGCGTCGTTACGCTCATGCAAATGTGCTGGGGAATGTGTGCTTGTAGGAGATATTGCATGTATAGCACCGCAGAATGTTTAATTTATCGTGTGGAGGAGATCCTTTTTTCTGCTCCTCCACTCTGGCAGTCATTTCAAAAGGAATGACGTGTCAATAGCAATTAGGTGAGAAGAGAAGAGATTTAATTTGATTATTCACGAGCGACCTGAAATTGATAAGACAATGCAGTGTCGGATGAATGACACGCTGGAGACGCAATTAAGAATTTTATTGACTGCTTGATTGGATGAGCGGAGCACGGAAGTCGTTCACATACAAAAGACACACAAAACATAACTTTATTCGGGATTAACTATCATTCACAATAAAAGGCAATTAAGATGATGAATGTCCTATTAACATTTGTTTTTTCTCGGCTTGGGACATCTTCCCGCACGACAGTCGTAATCGTCGGAAGATGAATCTGTGTAGTAGCATGCTCCCCCGGGGCAGGAGGGCTTCTTTGCGCTGGCCTTGGCCTTGCCTGTTAGCATGCGCATCTGTGATGGGAGCAAGGGACAGTCGTCGTAAGATGAATCACTGCATGAATCCGTATCCGAGTAGTAACACATTCCTGTGGAGCAGGTGGGTTTCTTCGCTGAGACTGCCTTTTTGGTTGTGGGCTTCTTGACAGGAGCCTTTTTCGGGATAGGATCGCATTTGATGTTAGCCTTGGATGTGAGGGGCTTCTTTGTTGAGGATGATCTTGTCGCAGTCTGCTTTGTCACGGATTCCTTTGTTGCAGGGTCCTTCGTTGCGGGTTTTTTTGTGGAAGGCGCCTTTGTTGCTGGCTTTTTTTCTTCCTTTGTTTTCGTTGGTTTCTTGGTGGCTGAAGCCTTATTTGAGGTTGAAACTGGGACTGGCATGATGATGAACGTCACAAACAAATTTTAAATTCTTTATTTTATGATCAACACAAAATTTTAATAACTGTCTGACTAATGTCGAAGCTAAACTGAATGTAGCACACGGTCATTAACTGGATTGATTTGATCTACGGTAGATTTAACAGGTTTTAACGAGATTTACGATCTCTCTGAGAGCTTTTGTGGCTGGAAAAGGTAGACACTATCGTCCAGAAGTTCTTTTTGTATTATCTCTCTTACACAAAATATCAATTAATGCCCCCATTGTAATTTTGGAAAAAGAAACGTCAAGCACGATAGCTACGATCTTTGTCCTTGTCTCTTTTTATTCAATTTTTCTCATTGTTAAAGTCAACAATTGTTGCCCCCCAATCAATGCCCCCAATCAGTTTTTTCATCTAAAGGAGACAGAGACAATAACAGAGATTTATCGTCACCCTCTGTTTCTGTCTCTTGCATGTGACGGAAGTTTGCAATCAATGTCTTCTAGATAATGCCTCAGTAATGTTTAAGCTCGAGAAGTGCCAAAACTCACACTCAAGCATCTCCTTTCCTCATTCTTTCTTTTCCTTTCATTGAGGATGTAAATAAGTAATAAAAAATGCCCCACAAACACGATCATTCTCTTCCACTTCATCACCCGTCTTCGATTAAAGTCCCCCAACAATGCCCCACCCAACAATGACCCACTCAACAACGCCCCCCAAACAATGCACCTGACATAAGATCAGGAACTCGCACTTTCTTTCTTCTATTTCACACTTCTATGCCGATTAATAACCCACAAGTGCCGTCCAATCAATGCCCCCCCTCAGCACCAACCATCTCTTTCTCACGTCCACCTTCAATCCCAATGAACGGTTCAACCGCGGAAACGCTTGTTTCTACGTTAGTCACTCTGTCCGAGTCTTACTTGTCTCATCTCTGTGTTTGTTTATTTGTCAAAAACAAAGCAATGTCCACCGCTTCAGAGGAGTCCATGCCCAGCACATCGGGACAAAAGACAAAGCCAAAAACTCAAGTCATGGTCGATGACGCACTCAAAGCCCTTAACAGCCGCACGGGAACGTCGTTGATAGCGATCAAGAAATTCATCGCATCCACTTACAATATTGACCTTCAGAACGCACTCACAATCACAATGATCAAGAAATACATTAAGAGCAGCATTGCCAGCGGAAAACTGATCCAGACAAAGGGAGCCGGTGCATCTGGGTCATTTAGGCTCTCGGCCGCCGCCCAAAAGGAACCGAAACCGAAGCCAAAGCGAAAGAAGAAAGCGGAGTCGAAGGAGAAGAAGGCGGAGTCGGGAGAGAAGAAGGCGGAGAGCAAAAAGAAGGAGGACGCAGTAGAGGCTCCGGCAAAGAAAAAAGTTCCGACCAAGAAGGGAGCGGCGGCGAAGGAAGCTACTAAGACGGCAGAAGAAACTAAGAACGTAAAGAAGAAGGATAAGCCAGCCAAGGAGGCTCCTGCAAAGAAAACTGCAGCTAAGTCGTCTGCCAAACTTCCAGATGCCGAGAAGTCAAAGAAAGCCATTCCTGGCATCAAACTGACGATGTCAGGCAAAGAGAAACCAGCCAAAGGGGCTGCGGCAAAGGTCAAGAAATCTCCAGTCAAGGCTGCACCTAGTAAGACCAAGACAGCGAAGGCCGCTGCACCCAAGGCAGCCGCAAAGAAGACACCAACGAAGAAGGCCCCTATCAAGAAGACACCTTCAAAGAAGGGAGGGAAGATCGAGGCCAAAATGCCGCCCGAAGAGGATACCGAGAATACCGAAGAAAGCGATGAAGAGATGGAGGCTCCAGAGAAGATGATCGCACCAGAGGAGGTGGATTCTGAAGAGCCCGAAGAAGATGAAGCAGAGACTGAAGAGGGCTCCCAGGCTGAAGATGATGAGGAAGAGGCAGAGGACGAAGAATCTTCGGAGGAATCAGCTAAGACCGCTGTCACCAAGAAAGGCGGAAAGAAGGCGGCCGCCAAAGCCAAAGTCAAACGGAAATCTATTGCATCCCTGGCTCGTGGAACGAGACCGGGGAAGTTCTCCAAGAGGTAGACGTTTAATTTTATCCAGTTTTTGTAAAGTAGTTTCTTTTTCAAGATAAATGTTTATGCAATTCAAAGGACAAGCGTTTTCTTTTCAACGGGGTACAGTGAAGGGGCGGGGGTGGAGGGAAGATACATCAAATTTGAATGTAAAGCTGATGTCACATGGAAATGACCTTTTTACAGCCGCTTCTTATCTCGCCATCGTCCTTGTGACGCCGTGCACGGTGATGATTCCCTTCGATCGCCGACCCACACCCTTCCACCATCCTTAAGCTGATGATGATGAAGATTACGTGAGGGGCGCTGGCCAAGGGAATCGAAAAACTATTCCTTCTCCAGCTTCGCTCACGTCCTGATCTAATGGCATTCCATGCACGGTGCAACCACTTCAAGCGCGCATCCTTGCCGCCTTAACCAACGCCGCCGTGCCATAAGCACTCTTTGGCAATTTATGAGCCAAACTCTGAGAGTAGGAGCATTAAAACTTTCCGCCTGTTGCATATCTGATGTGCCATCGACTGGTGCGGTGGTGCAGGATATGCACCAGATAGAAGATTACTTCCTCGGCTTGTGGTCGACGATGACAGTGGTGGCTGTGATGGCACCAATGGAGTTCACGTGAGGCTGGAGCGAGGAATTTTGAATCGCTCTCCCGCATCCTGTTGTGAGTGACGAGCAATTTCCTCTCCCCTCTCTCTGCCAGCAAATGTGAAGTTAAATTGTCGCACGCAAAACTTTTCACATTATCCTTTTCCAATGCGGCGTGGGGGGGGGGAGGAGGGGGGGGGGTTAGACGACCCTTCCATTATCATCATCATCATCATCATCACCCCCTCCATCCTCTCCAATCAAGTACTAGCTGCCACTGCCGCCGTCCAACAGGAGCAGCAAAAGCCATTCCCTTAATGCATCGAATGCAGATCAATTTTCAGATGAAAGTGCAGAAACTGAATCATGTGTGCGGGCCGGGGTCAGAGGTGAAATTGAAAACTTTTTCGATGTCCGAAAAAAGTTTCATACATCCCTTTAACCCGAGCCCCCCCCCCCCCCCACACACACACACACACGTACACCTGCACCCAGTCGACGGCCAGTCGATATATGACTCTTGCCACTGACGGAGAACCCACCAACAACGTGGGAGCTGGGAGATGGAGAAATGCGCTGCAGAGCAATGGGAGTCATACGAGATTCCATTAAGTTAATGAAGTGTAACAAAACTGTGTTATCCGAACAACGAGTAATACGTTCGGCAAAGTGATGGGGTGCGGAAGGCTGGCGCTGGCCTGGACGGTTATGAACGTGGGCGGCAGCGACCATCGATGTGGAGAGTGAGGTCGTCTATTGGGTCACACAGGATGCACTTCAGGATCGATATATGACGGGTATTAGAGGAGTTTCCCATGTTTTCTATGTTTTCTATGTTTTCCCATCATTTTTTCTCCCCCCATTTTTTTTTCCTATGCCGCCTGTCCAGGACTTAATTCGGTTACCCGTCCAGCAGGATAGGATGTTGTTTTAATTAGAATCGCAGCTATGTATGTGGAGAATGTTGTTCATCACTTTGCGTGGACGAAAGGTTCAAGTCTCAAGCGATGACGAGACACAGAGAGATTGTTATTGGAGAAGCTGCTGGCTGTGAGTTGCTCATTAACAAAGTTTACGGTGACCCACAAGCACTTATGTAGAAGACTCTGGACCACAGGAGTAATGTGATATTCATCTTTGAATGCTCGACACTTGTCAACGTCGAATTTCTCAAGAATTTCACCTCGAAAACCGCATTCATTTGCGATGTCAACATACTGAAGCTGAGCGTGAGAGCAAAGGATTCTGGGAATTTTCACTTCAGCTGCTCCCTGGAAGTTGATGAATGATGTGCAGGAGAGAGGGAATCTGCCTTACACGCTTTTAGCACTACTTAACGTGTCGACAAGAATTTGAGGTGAGAATGCGGAAGCAGAAGAGGATTCTTGACGATCAGTGGGAGTTGAAGGATTTCAGACTCAATCAGGCTCTTAGCTTTCAATCGTCTTAAACCTCAAGATTTAAGCTCATTGCTTATGTCTTCATTGTGCCTTATGTTGTGGATGGTGTGGGTTTGTTTGTTAAGTTTTGGAGTTCGAGTTTGGCGTTGAAATAAAATTGCTCATATAACATATGACTGTTTCATTCCGTCAGGAAATTCGTGGAATCGTAGTGGGCAAGTGCGTAGCCTTCCTTGTCAGAAGTTCAGGTTTTTTAACAAAGACGCCTCACAGTGCATGGCTTGCCTCATGTGCGAAAGTCCCAGAGTTCGAACCTGAAGTTGAACAAACAAATTTCTCAGCTTCACCTACTTCGTTACTGCATTTGTAGATTTTTTTCAACAGAATTACTCAAATTGTCGTCCCTGTCGTGACAGAATGTGTGCGTAGGATGTTTCGGAAGGTTCCTTGTTTGAAGGCCGCCCAGAGCTCCTCTCAATTTTTCATCTCCACTCTTGAGACTTGTAGACATAGTTCAGAGATATTTTCGCTCATATGCGGAAGGCCCACAGTTTGAATGACACTTTTCTTATATTTTTCCGCTGCCACTTCTTGTGTCTCCTTGTGATCCCTTAGTGCTCGTCTAGCATATTTCATCGTTCTGTAACGTGGCCCTCGGCTAGCCTGGATAGCGATGAAGTCGGTCAGCGTCGAGGCTGCTCAGCGATGAGGCAGCTCAGTGACGAGGCAGCTCAGTGATGAGGGAGCTCAGTGATGAGGCAGCTCAGTGCCGAGGCAGCTCAGTGCCGAGGCAGCTCAGTGCCGAGGCAGCTCAGCATAGATTCAGGTCAGCCGCGAGACTGGTCAGCGACGAGGGTGGTAGCAGTGATGAGTTTGGTTATCGAAAAGGTTGTGGTAGCGACAAGGCTGCTAACAACAACGAAGCTATTAGCTGTGGGAACAGTAGCGATGAGGACGATCAATGACGAGGTTGATCAGCGACGACGACGAGGCAGCTCAGTGGCGAGGCAGGTCAGCGACAAGGCTGGTAACAGCGATAAGTTTGGCAATCTACGAGACTTTGGCAGCGACAAGTCTGTTAACAGCGATGAAGCTATTACCTGTGGGAAGGGTGTTATCAGCGACGACGATGGTCAGGGACGAGGTTTGTCAGCGCCTTTCTTGGTCAGCGACAAAACTTAAAAGCCACTCTTTCACCATGAAGAAAATTGAAGATTCGGGACGTCTGTGCCTAAGATGTCACAGGTCTTGAAAGATGTAGATCTGGGATGAGCTTCGTCAGCGAAGAGTTTTATCAGTACGGCACAACTCTGAGGTAAGCATGAGCAATCAGACATCTAAGCCAGCTTCTAGAGAAGATGAGAAGACTGCCGTCAAACAAATCTAAGAGGAGTCAGGCCTCTGAATTTTGTGTAAAGGGATAATTTTGTCCTTGCACGACTATTGTGAAAATTTAGGGATCAGCTTCGAACTATGGCATAAAGACGTTTAGTTAGAGACGAAGTTGCTATAGCAGATAGGCAGTAGCGTCGGAACTGGTTTTCAAAGCGACTATTCCTTTGCCTCGAATTGAGACAAGGCAGGCTGTCTGCTTAGCCTCAAGTCGGGTTATAAGATACGCTGAAAACAGACAGATCAATAACGATGTATGTCATCGACGGCCTTAGTTAGTGACATCCTAGATCAGTTCGTTACAGGTCTGCAAGAAGTCATGAGGACATGACCGCTAAGCGACTAGTCTAATACAGAATCTTTCTGAAAGATTAAGAGGCCAAAAAGCCACTTAAGGTGCATCAGGTTTCTAAGGGAGGTTCTTTATGACGAATCCTTGTTGAAATGACTTTGATCTGGCTGACGACAGACTCACGAGGTGTTTGGTTAGCGACAAATCAGGTTTCTTAGGAGGGTTATGATCGATTGACTGGTCCTTTAGGTGACTGTCTAATCATAAAACAGGCTTGCAGCAAATCGGAGCTGTATCTTCGTCGATTTAGGGGCTTCAAGGTGGTTAAAGGGAGTTGCAGTTTCCTTAAATTTGCATGAAATCACCTGTTTCAAGAACTTCTTTGCACACTATTACCACCAGGATACACAGAAATGGTTAAATTCATCGTTGCGCCACAGGTCCCCTTCCTCGCTATTAGCCTCAACATAGACCTCTTTACTGGGCAAATGTCTCTTTAACCGACAAAGTCCCCATTTAGTGATAGAACAAAGCAGTTGCTGCAGAAGCTAGGTCCTAGAATATTGCGGACACTAGGTAAAGCGATGTTGAGTTAGAGTCTCCAGAGAAGATGGTTAAAAGAGAAAGATGACGAAGATGAAGCAGATGAAGGTAATCATCTTGGACGTCCCCCCCCTCAATTTTCTTCACTTTCAGGACTCGTGAAAAGCGTTCAGCTGCTAAGCACACAATGGCCACATTTTCCAAGAATCCAAAAAAAACTGCAAAACTATTTGACAAACTTTCCAAATGACCACCACTTCACCCCGTCAGAGTACAGTTAGCCCCATCTACCACTACCACTGCGTTTGAGTTAACATATTCCCCTTCTCTCCCCCCTCTCCACAAGTGATGTGAAATGTTGACGCGATGTGTACATGGATAACACAAATATTGCTCACGGAACACATGATATGTGGTCTTCTCATTCGTCCGTTCCGTCCCGTGTCCCTCGTTACCCTACGCCAATCTAGTCCAGACTTTCAAGTAAATATGGCATACTCAACGATGAAAATGAAAAGGGGGTGGGCTGCGTGGAGGTGGTGGTGGTGGTGGTGGTAAGCACACCAAGTTGCGGCTGCCATTCTTTATGTAAACGTAAACATTTGCTTAACCCGGGTTGTGCTACACTCTGCTACTGTTGCAACAACAGTCCACACGCCAGTACCGTAGGACTGAGGCACTACCTAGCTGGAAGGGAAGCCACAGTCATGCAATACCAATTCTGTCGGAGCCGGAGGAGAGGAGTGTAGTGCCCTGGGCGGTGTGGTTTGAATACTTTTTGGCAAACAAAGTATTCCTAATCAATTGCCGTGTTTTGTGCAACGGTAACAATACCGAAACCAATCAATAGAACCAACACTCTGTGGTCATGGATGCGTGTTTACAAAACAAAAATGAATGAAAAGATCATGCACAAAGTGCATCAAGTCTACCACCGTGGGTGGGGGGGCGAGACTCGATAAACGTGATTATCCTCGAAAAACAAGGCCAAACACAGCACACAATTAGTTGCAAAAAAAAAAGGAGTGCAGCCGAGAAAAAGAAAAGCATCGAGTCGGGGAGTGGGACTCTCCGCTAATTGCACTTATTTGTTACAGGATCCAGAGGTGGGGGAATTTAAAGGATTTAACGTTAATTCGTTGCACTCATTCGCCGTGAAACAAACGTTGTCAGTTGTCCTCTCCTGTGTGAAGCGCCTGCCAGCCTGTCTGCGTGGCGTACATTGTCTACACTGACTGCACTGTGCGAACAGAATGGCGTTGACGATGACGATGACGATGACGATGAAGTTAATGTTGAAGGAATGGTCGTGTTGACGACGTCGACGCTGTCGCTGTCGTTGCCGTTTCTGCTGCTGCCTCTGCTGATGATGATGATGTTGATTTTTTTTTTTAGTAATTGTGGCAAATGACAGCAGTTGGAATCCTTCGTCAGAGATACCTGCACTTTCCCCCACCCACCCTGCATTCCATCAGAATGACAATTCAAGGTAATCCTTGACGTTTAAAATCCCATTTTGCCACTCAACCGACAATTTTGTAATCCTGGCAAATAAAACTCACTTAACACTGTTTGCTATAGGACTCGCGTGTGCGGGAGCGTATGTATGAGTGCTCCGGCACGAGTGGGAGGTGTCCTGAATTGCTGGCGGCCCCCGCTCTCGCTCATTAAACGAAATAATTAGGAGACACGTCTACGCACTTGAACGGCAAATTCACTAAATATTGTCCCCTTTCAGTGCATTTGCAGGACCTTTTCAACCACCAGCTCGAGTGGATGACGAACGCGTTGTGCGGTTGTTTGGATTTGAGTGTGCCAGAGTGGGGTTCGTTGTAAATGAAATTCATTGTATGTCGGGGTTTTAACGTGCAAAAAAAAAAACAAGTTCTCTGCAGGCGAGTGAGAAGGTCCTTGACTCGGCACTATTGCTGTGCTGAGGGGTTGATATGGGATATCCTTGTGTTCATTGAACTTTGAAGGGAATGTTGCGCTGGGGAAAAATTTCAATCGATGGAGTTGATTCGGGGGCTCTGGAGGGCTTTGGTGGTGCTTCCCAGTGGCGATGATGAGCTGCGAGACCTTTGGAAAAGCGACTAACAGCGATGAGGTTCGTCACAGCGATATGGCTGGTCAACAATAAGCTTCGTGAGTGACAAACGTGGTCAGCGATGAGGTTGATGAAAAATTAGCTTGGTGAGCAAAGAGGCGCATCAGAGCTACTTCGCCGGCAAACGAAGAGGTTGGTCGACGGCAAAGTAAGTGAGTGTCGAGTTAGCAACGGAGACAAGAGTGTACACTAATGAGTTTGAAGATCGACGAATTTGGCGAGGAATGAGCTTGTTGGAAGCCGAAGAAAATCCGATAGCAGCTAGAGACGGTAATAAGAGAAAAGCGGGCGTGTAGGAACAACAAGGCTGATAGAAGCCATTAGGCTTGTAGCAGCTAGGACTTTTAAAGGTGCGACGAGGCTGTTGGCAGACAAGTCATTCGTGAAGTTGGTAAGAGAGACGGGGTTGGTGGTAAGCTTGCAGAAGACGAGTCAAGTGTATGCCGACCTTTGTGCGCCACGAGGTTGTTGGGCAAGAATTTTGATCTGTAAAGCTGAACTGTGCTGCCGACAAGATTGTCGGCAAGATCGTCGGCAAGATTGACAGCAATATTGTCGGCAGCACAATCTTGTCGGCAGCACAATCTTGTCGGCAAAAGCTGAGACAGGACTGGTTTCAGCTAGGTAAGTAGTAGAAGCAACGAGGCTGGTGACAGAGAGGAGACTAGCCAGCGATAAGCAATTCCAGTGGACACGGGTGAGGAAGAGTCTTGTCTACTTAGCCTTCACCAAGGCTGCCCATGGCGCAAGATTGTAAATGACGGTGCATATGGCTACACATTTTTTGCAGGACACAAGTCCTGCCGACCAGTATAGCAACGTTCTAGGAACACTAAGGGTTCACCGTGTGATGAGGTTGGTCAGTTGCAGAAGCAGCCGAAAAAAGAAAGAAGAGGTGACCAGGCAGGTCTTCCAAGCGATTGATCTTTAAAAATGCAGAGGTGCTTGAAGTCAATCTTCCACGATGCTTATGAAGAACCTTTTTGAGCAGTGATGCTGGTGGGGACATATTTCTGAGAGGAGACAGATCTGATCAGTTTTTCTGTAGCCAAGCAAATTTCCTATTTTCGATGAGTCCATGAAGTTGGGCTAAGTCCAGAGCTAATTTCCTCAAATTCACAAGAAATTCGCTCTCAGCAGCGTGCCGTCCCACGTCACAAACACAGGCAAAGATCATCGGTAATGTAACCAAGTTCTTCACAAAGAAATGAACCCAACCACCTAGTATATCAACGTGCTCTACATTTCTCTAATTCAAAAGACTTTGTCGTCCCAGCGCAGAGTCAGTGGAACATGAGAGCAGTCATACTCGTAGTGTTTACCTTCAAAGGGGCGCCCAGGGGCACATGCCGCCAGTGGTAACAATGAGTTCGTGCGCCGTACCGACAGTGAAATCCCAAGAAAAGCGAAAACAAAAAACCTCCTTCATCATCGACCGTCTTGGGGGTTCACTTGAACCATTGACAAGTCCTTGGGACACGCAAACTCATCCCCAACTCGTCCGACGGAAAATTAGGATATATGAGGCACCCCCGCTAAGTGTCATCAATAAGCCTCCCGCCTCCTATTTGACTGCCAAAATAAGATTTACAACATCTGATAAATCCAACAACCGACCCCGCAAACAGTGGCACCAGCAACCTCGAGAGTCTATGAATAATTAAGCCGGGACGGGTGGGGGTCGTGATTTTTTCGGCGCCGCCACCGTCACGTCGTTGTTTTTGGCGAGCTGGCTGGGTCTCACCGTTATCCCTGTTGGTAAATTTAAATTAGACGTAATGAATTTATCGGCTTTTCAATTATTAACAGGGCTGAGCCCCGCATGCTGGAAACGCGGCCCGTGTACCGCACCGTGGAAGCGCTGGAGGCGGTGATGTTGATGGTGTTTGCGATTCGAATTACGAGCGTTCGCCTCGCGTGGTGCGATGAAACAATAACAAGTGGGGACGGTGGTGGCAATGGCGGAGCCTGTTGTGTCAGATCTGTCCCAATCCTTCGTTCGTTCGATCGCACCAGTTGTGAATTCGAGACGGCTGACGTCGCGTAACGGTTTTTTTTTGTTTGTTTTCCTTCTGCGGTTGCCCGTCTGGGGGGGGGAATGGAAATGAATTGATTTTAATGAGCTTGTGGGCGTGGGATTTGCGGTCGAATAGATGTGCTTAGAGATGGTTTATGCAGTGAGACGCGTCATGAAACGTTTGCTGTTTCAGCTGTGTAATCGATTTCGATTTTGATATTCTCGCTGATTTAATTTTATTTGTTGCTTTTGGGGGGGGGGGAGGAGTGTGAGAGTGGGCGTTGTACACACTGTGTGCGGAATTATGGCCGATTTTTGATATGGGGATGGGGAGGGGGGGATCTGTCTCTTTCAAGAAAGAATCAACAAGTGGACTATAAATCCCAGCAACCAACGGACAGACACAAGCTGAAGTCAAAGTTGCGTCAAAACCAACTCCAACCAATCCATTTCTCTGAAGCACAAAAGCCTCGAGGGCTCGTTCAAATGAATAATGAGCGACAGAAAAGAAGAGAGTTTCTGTGGGCGTCGTAAATTCCATTTAACTTAGCGCCCTCCGCACACACATTTTAGTTACATTGACTCGGTTAATGGTTAATAAACTGATTCCCGTCGTGAGTCGTAGTCGCGCGGAATCCCAAACTTGGTTAATAAAATCTTCCACAATAGGAGCGCCATTTAGTCACCCGGTTCGCCCCACAACGAAGTCACCACCACTTGGAACCCACAGACAGACGATGCATTGCCTCTAAGGTGCGTCACCCCTTTGCTCGCCTGTTCCCCTCGGATGGGATTGCATATCTCTGGCAATTCTGTGGCCGGACAAAAGGACGAAACGGGACGACGACGACGACGACGACTTCACTTGCTTGTTCTTCTCATGAAGTGTGCAGCTATTCCCGGAATTCTCCATTAAATTTACGAGACCAGTCAAAAGGATAAACTTTCCCGTGTGTGTGTGAGTGTGTCTGTTCCACGGTACCTGCTCATCGATAGACTGACTTCTGACACGGGGTCTCTGATTGACATACATACACACACGACTTTGGGAGCAGAGAGATCTTGCAGATGCAGCTGCCACCGCGTGTCGTGGCAATAGAGAGAGAGAGACGTGCTGCTGCTCCCAGGGTAGCCAAAGTAATTTGAAACTTTTGTCCTTTTCCATCTCGCTCCTTTGGCGTCATATAAAGTTTGATAGTTTCACCTCTTGCAAGACACTGCAATTTGGCTGCTTGTGCTGCGTCCTGGAACACATTGTGACGGTGGCGTCGAGTGGCGTGGCGCGGCGCTGATGGCAGCGGTCTTCTCTCCCGGATATAAACCAAACGTTTACTTAGTTGAACATCCATCCTGGGGGATGTTGCAGGAAGGCTCCTTAAAGTGCAGCAAGCCGTGTGACCCGATTTTTGAGGACATGTGTGTGTGTGTGTCGTACATTCCCCAAACAAGATCGTATTTGATGTCCTCTGTGCTGTACGAGATGTAGAATGTGATTCCTCGGGCCATTTTGTCTGTTTTTTTTGCCTCCACCCCTTTGGTGTGTAAATGTGAAGGGGGTTGGTTGGATTGGTGCTTGTCGGGAGATTCGTTCGTAATTTGCTGAGCTTCCTTGAGTCACAGCAGGACCGTACAGGTGTAGATTTTATCGCCATCCCGTGGATCAATGACACGAAGATGAATGGAAGGTAAGAGGAAGGAACTCGTCCTCACAGTAAATCAGTCCAAACAGGATACACGATGTAACAAAGTTAACCCCTCAAAAAAAAAAAAGTTGACATGAAAATGTGAGAGATGATTGCGTGTCCTTGTTGCTGGTAAAATAAATCGCCTCCTTCGGACTGATTACACACACAATCCGCCACACCCCCTCCAGCCCCTCACAAAAAGGGTCAATCGCATCTGAAAGGGAACGTAACGAAACGAACTTGACCAACAGAAGTGGGACGATGGTCGTGGTTGTGAAATGGGCGACAGGACAGGGGAGGGTGAGAGTGATGAAGGGAGAAGTTATTTCAATGTTAAGTGGTCTGGTAATTGTCCTTCAGTGCGAAAGCCACATGAGGAGTGTTATGGGCCCTTAACATGAAAGCACCGTCGGTCGTCGTCCGTTGTATGAACTCTCAATGAATTGCCGGCCATTTCGAGCGGCTAACGTCACTTAATTATTTTAAATTTAAACTTTCTGTGTGGGCGTAAGGTCATTTGGGGGAATTTCCGTAAACTAGAAGGAACTTTTTGATGCCCAAGAGAGGGGGCGGCGGCAGGAGATGAGAGAACATGAAACAATTTGTTTTGTAGTTGTTTAAAGACGTGAAAAGGGATGCAGTTCTAGAGCTTGCTTTATCCTTCGAAATATCACAGGAAGAAATTAATTGAACAAAGAGAGTTGGGGGATTAGAATCTTAAGCTGGATTTTTGTAGACTCGTCTGGTTTATGAAAGTTTGTCCTTTAACAAAGTTTGTCCTCTGGAATATTTCACTGCTCTCAGGTAGGTAGGTCACGGAGGAATAGGGTTTCAAGCAAACATTGTATGCTTAAGGTATTGTCCTCCAATGAGAGGATATTCCAAAAACTGACAAAGTCCATGGAGCTTCACAGAAAAAAGTCTTGGAGTGGAGTGGAGAATTATCTCAGACCTACAGATTTAGACCTTTCCACTATAAGCCGTCACCACAAGCCGTATTCAATTCTTTCCGGTCACGAGGCTGATCTCTGCAAAGATTGGTTTGTCAATCGAAAAGTCACAGAATCAACAGTGTTGAACAAGAAAAGGGGAAACCAGAATCAATATGGTCTGAGCATGGCTTATACAAACAGTATTACACTTCTCTGAAAATCCCCCAGCATTAGGCGTAATCCTGGCTGCTCTTCACTCTCAGACATCATCTCTCAACATCCAGCCTCTTAAGCACACACTTTCCGACCACAAAACGTGAGAGTTTCACCGCTTCCCGCCCTCCCCTCCCACGGAAACTGAAGTCAACTTTAGACATCCCCCAGCCGATTCCCAATCTTCACTCACTCTCCACAGATTCTCGACGCCTTTTCCATCGGTTAACACTTTCCCTCATCGCTTTTGGCTAAGTCTCACTTACTTTTGCACCCACTTATCGCGCGCCGTCTTCTTTCCGTCACGCACCCCTTTACACGTCAGACTTCCCCAGTCAGCCTCAGCGTTTTCTTTTGTTTTCGTAGCACGCAACATCCTGCCTTCTTTGTATCACTTTGTATCCGGTTTCCTCGCGTCGCACTTTTCCTGCCACTCAAACGTTTTTATCCATTTCCTCTCACGTTTCATTCGTGCACCGTTTCCACCTGCCGCCTTGTCAATTTACCACCTCCTGCGGAAAGTTGACAATAATTCCGCTTGCTTCAGTTGTCAGCTGTGAAAATCTCAAGTACTGGAGAGGTCCTGCGACTGAGAAGGGGCCGCCTGCCCTGTCAAGGGAATATGGGTGAATGTGAATTATCCGAGCTGCTTTAAAATGTTCACCCTGAAAAATGCCTTTGTGGCTTTAAAAACCGCCCACCACCCACCCACCGCACAGCTATTCTGTATTTTCTAATTACGAGCAACAAAGTGCATGTCACATGCATTTTTGTGGTTAAATGCCATTCTGTTCAAAGGCCGTCCACCGCTTTTTTTTCCGTTGCGCACAGCCGTCGGTCGTTCTTTGTGTGGGGTGTGGGTGGCAGCGGCGGCGCCGGAAACGCGCATATATCGTTAATTCAATTTGGCAAATGTTCCTAATTATAAAGTAACCAACTGTTAACCGCTTTCACACCAAATACAACATCGGTGCTGGATTTTTTATGTGAGCGCACGCTATAAGCCGACACATTGATGAATAATTGCCGCTGTGCTCCTGACTCATTTGTGTTGCACACGCAAGCGTGTGCTGTGCGCCGCCCGCTGCACGATGAGCTCGGAATTGGATGGGAAGGGAGCGAATGAATGGAAGGCGATTTAAATGATACTATCAGATATGCAGCTTATGGTTTAAACAATGGAACATGGAATATTAATTGAAAATACTGTCAAATGCGTGCTGCGCTCCTGAATGCAGGTCAAAATGGCAACGACCTACACTTAGGTCCAGTCGTGGGCGGGAATTTGAATTTTGATTCCTATCGTTGGATGGCCTCGTTGGTCCTGGCGTGGAAAATTGCAATTTTGTCTAAAAATCACTAATACTGAGGGAGAGGTCGGCAAGCTAACAGTATAGAGGTTCACAGCGGAAACATAAAAAAACGGGGCAAATTTGTTTCAGCGCAAAAAATTAAGTTGCAATGGCATTTACGATTCTCTTTGTAGTCTTATGCACTGCCGCACAAATGCAAGCTTAACGTATGTGTAGCTGTGGATCCTATTTCAATTTGAAATCCTCACTTGTGACGCCACAAATTAAGGTTAATGGCGTGATCTAATTTCTCTACGTCCTACGATGCAATTGCTCGTTACAGAGCCAAGTGTGATGGCTTGTGTTGATGGGAGGTTAAACGTTTTTCCCAAAGAGCGGCAGAAAGGAGTAGTCATCAAGTTTCCTAAGAAAATTGGAGATTTATATGGGTGCCCTCGACGGTGGCTAAGATGATAGCATTTGTACTACTGAGCAGCAGATTTTCGCAATGGATGATACTCCGCGCATCATCATCGAGCAATGCGCCAGAATATCGGTCCCGACTCCCCTTGTTATTCAATGATTTCGATAAAAGTCTCGACAGTGTCAACAAAGAGTTTATTTGGTTTACCTTGCACGGGAGGAGCACCCCCCCCAACCTAATTGCTTTCATCAAGGATTCCCGGCCGGGACACCTCACATTTTTTCATGGCACCACCACACCTCAAGGAATTCGATAGAAACATTCATCTCGCCTTACTTATCTTGACTACGTTGACGACGTGGGTCTGCTCTCACACCGAATTATGGACCTCCACAAAATGGCACCACATGTGGAGTGGGAGGCAACACCATGGGGACACCAGAGGTCAAAAACGAAGTTACTGAGCCACTCCAGGCATTCCTGGACAACTGGTAGAGGGAGTAAAGGGTCTCCAATACCTCGGAAGTGATGACTCAGCCTCAATAGAGGCACCGAAGCAGATGTCGTAAACCGAATATCGGAAGCTTTGTCGGCATTCGGTATGTTGGCCACAATTTGGAGAAGCTATGCTATTTGGTCAAACACCAAGCTAAGACTGGATGTGGCACTTGGACAGTGCCATCTTCCATCATTAGAAGACTACAGACGTTTGTGAACCCATGCCTACGCAACAGACGAAAGATTTTCTGGCCGAGCAGAAGATTCATCAGAGAACGGCCAATGATCCATATCAACCATTATTCAATGCCGCAAGTAACAGTGGATTGATCATTCCGTTTCGATGCGATGCAGTGGTACTTGCTAATCAAGGATGACGAAAGAGCAGGTCGACTGAGAAGAACATGGTGCGGAACAGTAGAGCAGAAGTCCCGACCAATAAGGAAGAGATTGAAGAAAGCTGAGACTTTTTCGAAAATCCGCACGCAATGGTGCGTAGGAATAGTAGAGGTCTTAGGCCTCTCAAGGGGATTCAGAAACTTAGAAGAGGAAGAAGAAGACATTCACACTTAGCGTTAATGCCAAATATCTAGTTCTACGTGACAAGCTTGACTAAATATCAAAATCATTTACACCCGCGGACATATGCCCAAAATTAAAAGTTTCTTTTTGGATTTCGAGATTTTTTCTCCACCTCCATTCGACTTTTTATGTCTACAGAAGGTTTATTTTCGTTAAGGAGCACTGAATAGCCAGAATCGTCAAACTTATTATTCAAGAAAAACGAGGTTTGCCACAGATGCAAAATGCCGGTACAGGAAGACAGACCTACCCTGTTCCCACCCTGTCTACTCACATGCCTAATAAAATCCAACTTATTTGAAACCTCTCCTAAACGAATCTAAGTCCCAATTCAGCGGGAGCAACGGATTGGTTTCATCTGCTCAAAAAGGTTTCCATTCTTGAAGGACACTCGATATTTAAAATCCAAATGACTCCACTTTCTGAAGCAGTCTTGGTTTTTCGCTTATCAAAAGTTTGCTTTAGTTTTACTTGTGTAGAGCGACAGCAGGAATTCTGTTTTCTGTCCAAATTTGCATCCTTTGTCCACGCAATCGAATTTTGCTCACGCAATCGAATGTCCACGCAAATGAATTTTGCTCATAAAGGGTTCCGTTCGTTAACAAAAGCTTACACACCTCTAGATCACGACGCAGTTCACAGTTCAAGCTTAACACCCCAAAACACTTTCTTTCTCTCGTATTGAAAATGGATTCATTATCTAATATTCTCTGGTGCTTCAAATTTGGATTCCCTTCAGAACAGCCTCCAATTGAATTATTGGCTGTAGCCTATAAAAATTTGCCGTCACTCTGAGAGAACTCCGTACACATGTGTATTATAAATCCATACAATTTCTGAACAAATGCTCATTCCAAGGACTCCTCCATTGCAAAGACTGCCTCCTTGGAACCCATTTAGTCGCAAGCAAATTTCAATAAATGTCAAATTGTACCACAAACTGTTGGCGAAAATCAATTTCCATCACGGCGACCGCAAGAATTCCTCCCTTCTTGGATCGATGAAGCAACGACCTCATCTCCGCTCCGCGCCATCATTCGCACAATCGATCCCTTATTAAGGATATTCGCCATGAAATTGCAATCGAATTTTCATCGACACTGAGATGATGTCTTCATGGCGCAGATATCAGTTCATTTAGCCCCATCGACGGCGGTTGTAACCCTCATTTCCCCTGGAAAACCAGTAAATCCAACGAAGCACGATAGAAAGGGAGGGAAGGGAAAGAAAAAAAACCGGTGGGGGGATGGGTGTAACAAAGGAGTACTCCCAACAACGATCAAAGTGAAGTCAGAGTTCGTTTTGAGGGAATCACCTGCGGGCATATCGCCTCTGGGTCGAGCATCATGAAGTTTTACACTACAACAGTCATCGGGCACCCTTGCAAGGGCTCCCCGAACGACGTCGCTGCCGCCGCCGCCGTCGTTGCTTGCTCGCGCAACACAAACACTCGATTACGAACGAACTTTTGTTTAAATTGGTTGGAATTTAAATTTCCACCACTCTCCCCCTCCCCACACGACTCATGGCAGAGACTAGATACATAGTCAGTGGGATGATAGTTTTCTTTTTTAGCGCCCACCCCCTCTCCGTTTGTGAACGTAACTTGTTGGCGGAGCGATGCACCGGGAGCTGTGTGTGAGCGTGTACCAATGCCGCCGCCGTTGCATGCATGCTAATGCTGGGGGATGGAAATTACAGTGGAGACCCAACCTCCATTCTCGTGCAGAAGATAAAGACAGGCACTCAGAACACGGGCAAAAATGAAAAAAGCCCCACTGGCCTGTTGTGGAGGGAGTGAAAAAAACGAGCGTACTCGCACCCACACGTACAGTACACGAGTTCATAAAGGATTCCGATACAATGGTGCTCTGTCGTCCATTTGGCGCACACCGAGGGCGATGCAGAGCATGAAGCTGGAGATGGAAGCAAGTGCAGGAGCGGGATAAATTTAAATAGCCAAAAATGTTCGCGAGTCCATTAGAGTCGAGCGGGCGGGGAGCAGAGCGACGTTGGCTCGTCGAAAATGGAAGGAAGTTGCACAGGGAAGCTTCAGGGGGAGGTTCATAAAGTGCAGATGCTCAAAAAAATGCTACTGGCCATTTGCCTCCACACTCCTCACATGTCCCGGACAGAAGAACTCATTCTGAGGCTCGAGGAGAGGATGAGAGAAAGATAGCGGGAGGGTGTCCATAAAAAGGAAGGACTTTACACGCTGTCATAGTTGTAAGCGAACTTTACATATGGTAACGGGGGCATTAGACCGGAGCTGCAACTTCGACTGGCTGGTTCTTCACACAGCGCGTGAAACTGAAACTGAGTGCGGTAAGGGGACAGGATGGAGGAATGGTGTAATATTTTAAATGCGCTTATCTGGATGAAAGAACTCTCAATCGAGGTTATTGATAGTTTTCATGCTGCCACGTGATGATGCGTACAATCATGTTCCACTGTCTGGGTCTAGACGAGAGTGATAGAGCAGCGATGTGGAGGGGAATAAATGAATTGCATGAGATTGAGGTTTTGTTGGTATAAACAGAAAGGATTATGGGAATGAATGAGCACTCAAATTTGGACAGATCAGCATTGACGGCGGCGTCGTAGAACAAGTCATTAGTGAATGGATAGCTTCGCTCAGATCATGGAGTAAGTGCAGAGCTTGCGAAGTTTGATCTTGGAGTCGGATTGGATAAGGATTTTGAACACCATCCTTACGCCTCTCACAAGTCGTCAAAATTGTTTTTTGACACCCACTTGTCAGTTCGTCGCTGTCATTGATAGACCCTCTATCATTCACACGTCCCCTGTCATCGAGAGAGCAACTGTAACTGGTCCACTAACGAAAGTGATCCTGTCTTCAACAGAGATGTAAATTCATGTCTTGAACCACCTTGAGAAGATGAATTTAAGTCAAAAGCAAAATCGTTAAGCCCCAAATCAGCGGTTCACAATAATGGCACTTCATTTCCTCTTATCCGCGTTACTGCTGCCGGTCAAGGCAAGAGGCACAGCGCTGGCCTTCTCTTTGAAACCGATTGAATTTCAACAAGAGCCATCCTCGGCAGCCGCGCCGCACCCTCTGTTTATTCAACAACAACGACAACGACAAGCTACAAGGTGGATTTCAACGTCGGCCTTGTCCATCCTTAACCTCCGGTCCTCCTCCCCTGCGACTGTTTTCATTTCACGTCCTTGACTCAGCCGCTCTATAATCCCAATTATATGTATTTCATCACAAATTTACACAGCAATGGAGGAGCATCCTCCTCCATCCACCACCCCCAACCGTCCACATCAAACAAAAACAACACGATTCTCTTCTGTTTAGCCTCTTACTTCCGGCACAGATATCCTCCTCCGCCCACCCATTGTCGATCGGGCCGCACAGTACGACGGGTGAACAGGATGTTTCGGAGATTACATTGCGCATTAAATATTGCAAAATGCAAATAAAGTTTTCATTAAATATCTACAAGTATGTGCAGGTGTGCACTTCCACATGCAAATTGCTCTCTTGCTCCGCACTAGTGAAAGAAGAGATTTTAATTTAGTCCCCAGCAGCAAGTGGTGCCGCTCTCAGTCTTTTCGAAAACAATATGCAAAGTCGTTTGTAGTCTCTGCAGACGAACAGGCGAAATTCTGCACTTCGACGACTGTCTGCACACGAAGCATGAACCGATAGCACATCGTCAAGCAGCTTCCTTAAATATTTAAAGAACACCTCCCACCTAGACAAGTTGCACTTGTTCGGCCTGTTGTTGTTGTTGTCGCTGTTTTGTTGTGTTGTGTCATCGTATCGTCCATACTTCCCCGAGGGATGTGTTCGTCATGTCTGTAACTTTTAAGGTTTCATTCTTTGTGCGCCTCCCGCTGCCTACCTAGCACCGTTCACAGCGTCACTTGCCAGCTTGGCAGTTTGTTCTCGCAGGATTTTCAGTTCGAATTGCCATATGCCCCGGGCCAATGCAATAAAACTCAACCAGGAAATAAACACAATTTTTCAGAATTGGCTTCGGGCCAACAATGTCTGGGAGATGTGCAGGGGCGGCGGCGGCAGTGAGTTCAGGGGCTTTGTTTACAAGGTGTACACCTTGTCCACCTTCCAGGGGAGGGAGGGAGAGCGGTGGCCTTTCAAGGACACTGGTATAGCATGACCAATGACGGTCGGCCGCAAAGAGCGCGAGCGGGACAAGCAACAGCAGAAATAAAAAAAACCTGTGGTGCGTAGCCCGTGTCCCCATTTTAATGATGCTCGAAATGAGGTTCGGAATTTAATTCGCCGCGGCGGCAAAATGTCACAAGTCAGGTATGACTTTCAATTCAATTTAAACCCAAAACACTACAACACCAGCAAAAATGAGAAAATAATCCACCCACGAATGCGGTGGAAGTGGCGGCAGGAGACCTGGGATTATGGATTGGTTTCGTGCAGCATAGTTTCGTTTAATTATGGAAAATCATATTATTTTAAAGTTGTTGTTTTTTTAATTAAATTTAAGTAATATTTGCGTTTGGCGGATAGCGGCCGATGGTCACTTTTTGGGGCGGGTTTCTGGTGGGCGAGTTAATTATGGTTAACCAAGGGTTTTGAGCGAATTTGAACGTGGACAATAAGGGGGGAGGCTTACATGCATGAATGGAGTATGCACGCAGGAGTGGAATTCAAATAGGAAGGCTGACATATGCTTAAATTTGAGCACTGACTTTAACAAACACTTACTCACCGTATCGATGTGGCAAGCGCTTCATTTCCCACGACCAACAAGGCAGCGATCTACGACATCTTTGAGGCTTAATAACAGCAAAGGTGCCTTCTTGGGTACTTCTTCTTCTGCATATGACCAACAAGACTTCTTCTTAATTTCCCTCACAGCCGCAATGCCTCTAGATTACCTAAGGTTCACGTTCTGTATAAACAAAAGGCCACAGCATCTACTGAATAGAGACTAACAGACGTTAAATTTTGAAGTAAAATAATTAAAATCCATTAACTCGAAATAATTCTAGTCAATAGTTGACAAATTGTTTATAAGAAGAAGTAAATTTAAAGAGAGATTGCCTAGTGAACAGAGAAACACTCAAACCCTAGCAAATCTTGGTGAAACATCTCCACAATAAAAAAACTTTTCCCGATGATTCTGAAAACCAAAAGAATTCTTGAAAATAATCTAGCCCTACGCCCTTCAACAATCCCGATTTGCATTAGCACAAAAGGACCCCCAGAAGCGCCCTAATTCGCCAACCAACCTCTGTTACACGTAGAGGTGAAAAACCCAGGACAGAGGTCGGCTGCGACCTGTAAAAGAAAGGTAAATGCATTGTCTAACTACAAAATAAGCCGTCATACTGAACCCCGAAGCTAACCCAAAGGACCCCCTAGCTGGCACTTCCCGATGACCCTGGTGTCCACTGAAAGTGAAGCCGAAACTTCCCGGTGGCCATGCGAGCGATAATTGAAGGGGTACTCACTTGGATGAATACTGAAGAGGAATAGAGGTGCTCCCACGCTGGCTGGCTAGACGTCTATCAGACTGAAGACCTACCTGCTTCGCTAGTCCAACGGTGGGTGTCCCGACACATAAACACATAAAACACTCATTTGCGCGGGGCGATTCGAAAGACACACTCGCGAAGGGCATTCTTAATAAACTCGGGGATGCACTCGCGAAGGGCTGAGGGATAGACTCACTCGGGAGGGGATTAAATGGAATTCCGGAATAGCTCGAGGAGCACTTAAGGACACACTCGCGAGGGGGATTTCTAGGCTTATGCTGAGACACACACGCGAGGGGATAAGCCGCGATGGGCTTTCTAGGCGATCAGAGGAAGCATGGACACGAGATAAAGGGACCACTCGCGAGGGGCAATTTGGAAGACGCATTCTTGACGGGATTCTTAAAAGATCTCGGGGCACACACGACAAAAGCGACACACGCGGAAAGGGGCTTATAAGTTGCAGACACACTCGCGAAGGGCATTCTTAATAAACTCGGGGATGCACTCGCGAAGGGCTGAGAAGGAATGCGTAACAGACTCACTCGCGAGGGGATTAAATGGAATTCCGGAATAGCTAGAGGAGCACTTAAGGACACACTCGCGAGGGGGATTTCTAGAAGGCTTATGCTGAGACACATACGCGAGGGGATTAGCCGCGATGGGCTTTGTAGGCGATCAGAGGAAGCATGGACACGAGATACAGAGAGCACTCGCGAGGGGCAATTTGGAAGACGCACTCTTGAAGGGATTTTTAGAAGATCTCGGGGCACACTCGATAATAAATACACACGCGGAAAGGGGCTTACAAGCAGGTTGCAGACACACTTGCGTTGGGCTTAAAAGAAGGGCTTTCTAGACGATACTCGCGATGGGGTTTCAAAGCGATCTCAAGACACACACGCACACGCGATGGGCTTTATAGACGATCTGAAGACAAACTCACAAAGGAACGGTTAAGAGACACACACGCGACGGGACTTATAGACGTCTGGGGCACACTCGCGAGGGACACACAAGGCACGGCTTAGGGACACACACGCGAGGGGACTTATAGACGTCTGGGGCACACTCGCGAGGGACACAGAATGCCGGATGGAGGACTCACTCGCGAGGGGCAAACGCAATAGTGATGGACTCTTTAGACGATCTGGGGAAACACTCGCGACGCGAGGGACTTATCACAGACTCTATAGATAATTGCTTAAAGGCACACTCGCGGATGATTAAATAAATAATTTTGTAGACACACATTCGAATGACGATTTTTAGCACCCGAACTATTGCACATCAAATATACCGGCCGCACGTTTGAATAAAAAAAATACACTCGCGCACAATTGTCCGCCATCTTTCTCAACTCCATCCACTTCCAAAGAAACACTTCTTTAGACAACTTTCTGTATGACGAAATTCCAATTAGCGGCCATCTTGTGAAAGAATATTTTAAAACAAGAAAAAACACAAAAATCCATCAATTTCCATCGAAATTTCATGCAATCGAATGAATCTAGCACACAAGCATCACTTTGCAAATGTTTTTTGATCAGAATATCACTTCCAAATGCAATCTGTTTGAATTTGAAAAATTCTGCAGTTCACTCACCTCGCGAAGCCGGCCATCTTGACAAAGAAATTTTAAAATCATCAAAAAGTGCATAAATTGGTGGAATTTCGATGAAATTTAATGCAATCCATGAAATCTGCACTTCCAACTTCACTTTTCACAAGTTTTTAGCCTAAGAACTCACTTTCTTGTATTTTTTTTAGAATTTTAAACTTGTCGCGCAGGCGAAAGAACTTTTTTAACTGCACTGGGGAGAAAGACTGCAACGAGCGAGAAGGGAAATGCAGGCAAGTGGAGACCACCACGGGAAGGAAATGGAAGGAAATGGAAGGCAAGTTGGAATGAAACGGAAAACGGTCTACTCTTGGGTGTCCGGTTGAGTGGAAAATTATTTATTTGAATTATTAGTTTTGGCTTTGTGGAAAGTCTCCTAATGTTTCTTTTGAGTGCATTGAAGGTGAAGAGATCAAAAACATATTTTACATTGCATTGATCTCCACACTATCCACATGTGTGGACTGTGGTACTTAGTAGAAGGGAACCCATGGAAATTGATTGTGTTCGCAAATTCACAAGACGTCACGTTGGAAAAAATATTTTAATTGCCACGTAATTCGTGTGTCGCGAAGGGAATTCTGATGATATTACTGATCTTTTATCTGTAACACATTCACAAGATTCGTTTGAGATATATTTCTGGTGGGAGTTTAAAGAAATTGCAGTTTTGAGGTTTTAGTTAATTTCCCAGAAAAAAGTCTAGTCAAAGTCATTACCTACTGAGTGCATTTATTTGTTGAAATTGAACCAATCCTCAAAAGTATAAAAAATTCGTATTGGAGTTCGGTGGATGAAGTTAATTGATAGTTAGTAGGAAATATATTACCCAAGAGCAATCTATTGGTGGAGAAATTTATTGTTAATAGGGAGATTTGAAGCTTTCGCATCTATTATAGAACATAAGCAAATTTGATGAAGTGGAGGCGTGGAGGAGGCTTTAAAAGTGCACCACAACTCTCTTGTGTTATTTGTTAAGACAGAAACTGCTCTAAATTGTTTGTACACTAAGTACATTAAATGTAAACTACGTTGTTTGTTCTGAGACAACGATACCTGTACTGTGACAGACGAATTCTGATCTAGTACAATTGACTACACTGGTTTCGCCACATTGAGCCGCACTCCATATGAGGGGTCTAGGAATCACAGCCGTTTAAATTTTTTTTTTTGTTTTGAAAAGAGAATTTACGTAAACATCCTCTTTCATCTGTGTAGAAATGGCTGTATTACTCAATTGTCCTTGAGCTCCTAGAGCCCCAGTTGCACAAAAGTAATTTCATGTTCAAATTCGTTATTGATGTTATTTGTGATTCGATTGTGCACCGAAGGTCTTGCAGTCTATTCTAATGAATTGGCCGAGAAGTAAATATTGTGCCTTTTTCTTTAAAGCCAGCATATACTTCGTTTCGTCCTTCTTAATCTTTTTAACCCTTTTCCTTTTAAACTCGCTGATGGCTTATGGTTTACAATCAGTCAAATCTGTGTCATTTATGTAAGCTGGCAGTAATTGGGGCTGCAGGACTAAGTATTGAACTGTGAGTTGCGCATAATCTAGTAATCAATGCCTTCTGCTGCATCCTGGTTTAACTCTTTTGATGATTTCTTTACTGCGCTGTCCTCAATATATGTTTTCCTGCCGGACTTTGTTTCTCCTCTGTGGGTTGTGCTTCTTTTTAAATTGCATTCTCAGTTTTGCTATTATTTCTGCTACAGCATTTACCATCTACTTTGATAAATCTCCATCTCCTTTCCAATGCGTCTACAATATTTCGTCCTCCTTTGTGTCCTCTGTTCCATATGTTGTTGCAATCTTTATTGCGTCGTCTTCTCCTTCCTATATTTCAGTGTCCGAATTGCTTTAAGTCAGAGGCCCTTTAGGAGGGATTTAACTTTTCCACACATTATCTAATCATTCTTCGTAGTATATACAGTCCATGAAGTTTGTGTTAAATTCGTTTAGAACCGAAGATCCAATGCACATTCTTTCCCCTTGAGAACAGTAACAGCCGTCTCGTCTATGCCTCTGCGCCATTGGGTAGGTTTGATCGCCTGAGAAATGGTCACGATATTTTGAAGCTTCTTTGCCGATGTGGCACGTCCTTCCTTTATGGCAACATGTCCTTCATCTTGCTTTCATTTTTACATCTACAGCCTGGACCCTTTAGATTTGCTAAGTTTCCTTATCGACTCTGAATAGCTTTGATTGTGAAGAGGTTTGAGACTAACGCGGCAGCACAATTGTGTGCATTCCGCAACCAACTAAGCTTACCTGCGGCCTTAAGAAGTAAATGCTTCTAGACGTGGTTGCAGGGTTCGAACAATCGCCTCCCTGTCATGTCGACCAGTTAGAGTTAGACCAATGTCATCCCCGTAATGAGGTTCACAAAATCTTGAAAAATTCGAAATCCTCGATGAGGATACAAATTCTCCATCCTCTACAATCTAAAGAATATTGCAGGAAATGTACAAGTATTACTTGTCTGACCTCATTTTTTATTGTACGTACGTACGAACGCAGCCTTAAATTGAAACAATTGTTATCCTATTGTACTAAAAGTCCTTTAAGAAATGCTGCTTATATACACATTGTTTGACTATACATCTTTAGTTACCTTTGCTTGCATACAAAATTAATTTTTTACCAAATGAATTTTACTACATTAGCACATTGCTAAATTCAACTTCCCAAAAATTATTCCATACCCTGGGAAAGGTCAGCAGTCAATATCAATTACTTCTACAATTCCTACGGAAATGAGCTTCGCGGTATAATGAGATTCTGCTCCAAGGCCACAGGAAAATACCATTACTATGACCTAACTTATTTGCGAACGGAAATAGATTCACCAACCACCTGTGGCCTGTTTCCGATTTAGGTAAAATCTATTCTTAGCTATTTTCTATCGATTTCGGCTTAATTCCAATCACTCTTCCCTTACACGTTCTTTGAATTTAATGAAACAACGAAATCTGAATCCTTCTGAGATTCACAATAATCTGTCAACAAGAATGCCACCAGATTACAACGAATTTAATTGCATTTCTCGAAGTAACCTGAGAAAAATCCTCAAATTGGAATTTCTTCAAACTCCCTGCAGAAATATATCCCAGACCAATGGTGTTATATCTAATAGATTTGGAATTTCCTTAGAAATGTCATGTGAAACAATCAAATTCCATCGGTGCAATCAATTAACTTCATCCACCGAACTCCAATACGAATTTTTTATACTTTCGAGGATTGGTTCAATTTCAACAAATAAATGCACTCAGTAGGTAATGACTTTGACTAGACTTTTTTCTGGGAAATTAACTAAAACCTCAAAACTGCAATTTCTTTAAACTCCCACCAGAAATATATCTCAAACGAATCTTGTGAATGTGTTACAGATAAAAGATCAGTAATATCATCAGAATTCCCTTCGCGACACACGAATTACGTGGCAATTAAAATATTTTTTCCAACGTGACGTCTTGTGAATTTGCGAACACAATCAATTTCCATGGGTTCCCTTCTACTAAGTACCACAGTCCACACATGTGGATAGTGTGGAGATCAATGCAATGTAAAATATGTTTTTGATCTCTTCACCTTCAATGCACTCAAAAGAAACATTAGGAGACTTTCCACAAAGCCAAAACTAATAATTCAAATAAATAATTTTCCACTCAACCGGACACCCAAGAGTAGACCGTTTTCCGTTTCATTCCAACTTGCCTTCCATTTCCTTCCATTTCCTTCCCGTGGTGGTCTCCACTTGCCTGCATTTCCCTTCTCGCTCGTTGCAGTCTTTCTCCCCAGTGCAGTTAAAAAAGTTCTTTCGCCTGCGCGACAAGTTTAAAATTCTAAAAAAAATACCAAAAAGTGAGTTCTTTGGCTAAAAATGTGTGAAAAGTGAAGTTGGAAGTGCAGATTTCATGGATTGCATTAAATTTCATCGAAATTCCACCAATTTATGCACTTTTTGATGATTTTAAAATTTCTTTGTCAAGATGGCTGGCTTCGCGAGGTGAGTGAATTGCAAAATTTTTCAAATTCAAACATGTTGCATTTAGAAGTGATATTTTCATCAAGAGTGATGGTTGTGTGCAAAATTCAATCGATTGCATGAAACTTTGATGAAATTTGATGGATTTCTGTGTTTTTTCTTATTTTAAAATATTCTTTCAGAAGATGGGCGCTGATTGGAAATTCGTCATACAGAAAGTTGTCTCAAGAAGTATTCCTTTGTAAGTGGATGGAGTTGAGAAAGATGGTGGACAATTGTGCGCGAGTGTATTTTTTTATTCAAACGTGCGGGCGGAATATTTGATGTGCAATAATTTCGGGTAATATAAATCGCAATTCGGGTGTGTGCCGCCAAAATTATTTATTTAAGCTTCCGCGAGTGTGCCTTGAAGCAATTCTCTATGGAGTCTTTGATAAGTCCCTCGCGAGTGTTTCCCTAGATCGTCTTAAGAGTCCATCACGATTGCATTTGCCCCTCGCGAGTGAGTCCTCGATCCTGCATTCTGTGTCCCTCGCGAGTGTGCCCCAGACGTCTATAAGTCCCCTCGCGTGTGTGTCCCTAAGCCGTGCCTTGTGTGTCTCTCGCGAGTGTGCCCCAGACGTCTATAAGTCCCGTCACGTGTGTGTCTCTAAACCGTTTCTTTGTGAGTTTGTCTTCAGATCGTCTAGAAAGCCCATCGCGTGTGCGTGTGTGTCTTGAGATCGCTTTGAAATCCCATCGCGAGTATCGTCTAGGAAGCCCCTCTTTTAAGCCCAACGCGAGTGTGTCTGCAACCTGCTTGTAAGCCCCTTTCCGCGTGTGCCCCGAGATCTTTTAAGAATCCCTTCAAGAGTGCGTCTTCCAAATTGCCCCTCGCGAGTGCTCCCTTTATCTCGTGTCCCTACTTCACCAGATCGTCTAGAAAGCCCATGGCGGCTAGTCCCCTCGCGTGTGTGTGTCAGCATAAGTCTTCTAGAAATCCCTCTCGCGAGTGTGTCTTTAAATGCTCCTCTAGCTATTCAGGCATTCCATTTAATCCCCTCGCGAGTGAGTCTATCCCTCAGCCCTTCACGAGTGCATCCCCGAGTGTGTGTAGAATGCCCTTCGCGAGTGTGTCTTTCGAATCGCTCCGCGCAAATGAGTGTTTTATGTGTTTGTGTGTCGGGACACCCACCGTTGGACTAGCGAAGCAGGTAGGTCTTCAGTCTGATAGACGTCTAGCCAGCCAGCGTGGGAGCACCTCTATTCCTCTTCAGTGTTCATCCAAGTGAGTACCCCTTCAATTATCGCTCGCACGGCCACCGGGAAGTTTCGGCTTCACTTTCAGTGGACACCAGGGTCATCGGGAAGTGCCAGCTAGGGGGTCCTTTGGGTTAGCTTCGGGGTTCAGTATGACGGCTTATTTTGTAGTTAGACAATGCATTTGCCTTTCTTTTACAGGTCGCAGCCGACCTCTGTCCTGGGTTTTCCACCTCTACGTGTAACAGAGTTTGGTTGGCGAATTAGGGCGCTTCTGGGGGTCCTTTTGTGCAAATGAAAATCGGGATTGTTGAAGGGCGTAGGGCTAGATTATTTTAAAAACTCTTTTTGGTTTTCAGAATCATCGGGAGAAGTTTTTGATTTTGGAGATGTTTCACGAAGATTTGCTAGGATTTGAGTGTTTCACTGTTCAGTAGGCTATCTCTCATCTACAAACATATTTCCTCCTTTATCTCTCGTCCGGAAGGACGTTAAACTTACAGTGGCTGTATTTTAAATTTATTATTTTTTCGGATTTCTTTATGTTTCTATATTAACTGAGGCTGTAAGAGTTGTTTTTTGTGGAAGGCGCAGTGAAAAGACAACAGACGTTTGTTTCGACTGATGATTAAGAAAGTGGTAATGTTGGTGGTACACTTAAAAAAAAAGCAATGATGAAGAAGGAACTTTGTTGGCAAAGGAAGCTGGCTCTCAAATTAAGAAGGTTCATATTAATTTTTAAGCTATCTCTGTCTGTTGTAGAATTTTGCAAAAGACCATTTATTTGCGAACTCCAAGGAATCATTCAAGTACAAAGAGTATATCTTCTGAAGCTCCTTTTTAAGACAAAACTCCAGTTTGGACGTTTCCTACAGCTCTCTGACTTCTTGCAAGCGACTTACCTGCATTCAAAAATGATTCCGTTTCGAAGAAATAAATACGAGTGTATATACTTTTTGGTTTTTAAATAGTTTTTATTTTTAAAAATCATTTATACAGTTAATATTTATTATTTACTCATTATATGGCTCTGCTCACTTCACATTTAATTATTTTATCATATGTTGTGTATATATATATAATTTTTTTTTCTTGGTAACAAATCATCATAGGTACATAACTTTTGCGAACTCCTCTCGTTTGTTTTAATTCTCTGTTTTCTCTTTGTATTAATTTTTTGCGTTTTTGTTTAAAATTAACCACAATTTATATTTATTTTTTTTTCTTTTGTCTTCGATAGGCTATCCTCTTGTGTTTGTTTTTGTAATAAAAATCACGTACAAAAATTTACAATGTACAATAATAATACAAAGTTGTTTTTATGTTTTCATTGTTTTTTTATTCTTAAAGTTTGTTTGTTTTTTTTTTTTTTTTGAAGTCAAAAAATGATTTTGTGTTGTTGTTGTTAACAAATGAATGTAGGTCTTCAGTGGTGATTGGATTTTGTTGTTTTCTTTTCGAAAGAGGGTAGAAATGCAATAAGGCTAGAGGCGTTAATATATATTGCTCCTACATAAGCTCTACAGAGGATTTGTGTGTGGTGTGTGTGTGTTTTGTTTGTGTTGATGGTGGGGGGGGGGGGGGGGTGTGTGTGTAAAATATTAATAAATTCCCACAACAAAAATGTGATTTAAATGTTAATCATGAGACCAGAAGGAAAAAAAAACGTGTACATGCAGAGGAAGTGAACATTTTTGTTTACACAAACAATTGGCGCGTGTTCTCTGTCAGTCAGTGAAATGCTTTTGATTGAACGCCAATACGTTGTTGGATGGTGGCGGTGCTTCACTTTACATCTGCCATATGCTCGTGGTTAAATGAAATTTTTCTGAATGCGAACAAGATACGTTATTGTTCGTTTATGATAAATGCTGTATTTTTTTTTTCAATAACAAATGAGCATATACATATATCTATTTTGATTTTAAATTTTTTAATCAGCTCCTGTGGCGTGAGATCCTTTCTGGCTGTGTTTGTTTTTTTATTTTGCCTGTTTTCTGTGTGTGAGTGTGTCTGTACATCGAAAAGCGACTTCTGTTTTATTATTCAGTGGGCGTGACTGGCTTTAATTACGATATTACTTCTCTTGAACAGTGCTTTCGCGGTGGACTGAAGCTGGAGGGTGAATTATGTATTAAGCCCTACGCATATTTACACTCTGTACAAAAAACAGGTAATCTCTTGTAACAGAATAAGAGTGGAATTATGGTTTGCTAATAGCTGCGAATGTTTATCTCTGCGTTTCTATTTATTTGTTTTTTTTTTTTTTGTCAATTTTTTTATGACATTTATGTGAGTATTATGCTAGTGATTTATGACTGTTCGCATAGCAAGCAGCACCCTTACAGCTGCCGCTGTGTGACACGGCGGGTCAGCGACTTGGGTGGAAAACATTTAATTTTGTGCGGTTGCGAGTTTAAGACCGGAATTGCAAGAAAAAATTAATGATCTTTGAAATTTATGTTTCACTTGAGTTTTCCTTTCATTTTTTTGAACGCGTTTTTTTGTTCTTTTGCTTGCACGCCTGCAAAGTCTTTGCAGGTCATTTATTAGAGGAAGATGGGTGGTTTAGGGGGTTGGGGAGGATGAAGGGGTTGGTGCTGAGATACATCGTCAATCATTGCTGGCGAACACTAACTTCGGACAAATGAAATACTTAATTATTGACGCTGCAGAAAGATATCAAAACATTTTTTTTTTGAACTTTTTCCCTTTCAAGTCTTTCTCATATCGGGCGCCAATTGTCGGTTTTTTCTCTTTTTTGATCAGTTGAATTTTTTGGACAAAAATTTATAACATGAAACATGCAAGATGTCTAAACTGGTGGCCCTTTCTTGTGAGGTAACAGACAGCAAGTGGAGTCACAGAAACTCTTTTTCTGCTTTGTAGAGGTTATGACAGCCTCGAAAATTCCTTCTGCAAACGAAGAATAATTCATTCGGGGAATGAAATAGCTCTTTTCTGTCAGTAGCTATTTTATTTCGTGAAAAATGGGAGTGGGATTCGAACTCTAAGCCTCTTGCGTATGAGTCGACGAGTTTGACACCACAAGGCTGAGTCGACGAGTTAGACCCCACAATTTTCTATATTCTTGGGGTTGAGAAACTTAAGTCGAAGCACCCACCCATTCCCGTACGAGAATCTGTGAAATTCTGTGATCCTAGAGCGGGAGAAATCTCAGGTGTTTAACACGGTTTTCGAATTGAGGGCCCACTGAATGGGAGCCAAAGCCCCAGGGAGTCATCGAAACTCTTCGAAATTCTCTCTAAATATCCACAACAAAAGAATCAATCACTTCACACAAACAAAAGCCGTCTATCCCGCGTCTGATGGTCGCAAAAATTTCTATTCAGTAACAATTCACACACTCCCATACACACCAGAATCCACTTCATTGCATTCCCTCGAGCAACAGTTTCAACGACAACTTGAAGTGAAAAGAATGAAAAAAGAGAAAACGAACACCCACTAGAGTGGAAAAGAATAATAATTTAAAAGTTTTCTTAATTGAATTATCCATTGAAATATGAAAATCTAATCAGAGAAGACTACTCGCGATTCCATTAAGATGTCAAGCGCGCCGCACTTTATCCAATTTTAAGTTTTCATTTTGAAAACTATAAACTACCGCTTCTGCTGCAGCAATCCCTCTGGCTATTTCCCCCCCCCCCCCTCCCCCTCCCGTGGGACGGCGAACAACGGAATGTCGACGATGACTACAACCGGACCCACTGGCAATGGCGTGTAAACCCCAACGCCAGCGGAACACATTCAACCTCCTTCCTCGAATCACATCCTTGCTCGTGCCACCCTCATAATTATCCCAAAAATGATTTTCTATGGAAACCGCATTGAAGCTGACTAAGGGGGTGGCGGCATGAGTTTTGGAGGGGGGGAGTGTGAGAGAGTAAAGCGAATCAAATCAAATAATGCCTAGGTTCTGTGGAAATATTTCCGGTTGTGGCTTAGCAGCTACTGCTGTTGCTATTCCTGCTGCTAGTGATGATGATGATGATGATGATTATGGGTGGGTGGGGGGAGGTGCTGAAGAGGATGATGACGGCGTGAGGAGTGAGGATGACGACGACAATGATGATGGCTATGACGATGTTGTTGATGGTTGTCGGGCGTTGTCGTTGCCTGACAGCCTGCAGGATGGAGTTCATCTCTCACACCACCACCACAACAACCACCACCACCACCACCACCCACAATCAACCGCCCACTCATCACCCCAACAAAACAAAACCCGAATAATTAGCGAAATTAAATTGAGTATACGTTTTGTGTTGCCAAAGTGGCTCTCCATGGCCGATGGCACTGTGTCCGTCCCGTAGTCCAGCCGAAATTAGAAACAGCTACGTTCACGCATACATAGTTTCCGCATCCGCCTCCGGTTTTTCTGTGTTTTCGTATGCTGTCGAAAATTGTGTACCCGCACACAGAAAAAGCGCCTGTTTGTCAATCATAATTTGAAACAACAAAAAGTCATCGAGTTGGTCTACTTTTCGATGGTGTGTGCTCAGTGTGTGTCGGGCAGGTGTTGATGGGTACTCGTGTGGCTTATGTGTGTTCGAACAGTAAACCTAGATACATTTTGCTTTAATAGTTATGTTTATGATATGTTTGAGTTTTCTCTATCGTCTATGTTTTTCTTTTTTTGGATTTTTTATTTGTTTGCGGATAATTGCTTTGTCCAATGAACTAGAGTAGTTTTAAGTGATATTGTGAATTAGTCTACGGCTTTGAATTATATTTTCTGATTTTATTGTTTTTCTTCTGTTTTTGTTTACTTATTTTTTTATTTGCTTCTTTTTGTTTATCATCAAATTTACATGAAGAGCGATAGTAGTGGTGAATATTTACAAGAGAATTCGGTTGTGTATTGAAGGATAGTGAGTGCGGGGGATGAATAGAAGCAAATTCCAGTCGAATGGGTTAAGGTTGAGGAGCGTTGTGACCACTTTTCGAATCAGTGAACAGGAAATGATAGCTTTTCCCCTAATCACCCGCAAATAAATGCAATTAAATCTGAGATTTGAATGATGAGGATGACAGAAAAGCAAGATTCCAATGAAATTCCGAGTCGTCGCATGGTTTTCCTGTGAAACAAAAAGGCGGTCAACTGAGGGGGAAGGTCAGTTAGTCATCAAAAAAATTCAGAGATGGTGTTTGTAGCTTGTTTTTGTGAGTCAGCAGCTGTTTTCTTTAACGAAAACGTCAAAATAGGTACCGCCTGTGGTCTGCTTTTAGCAAGCATCGGCACATTGCAACGAGCAATTGGGAAGTACATACTTCTAGACGTCTATAAGGATGTCAAAGAACTGCGGTTTAAGAAATCCAAAATGAAAAACAACCGGACTTAAACAGTCAGACTGAGAAGAAGATTAAAAACGTTGTAAGGACCATTGGAATCATTGCGAAGCACACTGAAACTGGACAAGGGGGTATTCTCTATTTCAATTCAGACTTAAAGCAAGAGGAAAAGTGTCTCCTGACGACACACATGTTTTTAACGAAGAACTTAAGACCCAATTATAATGAAATCACGAAACCTGAAGTCAATTTGACAACTGAGGATGCACATGGCAATGTTAAGTTACGTGCACTATACTCAACTTCAATGGGAACGAAATGAATGGCTTTCTCGAAAGGGGACAGGTCCTTAGTTGAGTGAATTATTAACAGCGTTTAGACCACAAATGACAGCAAAATGTTACTTAAGTTCTCAGAAGCAGTTGCACACGTAGGACGGATGCTCCTGGCTGCATTTGACTCTGATTGTAATGGGTTTTGCCAACTAGACGAAAGACAAATATGAGGAGGAATTTCTCTTTTCTAAGTTGAATAGCATCTTATAACCATTTGACCCACAAAACGAATTGTTTGTCTTCGAAAGAATACGAGATTCACTGCCCAATCATAGACGTGGTATCGATGATGAAATATTTCCACGTAAAGGCCTGAAGACAGGAAAGACGGCAAATTACGTCGAGTTGGATAATGTTACATCTGGAGTGATGAAAATAATTTTGGGTTTCTTCGTTAGTCCTCGAATTTCAACAGCTGTGACAGAGGTCCTCCCCCCCAATGGCATTCGAAGGGAACTTTCAATTAAAACTGTTCCGGGTAATCTGGCCAAAATAATTTTGGGGTTATTGGGTAAAATGAGTGAAACATACAATTTTCGAGACTCTAAAAATTTATTTTTAAAAAGCTCATGTAGTTAGTTGATGATTGAAATTCACTCAACCCCCAAAAACACTCTCATACACTGTTGTCTTAGAATATTTCGCGTTTTATGGGTTCAATATCGGCACTAGGATTCTAATGGTATTTGCTTGCTTGCTTTTAATTGGTACGTTGTTCTATAATTGGATTTTGTCTACAAACTTTTATTTGAGTTCATATTTGTACTGACTGATACAAGCAATGGTGTTAAAAAAAAAGACGAAACCATACATATGTGAGTGAAACTCGCACGTTTACCCAGTTTTGCTAACCCCACTGTATACATTACCCAACAGAATCGGGTCCATCTTCTTGTAGGTGGCAGTCTGGAAACTCTAACATGTCTCCATGATAGGTGTGTCCCTGATTTCAAAGTTAGCCATATATTTCAACTACTCAAACAAGCACTTAATGACCTTTACAATGTAATGTGGAGTGTGGGAGTTTGAAAACCAGACTGCCCCATGAAAATACCGAAATATGAGAATTTCCTCTATGAACACGAAACCGTAAAAAGAGTGAAACTAAACAATCATTGCTGCATACTTTCCTAAGGACTTATTTACCACACTTTTAAATCACTCCATTTTCATGCAACTGAATGGAGCAAATAAGCAGAAATTCTGGCAACTTAAACTTCAAGTTGATCGAAGAGAAGAAAAAAACTCCTCTTTCTCCCTTCGCACTCAATACCCATCAATCCATTCAGTGTTCAACTAAAAAGTAATCAAAAATTAAAAAGAACAAAAACAACATTCACAATACAGTTTTTCTTTTTTTTTTTTTTTTGTTTAAAGTATCTTTTGTTTAAAATTTTTTTTTCTCATTTTTTTTTATTTTCTTGCTGTTGCTTTAAGTATTTACAAACAATTCGCGAGGGGGGAGGGGGTGGGTGGCATGGGAGTATTTGTGTGTGCTTGCGTAGATATATATTTTCTTCATAGTTTTGTATCTCTTAGCAAAAAAAAGGAAAAAAAATCGTACAGTGATTGATTTAAATTTTTTGTTTCATCTTCTCTCTTTAGTCTTATGCAAATTACAAAGTTTTTCATTTTTTTTTTGAATAATACATTTTGATTCATCTGTTTACACATTTTACAAACTTTCCTTTTTTTTTTTTTTTTTTTTTGTGAGCATGCAATTGGTACAAGAATCTTAAAGAAACAAAAATCCCCTAAATGAACAAAACGAAAAAAATAATAAATGTATCCTCACTTTGGCAGCAGTCGATATGTATAAGTTGCAGTTATTGCTTCATGAATTCACTTAAAACGGAATGCCTTCCTCATGGTTTTCCCTTCGTCGTGTCCTATTTCTTGGCTCAGGTCCCGCCTGGAATGGCGACAAATTCAACGTTTCTGTGGCGCAGCACATACAAAAAAAATGCAATTTTCATCTTATCCTATTCTACTCTAATGGCCTGAACTATCGGAGATGCTTAAATTTATGGCAGAATCCTTCCACTCGCAAAATTGGCAAAGCGCAGCCATTGTGCAGAGTGGTGGCAAACAACAAAAAATAAATAAAATCTCAGTCTCTGTTGACATTGATGGCACGTACACGTATCCCATCTTGTCTGCATGACATTTTGAATTTCCACCTAAGGCTAAACGAAACATGCCCGAAGGTGGATTTAAGTTAATTTCTGCTAATTCCCTCCATGATGCCTTATCTACCAAATCAACACATCTACATCTCGAGGCGGTTCTCCCTTCCTGCCCTCAGAATCATAAATATTTCCTTTCTCGCTCTCAATTCACAGTGATAGTCACACCCTGCCACTTCCTCGGCATCATTCATCTACGTTATTGTCTAGCTGCTATCCTCCCATTCTCCTGCATGGGTTTTCACAATGTTTCTTTTATTTTTGTTTAATTTTCTTCAAACTCCATTACAAGTGGCGAAGACAAACTCTGTGGGACGCAAGGACATTCAAATTATTTTCCTGTTATTCTCAGTCTCCTTGTGTTTTTGCATCCAGAGTTTCAGGGCGGCGCAGTGGTGGGGGGGGAATACATTCGTTTCGGGTTGTTTTGGAAGAAACTTAAAGTCCACCCAGAGCGAGAATAAAATTAATCGTCAGAGCTCGGTACGTGTGTGTTCGGCTGCTGTTGCGACAGCCCCCTAACAAGTGCTTGATGAATTTGTCACCATCTCAGAGTAGCATAGCTACGTTTTTGATAAATGACATTTTTTTTCTCTCTTTCTGCGTTCCTTTGTGCTGTTTCCTGTTGGTTTGAAGGCGAACAAAAACGGTGTTTTTTTGCGCACGGAGTGCGGTGCTGTGAGAAGTGAAAACCATGGGGAGTGAATGTGTACCGACCGATTAATGGCGTACCTTTCGGTTAACGTCTATCACGTTGAGTTGAACTGCTTTCAAAGCAAAATGGCAACTTAATTTCAAAAAGAAAAAAGAAAAAATAAAAAAGAAAAACGAACTAATCACAAGGATATATAATTGTGTGAAATGCTTCGTCGATCCACATGTATACACTTACTATTTACACATAATCGTTTTTGTTTTTCTTTTCTCATATAAATTACAAATTTATTCGTCCTAATTGAAAAATGAAATAACAACGTATTTACTATTCCTTCATATCCTTCCTGCTGATCATTCCTCGTCCCGTTTCTGTCATTTCAACATTCTCTTGGTTTTTGTTTTCTCTTTCGTAATTATGATTAAATTTACAGCCAAAGTGGCAGCTTGAATAACGTGTGTAACTGTATAAAGCCGCTCCGTTATTAATTATATTTTTTTTTATCTCATTTAACTAAGCATAAAATTTACAAAATTTGTGTATAAAACATTCATTTTTTTACATACTCTTTGTTTTTTTGTCTACATGCTTTCAATATATATATAGATATATATGTATTTATATATTATGTTCATTATGTCCTTAAAATAAAATCTCTACAAAATATTGTGTGTGTGTGTGTATGTTTTTTTTAACTTAAAAAATAAATTTAGGATTAAAAAAGAAACGAAACAAAACGAAACCTTAAACAAACTAAATCAAGATATAGATTTTTTTTTGCTTTTAAATATAACTAGGAAAATTTATAGAACGACATTTGTTTCGTAACTAGCTTTAAACTTATCTTTATCTGTAGGATGTGTAGATGAATCGCTAGCTGCCTACCAGTTCGATTTGGCGATATTTTTTCCTTAAATTGGATACCGGATCCCGATAGAGAACTGGATCGAGACGGAGATTGGAACGTAAAAGAGGCATGTAACTGAAAAGAAAGAGAAAAATATACAAAATAAATCTCATTTTGGTGAAATTAGGGGAGGGTTGGATGTCAGTAAAAGTTCAGCAACAAATACCTCTGGTAATAAATGGTGATTCAGCGTGAGGTTTGATTTTAAATGTGAAATAAGACACATATCTTTGAAAGTGAACCTGAAATTCTGTTTATCAGCTAAAAGAGTTATTCATGGCATCTGTTTTTTAAAACTTTTGTCATGCAAATGTTGGGCATGACTACTTTTAACGTGGTCCATTCTGTTCAGAATCAGTTTTGGGCGATTCGTGCGAGCATAGTGACTGATATCTCGTGGATCACACGAATAAGGTTGACTTACAAAGCATCAATCGTATCTGAGCTATTTCTAAAGACTTGAGACTTTGCAGAGCTGCAGAGTAAAAGGTACAAACATGTGATGTCGCACGGCTGCCAACTGTCTCCGCAAGTCCACTTTTCTACAAGCCAATTCATGTCGCTTGGCTCTTACTCTTGCACAAGTTGAATTTTGTTTAATTTTAGGCCGAGTCCCGCATGTAAAGTATGCCAAGCTATGATGCTGAAAACGACGATGAATCGATTTGTCGCGGTCTTCGTGTACACTCTCACCTACAGCTAGCTATTGCCTCTTAAATATTTGCTGGTTGTGGTCCGGTTAGGTCAAGTTGTGGTCCGCTTAGGTCTAGTTGTTTCCACTTATGTAAACTGGGACTCAAATTGTGATTGGTTTTAGCAGGAATGGCTTCAGTGCGCACCGAAAATTCCTCAAAAAACACATTCCACACATAACATTGATTTTCATAATACAGCTGAGAAATTTGAATTGTGAGTCATTCCATAACAACTTGCCAAACAACGCTGAACAAAAATTACCAAGCAGTTTGATAGGTGGCCAAATGATCTATTAAAAAACGCCCATGGAAAATCCAACCTCATGATGAATTACCTTTATTCAATGCGTCTGGTAATACTATAGCCGGTGTGAAAGGAAAATTCGAAGACGATGCTGTGAGTTGAAAAACAAAAGGGAAGAGGTTTGCTCTAGTAAGCAATGAGGAAGAGGATACTGCTGCCTTACAGAATCAGTCCCTAATCCATTCACATACATGATATGAAATTCAGGGACACTATACAATTTTGAGAGTAAATGCAGAGTTGTTAGAAATGCTTCGCATCCTACCGAGATGAAGTGAATGTCTCTTCAAACACGATTTCATTTGATAAGGTATGTTAGTCTTTGGTTACCTCTGACTCTGGACAAAATGGATTCCATTGTAACCAGATGACCAGGCTCAACGAAATCCCATATCTCTTGCCCTTGGCCTTTTCAGGCAGGTTCTATTTGCCTTGAGAAACAGATCTTACAACTCTGAGCGTAAGGGCAACAGAGCTTCGACCCTAAGACTCTTCGATACGAAGCCAACGTCCCAAATTGAGATGACACACCCAAGCTCAGAAAAATTTCATAAAAAATTAAAGACAAACAACTGGTAAGCTTTCTTAAGGTCCAGGTTGTGTGCTGATCTAGTCAAAAGAAGAAAAGAGAACTTCAAACTTACCCAAAGACCGCTGCAAAAGTATTCAAACAACTTTGTCGCTGAATAAAGTGATCAGGATCATTCCATGGGGAACGTCCGCCTTCGCGATCCTTGTAGCCCTTGCGCTGTGTCACCTTGATCGGCGGCTTTCTGGTTACATGTGACACCAGAAGATTCATTAGGATATCTTCGCAATTGGAAGATTGCTGTACAGTCTTAAGTAGTAGCAGCGACAACCAATTTGTGTATAGATAATTGTAGTAGCGATGGTAGAATGCTGCACCAGTCAATACTATGGAATAGTAATTTGTCCACTTGGACGTGTAGCCCCAGGCGTTCTAAATGTGAGAAAGAAAGTGAGAGAGAATGTGAAAGATTGATGTGAGGGACGATGCAAGTCCGCTTACCTTTGAATCATCCCAGAAGTGGGCACGTGCCGGATAGCCTACGATGCGGTCGGGAAAGTCTCGCCACACAGTGTAGGCAAAGTCAAGTTCATCGGTATTAAGTATAGCGTCCTCGTCCAATGATAGAACAGCATCTGTTTCCACTTCTGGGTATGGATAGAATCTTTGGGATATGCTGGGACGTTCATCAGTCGTTGGTGAGGTTGCGTCTGATGGTGCTCCGGCTCCACCTCCAGCTGATGCTGCAGCCGGTGCAGCTCCAACTACCGCTGCCGCAGCTGCTTGTGCCGGTGCTGCTCCTCCTCCTGCTGCTGCTGCTGCTGCCGCTCCACTTGCAGTGCTACTGCCCAGTGGTATCACATGGAACGGAATATGATATAGGTTTGGCCAGCGCTTTTTCGATGGGATAGGTCGATCAGCTGCCCACAATACAATTATCTGCGAAAATGAATGAGACGGTGGTGTCTTGTCAGCATCCACAGTGGCCGGGAAATTGTGCTGAACTTACCCTATCTACAAATTGACTTTTAGTGATGCTCTTGACTAGTTTATAGAGGGCTGTGTTTGGGGTCAACACCGTCCCTATTTGCACATAAATCACCGCTGTGTAATTGTGTCGCGGCACACTGCCCAGCGAGTCCAATAAAAATGGCATAAATCTGTAAAAGAAAAGCGACCACGAGTGAGTCCTGAGGGATGGAGACGAAGATGTGTGCGAACCCACCTAGAGGAATCTGTGAATGTAGGAAGCGTTAGAAGAGCACCAGGCGATGTATTCCAAACGAGACTATTGCGCACCGGATAGTCTGGTAGACGTTCTCTGATAATCTGTAAGAGAGAGAGAGGGAGAAAATCATTAACATAGTCATATTACTGGGTACACAGCTGGGGAAAAAAACAGCAGAATTGGCAGAGTGTTATAAAAAAAATTACGATTGGCTACCAAATGAATTGCATTGTTCCTTCATCCCTCCCTGAATCACAGGAGCAAGAGCAACAGCAGCTTGGAGTCCTTTGTCGATGTGCCATGCTTTGATTTTAGCGCGTACCACCACCACCACGCCACGTCGGACATCAGTTGCAGGACCAGAAGCACCACCAGCAGTGGCAACAATAAAAATTAAATGACATTCCAGAGGATTGAGAAGACACAAAGCGGCGAATAAAGGAATGGCGACGTGGCGGTGGCGATTCAATGAAACTTTTAATGTTCACCTCCACTCATGTGGAATTTTCAATAAAATTCATGCCAAAATGATCCTCGCAACCAGGACCATGATGCTGGGGAGACGAAGTGATTCTTATGTACACTCGGTTTATTGAAGTATGCATTCCTAGAAATCGGAGCGAATGCGAAGCTGGAATGAATCCTCTGGTCGCTGGTGGAAGTCATTATTTCCAGACCGACCCACTCCCGAATTGAGTGAGGAATTGAATTAGGGTTACAACTGGATTGACTTACGTGAAGGATTTCCTCATTTATGATGATGATTGAGTTGGATTTTGGTTGTTATTTGCGAGAGCGAGAGGAGATACAAAATCTGGAGCGTTAGAGAGGGGGAGGGTGATTTTACGATGTTCCCGATGAGAGAGCACACGGTGGCGGCTGTGAAGCAATATTCCAAAGAGGCAATAAGGAAAATCCATAAATAAAGTGCACACCGAGCACAGACATAAAATGCAGTCTGTCCGAGGGTTGGGATGTGGGATGAGTGGAGGTGGGAGAGCGAGAGAAGGAGACAGCGCCGGAATTTAAGGGAAAATCTTAAATCTTTGCATTTGTTCATTAAGACACCAACAACTTCGGGTTTTGAGGTCTCATCTCCTCATGAACAGTTCTAATCTCCGGACAGTGTTTTCCTCCTTCTTGCACATAACCATCAGTTCTCAGCGGATGACGGGATGGATGAGAAAGACGCCGACGAGGAGGGTGCAACAGTGGATGAGACTGAAAAGTGAAGATGAAGCAAACGACTACAATAATTGATGTCGCGTCGCCTCATGATTTCCTTATTTATGAAGCAGAATGCGACGCACAGTCATCGTCATTGTCCTCGTCTTAGATCCTCTTCTAGAGATGGTTGCACAAAGAACAAGCGAATTCAAGTCCTTGACTTGGGATGCGCCGACAAACAAGAAATTGAATGCCAACTAAAAGCGGGATAACCACCCTCAACAACGGACTCCATAAACATTCAACGTCACATGCACACGGGGTTCAGAGGGCAGAGAACAAGAGTAAGGATGCCGACAATGTGCGGGTGAGGGACCATGACACAAGAAGGGGACAGGATGGGATTCAAGAAACGAACACAGCGGTGGGAGTGGCAGAACAAAAAGAAAAAAAAAAGAGTGGAAGATTTTCGCGTTTTCCCTCATTTCCAACTGGGGAGAAGCAATCAAGCAAAAGGCAAACGAACAAGGACAATCCAAACGGGGATCTGTCTCCTCTTCTATTCCGCCCTCTCTCCCTGCCCCTGGTGGAGGATTAGCAATTTATGTTTGAATGTGTGGGTTGTATGAGGGAGGATATGAACATCCCTTAATTGTGTTTTGCTAATTTCAAATTTGCAGTTGCCGTGGCAGTTGCAGTTGTATAACCATGAAAATGACAACAATTTCCCCCTTTCTCTCGCTCTCGCTCTCCCATCATCATAGTTTCTGTTACAAGGACATACAAAATTTGCGTGTAATTATGTTGTGTTCTGCTGCATAAGGCTCTCGTTCAGCGCTAGGAAAATCCATTAAAATTAAGACATAAACGACGACGATGAACAATGTCAGCTAGTAAATCCTCCTCATCTACACCGCTGCCGAGGACGGGGATGACTACAGTCGCGGCACCAGAAACAGGAACAAGTCTACCCTAATGATAAACAATTCGATGCGATATCTTACACTCGCGACATGGCGTGCACATGGCAACCTCACATCGCGAAGACGGTGGAGATTCTGGTGCTCCAAGGCCGTGGGAGGGTGAAAAGCTGCTGTGGCAAAGAAGTACACAGAAGTGGTTGGTGGTTTAACCGCTGAAGCAAATTTTGAACGACGACGACGACGACACCTTGGTACTTGCCACCACTAAGGAGGCAGAGGAAGGCAATCCGAAGCATGGCAGGCAGACAAGCATCAGAAGCGGCAATCTAAGGCAGGCAGGCAGGCAGGCAACCAGAAACAGCAGATTGAATGAAGCAAGCTAGAGCCTCCGCTCCTGCAAGTGAGTTATTGTAATTTTGTAACCCGGGCAGGATACACGTTTATGTGCTGCTCCCAAGGAGAATCCCTATCCACGGTTGCCGCCGTCGCTGGTGGCGTTGCTGGTGCGATAAAGTAGGTTTGCCGGTGCGGTAGAGGACTCCAGCCGTCGTCGTCGTCTCTCGCTTATCCCAAAGATTGGAGGGGTCGAGACACGACTGAAGGAAATATGTTTGCAAGAGCAGCTTTGCACCACACCCTTAATTAGTCTGATTGCGAACTTCCGTGCAGTTTTTTTTTCTTCTTCGTCTTTCACCGTCACACGTCGCATTCCCTCCCGCACACCTCGTTTACTTTAATTTTCTCTCTTTGCCTTCATTTATCTGAAGTGCGCACACAAACACTGAATCAAACTGGCAGCAGCAGAGGCACCAGAGGCTGCCGAGCAGCAGCAGCAGCATGAGGCCAGGAATAGCAGGTTACAGCTAAATGTGAGATTGAGGTGGCGCAGGCGGTGGAGATGCGGTAGATGCAGCACATCTCGCAGCACGGGGGGTGTAGGTGCAGATTATGCAGGTTGATTATGGAAGCAATTTGTCATTTTGCGGTGTGGTCTTTATTAATCGTCAACATTGTCGGGGGTTAATGTCAGTAATGCATGTGCATGCTGGTCGGTGTGTGTGTGAGTATCCTACCCTTGATCTGTCAAATCATTTTTAAGTTGACGAGGTCGGGGCGTTTGCATTTGGATAATTTGTCGGCGGAAAAAGGGGTGTCAGGGGTTGGCTAGTAATTAGGGGTTAACTTCGACCTTAATCTGTTTATCGGCGACAATGACGTTGTGGACAGTTTTTGGCTTGTTTTGATGTGGGATTTAATGTCAACAGCAGCAACGCGGATGCAGTTACCGACGACGATGATGATGATGATGATGATGGGGAGGGCGTCTATTTGTTCTTGGTTTCCTAGTGTTTGCACTAATTGCTTTGCTGTTGTTTCACTTTTTGTTTCTTCTGAATACCCGCCGGCATTCATTAACGTTGAGAGAAGGGGGAGTTTGTTAACAACTTTCTGAAATTGATAAATGTGAGGAATACATCCTTCTCTGGACAAGGATAAATGGATAACAACCACAGCGGTTATAGCTGTTTTATTCGCATTCCCTAGGAAAACCTTTGAAAAAATGACAAACTTGTGATTTTTTTGCGTCCTATACCCAGACGTCGAACAAAGACCCGAGAGCTACACTAGTTCTGCCAAGTGAAGGGCTTCAGCTAAGACTTAGACATTAAAATAACATCATTGAAAGTCTAAGTCTGCTTCGCAAACCGCCACCTGAACCTCACCTTATGTAAGAAGGCCGTTGAGCTATAGAAACCCCGACCAACATTGAAGGCAGCTTTAACATAGGCTTAGTCCCCTCAATGATTGCTTAATAAGCAACTGCCACTCCCGTGGACAAGAATGATTGTGACGCAAAGTAATTACAACCAGTGTCTCTTCGACTTTCCTGGGCAACGTGACGAAAACCAATCTCCAACTGTCACTCACACGATAAATGCCATCCCCGCCGCCCACCTGTAGCCGTTTAGACTGTCAAAATTTGAGTGGGTTTCCACTCGTAAATCGCTTACTCAAGCATGAAATCTATTTGCGCCCCATCAATCATCATTCTAGGACACAATTTGACCCAAGTGTCGTCCATCGCCACCACTATCTGCCGGCTCTCATCTCTCCCTGCTAATGGTTGGTCGGTTGGGTCGGTCGGTATTCCAGCAAACGCCATGGATCCCAAATAACAATCCCAATAATTTAATTTCCTGTAAATTACGCCTCGACATAACAATCCAATAAAAAAGAATAACATAACCGCCCCCGCCCCCCCTTTACCATGCCCAGCCACCAACCCACCACTCCACATGGATAGTATTTGTCTGCCATCAAAAAATATGAAAAGGATAAACATTCTGGTGAACCAATAAATTTATCCCCCAAATGAACTCATCGCTGCCTTCATTTCCGCCCTTGTGGTGTTGGCCGATCGTTCGGTTGGTCGGTTGGTCTCTGTGCGTGCGCCGCGGGTGGGGGAGGGTTTGCGAACCCAAACAACAACAAAAACCCCATTTGCTACACAAACACACTCTCAGCATACAACAGGACACAAGCCAGGAAGAAAGAAAAAAAAAAGGTTAACTGGCAAAACAAACCGGAGCGGCAGCAGTGGCGGTGGCGCTCAGAGGAAAAATCCTGTGAAACCGAATAAATACAAGAAAAGACTCAAAATTGCTCGTCCAAGCCGAAAATTGACTGAAGGAAAACAAACACCCAAGCGGCTCTCGCCCCTCTCGCTCCTCTCGCCAAGACGACATAATCCTCCCGACGTTTATCCCCTTCTTAGGGAGCCACTACCACCGTTACCAATCCACTGAAACCACCACCATCTTTAGCGCCCTGGTGCTAGGCATCACCCACAACATCGTCGTGCTCGTTGGGCAGTACGACTGTACTCGTCTTTGCCGTCGTTCTCGTCGTTGTCGTTGCCGTTGCCGTCATTCTCGTCGTCCTCGTCGTTGTCACAGTCGTCGTCGTTGTCGCAGTCGTCGTCGTTGTCGTCCTCGTCGGTCTCCTCGTCGTCCTCGTCGTCCTCATCGTCGTTCCCACCGTTATCGCTGCTGTGGTCGCACTGCTCATCGTTTTAATCGTCGAACTTGTCCGACGTTGTTGCACACGTCGTCGTAGTTCTCCTTATCGTCATCTTCCCCATCCTCGTCGGCCACTTCTTCCCCTCTTTCCCATCGTCGCCCTCACCTTCTTCCCTTCGTCAGAATCTAGCAGAATATAATCGACTCTGAGAAGGAAGTGCTATGCCATGGCGTGGTGTTGCCCTCGGGCGGTTTTGCGCGCGGTTCACAGAAAACCCGGGCGTCCCCTCCCGCCAATTCCAAACTCAAGGCCACAGCGAATCAGTGGTTGGCCAACACTATTTTAGCGTGACACACTCGAATAAATCAAAATCGAAAATAGCCGAAAGCAATGACCTTTGTCGGCGGGACAGCAGGCGGAGAGGAGTCGAAAAAATTGGAATATGTAATATGAATTTTAATCCGTATCCTGCGTGCTCAAACGCCGACAACGACGACGACGACGACGCCGGCGGAGAAGCCAACAAATGCGCGAATGGATGGGTGGCGGTGGGCAGAAACTCAGGCTTTACCTTGAAAGCTCACTGCACTGACTGGTGCTGTGCACACCACACATACACACCTGCCCATACGTACGTACGTCAATGCCAGCCAGAAGGCACTGATTACGTAGTCGCATCAGGTAGCCTTGCCGAGGCACTTTTTTCTTCCGCCCATTGTTTGCCCACGGCTGGATCTCCCTGAAAAGCCCACACACTCAATCATCGACTATAACCGCCGCCGTCAACAATTTGGAGAGGGGCCGCTGCCGCCGCTGAATTAGAAACCGCAGTGGAAATCGGATTACTATTATTTGCCGGGGCGGAGAAGGGGTTTGGTGGCGGGAAGGCAAGGATAATGCTGCGCTCGTAAAAATGGCACAAATTCCTGTCCGTGATGTGGAGTCAACAAAAGTGCCCCAACGATGGCGAGGCGCACACTGTGTGCATGCAATTTTCATTAGACAGAGATAGACAGTGGCAGAGGCCGTATGTCCTGTGACCTACAAAATCGAGATGGGCGGCGGAAGGGGATGGGATGATTGGTTTGCATTTCACCGATATTACTCGCGTTATGTCAAATGATTGAGCGTGGGCGGCACGGCGGCAGTGGGCGCACAATTTTCTGTATCGTCCGCCTGTTTACATGGCGCGCAGCGTGTGTACCCGATGAATAATTTTGGTCGTGCGCGCCTCGACGTAAATGCCAAATTAGCATGCAATAATGTGGGGAGACGCGCAAGCGGCGCAGGCGGAGTCAGCAGCGGACCTGTATCAGAGGCTAGGGCAAACGATAATGGGTTGTGGCGGTGACGGTAATGGTGGTGGTGGTGGTGGTAGCGGCAGTGGCAGCGTTGGTAGCAGTGGTGCAAGAGAGTTAAGTGATGCACGACTTTTCGATGTACACGGCTATAATTGTTCTTCAGTTTGGCTCTGAATGGCAATATTGTGTGTTGGGCGCGTACAAATCATTGTTATGGTGTTCAAAAGCTAACCTCCCCCGTCCCACCCCACCGAACGGCAGACATCCATATGAGCTGGTCGCGGCTCCCCATGCCCCGTCCCGATGATGCTGCTTTTGTCATTGTTGAGGATCGAGGCGAGGCGACCACGCGCACACATTGGCTGTTTTCAAGGGACTTGGACATTTAATTGTCCTTCGGGTCGTTGGAGTTAGTCACACGGTCAGCGCTTGTCAATGACGCGCTGCTCTTGGTGGCGGTGGGTGGTGGCGGACGCTAGAGGCGCGGCAGTGGTGGTTGTTATTGTGTAACAAACACGACGAGCGACATAATCGAAAATACCTTAGCCATGCGATTGTCCTGAAACCAGGCTCAGTGGGTGTGGACGATGGGGGGGCACTGGTGTGGGCAGCCATGCAGTGGTCGTATGTGAAAATAGGCAGAGAGAACAAACAGAGTGGGGGTTGGCGCAGACCACTTTAGTGGCAAACTAGAATTTGTCGGACACCAGTGGACATAAATTTAGCGGGCGCGCTTCCCGCGCACATAGAGCGCCGGACACAATGCATTCAAGAGAATGTGCGCCTTTATATATTGTGACAGGGTGACATGAAAAGGTTACACTCACCGCTCAGCCGGTTAATTGAAATTCATTGTGAATAGACAGCACGGCGGGTGACGTAGGGAGGCGGCCCAGCGATCGCTTTGTTTTTCGCCAAAACCATGTCAAAGCAGTGTACGCCAGAGCACCCGAGGTTAGGGCATAATGGTTGTTTGGAGCTCTACTGGTGGCTGATTGTCTAATGAATTCTGATTGACATCTCTATCTTCTCACTCTTCTCACACTCGTCGGCGACAAGGACTTGCACACACATTGTCACACTTATGCCACGTCCGATGCCGCCAGTCCTATGGCTACGTGAGTGATTTATTTGATGTTCTGATGGAGTCGGCTGATGTGGCTTGTCCCGGTGTCCAGTTTGGAGAGACTCTTGACAGTTTGAATTTGTTTGTTGGACTCGTCTTCAAACTTTTGCACAACTGACATTGTGAAGGGTTTGAAGTGAATAAATTTGCCCAGAAGAGGACCTTTTTTTTTGGGACATCTTGTGGCTGCTTCTCGAGATTAGATTGAGGTTTATGTTTATTCGTCCTCTGAACATCCAAAAATAGATCCCACATATACGTATCAAACCGAACACAAAGAAGAAGAAGTGTTTCCCTCTTTTTTTAAATTAAAGAAAACACCATCACCACTGGGGCTAGTTGGAAAGGGATTTTTTATTGCCATACATCACGCACGCATTCATTGTGAGTTAAACTCAATTAGACGACCATGGAAGAGGTGTGGGGGGGGGGGGAGGGTTGCGAGGAATTTAGAATCAATTGATTCGAATAGTTGTAATTAACTGAAGGCGCATGCCTTGCGGAGGACAAAAGGGAATTTTCGAGGAATTCCCTATAATTTCATGTGGAATCGGGGGCGGAATCATTTGTGAAATTCGCTCTTTGATGGAGACTCCTGTGGGAATAGGCGATGTAATGAGAGAGATTGGATGTCTAGGCAGTCTTTGTACGCCGGAAGCTATGCCCATTGGCTGTCCCAATGGGAATCTGATGGAAATTCGTTGAGTTTCCACTGTCTTTATCATTTGTTAGGTTTTAAGCTGGGCAGACTCACTCCATCATCATCTTTTTCTTAAAATGAACAATCGAACAAAATATGTGGAAATGGAATGAAAAAATCATCTTTTTCTTTATAAGTCTCGCAAAGGGGATCGTTGGGGGCGACATCAAGCTTCAGACCTTTTCCGAGGTACTCTTCAGTGTGCGGTGTGATTCAATTCACTTGAGGATTGTCGGTGCTTTGCACTGCTAACCTGTCACTAGCCTCGTTTAAGGTCGATTACATATAGGCTTCACTGGGTAACCGAAACTGAACAAAAAATATAACTTTGCTTCATTTCTTGAGCTATTACTAAGGATATTACTTTTAGCTTTTGCCAACGCTTCGTCCTTGAGTTTTCTTTCTTCGATAGCAATAGTCCTCCTCCTTGTGATCACCGTGGCGTATTGGATAAGTGCGTCGACTCACAGGCAGAAGATCTAGGTTCGATTCCCGGACGGAACACCTCGCATTTTTGCAAGGCAACACCCAAAGAGTCTCTCTTGTCTAAAAAAGCTTCTCAAATCTCGCCGTTCGGAGTCGGCAAGAAACTGTAGGTCCCATCTACCCGTGAGAGAACAGTAGCACGCACAACGCGAATTGTTGTTGTGGAAGATTGGCCCTGGTTCCATGTGGGCTGTGGTGTCACTCAATTATTATTGTTATTAGTTCTCCTCCTTATTCCTCTTTTTGTCCCCATTGCTAAGTCGTCTTCCTCACCTAGTGGAAGCTCACGTTGCTTGAACTTCTGTAAGCCCCTTAGGCAGCTTCGGTGTCTATGCCGCTCTTATTTTTCGAAAAACTTCTGATTTCATTGCTGATAGCTCACACCATTCAAACTAGTTGAATGCACCAATGAAGGGTGTGGTTCTAATTTGCAAAACAAATTTTCACATTTGTAGAATTCCTACCTTTGTCCTGACTCTACAGATGTTACTACTGAAATTGCCGAGACTGACGTAAAGGTAAGATGGAGTTTGTGCAACCATACGGGCTGTGCGGGCGGCATGAGTTTAGCCAAGTGACAGAGTTCGCCCTGAATATCCTTTAAAATTGAGCCACAGATGGGATAACCGTTGGGATGGAGACAGGTCCCACACGTGGAGAAGATCTTGATATGATCAATTGGAAGTAGGAAACGAGAGATCGTGCTGAATGGAGAAAGAAATTAATCAAAGCTCAGAATCTCTCTGAACTGTAAAGTCACACAAGAAAGAAAATGGGGAGGTTAAGTAAAAAAATCTCGTTAGTTTAACGGTGTAGGGTAAACCAAAAAAAAAACTATTTTTAAATATTTCTGACAGAAGTGACTCCTGTTTGCAGATTCCTTCGTGAATTGATCTGTATTATTTGAAACAGGATTTCCGAATAGGTTCCCACGGTGAAATAAGTGCTCAGCCGAAAGGGTGGCTTGCGTATCTGGGACGACTTGCGTTTGAATTTCTATCTTCAAGCTTGTTGCTTGTTGTGAATAGATCTATCTTCTCAATCCGCGGGCTGATTGATACACCCACGGCAAAATCAAGACAAACATGCAGTCAAAGAGAGAAAAGCCCTTGCCTTTGGGTCAGTTAGATGTAAGCCACCTGGTTGGGGCCCAGGTCCACCCCGGACTGTAGCCCCATCCGAAGAAGAAGATGTAAGCCACTGATGGGCAATAAAATTCATAGAAGGTTCAGAAGACTTTTTTTTTGGGAAACTCAAATTCTGTCAAAAAACTTTTTTTTCGACAAGAAATTCGACTTTCCCCACTTTCAATTTTTACTTCACATCTCACCTGTAACTTTCTCTTGTCTGTTCTCTTGATTACATCAGAAAAAGGCAGTACCCCGACTGAAAATAGGTGAGACTTGGCATCTCCGTTGGAGCAAATGAAGAAGGGTGTGATTTGTCCGCCAACCGAAAAGATTTCAAAAAGGAGATCATTTCCACTTATTATCGAACTCATAACCATCGAATTATCGGCCTATCGCATCCCACTCCTTATAGGACAATTCTAAGGATAAACTGCCCTAAGCCTGAAACTTCTAACTCCAATCAACAAATGTTGCATAATCTCAACTCTTGATGAGAAAAGGTTACACCATAACTGCCGCAAATATCACCCGATATTATAATTGCCTATCTCCCTAAACTGAAGTCAAATCTTTAATTCTCAGCACCAGCTTTTGAGTGCACAGTCAAAGCCCCTTCATTCAATCACCTAGACCAATCAGAAAAGTCAAAAACCCCGCCGTTCATCGTCTCGCCAACCCGATTGGACTCATTTTGTCCCACATTCCTGCTTGAAAGATTTCCTGCATAAATATCACATCGTGTTAATGACGGTGTCTTTAAATTGGCGCCAGAGCCCTCCCCCCCCCTCCTCTCATAACAATCCTCAACATCATCGTCCCTCCCCAACTCATCATCACGTCAAAATCTTGTCTTGTCTCGCGTCAGAATTTGTTATGCATGCGAGAAGACAAGCAGCCTCTCCCCCCCCCCATTCCACTCACATGTATGTAATAATTTTCACAAGTTTACTCAAACTTGACATGAGCACTCGCAGCCGCCAGCACACTGGCATCGTCCTCGTCCTCGTCGTCGTCATCATCGTCGTCGTCGTCGCCTTAAATACATTTTCGGTCCTTCTCATTAAAATCGAAAATCCGCTTTAAAATGATGTTGGCATCGCGTGTGAAGCGCCAACACTCTCGACTAAAATGCAAAATTTAATTCCCTTTGACGATGATCTCAGCTCTCAGGAACGAACAAAAAAATGAAACAAACTTCACACCAAAGCCGAGAACATTGGCCCCTGACGTCAGTGTCACTTCTTTCACGCTTACACTCGATGCCACCGAACTTCACACCAGTGCTGGGGTGGGGGCTGGGACTTGGCCCTAGTTGCCAAGTTAATATTTAATTTTCGTAAAAAGCTTACAAAACTTTTGCCTTTGCCAAAAAACCCAATATCGCGCCGAAATACAAGGACCAAGAGAGGGCATGGAGCCGATGACGAAGACAACGTCACAAACATCGCTCGCTCCAAACAGGAACCAGGACGATGATCGCAAGTTATTAGGAAATCTGTCGATAAGTTAATTTTCCGTTTTAAATTCAACACCAATGCAGTGTCGGGCTGGGATAGGGGAGGGGGGGGGCTTGCATCCGGAACACAGTCGATGACGTTCACTTGCTGGCTGGCTAGGATGACGACGACTCCGGCTCAAAGGATGATGTGCAGTAGCTGCTGCAAGAGATTCTCCAGTTCTTGCTCCTGCTGCTGCTGCTGCTGCTCTCAAAGAATTTTCAATTCCAATTTTCAAACAAACGCAAATTAATTTGCTCCGATTCCCAACACCATCACTAGTGCCACCCCGCACACCAACAGCACAGTCACTTCCAGAAATTCTCGCGAATCAATGCTTGAATGGCAGCGATGCTATGGTGGCGTCGGATGGTTGGCCGAGGAAGACGACGACGGTGAGGACGGTGAGAAATGGCAAATGGGGGGTGGCGCGGGGGCGGTTCTTGAGCAAAAATTCGATGGATGCACTTTGGGAAAGTTTTTTGTCACAACCTTCGAAGCAACGTGCAGCGCGGCACAGTGCAATGCACAGTGCAGCGCATCTAGCGGATGCAAGTCAGAGGATGGAGGTTATAATTAAATGTTCGTTCCCCGGTCGGGACGTGACTAGTCCGCGATTTATGGGATCTGACGATGTACTCCCTTCGCCCCACATATATAGAGGGGGAGGGCGATGCAATTGCCACAATTATTTAACTTGGCACAAACACACTGACGGCGTGAGCAACGCGACGGAGGTGATGGTGGCGGCGATGGAACCTTCTCGCAGTTCGTAGGATTTTCATCCTTTTTTCATCATTTTTTGCGCATTTCTCGGCCCTTCTTGCACCCGACTTTGAAGTGGATGACAAGGAGCAATGGTAGCGACGTCACCTCCTGTGTCATAACTCATGTGATGATGCAACGTCTGATTTGTTGCTTCGAAGGGACGTCGCCAAAATCGTTTATTGTCATCGCCCGATGGAATTTAAATTGTTTCTGACTACTCCCCACACCCGCACAGCTCCGAGCTCAAAGCAAGAGCAGCCTCGTTTAAAGCGTGTCACGGGAAGAGGGGAAGGGCGGCTTGTGAGCTGAGGTGTTAAAAGTGGGCCACCATGCCAGGGAGGGGTTCTTCAGAGTTCAATCAATTTATCCAGGACACGTTTGAGAGAGAATGCTGTGCGCGCCAATTTAATGGTTTTCAGCCTCATTTCAGGTGCTCGCGGTTGAAGTGCTTTTGCCAAGGTCGGTTAGTGAGCGGTGTGTTGGCTGGATTGATTGATTTGTTCGCCGATTTCTGGGTGGTGGCCGGGATAAGCGAAAAAATTGGATCATTAGAAGTGTTTGACGTCTTACCCGAGACCTGAATAAGCGTTTGTTGTGCGAACTTTTGTTGCCTTCGGCTCTCACGCTTGCACGCCCTATCTTCAAACAAAACATCAATTTCCGCGATGCAAGAGGCGAAAGATTACCTTTAAAAGTTTCTCCTGGCTCTCGGGGGGTTCTGAGGATCAACTCAGCTCCTTGAAAGTTTCGGCATTGTCCCCCGTTGTCTTTGATGATTCACTACATCCTGGCTGACCTTTGCCAGTGCCGCTTACCGTTTGAGAAGCAGTTCCCCCTTCTCCACATCCCTATTCCGTTCCCACGGCGAGAACTCCAGCCCGGCATCACGCTGGCTGCCCGTCAAGAAGGCGGGAAGTTGTAACTTCTCGGGGAATTTCGGTGAAACAAAACTTTTCGCCCGCAGTATGCAAGAGACACAGGCCACCGACAAAATGTCGGTCGATGTCGACCCTGCGGCATTTCTATTTGCAAACGAAATCTTCCGTCATCTCTTCTACAGCCTCCTGCCGCCACCATATCTGTGGGCTGTTACTCCTAAATGCATGCATACGCCAAGCGCGCGATATTTGCTGAGTGAAAGAGTGAAGAACTTTTCAAAACACAACCCAAGGAAAAATGTACAAATGTGTCCTGTGACATGACGAGGGAGAGGTGTCTGCGAAAGGGTTTGCTGCTGCGGCAGATGTGCCGCTGTGTGTGCTTTGGTGGTTTTGTGTTGCAAAAGTTTAAACGGCACGTAACATGACACATATGGCTCTCCAAACACACACACACCCGAGGATATGTGCAGGACTGGTAGTCAGTCATTGGGTGGCGGCAAGAAACAGGCATACAGGCAGGCACAAGTAGGCAAGCTGGCAGGACAGGCATATTGTGTAGGTTTCCGGGTGCATCAACCGATTGGGTTATCTTTCTTTCTTGCGAACCAACGACGACCTCTGGGAGAGAGTGGGGGAGAGATGGTCGACAGACTCCCACACACATGTGCATCCTCTTTGAAAACTTTTCGCCCGCTCACTCGCAACTAAAACAGAAAACTGTTCAAAAAAAAAAACCAACAGGAAAACGAAGAGCGACGCGGTCGGAGGCTGAAGGGAGAGAAAAAAAAATGCAACACGCTACAGCTCCCCCAACGGAGAGAACACCAAAAAGAGGAAATGACTCATTTTCGGTTTCGCAAGTTGGACGGCGATGGATGTGGATGATTGTGGCGGGCAGAGAGGCGCACGGGCAGGATGGCCGAGCGCCAAATCATGTACGACGGACTTTTATGTCCATTTCACGCCCAGGCTAAAGAGACAGGCCACCCGGAGGACAATAACTTTCCGACGATACCGACAACAACGACGACGAGGGACAACTACCGCCGCCGAGGACAACAACGACGACGACGACAACAACTACAACGATGACGACGACGACCAGGACGACCCAGAGAGCAGCTGGAAACAGTTGTTGCTCATTAATGCAGGAAGTGGACTTCTGTTAACACATATCACCGACCGCCATTAGAGCCACTCGAGCGGACATGGCATTATTTTCATTTGTTTAACCATTCACTCCGCCTCTGCGCTCTGCGCTGCCTGCATGCCATATGTATGGACTTCCTTCCGCCTTGCACGCCCTGTCCGGGACCCGGTCGCCGCACCCTGCCCGGCCAAATGAGGCTGCCTGGGGGGGGGGGAGGCGTTCAACTTCTCTGGAATCGCTTTAATGGATTTCAATTAAGATGTGTGCGCCTCGTGGAAGTTGGATTTATCGCAATTTTTTTTTTCCTTGTATGTCAATTGCAGGATGAGATTTGCGTCCACTCTGTCGATGATTTGCAGTTGGGTGTTGATGTATTTTCGCAAAAGTTTTGGGGGGTAAGGAAAAACTTTTTTGATGTTTAATGAGTTCAACGCGCAAGAGGCTCTGTTGTGGAAGGTGCGGGAAAGAACAATTTTCTGGGCGATCCTGCAAAAGTTGCCATAACAAGAGGATGTTAAATTCAAATATGGTTTTGACAACGGTTGAGGGTGGTCATGGGTGTGAAAAATGGATGATGACTTGAAATGAACAATTTGACAGCCGTGTCAATATTTTTTATCTGCAATTGGACATGAATTTGTTTCAGATTTGGTCGAAATTTGAGATTTTTAGTCAAAAATTTCTTTTAGGATGGTATTTGCTTTAGGTTTTGCTGCCCTATCAGGGGAAGGTGAAGATGGGGCACCATTACGCTACGGGAAAATAATCTTTGGCCAGAATTTTTGAGCCAAAAAATGTGTCAAAAACTGTGTTATTTTTAGGTTAACTTTGGAAAACTTGTTTTGACACCGAATTCGTTTCAGTTTTTCAACAAGGATGAGCTAAGGACGAAGTTAATATCTCAAACCTCACTTTGGAGTTTGAATTTGTAGTTTACGAGAACTGTCGTCAGAGACTGTCGAAATTCGGCATGTTACCTCCTTAGTTGTAAGCCCTGTTCTCTGCTCCTTTTCGTCCTTCGGTTACGGTTCATTTTCGTTTGAGCAGTCGCAATGATTCGACTTCAAGAAAAACTTCAGGCGGGAGACAGTCATGGTTTCTAGACACTTAACGCTTTACTGTACCGACTCAGTCTGTGGTTCAATCTTTTCGATCCAGATATACCAGCGGGGCGAGGGATTTAACATCATCGTAAGTGATAAAACTTTCCTTTCCTAGATTTGGTTTGAGAAAGCTTGATAAACTGAGCCACCTTAGTTCAAAGAAAGAGCGGTGGGCAGGACAGGTTCTGACTTCTGCGTTTTAAACTAAACCCAGTGAAGTTGGTGATCATCTCAAGGCCAAGGCCACACATTGTGCCATTCGGAGAAATCGATGTTGTACTTGATAGCGTTACGTTTGCAGCTTAATCGTCGTTATTACACAATCTTTTCTTCAACGTCAGGAATAACGAATGAGGTTCCTCTGCCAAGCTTGAAGCTGTCAAATCCTTGAAGCCATGGCATAACAGAGGACACAAAAGAGGGAGAACAGGGGAAAATCAATTTTACCGTCAAACTTTCGATTTCAACCTTGATAGACCACGGAGATGTGTCCATTGTAAATAATTTGAATTTGGAAGTGCCTCAACAGTATCGAATTATCAGACTAGTGGGCCAAAGGAGGTCTGACTGTGGGCTACAAAATTCCATCCTTGACAGTTGCAAGCACTCTGACTCCAATTGTCACAACCAAGTCGCTGTCCTTCGTGGTCCCAATGACGAAAGTTCGCTTTTCTTCTAGCTCTCAACCCTCGGCTGTGATTTGACCCTGAAGCTCAGAGTCCATTTCCGAGCGAGTGTAGACGACAGATCTTCGTCAATATCCTCTTTCTTCTTTCAGGCAGGATCACATACAATCTGATGCAAATATTTTCACTTAGGAGTACTGAGAATCTGCGGATTTCCTGATTCAGCAGCAGGTAGAGACGTGGCTCTGTTAAATGCAACTACATAGGTGGAGAATGCCTATTTCATCGGAGTGGAAATATTTTGACCAAGTTTTGCTTAAGATTCCCCGCAGAGATGAGAGCTTTCTTGGTCTTTCCCCTACACCTTCTTCTGTTTTGATGAACACACTGTTCATTCGTCCCCTTCAAAGCCCTTAAAAAGTGATCAAATCTCAGGTCTTCTCGAACTCCACTCCATGGACGATAAAAAAATCTGTTTATATATTTTTTGCCAGAGGTTCCGACTTCACCTCCCTCCCCCACCCACCATGTTAAGTCCACTCGAATAATTCCAATCAGGCGAAGGAAGAGTCAAGGAAGCAATTTCGAATAACACTCGTTAATATAACTTAGTTTCCAGTTTCAACGGAAAGTGAGTAAACTTGGTAATCTTCTTTTCGGCTTCGATATGGACAAAGGCGGGGAGCGGAGGCGAGTTGCAAGAAGACACTAAAAAGCCAGAATGAAAGAAGGCATGCCTTTAAGGATCAAAAATTTTAAGTATTTGCAACTTCAAAGGAATTGAAGTCCTACGCCTCTCCTGTCTATCATCACTTTCCTGTACCTTGTGCATTCTCCAAGCCCTCCCCCTCACCACTCCCCTCTTGTCCTATTCACCGATATAAAGAAGGGTATTATTACATTTTGGCAAATTTCCATCGCCTGCTCGTGCCTCTTTTTGAAGACTCCCACTGCTCCAGTCTCTGTATCTTGCTCAGTACTCACAGAAGGTGAGTAGGGATGGTTGGACAGTTCCTTTGGCCGCTGCAAAGGATGATGCTGATGATGCTTCTGCTGCTGCTGATGATGATGGTGATGGTGGCGGTGCTCCGGTGGTGCTCCGAGAAAGCAGTGTGTCGGTGCATGTGGCCGGAATATTTAGTAGATCCACAAGGGTTCACAACTTTTTAATGGTCAAAGTTGGCCACGGCCAATGAAGTCGTTGGACTGAAAGCGAAATCAAGGCCGGTGGTGGTAGAGGAGCACGAGGACGAGGGTGGAGAAAGGAAGGTGTGCAAGAATTGCATAAGTGACCTCCCAACTCAATTTGCATAAATCAACTCGAATATAATTGCGTCCGATATCAATCGTTGGGACGGACTTCCGCTGGCGCTTCTTCACGGATGTGCGGCGAGGGAGGGGCAATGTGTGCTGACGTCTTCATCCTCCGCTGGTCACGGGTTGATTTATTTTGATTCCCTCGGTCATGTGCGACGGTTAAGTGACACAAGCTCAACAGCCCCCGCCTTAACATCGTGACGGGGTAATAAATCATAATCCTTGGAGGGACGCATTAGCGCCGGGTCCCGGTCACCGCCGCTGTTGTTGCTGTGTGGGGGCAGAAGTGTCGATGGCGGCGCCGACGGCGATGATGACTTCCAACATAGATTATGGTCAAAGTCGATTATCCTTTGGTTGATTGACGTCGACCGCATTGATCGAACCATCCGGCCGACACAATCATAATGCCAACAGGATGCGGGGGGAGGATTGCTCTGGGGTGGGAGCACTGGGAAAGGAATGACATTACATTATCGCGAGCGCCTGTCATGATTGTTCGTTAATTCAACATTAAATGCCAAATGACACGGAAAGCAGCAGCAGCAGGCACCCAGCCGCCCACTGTTCGTGCGACAAAGGATAATGAAGGAATTGCTTTTATTCTCTACACCCCCTCACCACGTTGTCCCCCAACCGAGGCACCTCTCTCCCACTTGTCCTTCTCTTCACAGGCGAGGACTAAAATTGTTTTCAAACAACGATGATGTGATGACACGAATCAAACGAATGGCACACTGCACCACCAACCTCCCCCAAACCCCACCACCACCACCGCCAACCACCAGCAATAGCCGATCTTTGTCGGAGTCGGTGGCGGAGTCTGAGGCAGCGGAGTGTCGTGCGGTGGCCGAGCACAGACATGAGCGGATTTGATATCCATTAAGCGATTGGCATCAGCAAACATTCTTATCTCGACGTTTTAATGCGGTCCAACGAGTTATGGGATGGGATTGAGTGGGGATTAAGTCGGTGGATTTGCGAGGAGCGAAGAAGAATCGAAAGGGTGTTACGGCGAATTGACGTTGAAGTGCATCTTTAACGAGCGTTTCTTTTTTCCTTTTCCTCGACATCTTCGACTGCTGCTTCTGCTCAGTCTATCGTCATCCCTCTCTTTAAGGGGAATTCCTTAAAGCTCAGCGTAGGGATAGAACTGCAATGACATCAGGCTCCTGGCCCCAGTGGGAGGGTGCAGAGCGAAGTTCGCTGATGACTTCGATTTGGAATCGTTGTCGTGGGGAAACTTGTGTGCGAGTTCGTTGACTTTGTGGCAGTAATCTCCGATTTCTTGAGAAGATTTGTCACTCGGGTGGACTTAAATTGGTTATCTGAAGAGGTGCTTCATCTTTTTGCGGAATTTCTCCTCTACAAGTGGCCGGGTGAGGATAGTTTTCGAGGAATTTTTAATTAAATTTGAAGACTTGTAACCATCGAAGTCCGTAGATGCAATATTTCATATCCTTTAAAATTGCTCCATAAACTTCGTCGCATCATCTCGAAAGGCAGGAAAACTGCGCGGAACCCTGCCCCAATTGCTATTCAATGGAATTCTTTCCTCCTTCTAATTCTCCATGCCGCCATTCATTCAGTTTGCGGTTGCCCTGTAGACGACCCAGTGTATGCCTCATTATTTCAAGTCCCTTGTCGACGACGCGGTTGCCTTTAAATTTCCATCCGTCACTCACTTGACTTTAAGCACAGGAAAATATTAAGGAAAATGGAAAAAACACAAGCGATGAAGAAAAAGAGCATCAAGTACAAGGACTTCCTGTGATTTTCGCAGACTTGCGCGACGAGATCCATCATCTCCAGAGCGAATGCCATGGCACCTGCTTCTTAATCGGTCGCTTATCTGCCACACCCACCCGGGGGCCAGCCTACCTTCATAGACACACAGACAGAAATCAATTTAAATTCCCTCAACCAGTCCAGTGGGGTAAGTGCATCAACTCCCCCTCTCAGTGCTGTGCTGTGTGCCATGCTGCGGCGGTCGGTGGGTGGCTTGCACAAAGGCGTCTCACTGCTTTCTCGTCTCACCGCGTACATTTGAATTTTCAATCTCCGCTGATAGAGAGATGTGCTTGCGATCCCCCGGGAAGAAAAATCGTAAATAAACACCAGAAAACCATGATTGCATACACACGCACAGGCACACCACCGAGCACCACCGACGAGCACCAAGCCACGACCCCAGTCGTAGTTGAATAATATTTTCCTTCCTATTTACCGTGTATCCCTACATAAGGACAACTCGGTGTGTGTGTATAAGTGCCAGAGCTTCAAGGAAGAATCTTAAACTTTCGATTCTTCTCTCTGTGTAACCCGTGTTTTGTTGCTGATGGTGAGGCAAGATGACAGAACCCGCCCGGGAGTCGGTGGCAGAGCCGGGGAGAATGTGAAATGACAGGATACTAGTTTGTTAGATTGCAAAAAAAAAAAAAACGTTGAGAACACCAGCACGAAGAGGCAACATTTATCAACAGAAACAGCGCACATTACATACTCACCTCAAAAGTTGTGAAAACAATTTTCTCGATCGATCCGAAGTACCTTTCCCACAGTATCTGAGTTTGCTGTCTGAGGGCCAGAATGCGGTTGACAGGTATCGACCGCACCACTTCAGGAACCTGTCAAACGATACAAGATATTATACGTGTGTTTAGTTCAAAAAAAAAAAAAAAAAAGAGGGAGAGAGAAAAAAAGAAAGCCAACGCAAGCGGTGTGAGAACAAAACTTTTAAGTATTCCACCAGGATGAGCCGGACGCTTGAGGGGCAGAGAAGACGGAAGGAGCGAAAAAATTTAATATTTTTGCACAAAGGGAAGTTTTTCAAATAAAAACGTCCCCGAGGATCTCCTTCCCTCCTGGTTCACTATTCATCTATGCGACGCTCATGCATTTTACTTGTTGAACATGTCCCCCGCCCACTTTGGCAAATATTCATATCACCCTCTCAGTTCCCACCCCAGGTGCCCCTCCACACACACACACACACCCACACACGATGAACATTAATTATTTGATGGAGTGTGATGAAGGTGGAGGGTGGAGGCCACTTGAAGCTGGACGTTGCGATCATAAATTCAGGCACCCGAGGGATGGTTATATGAAATTAAATAAGATTTGCACAGAGTCCCCGTACAGGGAGCAGCTAATTCCATTCAGGATGTAACCTCAGTCACTCCCACCGAAGGGGCGGTCGATGCTAAGACGGTCAAGGCAACCGGCGGGGGGTTTGCTATTGCAGGTGGTCGGTTCACCACGGAGATGGTGAAAAATTGTATTCAAGCGAAAAATATACTCAGCTGCAGCTCGAACGATTTTATAATGGAAATAAAAGGGATGTTCAGGTGCAGAGCCATCCGCATCCTTAGAGGATGCGCGTCAAGTATGCCCTCACAAGAGTGAAGACTGAAAAGTTGAAGCACGATAAGGATGAGCAGGAGGTGGGTGGGTCGGTGGTGGGGAAATGTGTCAAGCTATGTTGAGAGTTGAGATTTTGACAGGATGTCATCAATAAACGTGTCCCCTGAGTGCAACAGAACAGCTATAGTGCGGGCCATTGATTGTCAGAGAATAATGCATTGTGTCGTCGTCGTCACCGTCATCTGCAGTGGAGTTGAGTTTACCCGTGTAAGAAAGGGCGACAGGTGGATGTGGAGGCGGAGGGGTCGAATTATTTGAAATTGGTTTATGGCTGAGACTGACATCGTGACTATGAAACAAATACAATTCATAGTTCAATCCGGAGTGCTCTATGAGCCATTGAATGAGTTTTGTGTGATTTTTGTTTTGCTATTTCTGACTTTTTGACGGGATCGTTGGATGGTTGGTTATTGGACGTTTGGTTGCGTTAAAGGCGATTTTAGCTTGGGGCTTGGAAGTGATTTTGATTTTTGGTACAGTATACAAATTTAGGCCTGATTCAAATTTATGAATTTTGTAGAAAAGTGTGAGAAGGGTACCAGAATTTGAGTGGAATCATTATTGAACCAATAATTTGAAATAATTTGGAACATTTTGACCACCATTCTGACAAATTTTTTTGAAGTTCAGACATTTTTTTTTTGGAAGTTAATGATTATGACAATACAGTACTCATGTTTTTGAGCCTGTTCCAAATTTGGATATTTGGAACAATATGAAAGTCATTTCAAAATTATTTAGATCATTTTTCAAAGCCGTAGGAGTTCTTTTAGTCGTATCAGAATTGAAATTTGGAACTGTCAATAATTCTAAAATTTTAGAACAAGGATTTGTGTAAATCTTTCTTGATTAGAAATTTAGGCGTCACTTAAGGTATAGCAATTTCCTCCAACAGACGAAATATTTTGGAACATGCTCTGATGCGCAACTGAGCCGGCGCCATTTTAGATAAAAAAATTGTGGACATTTGGAATCGAGTCTACCACATTTTACCACTAGGTACCACCAAAAAATTCGCAGAACATTTTAGGCTATCTAGAATCCACATTTTTGCCGAAACTAGACTGGATCTTAAGTTTTGGACAGAGAACTGAAATTTAGGCCTAATTGAAAATACAACGGTTGTATCGAACAGACAACGAATTTGGAAACAATGCAGAAATTTCTGGCAGACGACTTTGAAAAAAGTCTTAAAATATAATTTTTTAACTCTCCCATTATGTGTCCAAAATTTAGGCCAGTCGCAAAATGCAGTAACTTAAGTCAATTTATGTATATATTTACGTGGGTATTTGACAAGACTAAAACTATTATCGTTCAAATTTTCTGTCAGAAATTTGACATAAGTAGATACAAAATTGACGTAATTTTACAGAGCAATTTTGGAACAACGTGATTGAATTGATTTTTTCCAGAATTCTCTTCCAAATATGGTCTTAGCTCTTGCAGCAATTTTGAACAGCAAACTTCAAGTGGCAATGGAACAAGGCTTGAAACAATGCTCAAAATTTCTGATCAAATTACGAGTATATGAGTAAATTTAGGTCTGCCCTAAATTAAGTCTAGATTTCCTCTTTTATGGAACAGAGCTCCAAATAATAATTTCCCTAAATTCTTTGGTACCAAATTTAGGCCTTATTTAACATTGGGTAAAGGGTTTTTCAGGAAAGGCGTCTGAGCATATAAATGCTCAAATTTTCTACCGCAAAAGGAGGTATATTTTAACTTTAATTTGGAGCATACATAGTTTTTAATTTTACCATTGAATTCTATTTCAAAATTTATGCCTGTTGCATTCTGCCACCAATTTCTGAAATGTTTGAACCAATTTTTCCCCGAATGCCATTGAACTTACATTTCTGATCTGCGTTTTTACGGTTCGCCTCTTTTGAAATTACTCAAACCGCATCCCGAGCAACAGGATTTAATCACTTTGGAAAAAAAGAAAATTGCTTTGAAGCGACTGCGTTCTCTCCCGCTTTGATACACAAACGGAAAAACTGAAGATGAATGGGAGAGTCCATTCAAAGGGTTATTCATTTTTTCCGGTTTTTTGGTTTCCAACTTCCGCCATAATCCACCTCTTGCTTTTGAATTCCGCCCTTACCAACAAGACGAATCCTGTAATCCTTGTAAGTACCCACCAAATGCATTAGAGAATGCAAATCTCCTCTTCCAACACACTAACTCTCAGCGAAGTACAAAAGTGCGAAACATAAATCCAAGATAATCCACCCCCCCCCATCCTGCCGCACCAGTGTTTCTCTATCGCCTATTCAAAATGAAACAACTTCATCTGCATAAATATGGGAATCTTGTGCATAGACAGAACAGAAAGATATCGCGCGCCAGCGTAGGAAGCTCTAATTAGGCACCTATTGCACGTACGTCGTGTAGGACGACGACGACGGCGGCAGATTCAATTCGGAAGAACCGAGTTAATTACCAACTTTCTTCCTTCCTTCTGAATATCCCTTGGGAGGGGGGAGGGGCGGAAAAAAAACCGAGTGGAAATACCATGAATGGAGCTCGCGCATAATCCTTTTCTGTGTTTACCTTGGAATTAAATTTCTCGAAAATGTGTGCATTCTCAAATGGATAACCTCCTTCGCCTCCACCAAGTTCGCCGCCTTCCTTCGAGATCTTCCCTTTCATTGCTAGTCTTTCGGCAAAAAAATTGACACACAAAAGACACTGTAACTAGGCGATAGGGTGATGGAGGGAGGAGGTGGAATGTAATTAAAATTAGAAATGCGACTGCTAGCATCTCACTATGGACGTTCTCCTTATTCGATATCCGCTCTCTCTCTCTCTGCGTCCGCCAAAAACTAATCTATCAACGCGCGTATGCACTCAGATCTGTGGGGGTGGGGGGGAAGATAGATAATAGTACTCACCTGCAAAAGAAGCCTTTCGTCCGCCCATATCGCTGCTTGTTTCCAATCGATTTTCGACTCAAACGGCAACACCCACGCATTCGACAGCAGCACTGGTATGCAACCCGCCTGCAGAGCTTCCAAGAATCTACAACAACAAAGATAAGACAGACAGGAGGTAGGATTGGGGGGGGGGAGGTATGAATGGGTTAGCACTTAATTTCTGTGAATTCACAAGAGCTCTTGCGAATGGAATTAAAATAAATTCCCGGCTGCATACCTAAACGAACCCAATCGCCTGCCACGTGGAACTAAGCAGAATGTTGAATTCTGAAGCAGCGTCTCGTAGTCGTACCTGAAATGAGAGCAACACACAAAAACGGGAATCAAATGAGAGAAACTTTTTCATTTCAAAACAAAAAAAAAAACGACAAGAAGAAATATTGGAAAATGGAAGCGACGAAGGAGCAGGGGAGCTGTTTGCCTCCCCTCCCGCGCTTCTGATGGCGACGACGACGTTTCTCGCTTCCTGAAAGGATATTATTTTTATTGCGTTATTAACAGGATGGCGCGGGTCGGTCAGGATTTTCATTATTTACGGGACGACTTAACAAAAATGGGTGACGACGATGGCTGATGGGGTGGCGCCCGGTGCGAGGCCCAATGCTGCGAGTTTTGGAAAACAAAAGGTAAAGAGCACTCTGTATACAGAGAATGAGATCGAATACAAAATGGAAACTTTTTCATCCTTTTTTATTTCTTCTTGATGTTGAGGGGTGCTGCGGATGCTGCTGCTGCTGCTGTTGGCCGAGTGGCGGCGGCAGCGATGGCGATGGTGGCAGGTTGTTCCGTTTTATGGCTGTCTCCCCCTTCATTTCGCTTTTTCATTTTCTTATGGATTTCTCCCAGCGTATGCGAAACTACGAAATGAGCGAGCAACGAGCACAGCCCAATCCGATTTCCTCCCACCGAAAAATTCAACCATCCACGCTGCCACTAGAACGTGGATGACGATGAAACTTTAAGGGTTTAGTTGTGTGGAAAATTGCATTCAGGACTCTTTTCTCCACCCCAGGCCGGTGGAGGAGGAGGACTCTTCTAGACGACGACGGTCATACCGGAAACGAGAAACCAGCCCGGATGCTTAAAAATTGCACATTCAACACCAGGTTGCAACAGCAGCACCACCACCGGCACCGGTACCAGCACCATCACCCAGCATGAAGGAGACGAAAATTGGAGCTGTTCTCCGCACGGTACAGTGGGAGGAAGGGGGGGGGGGGGGGGGAAGTGTTGTGTGGACAATTGAAGGTGGAGTCAAAATAAAACGCGTCAACCCACTCTTCGCATTCGGATGGATTTCATTTGCAAGGACACCCAGCCGGCCCCACCATCGTGCTTATGTAACAGATCCGCTGCTCCGGGGGAACAGCACAATTATCCCACGGTTTAAGATTTTGACAGCTCTTTAACAATAAATAGGAGTTAGTGATATTTGAGAAATTATTTTCACACCACATGCACTTCAGACGCCGGCGTCTGTTGCTTGGGTGGCAATAAATTTTCGGTTTGAGGGAAAAAAAAAAACAGAGAAGCGCTGACACAGCGCGTTTAGGATATCAGTTTCGTACTTTATGCTCGCTGTCCTTTGCCGCTCCACCCGGCTCGCTGGTTCTCTTTGATTTATAGTGCAGTGTCGGAGCACGTGCTTGGCATGGCAAGGAAAACAAATCAGTTGATGATGGGTGAAGGATAACTTTCACATAAGTTTCTGGTGAGTTTTTACGAGATCATGCGCTCCTCTTCATTGAATTGAAACTTTCCCTCTCCCTCTCTCATAGCCAACATCGAATTCTATGGAGCACGTTTTGTGGGGAATCTCTGGTCTTTGAAAGTGGATGTAGGCGGATTGTCCTCGTCATTGTCTAGTTTCAGATTCATTCCCGCAATCATCCAGCAACCTGTCCTAGCAAAAACGAAAGCTTTAAGCCATGAGATGGCATTCGTGACAGTCCCTCCCATCGTCCTCGATTTATTTTTGCCAAGGCAGAAAATTGTCCCACTTAAAAGCCGGTGTGAATATTATCAGACCATTTCCAAATGAGTTCGCTTGGGTTTCATTGTTCGCAAATATTCTCTCCTCCTCTCGAATTCAGGGACTGACACCCATGTCAAACGATGCTTGAATCAAAACCATTCTTCTTCTCCCACCCTTCAACTCGGCCTCTTCGCCCACCCCTTTCACAGAGATTGATCCTCTTACGGAAGACAGAATGACAGATAGCAACCACGCGACGCGACAAAGCTGCTGCTGTGCAGAACCGCAGACAATAACCGTGTAATCTTTTTTTTACAGGTGTGCGCCCCCCCCCCCCCCCCCCTGCAGTCATTGACAGCTCACAATCAGTTCGCCGTTGAAGACATGATTTCCTGATTGGCCCTCGAAATCATTTATAACCACCCATGCCCAAGAGTGTCGGGTGGGGGTGGAGGGGGGGGGGGGATAGGAATCGAGGGTTTCTTCGATTCCTTGTGGAGAAGAAAACGAGAAATCCACACCCGGCATACAGCATACACAGGCACACGCGCACAACCCTCCAGCATGGTAGCGAGTGTGTGCTTGCCATCGGGGAGGAGATTTATTATTGGAATTCCCAGCACACGTCACGACGACGACGACGAGGACGACGCGGGCATTTCGCATGGCAGAGCACATCAGATGTGTGTGCGCTGCAAACCTCAAAATTATCCACCAGCGCTTCTGACAAGCTGTCAAATCAATCTCGTTCGCCATTAGGCGACATGTTCATGAACGTCAACAAAACATCACATCGAATTGTATGTGAATGCCTGCCACTCCCCACTCACCCACCACCACAGTGATGAGAAAACAAAGAGCTCAGAAATTAACCCTCTCCACAGAATAGACGCGAGGAGGAGTGGGTGCAACAGAATCGCACACTTCTGCTCGCGGAAGCCGCTGCATGAAGCGAAGTCATTTAATTATCCGCATCAGTGCCAGGCACAAAGACCAAGTCGTGACAGAGGAGGGCGTCCCGAAAACAAGAAACCAACTGAAAGAGCGGTGCACTGACCCCGTGTGCTGTTGCTTCAGCATAATACGACACATCCACCGCGGGCGTTCATTCATTCGCTCACACATGGGCCTCTGCAGAGCCTCTCGCGTGTTACCTGCAGACAAGTGGGCAGACGTGACCTTTTCAAACATACGCCGTCGTCGTCGTCGTCGTCGTCGTTGCAGGCATCGCTGTCGTTCTTGCCGCCATCGTCATCGTCGTCGCGCCTTCGGTTATCAATTGTGTGCTCCTCTGCCAGTCTGCATGGCGATGTCCCGAGAAGGTGCATACAGTCTAATGTTTTGTATTCTCCGCGTGTACGCATTAATTACACGACCGAGGGTGGGTCAGAGACAAGCAGAGACGCGGGCCAGAGTTGGCCAGAGAGAGAGAGAGTGAGAGAAGGTTCAATGCATCCTCTAGTGTCCGCCCCCACATGTTCGTCTTCGTCGACCGTCTAATTAAGTTGCACTTCAACGTCAAGAAAAATGTCGAGGGAAAAACGAGTTGCGACGATGCCGAGTGGGATGACGATTGTGGGTGTGGCTGACACACCAATGTTACTGGCTGCGATGCAGATACGAGTCTTAATGAGAAAAATTGTGATTTACGGGCCTTTTGAGAAGCCATTGCAGTAAAGTTTTACGGCTTGATTTACATTTGGCGAAACCCGATCGTACGAGAGTGCCCATAAAACTCAATTCCAATCCATCAGCAACGCTGCCGCCCGCCCGCACAGACGCGTTTTGAAGTTTTATGGGGTAAAACTTTTGTTCCCCCACCCTCCCCCTCCCCCCAAGCCAAGTCTCATAATCGTCATCGACATCATCGGATGGCAGTCTAAGGTCGCGCCAGAAACACTAGAAGCAGCAGGAAAAACCGGGAACAGCATCATCAGCTTGAGCGGCATAGGCAACAGCAGCAGCCATTACGAACGAGCAGAGGAACCGGAAGCCGAATAGCGAATGAAATGGAATGGAATGACTTTCGTTTATTAGAAAACTCATTTCGCCGTGTCGCGTCAGTCAGGGAGTCAGTGAGATGGAATTCGATTGGAGGTTATGACTGCATTACTGGGTGGCTGGCTACACGGGCTGAGGGTGGGTTTTTCGGTGATAAACGAAATTAATGACCGTGATTGTGGGATATGTTCACATGAGCACTGAATGTGCGCGGTGAGGTCGGGGTGTGCGTGAGTTGGGTGTAATGGAACTGATTAGCTAATTAAACTGTTAATAGGCATTTATGCGGTGTTGACTCAATTAAGGGAATCTCAGGGAGACAGCAGACAAATGGAAGGGGAGGCCATGTAGATGCGTCTCTCTCTCTTTCTCTCTTGACTTCAATTTTGATTTGTTCCCATCCGGTGCTTGCTTTCTGCACGAGATTCGAGATTCCCTCATCACCTGTGCGCCGGCTAATAAGTTACGTATCCTGCTGCCATTTGTTCCCCAAAGTGTCCTTCGTCCAACTCAAACAGACGCTCCTTTGTTTTTTGTTTTTCAAACTCATCATGTTTACACACTTTAGCTCGTAGAAACACACACAATCGCCGCCCACTACAAGGACATTTGTTCTCTCAGATCTTAGGACTACCCCCCACTCAATGCAGTGCGTGTTTTGGACCCCAGCATCCCCCGCCGCACACCGCGCGTGAATGAATATGCAAAACAAGGTTTGAAGGCTGTTTTCTTATCCATCCATCGTATCGTTTGAAACAAAAAAAAAGTCTTTAATTCCAAATCTCTCCGCTGAAGTCCTTTATCCCTCTATCCCTCCCCCCTCCTCAGCTCAGAAATCTTGAATATCCTTCAGAATTTGAATTTCTAAAGACGACTGAATTCATCGGCGCTACACGAGTATGCCGAGTATGAATGGTAAAAGTATTATATTTAGGGAATCCTTTATCCTTTATTGCACCACACTGGCACTGGCGCTGGCTGACTTGAAAAAGCGGTGAATGAGGCGGACCAGCAGTCAGCAGCGGGTAGGCAGGCCTCCTCTTCGGGGTACAGTGTGTTGGCCTTTTGAAAATTTAAGCAATGAGTTGCGCTTTTCATGTTCCCCTGGGTTCGGTTTGGTCTTTTGGTCGGTTGTTTGTCAGTTGTGCATAGCGAAATTCCGCCGAGAAATGGTTCGTAAAAGCACACACACACACACACACAAACACACATACAGACAGACAGAACAGAAGCGAAAATGTGCTTAAGGCTGACTGAGAAGAGCTCATGCCTTTTCCATTTCCATTTGGCCCGCTTAGTCCCGTGGCATTGCAATGGACGTTGAAAAATTAAAAGGGGGGCGAGCGGGGGGAACATTAAAGGCGAAAGAAAAAAAAAAAAAAAACAGCGAAAAATAATTTCATTACATTCTCGATGAATGTGCCTTTTGGACGTTAATGGTCTCGAGTTGTTAAGTGATATTTGTTTTCGAGAAGTTTCTCGCAGGCAAGACGGTTCTGGTACGGGACTGTGATTTGTTTTGAAATTTTACATCTTCTCTTTTTGGTTTCCTAATTGCTGTGCTCTGCCGCATTAAGTTCAAAATTATTGCGAAGACTTTAAGGTGAAGTTGACATTTGATCCAATTAGACGAGGGCCTTAGGATTTTCTTAAACAAATTTAGGGTTTCGTTTGTTGGATGCGTTGTGCAACCGAAAACTTTTGTTGTTGTGTGAGGGAAACTTCATATTTTATTTAGGCCAGGTGGTTCGAGCTTTATGATTCCTATTAAGGCATTTCGTTGGTAATTATCAAAAGAAGACTCTTTTTCTATTATGACCCACAAACCATATGAAGAGAGGCAACTTAAAATTCGATGCCAATTTGGAACGACGAATGTTGAGAAGTTTTGACACAAACATATGAATCCCTGAACACTGCCAAACTTCGAGGTTGTCAAGGACTTCGTCTTCGCGGTAAATAGGTACAACAACACCAGTACCAAAATCAAACGCAGAATCACTCTTGCCAATCGCTGTTTCTTTGGGCTTAAGAGGCAATTGAGTAATAAAGCCCTCTCTCGAAGGTCTAAGCCTGCTTTATATAACATCTCGATCATCCCAGGCCTACTCTATGGCGTTGAAACCTGGACGTTACTAAAAGCGGAAGAGGAAGTCCTTAGTCCTTTTGAGAGAAAATTTCTGCGTGCGATTTTTGGTCCTGTTTGCGTTGATGGCATCTGGCTGTACAGCAACATGCGGCTAGTCAAGCGTCTTTGGATACAACGCTTAAGATGGCTAGGCCATGTAGAGCGTATGGACACCACTGCTCCGGCCCGAAAAGTCTTCGAATGTGAGCCATTGGGACAACGCAACAGAGGACAGGCCTAGGCTAAGGTGGCGCCCACAAGTGGAGAAGGATCTCAACCAAATTGGAGTGCGCAGCTGGAGGCAGCTGGCGAAAGATCGTGCTGGCTGGAGAGGCATGGTGGTTGAGGCCCAGGTTCACCCCGGAGTGTAGCTCCATAAGAAGAAGAAGAAGAAGTAGAAGAAATAGAAGAAGAAGAAGAAGAACAAGAATGAGGAGAAGAAGAAGAACAAGAATGAGGAGAAGAACACTGTCAATAATTGGGGCGGAGGACTCGAACTGGAGTCAATGCCAAGGCCCCTGTGGACATCAATTTCATCAAACAATCTCTCTCTGTCTGTCTCCATTTCTCCTTTTTCTCTCTCTAGCATTATTGATGCAAACGGTGCTGAAAGTGGGAAGGATTTTCGCTCTCGTTACTTCGATTTACTCTTCAGCTGCCAGTTAGGTCCAGCGACGCAACGAATGTCAGAAATACTCTTCAGAATGGCATTTCATTACTTTGATCCCTAAATGGACATAATTTACTCTCAATCTTAAGCATTCAACGTTCACAAAAGCATTGGCAGACAAACTATTGTGTCCTTCGAAAGACCTCAATATCATTGAAACTTGCAAGTAAACACAGAAAATTTGTGAACGGTCGTGTTAGGTAAGGCATGCTTCGGCCATTTTTATTTTAATATGTACAAAATTCTGTGCAGCTTTGTAGTGCAGGTTAAGCCCGTTTATGAGCTGAAAATAATCCAAAGTCTCTCCATTCAATTCATCACCTCTTTAAAAATGGAATCCCTTGCACAGTACAGTAGTTGGTGTTGACACAATGCCAAGGAACATATTTCTGCAAACTATCCAGGACTTTGAGGATATGCCCTTTAAGATCTTAAAAGGAATGTAATCGCAAAGTGATTTCTGAATACATTTCTCCTTGTGATTGTTCGGGTAGTGAAATGTTACGTATACGCCCAGTTGGACATCAGTGCCACAATTCTTGGAAACAAAATTTAAGTGGTCACTGGAAAAGTGAAATCTTCAGCCCTTAAGCCGCTTTTTTAGAAAAGCATGTTCCCCACAAACTGGGTGTTGTGACGAATGCATGAGGCGAACTTCTCACTAGGAGCTTTGCCCACATAACGATATTGGAAACAGATTCACTGTACCCTCAGTTTTTCTTAATTGTATTTTTTAGGGCACTCCTGCAGTATTCCTGTCTCTGATTAACAGATCTTCGAACAAAATGAGTTCAGGAACCACCTTAAAAAAAAATCGATTCGATGACGCAATCATCTGAAACAATCCGTAGTGGCTAGTGACTATTACGAAACTCTCGGTAATTGTTAAGGGCATCCCTTTTAAGAGGGTTGCAACAGTGACGAAAAAAAATCAGCTGCAAAGAGTCATTGAGTAGATACAGAATCGAAATTGTTAAAACTTCATCGAATAAGAGTTCCCAGACAATTTGTACAAGTTCCTTAAATTGTGGACTTTTTCATTTGAGTGGCACACAGCTCACAAGGGATCAAGGATTATCTGTTGTTATGATTCATATAAAGGACTGTTATCATCTTATATCACTGGGAAGATATAATAAGTGTCCAGAAAGCGAACACTTGGAGAAATTTGAATTTATCGTTTTTTTCGCAATTTCAAGGTTTTGGAGGAACATTTTGTGGTTTCTTAGCCACTGAGTCACCTAGGGGCGTACATAGTCAAGGATCCTTTTTCGATCTCATTAAGTCTTAATTTAAATTCTCTAGAATTTGTACCCGAATTCATCGATAAGTGGGTGTTTCCACAGGCAATGCGTAGCAGTTCTGGATTGTCCAAGTTCGTATCTAAATTTCGGTTCAAGTCAACTCCATCGTTTGGTACGTTTTAGAAACTGAAATTGCCATTTAAAATAAATAAGTAATTGAATGACGACACAATTCAAAAGGAAAGAGACCCCTAGGTCCTTCAGCTCTCTTACAAATAGAAAGGACCTACATGTTACTTATGATTCCGAAAAGTTCTAGGTTCTTATTGACAAGACGGATTGTTTAAGGGTTGTCAGCATAACGACAGAGGAAGTGGAGTTAAAAAATGCGTGGTCCAAGAGTGAAAACTCACATTTTCAGTGAACACTTGATTGTCAATTGTTTCCTGATTTAACTCAAATACGGTAAGGCAAGCTGCTGAAACGACGACGCATCTATGTGTCATGGTCTTCGTGCTGCTACAGCTGCTCTAGTCTCTTCACTTCCGACTGCGTGTGGTCTAACCGGCCGAGTATCCTCCACTTTTGTAAACTGGGATTCAGATTTGTGAATGGTATTGACGCTAGTGTCTGCACTGGGCCCTGGAAGTTCCTCAAATTGCCCGAAATGTAGTTCTCTCAAGACGTTGTAAGCCATTACCTCATGGCTTGCCAAACGATACTGTACAAAATTACAAAGCAGTTTTATAGGACCGAAGTTATCTGTTCGCTAAAAAGCCTATTGACAGTCAAATCTCACAATGAATCGCCCCTAGGTATGGGAATCTAAGGTTTTTTTTGAATTTTTTGTTCATGTTCAAACATTTATGTAGAACAAACGAAACCATCTCCGTGCCACAGTAACTCGCGGTTGTCCGCTTCAGATTTTGATACAGGAAAAGGCAGCAAAGAACTATTAAAGGCTTGAAATAAATTCGTTGCCTTTCATTCAAAATTATCCGACTTGAAAGTTACTTTCGACAATCTTGAATCTCGTTCTGCACAGTTCATCCTGCAGAATTTGTCAGAATTCGTCTCAGAAGACACCTCCTTCGGCTAATAGGCAATCTGCAAAAATTATCTCGACACTATTGTTATGCAGGCACACCCTCACCGTCCCAGCGCACCGTGCAAAGTCAACTTTTCCCTTCACACACGACCAGAACACGCACAGTGTGCTTGTTAAATCTTATCTATCGACCTGATTACTGTCTTATCGTGTCTGCAGGGATTCTCGCCTTCACACATCTCCGCCCTGCTCTCCTTTGTCATTTAGTAGTTTATCTTGTCGGGCACGAAGGACGAAGAAACACCGAAAAGCTCTTTAACTGCGTCCATCCACCACATCCTTGCCATTAAATGATGATCACTTAAAAAATTATGTTTTCCAACGGCACTAATGTCGGATTAAGGACCCTCTCGTCGCATGAGGAACAATTGAAACAAGACACTGGCTACGTGAACCCCCGCCCCCCTGTACACACACAAAAACTCTACGACTATTCGCAAGGATTGCCATTGAACGGGGAGACAAAAGGACTCCCTCCCCTCTTGCACAGTGAGAATCCTGTAATAATCCGACAACGACGACACGAGACTAAGGTCGGGTTGTCGAGTTGTCGGGACTCAATCGCTCGTCATTGTGTGAAGGGGTGCGGGGGGGTGTGTGTGTGGAAGTTTTAAGATCTCACTCCAGCCGCCCGCTGCTTATGGAAGGAAATCCTTTTGTCTAACAATTGATTCATCAGCAAAGTGGATAACAACAATTGAGTGCGCCAGAGAGTTGCTTGGAACACAGGAAGTTAGGATGCTTCAAAGGCACCCACACACATACAGACGCGCATTAACCTCTTATTTGCGACAATCGAAGGAAGGAAACAGCCGGGAGTGTGACAGACAGTCGGCTAGCTTGACAACACTTTACCTCTGCCGTGCCGTGCCGTGCTGTGCTGTGCCGTGTGCATGCCGAGCGCCGTGTGTGGTGTGCGGTTTACTTTGGCATGCCGATCCTTGTTAATGAATAGCAGATCGTCCCAAAGGCAAACACACAATGAGAGAGAGATGTTGTTACTTCCTTTGCGCTCGTTGTCTCCTCCGAAGATGCACATACTCTCGGCTGGCTTCCTCTTGGGGTTTCAATTTCAATTGGTTTTGCTACAGCTCCTCCTCATCCACAAACCGATGCTGCTGCTCGTACTACTGCTGCTCCTGTTGTTGGTGCACCAGAGCATCTGTTCGGGATTCGTTTTTGCTTTTCACTTAAGTGCCATGTTAAACCCACCGCCGCGCCGTGCACACCGACCCACTCCCCCCCCCACACGCCGAAACAAGGGCAGATATGCACACAACTCGGTGATGTCCTGTGGCACACTGAGGAGGATGTGCAAAAGAGCGCCGGGGCATCGGTGGAATGAAGCCATTAGGCAACTCAGCTCGTAATTCGTGTCTGAATGTGTCTTGGAACCCCTTTGCCGCCCGAGGGGCGGTGTATTTTTTCGTTTGCTCGTTCGTCCTTTTTTTCGCCGCTCTTTTTTCGCTATTTTCTTCTTTTTTTTTGTGTGTGGTTCTTCGAGGATATGGAGGAGTGCTAGCTTTCTTCATTAATTTATCTCACATTTCCAGGACACTTTGTGTCGGTTGGCCTCTCTGGGGAATGGCTTGGGTGGACCCATGGGTGGGTACGGTAGGTGGTCATGGCGGGTATTTTCTTCCTTCCTAAGCAAGAAAAGATTTAGCAACGTAAATGGTGAAAAATAGTGGTTAAAGCTGCTCGCTTCGACTAAGGATGTCGGAGCTCTTTCACTTCTGTCCACCAATAAGGATAAGAAGTGGGCTAATAAATTTTTTGCGAATTAATAGTGACGGGGTTGTTCTTGGTCCTTGGGTTTTTTTTCTTTCTCCACTCTCGGTCTCTGTGCTACAATGGAGTGGGTGGAAGAGGGGGAGAGGGGGGGGGGACGCTGGATTCCCTTTTACACTTGACGTGATTTATTCGAATGAATGAGAATGAAAATTGTTCCCTCTGGACGATGTTGGGGATGCAGGTGGAACGAGATTTTAATTTCACCCCCGGGATGATGGAGCGCCGTGGGAGCATGGAGGCGCCGCTACAGCGGTCCTATTTTATTTTTCATAACGGCGGAATGACCAAATTATTTATGATTCCGCGGAAATGTAACCCAGCATGCAATTCTCTTGCTCTCTCGCTCCTTCACCTACCCCCCCGGTGTAATGGCAGGGATAAGGATGTGTGAGGTTGTGAAGCGGGGAATAGTTTTCTGGAAAGCACTTTTGGGCAAATGATTGTAAATTGGTTCAGTGAGCACATTTTGCAAATACAAATAAACACACACACACTACTATCTTCTGGGATCTGGACGGATGCCAAAGGGATTCTCTCTGGCGAAAAGGAATTCCTTTTTTGTTTATTCTTGTGAAATGAATACATTTGTGTGCGCGCGGAGAAAGTCGACGAGGATGCGTGTAGTGCATTGTTGATGCAAGGAGTTGGAAAGAATAACGCAAAACTTTCAATCAATTTAGTTTTTACCCTGTGGCTGAAAGCCACGTCCATAGATTCTTGTTTTCAGTTGACTGGTTTTCCTTTTTCTAAACTGAAACATAAGGAGGATGGTGGGGAGTGGGTGGTCTAGGACTGGATTCTTGTGAAATGAATTTGGTTTTCATATGAAGGGAAATAACATCCTCCGGAGCTATCTTTCTTTTCTGACATACCATATGATTGAAGATTTTCAATGATGCATTCCCCTGTCTGCCATCTGTTCTGCTTATTTAATCAAACTTGCAGTCCTTTGCATTCCCATAACCCACTCTCAGACGCGATTTGGAGTGAATTGAGGCATTTGTCTCCTTCCAGTCCTCATTTGAGTCACGATTTGTAAGAAATTTAAGCCTCAATGAACGCCCATACGTCCATCATAGCCTTTGTATCCTTCCAGATCCTCTGAATTACGAGAAGAATGAAATCAAAGTCTTTAGAGGAATCACAACTTGCAGCAAGTTGATGCCTTTGCGTCTTCCCAGCACCCATCAAAATCCGAGATTGAAGGAAATTAATGTCCCCCAGATTTTAATTGAAAGATTTCCAACATCACGGCCACTCCTTGAAGGGTATCGAATCCTTTAACACATCCTGAACCACATATAAAGGAAAACCAGGACCAGAGACTGAATACCAGCCACGATTTGAAGTCTATCACTGCATCCCTTCAAACTCAAAGATGACTTAAATTTCTTCATGTCCTTTCTCCCACCCATTAAGCAGCCCCCTTCACCCCACAACCCCTCCACACCTATCGACGATCATTAATTAATTTCAACCTGAACCGACACAGTCTTTCCACTTAGCTACGGAAATCAAACCGGAAGTGGTTACTTGAAAAGTTAAATGGCTTCCTCAAGTGGACCCTCCGCTCACCAGCGCTCCACTGGCCCGTGGGAGTGTCACAAAATTCTCATTCATTGACACAAATTTATAAAGTTCCATAAAGCTCACGCTCTAATAAGCGCCTCTTCCCTTTCCCACACTGAGGTTCACAGAGCATCATGGAGCCTCACAGAACTCACACAGAACCTCACAACAGGTCCAAGGAAGCAAGGCGGGCCTTTATACTTGGACTGACTTGGGCGACTACAATGCCGTATCAGACGAACCCATCTAGTCCTCATTTGTCAGGTATTCACTTTCCAATAAATTTACAAACTCTGTCCCCCTCCGTCGGTTCAATTTGGTCGTCGGTTCAACTTGGTTTTGTCCATCCGTTCGATATTATCTCCGCTGCCCCCACCGGCCGTACACACTTGCAAACTTTCCGGGGCTGAGGGGCGGTCTTTCGGTTGGTTGGTCTGTTCGTTGGTTTGCCCTTTTTTGACAATGAAATTCGGGAGTCGTGTTCTCGCACACTTCTCTCTCAATCGGGGTTCAATGGACAATGACAACGACGACGACGACGACGACAGTGTGGACTACGACACCAGCCGTGCGAACGACGAACAATTCGGTAGAAAGGAAATCCCACTTTCACCCCCAAAAGGAAGGAACAGACAAAATTGATTTTTACACAAAATGGGCAACTAAACACGTCCTTCCACCCCTGCCCGCCACATTCGAGAGGACCGTGTAAGAGTGCGGAAGAATGCAGAATCAAGCAGAGGCGCCCAGTGAAAGAGAGTCAATGGCACACAAATTTAATTAAAACCCTTTGAATGCTCCTGTGCTGACTCCTGAACTTAGGAGTCACCCACCAACCATCTTTGTTCCGCACAGTCCTCGGAGGTGACCACCTAAGTCGGCTATCGACCAGGGAGAGAGCCTGTCGTTTTAATTTGTGTTTGCATAACCGAAGCCATTTACATTGAACGAGGGCGCGCACAACCGACACCAACGCCGACCAGCCCTTCCCAAAGGAGGAGTTGGTCATGTGATTTATGTTGGCTACGCTTAGCTGCAGCCCTCCCGTGTGTGTGCTCCTTCACTTAATTGTTCATTAATCTCATTCAAATGACTAGCAGCAGCAACACAGGACGTCCTTTGTTCCGCCTAAAACTGTCAAGGTGAGGTGTACACCACAACTGGCGCTCCCCGTTCGCCTACCCACACTCCACACTCTCAAGGACAAGTGCATGTGGTGTGTCGTCCAAGAAGGGGAAAAAACATTTTAACTTTGTGCACGCGGGGCACAGGCACAGTTTTGATCGAAATTTCCGAAAGTTTCAACTGCTTGCCGTTTTTTCACGCTTTGCCCGAAACAATAACAGCTCGGGATTGAGCACGGTGGGGTATGAGACCCTCAAAGCGAGTCCTTGTGCAACAAATGTGTGTGTGTTTGCGGAGCAGGGTGAGAGCGAATGGGAGCTTCGAAGCCGATTTCTGTTACGATTCCTTTGGTTTGCCAATACCTTATGAAAACCCTTTACCCTCTTGTGCCATATTTCTTTTTTCTGTTTTGTTTTGTTTTTTTTGCGGCCACAGAGAGACAGAGGGGAGCAGAGGAGGGGGGGTGTAGGAGTAGAGTCCTTCAGTAAGCGAGTGTGGTGTGTGCATATGATGAAAGTTTTACAAGGACGACACAACGATGCAAAATCATTTTGCCATACATTTGAGAGGGTGGTGGAGGCGGGAAGGGAAACTCCTATGGAAAGTGGCAGAACAAATGAAACTCCTCGAAGGCAACAACGCACACACCCACACATAGTTTGTATTCGCCAAGTGGTTACCGCTGCTGTTTCTTTGTGTGTCAGAAAAAATAATGGAATCCACTTCCTTCAGCTGGATCACATAATGTCTTGCCACCTTCGAGTGTGTTTTTGCCAACGCATACGGAAGGGTTGGCATATGTGTGTGAAGCTGGGCCCCGTTTGCAAATCCAAGGCATTTCTTATTTACATATGCAAAGAATGATTGACAGGCAGAAGCAGGCTGTGAAAACAGACAGCCAACAGAGAGATCCAACGCGTCCGCCTCCTCCGCATGATTGTTGGTGTAAAAAGGATGTTTTCTTACTTAGCTACGTGACGACTATTTTTCTCAGTTGGAGAGCAGTTAACTATGCCAACACAGGAAGAACGGCTCCTTTCACCGTTCGCCCATCAGTCTCTCAGAAGTCGGCACGAACGTTTAATAAGACGTGGCAGGAAGCTCACCCTTGAGGTTTTATATACACAGATGTATGTGCGGGCGTGTGTGGCGGTGGAGTGGAGTAGGCACGATTTTATTATTTCTCCCCATTTCCTCGAGTGCCGCTGGTCGGTTTTTTTTTTTTTTGTGCCCGACTCTCATTGGCTTCCTTTTGCGCGTCATTTTAACTTTTGTCAATGTGTTCGATTCAATCATCATCGTCGTCGTCGTCGTTGTCGTCCTCGTCATTCTTATTGTCCCTTCACCGCGGGGATGGAAATTGCATGGTCATGAGGAAAACCGTCAGCAGGAGTAAGAGTAAATAGAAATTCCTTTGCGATTGATCCACCGCATTGATAGTTAAGCTTATGGCTCCTTCGAGCCTCTGAGATGAAGCGAACGCTCCCCGCTCGATCTATTGTTCTGCATAGCAGGGTGGCAACAGTGGGGGGGGCGGTGGCGGTAGCAGTGCGGATTATGCTGAATTGCGCGACAGTTAGTTTGGTGTGGACGAAGATTTTATGTGCGAAGGTTGCTCGTAAATTTTGATTGTGGAAGGCCCGGATTTCGGGCATGGGTCGGTTTTAATTATCATGTGATTAGGTGGTTTCGCTGTTTATGGTCGGGGCGTTTGTTTCCCGCGTGTCGTTGTTTCTGCTGATCCTCGGTGTGACGGTATTATGTGCGTACGTACGGGATGCCATGGGTCATGGAATTCATTTCGGCAGAGAATCGTTTACGTGACTGGTTTAAGGGAAGGTCGACCGGACGGACGGACGAGCGTGTCCTTTGAGAATGCGGTTGCTTCGATTGCTGTTTAGATTGGTTCTGATTTTGTGGTGGATGTGGGGTACGGGGGTTTCTGCTAATGAAATACGTTGAAATTGGGTTTTGTGTTTTTGGGTTAAAGGGAATTTGCTGATTTGTTGTTTGGAAAAAGTGCGGATTTCTAGACGTTGACTCGAGGAATTCTCTGGGGAATGGCCTATTTCTAAGAATACATGCAAAAGTCTGTAACGAGGTCAGAAACGGAATTGCATTTGTGTCTTTTCAATATCAAGAAGACAGAAAGGTCAAGCCAACAAGCTACTGGACAATGGAATCAAAAATGTTTTTCACTTCAGCTTGTCTTTGAAGCGATGAATCCTGTCATCCAAGTTGAGCCTTCGAAAAACGAACAAGGACATTAGAGCGGTATTTCGAAAGCATACCTTGCCCATGAATCAGATGTTGACTCCGATAGATCAGCGACCAAGGTGGGAAGGCCGCGAATGGAGCAGAGACATGGCTGTTCCGGAAAAAATTTTCTTCGGCGCCGATAGCATTCTTGCACAAGGACTGACTTTGAGAATCCGACATATTGAAGGACATCGATCATCAGGCGAGGCTGATCATGCGATGACGCTGATCATGGAAGTGAAAAATATTCGGGGCCGATAATCGACAATCTTGCGTAAGGACTTGACTTGAGAGTGTAAAATAGGAGAGGACGCCAGCCATGAGTCAACGCTGATCATGAACGATCGCTGATCACCACCGTCAATGATCAGCTGCAGGGATAAAATGATACATAAATCGTGAAGGAAGAAAGGAAGAAGAAAACTATAATGGAAGTGACAGATTTTGTTGGATCGGTGCTGCAAGGTGATCATGTGTGACCCCGATCGTCTGGGATACCGATCATGTGAGACGTAAGAAATGGGATCCATTTAAGAAGCAAGTAAAATGACATTGGAGAAGATGATTGTGTTAAACAATTGTTGAGATGATGTCCGACTTTGGCGAATCGCATAAGTTTTGAAGAATCTAAGCCAACTTGCCAGTGATAGCTAGCTAGGGGCAGAGTTCCCTGAAATCGGTTATGTGGGACAAGGCCGAAGGAGGCGTTCTTTTAAAAGAAACTCAGCTCAAGAACTTGATGAATGACACATTGAGGACAGCTTAGTGAAGGCTGTCCTTGGTGGAGATGTGAAAAGTAAGAATGCCCTTAACGAACTTTTTATAGGAAATTGAAACCGCATTGCAAAGGAGCAAGTTATCTCAGAGAATTGAGTGCCATAAGACCGCAAGAGACGTTCGAATGTGGCCTCATTTACAAGTTTTGAGTGACCTGAATCCAGGACAGAGATGAATACTTCTGGGAAAGGACACATTTGTGATTCGCACAAGAGCGTGGATGCTGTTTGTTCAAATTTTCCTTGATGACATCGGAAGGCGTGCCTCTCTCTCTCCTCTCCCAGACCCAGGAGGAGGTGTTAAATCAATAAACTCGCTTGGTTGTGCATGAAAATAGCTTCTGATGAGTTAGAGTTGATGGCGGAGGATCGAGTAGCCATGCAACATGCGGGTTAAAGAAGATGATGATGATCTCATCGGAAAATGCGCAATTCAGAGCCTGCGTCCACAATGCTTAAGATGGACAGACCATGGACAGGCCAGCTATTAGTTCCTGTGGTAGAAGTCAATGTTCAGAAAGGATCAGCTTGTCAGCTTTGTTGAGGCTGTGGTTCTACATGGACCAACTCCAATGGAGTTACATTCCATTTGCACAAGTTCTCTCTAGCTTCACAAAAATCGAAGGTAACGAGGTACAAAGATTGGTTTAGTGCCTGAAACCGTCAGGACTGTGGAGCAGAACAATATGTAATGGAATGCGCTTGATTGTTGATTGAGTATGATTCCAAAATTTAGTACTCAGCCTAGTTCAGTTCACTCACTTGCAGCATAGGCGCCATCAGTGTACCATCCCCCGGGGAGAAATTTTCACCGAATTTCCCTCATTATCCCAGCACCAGAAAATTTCACATGTCCCCCGCGCCCCAGCATTCAGTTCATGGCTCATGAATATAAACAAAATTTCTCAATCAAATTTATTAGATTCCCATCTAATGGCCGCTTTCCCTTCTCCTCTCCCGACTACGCCCAAAATCCCAGAGCAATTTCATTTTAAAATTAACCCATGCATTGAAGTTGTGTTGGGGACGGCGAGGCACACGCAAATCCTCCTCGCCACCGCCGCCGACCTTGGCCCAGTCTCACACATTTGCCTTTGTCCCCGGATGCTTATCGTGTGCAGAGGCTTGTAAAAAAAAAAACACAAACATGTTGTTTTTTGGTTTTCCATTTTTTTTTTAATTTTTTAACATCAACAGCACACATTCCTTTGGTTTTCGATAATTTTTCAGCATGTTCTGAGTGTGTGTCTGTTGCTGTTTCGATCCATTGTTTCCAATTACCGTTGTGTGTTGTTGATTTTAATTGGTTCACTCCAGTGCGCACGAATGTCAACCTCAAATCAAAATTCCTCCCCCCCCCCCCCCCGTACCGGGTCCCACCCATTGGAAATACAATTTATCTCTCACTCTGCGCCCCTCTCTTTGTCATCATTCCCACCCTTCTGTTCACCTTTCTGAGATGTCCTCCCTCGCCCCGTCGACCACACCTCTGACAGAGAAATACCGGAATAATCGTGGATTCAAATTAACGATCGTTAAGTCAGTTATGCGTATTCGAATTTGTTTTAGTGCAGAGCATTGGATGAATGCGCAAAAAACACAGACTGTCTTTTGTTTTGGTGCTTGTGCTAAAATCAGCAGAATTTTATGCAAATTCGGGCGTCCCATTAATGGCTTTTCAACCGAAACACGATGAACTTTAAAGCAGCACACGCACGAAATAACTTTTCGCAAATTTCTAGCTTTGCATGTGACGAGAGGTCTTTGTCGCATTCATCAGGCGGCGGGGTACACGGCACTTCCTGCCACCAAGTGCGCCTTGAAGGCAGGGTCGTTATTTTGTGTTTGATTCATTTCGCTGAAATCGCTTAACTTTTGATCCGCAATCCGTAAATATGACTTCCAATTGGCGTTTCCGAGTTTGTTTTGTGTTTTTTTTTCTGCGCCGCAATTAAAAGGGTTTCATTGACAAAGTTCCTTCCTTCCTTCCTCGGCTCCCCTTCGCGCCGCCCTTTGTGCAAACACACACCGGGGAGTCCAGGTCTTCACATTTGGCAGCGGTAATGCGAGCTTAACACGCAAATTTTGTGCACAAAAGAACCGGTAAACCTTACAAAGGAAATTGTTGACCATATTCCATTTCGTGCACAAAAAAAGGGGAGACGGTGCGCGACATGCTCTTAATTACCATCCTTTGTGCTGAATGCCCTGAAGCAGTGACTTCCAGCTTAAACGAACTGCGGAGTAACCTCCCGTCGGCAATGGGTAGGTCGTTGAGGCGACAAGACGTTGTTAAATTGAATTTTCTAGCGCCCCCCACCCACTTTCAGCGAACCAAAGTCAAATTCATTCAATAATTAGTTCACCTCCCTCGGTCCAAATTCTCCCTCTCTCTTTCGCACACACTGTTGACACATTGAAACCACCAACAACGTCTAGGTTAGGCAAATCTCCTCGCTAAAGCCCAGGGGATTACTTCGTAATCTAACGTACACCGTACGCCAAATCCAAAAAGCTCGCAACATACCCGTGTTTACCTCATGATTAATCCAGCACCCATCAGAGAGTAATCATAAACAATCCGCTAACATTTCGCTCGGATTGTCGTGTAAACACTTCCATCCCACAGTCCCCCCCATCGCCATCGCCCCACCCCGCTCGATGACTCGTAACACAAGCACTCTCGCGCGTCAGCCCCTGACAAATTCATCACCTTAATTGGATACAATTTTTTTTTTTCGTTCCAAAGCGAAGGCGCGCACTGTGTGTCTCGCGACCCCATGTGACTGTCTCGTGTCATTTTAAAACGCGCGCACTCAACTACCACCCCGTCACACGCCCAATCACCCATCCGCCCATCCGGAGAGCTTCTGTTATCTAGGCGCAGAAGGAGGAGGAGGAGGAGGACGACGAATGAGTCCTCGACTGATGAAGAGGGACACATGAAGAGCTTCAGCAGCGCTCTTGCATGATGAAGTGCGCAGCGGGTTCGAGGGGTGCGATGAGTGCGCGGTGGTGGAGGGGTTGGGGGTTTGTAACTGAAAACCTGTGTACCGCTATGATTTACTAAATTGCTCCTTAAATTCAAATTTACGGAAGACAGTTTCAGATTTCAATGCATCCTGCCAGAGGGGACGGCTACGTTTGGGCTTTGGCTCTTATGTTACCAGGAAGGGGGACAGCCCACCCCTCCACCTGCATATGAGTAGAACCTTTTTTTTTTTTCATTATTAATAGCCAACCTCCCTCATTCATGTGTGGAGGACGTACGTTGGTTGGTTCGCTCGTTTACTCCACCGACGCCTCCGGATTCCGGGAAAATCCTTCTGAACTCAAACTCTCTCTCTCTTTCACTCCCTCACACACACACACTCAGGGGGGAGATGTGTAAAATCCACCGAGGTAATTTGAGTTTTGTATCAAGTAAAGCCTGCTGTGCAAATTTTTTCCATCCCCCCACCCTCGCAGACACCCCCAACAACACACCAACGTCGACTATGATGATGATGAGGACGAGGACGAGAACGAGGACGTCGACGACAACGATGTGAACGTCGTTGTAACGTCAAGAACGACGAGGACGACGACGGAAGTCAAATCCCAGAGGACTGCCACAATGATATCTTTTATTAAAAGTAACCAGCCATGCCGATGCATAGAGTTGCCGAGGCGCAGAGTTGGCGCGGCACAGAGCTGACGAGGCAACACAGCTCTTGGACGAAGCACATATGAATAAAGGCAACGGGTGGGTGTATGGATGGGACCGAGGCTATAGAACTAAACCTTAAGCGTACACAGAGGGAAAAGGACTTTTGAGATTGTCTGAGCACTTTACAGAAACGTTGAGGATAGTTACTTTCCAGGTACGGGGCTCCGCATAAGCTGCGCGACGATAGGGTTGTCGCCAGCGGCCCGAGTACAGAGCGAGAGAGCTCTCCTCCATTGAATGTGTGTGCCCGACATGCGCGTGTGTGTGTGTTGTGAAGAAAGTGAAGAGTTGAAAACGACTACGATAAAAGGAGTGTATTATTGTAAATCGGCAGGACAAAAGGATATTTATTCGAATACCCTTGAAGGCGATGGCTTGTGCAAGGAGAAGACTGGATGCAAGACGATATTCACCTGAAATTCCCCCCCCCCCCCCCCCCCCCCCGCCCCGTCCCTTTCAAGGGGGACGAAACAAGAGTTGAATGGCGTGCTTATCAACACAAGCAAGCAGTTACCCGTCTACCCACCATCACGTCACGCCAATTTCCCCGTGAAGGCTGTGTGTACGCTTATTAGGGGCGGGCGGGCGGCGCATATGAGATAGTAAGGAGAAATTATGGATAAGACGCGAGCTGAAGTTGCTTTTGGGTGGTTACACAATTTGCATTTCATGCAACATATTCTCATCGTCTTTGGAATGTCTTAGGCACGTTCTCCTTGCCTGTTTGTTTTTTTTTTTTTGGGCGGAAGTGCTGTCCCTCCATTAGGGGAACACGGTAATGGCTGACGGAAAAAATGTATAAAAGGATGCAATGCAAGTTTTATAAAGACATTTGCGTTTGCCTTGGCTTTTGGGGGACGCGAAAACGATGACGGTAGCGGAGGCGGCGGCGGTGGTGGCGGTTTCTGAGGCGCAGACTAAGAGCTTTGGGATAGTTAATTGGATACGGGATGCCTCTGGAATAGTGGGAAATGTTGTTTGCTGAACCTTTATGATTTTTTTATGAGTTTTTAGTTTCACTTGACTGCTGAGTGGGATAGTGAAAATTTTACGAGAAGGGGTGGATAACTTAGCTGTTGAGTGCGGTTAAGTTTTAAGGCAGCCAGGCAGTTTGGGATAAGTGTTTATCTTTACTGGGGGGGATCTACGCTAAGAAAAATTACTTTCTAAGACATTAACTTACATTTTGTGTCGTTAAGAGTCGAAAAACGTGAAAATTTCCCACAACTTTGACCCATGGAGTTTCACAGCTAGGATCTCCGTCTTTGTCGAAAGGTTGGTGGCTTAAGGAGAAGCAAAGCATTATGCCCTTAACTTGAAATTTGAACATTTGTTGTAGAAGGAAGTTGAGTCAAGCGTCAAAAAATTGCAATAAATTTGGCTAAGTGCGTTTTCGCGAAGTTTTCCGAGGGCTTTCTAAGATTTTCACCGATTTGAAAGTAAATTCAACAGTGTCTTAAAGTTTTTATCAATTTGGAACTCAAGTGCTTACGGAATACTGATGTGCATTTTTCAGTCAAGATTTCGAGATTACACAAATTTTGCCTCCAAAGTCAAAATGTAATTTTTGGAACACTTTTAGGGCGCGAATACTTTTGGGACATTTCTGACTTATGTATTACATTTTCAGGGCCGTAATTTCGTTTTTTAAAAGTTCGTGAAAACCAGGACAAAGCCTTAAACTGTCGGAATCGCAGCGATTTTTGATCATTTTTAAGAGATTTCGACCTGTTTTTGACAAACTTTACTTCAATACGTTTTCTCGTTGATCTTTTACCAAATTTCAGTCAAATCATCAGTTTTTTGATCCAAATCTAAAAATTTGAACTTGGAACACAATTTTCGACGTTGATCAGAATTTTGATTTTCAGTGCACTTTTGACCAGACTCCTGTCATTTGACTTGTTCTGTCAACGTTTTACCAACCTTCCACCACTTTCTCGTTGACTCACACATTTTAAAACCAATTTGACAGGAAATGACAAATGTGTAAATTTTTCGTTGTGTACCAAAATCGGACTTCCGTTTATGCACTTCTTGGAAACACCGATGGCATGCCGACGTTGATGATTCCTTACTCTCCGGGCACTCTGTGGCAAACTTTCGCGTCCTTTTGATAAATGTTTGAATAGAATGTCAACATATCTGCCAAATTTGTCCAAAAATAACTTTTGGTGTACCAACATGAATCATCTTAACTCGCAGAAAACTTTTCTCCAAAATGTTGTCGCACACTTGTTGGTACCGCGAAATCGTTCAAAATTCATCTCTGCACGCTTACACGACTCTCTGCGACTAGCTTTAAGTGACAAGGCCCTATCCTTCAGCGAATTGCAATTCCACGAAGGGACAACTTCTTACGGCCAATTCTCCATTCTCGGACATGACTTCACATTCATGCTGCTCGACAGAGTTCAAGTGTTGTTTGTGGAAACTTTATTTCGAATGATTCAGCCCCGACATCAATTCTCAGAAGAGAACACCACCCCCCCCCACCGCCTCCTCTGGCCCAGTAAAATGTTATCTAAATGAAATTGCTCAGAAACAACCAGTTTCTCCTACTCCTCTGACACTCCCCCAACCCTCGTCGACTTAACTGCCGCAGAAATCGACATGAACAACTTGAGCATTACGTGCAACGCCTCTCTAAGACAGCACTCCGCTCTGGTTCGCATAAACTTTCTCAGAACGAGAGAGGAGAACGCAAGAAAAAAAAACCCGCTTCCTACGATAAGACAGCTTCAGCTTCACCCACCCGCCCTCACATACATCTCACTCAAAGGCTAATCGATAAAAATAACTGCTCACCAATGAGAATCGATTGAACAAAAATTTTAAATCAAAAAATGATTTATTTTATCGTTTAAAAGGCTATCAAGCAATCGAGGAAAAAGTTTCAGCATTTGCAAGGGCGTGCGGTGCGCTGGGTGGGAGGGGTGCTGGGAGACACCCCTAGTCAGGATATAGCCCGCAGAATTTTCTTTAAGACTTTTGCCACATGCTTGCTTCGTTGTCCTCGTTGTCGATGTCGTTGTCGGTGCGTGTGTGTACGACCGGGGGGGGTGATGGCAGAGTAGAACAGTAAACGATTCGAAATTGCTCTTGAATTTATTTTCGATTATATTTTGAAATCAATGCCAGAAGTGTGTGACTTCTTAATATATGTATGTAAGCGCGCTTTGAAGCGGATAACGTCGTTTTTTTCCGGAGGGGGCGGGGGGTTGGGGGGGACTGCAAATTTGTTGGTTCCCGAGTTTGAAATGGGATTTATGTGCGGCTCAGATCGAGCGTGATTCAAAGATTTGATGCTGACGGGGTTCGGAAATTTGTTCGAAAACTCATATTTTTTCAAAGTTTTTGATTGGCTTTGTTGAGGACGGACGTTGAGTAAGGGGTACTTGTGGAAAAGATTATGGGTCAAGGATGATTGCTGAAGACTTAAATTAAATGAAGAAGCGCCAAGTTTTTGAGTGGAAGTCGAACTGTTTTGACAAGATTTTGGTCGAAGTTTAACGCACTTTGAGTTTGTCCGCTATGAGTTGGAGTTTTTAGAGCATTTTTTTGGATTAGGTCATTTGTCGTGACGTAGTGGATATGTGCGACGACTCAGACGCTGAAGGTCCCTGGATTGTCCACGTAAAAGAGTGAATTTTAAGAAAATCGAAAAAGCGGGGATAAGGCGACTAGCAAAGGGAAACCTAGAAAATGCAGCCAGGCGACCGGAAGATGCGATAGGCTCTTATTTCTAGGATAATCTTGAACAGTCGTATACTATTGAAATTTTAAGAGAAAAAAACTGACACTCTATCTCTCTCCGCTCTAGTTTTTAGAACCGCTCTAGTTTGGCAATACCTGCTTGGACAAACTTTGGTCTGAATATATTTCTTTGTGCATTTCTATCAAAGTACTTCACTCCCGGAACGCAGGGATTCAGAAAACTTTGAATTTCGATCAAAATTGCCACATTTCTAAATTTATGAACTCTTTTCTGAGCCCAATTTAGGTCTTGGTAAGAGTCGGAAGGTTAAGTCGTAAAGTCCAAAATTGTTTACACACTTTAATTGTCTTATCAAAAGATTTAATTCTGTTCAAAATTTGGACCTAGATCACGTAAAGACTTAACGCTAGTGATCAATCCTAATAATCGAAAATTAGAAATCCCTGAACAAAAAATGTGAATTGAATTTTTGACCTGAACTAAAACACAATTTTGGCCACTGTATGATGTCCAAATATTTAGATGCAGATGTCAAAGGCATTTCCGACATTTTTTAGCCAAAATTTTGATCAAAATTTGCGTTGTTGTCAAAGGTATTAATTTTGGTCGAAATTCTGACCCAAAAATATAATGTTTTAAGACCGAACCTGTAACGGAAAATATGTGAACAGACCGAACCATAGCCTATCAGAAACTTATAATTTCGGTCACTGAATATTAAAATTTGGAACTTTTTGATAGTTTTTCGAAATCTTCGTTCTTATCTTCTTGAGGCACAAAGAAGTCTCTGAATCAGAGAAACGGTGTTTTATCCCTTATTCATTTTTGATACACACGCTTATGATCTCAGGAATGGAGTGTATCCTCATTCTTCGAATTGAAATAAAAGAAAGAAAAAAAAATAAATCAAAAGTACTCGTACTTGGTTGTAACTTTGTCGTGCATACAAATTATGGTTTCTCTTCCCCATTTCCGACTCGCAGCAGAAGCATGAATAATTTCTCCGCCCTCTCAAATCCAGGAACTCATTTAGTTTGCATCTGATTCCTGCCTCTGACAGTATGGAAATTATATTCCTTTCAGTTCATTTCTTATCCCTGACGAGTCACTTACCCGTCATGGTTTTTTTTCCTTCTCGCAGAAAATCTGACATTTCCTCAAAACCCACTCCTTCCTCTCTCCCCCCTCCACCCCGCATCATCTACCATACCGACTCACCTGGATCAAGAAACGTGACCATAATTGCTGGCACTCAATGTAATAAATCCCACGACTAAATTCCGAGCGATAGTAGGGCTAAGCTTTTCAGGGATTTGTTTGATGACTCCCAAGTGGACTTGGGGGTATACCTTTGGAATTCAAATTGTGAGGGTTGGGGTGAGGGTCGGCTTCTGCTTGTTTAAATAAACACCGACCACCACCACCATCACCATGCTCGGGCTTAAGGACCCTACGCTGTACAATCTGTTATCAATTGAATTAGATCCTTGTCCTCGACAAGGAGGACGGTCCACCCACACCCATGCCTACCCATCATTAATCTTGATAAATCACTAGAAAACTTGTGTATCCTCCTCCTCAGGTAAGGGATAAACTTGCGACGACGACTTACCTATCGTACTCGCGATTGTCCTCGTCGCATCTGGCATCCTGCAGCTCCCTCCAGCTCTTGCCGTGACGGCACGTTGTCACCAGAACTAGGTCTCGTCCGTTATGCAAATGAAACAGTGAGTTCCGTGTCTCTGAACCGATCCCATGTACATATCTGCAAGACAAAAAAAAGAAAGGACCAAGTCGAGGAATGAAAAACTTGAAATAAGAAGAACAAGAATTACAATGAAATTAGCGATAGTTTCGGTCTATCTGGTGGGCGGGGAGGTGGGAGGGGGGGGTGGAGCATGAGGGGTGAAATGAGGGGGTTTATCTTGAAGAAAGACAATCCAAGAAATGGTCAGGATGAAAGTAGGATGTGCAAATACAACCGGGCAGATGAAAAAGTTTTGCGCTTCGCCAAGGAGAGGAGCAAACAGAACAGCAGCAGCCCAGGAGAACTTTTGTGTAAAATGCGACCCCCTCCCCCCCCCCCACAACCAACCTCTTCAGATTGTGAAGGACGACCTAACCAACCCCAGCTTCCAGCCAACTGACTGCCTGCTGTCCAACTGCTTCGGTGCTCCGAAGCTACTACTACTGGATGGATGCTTAGTGGTAGTTTTTGAGCCAATAATGGAAGGCTATCGGATATCCTCCGACCAAACCAAACCAGGCAATAACAGTCCTGTATCAGTTTGAATGGGCCACTAAGCGAAATAAAACTTTTGCCGAGTGCTATTCACTCTGAAAACCCCTTTTTTCTGTCCAACTCCCTAGGCATACCCACCCAAACATCATCTTGTCCTCTAGGACGCCCTTTTCCTCCATGTGATTCTGTAAAAGAGTTTTTCTTTCATGCCCCACCTCACCGCACACTCTTTGTTATCCTTTTTTGCCAGCAGCAGCAGCGGCAGCAACAGCAGCAGCAGGCAATTGTGTATTTTATTTGTTTCATCGCCCTCTCCGCACCGTACCCTCCGCATATCCTGATTGCCATAATAACTAAAACTTAATCAGACAATGGGTTCGATAGAGGAGAGGGAGATACGGAGAGAGAGGGAGTATAAGAGATCCTTTCCAGATTCAAGCGCGTCAGATTCACAGAAAAGAAGAAACATTCAATTGCCTCGGCCTCAGCGCAGATTGATTTGTGCAGATTGTGTGTGCAATCCTCCACGACCTGGACCTCAACCCCCCCCCCCCCCTCCCCCACCAAACATTACTTTAGTCCCTCCACCACCGCACAGAGCAGATTTTATCAGCAGTTAAACAGTAAAAAATTCGAATTAACAATAAAAGCGGATAAAAAGAAAAAGAGGACAACGTAACTGTTCAATGGGGAGCAATTCTGAGCGGGCGCAAGAGATGCGACTGTTCGAGGAATGTTCGGTGTGGTGTTTTCGGTGTGTATCCTTGTCGTTCACAGAAAGAAGATAACGAAGAAAACGAGCCCAGCAGCAAAAAGGAGACGATACTTGCAATAACCATAGACAACAAAATTACCTAAATATCTTCAAAAAGATGGCAGGGGGCGACGATGGGAGGTGGAGGTGGGTCATCTCTTGACCGATATTCGAGTCAGTCATCTTCTGTGACCATCCCCATCGAAAACGGTGTCGTCTTTAAGGACCAAGCAAAGCTGCTATTCCCCCTCTCTCTCTCTCTCTCTCTCTCAGTCTTAACTACATTTAGGCAAATTGATTTCGATTTAATCAGGAATTCTAGGAATTTAATGCGATTAGCTGTGAAATTTATGCTTGAAAATTCTTAAGGGATTTTATTGTTTAGACCTTAAACACTTTCTGCTCTCTTTCTCTCTGGCCTCCTTCTCCACCCTCAGACAGTCCTTCGACCTTGTCTGTCTCTGCTTGCAGTTGCCCCCGGCGGGGAAGCGGATTCACAATTTCGAATCCTTCTGGGTGATTGCCGTTATTGTTTATATTTTTAAATAAAATCTCCTCCTTCGCGCCACCCGAAAGAAAAAGTCCCGCGAAATCCCTCGCGTACTAAAGATATATCCGTTAGATAGCAGTTAATAAAATTGATGAGTTCTAGTCCTCGAAATCGAAAATGCATAAACCGGCAGGAGGCTAAGAATGTCCAAATCCTTTGTTTGTGTGTTTGCCTCAATTTTTATGAATCCTTATGCCGCCCTCCACGCTCTCATGCTTCGAAAGTACTATGAATCTGTTGATGAGTTGAGAGGGGTGGAGTGGGGTGGGATGAGATGATGCCGGGGTCAAATGGAGATTATGAGAGGACCCATCAAAGTGGTAGCAACATCAAAAAAAAAAACGAAAAAAACGTCCTCTGCCACCATCAATGGCATCAAAGCAATATCGAGTGCTTAAAATCTCTGCTCTGCTCTGTACGTCATGGTCCACATAAAAGCGCGTACACTCCTCTACCATCTCGACCCATCTTGAGACGCTGGCTTTTGATTATTAATTAATTATGGAAACATTATGAGAGCGGGACGGCAGTTTCCTCAGTAATTAATCTCGAGATGGACACGACACGATGACGATGCCGCTGTGTAGGCTGGTTGACATAATGGCTTTTTGTTTGAGGTTGACTGCTGCTTGTTGGCTGGTTATACATCTGTGAAACATATCCCTCCCTCCTACCAGCAGTTCCCTCTTCAAGATTCGATCAGATTCGTAATTTTTGTTTTTTCGTTGGTCGTGCTATACGCTGTGGTGTAGGTCGTATTTCTCACTCTTTCTTTTTTCTTTGTTCATCTGAATTTCTGTCGCTTTGAAGTTCTTCCCACCGCTCCACCCCCCCTCCTTGAATTGAGGAACTTTAACAAAAGCAATTATTCGTCTCCTTTGTGATATATTGTATGACTTCGTCAGTGGAGTGCAGGGGAGGTAGATGTATGTGGGTGGGTGTGCGCTCGTTCGTTTTGACATAAAGAGGTTTCTGTGTGACCCCTTCTCCCGCAGTGCTCTGCCTAATTTCAAATCAAACTTTTCGTAAACAATTCCCGGATGGATGACATTCTTTTCACTTGCTTTGCTCATTTTAAATTAATTTTTTGCGTATATGCGAGAGAGGGATGATTTTGGGTGGGTTTTCCACCCTTATTCCTGCAAGGCATTGGGTTTCGAGAAAGATCGTTGGATGGAGAGCCATTGAGTTAGTGCTTAATTGAGTAGACGGTATTGGGAATGTTTAGAAATCACATCAAGTGGGTATGAGTTTGAAGGACTTACGGGAAAATCCATCCAAATTACTTTGGTTCGAGAACATCGTATATGTACACAAGTTCTCTCTAGTCCTGACCTTTCTTTGCTCTCAAAGAAGCATAGATTTGCTAAGATTCCTGAAAGATCGGTGATCAGGATGACCATCCAACTAGGAGGGATGAAAGTCCAGGGTGGACCTGGGCTTCAACCAACATGCCTCTCTAGCCAGCACGATCTTTCGACGATTGCGCACTTCAAGTTGATTGAGGTCCTTCTCCACTTGTGTGCGCCACCTTAGCCTAGGCCGTCCTCTGTTACGTTGTCCCAATGGCTCAGATTCGAGCTCAGTGTCCATGCGCTGCTACATGGCCTAGCCATCTTAAGCGTTGTGTCCGAAGACCCTTGACTAGGCGCATGTCGCTGTACAGTACATAGAGTTCGTCCGTGAATCTTCTCCTCCCGATGCCATCAACGCAAACAGGACCAAAAATCGCACGCAAAACCTTTTCTATCGAAAAGACTAAGGGCTTCCTCATCTGCTTTTAGTATCGTCCAAGTTTTCGCGCCGTAAAAGAGGACTGGGATGATCGAGCCTTTCACCACATACGTGCGGCGCCAAAAACAGTCAGGAATGCGCGAATTCGGAGGAAATAGTCAGATTTCCGTTTTAAAATCCGTTGATCCCGCATTTTTTGCTTCCAAAACTTCACCCGAAAATAGCTCATTTACAGATGGGGGGCATAAGCCTTCTACCAAACAGCTTAAGCCCGGATAAGACCATTGCTAGCACACTGAGAAATTTCAATATAATCAGAAATCCTGCAAAAGGATGTGAATTCAAGTTTTTCGGTGTCGAACTTCTAGTGTTTTTCCTCCAACACGCTGTGAGGATTTTTCCCCGAAAATCACCAGGAAACCGCATATTTCTAAAGGGAATAAGCGAATTTTCCACTGAAAAGCACACATTAATGCCGGATAGGGAAACAAGGGTTAGATTTCAGACGAAACCTGATAAATTGTAAAAAGCATCGGAAAGTAATTTTTCTCCACAATCTCCAACATGCTCGGTGCCAAGTGGCAAAAAGAGTCGGATTTCTGGTTAAAATTGTTCGCAAGCTCTGTGAATATGCGTACAACCCTCAACTTAGTGCTGCTGCATTCTTTTCATTTTTTTATTCAAGTGCTCTCTCTCTCGCTTTCTCCTGGATGCATTACAACAGTTCCGAGTACACTTGCAACAACCGATTGATGCTGAATTCGGAGAAACACGCGGAATCAGGTCAAAATCAGACAGAAGTCCTGCGTGAAGAGGGATACGAGGCAACAATCCGTCCATCCACATCTCGAATGCACGTCATTCTTTTTTAAACAAAGTGCCATAAGCCTCCACTCATCGGCTTTTATTGCATTTCGCTAGTTAATCACTCAAAAAATGAATGAAATAGGTTTCAGGTGGAGGGGGAGGCTTTACGTTTTTGTTTTTTGTTTTTGACTGAAGGCGAGTTGCCATTGTCCACACCACAGGACGCTATCATCATTTTCGTAAACACATCCTTTCTCCGATTTTTTTTTATTCTCTTTGCTGCTCATTTTCTGTATTTTGTTGTTATGGGGAATTGAAAGAGAGACAAGAGTCTTTCTGATGGATAGTTAGATGGGTGGGTGGGTGTATGAATGAATGGATGGATGGATGGTCCTAACCACCAGCTAGCCGGCTGTGGTATTCTCTTTTTCAGTGAGTTATTGCCATTTCAACCACTTAGCGAAATAGAACTTGTGGTGGCTGCCATGTAAAGAAGAAGCGCCCAGAAGAAGAATAGGAAATAGACAGGGGTGGAGGCGTTTTTTTTTTTGTGGCTTGCCAATGGACTTTCCATAGAAACGAAACGAAATGTTGACATAGTTTGTATGCGCTAGAGTCGGCGTGGGCGGGGTGGACTGTGGGGATGGGAGGACGATTGCGAGAATTAGGTTATGCTGAAAGCGCTTGGTCGAAAGTAAGTGGAAGTAGTGATTGTAATTGAGAAGCTGAGATTATTTTTTTTTTTGTTGCACAACCCCCACGAGCACCAGTGGAAGCAGCAAACTTTGTCTGTGGTTTCTGAAGAACTTGCCAAAAAGTTAAGCACAGAGAGACTTCTTAATGGAATCCAAGAAATAATCACACGGAGTTTCACCCTCACCCCTCACACACAGTCTCCCATCATTCGCTCTTATTTGCGTTTTATTTTGATGTTTATCGTGTCAGTGTGGAGGCGGGCGCCTGGGCAAGGCAATGGCACCCTTTTTGAATAGGAAAACAATTTTCATAGTCCAGCACTCCAGGAAAGCGAAAAAAAACAACACAACTCCACCAAACAAAGTTTAATGATGTCGGCCACCCTAACACCCCCTTGAGCTCGTCCTTTGATCTCTGGACTCCAACAAGGAGCCCCCTAGCATTTCGGAGCAGTCAAGAAAAACCGTTAATTTGATCCTAATTTGTATGAATCCCTCCCAGAACGTCCGTAATTGATACATTTTTGTGCGAATCCATTTCATTTGCTAAATTACCACAATGACTCCACCAGAATCAGTCAAACTCAAGTGGGCGGTGAGGGGGTGAAAATGAGAATGGAATTTAGTCCCACTCGTCTGCTTCCTCCTTATCTCTTGTTACCCGTTCTTTTTTTCACCGGTACGCGACCTCGATCGGGAGGGTGCCTGACCAGCTGCGGAGAAGGTCGTGGTTCTGGATGTATGTTAAATAAGGGCGCCACGCGATACGACCCGTACGACCGACCATCCCTTGAATCGCGACAAAAAGATGGCAGTTCGCTTTAACTTGTACAATTTTATTGCTCTTAAAACTATACAATATTTTCCTTAATCTAACTTAAAACTAACATTCAATTCAAGTAAAAAAAAAATATAAAGAAAAAAAAAAGGAAATCCAATTATATAAAAAAAGAATTCAATAAAAATAAAAAAAAGAAATTATAATTAGTAACCCGGGATCGAACCCACAACTATCGGTTCAACTAGCCGAAACCGCCCACCAACGCGTATCGCCACCGACTGGATAAAAATTTGCCGCCGAATTTATATAATAGACAGGTACACTCGGTGGTGTAATCTATCTCAAATTCCACTATCCGCGTATCTTCCGGATTTTCTATTTATATATATATATATTGTCTACCGTCAGACGAGACGAACGTAGAAAACAAAAGGAACGAACTTCTGTAACACCTTACTTGGTAGTTCGTAGTCACCACGTTTTCGAACGCCAGTGCCTCCGTCTTATCACTGCGAAATACTAGGTATGTTCCCCCTCTTTGGGATCTCTCTTCTCTCTGGAGTACTCTGCGGCGGTTCCAAATATTCTTCAACTAGGGCTTGGGTTGCTTCCGTCAATCGACGTACCAGAAGGAAGAATGAAAAAAAGGAAAAGGAAAAGCCTCGAAACTCTAAAAAAAATGAACACATTACGAACACTTCTTCTTTTAAAAGTTAAATATTCCTACCTCTTTTCTTTACACGAAATAGCAAATCAATGCACTACGAAAATCACTGGATCACTTGGCAAACTCTTAATATTTTCAACTAACTCCTCCTCTAACTCCAACTTTACACCATGCAGTCACAAACTAGACTCAAGAAAATCTGACTAGCTGTCCGCTCTTGCATTGAGTGCATTTTGGAGAGTTAGCCTATTTTCCTAACATCATGCCATCCGCAATGCCGCTAGTTCCGAAACCAAGTTGGTCCAAGGTCATGGTGTTAGAACTCGCGAAAATTAAGCTCGGAAAAAAAGGGAAAAAACGTAGATGTGGATCCGGGATTCGAACCTGCACTCGTGGATCCAAACGAGTACTTTACTAACGCATCTAACAAGACTACTGACGTAAGAGATGCTAACATGCATAGGGAAGCGCTACCTCAGTGACGAAAACCTTTACAATTTCAGTTCTAATAACCCCCCCCTTCCTCTCTAAAGGTTTTCGTATCAACAAGCTATACTACTACAATAAGTCCTTTGGGCCATGAAAAAGTTTCAAGTCCTTCGCGTGCCACACCCCCGCTCGTTTTCCGCTTTGGTCGGCTAACTCATACGTCCAAGGGGAAATTTTGTTGATGATCTTAAATGGGCCGGTATACTTGGGAGCTAACTTCGCCGTATAATATTGCGAAGCATCTGAAAGAACAAAGCTCCGCCTTAGCACCAAATCATTAGGGTAGAATTGGGCTTCCTTTCGACGCAGGTTGTAATACTTCGCGGATTTTTCGGCGGCGGAAAGTATTCTTGCGCGCACATCTCGCACTACTTCGCTCAAACCCTTGGCCCGATCACTCGTGTTCGAACGGTCAACGTTGAACCCCTCACTGGGCATTGGCGCCGCATCCCTTCTCACCGGCATATCTCTCCCGAAGACTACAAAGTATGGGGTCGTTTTGAGCACTTCATGGGTAGAAGTGCGTATGGCGCAGGCTATCTTTGGAAGGAGAGTATCCCAGATACGGTGGTTGTCGGAAATATAGGCTCTCAACTTCGTTTTGAGCGTTTGATTGTAACGTTCGGCTGGATTAGCTTGGGGATGGTAAAATGCTGTATAGTCAATCGTAACGCCATACTCTACTGCCAAATCGTTCAGTTCCTTGCTCTTAAACTGCGTCCCATTATCACACACAATCCACTTGGGTACACCAAAGACCAGAAAAACCTGTTCCTCCAAGATTGTTCGTACAGCTTTTGCGGTCGCTGTTCTTACAGGGAAGAACAAGGGGAACTTAGAGAAGAAATCCACTACGGTCAAAATGTATTTATAACCCCTAGTGGATCGAGGCAATGGACCAACAAAATCGACACAGAGCATTTCCCAAGGTTGTCTCACACCGCATCTGGAAATCATCAGCCCCGATGGTTTTTCAAGATTCGGTTTGGTTGTCTGGCAAATGACACAACGGCGAACGTAATCCTCCACCGTACGTTGCATTTTCGGCCAAAAGTATTTTGTAGCCAACCTATCTGCCGTCTTCTGTATACCCCCGTGACCACTCAAGATATGGTCATGACATTCCTGCAGCACCTTCCCCCGGTTCTGCAGTGGCACAACAACCTTCCACCCTTGCTCTTCACCTAACATTTCCGGATACCTCGGTAAAATGTGTTTGTAGAGAACCCCGTCAACAATCTTCCACTTTGGATATTTCTTGGGATTTGTGGCAACGCGAGTTAACATCTTTTGATGCCAGACATCCAAGCTATTGGGATTGTTGTTCGCTCTACCTACTGATATATCTAAAATCTCCTCTTCTCTTATCTGCTTCCCTTCAGTCATTCTTGACAAGGCGTCAGGGACCATATGTTCCTTTCCCTTACGATGGACAACTGTGAAGCTATATTGTTGTAATTTAACTGCCCAACGAGCCAACCTACCCTGAGGGTCCTTTAAATTACTCAGCCACACCAACGAATGGTGATCAGTTACCACCGTGAAGGTACTTCCTTCCAGGTAAGGGCGAAGCTTTTCGACAGCCCACAAAACCGCAAGACACTCGCGTTCGGTGGTGGAGTAATTTCGTTCCGTCCGAGTCAAGGTACGACTGAGGTAACAGATAACTTTTTCACCCTCCCCGACGAAATCTTGGGAAAGAACGGCTCCAATTCCGTATCCGGAAGCATCCGTGTGGACAATGAAGGGTAATTTGAAATCCGGGCAAGATAATATCGGCGCTTGAACCAACTTCTCCTTCAAGACGCAGAACGCTTGCTCACAATCCGGACTCCAGACGAATTTTTGTCTTTTCTTTAACAAGGCAGTTATTGGAGCTACCAAGCTTGAGAAATTAGGGACAAAACGCCGGTACCAAGAAACCATTCCCACAAACCTGCGAATGGCCGAAATCGTTGTCGGACGTGGATATTCCACCATACTCTGTACCTTGTCCGGGTCCACCGATAAACCTCGTCCGTTCACCACATACCCGAGATATTTTAGCTCATCTTTGCAGAATTCACACTTTTCCCGTTTTAAAACTAAACCCGCCTCACGAATTCGCTGTAATACCTCCCTCAACACCTTGAGATGTTCTTCAAAGGTCGCTGTGACAATGATTACATCGTCCAAGTACACAAACACCTGTGGCTCGAGGTCCGCTCCAATGACCTTGTCAATGAATCTCTGCCAAGTCGCTGGGGCATTGTGAAGGCCAAAGGGCATGCGACAAAATTGAAATAACCCTTTCCCCGGCACTGTGAATGCAGTGTACGGTTTTGAAGACTCTGCCATAGGGATTTGCCAGTATGCGGACTTAATGTCTAAAGACGAAAGGTATTTGGCGTTACGAAGTTTGTCAAGGGTTGCGGACACATAAGGGATAGGGTAAGCATCACGTTCAGTGACTTGATTCAGTCGCCGGAAGTCCACGCAAAAGCGATAAGTGCCGTCTTTCTTCTTAATTAGGAGTATAGGCGATGACCAGGGACTAGAAGAGGGTTCAATCACTCCAGCGAGAAGCATTGTGTCTACTTCCTTATTAATTTGTTCCTGCACTATTGGAGATACCGGATAATAGCGTTGTTTGATAGGGTCGGCATTCGTCTTGATGACATGCTCAACCAGCCTCGTACACCCTAATTCCTCTCCCATCTCTTGGAACGCCTCATCCACCGCCGACCTTAATGCCCTTTCCTGTTCTGAATTGAGTTTACCACTACCTTCGATCACACACACTTCCTCAGAAAACTTCCACTCCTTACTCCTTAAATTCGGAACAATCGCGAACCGTTCCCAAAAATCAGTGCCAAGAATGAGCCCATGTGCAAATTTTGGAATAACTAGAACTTCCATATCCTTCACCGTTCCCTCCACCTTCATGGGCACCTGAATCGCCCCTAGTACTTCCACTCCATCCCCGTTCGCTACTGTCACCTTCCCCACACTTGTCCCTACCACCTTCAGTTTTAATGGACGCAAGGCGTCTACACCATCCTTCCCTATAATAGTGCGTGAAGCACCCGAATCCAGCAACCCCAGCAACTCAATCCCGCAGATTTCTACCTTGAGATAGGGGCGGTGATCAGCCCCATTCTGGTCAAGAATAAAATCGAGCGCAATATTGCAAGTTTCCGGTTTCTTCGTTCGCCCTTCACGGATAGCTTCAGTTGCGGGTTGCTTCATACGACTCAAGGTTCCGCTTAACCGTGAGTCGGGTTCCCGTTTCCCGAATTCGTTGGTTGTTGAAGCGAGCAACGTGGACAGTTCCTCCGGATAACCCCCTCTAGGTTACACCCATAACAGCGAACAGGCTGTGAACACTGAGCTGCCGTATGTCCTATTTGACGGCAACGAAAGCAGTTGGGAGGCCTTTGATTTGTTTTCGGAATAGGCGCAACAGCGTCAACTCCTCCAAAGGCAACGGTGTCCAGGTAGGCCAAGTCGGGTTCTAAAAGAGCAAGACTCTTTTTGGAAGGCGGCGGTACGTAGCTTTCCACCAGATATCGAGACTCTTCCAGACGGTGCCCTATTTCAACTAAGTGGGCCAATGACGTAACGTCCACCAAGGCCAGTTGGGACTGGTAAAATGGGGCGACATTTCGTCGAATCCATTTTAATTTTGTCGTTTCGCTTACTGGTTCACTTAACCGCGAGAACAACCCCAACATTACGCTGACGTAAATACCCATAGATTCTGATTGGCCTTGGGTTCTCGTTCGGATCTCTTCCCAGAGCCGATCTTCGTAACCGGGTGGCAGAAATTCGGCTCTCAAATTTCTTACTAACTGAGCCCACTCAGTGATGCCACCTCGATTTGCTCGATACCACACGGCTGCCTTCCCCTCGAAAAGATCATACGCCGACTGGAAAAGCTCATCTGAAGAAAAACCCCGCGCAATTCTCAAGTCCTCTACTTTTTCAAGGAAGCTACAAAGCGATTGGGAACGATCACCACTAAATTTCACCCCCCACTTCATTACTGGCACTTTTTTCGAAGCCGTCACCCACGAAGGGGGATTGAACATGGTTGGAGGATCGACCTCCGGTTCGGGAAGATCGACTCTGATTGGGGTGGATGTCCTTCGGAACAATCGCGAACCGTTCCCAAAAATCAGTGCCAAGAATGAGCCCATGTGCAAATTTTGGAATAACTAGAACTTCCATATCCTTCACCGTTCCCTCCACCTTCATGGGCACCTGAATCGCCCCTAGTACTTCCACTCCATCCCCGTTCGCTACTGTCACCTTCCCCACACTTGTCCCTACCACCTTCAGTTTTAATGGACGCAAGGCGTCTACACCATCCTTCCCTATAATAGTGCGTGAAGCACCCGAATCCAGCAACCCCAGCAACTCAATCCCGCAGATTTCTACCTTGAGATAGGGGCGGTGATCAGCCCCATTCTGGTCAAGAATAAAATCGAGCGCAATATTGCAAGTTTCCGGTTTCTTCGTTCGCCCTTCACGGATAGCTTCAGTTGCGGGTTGCTTCATACGACTCAAGGTTCCGCTTAACCGTGAGTCGGGTTCCCGTTTCCCGAATTCGTTGGTTGTTGAAGCGAGCAACGTGGACAGTTCCTCCGGATAACCCCCTCTAGGTTACACCCATAACAGCGAACAGGCTGTGAACACTGAGCTGCCGTATGTCCTATTTGACGGCAACGAAAGCAGTTGGGAGGCCTTTGATTTGTTTTCGGAATAGGCGCAACAGCGTCAACTCCTCCAAAGGCAACGGTGTCCAGGTAGGCCAAGTCGGGTTCTAAAAGAGCAAGACTCTTTTTGGAAGGCGGCGGTACGTAGCTTTCCACCAGATATCGAGACTCTTCCAGACGGTGCCCTATTTCAACTAAGTGGGCCAATGACGTAACGTCCACCAAGGCCAGTTGGGACTGGTAAAATGGGGCGACATTTCGTCGAATCCATTTTAATTTTGTCGTTTCGCTTACTGGTTCACTTAACCGCGAGAACAACCCCAACATTACGCTGACGTAAATACCCATAGATTCTGATTGGCCTTGGGTTCTCGTTCGGATCTCTTCCCAGAGCCGATCTTCGTAACCGGGTGGCAGAAATTCGGCTCTCAAATTTCTTACTAACTGAGCCCACTCAGTGATGCCACCTCGATTTGCTCGATACCACACGGCTGCCTTCCCCTCGAAAAGATCATACGCCGACTGGAAAAGCTCATCTGAAGAAAAACCCCGCGCAATTCTCAAGTCCTCTACTTTTTCAAGGAAGCTACAAAGCGATTGGGAACGATCACCACTAAATTTCACCCCCCACTTCATTACTGGCACTTTTTTCGAAGCCGTCACCCACGAAGGGGGATTGAACATGGTTGGAGGATCGACCTCCGGTTCGGGAAGATCGACTCTGATTGGGGTGGATGTCCTTGCCACTGGTGCATCGTGGTCTCTCTCATCTTCCTTAGATTCGGTCGCCCCCGCCTTTACATCCAGAGTGAACAACAGCTCAGCAACTCGCTGCCTAGCCTCTGACAAAAATTTCTTGTCATCCTCATTCCGCGCAACTGCTCTTCCTGCTCGACCTAAGACCCATTCCGACTTCGCAACAATCTTCTGGTACTCTCCTGAATTCTCTTTTCCCTTAAACTGACCTACCAGCTGCCAAAGTTCTTCCAATTTAGAGGTAATTGCCATTTGGTCTTCCTCAAATGTATATGGGTAATCTGGTAGAATAAAACTATTACCCCTCTTAAGCGCTGTTCGAAGCATCTTCCTCATCTCGTCAATATTGCCGCAGCGTAGGCCTCTAACTCCTAGTTCATATCTTAACTCCTCAACGTTCAACCTATTAACGTCCATCCTGCCGTTTTGAATACTTAACTTATGAATAACGACAGACAATCGAAAGAAAATGACAATACAGAATAAGTAGTTCGAGGCTTTTCCTTTTAGACGATCACAAAATAATTGACCGCGTTTACAGACACTTAACAAAACTGTGAAAAAGTGAAAATTTCAGTACTAAAACCACAGAGCACTCTCGCACTAATGGACTTAACAAAAAAAAATATGTACTTAAAAAAAAATGTAATATGAGCATATGAACATATACCAAGAAAGACACACATATATAGAATAAAAATAATTATATCAAAAGAGGGTAAATTTCTTCTCGTTTGATTAATCCCGTCAATACTCGTAATCTCTATTGAAAAATAACCCGTAACCGGCGTCGCGAAAGATGTTGTTGGCGAACTAAAGATTTTTTCCTTTTATTTTATTGCCCCACGTTGGGCGCCAAAATGTTACCCGTTCTTTTTTTCACCGGTACGCGACCTCGATCGGGAGGGTGCCTGACCAGCTGCGGAGAAGGTCGTGGTTCTGGATGTATGTTAAATAAGGGCGCCACGCGATTAACCTCCCGTACGACCGACCATCCCTTGAATCGCGACAAAAAGATGGCAGTTCGCTTTAACTTGTACAATTTTATTGCTCTTAAAACTATACAATATTTTCCTTAATCTAACTTAAAACTAACATTCAATTCAAGTAAAAAAAAAATATAAAGAAAAAAAAAAGGAAATCCAATTATATAAAAAAAGAATTCAATAAAAATAAAAAAAAGAAATTATAATTAGTAACCCGGGATCGAACCCACAACTATCGGTTCAACTAGCCGAAACCGCCCACCAACGCGTATCGCCACCGACTGGATAAAAATTTGCCGCCGAATTTATATAATAGACAGGTACACTCGGTGGTGTAATCTATCTCAAATTCCACTATCCGCGTATCTTCCGGATTTTCTATTTATATATATATATATTGTCTACCGTCAGACGAGACGAACGTAGAAAACAAAAGGAACGAACTTCTGTAACACCTTACTTGGTAGTTCGTAGTCACCACGTTTTCGAACGCCAGTGCCTCCGTCTTATCACTGCGAAATACTAGGTATGTTCCCCCTCTTTGGGATCTCTCTTCTCTCTGGAGTACTCTGCGGCGGTTCCAAATATTCTTCAACTAGGGCTTGGGTTGCTTCCGTCAATCGACGTACCAGAAGGAAGAATGAAAAAAAGGAAAAGGAAAAGCCTCGAAACTCTAAAAAAAATGAACACATTACGAACACTTCTTCTTTTAAAAGTTAAATATTCCTACCTCTTTTCTTTACACGAAATAGCAAATCAATGCACTACGAAAATCACTGGATCACTTGGCAAACTCTTAATATTTTCAACTAACTCCTCCTCTAACTCCAACTTTACACCATGCAGTCACAAACTAGACTCAAGAAAATCTGACTAGCTGTCCGCTCTTGCATTGAGTGCATTTTGGAGAGTTAGCCTATTTTCCTAACATCATGCCATCCGCAATGCCGCTAGTTCCGAAACCAAGTTGGTCCAAGGTCATGGTGTTAGAACTCGCGAAAATTAAGCTCGGAAAAAAAGGGAAAAAACGTAGATGTGGATCCGGGATTCGAACCTGCACTCGTGGATCCAAACGAGTACTTTACTAACGCATCTAACAAGACTACTGACGTAAGAGATGCTAACATGCATAGGGAAGCGCTACCTCAGTGACGAAAACCTTTACAATTTCAGTTCTAATACTCTTTACAAGTAAATCATTAATCTACCCGCCAACCCTGTCAAAACGGCTGAGGATGACGACAACGACAAGGATCCATAACGAAACGAAAATGAAAAAGAGAAAATATATCGACCACGAGGAATGAGATGCGGCACCGACCATCCAACCGCCCATCCCTCTCACTCTCGGCGTTCAATTTGTAAACAAATATTTAAGCAATTTCCCTTTTTAACATCAATCATCTCAATCCAGATTCATTTGCGGGGCTAATTTAATATTCAATCGGGTAATTCTGATTGATGACTGGCCACCGGAAGAGATTTTATGCGATGAATGCCACTTAATTCGCGCCCGCTCTGGTTGGCCGTGCTCCTGCTGCCCGCCGCCGCAAAAGGTATACACAGATTTTCACCACAGCACCAACAGCAGCACAAAATATGGGTGAAAATAAAGGGAAACACCTCACAAACAATTTAATTACGGAGCGAGAAGTCGTGCCAGCCAGCACAGGCCGCCTCATGCTGCTATTACTGGTGTTGTTGGCATGCCGTCGTGCACAAAAAAAAAGAAGCACACCCAACATCACTGACAGAGCAGGATGAAGACTGTGGCGCTGGGAGGGTTTGGGAGAGACAGGAAAATGAGCGGTTATGTAGCAAAAGTTTTGCAGATTAAATTTACTTGTAGATTGTATTCCTGTCCACTGTTTCAAAACCGACCCAACTCGGCCATCGTGTCGTACACCTGGCCAAGTTCTGTTCATCCATTAAGAAGACGCCCGATCACAACGCACAAGCAGCCACCACCCACAAGCAACGAACAGCGCGACACAATAAATTATAATTGGGACGAAAACGACGTTGAAGACGACGACAACGTCGAGAAATAGATGACGACGACGACGACAACGAGGAGCAAACGATGTCGACGAACCATAGGTATTGTTCGTTCGAACATAACGGAATAATAATAATTTAAAGCAGGGCAGAGGAAGACATATTGACACAAGCCGCAGTATCGGATTTCAACAAAACGACAGAGAGAAACAAGGAAACGACACACAAAGCACTAGAGTTGTGCACTATCCACCCCCCCCCCCCCCGTGGCACGGAGGAAACACAGTCAGCTTTTGTAAGACGAGCAACAGGTGTTTTGAGGGGACAAGCGGCGGGAATTTGCAAAAGACGGGACTACCAGTGAAGAGGAGCACAGCCAGCTTAATGAGTACACAAAATAAAATAATTAAACCAAGCAGAGTACACACGCAACAGAATGGTCTGAAAAGTGGGGGGGGGCAGGGAGAGCTACAATAATCACTATTGACACACACTCTCATCAGCCGCACAGACAACGCACTGCTGAATAGGCCGAAACGACGACTGACTGAGTGAATGCCGAGGAGAATGGCCACATGACAGAGTGACTTATGGACAAACTACACTGCACGATGGTGCAGATTGGAATTCTGTTGAATTGTAAATGGTTTAACTGAATGCATTCCCTCCCCTCCCCCCCTCCCCCCACACACACAGAGCAAGTCCAAAATGACTTTCACGTCAAAAGGCTCTCTCCACACAAACATATCAGCCATTGGCACAAAGCCTCAATACTGTCTGAGTTCAACAATAATTTTCAAATCGGTTACAAATGTGAGCGTACGTTCCCCTGAGGCAGCAGCACCACCGCCTTAACCACCACCCCACCCACACAGCAGCTGCCCCTGGATGTGAAATTACTGAGTGACACGATGACTGGCAGGTTCGGTGTCCTGCATTTTGAATCCCATTTCAATTAGAAAATGGTTACCCGGTGTACGCGTGGGTTCGTGTGTGTGTGTGAAGCTCTGACACACTTCCTTGGGCATCGCATTGTGGGGACTGGAATTTCTGTTAGTCCGATTGCACCACCACCACCATCACGCACACTGCGCAGCCTGTGCCTGGGTGATGTCTTTGGTCGGATATCAGCACCAGTCGTCATAATCATAATGAGTGCGCTTCAATTGTGTGTCCTCGTTTCCCAGAGCCGTTGCATTTCCCTGGAGTCGGAAGCGCAGGCGAGAGAGAGAGAGAGGAGGACTTGAGGTGAGGCTTGATTTTTGGCAGTCCATCAGAATTTTGCATTGATGAGGTTGCATACGTCAATGCATGTGCAGAAAGTTACCGTGTGTGTAACGAGAGGCACGCGGAAACTATGCGATCGAATTGTTCCAATGGGAGCAAAGGGATGTTATCGCTTTTGAGGCAAATGGAAGCGAAAATATATCAACGGGAAGTATGATTTCGAAACGGCATAGAATTAAACTTAAACACATTCACGAGAGAACTGAATAAAAGGTTTAGGAGAGAGCGAGCGTTTGTTTCGTTGTTACTGATATGGAGTTAATTTTTGTTAGAATCAAACAGACGGGTGGAACTGGAAGCTTCAGTGAGATGCGATATTTAGTTTGAAGTGATTTGAAATGGAGCTTTAAAATGCTTAACAAATCACTCAATAAGTCCCGGGGCATAAAGAGGGCGCCACTAACAAAAAATATTCATTTGATATTAATTCCTTTTTAAGTGGCGCCCCCTATATGTCCTGGGACTCTTTGAGTGTTATTTAATTTTTGGGAGAAGTTCCCCCGTACACATTGCGCACAGTCGAAAAGACTTCATTTTTGGGGCTACAGTCAACCATTTCCTCCAAACACAACAATCTTTTGTCAGCTGCTGTTAGTTCCTTCTCCACTTCTATGCGCCATTTCAAAGGCAGTTGGGTTCTGTTCCCCTGTGGCTCGATGTTAAATGATATTCCAGATCTCCTGGCAGGAGCTGTCTTGTCATCAGAGAAGACATTTTACAAATCTGTTCAGTCACTCTAAACTCAAAAAATCCAAGAACGGTGCCTGCCTTCTAAATGGCAAACAGCCTTTATTGTGACAGCTAAGTGTGGCAGATGTAAAATGACAGAGGTACCGACTTGAAACAAGGCATAGTCAACAGTGCTTCCTGAAGCGGAATTGGTTGTGAATGCATTTCGTGGACATAGGTGGGTGACAACGCACTGGTTCTGCTTTGAACTAAGTGCATACCCTAAGTCACCTCTTACATTCATCCACCAGGTCACAGGCTCCTTCCTGATTAACTTCGAGAGAGAATTCCACTTTTAACTTGCTTTCTTGCAACTGGCAAGAGAGAGAGAGTTTGAATTCGATTTCAAAACATTGTTCGACGAGTTACTGATCGAAAATCTGATCAATTTTGGAACCTTTCCGACTGCAATTTATAAAAGCTTTTTAGCAGAACGTTTCAGCTGTATATAGCCCTTCCCAGGAGTTTTTAAGGAGGAACACAGAAAACGTGGGGAAGTCTTCTCTTTTCTCCATAAGTAGGTACATAAGAGCGTCTTGTTTTCTGACGCTATCCTGACAATTCTTGAAACACATCACTGAGTCCTGTACTTACTTAATTAGGACTAACCAATCTAACAAAATTGGTTGTAGGTTTTTATCCCTGTCCTGTTTGCGTTGATGACACCTGGAGGAGAAGATTTAACGACGAACTCAAGCGTTTTCGGATACAACGCTTAAGATGGCTGGGCCATAGACACCACTGCTCCAGACTGAAAAGACGGAGGACCACTTAGGTTAAGGTGGCGCACACAAATGGAAAAGGATCTGAATCAACTTGCGCGACTGGATGCAGCTAAGAAAAGATCGTACTGGCGGGAGAGGCATGTTGGTTGATACCCCAACCTGGTATCTAAGCATTTGTTTAGCCCAGGAACTGAAAGAAATCCTTTTCGAACTCCTACTCTACTTTGACGGCTTGTAAAATATGCGGATTAGTAATCTTGTGAAGATATGTGACTTGGTCTTGTTAATGGAGCGATGCAGTCAAATAGGCTCTTCCCCACGGTGAAGCTCCATGCTGATCGTGGCGTTCTTTTCGAGCATCTTACCCAATCGACAGTTGTATTTCTTCTTGTTCCTTAACCTGATACCTTGGGTTCAGCAAGCCAAGATGAGTTAATGGTTGAAGTGTGTTTTTTAATGAAAATATGTGAAGAGAGAGAGAAAGGGTCGAGACCACGTCGTATTGTCCCTTCCGCGTAGTCTTTGAATCCGCTACTACCTCTGCGTGATGGCCCTTCCCATTTCCTACAAAATCTGACTCCATTTCCAATTTTATTATGCACCCATCGATCAGCGTCCACAAAGTACAGGACCAGCGGGCATGGAACCCTACTCAAACACACCTTAAATAGAAGCCACCCCCCCCTCCTTACCACAGTTGACAGTCCCATACCAAGTTCATGTGCAACAAATGCCAATAAATTCCGCACCCACACCTTCCACTGGCCGCCAAAACCGCCCACACTCCTTTATTACATCGAAATGGATCCCTCGCGCCACCAGCCGCTCACATGTGTAAGCACATAAGCATTCACAGCGCAATACGTTTGCATATTAATTGAATTTTAATTTCACAAGTGCTTTCCGCTGAATATTTTAATCAATTTCGTCTCAAGTTCCCATTCATTTGGCGTCAAAAATACATAAGAGAGAATAATTGACGGCAAAGACCCCTTCTGGAAATAAAATTCATACCGACATCGCCCCCCCCCCCCCCTCCCCTGCCCTCGCTGAGCTCCGATGGCCACCTGTTCTCACAGCAAACAAGCAAAGTTCGTTTTCATTTCATGCGATCCGAACGATAAATCGAACAAGCAAATGACAACAATAATAACACTGTTCCCTCACCAAACCACACAGACACGCAGGCATACAGACCCCGGGCACACACTAAGTGGAGCAGGACTTGTGTGAGTCCCTCTGATGTTTATAACTTAATTTATATTTTATTATGAGCCCCCAGAGGGAGCTTAGTGCGAAGGAGCATCGAATGTCCTCCCGCAACTCTCCGGCGAAACGACAAGCAAACAGGCAAATCATAAAAAACGAAAACAACGTACAATCGCATAAAAACGAATGAACGCAAACAAGGCACACAGAGGCAAGCAAGGCAACGCAACACAAAAGAAATGGGAAAAAAATGGAGAAGAGAAGAAATATAACGTAAAAAGCTGTATCCAATTGTAGGCAAAAGACGACAGAGCGGCAGGCGATCCTTTTCCTTTGTCACATATGTGCGCCTCCCCCGCACATACACCAACGCTGCTATTAAGTTTTCGCTATAGCCTCACCCAACTCAGCCAACTCATCCCTCAGCCAGAAGCAGAAGCAGCGTCATGGGGGGAGGGGGAGAATTGTCATTTCAGGTCCTGGACCAACCCCGGTCATTGTGTGCTCCTTCGTCAGTGCAAAATTAATTTCAATTCGAAATGACAGTTTCCTGAAGGATTTTTATTTTATTCAACAGCACATACACACGAGGGTGGAAAACGGCCCTGCTCCAGCTCCGATAGGTTTTTAACACAATTAGCCTATTAGGCACCGAATTTCCGGAAAAATATTCACATGTTCCGATTCAGGCAGGAGTGGGGCAGAATTAAACGGACGGGCGGCTGAATGCAGTGGTTGGGGTGGTCTGGGAATGAGGGTCGCGTCGTTTATTAAATTTCCAGAGAGAGGGTCGCGCGCGTACTTAATTAAATTTTCGCTTTTTTCGATTGGACGAACTCGTAAGCGCCGCGGAACGTAGGTGCTGAAGGTGCACGACATGACGATGGTTGCTGCACAAGCACCACCACGCAGGTGGGGTGGCTGAAAAATTATGTTTCGCAAAGACGAAAAAATATGTTGTGTACACATTTCTGGCTGCGTTGCTGCTGCTGGATGCATTGCACAATTTCAAAGGAATTCTGATGAATCCTATCACATTCTCATCTGCATCACACACACACACACACTCTGACTGACTCACTCTGGGTGGATGCGTTTTTTTTCCGGGAGGGGGGAAGAGATACTGCAAGAGAAATTGCAATTTAGCTTAAGGGCAGCCGGTGGGTGGGTGGTGGGTGGCGGTGGGAGGCAACGTTGATGGGATTCTTTTGAAGCGTCCACGCCGCGTTGCGTGACGTATGTGTATTCATTTTCGCAAGGGGACAGAGCAAATGACAATAATCGAATTTTAATTGATATCACGGATGACGGATATGGAATTACCGAACGTTGAATTTAATTACATTTTTGTGCTCGTCCCAGTTGTTCGAGCCTCAGAGACACATCGAAGCATCTGATGCGAGAGATGAGACCTTGCTCGATGAGCTTGAATGCGTTGCGCCTTTAAAGTAATTTATTATTCACAAATTACAGGCATTTTTTCGCCTGCAATTTTCTTGTTAATTAATTTGACAGATATCTCTTTCGAGGGCATTTGACATAAATCCTTTCAAAATTCATCCATCGACAACCCCGATGACAGATGTCATTCATTCCACTCTGATTTGTAAGCTGCTTAGATGTCATTCGAACCGCAAAGTTTATTGCCCCCTCCCCCCCCCCCCCCCCTTTGCAGGCAATCTGTCTGTGTTTATCAACATCCGGACAAGGCTCCTTAGTGCTGCTCCTTGGAAAATGCATTTAGAATACTTAATGACCATCCCATCTTATTCCCTCCCCTGAGGAGGAGTCCACTTGTGACGGGGACCGGTTTAAATTTAATTTCAAAGCAAAACATCTTGATCCCTCCACCCCAGGCCGCTTGTTTTTTTTTGTTGCCTCTTCGTAGCGGAAATCAAAAGAACGAGCGACACGCGGAAGAAACTGCACCACGAGGAGGAAGCGGGCAAAGAAATGTTTAAACAAATAAATTCAAATAAAAAAAGAGCGACGCGATGACCAAAGGATCTTCTTGGTGCCTTGTTCGCATTCCAGGCTGAAGCAGCATTTCTGTTCACAGCTTCTGCCTCGTTCGCATATAGCTCCGTCTTCAGCTTCAGCTGGTGGCGGTGGTGGTAGCGGTGGCAGTGATGGCAGTGATGGCACCGTTGTAGGCGATGCCTTCGGTGCTGTGGTGAAGTGTGCTTAATGAACTTCCGCCCTGAGGAAATTTTATTACACATTTTCGCGAGCGCGCAAAAAAAACTTCATAATTTGAACAAATGGCATAGCTGAATAACAAGAAGCTCAGATCGCGAATTGGTAGGTTTGGTGTGGTAGTTGAGGGGTTTGTTAATTGGGAGGGGGTGGAATGGGGGGGAGGGGGTTGGGCGAAAAGGAAAACCTCGAGTAATTATTAGCCTTGTCTCTGATGATGACATTCATGTGACAGTGGCAGAGCACGTCACGTTTGTTCAACCACTCAGTGTACACATTCAGCGCTGAGCAATGGCACCATGGACGGGGGATGGGGTTAAAGGGAAGCAGCCCCTTGTGTCTAGCTGTGATTTCCTCTCAATGATTGCGCTTTACGACAGTCATTCTGCTTAAAATTGCTTCAATTGTTGTGTTCCCATCTGGCTGGGGGGTGGGGTAAAGAGCCGTCGCGCCCCGCTTACCTTACCGGGAGAGACAATCGCATGTGGGTGGATGGGATGTCAGTGTGAATAAGAATGACCTTGTGTGCGCTATGTGTGTGTTCTTTAATTTTGCGGGAGATTTTAATTAGGAGATTACATTGAGTGGGTTATCATGATGATGAGACGAGTTTTATGCTTGTAGAGAGACTGTTGTGTTGTTGTTTTATTCTTCGCCTCAGCTCCGCAGACACATACACTTCATCTCTTCGTTTCCTCTCAATTTCTATCCCTAGGACCATTGTAATTGTGTATGCTTACTTTTGAGTTGTGGGCTGCCGGTGGTGGTGGGCGACAAAAAGGGGTGGGAGGATATACCCCGGGTGAATGTATCCTTCCAAGCACACCCTATACGCTTTTTATGCGAAGTAATCCGCTGAGAGTAATACTCGAGAATAAGGATTTTTTATGCTTACTCAACAAGAAGGGTGGGTGGGAGTGTTTTTTGAAGGAATCCTGTGCGTTTTTCGAACCAGAGTGTACTCGACTGTGGTAGATCTGGGAGGGAAGCAGGGGTTATGGCTCATGTGGTGAAGTGGATGACTCCAATTTGTAAAACGCATCGATTTATTGTACACCAACCCGATGAGGTATTCATCAAATCCGGAATGGATGAGAGGCGGGGAGGGCGAGTGGTCTGGATAATCTGCAGGAGTGCAAATGATGACGTGAATCTCACTGGATTTATTGGGATTTTGTTTTGAAGTCTGGAAGGGTGTAAACTTCTTTTCAGAACAGAAAAAAAAATTAAAAGTGAATTGCTGTCTGTCTGGAGTATGATGGGATTTCATCAGATGGTAGACTTCCCTACTTGTCTGCATTGAAAAAAGAAACGGTGTTAGGTGGCAGACTTGTGGTATGTCATAATTTTTGAGGGAAAACATTAATTTAGCGCCACGATGAGACAGATTGTCTTATTTGGCAAGTTGCGGAAGTTAAAAGAGACACAGTGTGAACTTGGAATCCTGTGGTACCCCATAATTTTTAAGGAGAAATATAGAAAAAGTGGAATGCATTTAAATGAAGATACGACTGTCAAAGGGTGTGTGGTTCTGTGGTACCCCGTCATTTGTATGAAAAAATTGGAAATTTTGAGGGAATTTTGTTTCCAAGATGGTCAGCGTGTTATACTTGACACTTTGCCTGCCTTCTTCTGGTTGAAAATAGAAAAGGCTTCAGTGCGCAATCATTTCTATGGAAATTTATAATGGATTTGAACGAGAACTCTGCAGTGAGACAGGTTTCTGAGTTATGAAAAGAAACGGTCTCAGCTTAAAACTCCTTTCGCACTCCATGAATTTTAAACGAAATTTTAAACAGATCAGACGTGAACGAAAGTCAAAGAAATTGCCCAGAAAAGTTTTCAATGAAATTCAAGTCGAAAGCGCCTGAAGTGAGACAAGGTTGGCTCAAAATACTCGTTTCTGTATTAATCAGCGTATTTTTTGCGCCATAAAAAAACAAGAGTGCATAATTATTCAGCACCATCTCATATTCTTCCCCATTCCCTCGGCCACTGTTCAGCGTGAAATTTTGACTAACTTCCTCGTCTTAAGGTTCGTTAAATAATTTCGCCAATAACTAGCCGCATGGTTATTCGAAAACGATAAAGAAAATTTCTCCTTGAGACAAAACCAATGGCAAAACTATATTCCACCCAGCTGGCGAGGTTGTGGGGTCACCGTGCAGATACACACGGAAAAACACTGTGAAAGAATATTGCAAAATTCACTGGCAGATCATTAGTGGCATGGCCTTTGCATACAAAGAGCAACCGAAGAGAAACTATATTCAAACGCGACGACACACCACACCAGACCAACGAACCGAATTGGAGTCCATGTAGCCCCCCACCCCGCCCGACCCCAAAAGACAGACATAAAACCGAAAGACAGAAGAGAATAGAAATGATAATAAAAATCGAGAGAAGGTAAAAATTCAAAATGCAAAAAAGCATACAAATTGAAGAGCTGTTTTGCATACCAAATGAAATTGAAATCCACGAGTCCTGAGTCTCGTCCTAGACAACTGACTTATCCAACGCTGCCGACGACGACACAGCGACGAGGACGACGACTATATCCATGCCATGTATCAGCAGCGAGGGAGGGTCTTAAGTGAATTCGCTCGGGTTCATTATGCGAGAGCTGAACATGGGTGTCGGTTCTTTTTTTCTCCTTTTCGTTGCCTTCACAGCCTTCGCCTTTAAAATCAATAAATCCAAAATGACGCATGCGGTGACATCTACTTTTTCATTTCGATGCCAGCAACAAAAACTTCAATCCCCGGCATAACTTCGAGGACAGGAGCACAGGTGGTCCGTGCTCCTTGGACACCAACTCAAAATTGTTTTGCTCCTTCTGCGTCCTCCGTCAAGGCGGTCGTCTCGGTCTTTGTGCAGAGGTTTCACTCTGCTTGTCGTGGACACGAGGCAAGTTCTGATGTATTTCGAATTTCCTATACGGGGTGTCATTGCCGTCCTGTGACGGGGAGGGGTTGGGACAGAGCAAAACTCTAGATTGACAGACTCTGACTTGGAATTTGTATGCAGCTTAGCTTTCATTTAAATTCAAACCAACAAGAGAAAAAAAACGAACGGCTTTCACATGCGAAGAAGGGAAGGAAAAAAATTTCGTTGCCGTTTTTATTTTTACGACGAACCAGGATAATGAGCTGTCACTTGTACATCTTGTGGGGGCGGGGAACATAGCAAACATTTCGCTTAGTCAGCAAAAGCTAATTTACATCAGTGAGACGTGGAATTTCGGTAATTAAATGTTGACCCTTTTTTTTCTTTACTTGGGTGCTGGTTTTCCGGCGGTGCCTCCTTTTCCAGATCGTTTCACAACATCTTGTTGCGTGGTCGCCCCCGGGGAAAGTTCATCAAATGAAACCCATTAGCCATGCCAAAGTGGCAGCATCTTTCCGCTGCCACCATCCACCGTCCGACTTAGCAGCACCGGATGAAAGATGAGGGAGAGACGAAAACGACGACAAAAGGGGACAACGACTCGACTGCTGCGGAAGGGAAAGGACTAAATGAAGTTTTATTGCGTTATCAGCATTATTGTTGTTATTATTTGGAAATTTAAATAAGGACTTATTGCTCATTAGTCCGGTGTGCGCCTGGGATGGGGGCAAGGGTTGTGTGTCACGCACACACACACACACGAATGGATTGCGCACGCCATGTCAACGAGGTCTGCGTGCAAGGGGTTGTTGAAGTTGAATTCTTAATGCGTTATGGTTGTGTTTGATTTGGTTTAGATTTAACAAGATTACCTACTCCCCCCCACAAATCTCTTTCCACCACCACATCCACAATCTAACCCTCTTTCAATTTACTCTCACACCTGCTCCCCATTCCTTGTCCCTTCGGCGACCAGGACACTGCTGTGTAAATATGAACAAACTTTTGGTCCAAATGATATGCATTAGTGGCGACAGTCGTTTTGGTGTCTCTCGGAGACGACTTCAGAAAATCGACATTTAATGGAAATTACTGAGAAATTAGGAGGTCCTCAGGGGAGTCGTTTAGGGCCAGTGATATGACGCAGCTTTCGTACGGAAAATATTAAATTTGTTTGCGAACATTCACTAAATTACGGTGTTGTTGTGGCAGGCGAGGTGGAGTAGGAATTTATTTGACGTCGTCACGGGCATTATTGTCAGGTTACCGATGTGTAAACGTTTTTGTGTTTGCACGGATTAGAGGTGAAGGGGTGGGGCGGAAAATGAGTCCAATATTACTGATGCTAGTGGTTATCATGAGGAGCTCTCCGCCTTTTGACTGCATTAGGATTAGGCTCCACAATGACTCATAAGGAGGAAGGCCACCTTATGTAAATTCCATCCATTTGTAAAAGAGCTCATAGCTGCTTGACTTGTGGTTTAAGAAAAAGGAATCGGACTCAGTCAACGAAGCAAACATTTATAGAGATATGTACATAGTTAAGGGTGGTACTTTTAGTCTTGTGTGCGTTAGTGGCATCTGGAAGAGAAATGTGCGGCAACCTCACCTTATCCTTGCTTAAGATGGCTGAATGGCTTTAGACAACACAGCCCCAGCCCAAAGACCCTTTAAATCCGAGCCATTAGGACAACGCAGTACAGGACATCCACGTCGAAGGTGGCCCACAAAAGTGGAGAAGAACCGACTTCCTATACAAAACTGGAGGAATCCGTGCTAGCTCGATAGACATGTTGGTTGAGGCCCATATCAACTACGAACGACGAAGAAGAAGTAAACAAGATATGCAATGGCTCTGGAAAGCTCTTGATTTCCTAGACGAGACATACTCGAGCTTGGTTCAGTCATTTTCTGTGATCGCAGAATATTTGTTCAGTTTACAAAATGCTAAGAGACACGGTGTAAGTCTGTAGCCCTGTGGTACTCCATCATTTGGAAAGGAAAGTAAGAAATTTGTATGGTGAAAAAAAAAATTGGAGAGATTGTCTGAATTATAAAGAAATCCGTCGATCAGCGTGACTATGGTGTTTCTTTCATTTGAGAAGAAGGTTCACTTATAATGGGCGCACAGCTGAGCCATCATCACAAATCCCAGTCTCAGCAAGGAATGAACAGAGTGCTAAAAAGCTGAACGACGACGGCCTCCTTCATAAAGTTCATCTGCCCAATTGTAGTCACCTTCCAGAGTACGTGACTCTGCCTACTCGGATACCCTCAAAAGTCGTGTCAATACCACGTACTCGGATACTACTCGGATAAAGTCCACTCTACCCTTACGAAGTCGTATAGCTTATAATTACTCAACTCCTCAAAGAATCCGGGTACACAGGTAATTATAGAAATGTGTATAATCAAGACGTTCGTTTCTGCCTTAACTTTATTGAAATGCATAAAAAGAAGCTCTCGCCGTCATTCAGTGATTAACCGGTTTCCAGTCACACAATTTTTTCAATGAAATTCTCATTAAAATTCTCAGCTAATTATCGAAAAATTCCTACAAACTTGCATAATACGCCCCAAATGCCGACATTCCTGCCACACAGTCTCGTGTCTAATTTAAATTTAAATCCCCAACACCTCAGAAATCACTCTTATCCCCCCACACCTCCCCTTGTGTGGATTTCAGCCTACATCCCACCAATTGATTAAACGTCATCAATTAAGTTTTTTTTTTCCCTCCCCCCACACACACATCCTATCACGGCATCAGCATCGCCCCGCAGAGCACATCTCACCTTAATCGATTGCAGACGCTTGTGGTGCCGGGAATCTTTGCCTCTCATTCATTATCTCATTCCGTCTGCTGCTGCTGCTGCCATAGTGGTTGTCGTCGTCTGACCTCCACTTCACTCTCTGTGCCCTAATGCTGTGGCGTCGAATCATCAAAACTCAATCGATTCCGAATGTATCTTATAGAGATACTTCGACAGATAAGTTATTCAGTGCACATTTTGATTGCTCCCGTAGATATGCAGATACTATAACCGCAGCACTATAAAGGCAGCCGTATGCATGCATAACTGGTGTGGTAAAGGTTCGAACGCGTTTTTAATGAGCACTTAACCCAGTATTAAACGAAAGTTATTGCCAGCATAAAGCAGTCACTTAAAAGAAGAAAACTTTTCATTGCCTCCCCTTAACGGTTTTCCAACAGTGAGCGGAGCGGGAGATGGAGTTTGGTTTATTTTTCAATTTAATTTACGTGGAAATGTCAGGTAATTTCAAATCACAAGCAATGTCTGTGGAAATGCTGAAGGTCTGGGTGCAGGTGAGGATGTGGTCAGTGATTGATGGCTGGAGAAAGTTTTGTGCTCTTCTGCAAGGGGATTGTCAGGAAAATTGCTGAGTCTATGAAAGTTGGAGCAAAAAAAAAAGAGGTGGGATCTAAGGTCGACTCTTCCGGAACATCATTGAAAATAATAAAAATTGTGTCAGACTACAGCCCATACGGGGCCTATCTTCTTCAGCATCTAAACGTGTATAGATCTCTCACGAGTAGATGGGACCAACAGTTTTTTGGCGACTCCAAACGACTAGATTTAGGAAGCTTTTCATAGACAAATAGTTCTCTTTGAGTGTTGTCCGCAACTTGAAAGAGGTAATGGTGTGCAAAACGCGAGGTGTTCAGTTCGAGAATCGAATCGGGGACCTTCGGCGTGTGAGTTACCACTATGCCACGGTGACCACGAACAAACTGGGGGACATTTCAGATAAAATATGGAAACCGCCAGCAGTCATTTTAAGCTAAAATTTGCATGAAATTTCAACAATTTACCGCTTTATTCACTCTCTCATCCTTTTTTCCTCTGTCATCCCTTTTTCAGATGTTTGATGACATTTCAGAAATTTTAAGGGCCGGACGGAGTCCAGAAACTTCGGATCGAGCAAGATCCACAAAAAAAAAGAAGAATGGGTCTGAAAATGTTCTCCTGAGAAAATCCATTCAAATCTGTGGAAAAGCAAATTTATCGCTAAAAAATGCCTCAAGCAGTCAACGGCACTCTTCAATTCGCCTTATAACTTATCCGTTCTCGCATATGACAGGTTGTTGTTAACCTGGTGGTGACTTGTCAGACTTTTAAGTCACCGTTGGCAACAGATAATTTTTGGTTCAGTTTGCATTCTTAGTCTTTGGACGAAAGGATTTGCAGACGACCTGTACATCTGCGCCAATGCATACAAGGCTAAGGATAACCTGCTCATGTAAAATGCGTGTCCATGAGTGCTCCAGGCAGCTTTAAGACTGAAGCACTGAAACAGCACAACAGAGGACGCCCTTGTTTGCCATTAGCGCAAATGTACCTCAAATAGTTCTCTGTGCGTAACTGAACACAGATAGGGAGGGGCGACATGCGCTGAAGAGGTATGTTGACTGAGGACCAGTCCACTCCGAACTTCAGCAAGTAGAAGTCAAAAGTCCTTAAGTTTTTGAGTTCCCTGACATCCAATGCAAATGAAGTTAAGGTATGAAATGGACTGTAGCAAAAATCTATGACAATGACCAATCTAGAGTCAAACACTTGCTTTTTGTGCGTCGAGTCTCTATCCAGCCTTTGATTTCTTTGCAAAGGAATGCCAAAGACTGTCCAGATATCGAGGGAGCATGTCGAACTTGAGGTCTGCCGTGACGTAGAAAGCCTAGGAAGACTGATACTTGAGGAAGATTATCTGCATATTCTTTGAAGCCGGTGTTCGAATGAGAAAAAGGATCAAGCTTCCTCAATATACTATGTGTGCGAAACTGGAACTAGCTAGCTAAAGTTCGAGCTAGCTAGAAACGCTTGTTGGTTGAGGCCCCGATCCACCCTGAACTGTAGCGCCACCTTAACAACAATCAAGCTCCCAAATCAAGTAAGCAAAAGAGAAATGCTGCAAAACAGAAAAGGTCCCATAACGTACCCCCTGGCGACACCATCAGAACCTGTCGACGAGTAAAACATCGATGAAGATATACCATCAGCAGTCAATTTAAGCCACACATTCACAGTAAATTCCTTCACTTCAACACGTAATCCACCTACCCCTCCATCTGGCAGGTGTCAGTCGCTGAAACGAATAAATCCACGATGAGTGGTAAAGTCTTTTAAAAAATCTTCAATTTGGCGCCTGTAATCTCGCTCGAATCGTGTCCCCTCCCACTCTCCTCCTCCTCCTCCACAGCCACATCACCATGCACTTGAATAAATACGCACCAGAGAAAAAGGCATCAAAAGGAAAACAAGAGCAGAAAAAAATAAATACACAAGCAATTCATTGGCGCGCTCTTCAATACTGATATTCACACCCCCCCCTCCACCCATCCACCGCCGTGCCACGCCACCAGTCAACGCAAATCCCTCGTATCTGCTTCTACCGCACCACCACTTAACGAATAACAATCTAAATCTTGTTACGAACAGCAAACAAAAATTCAATTCAAAGAATTCGCGCCTTCACGCAGGCGAATGGCGGCGGCGGGAAAAATCATAGGCCTACGGCCCATTTCACCCTCACAGTCTGCAAATGAAAATCTGTTTGCGATGCTAAGTAATAAACACAATAATACGACCGGATGCCATTGTTTAACTTATTCAAGCAGGGACCGAGGGAACGAGCGAGTGAGGCTGGCGGGCTATTTTTAATTCCACTCCACCGCCCCCCCCGGAACCGAAGAGACGCCCGCAATACACTCGTATTGACTCATCGGTCTCTCTCACTGAACGTCCACAGCAGACAGTGTTCACCTGAGTGTTCCGCGCGTCAGCCCCTAATGCAGCCTGTGCCTCCCGAACTCGATTCATATTTTTTTTTTTTGGGGGGGGGGGGGGATTATAAAACTGTCATTCCGAGTGAGCTCATCCGATAGGGCCTGCCGTGGCGCCACCAACCCTACGACTATTTTATGAGCCGCGTATTATGTGTGTCCCCGAACTGGGGGTGGCGCTCTATGCGGTCAGCGACCATCCCGATCGCCTGTAACAGGGTGAGGCTTCGATTGAAATCCAGTTGGGGTTTTGTGTGGCGTTTTTTCTCTTCGCTCGTATTTTTGGTGGTTTTCCGACGTTGACTTAAGCGCTCACACCTGTTCAATTATTCCATAGATTTCGAATTCGAATCTGAACGTGAATCCCATCAATAAATTTGAGAATGGAACGGGGAGGGGAGGGGCAATTTTTTTTCGGAGGGGATGAATTTGCCATGAAATGATTTAGGTCAGCGAGGGTATCGAAAAAAATAAAAACCACTTTTAAGACTATCGTGACTATTTGATGAGATGTGACACATGAGCAGACACGGAAGTCATTGTCGCCACGAGGAGAGAACAGAGAGAGAGAAGGAGAGAGAGACATTAAGTATTCCAAGGTTTTAGTGCGGTGGAAGAGTTTTATGGGGTATGTGCCGAACATAATAAGAGACCCACTCCTGCTTTACCCCCCGCTCTAGCTTCAGTCATAAAGCAGCATTGTTTCGGAATGACATGAATTCCTTTGTTTTTACACATGTGCACACATACGGGAGGAGTTGTGTTTTGTTTTTTCTTCTTTTTTGGTGGTGTTTGTCCTTGCCTCGGACATCTGTCTCTCTTGGTGACCTTCACCGAAAGTGAGGTTGGGTGCGGGGCGTTGTTGAATTTTATTAGAGTGTTATGAGAATGATGATGCGGGTAAGGGATTTCGGTCATCGACAACGAAAACGACTGTTTAGGGATGTCGTTGGAGAGTGCTCGCTCAAAGGAAGCAATTCTCAAGCTTTTGGGTTCACTTATGACTAAGGATAAGACACTTGTTTCTTTTAAGTGAAACTGGTCTTTCCTGACAGGGGGGAAGGTGATCTTTGACGGTGACTTATGTCTTCCACAGCGGGGGATTTTAGAAGGAGACTGAGAAAACTATTGAGCTGATTGACACAGGATACACTCAATGGCAAAGGGTAGTATGACCAAGAAAACTGAAGTCTGAGAACAGACATCAAAGAGGGGTTTGCAGACATGACAAGGAAATGCTTAGCCTTTGGAGACGACCCCACATAACTATCTGGAAAGCGTTTGAAGCAAAATGAACCACCGAGTCCGTCAAATTTTGACGTCGAAAATGAAGAGCACGATCTTTAACACAACGCCACAGCAGCCACTTTAAAGTCCTTATTCATTTCCAAACTGTTATTAGGATTCCACGAACTCTCTGGGCTGAACTGCGACATGCGCCTAGTCAAGCGACTTCGGATACAACGATTAAGATGGCTAGGCTATGTAGAGCGTGTGGACACCACTGCTCCGGCTCGAAAAGTCTTCGAATCTGAGCCATTGGGACAACGCTACAGAGGACGGCCTAGGCTATGGTGGCGCACACAAGTGGAGAAGGACCTCAAGGAACTTGGAGTGCGCAGCTGGAGGCAGCTGGCGAAAGATTGTGCTGGCTAGAGAGGGATGTTGGTTGAGGCCCAGGTCCACCCCGGACTGTAGCGCCACTAGAAGAAGAAAAAGAAGAAGATAAGAATTCCAAGAATGACAAAAAAAAAAAGAATTGGTCCCAGTACGGACCCCTGTGGAATGCCATTAAAGTCTGTAGGAGTGCGTATATAAATCAAGCCCTTTTACATGAGGCATCGGATGAATTAAAACTACAAGGACGTGTGTGGTTACACAGTTAAAATATCAGGACATCACAACAGAGCGCTACAAGCGTTCACCAGCAATAACGACGACCAAAAGGGAAATCGAAAGAATGTCGAGGACGGATTCCATCTAAACCGAACCAATTCCAAATGCCTCCGAAAAAAATCATCCTCCTAAGGGACGAAATTTTCTTCTCCGCTTAGACCGTCATCGAAATCGTGACCTGAACCTGAACCTGAGCGAATACCGTCTTTCACAATTTTGCAGATTAAAGACCACAAATTAAATAAAATTCCTAGAATATACGATGTCCCCTGCTGATTACATCGAGAAATCCAATGCCACACATCCACACATCATCCCCACCACCATCATCATCATCGGGCCAACATTTTCAATTGACAATCGAACTTTGATCTAGTTAACATGTGCCTCGTTGGCATCCTCAATTACACTTCAAGCATCAACAGGGAATTTTCCACCACACACACACACACACACACACCGACAAAAAGAACTGGTCTAATGAAACTCACTCTCACCCTCAAATTCAGAGCATCACCCACCCGCCAACTGAATCGATATGACTTGAATCCCAATTGGAAAACCTCAAAGCACTCGGCGCTGTGAAGGGGTGGGATGGTGGGATGAAGACACAAAACAACGAGTCGAGCCTAGATAATACTTTTGACATCCTGACTGGATGAAAGGTTTGGCCCCCATCGTAAATGACATCTCACGACCGAGACAGCAGCGCCGCTTTTGTCCACAGAAATTGACTACACGTACCCGATTATTGGCATGTGCGAACCACAACAAAAAAAAAAAGGCGACAAGAGAAAGAGGAAAACTCACACACAACAGCATATCGTATCCTTGCCAGTGGCGACGGCGAGATGACAATAGGAGAGCACACCCGAGGCTGCAGAGAGGGAAAGTTCATGTGATAGCTGTGTGCATTGTAAGTGCTGAGAGAGGAGTTTTTTTTTTGCCTCCATTATGTGCTACAATACAAAGCTCATCGGCCAACATCCTTTCCGCCAAAATCTAGTCAACAAAACAACTGCATACCCCCCCCCCCCACAGCCCGTCAATCGAAATTTCAATCTAACACTGACCCGCTGAGAGTCGTCCTGATAGTAATGTCAGCGGTTTGTGCCGAACAAAGCCAACAAATAAATGCCAAACATTTTACTCCATAAAACGTGAACAAAGGACCTCGCCGCACTTGCACAGCATTTTGGCGAGTGTTTCAAGTGAATGGGAATCGTGGGAAAAAAAAACCCCGTGGGGGGGGGATTAGGGAGAGCGCCTATTCACAAAAATATCACACATCGTCGAAAATAGGTTTCAAGTGCTAATGCAGCTGAAAAAATCCATCCTCCTGGTCCTGGATGTGTATTTGAAATTCAAAAACAATCATCATCGACGGCGGCGGCTAGGATATGGAGTGAATGGTGATTTTGTCACGGTTCTCGTTCTTGCTCTCTTTTGGATGGGACAACATGTGTGCAGTGCACCCGCCCACTCCCCACATGCTCCTCTTCAACTGCTGAACAATAATAAATGCCAAGCGTCCACCTCATACATTTGTCCTTGCAAAACGACACGTCGAACTATGGGCGAAGGGAAAAGCAGTCAGCCCGAGAATGGGCGAGCGAGCGAGGATGTCTGTGAGTGTAACGAGTGTCGGCCATGGATGGTTGCTTGGATGGATGGACGCTTTATGCAGCCGCAGGAAACGAAAATATAAATGTCCACCATGACGAAGAGAAAAAGAAAAACACCCGGGGAGCCGGAGTGTGAGAGAGAGAAGGCGAACGCACCCTGATTGTTCTAAAGTCACAGATGCACCAGGTCCTGCAACATCCGACGGCTCTCCTCCACCGTCCCAATGCCGTGGTGATTTTGCAGGTCACTACACATCACATGTTCGTCGTTGGCGTAGGTGGCGGTGGTGGCTGGCGTGGCTGGGATGGCGGGAGAGTGTGTTATTAAAATTACACTGAAGCTTCTCTCATCACTGTCACTTTTGCTACAGCTTGTGGAGGGGTTGGAGGGCGTGAAGGGGTTGGAGGGTGTAGAGGGCACCGCTTCGCGGAGAATATTTTAAAATTTATGCCGTCACACCAGCAGGCCGCCCATCCTTGCACAGACGAAGGAAACTAGGCCGACTAGCAGCTCTGTGTGTGCTACATGACAGGAACAATGAACACCAAAAGACAAATCAGTGGCCGTCGTTGCAGCGCCCTCCACCCACCACCACCTCTACCACCACACCACCGCCACTACTAACAGCGGCAGCAGTTACGGCTGACTTCCTTGGAGGGGCATGATTGATGAGGTTCAACGGATTTCGTGGCTGGGTGGAGGAAGCCAACGATGATGACGATGCCGCCGTTCCTTCTCCCTGAAGGAACATTTTTCGGCGGCGGTGTTAAACGCGGCAGATTGGTTCCTTGTCATCGTTTTAATTCACCATTTGTTACATTGTCCTTGTCGTCCTGTGCCCTGTTCCCTTCGTCGTGTCATCGTGATTTGGGGATAATTAATCCTTGCATCCCGCTCTTTGATTTTATTCCCTTCACGCCGTGGCGTTGGTAGGGTGGTTCATTGCACGGGACGGATGTGTGTCAAGCATCGCGTCTACATTATCACATGCACAAGGAACAGGAAGTATGCTCAACAGTCAACAAAGTTACTCAGCGACAGCGAAGGAGAAATCACGTTCGCTGTGCTCTGCTCTGGATGAGAAAGTCACGCATTCAAACAAGGAAGTCAGGATGAGGACGACAACGACGAGGACGACGACGACGACGATGATGATGATGATGATGATGATGACGAAGGCGATAGTGCCGGCAGTGGATTGGAATTAATCAACGTTTACTCTTTCACATAATTATTCCCTTTTTCCTTTCTTTCGCCCGCCCTTGTTTTCTCACTTGAAACGCGCACACATTCCGATTCGCAAATACACAGCAACAAAGGGATTCCTAATGGCTCTTAATTAAGTAAGGCTGGATGGCTGTTGGGTGCTGGTACTCTCGCCCTCCCTTGGTGATTTTTTAATCCTTGGGAGGTTGGTTGTCTTTGGGTAAATTGAAAAACGCGTGGAAAAAAATTAAAAATTAGAAAATAGGACAGAATGGGACGCGGGGATGGTGGGGGAGGGGGAAACTTTGCATAAGTTGGAATTACGTTGGTAATTCCTTTAGGCTTTTGTACTGAAGTTGACTGGACGGGTAGGGAAATGGACTGCCGAAGGTGGTGGAGGAGGAGGAGGAGGGGGAGGACTAGAGTTCGACGGAAATTGAGGTCACTAAGTTGCTTCCAGTTGAATTATTCACCGGAATTCTCTCCGTATGGGGGCGAGATAATGTTTCAGAGTGATTTCTTTCTCTCGGCCGTGAGATATAGAGGCTTGACTACGGCTAGATGGCGTTGTGAATATCTTGTGACCCGTAGTTATGACGATACTCGCTTGAAGAGACGAACAAATTTGTCGTAGGAAACTTTCAAGCTTCACATCGGCGAGAAAGTCATTCAGAAGTCTCATCCGATCCGGCTCGAAGGACCAAATCTCTTCTCTTCATTCAACAGACGACGACGCACGCCGTCTAGTCTTCATCACACGACCACGAGCGCCGTTTTGTCTTCAACAGACGACCACGAGCGCCGTTTTGTCTTCAACAGACGACCACGCACGCCATCTTGTCTTCAACAGACGACGACGCACGCCGTCTTGTCTTCAACAGACGACGACGCACGCCGTCTTGTCTTCAACAGACGACGACGCACGCCGTCTTGTCTTCTACAGACGACGACGCACGCCGTCTTGTCTTCAACAGACGACGACGCACGCCGTCTTGTCTTCAACAGACGACGACGCACGCCGTCTTGTCTTCAACAGACGACGACGCACGCCGTCTTGTCTTCAACAGACGACGACGCACGCCGTCTTGTCTTCTACAGACGACGACGCACGCCGTCTTGTCTTCAACAGACGACGACGCACGCCGTCTTGTCTTCAACAGACGACGACGCACGCCGTCTTGTCTTCAACAGACGACGACGCACGCCGTCTTGTCTTCAACAGACGACGACGCACGCCGTCTTGTCTTCAACAGACGACGACGCACGCCGTCTAGTCTTCATCACACGACCACGAGCGCCGTTTTGTCTTCAACAGACGACCACGCACGCCATCTTGTCTTCAACAGACGACGACGCACGCCGTCTTGTCTTTAATAGACGACGACGCACGTTGTCTAGTTCTAAGTTAACGATTTCAGCAACAACCCTTGGTTTCGCACTAGGTCCCCAATTTTTTTTAAATTTTAAAAACCATGGCGTTTCAAAAGTGTTATAAGAACGAAACCCTAAATCAGTAAAGCAATTTTTTTTTTTTTCATATAGAGGTTCAATCTGTAGTGGCGTTTACAGTCTATTCCAACTTCATTCGCCCACCCACTCATCCCGAAAAAATACAAACAGTGACCTTAAACTTTTCATATCATGTTCCATGATGTCCCTTACACACAAAAACCACTTGTCATATCAACTCAATCGCAATCACTTCCACAATCGTCACCTCTCTTGCGTAATTCATTGGAAAATTTTGACATTTCCTCGACTGTCACATATGCGCCGCGGTTGCCATTTAGCAGCAGAAATGCCAAAGTTCAACCCTTTAATTGGATCACCCACATACATAACACACCACCGAAAAACCACGCCATGGTGAAGTGAACGAACTTGACGTGTCTAATTAGAATCGTTCACTTTGCAAATTTCATACTGATTAGACACGAACCGCCGCAGCCAAGGGAAGGGCAGCAGCGGCAACCTCTTTACGATCATCATGGGAACAAATTATTTACCAGCGAACTCGCCCTGTTGACGGCTGTAAATCTAATTCGCTGAAGAATGCCAACTAGTGGGCGACACGGCACGGTTTTGCGCTCGGTGTGTGCCCCGCCATCGTCGTGCACGTGATGGGAATTCTGGCACAGCACATGGGTTTCACTCCGAAATTCTTGCGGGGCAGGGGACCTCGGTAAATGGCCACGAATACACAGACTGGGGGTGTACCTGGATCTATGACTTGTCTCAGCGGGCTTGCACGGCAAATAAAAGAAATGTCAATCGTGGGCGTCAATTTCTGGAAATAACCTCTGCATGGATGGAACGAGAAGTCCTCCTGCCTCTGCTGTGGCAGGTAGTTCAAAGGATTTATGCAAATGTCATTATTGCTGCTGCTGATTTTTAATGCGTGCTGAAATCAATTCTTTTCATGTTTTAATGCCCCCTGTCACCGGCAGAACATTCAAATGAGGGACGCCCGTCGGAGATTGGGTGACACGTGTGTGAGCCAGCTTCAAAGGGACAAAGATTTGTGTGAATAAAAAAAAAATAAAAAGGCCCTTGGGGACAGAAACCAGCAGGACAAGGACGAAATTATTATAACCGCTGTCACTTTGAAATCCCATCTCCGTCCTTTTGAACACACAAACCAAAAGCAGATTTCCACTGTAATCATCATCATTCAGCAGCTCCAACCGACCTGGTGAGCGAAACCACTTCCTCCGCATTAAAAAGTTCGCTCCGGATCGCGGTGGCAGTGGTCTGCAGCTCACTGCCCGACAGTCCAAATGAGTTAAACCCACTTACGTAACTCAGCGCGCAGCAGGGCAATCAGAATTCCAGACCGACAAAGTTAAAAACACGGCGCCATGATCCTTATCCAAATGTCTCACGTCACGCATTACGACAACGACAACGACAACGACAACGAGAACGCCAACGATGTCGACGAGAGTCCTGTGTGTGTTGCACATCCTTCATCTGCACCCCGCCGTCGTCGCGCACACAGCGCACAGCACACACGCGGTTAGAAGGACAAGAGACAAATGAGCTTAGCGAGGTCAGGAGAGGGCTGAACCGGGAAAACCGAAAAGAAGGATTGAAAACCGCACATGCAAGCATTTCCTTTTATGTCCTGTGAGCAGCAGCACCGCACCGTGTGTGCGGTCGAGGACAACGAGCATGTTGTCCCTTACCATATGTCATGCGAATACTGCAGCAACTGCATACGACGTCAAGTTAATCAACCTTCCTTCCACCTGCCACACAGGACACACACGAGAGTCCTCTGCAGGACTCTCTTTTTTTGAACAACAACAAGAAAACGTCCAAAAACCACCGCAGTTCGGGCTGTAATCAATTACCAGTATAGCTCCCACTTGCCTCCTCTCGCACTAAGTGACTTTAGATCCAGCACCTGTTTGCACGCGCCCATCAATAAGCACCGCCTGACGTCACTCAGCCGACATTTTTGACAAGATAATCGAACGGAGGCAACCCGAAAATATGGCAAACGGAAGGCTCTTGCCGAACATTTCCCCCCCTGCCCCCCATCGCCATCTTTATCGTCGTCGTCATCGTCGTCGTAGTAGTAGGAAGTAATAGTCCTAGGCGTTGTCAAGGAAGCGACTTTGGGTGGGAGGGCGGTTAAGAGTCAAACGAGACGAGGGAAAGAGAGACTTCTTAATTACTTGTGCGCGCACCCTCTTTGACTTCTACAAGTGTGGGTTATCTCCTTCAAAAAATCGACTCTATTCTGAAGGACACCCGTTCGGCGTCGCGCCCGTCTAAGCGGATGTGTCGCCATCGGCGGGATTAATCGCTTTCGATTATTCTTCATAACATGACCCTTGGCATCGGTCCCAATTTGCAGATACCTACGATTGCCACTTCCCGAACTAGACGACCGCCCACTCGAGCGCTGGGGGAGTAAAATAATGGGGGAAACACTCCACAGACATCCCCCGCTTTGCTTATGCCGTTTTTTTTTCTGCCGTTGCTGATGGTGTACAGCCGCCTACAGGCAGCCCTTCGTGGAGAATAAGTTTTAATTAAAAATTGCCAGAGAGGAGCGAAATCTTGGGGCCATAAAGCGAACGATTGAGAAATCGAAATCAACAAGGCACCACCGTCCCATAGCTGAGGCCATCTCTCCCTCTAGACATCCACAAGCACGAGGGCCGTGGCAGACAGGCATAGGCAGGGGGAGGAGAGGCAGAATGTAAAGGCAGCAGATGGGCCGATCCGATTGGCCGTGTGGTCGGGCTGCTGGGGTCTGGATGCTCTGAGGCCATTGGGAATAAATGTCAACACAAAAATTGTTTCCAATGATTTCTCGCTACCCAGCCCCCCTCCGGCCGGGCAGCTTGTCATTGTTCCCATTATAAACAGTGCCCGCTGCCGTGGGGGACTCTGGTGTTGGGTATCTGTTTGCTTTGATTGATTTGTTTGCGTTCAATGTGTGCAGGGTCCCCACTTGGTGATGCACCAGCTGCAGCACTCTCTTGCACACTTTCAATCGTCATGGGCATTGCGTTGACGTCATGTGGCATCCTGATGTTCAAATCTATCACGAGTACTGCGTTGGGAGTTAATTTTGTGTTCCAATCTGATGTTCGGTGGTTTTATCTGCACGCGTGTATAGGTCACTTTGGGTCTGGGCAGTGATAAGGGCGAGACCACGGATAAGTCTGACGCCATGAGGGAATGCGTAAGCGTCTTGTGTTGCTGCCTGATAAGCTTATCGTGACCCATTGAAACTGGTTTCGTATAAAGGGGAAACTCTGATCATGGACGAGCGGTGCTATTTATGGATTTGAAGAGCAGATGAAGCAATGGCCAGCGATGATGACTGCGAGTGATAAGACGGACACACGGAAACACAGTTTGAAGTGGTCAGAGTCTGATGCGAGTGTGTAGCGGGCGATAAGAAATGGAAAGCGAGCACTTGCGCCAGACGGACCGTTTGAGATGTCACTGATGGGTTTGGACACAATGTGATCCGTGTGGACCTAGATTTTCTTCAACAAGTTTAGAGCTTGCGTAAGGAATAGACGTTAGTGGTCGCTGTGGCGTAGTGTGAAGTGAAGAAAATACAGCCAAGGATGACGTCTACCTTCTCACAGAATAGTAGGTCTTTGGGAGTGGGCAGGAAAGTTTAAGAGGACTGGTGGTTCCTCAGCACGAAACGACAACATTCTCCAACAATCGAAGATGCAGGAAGTGGTTTGCCTGGTTTTACAAAACGGCCAACTATCAATTTAGGAGTGAATACCTAGTTTTGAGGGAAACAAAAAGAGTATGACGGATTTTCTGCTGAGACCGGGGCTGTTTCCATATCATTCCAAAACAAGAGACCATCCGAACGCTTGTTTAGAAGGGAGCACAAGTGAATAAGTCCATCTTATCGACTGCCCCAGCAGTGGACGATGTCATTTAAAGTAAATTTGGGCCAAGATTTAAGCGACTGGGGGGCGTCATTCGTGAATCCAATCAAACAAATCTCCATTAAAGCACAGAACATCGAATGTGCCAACGATAAGGACTCACAAATACCCAGTAAGCACTTCCTAATGAAGTGAAAAAAAGGGGATACCAAAAACGCCCACCCCCCTCCCCTCCTCCTTTCTCTTCAAATTGCATTTTCATCTAGGAAATTCCATCGCGTTGGCCAACAAAATTGGCCGACACAATCCTCGGATACGATATATCATCCTATAATGACCATAACCAGGCAGTATACACCACTCCACCATGCCCCCCCACCCCTCCTCATCCACACACACACACACCCACCCATCCACATTAACACACTTTAGTCCATCACCCATACTCGGCAAACAAACGACAGCGACGTGTGTAAGTTGCAGCATCATTTATTAAATGTATCCTTTTCCCCGTACCACCGCCACGGTCATCGTCATGGGCGTCGTCGTCGTCGTCGTCGTCGTCATCGTCGTATTCTTGGACTTTTTCTGGTTCTTCTCGTTTCTCACTTGACCGCCATCTGGTGAAAATAAAGATCAGAATAGGACTGCTCCTGCTACTTTCGTGGACAAGGTTATAACTTACGTCCTGGTAAATACCTCCGCCGATGACTATGACGACGACAACGACGACGACCACGTTGGCAACGGCATTCACGAGAGGCATACAGCTTTTCCACTCGGGAACACCGCTATAAAACTTACTTTCTCAGGGCTATCTGAAGAGAGAACCGAAGCGGAATGTAGTAACCGTGTGAGTGGGTGGGTGGCTGTGGCTATCTTTCCGCATTGATACATGGCTATCATGCACCTAATGCTTCTCCCTTTCGCTCCACCTCCGGTCGCATACTTCTTCGGGGGTTTCCTTTAGTGACCATTAATCTCTTCCACTTTTCAGAGTTTATTGTTATTGGGAATGGGCCCAGATAGAGAGGAGCGCGCGCGTTACACCCACCAGCGGGCAACCCTACATGTATCATATTATCACATTCTTTCGATAGCTTGCCACACCACTCCCACCCCCTCCCCCTCAGCCAGCTCTCGCGCGTCATAGCGTCAACAACTACGACTCGGGGAAAGTCCATTACCCGTTTAGCCTGATATACAGCACTGCAGAGAGATGTGTTGTTTCCCCGAGATGACTAGGAAGCCCTGCACGTGGTTGAAGCTTGTTTGTGTACACAGAGAGTGGGGGGTGGATGGCATGAGTGAGTGTTAGCCAACAAGATGGGTGGCAGGATGTCCTGTTCATAGATGTTGAATTAATATGAAATTAATGACTTTGGATGATTTTTACGAAAATCCTTGGAATCAACGAACAACACAGATCCATGCCCAGCACAACCATAGACACAGGCTAATCTCGTTTTTATTTTCCATTCTCCCACAATCCCAAAGAGACATTCCGGGGGTAATCCGGTTTGACATTTGGCGTGATATGGAACGTCAGTCAGCCGGGCGGCATACACATTCGTATCTGCTTGTTTGGCGTCGTCTCGACCGTCATCCCCTGCTGGCTTTAATTAAGTTTGAGGTGAAGCTTCCAGCCACCCACGGACACACAGAGAGACAAACACCGCCGCCACCCACCGTCACACATCCAAGTGCCACGCATTCTCTATGCACGCACGACTGACGGTGCGGAAGATCCTCGTCTTTTTTTCTCTTGCGAGAGATTCACCGTGTGCGTGTGTGTTTGGCTCGAGGGTCCATTTAAATTCATTGCAACCCACCCTTTATGTAGGTCGATGAAAATAATTTTTATTACGAAGGAATAAAGTTCGCACCTAAACGTGCGTAGCATTCCGAGTGGATAAAGGCTGGCTTCACCGGAGAAATGCCACTGACTGAGGCTGAGACTGTGACTGGGGCGAGGAGGAGGAGGAGGAGGAGGAGGAGGAGGAGGTCGAAGGCTGGGATTTTGCGTGACAAATTGCCGGTGTAATGTATGTGAGAGGATCGGAGAGTTGGCAGTTTACTGTTTGACTTGACTGGCTTTCGGGGTCGTCCCGGTCCCTGTGACGACTACAAACTCTGACTTAACCGCCGCTCTTAACATGGACACACACAAAAGTGAACGCACGCGGTACTCCGCGTAGCGCGGGGGTGTGGGGGGTGGGTATATTTATTTGCAAAGGTAAAGAGCACTTTCAACGAGGCATTTCAATTCGCATAAAATGAGATAAAGTAAAAATGAGAATAAACACGGAGACACGGGAACAAAACGGCTGCTGGCAGGCAGGTGTATCCTTGGGTTGTTTAGTTTGCCATCCCCAACTTGTCCCCCCCCCCCCCCCCCCGCCAAATTCCCTCTCACAGAGGGGTAGGTCTGGTCAAAGTGAGTCTACTGGTTTATAGGGTGTTTTCTGGCGCGAGAGAGTGTGTATGTTTTTCATTTAATGGCTTCCATTTCATTTCATTGGTTTTGGTTAAGTAAATTTGTAACTCTCGCCGAGGGACGCTGACAGAAGGTGGGCGGGGGACGGGGGGATGAAGAAAAGTGTGCAAACATTATGCGGACGATTAAACAAATTAAAACTAATTAACTGTGAGTGCTTTGGGTGTGTGTGTGTGTTTATTAAAAAAGTCTCTGTCTCTCGGCGTTCGTTTACTTCACACATGTGTGTGTGTGTGTGCGGTTGTTAAATGGTGTGTACCAGCGACGAGATACCGATGCTAAGTGGGAATTTGAAATGCAAACTAATTTGTCAAAAGAACAACAAATTAAGTGAAGTGACAAGGGAGACTGGGTGCCGAGAGTGGTGGCAAAAACTTAATTGATGACCTCCATGCGGTGGGAAGGTGTTGGAATGCAGGAATGTCATTTGAACTGTGTTTACATGGGGAACAGTGTCATTTGTGCTTTCAAGAGAATCTCACCACTTGGGGGGGTGTTTGAAGTGGTGCCTGAAATCAGTTCAGTTTACATTGTCAGCCAAAAAAAGAAATTGCCGCGCGATTATGTGAGTTATGATGGAGAGCCTCGTTTTGTTGGAAGACTTGGTCATTTATGATTTGCGCTCGAAACTGAAACTGAAAACCCGCTCAAGCTCCTTTTATGCGAGAACTTTCGTAACTCCCTTTGTCGCTCCCTTTATGCGAGGACAAGCATCACAGTCAGCAGATATTTTGGGTGCCATTGGGCGTTTCTGGTACGGCGGAGAGAGTCCTCCTGTGTATCGGAATAGATGGACCAGCATCTAACAAGAGACTCCAGGAAACGTTGAAAACCATGGTCTGCCAGGACGACCATCATCACTAACTGATGACGAGGGAGGAACTGACGGCTACATCGAAAGAGGACTCTGCAGCGTGCAAATTGAAGGAAAAACGTTGGCATAACGTTTAGCACCCCGAGTGGGCTACTTTAAACGGGATAAAGTGAATTAAGAAGTATGAGGAAAGCTTTTCAAGAGCAGACGCCTTTTCAAGAGAAAAGTTGTGCGTCCAATCTTTAACCCTGTTTGCGTTGATGACTCTTGGAGAGAAAGATTCATCCACTAACTATGCGGGCTGAATAGCGATATGAGCCTAGTCAGCCAATCTATAGATTAAACGCTTGACAACGTTGGCTAGGCCATGTAGAGCGCATGGACAACACTGCTCCAGCTCCAGCTCGGCAGTGAATCAAAGGACGCCAATGGATCTCATGGCGCTCACAAGTGGAGAAGGTCCTTAACATATTTGCAGTTCAAAGTTGGAGTCAACTGGCTAAAGATTGTTGATGGTGCCATATGAAGCAGAAGAAGACAAAGAATATAAAACCCGTTTTCGATCCATGACTCTTTCACAAGCTCACCAATCGTCGCTTTTTTTACTTCTTTTGTGATTGTGGTGCTATCAGTCTGTGAAGTTTTTCTTTTTGTTAGAGGTTGGGATACACTGCACTGGAGCGCTCAGACTCAAAAGCTAGTCCATTGTACAACCAGGCAGTAACCTTCGTTTACTGTACTTTTCTGGTTTTCCGAAGAAAGATCAGCAGGCGCTCCAGCTTCCACCACATCAACACCAAACAGCGGCAACCTGACCCAAGCAAAGGCGGGACATTGACAGAGAAAGTGCTCTGAAGTGACTTCACCTTCTCCACAGGCGTCGCAAAGGGTGTCTTCACTAAGTCCAAGTAGCCTTCGGTGCTTAGCGAAGGTGAAGTGTCCCGTATGTACGCCGACAAGTTTTCTACACTCTTTTCGCGGATTTTTTGCTGACGTTCGGGAGCATGCACTTGGTCAGCCTGCATTCTTTAGACACATGCCATCTCTGGTTGTGCTGTTGGGAGATCCAACCGTGGACGAAGCCCAAACCAAAGAAACGGGTAGTCCCAAGGTGGGTTCGGGTCCAACGAATGCCTCTTTAGAACCTTACCTAACAGTTCATCTGGTGATGTCTCGGGACTCAGACAAGTCTCAGCGAATGTAGTCTGCCGATCAAATTAAGGACTTGCATTCCAGGACTATCTTGGATGTGGTTCAAGGGTTGAGTCAGGCCAGGTGTGAAGTCTAATGTTGTCGTCTTTCACGAAAGCACCGGCCCCAGATCCCTCCGTCGTCTTAGAGCCGACCGTGAAGATCCGACAACATTCCCTTCCCGGTTTAGTTTCTGGCCAGAGCCAGTCCTGGACGCAGGAGAAATCGACTTTATATAAGCGACGCAGCTGGATCGTTGGTGACCCTGCATCAGACCATGAGACTTGTGTCATATTAGATGCTGTGCGCGGAGTCATCAAAACTCCAGTGTGATTTGAACCATTCCTTGATTGCCTATGATGTGGATGTCAAGGGGAGAGGGATCATCACTTAGTCAAATAAATTAAACATTTAGCTGTCATTAACTTTTATGGCGTTTCTAATTGTCCATTCCGCTCTGATTCATCACACGGCCTCTAGCTGTCTTAAGACACTTCTTAGTCACGCTCCAGTTCAGTGCTCCAATCCCTCATTTCCGGGAATATTCCCACTGAATCCGGTTTCATTTAACCAATCACTGTCATTTCCAAAAGCGGACGGTCATCATTTGAACTAAATCGTCTAGAAACATCAAAAATGAGCACAATTTCCGGCAAAAGAAAAAAAATCTTAGATCCACACAGCAACCACCCACAGATGTCATCTCAATTAATTTGTACGTATCCCCTGACCCCTGGATGTCAGAATGGTGAAACAACTCCAGCTCATCATTATGCGATGATTCCTGAGGAAGGAGGGCGTGGCCGACAGAGGGAAGATGCCGATGATGAGGAGGGAGGATCTCATCTCAAAGCCATGTGTGAATAGAGCTCACCAACAGCTCAAATCGTTTAACAGATAATATATCTTTCAGTCGGTCCCTCTGTTTGTTTTTTTGACTTTACCCTCGGTTGGAGGGGGAACTTTTTCTCATTTCAACACACAGATACACAAAGTAGATTGAAAGAAGTGCGACAACCGATGCATGGCGGACAGAACGTGTTAATGGCTTCGGCATCGTGTCGTCGAGCGGGGTGGGGGAAAACTGCATGCGAGTGTAAACACTGTACACATCTGTTTGCAGCCCGGGATCGGAGTCAGACTCATCTTCTCTCATTCCCAGCGTGACCTCGTTACGTCTTATAAAGTGCATGTGGTTCGCGCTCACCCCTCATCACCCACCCCTGCCGCGCAAACCAACAAGATCCAATAAAGTCTGTGCTTGTCTTATCGTCAGACGTTCAAGTGGCTTTCTGCTAATAAATTTTTCTCTTTTATGCATTTTTATTGGACTCTCTGTACAGAGATGTAGATCAAGTTGCAGGGGCCGATTCGTTGGCGGTCGACTGTCGCATTTGTCTTGATTTGTCTCGGTGCAGCTGCCGTGCCGGGCCACACAATGAACGAGAAGGAATTGCTTAAATTGCAAGCAATTAGCATAGACAACAAGAGCAACGACAACGACTGACGAACACACACAGGATGTTGGGGTTTATGCAACTGTTCTTAATCAAGGACTCCGACCCTCTCACTCACAAGAAATTTGCTGACACTCAGTTCCTGGTCATCTGGGCGGCGATGGGGGGTCTCGTGTGAGTTGCGTGCGTTCACAGGAAGCATTTTAGGTCATTTCTTCTTGTCACCCCACACGCCTCCCACACCCGACAACATTCATCGTCCTGTCCTAACTCTGCTGACGATGATGATGATGGTTAGTTGAATTTTCATTAAATCTCGCATGTGTGTGTGTGTGTGTGTGTGTGTGTGGTGATTGTGGCGGCACTGACTGGGTCGCTGGTTGAGATGACAAAAGTCAGTAGAGCAATTAACGCTCTTCCTGGTTCCAGTTAATAATTTCCTCTGTCGCTTAATGGAAATCCAACAGACCCCGCCCCCACCCACAGTCCGCTTCAAAAGCGCACACACGCATGCACGCACACATACTTCACCCATCCCGTCACTAGTCCCATGCTTGGTGTGATGACGGAGCACACTGCGAGGTGGGACTGAGTGTTTCTAGGTCATTGGGGTAATATTGTACGTGAAAACTTTCCGACACATCTCTGTCATCTGAGTCGGGAATCGACCGAGGATAGATTCTGTGGAATATTAATTACTCGCCGGCCGTCATGCATATTCAATTGGACGGGGAGACGGAGAGAAAAAAAAACAGGTTGTACAGCCCAGCCAGCTCGGTGATTGATCAAAAATTCCTTCCTCCGCACCTCGCCGCGCTGGAGGAGGCATCGAGGAGAAATTATTAAAAATAGATACATCCGTGCGCTTCAAAGAGGTGACTGCGTGTGTGCGTCTGTTTACCCATCGAAGATAAACTGATGAGATGATCTTAACTGCTGGCTCTTCCACAGTCTCGGTGTGCGGACGATGAGTTTTTTAATTTATACACTTGTAAAAAGAGACAGAGAGAGGAGATATTTAGAGAGGGAGGGAAAGAGAGCTGTGAATTGGTTATGAAATTAAGTTGAAAGGCGGACCGAGTCTTTGTGGTGTTTTCACAGTTCATTGTTGTTTCGTAAATCATTGTTCAGATCTATATCTCAGAGTTGTGTTTACTTTGGAGCGTGTGTATTTAATGTGGGAGAGAGCGAGAGAGGTGAGGCATATGGCAAACAGATACGTGTGCTTAGAGGTTAGTCGCGGCAACATCAATCGTCTTTCTGGGTCGGTGAAGGCACAGTTCTACCAAATGGCGCCAAGATGTGACCAAGCGTGTCTTGGAAGCAATGTGTTTTGAACGCATAAATGTCGATCGTAAATTTTGGTGTTACTTTCGTGACCGTGTGAATAGCTCACGTGGTGGATTATGGTGTCAGAAGTGAATAAAAAAAAAATCCGAGGCCAGTTTGTAACTTTAACCAACCGACCGCAAGGTGTTAAGATCGCTTTGGATGCAGACACCTCCATCGAGGTCTTGGATAATACGTGCGATTTTTTTTTGCTTGGTCTGTCTTTTGGACACCAAAACCTGACTACAACCGACACGGTCCCTTGATAGATGTCTTCAGTTCGGCACAGCAGGTTGGTTGATGTTCCTTTCGACTTCCGAGGACCATAAGAAACGACAACGATCTCTCTAGGTTTCCTCCGAGTTAGGCAAATGTGGTGTCAAATTTCTGATTTACAACATACCGAAAACGTAAAGATCAGAAAGTACTAAAGTCAAAAAATTCCAAAGTTCATATTTCTGAACCCTGAAATCTTTAAAGTACAAGATCTTGAAATCGGAAATGTTCGAAAATTCAATAGAGCCAAATTTGGGAAATTTCGGAGTTTTAAGTCGCGGGACCCAAATGTTCGAAAACTCACAGTATTGAAACACAAATATTTCAGAAATCTAAACATCCAAAAATCGATCACCAAAAGTACTAAGATCTGTAACGAGTTTTTTTTTTTTATAGTTGGCGCGCGCTAAAGGGGTTGCGACTACCCTTAAATGACCGGATTTAAGCCGCAGCAAGTCTTACAGATCCAACATTCCAAAGCCCTCAGTTCAGAAGTCCAAAGACCAAAAAAAAACGCATGATCTTAAAGGTACAAATTTTAGAAATGTATCAAATCTCGAAACGTAGTCCTGAAAGTTTAAAATTTCGAGAGTCCAAAAATCTGAAATTCCAAAAAATTCAAAATAGGGAAGTACAGCAATCATCATGTTTCGCGTTCCGAATCCGGAAAGCCCATGCACACAATTCATATGGCGCGAAATTCAAAAGGCTAAAATTTCGAAATTGTCAGAAAACAAAGCTCTTAAAAAAGATCCAAAATTCAGTGTTCTGAACATGATGCATTTGCATAGGGAACCCCACAATGTAGTCCTTGAACTGGCTAGCATTTTTTCATCCGATGATTCGGGCTTTCACATTTAGGAGTTTCGGGCTCTATCAAATGCACGATGAGGCCACTTATGAGAACCACGATTTGAAACACAGAAGGCCCACAGAACACCCATAGTTGACTTCAAGTGAGCAGCGCCTTTCATGTATTCCCCGTGCTCTCCACGCTTGTTACACAGTTGAACAGTTACCCTCTCATATAATCAAACAGGATGCCACTTAAAGCGAGTCCAAGGCACCGGGAAACGCATGCTACGGCGATTGTATGTGAGAACACAATTGAATTGGGTCAAAGGTTTTACTCTTTTTTTTGCTACCGCTGCTCTTCCTCTGTTTGCACGTCAATTTCTCGCGTCGGTCCTCCACGCTGTGCCACCGCAAAAATAAAAACGGAAACACCATCCACAATAATTGATTTGTTATTCAATTCAGTCGCCGCTGGGTGCCGACATCGCTGCCGCCACCGCCACCGCCAACAATACGCGTGCCCCCCTCAGTGGAGTTGCGGGCGGCGCGAACAAAAATTGTACAAATATTTTCAGCGTGATTGTATGACTTCCGGCACCCCTTGGCCTCTGTCAATGTTGCACAATAAAACTCAATAACGATTCGAATCGGATTTACTCTCGGAACTTGGCCGTCCGTCTCGTCCCATGCCCCAGTCATCCCCATCCGGCTCTCTCACCGCTGTGCACCGTAACCATAAAATGATCCGGTTTACACAAGAGCTACCGGATGCCCCCAAGTCACGCATTTTCGGTGTTTGATACCCGCCTCGTCCATTCCACTGACCACTGACCACTGACCGAGGAAGAATCAATACAAAGGAAACAAGGAGACGAGAGGTTGGAGGTCACTCATTCCGCATGCAAGACACCGTGCTTATCACAGCTCCTTTCATGCGGGCGGTGAACTGAACTCTCTCTCTCTCTCTCCCTTTTTGATTACAATGTCAGCTCGTCCCTCTGTCATTAAATCAATTGCCGAAGAGCCCTCTTTGCCCGGAATCGTTCCCACTTACGGTCATCGACGCCTAGCGCGCTTCTTTAGATTGGACCCACAGCAGCGCTTACCAATTCAGACATTATCCCTGTGACTGTGTGTGCGGGAGGCATGCATAAAATAAAGGATTAACAAGGATTTATCGCTTGATTTTATTGCCGCAATTTTGGGGATTTCTTGTTCGCCTATTGTATAGCAGCAGACATGGCCGTGCCTCCGATGATAGATGTGACGCGCGTCACATTCTCCGGCGCTCTCCACTCACTTGAATTGAATGACGACAACGACGAGGACTCTCGAGCCTTCTCTGCGTGCTTGGCATGTGTGTGTGTGTGTGTGGCGCTTCCTTCTTGGGTGGAGCTTCAGGCCCACTTCCGTTTCGGTTCGGTTCAGACGGCCCGCTATGAGATTTTCACGTTTTATTCCTCGTAAAAGTTGGGAATATAAACGGTTTTATGGTTACGATTTGCCTATGCGAAGGAGATAACTGCTTCAAATGGTGCGCACCTCGTTTAGGTGGTACTACTAGTAGTCAGTCGCATGCAAGGACCTCCATCGGTCTCCATATCCGTGCGAGGGGTGAACGTGTTCATTCGGAATTTATTGAGGGGATTTCTGAGCGGGCTTCTAGGTGTTTTTCCGAATTCCAACGCCTAATCCTGGTGTACTTTTGCGGGACATAAAAGCCGTTAAATGCTCCCCGCAGTGTTAGTGTTTAACTCAAATTTAGTATAGGGATGTTTAATTGTTAATGAAGTCCTATCAGATGTTTATTCAAATTTGTGTTGCGTGGAGGGGGAGGGGGGGAGTGGGAGTGGGAGGTGTGTTCCACATACGAACACACACACACACATGCACGCCATCGCACAAGTGAATAATGTGCACGACATTTATCCTCGATGATTCAGTTCACAGCTGGGCCGGGCGCAACTGTAACGGCGTGTGAAGTGCTTTGAGGCGTTGCAGCCGCGTCTCTGACGGCGGATGGGGGCACTTAAATAGGCGTGAAATTGATGGCGAGCACTTTAAAGACATGTGTGTGTGCAATAACTGTGGGGAACTGGGCGCGCATTTCGCCGCAAATGTGATGTGGCACGTCTTGAGTTGCATTCGGTTGAAGGGCGCGAATGTATACGACTACAAGCTGATGGGATGGATGGATGATTCATCACTCGGCGTTGATGATTTTTAGTGTCGTTGGATGGCTTCTTGTGTCGAACAAGATCAGCACAATTTTGAATGTTGAGATTTGAAACGCAATCCGAGACGTCTTGTGGTTGTTTTTTCGATGCGACTGCGACGACTAAATTCTTTCTAGATAGACCTTGCCTTTGGTTTAAGGGAATTTTGAGTCTACCAGTCAGTTTCACGGGACTGCGTTCCGTGCTCCCCTTAGGGAAGCGTCTGTCTGCCTATTGCATCCCTCGTATCCTCTATCGCTCGCGTCTCTCGCGTCCTCTATCGTTCGCGTCTCTCGCGTCCTCTCTCGTTCGCGTCCTTCGCGTCCTCTCTCGTTCGCGTCCTTCGCGTCCTCTGTCGCTCGCGTCTCTCGCGTCCTCTCTCGTTCGCGTCCTTCGCGTCCTCTCTCGCTCCTTTTTGGCAATTTGTGTCTAAAACTGGCTTCCTCGGGTTCTTTTCTCGTTTCATTTGAACAGGTCTTGCCTATCTGTGGCTGTCTACGCGACACTTGTTCGTTCTTCTGGACAAACTTTGACCGAAAGTGAATTCCCTCGCGACCCCTATCACTTCGTTTGGTCAGTATTTTCCTGGAAATTGTTCTCTGAGTCCTCAGTTGCTCATTTGGGACGGTCTCTGTCTGCCTGTGGCATCTTCCGAACACTCCAATTCTTGCCAATTCGAACTCTGTCTGATTCTTTCGTCTTTGACGTCATTTATCGATTCTTCTCCAGAGCCCCAGCTTGCCACTGACACCATCCACGTCCTCTATCGCACGCATTGTTAAACAAGATGTCAGACTGCTGTTTTTCAAAAGTGACAAATTTCGCCTCTCCCCGTCACATCTTCCCACTTAAGATGTCACACCAGCCCTTCAATGCCTCGAAGTCGTTCAAGACTCGTCACTTGTTGCTTTCGCTTCTCTTCGACTGCAGCAGCACCAGCATACACTTAACCCAAATTTTGAATTCAATTCGGCTCTCATCCGCCTGCCGTCCTGTCATCGCTTAGCGCAGCGAAGCGCTCTTCAGACCTCGCATAGTCCTCATCCCGCCGTCATTCAAGCGCGGTCAACGACCAAACGATTATTGGCCATGAAAGGAAATTAAAACAAACGACAAAAGAGCGAGCTCACCACTCAAACAGAAAACAAACAGCAATCCTCCCTCGAAGCAATTAAAAATTCCGTCGATAAACCAAGCTCAGCGCATACGTCGGCATATGTCGGGTCTCAGAGTTTTTTTTTCTTTTAGCTGCGCGGCCTTGGATCGCACAACACAATTACTGCGGGGAAGTCTTGCACCAATTTACACTTCATCGGTTCCTGACGCCGCACTGTGGGTGTGTGTCTCTGCAGATCTCCCCCCTCCCCAAGAACGAGCGTTCTCGCCCGCACCCGATGCCATGACGCATCGCAATTAATTCGGAAAGAAAAACAGAAGAACGGTGGGGAGGCAAAAAAGCAAAATTTAGAATCAAATGAAGATGAAAAATGTGAAATTCAACACCAACAAGCGACAGGGAACATCGTTATCTTAGCCGCACGCACCGGCAGCCAGTGAAAGTTGCGGGGAGGAGGTGGGGCGGAGAGGGGCAAGTGGAGAGTATTGTATTGTTATCGCGTGGTTGCCATGGGCTATCAATTTGCGTTGTTAAAAACTGCAAACAAGGAATTGATAGGCGAGCAAGAAAACAGAACAAAACAAAAAACAGACGCAATCGTCTTCAATTGAGGGCAGGGGACACCCTCCTTCGCCCTCCCTGCGTGGCATCGTGGAGAAGGCCACAGCGTGTTGGAGGAGGCAGGCTGAGACAAACATATGTCAAAACACTTTGCCTTGATGAAGCCCCAGTGATAGTGTGTCGACGGCAATGACAACGGCAACGACGACGACTTGGGAGTCGGTGATGCCAGTCAGCCATCGCAGAGCACGCAGGGCGTGCAGCCGGATCTGGGGGAGTGAATAGCTAATGAGATACAAACAGAGGAGGGCGAGCCGGCGATGATATCGATTTGAATTTACTTTGCTTGCTTTGCTGTCTATTGTGTGTGCGGTGACACACTCCGCTCGGCAGGAACTCACCCGATATGCCTCGCAGAGGCCCAGCAAGATGATGACTACTGGCGTTGCTGCTGCTGATGATGGATGGAATCAATGACAAAAAACGTATTGTTGAAAGGATGACACATTCCGGCACAGGCGCCGCGCACTCACACACACACACACAATGTGCGCAGAAAACGTTCGATCGTGTAACGTATGGCTTTTGAGAGGGTCAACTGGACCAATTGTGCAGGGAGTTGCAAAAGTTTCCTTTGCTGCGTGCGGAGTGGGGACAAAGGCGAGCACTTGTGGGGATGGGTGCGCTTGCAATGGATGTGAATAATTTGTATTATGAGGCTTCTGATTGGAACAACTAAGAGGATTTGACGAGTTTGATGAATTCGTTCGCAAGGAAATTCGGGCAGATTTTGGAGTCATTGTGTGTTCCCTGCGTCAATTCAAAGGCATTAGGGGTCGTTTATGAGAAAATTTTCTGACCATGTCTGAAATCGGATTTCGAGTTAGAAGCCTCTGCCGCATATTCCATGTTTTTTTTTTTGGTCAGCTTTTGCCTGAAGCCATATTCTTACACTTCCTTCCTCGCAATTATTTGACAGCGACATCTCTAGCAACGTTCGTGATTTTTTTTTAAATTGTCTCAACTTAATGCTGGTGTCCCTTTGTGGCATCTATCGCAACCTCTCTTCTTTGGATAGCCTCGGCCCGTATCTGGACTCTTCTGTGTCTTTTGTTGCTTCTTTTGCGCAATCTTGGCCTAAAAAGAACCTCCAGCTTCGGTCCCTGGACTCTTCTGCGTCTTTTGTTGCTTCTTTTGCACAATCTTGTCCTAAAAGGAACCTCCAGCCTCGGTCTCTGGACTCTTCTGCGTCTTTTGTTACTTCTTTTGCACAATCTTGGCCTAAAAGGAACCTCCAGCTTCGGTCCCTGGACTCTTCTGCGTCTTTTGTTGCTTCTTTTACGCAATCTTGACCTAAACGAATCTCTTTGGATTCTGTATCAAATTGTTCACATTCGAATGCTCTGCTCTGGTCATTTTGGACAGCCTAAGTTTGCCCCTAGCTTCAGGTTCTTTTCCACAATTTTTGCCTCCAATTATCTTCTTGCATGTCCTCCACCTGTATCCTTTTTCCTGATTCTAAAAATTTTAAGATTGATCTCTCTAGGATGTTTTTAGTAAATTTCTCCAAAAATTTAAGCCACACGCAATCGAATGTCACCCCTCACCCAGTCACTTTTCCTTCTCCCCCCTTAATTCAAAATTAAATTGCATTCGCTTCCACACAAACGAATAATTGTATCGCGAATTTAAGTAATTTATCAGTCTTCCACATGACTTCCTCATGTGTTCCTCTGTCCCCACCGCCACCCCCACAAAACCATTTGGGCTAAAATTCGTGACGACAACACATTAAAAAAGTATGTGATTCAAAATTTAATGCACTCTCTGTCAGTAGTGTACTTAAATTCACGAAGCCTGTCACAACTGTACAACCGTGCTTATCAAGTGTCATCAGTTGTCTCAGTAATCACACACACACACCACCACTCAGGCAGTCAGTGGTGATAATTCCCAGAATCTTCCCCATCAGAGCCAATCCAAGCCATTTTACGGGAAAAAAAACCTGCCGCCCACCAATCCCAAAATGTATTGTCAAAAGTGACGAGAAAAATAACACGACGTGACATTTTCAACCGAAAAAAAAATACGAAAACTGTCCCTGGATCTGGGTAATATTTCATTCTGTGCCCAAATTCAGTTCCCCTTAGATGGTGGGTAAACTTTTGGCAACGAGAGAAAATAGATTTGACTACAACGATTGAAATCTATCGCTTCCAATCCATCCTGGGGACCTCTTTCAGTTGCTGCACAATAGCCAAAATAGATAACTCTCACGCCGCCCCCCCTAGTCCCCGCCCTTGGCATTTGCATTGTCCACCGACATCTGGTTCGTGAGATGGAGGACTGCTTGGTTAACGAGTGAAAGCAGATGGATTTCTGTCATACGAACAATGGAAATATATCGCGCGCACGGCTTTCACTTTTCCAAGGAGATGAATATCGAGACTATTTTTCAATTTAGAAGGGACGCTCGTGAAATTAACTTCAATTTGAAGGCAGCTGACTGCTGTAAGTTGGTGGAATTTGTTGGTTTTTGTAACCGATTCGTCTTCCTCGGCCGCACCCTTCTTCTTTGTGACGCACAGTGGGACAAATTCAAAGAATTTTTTTTATAAAAGGATGGCCGTTGTATCTCACCGTGCGATGGCGCCACTTTCGCATGCCGGCTGTCAAAACGCCTGTCTCGGTGGGCTTAAGACAAATCGAAATCTAGTTTCTGGAAAGGAAGGCGGGCGGCGAAATCATAGAGCAGTTGGATACTTCTCCTTCAATGGAGACCATGAATCGCATACCGCCGATTGAAGGTACAGGCGACATTTGACAAAGTAGGCTTTCAAAGGACGGCGTGAAGATCTTCTTTGACTTTCAGTGAGATTTCCAACAAAATCCACGAAAGGTTAATTGCACCCAATCCTCGAGGAGAACTCAAAAAGTGCAGATTGACACCACCATTGTCGACGATTTCATGGCCGCATATGAAAGCAGGCATAGAGGCTTCCGTCTCGTCTTGGCATAAATTCTTCTGGTCATGTGGGATAATGATGGTCACCTCTCACTGCTCCATCAAGGTCAGAAACTAACTTATCGAAACCGTAGCAGGCAAGGCGACGTGCTCCCAGGTTCAAGCATCCACGGATCGCTTAAGGTGGCTAGACCATGTGTGAAAGGATGGAGAACACTTCCCAAGGCCAAAGAGCCCCAAGCTTGAGCCAAAGTTGACCTCTTCACCTACGAAGATTGAGAAGGACCTCAACCAGATTGGAATTGTTGTACAAAATTGGAGGCAGCTGGTAAGCAGTGTCCGATAAAGTACAAAAGGCTATGTTTGAACTTCTTTAACAAATCTGAAGAACACGTATTCTGAAAGTCTGCAAAAGTAGGCTTCCATTTCGGCATTATTCTTTTCTTCTTCTTGTGGCGCTACAATCCGGGGTGGACGTGGGCCTCAACCAACATTTCGGTCCAGCCAACACGGTCTTTCGCCAGCTACCGCCAGTTGCGCACTCCAAGTTGGTTGAGGTCCTTCTCCACTTGTGTGCGCCATCTTAGCCTAGACCGTCCTCTGTTGCGTTGTCCCAATGGCTCCCAAGGGCCGAGGCAGTGGTGTCCATACGCTCTACATGACCTAGCCTCGATATTCCTCTCACTCGACTAAATTTTATTCCCGATTTAAAGACGTCGCATAAGACCAAATGTGAGGAATATGGTCAATGGAGCAGCAGTTCGTAACCCAATTTGACCCCTTTGTCCGTTACCCAGTGAAAGAGCACTTTTTCCTCCTCAAATGGGACGCGACTCATTTCTTTTATTTTTAAGAAGAACGCGCAGATAAGACCTAAAAAGACATTCATTGCTTCAGCAAGAGAGATATACTGTCTTTCCGATTTTAGCGTGCGACCCAACGTTCCACTTTCCAGAATCCTCATTCGAAATAAAAGTAAAATTTGTTTTTTTTTTCAAATTTGCCCCACTGTTCGAGATGCTGCTGTCGTTCCCGCCCGTTTCAGATTTCAATGGCACTGGTAGCTGTATGTTTTCCAAATTCATTTCAATTTTGCATTTCTCAATTTTGTATATCTCTGCCCCATCGCCACCACCATTAGCGCCGCTGCCGCCGCCACCACCGACACAGGGACCTAGCCGACGAGTGTATGAGGCAGTGGCATCGTTGTCCTCTTTGTTGGCACTCTATTTTATTCATTTCGCTTCCTTAAATCGAGCTCGCTTTCTAGTCCTTCCCCTTTTAACCTCCGTTGTGTCCTCCCTTGTCCCCTGCCATGCAGTCTTCTCCCTCCTCCCCCATCATCCCCCCGCTCATTTGATTGTTCCGAAACTAAAGCCAGGGCGACCGCTAGGAAGAAGAATAGTCGGAGTGTCTGCTGCTGCTGGTAGATGGTAGGAGATGGTGGCACTGCTGGAAGCACACAGTAGATCATATACCTCGAAGGGATGGTGTTCGTTTTTTTTTTGGTGGTTCAATGTTGCTGCCCCGGCGCGCGATTCCCTTCCAACAATTTGGGCAGCACTTCATTAGAATTTCAAATTATTATTATTTCTTACTCTCTCTCTATTTTCCTTTCTCTCTCTCTCTCTCCCGCACACATTCTGCCTTGGTTATTCTTTCGCCATTCTGAATTGAAATGATGAAAACTTTTTCAATTGTTGAAGGTCATTGCCAGCCCACTCTAAGTGATGGATCCTGCCATTGCTCCACTAATCCCAAGCAATGCAACATAAAAATCAATTTCCAAGATACCACCCACCCCTCTCCGTCCCATCACACCCCACCCACACCCGCAAAACAAACGGGGGCAACAAATTGTGGTACACAATGTATTCCATAGAAAAGCCTTGCCTGGCTAAAAGTTTCAACCGAGATCCCACCCCACCCCACCCCACTGCCAACCCACCACTGATTGTGTGTTTGGTATTTCGGTGGAAGTGAAGTGAAGAGAAGTATCGCAAAGGGAATTGCTGTGCAAATAAAATTCCAAGAGAAGTCATAAAAATTAAAAAAGAAGTAGAACCTTCTCCAGCCACCATCCAGCCCCCCCCGGCGAACGACACACCGCGATACAGGGCGTTTTGTGAAGCCAAGCAGCACACGCTTGAACAAATAGTTATTACGCGGAATATACATAAATACAGGAATGCTTGCGTCTATCGCCCTCTATTTTGTTTATTCGTTGGGGCTTGAAATGATGTAAGACTTATCTATTTGTCTGTCGGCGCGCGCCGCCCGCCCGCCTATGCCTTTCAGGGCTGGCTGCCGAATACGAATGGGAGAGATAATCCCTTTTGCGTGTAGATCGAAGCCGATGAGAGAGACTCTGAACTCGGTTTCGTTTTGATCAATGGTGCACGAGTAATGTGTGTCTGCCTGGTCAGAGCACCCAGTCATCGGTTACCCTGTGTCAGCAGTTTAGTCATATGACTCCCTCCCTCCCTCCCTCTCGCAGGCATCAGAGTCCGTTTCGAATTCAATTAGTTTTATGTTTCCCTATTGCCTACGACGACGACGACGAGTAGTCCAATTGTGCCTCATAAAAGTGGATTTATGGTCACAGGTTGGTCACAGAGATTTTCTCTATTTGTTTGTCAGACAATTTAATCTGCAAAAAAGTAAGCGCCGAACGAAGCCCCCGCCAGATGTGCGGCTCTTCCAAAATGAACATCACATTTCAGTTGTTTACTGATGCTCTTGTTTCGCTCGGCTGTGACTCCGCCGGACTCTCGTGTGGGATTTTGATAGAAGAGCATGGGGGCGGCTCAATTACGGAAATGAATTTGCGGCTGCAGCTGGCCTCAAGTGAACGAAAACAGGCGAAAAAAAACGGGGAGACGATGAAGAAAAACCCGCAACAGATTGTGGATTTCGGAGTTTGATACGAGTCCTATTTCAAATCTCCCTCGGGATTTATGCACACGGTCGACGCAGTACTGGGATGCACGCTGCAAGTGAATGCTGGTGCTCGGCTCGTTGCCTCGTTCATCGGAATGCATCTCATTCGGGCTTGAAAATTGATTGTTTTCTGCGATGGGAAATGATGTTCATTTGGAAGTGCAGTAAAGGAAAACACTGGATGTTTCTGGGTAAGATGGGGCACAGGATGATGACCATGATTGGCGGGAGTTGTGGAACTTTGGAGTTTCTCAGAAGTGCTTGATGCATCAGATGATTTCGGAGATGATGTGGTGGCTGCCTTCATTTACCGACGAAATCAGAACGAAGTCTGTGTGGACCCATTGTGTATTTGGACGATCTATTTGGAATTCTCTAGAGTGCAAATCTCTGCTAAGAACAAGGCAATAATGGCCAAACGTGCTTCCTCGATGCAGCACATTAATTAATTATTTCCCAAGCTCTCCACCAGAATGATGCTCTAGGACTTAGAACAAGAGTTGCGTCTGAAACAAAAACCCGCTCAAGTTGTAGCAAAGCAGCAGTTAGCCAAAGAGTGTGCCAGGAAATGCCACTGCGACAGCCATAAACTTCACAGACAGAACACCGTTGCCCAAATTAAAAGAAATTAAGTTTTTGATAGGGAAGCCGTTCGACTTCGAGCTGACAACATCTGCGACGTAATTTGACACTCCAGGCGGTAGCATCTCTGTCGTGGTCTATGGCGCAGAAACGTAGACCATATGAAAAGCGGATAAGGAAGCCGTCTTGGTCTTATCGAGGGAAATGTTCTATGCATCTGAAGGACGCACTGCACAGCGGCGGTCGTGCGTCTACGGATGCAAAACTTAAGATTCCTAAGTGGAATGCTGCAGCCCGGCAAAAGACAACTAAACAGAGGACGACCTCGTCTAAGGTGGCCCACACAAGGCGAGGAGAATCTTAAAAATCTTTTAATGTGAAATTTTAGACATTTGGTGGGGAGAGGCTCTGCTAGCTTGGGAGCGATGTTGGAAGAGGCCTATGTCCAATTCGAACTGTAATGCCACTCAAAGAAAAAGAAGGCGGTGCCTAGGAAATATAACGCCTTTGGACTTCAAACTCAAAAAATGTTTATGAGAAGTCAACGCAAGAGAGGTCAAAGGCGGAGGTACCTCTAATCATCAAGGATGTCAACAAATTCAGCTGTCTGTCTGTGGACTAACCAGCTCCAGCAGCTGAGTTCCGGATATTCAACTCCAAAGTGACAACAGAGGCTTGGGAGGCAATCACCATCACAAACTCAGGGTCTTCATAGACAAGTGCTTGATGTGAATTCTAAAGACACACTGGTCAAAATGGACCACGAACTTTTTTCTTTCAAAGCTGAATGGCAACCAGTTCCTAAGACCCTAAGCGGCGTAAACGGATGTTCCAAGCATTACCAAGATCACGACGTCTGGAGGAGAGAAATGGAGGCTAGTCTCCACGAAATTTTAGGAACAAGGCTAGGTGCAATCGGTTTGCATATTTGTCAAGTGATGTATGGCATCCATTCATTAATGGGTTCATTGCGCCAGCAGCCATCATCTGACAGACTAAGCTCAGCTGAAGGATACTGTCTGGTAGCACAATGGACCAGTTTTTGAGTCTGAGCGCTCCAGTGAAGTGTATCCGAACTTCCAACAAAAAAAAATTCAACTGTTCCAAAGACGGACGCGTCTTTAAGTGATTCGAAGAAATAATTGTCTGACGTTTTAGCTAGCAACGGACACTTGTGGATGCTAGAGAGCTACCCACGATACCAACGACTGTTACAAAGTGCCCTAGAAAGTCAACCAAACATTTGGCCAGTTAATCGGCATTTCTATTCGCAACGACACTTCTGTGTGGGGTACAAAGGTGGTTGTATATACAAGGATCCTTGCACCATTGAAGGACAGTTTTCAAAATTCTACAGCTCAGATGGGTGCTACAATGGGCACCATGAGAACAACTCAGCATTTCGACGCCTTCTGCTCGGCCAGAAGCACATCCTGAAAGACGCTAGGTTCCCTAAGGGGCGTGCAATGCATTTTGATAAGGTTGTGAACGCTGTTGTGGAAACCTGTCTTAGGCCTTTTTGACTGCTTCGAGGTGACAGTCTAGGTGTTCATGTCATTTTCGGAATCGGGACGTTTGTCGCTTCAATATCTTTTCATTGCCACAAGTAAAGCGAATTCGCAGTCGGATATAGCGCCAATCTCTACAAATACCTCAGACAGTCAATAGGTTACTTTGCTTGCAGGAGCTGAACTGAAAACTATTTTCCTCGTCTAACCTGTGCACAAGACTCTAGGCGAACAAGTTCATTGGCAGTAAGTTTGTGCTCTGCAGAGTGTCCCGGTAGTGTGCCGAATGAATAAGGGGACTCTTTCAAACTGTGTCGCCACGATCTCCTTTTCTAGCACCTAACACAATCGAATTGCCATCGCTACTGAGAAGAGTAGATCCTCATCGCGCCCCGCACATTTGCTTGCCTGTGCTGAAGTTTTTCTTTTTTATAATTGTCGCGCGCTTAAGGGATTATTTGGTACCCTTAAGTGACCGGAATTAAGTCACAACACGGGCCGAAGGTATAGAGGAAGAGAGGAGGTACCGGTGCACATTGATTTTAAATGCCTGTGGATCGTAATATGGGGGGAAAACTGAGCTGGGAAGAGTTTTCCGTATTCGTGTGGTCTGGGTGATGAACGAGTCTCTAAACTTAACTGTACGACCGAAGGTGGGCTTAAGGGTGAACGGGTGGGCATTCCTAGCGAGGCGAGTATTGCGCGTAAATTCTTGAAAGAGAGGAATGCAACTGGATAGGCCGTCCTCTGTTGCGTTATCCCAAGGGCTCGGATTCGAAGACTTCTACGTGGTCTAGCCATCTTAAACGTTGTATCCGAAGACCAGGCACAAGCCACCCTACTCCCTATAAGGTTTTTCGTTGAATCTTCTTCTGCAGACGACGAGGAAAAAAGGACAATTGAAAGTAACTTCTAGAAAAATAGCTTGAGAGGAGGTATGATATTTGAAACTTGGAGTGTGCTGCAACTCCTATCCTCCCCCATTCGATAGCCGAACACCATAAAGCAACTCCAGAGCAAACTTAGGAAAAATCTGTCCAAGGGGTGGGTAAAAAGTCATGTCCTTCTCGTCCCCTTCTCCAAGATCTGAAAGTTCCTTAACGTATCGAAGTCACCTCCTAAGTGCATTTGGTGGCTTTGTTCGAAGCCAAAACAAGGGCCTTTTCGTGCCTCCTTGCCGCCAACTCCTCTGCGAATAATTCCCTCATGCCACACAACAGTGCGATCCAGAAAAAAAATCATGTCCCAACTCTAAAAAAGACAGAAAAGTGTCAAAACGTGTTCTTCCAACCTCCCACCATTTTTTTTCCCAAATCAAAGCCAAGCTGTCAGTTTAGGTCTCACCCTATCAGACAGCCAATAGCACTTTTATCGCCCACCACTTCCCGACCAGTGATAAGAGCCCTCCTCTGCCCCCTATCACACAAAACCGAAAAAAAAATCGCAAATATTCTGAAAATTCCCACATGTATGCGCCAAACTTTCCGCGGAGGCATACAATTTATCTTCTATTTGTGCAGGTCCCAGATAACACCGCTGCCACACTTCAGGCGTGTACCTCAACCAAAGTTTTAAACGCCTCTCAAAGATGTCACACATTCGAAAAAAACAAATTTGATAATCCACCCGAACAACGGTAGGCAGTGTGAAACTTAGCCACACACCCCACCCGCTCCGGTGTGTGCTCTGTTCCACTTGCGTCACTTCTCCGCTGACTAAATGGTCTACCCTTTATCAGAAATCAAACAAAATTCTATGCTTCCGAAGTTTGAGTTCACCTTCGAGTCGCGGCCTTTGCACGCCCGAACGGTGTGCAGTGCATTATCGAGGTGTTTCTGAGAATTCGTAAATCCCTTCAAACTTCGCCGAGAACTGACTGACGTCAATACGGCAAGTGAGCAGGGGGTGGGCAAACGGGTGCCAACAATAAATGCTCATTCATATTGGAGGTGAATAGACGGGGGAGGGGGGGGGGGGGGGGTGCCTCAAGTGTGTGTTTCATTGTCGTCGCCGTCATTGTAGGTGCTGAATGCGCCGCCCACGACTGCCAAGGAGAAATCACTTAACTAACCAGGCATCAATATCTATAATTAATAAGAGTTCAGCGCCGAACCACGACCTTCTGCTGAATGTGTTCCACATGATACACAACAAACTTTGATTGGATTTCCAAATCGATGATTGCCATCGTTAAGTATCGACAGCGTGACACATGTATCTCACGTCACGTCAACTCCGAAACACGTCCATCCGCAGAGCAGAGTGTGAGACACAGGGAAAGACAAGTATCTAATCTATTTATCGACGCGCACGGGAGTGGGTATTCATTTCGTTCGTTGGATCCATCGGAAAAGGTATTTAGTTAATGAACTGACGAGCTAGTGCATTTGACTAATTGTCAGCGCGGGGGATGTAGAATGTCGTGCGTGACAAACGCACGTCTGTCTGGGGATTCTAGCATGTGATCAAACGAGACTTACCTCTTTCCCTTGAACGCCAGCAAGTACTTTTTGTTGGCAGGAAAATTATTGCTTTGGACAAAGCCGGTGTTCCCAGCCCTCAGTGGGAATTGTTTGTGAAACAGTGGAATGCTAACGTCAAAGTTATCTCGCATCTGTTGAATACTCATGCTGGCCTTGGCCAGTATCGCCTCGCCCGGATCGAATCCGAGCGAATTCTCCACATAATCCGGCCACGTTCCCGAGTACAAATTGAATATCAAGTGATTTCGGCCGTTATTCCAGTGCGGCAGACGTGCCAGGCGCGACGGTACATTCCTCACATAGTCCTCCGACAAAGAGTCTCGATCCAACGTATCAATGCCGAGCACAAATAGGCAGGCCTTCTCCGGGTCTGGGGTGTAGTAGCGCGATTCACGGATCGCTGTTAGGATTTTTTGGTAATTTGAGCTGATTGGTGGGGCGGCACCAAGCGAATTCAGCGGCTCCGGCGGATAGACGTACACGAGAAACTGATCAAAGCATTTGGTGTAGTCGAAGCAGGTCTCCATGCGGCAGGATTTAGTTCTCGCGTCGAACGACTGCTCCACGGGCACGGCAACCTCGTTGCGAAAGGTCGTTAGGTAATCCCTGCCATCGGCACCACTGTCACTCAAGTTCATGTCGACGTAGCTGTTGAGTTTCTGGCGAGCCCGAGTAACCGCTGACGGTCGCCTGGCGGCTTTCAGGCGATAGCCGCCAAAGTAACAATACGCCAGGAAAGCACATGACACAAAAACCAGAATGTAGCGCTTCTTCGCTTGCATATCGCGTCTCGCAGCGCACACACGCACGCAAAAGTTGAACTCTTCTAATAATTAACTAGATCTGAATGGCACGCATTTTGGGCAACTATCTCGAGGTAACGACGATTGGAAACACAAAAGAGAGGAAATCGGGAAAAGGTCTGATACAGTGGCGACATTGGCGCTCCCACAAACTGCTGCATTCTCCTTGCGCCTTGCTCACATCAGATTCTTGCGATTCTTTCACTTATTTGCCCGGACTTTCGACACTACACCGCGGCCAGACCACGCGAAACACTCATTGAACAGATTTTTATTACTTTTTCGGGCGAAAACAAAAATATTTTGACATTAAAATGTCAACTGACTACGACGGCGACGATGACTACAAATGCACTTGTCAAAAACTGACAGCGAACAGCAGCAGCAGTAGTTCTCCTCGTTCCCAGCGGTGAGTGCGAGCGAGACGGCAATTAACATTTCGCGGCCGCTTTTGCACAATATTCTTTACGTTTCTTCACTTCTTTCACTCGTTCTCACGCACTTTCACATTTCCCTGCCCCGGGGGCGCACCAGCAGTCGCCTGCTCCACTCTGCTGCTTCTTTATTCAAACAAAACACGAAAACATCAACCGAAACCAAGCAGAAATCAATCGATTTGTCCGCGAATTGAGTAGTTTGTACGTTGGGGGGGACAGTGATTTGGTGGAGTAGCTCTGCTCCTCGCTCTGCTGCTTGGTTGGTGTTGAACGTCGAGCAAACGACGAGATGACAACGACGACGACGACGACGACGACGACGACTACGGCGGACAGGACGCGCGAACCGAACTCGATGGCTAGAAATCTGTTCTGTTTCTGAAGCACCCGTCTGGACTGGAGCTGTGTGCCACACAACTTCCAGCGACTGGATGGATGGAGTGCTGGCGAAAGCGAAGCTGGATGACTGGATGGCGTTGTTGTTGTTGTCACGATGATGGTGAACAGCCGAACCGATGTGTGTGACTTTTGTTGTTTATTTACGAGATGTGTAACTGGAAGTTGAACTGGAACTGGGCATGCGTGTTGCTGTGCTGGTGGTGGCTGGGCATTGGAAAACTGTCAGAATTCCGTGGAACATAGGCGACACCTGGTTGTGAGAATGGTGGTGGTGTGTTGAATTTGTGGGGAGTTTAATGAAGTGATGAATTTGTTTACAACTTGGCTTGGCGAATGGTTTCTGGAAGTTCTGGAGGAGATGTTGTGCGTGTCCTTTGGCAATTGGCCCATCAATGATTCATCTGGCTCCAAGTGGATGCAATCAGGGGGACGTGTCGCCTTGAAATGTTTGCTGTCTGCCAGAGAGTGAGTGGTTTCTGCATTGATTTCTGGAACTTAGCCGAGCAATATGAATCAGCAAGTCAGGCGGGATTCGGCAAGATGGACTTAAGATTGGGTATTCTAAGGAGATCCTCGCGTTCATTTTCAACTTGGGTAAGGTGTATGGAGTTAGAAAGAAAGACAGATGCTGTAAAGGTGGCCATATCGAGGGGAGGTCTTTGTGGGGGAAAAGCATTGCAAGAGGACTTGCAGGGAAACGCAGGGCCTCCATTGCAATGGAAACGATTTTAAGGAACAAACAGGCCTGAAACGAGTGGCAGGGCTGTCGAATTCAGGGCTTACATCATGGTTGAGTGGACTTTTGCGGGACTCGAGCCACATTGGAGGAGTGGAAGTAGAACCAGACGCTTCATATGAAGTGCAAACATTGCCAGGAGGGAATTTTGTGGGAACACTCGACGAAGATGCATAAACTTCGATTAGGGAGCCTGTAAGAGGAACGATTTGGGGAAGATTCACAACGCAATCGAGCCTAAAAGGAAGGAGAGATTTCGAAAGGGGAAGCAACTGTATTTGCAACTGAACGTAGAGTGGTCATAAATTGAGCAGAGGCTGAAAAGGAGATATTTCGAGTACAGCAGTGGATTCGAAGCCACTCTCTGTAAAGGACACCATATTGATTTAAGGCCATTTCAAATACAAAAAGAAGCAAAGAGATGGTTTCATATAGGTTTTGGTCGATGTCACCAACATTTGAATGTCTCTTCTTCTCTCCGGTTCATATCCGCCTCACTTGAAGCCACTCCTTAATCCATCCATTATTCCCATTTCATTATCCAGTCCATCACCGAGAGATCAGACCTTCAAAGTGGAAATACAAACGTCTCACATTTCATGAGTTGACACATCTGATCAGGGTTCCTTTCTGAGATTCAACCGGAGAAAAGGATTTCCACAGCCACAACTGCCCGTAATGTGCTTTGCCTCTGGCTGCCTCTCGTTCTCTGATGTGGTCCATTTTGCAATTTAATTACCAAATTTTGCAGACAACCCGTTTCACCTTTTTCGTCGCTGAATCCACAGCATCTCTCCGTTTGTTCACGAAACATTTCCGTGAATTTGCTCCCTCAGTGGTGTTACTCTAATGAGGTAAACTTGAGCCCTTCATTCAAGCACTCAGTGGGAGTGGGCGGGAGTCGTCGAGTTGAGACTTTACACTACACCCGTCACAGCACTAGCGCTCGTCGTCCTTCGTTTCGGTGTCCCAATTAATTTTTCCAGTGATAATAAAAACAAATCTCCCAACAGACCCTCCAGGACCTGCTCAACAATTTCCATGTGAATGTGGTATTCCACTTCTTTCGTTTCGGATTTAATTTTTTTATTCTGTTTTGTTGTTTTTCAGCTTTTTGCGAAAGTTAATTTTTTCTCCACTCTCTCGTTTGTTTTTGTTGGCCTGTTGAAAGGGATGTGCCGCGTTGTGCTGCTGTTGCAAGGGTTAGGTTGGCATACAAACATATATGTGTGTTCGAATAATATCAACGAATTAACTTGGAATTGTTGGGTAGTTACGGCACATACGCCCGCGCCTCCGCCCCGTGCACAACACATCTGAAGGGATGCCTTCAATGTTTACAAAGTGCTTATAATGGAATTTTAAAGCAATTTGACTTAATTGCCTTAATTCGGAGCGGAAATTCTCTTCCTCTCCGCATAACTAACCGCACAATGGGGAGGCACAAGCACAGGGCGGTAGGCTATGACGGCGACAGTGTGGAAGATAAGATGTGTGGCGGTAGCGGGGGGTGAGACTGTGTGGCACTGGTTTTCGGTGGCAAGTAGGTGAATTTGTAAGCACATGCAGTATATTTGGGCCTTGGCTACACTCTGTATACCCAATGGGAATTGAAAATTTTACAAATGATTTCTAAAGCAAAACAAAAAGATATAAAACAATGGGGAGGGGGGGGGGGGGGTGTTGTTAACACAGAAACAAATACAGCATCCTCTGTGTGAAGGGGAATCTGGGTCTCTATGGTGGTGGGTGGTGGGTGGTGGAGTTGAACAAGACAAATTTGAGTTTTTTTTTTTTGGTGGGCTGATGATTTCTCTTGTAATCAACGATTAAATGGGGTAATTAAGGGAAGAAATGTCTCGGTTGGAGGATAATCACATCTGCCTAAGGAGAATGCACTGATTAGAGGGTGTGCGCGTGAATGTGAGCAATGAAGCGAAACCGCAAAGATGCCTGTAATTCTATATTGACTGGCAATCGTGGTTAGATTTATTGTTTTCCCGTTTAATCTGCCTAAACCGATTGACTTGTGGTTGCGCGGAAAAGGAAGGGAGGAGTAAATTTGACGAATGAAAGACGGGTGGTGCATGTTTGTCTGTGGTGAATGGAATTAACATCATTTGTGGCAACTGAAGTATAAACAGTCAGTCCAGTCTCAGTCCTCTGTTTCCTGAAATCTTTTTTTTTTCATATGACTGCAGCAACTGAAGTAAGAACAAGGAAACCTATTGTAAAGGGGGTCTTCGGTCTCCTCAGTCCCCCAAAATCTGTTTTTGCCAGAAGACTGTAGCAACTGAAGCATAAATAGAAGACGTTTTCTAAATGAGGTCCTAAGGCTCCTCCGTTCCCTAGAATCTTTTTTTCCAAACGACTGTAGTGAAGTGAGCAGAAGTGCACGCTTAAGGTGAGAGTAAGGAAGTCAAGTCCTTCAAGATTCAAGCCTTTCGAGCTGTTGCGTGCATTCTTTTTCTAATCGCCGGTTTCGCGACGAATAGCTTACGGACGCATGTTCCCTTCTTTTAAGATCAACGTCTCTACTGGCTCTGTAAACACTGTAAATGATCCTGAGATGTCCCTTAGGATGTGGAACCAGATGAAAGAGTATTTTAAAGTCATCATTCTGGAGGCTGGATTGATAATTCCTTGTGTTCGAGAATGTACTCCCCGTGATGCAGAAGCTGATGGAATTCTTGGACGTTCTTGACTTCAGGGTTGGCTGTTGTTTTTCGCATTAAGCCTCAGTCGCCTTGAGTTCATTACAGACCGAGACAAAGCAACGACAGCCCACACAATCTGACACGTTTGGTTTGACTGTCAAAAGTGGACGTGGTGTTGCCACAGGCGTGCGTTTCTGAGTTCTTTTCCATCATCTTCAGCAAAAAGGAACGTTTCAAATTATTCATTAACGATTTCTGGCGGCAGATTGGATCTTGTAGGCGATGTTAATAGATCTTCTAGGCGAGTTGCTGACAACACTCAAATTGTCTGTGAAAAGCTTCTCAAATTTCGCCGTTCGGAGCCGGCAAAAAATTGTAGTTCCTTTCTCCTCGTGAGAGAACAGTAGCACGCACAACACGAGGACTTGTTGTAGAAGCTCGGCTTTGGTCCCTTGTGGACTATAGTGCCACTCAATTGGAGACCGATTTCTGCCTCGTTGGTGCAGTCTTAGGGGTCTTCTTTCTAGTGAACCAGACAGACGTCACTGAGATTGTTTTTCTGCGATACAGATGACGTGGTGGACAACAGATCATCTCCGACTGCTTAAAACAGTTCACCCACTAGTCCTCCGGTTCCAAAAGTTTTCTTCAATTTTGGACTGTTGGGAAAAACTGTGCAGAAAACTTTTTTTTTGAGGTTGGGAAAAACTGCAGTGGAGCACTCAGACTCAAAAACTGGTCCATTGTACCACCAGGCAGTAACCTTTGTTCACTGTAGTTTTCTGGTTTTCCGAAGAAAGACCAGGAGGCGCTTCTGTGATGAAGAACTTATGTTTTCAGCTGCCACCACATCAGCGCCAAACAGCCGCCACCTGAAACGAGCAAAGGCGGGACATTGACAAAGAAAGTGCTCTGAGCTGTCTTCACCTTCTCCACAGGCATCGCAAAGAGTATCCTCACCAAGCCCAAGTAGACTTAGGTGCTTAGCGACAAGTTTTCTGCACTCTTTTCGCGGATTTCTTGCTGACGTTCGGAAGCATGCACTTAGTCAGCCTGCATCCTGAAGAATCATGCCATCTCTGGTTGTGCTGTTGGGAGACCCAACCGTCCACCGAAGCCCTAACCAAGGAAGCGGGTAGTCCCAAGGTGGTTGGACTCGTCTTAGACGATGTGAAAGAATGCTTGTCCAAAGTGAGTGAAACTTCGTGCCCTTAAGGGTATTCAGGTCATATTCGTTTCACTGCCTACAGAAATGATCTGCCTCTCCCTAAGTTCCTGAGATACTTCAGATTGTTCAAACAAATTTCTACCCTCCAGAAAACCCCCGAAACAAATGACACACATACGAGTACATTGCGTTCAAAATCTCTCCCACCGCCATCGCCATCCCTCATAAAATCCGTCGTAATTCGATTCTTACACGCCCCAGTGCGCGTGCAAACAATTCCCCCCCCCTCAAAATTATCAAAATCGGTTTTATTGAATCCCCCTCCACCCCCACCCCCCATCGCCGTTCACCATGCATCGTCCTCTCCTCAAATCAATCGCCTCACCAAACGATAACACAATTTATCTTTATCGAAATGAAAAATCGACAACATTCGTCGTTCTCGGTGAATTGGCTCCGATAGGCAGCCAGGCAGACAGCCAGGCAGGCAGCCACTAGCCGGTAACCTTCTCGGCCCCTTGGCATGCATGCACTTGCATTCATGAAACGCCCCAGCAGAATGCTCCCCGACATTACAGGCATTCGGCATTTGGTATTCGTTGTTGAAATGCATCAGGAGCAGAGCGGCAGCAAAGCAGCAGAACCAAAGCAGCGGTTTGTGTTCGTTTAAGCAGCAGGAGCAGTAGCAGCAGTAGTTTGTGCCAATATGAGATGAAAACTTAAAGAAGCAGAAATCATTTTCATCACTCCACCCCTCCATCCACCCACGTCTAAAGTGGAGCGGAGTAGTATTTGCCCAATCCGCCCGGGGAAGTTACTATCTCTCTCCCACTCACTCTCTCGCTCTCTCTCTCTCTGCATCTGTCTAATAGAAGCAAAGGAGAAGAAATTGAATTTCAAATTGAAATTCAAGTAAACATACCGACAGCTTTCAATCCTTCATTACAAAGTATCTCGTGCTTGCTCACATGCCTGCAGAGATACACACATCCAGTTGGCTCCCGCTCGTCGTTGTCATCCTAGGATTCATATCCCCCCCTCCCCCCCGCCACCCACTCCTTCATTCCCAGTACCAGCCAACCGCGCCAACAGACATCTGTAGATCTGTGTGTAATATTTTCATTTTCGAAATAAAATATACACAAGGACCTGCCGCGCATTGCAAGACTTGCACATCCTTCTGAATTTAATTTAAATTCCCTCATGATATTCCAGTCCGTCAAGTGCCCGCCAATGCACCGCATCGCTGGTCGCCTTCTAATTGGCTTCTGAATAGGTGGTTTTGATCAAATTCGATTCCCGCAGTCCGCCAAAGGACCTCGCTCCCTCACAAAACAAAACAAAAACATGCAGCCCTCGAAGGGTTCTCCCATTGCACGGTCAAAAGCGCACAACCTAGCACCTGACTGCATGCGTACAGCTAAAGCAGCAGCAGCAGCAGCAGCAGGAGCAGGAGCAGGAGCATCACCAACCGGAGCAGAAAATGTCGGTGGTATCCTATGAACGGCAGAGAAGAGAAGAAAGAATTTGGTGGTGGCCACTTTGCACTGGGTGCGGTGGGCAAAGTACAGTCCGGGTTTTGTGGTCAACGAGCACTCGTCCAGCGAGCGCCCTAAAACGCGAAAATGCTCATCTCATTGGAGGCACAGAGGCGGCAGTGGCCAGCGGCCGCCCGGTATGACGATGTGGTTGTGTGCTTTAGTGTGCTCCATACCCTCCGGTGGTGGTGGCTGTGCTCCAGTGTTCCGGCGTTCACTTGCGAAAGGCCCGAATCGGATTCCTTTTATAATTATTATTATCCTTGTGTATACACTGTGTAATTTGTTCCCTTTACACACAGCCGCACACAGGCAGTCACATGCAGCGGAGGCGGGCGAAAATTCAGCAGTTCAGCGAGCGACGGAGTTGGTCGGGAACGTTGCCGATGGAGAGAACAATGCCATAACGAGCGATGGACTGCATTTTATAACACCCCTCCCCGTAAGGATCTAAATAAAAATGAGGATAATGGGCAAAATAAAATTTAGGACATCATATAGGTTATGGATACGACCAGCACCAGAAGCAGTGGTCGCGGCAAGGAGCGCCGCACGAATTTTCTTTTCTATTGAAACAGTGCGACCGACGACCAAGAGGTGCCGGACTGCGAACGACGAGGACGAATGACTCCGAGAACGAGGACATCGATAAGAAGGAGGACGATGAAGAGTGAATGCGACGGCGATAAGGATGACGACGATGAGGATGAATAAGATGACAAAGACGAGCGCGGCGTGGAAAATGACCACTTGCGCGATGGGTACATCGACAAGCACGCAATAGCGAGCTTGGAGGTTAGAAGCATGACGAGTGTCAGCACGACAATACCGAGCACGGTGACAACGAGCACAGCGACGACGAGCACGACAACACCGAGCACAGCGGCATCCAGCACAGCGACACCGAGCACAGCGACATCGAGCACTTCGACACCGAGCACGGCGACACCGAGCACAGCGACACCGAGCACGGGGACACCGAGCACGGCGACACTGAGCGCAGCGACAACGAGCACGGCGACACCGAGCACGGCGACACAGAGCACAGCGACACAGAGCACAGCGACACAGAGCACGGGGACACAGAGCACGGCGACACCAAACACGGTGACACTGAGCACGGCGACACCGAGCACGGCAACAACGAGCACGACAATAACAGGCAAAACTGTCAACAGCAAGTACTGTGACAACGAACTTAGCTACAGTGAGCACGGTGACGACGATCACAACGATCACGATGCTGACTTTACCGCCAAACACCTATCACCAGCACCGCTGTGACTAGGACTATGAACCAAGATTATGGCAAGCACAACAACGATTATGGTTACAACGAGCAGGACATTATTGAAGACTTCGACAGGGAGCGCGACAGCGAAAAACACTGTGACCGAGACGCCTCTCAACAACGAGCATTACAAATAAGCCAACAAAACGACAACGACGACCTCTAGCGAGCGATGACAAAGCACAGCAAAGACCACTCCCTCAAAAAGCAGGACAACGGATGACGACAACGAGCAGCGGGCAACGTCGTCGCGTCGCTTGCGTTAAAGATAAATTACGTATTTTTTGTTCCCGTTCAGTGCTTCCTTATTAATAAGGAAATTGTTGTCCTTTTTCTTATTTATTTGTTCGAGAGCAAGAAATATTTTCATAAAAACACATACCCTCGCGTGGAGTATAAGGGTATCATCCGCCTCCGTCATTTTTCCCCTAATAACCATCATCGTCATCGTGCTGGCCGCCCTCTCTCCCCGCGCCACCATCAGTAGACTCGTTCATCATCAAACAACAAGAGTGTCCTTTTACGTGTGACAAGGGGGACGGCAGGCGACTGCACACCCAGCGAGCGGCAGCAAAACGAGATCGGGAAGCCTTTTTCGAAATCGAAAAGGACACAACAAAAATTACCATCTCGCCCCTCTCTGGCATATTTCTTATGTTGTCGTCGAGCAAATGACGGTTGAGAGCAGCGACAGCAACGACGAGGACCCCCAGCGCAGAGTGCAAGGAGAAGATTGTCTCATTGTCCCATCAAGGAAGTCTATGAAAGGATACTCCCGTGGCTGTGCCCGTTCTCGTGTTGGCCCGCTGTTGTTCAACAACGATGCTGCTCCTCTTGCTGCTGCTTCCGATGATGATGATGATGATGGCGGCGTGGCGGCGTGGCGGCGACGGCGACGATGGCAGCAGTGAACGCAGGACTTAAATGAAAATATTTTCCTTATTCGATAAAGAGCATAAAGAGCGGAGGAAAATCGGGATTTCTCTGTGAAATGGCTGAACAAATGATCATGTTGCATCATCTTCTTGTTTGGGGGATGGGGAGAGGATTCCTCCCTAAAAGGGATACGTTTAGGATTTATTTATTTTTTTTTGCTCCCTCTCCCACTTCCCGTCTGCTGCTGTTCATCTCCTCTCGGCAAAGACAACGACAACGTCCTTGCTGCTGGTCGTTGGAAGATTCTTTCAGATGACGATGCGCCCTCTTTGCGTCGTCATCGTCCTTGTTATTGAAAGATGAATTACGAAAGACCGAATGTCCGGAGCTGAACTGAAGTGCAAATTGCTGCAATGGATTTGTGTGGGGGTGGGCCGTTGGGGGGGGGGGGGGGGCTAATAAAATAAATGTGTCATGCCAGACAGGCCTACGGGCTGCATACTCAAGCTCTTGCCCAGGCGTATGATATGTTTGTACGTGGGTTTACGGCGATGAGAAACTAGAGTATGGTGGTACGAAAGGCCGCTGGGACGGCGTTTGGTGACGTGGTCTGCTCCGAATGTTTCAAAAAAAAAAGTTTGTGGTGGGTTAGGTTTTAGGTTTACTGCCACATGGTCTTGCATTTAAGTGGAAGAGGGGAAACGCACTTTCGCTAAGGAAAGAAAAGATGGTCTTCCTATGCCTCATGTCCTTAAAATTTGCAACAACAACGAACCTGGCCTTTTGGTCAAGCTAAGGACTTGTAGTTTACTTAAAGCGTGGATGATTCACATTCACAAAGGACATGTCAATTGAACATCATCATCCTTGCCCCTCCTCCTTGTCCCTCCTCCTTACCCCTCCTCCTTGCCCCTCCTCCTTGCCCCTCCTCCTTGCCCATCTCTGCCTAAATGTATGCCAACATTCCACTTTCTGTCATTTGGTTGATAAATTGGTTAAAAACCATCGAATTCCCAAAAACTCAAAAATTGTTTGTTTTTACTTTACCCTTGCATTTGGTTGGCAATTTCTCCACTTCATTCAGGAAGGACATGAGTATCCTTTCGTGCCCATCTCTCAATCGTTAAGTTCAACAATACCTCTGTCGGCCACTGCATAAAATGATGCCCGACGTCTGTGGTGTTAAAGTCTCCCTTCCACGGTGTGAAAAATCACACACACACACACACACCATCAATTTCTGTTTTCCAAAGGCGAAGTGTCTTGTGCTCCTCCTCACGCACAATCGCTGATAAATAATTCCCGCCGTCAAATTGAATTACCGCCGCTCGATGAATCTCAATTCGGGTGGGAGTCAAGTGCCTGCCAGTCAGATCCTTGCGTCATTGCCAGTGTAATTATCGAGACGCGAGAGGATGTTAAGTGCTCGACGGTTTTTGTTTTTCTTCTTCTCCACCCACCCGCCACTCGATGACCTCTTTGTTTGTCTCTCTCTCTCTCTCCTTTCAGGGTGCAGCTCGCACACGCGTCTACCGTCCCTTGACGTCGGTAGGAAATTAACAAAGTCGCTGAATGAATTTGCGACACTTACGTGCCGTGGAGTGTCACACATGTCAGCCGGTGCAGCCTAAACGTCTCAATTGCAAGGATCCTCCGTGAGCGCCGCCTCTGACTGACTGACAGACCGGCAGTCGAAGCCGTTTCTCTATGGACCCGGCTGGCTTTTGTGCACTCCTCTGTGTCGGTGAACAGACGGATCCGCCACATTATTAGATTCGTTTGATTTTATTTGGATTTGAGGCACGTAGCGGTGATACACCAGCCAAATCGCTGCATGCACCCAGATTATCTGACTGCCTCCCTCTGTATGTGGCTGCTGTTGATGTGCCTCCGCCAGTGTCTCTCCCAGTGCCTCTGCATCAGCCTGAGCCACTGCAACGGTGCAACAACTCTGCTGCTGCTGCTGAAGCAACACCAAGGGCAGGCATGGATATGCATGTGCCACTGATATTAGTTTCGTATATCCGATTGCAGAATGCAACGTCGTTCTCCATCCGTATTATTTATTGTTGGCGGAGGTTTCTTCTGCCTTTCTCCTCTTCTCTCCTAACCTCTCCCCTCCCTCTCTCTCAGGGATTTGGCAATGAGGTGTTGAATGGCTGGCATTGTTGCTCGTGTTTGCATGGGCGTTCGGGTGGGGGAGGAGGAGCGTGATTTTTAAATTAAAATGTCAGCATTTGCGTGATGAAAATGTACATATCTGTCGAGGAGCGCCGGAATGGTATGCACGGCATGTGAAGGTTGTTGCGGAAGACGTGGAAAGATGCGGAAAGACTTTTCAGGAAAGGGATTCTTCGCTCGTGAAAGGAGTCAAGATGCTGTAAACTTTATGCGGGATGTTATTAATTTAAACGACGTGTGCTGCGATTATTAGGAGCCACGAATGATGATCAACAGATTGACAGGAGTGACATTATTCGGGGCTTAGTGGAGGTCTTGTCTTGTTACTTTGGGTTTCAAACCTTTTAAGAAGTTTAAGGCACTAGTAGAACTCTTTCACACTCCAGTTTTGACATTGTCCTGTGGATCATCTTCATCCTGAACTCTAGCATTGACATTCGATCTAGCATCCATCTACGTATCGACTTCCTTATCGTCCTTCTGCTTTGTTTACCTTTCATGTGGATCTGCGGCTTTAGCCTAAGACATCCACTTTGGTTTCAGTTTCAGTTGAGTCCTTCTGTTTAGCTGTGTTCTTGTCTAAACTATCAACCTCCCCATTGACTTGAGCTGAGTGTGCCGTTCAGCTTGAGGTTCGACTTAAACTCTAGCCTTTCCATACCAACTTTTGACTTTAACGCAAGCGACTCTTGTTTTACCTTCGGTTTCATTTGTGGCATTTGATTAAACTGAGGCTCAGTTTTGACTTTCCCTATGACTTTGACTTCGAATGGACTGGACTTCCATATCTTGTTTCGAATACAAGCTCGAGAGTGGCCGGAATCAAGTGTTGAGTGTCGAGTGTCAACCGAAATCAACTTTGGCTTCGATGGGAACCTGTCCTTGACTCCAACTTGGAGTGGCCTTGAACTTCAGCTAGGACTGTGAGGTCTACTGTGTGATATTCAAAGTGGTTATTTAAAGTGATGCAGCGATGTATGACTTCAAATTCATCGGTCGCCTCGTCTTGCCCTACCTTCCCGAATCCGGCTTAAACTTCAAGTGGACTTGGACTAAAATTTCGTAGCTTCCGCTTGTGCCTCGATTCTAGCCTCTACATCAGGCTTTGGTTCTGACTCAGCTTCAGCCATGCCTGCGACTCAAGCTTAAGTCCTCCTTTAGTTCTGGCTTCGATTTTCTTTTTCATCTTAGTTCCTGTATCCCTCTGCGGAGCCTAGGTCATCTACCACTTCTACGCACCATCGTTTGCGGTTTTCGCTATGAGCTTTGACTCGCTCTAAGCTCTCAGGAATCCTCGTCTACTCTTTCGACTAAGGCTTAGTATTCGTTTTAAACATCGACGTCTTAGTCGATCCATATCCGAGGCATGTTGCTGTCTCAGAACTTGATTGTTTTATGGGGTGAGGGAGTTAGCCTAACGCACAGCCCACAGACTGGTATGCCAGGCCCATTATTTACCCCTCGGGCAGAGGTTTGCTACATACATTGGTTCACCACTCAAAAGATGTTGTGATGCCTATCCAGGGGACGCCACGAGGGGGCTGTATGTCTCTCTTTTTGAGAGAAAAGTGTAGCGTGCGATTTTTGGTCCTGTTTGTGTTGATGGCATCTGGAGGAGAAGATTTAACGACGAACTCTGTGGGCTCTACAGCGACATGCCGCTGATCAAGCGTTTTTGGATACAACGCTTAAGATGGTTAGGCCAACCGAACCGAACCATTGGGACAGCGCAACAGAGGGCGGCCTAGGCTAAGGTGGCTCACGCAAGTGGAGAAGGACCTGAACCAACTTGCATTGGGTAATTGGGGGCAGCTAGGGAAAGATCGTGCTGGCTGGAGAGGCATGTTGGTTGAGGCCCAGGTCCACCACGGACTTAAGCCCCACAAGAAGAAGTGGTCGATGGCAGCTTCGACGGTTACGATTTCGATTTTCAACTCGATTGCTGTCAAATCCAGCTTAGACTAGCCTTAATCGCGGTACTGGCCGTGGCTTGAGAGTTCTGGAGACAGTGAGTATGAACTTCCGCTTCATTTGCTGCTTTAAAATAGACTTCAATAGGGGTTTGAATTTTTACCTTCAATCAACTTCAACTTTGGCTTAAAATAAACCTTCTCGACGCATTCGATCTTGAATGTACATATCCTCGATTCAAGCTTCCACTTTAACCTCCACACCAATTGCGGCCTTGGCATCGCTGTAAAGCATTGGATTAGGTTGTAGCCTTAGCCCTGTGTTCGATGTGAATCGGGACTTCTTTGGACTTCTAGCCCTGGAATGGAGGCAAAGGCCTCCATTGCGGTCTCAATTTCGAACATAACTTTATCTTTGGTTTCAGATTTGACTTCAAAATTTTATTCAGGCTCAAGCGCTTAAATGACTTAACTCACAGCAAGGACTTCAACATAGATTATGGCTTCAGGACTAGACTCGATTACTTTCAATGTAGCGGCTTCAATGTCAGCTAAAATTTAGAATTTCTTGGGACTTGATGTTGACTTCAATTCATCTTGAACTTATGCATCGACATGGGCCCCGATTGTGGTCTCAAGTTCGACGTCGGCTTCGTCTTATGCTCCAACTTTGACTTCAACTTCCATACCAGTTCATAGGTTGGCTTCATTTAAGCCTCAGCCTGGACTAAAGCCATGATGGCTTTAGCCCTAGATATGATCATGCCATCGACTTCATTGCCAACTTTGAGATTATTCAAAGGATGCCTATGGCTGTACCTGTAGATTTGACTTCGCCTTAAGTTTCACTTTAATTGGACTTTGACGTCGACTTGTATATTTGTTGCTTTCAATACAAATCCCAGACAACTCCTGAAGTTCACTGAAAACGAACTCGATCATTGTCCCCTTAAAGACGGACTACATCTATCTTCAAGACAGCTGCTCAATTTTCTTTTGTCCCTCCAAGGAGACTTCTTCGAAGGACGCACGATTTTATGAATAAAGTTTTCTGAATCAAGTCATTGCCAAGCGCACCCCTGATTAAATCCCAATCATTCCCTCGACTAGCTTCATAAAACCATTTGTGCTCCGCACCGAGAGGCCGTCGAAAATCTGATTCAATTTACGACATTTATTCATGATTATGACTTTCTTAAGCATCTTCACCCTTGACAGCGTCACATCTTTCGCCAGTTGGAAGTCGTAAACAAGGACATTACTCCGCAGATGAACCTTTATACAAATTAACTCTCCACATCTGCTGGCTGTCTTCTTCGCTTCGCTTTTACGAGTTTTTTGATCATTAAAATCTGGTTCCATCCAATGACTGACTTTGCTGGCTCCCAAAGGACCTCCAAAACTTGAGACTTCACAACGGGGCAGTTCAGAGGCAAATTACTGTCCAGAATGTAGGCTTCATTTTGATGTGCTTCAAGAGACACTATCACTCGGTTGTTGTGTGTCTCTTGAATGTGTGGAGTGTGGTCAAAAAACGAACGGGGAAAGAGTGGGTGAAGATGAAAAAAAAAAAAAAAAATGTCTATAATTAATTATAATAACTGGGATGTGCAGGCAACAAGTACCCTTCAATTGGCAATCGACCCTCGGAGGATAAACGCGCGAAAGTGGGCCGCGGCTATCTAATTAAAATCAACTCAAAGGGAGGCTTAGCCTCTGAACAGTACTCGCAACCGGAGCTCACTTCGTTTCATAATTAAATTTACAGCCGCGCTTTATTCCCTCTTGCCTTTCGGGTGGTTTTTTTTTGTTCCTGCCTCTCCCTCTGACACACACTTTTCTTTTTTTGTGTGTAATTAGTCGATTTGCAAATCCACTCAGCAACAGAGCAGCGGCGGATCCACCGACTGACCTCCTCTTGTCCACTGAAACATGGCTGTTGTACGTCTATCCGCCCGTCCGCTCTCCCGCACGGCCACTCGTTCAGACGAAGTTTGTTGTACTTTTCTTGTCGCTGCGCTGTGTTTTTGCTTCTTTTTCTTGCGTTTTCATCTTCTCCCCCCTTTCATTACAGGATTATTTATCGCAAGGATACTCGTCGTCGCACTCCATCTCCCCCCCCCCCCTACCCCTCGCTGCTACCCTTATTCGGTCACTTGTCTATGCTTCGCAGGGGTGTAGAAGCGGGAGGGGGGAGAATTACTTTTCGTGGATTTATCTGAAGACTTGCAAAAGTGAAGCAACAAAAAAAAGGAACTTTTCTATTCTTTGAATAACAGGCTTTGCATCTCTGGTCCTAGAGCCGAGTGTTGGGCGTTGGGCGCCCACCAGTCCATGTCGTCACCCAGCAACTAAGCTCACTGTCCTTCTGCTGCCAAGACCGAACCCAGCAGGGTCGGTTGTGTGTTCCTCAAGTCTCACAGGAATTTACTTCCTTGGATCGGTAACAAGAAAGCTCAATGTCCTCTCGCTCGTCGCGGAGTCCCATCCATCGTCCTGCCATTGCTGTCTCCTGGAGGAGATCTCCGCTGTGTTGTGCTGTGTGTTGCGCTTTGTATTGTGTCCTTGCCGAGAGGACTCCTCTTCTCTCTGTCGCTCTCTCATCCATTCACACTGCTGCGGTGTACTACAAAATACTTAAGTTCATAATACTTCTGGGGTCATTCAAGTTTCCATACTCCATAAGCGGATTGAATTTTCTGGATGCTTTCATCTTGGGCGAGACCAGGGCAAAAAGGGGTTTTCCGTCCCGCCTCTACACCCAGTGGTAGAGTTCTTTCTTCGATCAGCGTGGACGACTTTGGTTTGACCATGACAGGGGCGATGGGATGGCGGGCAAGGGTTCTTCCCGGCCGAACACAAAGTTATGCACAGAGCAGCAGGGAAAATAAAGGTTAATGAATGGGGGAAAATTTAATCAGCGTCCTTAATTATTGCACAGGACCACCTCCCGACAACTCTCACCTCCCACCTCCCACACGGACATCGCAACTGGTCCTGGCTCTGGTACTGGCACTGGCACAGCCACACACGTGCATTTACCGCTGAATTCGAAGTGAATGAGAGGATACACGAGCCAGTTACTTCGTCAACTTTGCCGGTTGAATTCTAGGACAACAGGCAATGGGGGAAGAAAGTGCTATGCTGACGGTTGCTGAGGCGGGGGGAAGGGGAGAGAATTGGGGAAAGGTAAGAACAAAAGCCCCGGGACCAACTGCTGCCGCTGCTATGGCTGGTGATCAACCAACCAACTAACTTGCTAACAAACGGAGGAGTTCCGAACATAAATTCATTAGTGGGACTCTTGCTTGTTGGTTGTTAGTGGCGGCGACGACGGGACAGGAGCGGACTAGAAGCGCATAGGCGCATGGTGGTTGCAGATGGTATTCGAATTGTGGAGGCAGGAGGGCGACTTTTTTCAATTGAATGTCGAGCTTTCGCCCAAGTTACGTCAGAAATGAACACTTTTTGGGCGGCAGGAGGAGACTCGAGTCGGGAATCCTTCCTTGAGTCTTGGGAAGGAAGGCTTCAGTGATTTCGGATGAATTGGCATTCGAATCGTGCCCTTTTGAGTGAGGGGCTTATAGGGACAACTTTCTGCCAAGACTTGTGACTTTTGATGCTACAGGAGTGTGTTGGACGGGCAGGCGAACGTTTCTCGCAGTGACTGGTCACTGGTGGAATTATTTTGAACAAAGGAGAGCACTTTGTCCAGGGCAAGAGTCAAGACAGAATTTAGAAGAGGTGCTGATGGGAAGATCCGCCAAGTAGACACTGACAAGGAGGACCTATGAAGAGCTCATACCTACAACAAACCTGAAACGTTGGCCATGGCGACTTCGATGAGCTATGTTGAGTACAAGTTAGAACAGGGTTAAGAACAGCAGCTCTGACTGACTCCATACCCCTAGAGGACCTGTCCACAGTCAGAACGAGTTGGAACAGCTTTCAAGAATCAAACCCCTGAAGAAGCTGCGAGAAGATCGATGCTCAGTATGGCTTTGAACAGTCTCCAGGTAAACACCGGCCATAAACTTGGACACTTCTAGAAGAGCTGCTAGAAGGTTGACGAGCTGAAGCAGCCCTAAAAGCTGACGGTGCTAAGCGTTAACGACTTTTTCTTCTTCTTCATCGAGTCTAAGGTGGGCCTCTAAAATCGTGCCCCTCTAGCACGGTTTCTCGCCAGTTCTCATCAAGTTTGCACACCACTTTCATCCTTTTCCATCATTTGAGACGTGGACGTCATCCATGGCGCAGTCTCTATGACTCGGACCATAGCAGTGTGAATCCATCCACTCTGGGTGGCCTTGCCATTGCATGCACTGCTTCCGTAAACATGTGACTATATGCATGCCGCCATACAGCCTAAAGGGTGCGTCGTTAAATCTTCTTCTCTAAAGACTCTCAGACTCACACAGAAGCGGGTCTTCTGCAAATTGCATTCTTTCTCCCCGACCTCCTCTTTCCTCTTCGAAACTGAAATCTTTTCCGTTGCTTTTTGAGCGCCCATTAGTGTGTCCATGCATCGAAATCCACTCCCGTCACTTGACTCCCATCCATCCGGTAAGTGTTCCTTTGCAGTGATGGCCTTTTGCACCCACTATCCCCCTCGCTGCAACGCTCACCAAAAAACCAACAGCACCGTGCACAGTGATAAGCGGATGTCTGCCACTGGAGCGCAGTCATATCGACTACCGAGCCCAAGTCAAAGCGCACCATGAATGCTTACATCCTGCGGAGGCAAAGTCGCCCGCCAAAGTGATCCAATAAAACGCACCAAGCGAGAGCGGAACGCGACTTGACTGAGTAAAGACAAATATTGTACAGAGAGTATTCGCCACCACCACCCCGTTGCTGGTACCGCCGCAAACCCTTGGTGTGCCAGCATCTAAGGAGGAAGCTTGTTTACTCAGTTGCTGGGTACATGGCCAGCCAGGCAGCCATCCACCGTCAGCGTGCCTCCTCTGCGGAGCGAATGATAAGCAGTGACGGCGGTGGTGGTGGTGGTGCCTGTGCAAAGGCCGATTCGAGGTGGGTGTTAATAATAATCACATCAACCCTAATTAATGAGTGTTTTGCGTGTTGTAAGGGTAGAGCAGTTCTTCCGTTCACAGCCGCAGACAGCAGACAGAGTGTGGTGTGGAAGGGGGCTCTGCCCCTTCCCGCGGGATCTAATCATATGCATCAGTTCCCCTGGAAGGATTTATTATTCGTTGTCGTCCTGCTTCTATTCGTCGTTCCTGCTCTCCAACTCGTGTGCATCGGTCCTCCCGCCTGTTGTCGTTGTCGTCGTCGACATCGTCGATGTCCTCGTTCTCCATCTCCTCGTCGTTGCAGATGAATTTAAATGCAAGCACACGGTGGCGATTGCCTGCAGCTGACTTTAACGTTCAGCTACTTAGTCTCACACCCAGGACATCTCAAACTTTGGTCGTCGCTCGCGCCCTCTCCGATGCCTGCCCCCGTTGTCGTGGCTGTTCATAAAAGAGCGCGAATGTACGGGTGCCTAATTAAAAACGGCCTTGGAGGAGCTGTCGGTGTAGATTTGCCCATCCTTCATCCAGGCGGTAGTACCGGAGCCGTGCCCGCCTTCTTGAGCGTGAGTGGTGGTGTGTGCAAGACTAAGTGGGGGCGCGGCGGCGGTGGCGGTGGTGGAGGCATCGGTGGTTACGTATGCACATTAAAGGATTTTCGGAAAGTGCTCTAACTCATGTCCAATTAACAATTAAGGCAATTATCATATTAAGCCTTCTGAGCGTGTGTGTGTGAGTGGGTGTTCCTTCGAACTGGGTTAACTTATCTCCGGTGAATCGGTGGAAGTTTTCTGCTGATTGCTGGCGCAGTAATTTACGCCTGGTGTGCTCTCCAGTCCCTGTTAGTTTAGTGTGTAACTTTAGTTGCTTCCTTCACCTCTCTCTCTCTCCCCCCCCCCCTCTCTCTCTCACTCTCTTTCGTGTTCGTCCTTCTTAACCCTCAGTGGACTTGGTGGTAATTTGTGGGCAAGAGTCGTAAGGAACTACCTTTCTTTGGTGGCGTCTGCTTGATGTTGAAGATGATGACGACGACAACGGTGAACTCCTTCTCAGCAGGTTGAGTCCTTTACCGGTTTCTTTTTTTCCCCATCGCCGTCGTGGTCGTCGTCGTCGTCGTCGTCTGCACGAGTCAACTTTATTCGGTGAAAAACCAACAACAGCTTGAGCAGGGGTTTGCTCAGTCTTATCAGGCGGTGTTTGCCCACCCCTCACGGGTGGATGTTTATGGCCAATGAACTTTAAGCCGAGCAGGAACGTGATTTACATTGAGGCAGGTTAGTGGGGTTCTGCTGCACACAGTTCTAGCGAGCTAGCGAGTTGCTGCCGTAGTTCATTTATCCAACGTGTGTGCACAGGGGGTTAGCCCCGTCATTGCCCCCGTTGCGTTTCGAATTAATTTGTGAGAGAGTTTTTTTTTGGTTTGTTTATTTGCTGGAACGAAGGTGGGAGTGGGTTTGTTTAAGTAATTCTTTGGGAGCAGTCTGCTGGTCTGTCCTCCCTGGGCGACTGCTTTCTGCAGAAAAGTTCAAGTTGCTGAGAGGAATGTTTCGTTTAAGCGCTGTGTTTGAGATTGTTTGCTGGGGGAGTGGATGAGGATATCAGGTGAATCTTTCAGATGCTCCGAGATGACCTGGAAATGCTGGCAGGAGTCCTACAGACGTAGTTCTAATCAGCGGAGCATTGAAAATCTTCCAACAGATGACTCTGTCTGCAGAGCAGTGGGTTGGCACTTGTGTGGAGAAAGGTTAGACGTTTCCTGATTGACTTCGAATCACTCTAGGTAGAAAGAAGAAAATGAAATAGACATCGAGCAACCTGCATGAAGACGAAGTTGATGACATTCGACAGTTCTGGAGGAGCTCTTGGAAACTAGAGACTGAGAAGTAGCAGAAAAAAAATTTAATTATGCCTTCCAGTAATGAGATAAGCCTCCAGGTGGATTTCAAGATTTTTGAAGGACACCTGACAGGGATCAGAAGAGCCTCACATTAGCTGGAACTCTGAATTTTGGGCCGATTTAAGTTGACACTCAGAACAATTTAAAACGTCCTCGAAGATGACGCCAATAAGACCCTTAGAGGGTCCACTCTCGAGGAGAAATGCTTAGAGGACACCTAGAGGAGCTGCCATCAACACACAGAACGAATTATAACAACGTCCACGAATACGCCGACGAGATCATCCGACAATCCTTAACGCGCTATCCGCAGACTAACGCCTAGAAAGAGTTGAAACATCTGCAAATGTGGTTGGCGCCGATCGGGGCCCTTTGCCGCATCTAGTGGAGCTCCCAGTACATCGACACCCAGTACGAGTTGAATGTGAAAAGTTCTTCAATATCCCAGAGTTTAAAAGTGCCTTCCAATAGGTGAAACTATGAAAGGGCTCTCAGTAGACACACATTTTCCCATCAAAGCGCTCGCCTACACACAACCAGTGCTCCATTTCAAAGCAATTAACCCCTCAAAGGGCGATCCTTGGTACTCACATCCTGCACGTCCTTGCAACATTCTTTGCATTCCCTACAACATTAAGTCCCTTCGGGATATTCATAGATTGTCGCTCACACAAAAAGCAACCGCCCTTTGCCTGCCCGGCACATTCCTGAAATTCCCCTCCGAACCTCACATCCCACTCCCCACGCTCCGCCAATGCTGCCAACGTGAATGAAAGTTCCCTTCAAAGTTGTGGGATGACCTAATTTCCGATCAAGCGTGTTCGCAAGTCAATGGGAACTCTGATCGATTCCATTCGACTCCTGCTGCCGCCTAAAATTATGTCACAATACACGGCATATTAAACCGCAGCGAATAAACATTTGCTTTACGACGACGACGACGACGACGAGAGGCACACAAGCGGCAACGCCACCCACCCGGGGATCTATTCTTTAAATTAATTGCGACAATTTCGTGAGGCTTGAGACAAAAGTTGGCCGGGAGGAGGAGGAGGAGGGGGCGACTCACTCGCCCCTCGTCGTCGAGTTAATTAAATTTTGAAAATTTATTACCGGACTCCCAGGCATGGGCATGTGTTCGCCTAATCTCGCCAATGATTCATGAATTAATCAACCCGTTGCCATGTGAAGGCGTAGAGCGGAGTGAGACGGTGGAGGCATCTTATCCCTTCGAGCGGACAAAACACGGCTGCCGCTGCTGCTGCAGGTTGCCCGCGACAAAGACGAAGACGTTGACGGCGCGATGGCGTTGGCGATGACGATGGCGTTGGCGATGGCGACGTCGCTGATGATGGCGACGGTAACTTACGAGGCAATTTGAAAACTTGAAATTAAATTCGGTGTATGCCAATATTAAATCCAGGCAAGGCGGGGCGCAATAAATTTGCCGGGGGGACCACCCAGTGGAAGGAGGGGACACCCAGCCAGCCGCCTGCGTGGCAAGTCGAGTGGGGATTATCGCATTTTTTCACGTGTGAGTTCTCGCAATGAATTGATGCCACCGGCAGTTGACGGGCTGTTTGCTGGCTTGTGCACCCAGTCGGAGGCCGCCTTTGACTACGTGCGCTCTGAATTACATGTTAATTCCCCAACCGGCAGGGGAGCGAAGCTCACCGGGGAGGTGTATTCATAAAAGCAGATTACTGCTGAATACATAATCCTGTTGAATAGTTAATCGTCCTTAGATCTAGTATCGACCTGGGACGGCCCGGCGTGCATGTGAGGGGTGCCTTGCTGCTGCACTGGCACGGTGTGCATAACTCTGCGCGTCTGCCCTACTTCGCAATCCGTTCGACCCTGGTTCGCTATGGCTCCTGCTTCTGCTACCTCTTTCTCCTGTGTCTCTCTGTCTCTGTGTGTCCCGGTGTGATGATTGTTAATGCCAGGCACGTCCGCATCCATATGAACCGACCATTATCCAGTCAGCAAACTCCTTCGCCTGGCCGCTTCAACTCAACTTTGCCTCAACGACGACGATGACGACGACAGCAAGGACGATGGTGGACGATGGTGGGTTCACGTGGGATGATCAAAGGCAATGTAGGTGCACGAGATGCTCTCACTCTGTCTTCACCACGACTACGAGGACGACTGTGAAGTGGAGGATGACGGTGAGGACGGCTGCTTCAGTAGGAGGAAGGATTACACCGCACCACTCCACCTCCCCACCACCCCCCACATAGTAGGTCCTTGTCGCTGTTAACATTGTCCTTTCTTTTTCGCATAAATTTCAGGTAATAACCCACCCGCGCCCCTTGCTCGGCAATTGAGGAGCTGACGCTGGTCACTGGGCATGTAATTATCTAATGTTGCACTAATTCGCATCAGACCAGGCGCTCTCGGTCAGCTTGAAGCTAGTCGGTTGGCCGGGCTATCATTATCATCATCACCTCCTTGGAACTGACGGTGGAGAACATATTAAAATGCAAAAGGCACTCCCATCGCTCTCTCTCTCTCTAGGTTGCGCTTCCTGTGAGCACCTCCTCCCTGTGCTTCACTCTGCGTGTCGGCCAGAGTCTCTCGGACGGTCCCAAAACTTGGACAACTCTGATTCATGGCACGTAATTTAAATTCAGCCCGGGATAGCCAATTAAGTATTTACATAAATAAATTGTGTGCGTTATCCTGCGGAGCTTTAATGTTTGAAGGACTTCAGGACGGTGCCCAGCAAAGAGGAGACTGGCACAGACGCTGCCAAACTTGTGGCTCTTGACCGGGGATGTCTTTGGGGAATGACTAGATCCACAAGTTGGGGCGACAAAGAGTCCTTGTTGGCCAGGAAATTGACACAAGAGAGCAATTATCGGGAATTCCAAGAGGTAGGGGTCATAAGAATACGTTCAGCACACCTGCTCGCCACCACCGCGTGTGTGCTCCAGCATCAAAGTGCGGACGAGTGTAGTTAATTTCCTCGTTCGAGGGCAGTGATTAGTCCTTGTGCCCCGCCAGGAAGTTGTAAATGATGTGCAAATGTGGAACATCACTCAGGACTGTCACATTGCCCAGTCGGGCTCAGATCTTTGGCTCATAGACCATAAAGGACCCTAGAGCAGTAAGCAAACGAGTTGTGACTAGATTCGTCGTCGTCTTCGGGGCGGGGGCAAGGGCAGCGGCGGTGATGGAAAAGGGTGAGCGCCCACAACTGGAGCACATAACAATATGTTAAGGTCGTCTGACAGTTGATCTTTGATTCCCGGCACGTTCCACTTAATCCGCCCCATCCTCCAGAATGAAATTGTCATGTGGTGCTCGTGCTTCAGCCCACAGCTCAGTTCAGCTCAGCTCTCGTCCTTCTGGTGTTTTTGTGCAATTCCTCTTCGCTGGTCTTATTAAGATGCCTCTAGGATATGTCACTGGATAACAGATACCCCACCTTTTTGCATGAACACCCTTCACTGCCGACGCCACCGCCACCGTCACCGTCGCTACCGCTACACACACAAAGCCGATTGGATACACACAGGACTGAGATATGCACAGCAAACGACACAATAAATGAGTTCTATGCACACGATATCAGAGATGATGCTGAGGTTGCTGTGCTGTGCTGTGCTGGAACGAGCTCTAGAACTGAAGCGTGTTGCCTCAGTGCCCCACTGACTGCCTGACTGGCTGACTACTTTACCGGCTTCTTCACTAGCCTTAGATCTGCGCGGTAAGGGCAAAGGAAGACAAGGATGAGGATGAGAATGAGGAGAGCAGAGATTGAAAAGGCAGAGGATGAAAGAAGAAAAATGCACAACGATATCGCATTACCTTCGGGCAACGAACAGGAGGATAAGGATTCCCTTGCATTGTGCGGATGTGTATTTGTGTTTGTGTTTGTATCATTCTCCACTCCACTCCGGTGTCCCCAGATGACATTGACACGGTTTTTTCTTTCTTTTCCTTCCCTCCTTCAAAAAAGGTTTTCCATTATCGTGTCCTTAATGATATAAGTGTACAACACGCTCCACCTAGGGGCGGGCCTCTTCACCCTCAACTCACCCATCCGGGCCCCGTTTGCAGTGTGACGTTGCAAGCACAGAAAATAATTATCACAAAGGAATGCGATTCCCTTTTGTATTCTGTTTCCCTCTCTCTCTCTCTCTCTCTCGCTCTCATCCCATCAGTTGACCACAGGGGAGGCTGAATAAAAATGAACAAAGATAAAAATACAATCAAATTAAATGAGAACTGGGTGTGGTGGGTGTGTTTGTGTGTGTATGGGGGGCGGGGGGGACCAGCTGACCTCGAGAGGTTATTCTTTTTGTGCATGGAGAGATGGACAGGACATGAATAATCGCTTCACACAGGAATAATGAAAGTTCAAAGCTGTTAACTTGGCCAAAATTCAAGACCAGAAAACCACTCTTTTGGATTGTGCTCCTTGCACATGTGTGTCTGTGTGAGTGAATGGAATCCTTGGCAAGATTGGCCATTTGCCAGAGAACACCATGCGAGGGCAACAGCAGAAGGAGGAAGTAGCTCTTTGCTGGTGGATTAATTACCGGGAGTGATTAACCAAGCAAGCGTCATGCATCCTGGATATGGATGTGATTGTAAATTTATGGTGATTGGAAGCGAATGGTTTTTTTTTGGTGAATCGCTGAAGCGTGGATGGAGATTAGGATGAGAGCAGGGATCAAGGATGTGCTCATAGAAGAGATAATTCTTCTTGCTGCAAGGGATTCACATGTGGAAGGCAACCTTTGCGGTGGAAGGATGATATCCAAGGGCGAAGGGTTGATGCATTTCAAATGGGTCATGCCATGAGAGCAAACATCTGTCGTGTGGGTAATGAAAGTTGAAGTGGGAGAGTCCTGACTTCCGGACTGAGTTTTCCGTCGTTGGTTGTGTTCCAGCTTAAGTTTAGTCCGAGGTCTGTCTGAGACTCTTTGGGGTGGTCCTGACTCGAATTTTGTCCCTCGTTTCGTTCCGTTCTGAGTATGACTTCGTCCCATCGGTGGCTTGTTTTCGATTCTGGCTCAGTCGCTCTTCTAGCTTAGTATCGGCGTCGTCTCAGTCTGATTTGACTAGACTTTGACTTTGAAGCATCCCTAGATTTGAATCAACTTGAGCCCTTGTTCAACTTTAGCTGGATTTCAGTTCTTGCTTAATGACGGCTCTGAATTAGTTTTAAATCCTGGCTCTGACTAGCATAGATTCTGGCTGAGTTTCAGCTTTAGCCTGACTCAGTCTCAGCTCCTGGCTCTGACTAGCTTACATTCTGGCTGGGTTTCAGTTCTAGCCTGACTTAGTCTCAGCTCCTGGCTCTGACTAGCATAGATTCTGGCTGGGTTTCAGCTTTGGCCTGACTCAGTCTCAGCTCCAAGCTCTGACTAGCGTACATTCTGGCCGGGTTTCAGCTCTACCCTGACTCAGTCTCAGCTCCTGGCTCTGTCTATCAAAGATTTTGGCTGGGTTTCAGTTCTAGCCTGGCTCAGTCCCAGCTCCTGGCTCTGACTCCTGATACTGGCATAGATTCTGGCTGGGTTTCAGTCCAAGCCTGACTCAGTCGTGGCTCCTGGCTCTGACTCAGTCTAAACTCCTGCCTCTCACTGCTGGCACTAGCGTACATTCTGGCTGGATACCAACTCTTGCTTTATGACGGCCTTTGACACAGTCTTGGATGCAAGCCCTACATTGAGCTCCAAAAATTTCCCTGATCGGTGTCTGTCTCCAGATATGGTTTTTGCACTAAGTTCAGTGTTAGTACTGTGTCGGCTTCTAGCTCTCACTCACGTTGCTGGTCAAATCGAAAGTGCAGCCTATTAGTAAGAGGACAGGTTGGGTTGGCACACAACGGCTACACAAACTGCAAGGACGGTCTGCCACTTATGGCTAGTAAGATGCAACTTTTTAAAAACTTCGTCTCAGACAAGTTTAAGGATCTGCTTGGGATTGAGATGAAAGGCTTCCCAGGATTCAAAAAAAAAAAGCGACATTCATCCCCATCTCAGGGACTTTCCAATTTAACTCACCTGTGTCTCGAAGACTTGCCAATTCACTTCACACACACCTTAGAGTTGTGTGTGGCTGGGGACAAGTAAATCAAGTGTCCTTCCACACTCAGTGACTTCGTGCGTCTCATGGGTCTTCATCAATTAATTTTCCTTCATTCCAACGCGGTGTGCGCGCTTGTTCTCTCCACTTTCTCGTATCCTTCCTCATTCGAGCCTTTACTTGACTCCTAGCTCAGCATTCTATCGGTAGGTGAATACTTCAATATTGAATTGCTCACAGAAAGAGATCGCTTTTCGTATGAAGACACAAAGTTTAATAAAAAAAAAAATCGAACATCTTTAAAATTCCCATCTGCGTCATTGTCCTGAAGTGGTTTCCCATCGCACAGTTCAGGCGCATCTCTGCAATGATCGACTTGAGAAGATTTTAATTGAATTACTTCGCACTTCATGGCACTTTTTCCTCCTCTCCACTTGTCCTTCCTCCATTCTTTCATCCACACCGTCAGTAGTAAGCGCATTCCTAGTTGCAGCAGTCTTAAACTTCGACATCGGTTTCGAGGTCACCCTGTAATGGGGTGAATATTTGCAGAGATCCAACTTTTCCAAACACCTCCACACACATGCTGCCACACTCTAAATTCTTCTCAAAGCGCACCTTGATGCGCTTCGCAGATGCCTTCACATCAAATGTTGTGGTTGCGGGCGATGAAAGACCCCCAGGACCTCTATTTCGGCTTCGACTGGTTTTGGACATGATATCTCAGATTGACGTGACACAAGATTCCTCTAAAATCGAAGTCGATGGATATCAGAGGAAGTGGGTGGGGAGAGGAAGCACTTTGAAATTGTTTCGTATATTTCATTCCGGTGACAAACAGAAGGACCTCATAAATAAACCCCCCCCCCTCCCCCCCCACCTCTGCCAGTCGCATTTGAATCGCAAAGAATGCCAATGAACGAAATAGCAAATCGATGTGCACACCCACCCAGGCGGGTCCACCCCCCGCAACCGCCCCCTGTCCACGTTTTAGTTTATTGCAATTCTGGATCCCGGTGAGTGTGATCCTGGGGAAAAGAAACGTCCATTGTCCTGCAGCTGCTTTAAATTCAAACTACACACACAGACACACAGAAACACGAAAGACAGGAGTGCGGAGAGTGGATGTGAGGACTTCACATTACCTCAAGGACGGAAGCAGTGGCAACCCGCAGAACACCCCTTCCGCACAGCCACAAACTCCGAACATACATTTCCAGATATCAGGAGTGAAAGATTTATTAATTTGCGGTCAGCAATTTGTTATCGGTCGAGAGGCGGGCGACAGCGGGGACGAGCTGAATTCATTCACATTTAATGCAGAGTCGCCCTGTTTGGCGGAGAAAGGTACGCTTTTCAAAACACCTAGGTCGGCAGCATTATTTAAAAGTTCTCATATCCAATATCTATTTCCCGACCATCGGCAGGTTGTACATGCCCATGACTGCATACCCTGCACAGGGCTGTGAGTGTGGGTGCGATGTGTATACAGGCTGCTAGGGGATGCTTGGCTCACTTAATTGAAATTCCTTAGAGCTATGACCTCCTTCGTCTTTCTGAGGAGGCAGATGGGTACAAGCGCGGGAGCGGAGAAGCACCGTACCACAGGTACCAGGACATTGTTTGCCAATCTATTTAAAGCACAGCTGATGGTAGTCGACAGAGGGGCAGGAGAGCATAGAACTAAAGACAGACAAATGTTAAATGGAATCCGTTTCAGTTTTGCGGAAGTTCTCCTCTAATTTTGATAATAGATGCATCTCTTGTAGCAGCTGGTGGTGGGCGGGCGGACGGGTGGGTGCTAGGGCCCCTAATTTATGCCAGGCCATTGTGCTGCGCCAGTTGGGAATTTCGATTTGCTCGAACAAACCGATGTAATGGGACAAATGGGCTGGGGTTTCCGGAGAATTCCTTTGGGTCAAGAGGAATCCGACTTGCTGCTGACTGTTGGTTTCTGGTTTATTTAGAATTCCGTCGGCCGGTCCGAATGCTTCAGTCCGGCCATGTGGTTATTGTCATAACAAAAATGCAATCACTGTCATTTGAGATGAGTGGGCAGCAGCGTGACAAAGGACAAAATTTCTGTCGAAGTTTGAATAGTTTTCTTTGCAACGAAGGAGAGTGTGTTTTGAGAGAATGCGTTTGCTTCCGAGAAATCTGATGCGATAGAGATAACGAAGTGGTGATTGGATTACTGCAAGAAAATCGTTTTCAAACAAAGTTTAACAAATGTATTGAGCAAAAGAAACAATGGCAAAGGCAGACATTAACAAAAGCAACAATCTTCAAGGACTACATGCGCCACTCGGAAGGGGGAATTTTGAAAAACTCTTCAGCTTGACTTGACACAAACCCGAAAAAAGGGGATGTCCTGATGAAAATGTGAGAGGCTCAGTCGAATTGAATCTGGAACCGAAGCGTGTGAGCGCACCCACTACCCCGTGATGGCCAAAGGGCTAGACTATCGAAACGTGTAACACAGCAAAACCGTTTCGGGACACGTTGGAAACAGTCAGCTCACCAGGCTCCTTAATCCTTCCTTAATAATCATTTGTTTAGAGCGACGATTGAAGCACTTGCTGACGACAAGCGAATAAAAATGTTTTGTTTCGCAGGAAAAGGGTGCGAAAGGGTTACTTTTTGTCAGTCCCCGGAATCAAAAAGTACCGAACACTGAGTTGCAGAAGCATAGACAGTCGTACAATCAGTTCTGTAGAGGATGCTTACAAGAAGAAGATGACATCCCTCTAGTGCAATAGTCATAGAGAAAGAGATGCTTCCCTAGTCGATGACAGTGTAAAGGAAAGGAGAAGGAATCTGATATGAATTTGAAGAATAAAGAAAACTGTCATCTCGACTCTCCCATGACACTTTGTCCAAATGGTGGACTAAGTTAGCTCTATCTCCTGCATTAGCAAAAGGGCTCCCAAGAATCTAGAGCAATGCACCATTTTGAGCCGAAAGTAAGCAGAAAGTGTTGTAGGAAATCAGTAAAGAGAATTCTTTTGGGATGATAATCAGGCATAGCCCTTAGGTAGGGTGAGGCGCTGTGTGGTTTTTCAGGTTATCCACACTGACTGTGGGCCCAGGAGTAAGTGGAACTTCTTCTACTCATTCTCTAACTCCTAGAGTCTGCGACAGATGGGTTTTTTTTGGCTTTTGATTTGTGGTTCTTTGACATATTTTAACCTAAGTGTGGCTTAAGAGACACTTAGGTGAGACTCGATCCAGTGACCCGTCCAAATCACTATGCATTCATCAAAAAAGTACTTAGTCGGAAAGAGAAAGGTCTGGAGACACACCGAGTGGGGTATAACCACTCATTTGGGCATTTTTAGGTATTTTTTGACCACTAGAGCCTCGTGGTGCCAAAATCACCTTGTCATGCCTTACGGTCGTTTCTGTCCGTTTTTTATTCAATGCCCTGCTCAAACGCCTTAATTGTAGTCGATAACGTTTTTTTGCCTGGTTTCAGCAGGTTATAGCCCACCACACCCGATTAGTCCCCCCATATGCAGAGGATGACTTTTGAAATGTGGATGTTTTTCTTTGCCCTGGATGTAGATGACATTGAAGCGGAAGCAGCTAAAATGGGTCTGGTGGCTTATGACGGATGAAGGACACACAACATCGACGTCTCGGGCAGAGCGTCACAATAGGCAGCAGAAACTTCGAGGTAGTCAAGGACTTCGTCTACCTCGGCTCCGTGGTAAACATAGACAACAACACCAGTACCGAAATCAAACGCCAAATCACTCTTGCCAATCGCTGTTTCTTTGGGCTCAAGAGGCAATTGGGTAATAAGCCCTCTCTCGAAGGACTAAGCTTGCCTTGATCATCCCAGTTCTACTCTATGGCGCGGACTAAAGACAAATACGGACATTTTCAAAGAGGCAAAAAACAAGACTATTGCTCACAAATGACACACAGTTCCAATGAAGTAAGTAATAGCTTCCAAGAGTTAGCAGGTGACGCCATCTTTTGAAAACGGGCAGAAATGTTTCCAAAAAAGAGCAATTTTTTACCATTTGCAACTTTTGTTGAGCCTTATATGATCATTTCTTGGTGATTCAACAATATTTCAATATTCCAGTGGATTCAATGACCTTAGACTCAATAGTAACTGAAATCAAGCTTACACATCAGTTTCTGCGGACACCTCTGGATCTTGTATTACTGTTCGCCTCTTCTGCACCGAGCACACGAGAGGGAAAAACTTTCCTAGGAAAGATGTCTCAGGTAGTAGGTTCTCAACGAATGCTATCATTGCCGCCCAGCTAACTCAGTTTTGGACTGTATTTAAGACTCCACTGTGTGGATTTCAAGAATATTTCCGTTTCAACAGGAAATGCAATCAGAGACTCCCGTCACACTTGGACGTTGTCAAACGAGCTGCAGCTGTTACGATCAGGGGCCTAAATTCATCCTCAATAGGTTCTAATGACATTTGTCCGTACTGGCCACCTCAGTTCGTTGATTTGTGTAGCTCCTCGATGAAAGTTCTACAGGGGTTGAGAATTGCTGGACTGGGCACTACATCCAGCATCACCATTACCAACTACAGCGCTCTGTTTGGAGCTCTAACTGAAATTTTTACCTTTTCTGCAGAACTTAAGCTTTGACTTGTGATGTATCCTGTTTCCTGCTCTTCCCTCCACCTTTACTCCTCTTATTCCAAACGCAGAAAAAAGTATTTGCAAAAGACGACTTCAATAAAGCATTTCTTGGGCTGCCTCCTTATGTCATATATCCACAAAGGCCTCATTTCTGGTTCTCACACTTCCGCAAAAAGTTAGCAAACTCCTTTCTATCAATCAACAAGGTTAAAGGCACGTCTCGTTGCACACCAAAGTATCCCACATCAATCGAGTGTCCAAACATCAGGCTATTGCAACCTCCCCAGACACGAACCATTCACTTCAATTCAATTCAATTGAGAGCGTTTACAAGTGACAAAGTTTCAAAATCCATTCACCAAACTGCACTCCACACCTGAAACGCCTATAAACAATTCATTCGCCAACCATAGCGCAGCAATAATACTCATGCCGTCGTGACCCATTCAGTCAAATCATTTCCAGCCATAGATTCACCTTAAACGCCGTCCAGAGTGATTCTGCAAACCATTCAAATCCGTGCATTCGCCCCATAAAATCGTTCACCCATTTTCAGCAGCAGCAGCAGCAGCGGTAGCAGCAGACGGTGGCATCAGTGGCATCAGTGGCAGCAAACAACCCTTTCAATAATAATCACCAAGCCTGACACCCATCTCGGATGCGATGCAAGTGTCGGGCGTGCCATAAAATTCTACTGTCGCCTGGTTTTATTTGATGGTTATAACCTCATGTATCGGACATAAAACCGACAAATAACGCCTGTTCCCTTCCCGCCCATTAAGGAGACATTCCCCAAAACCATTTCATTAGATTCCTCGTCTTCAGGAGATCCTCCTGAGCAGCAGAAATCCGGGGAAAACTCTTTGCAGAGAGTGCCAGAAAGCGATGATGCCACCTGCAAATAATCGGGCGAATGTGTGCTCCTTGCTGCCATCCCTCCTCCGTCCTCTGAGGCGTCGTCTCGATTGACCCTAGCCAGCAGAGAATCCTCATTTCAATGCGAGTCCTGTCGTCGTGACAAAACAAAGCCAGAGGAGGATACTGTCGAGAGTGATGAAGGTGGGGGGCGGGCGCGGTAAATTTGTGTGTTCTCTTCAAAAATTTCATCCAAAAGGCTAATCCGGTTTTGATATGCTGTTCCCTTTGCCAAATCCATCCCGAAATAACGATTTACAGCGGCGCCAGCCACGGCGACGACGATGATGCGGTTGAGAGTGTTTTGGCCAGTCGGTGGTTGTAGCGGTGGCGGCGGTGATGACGGAAGCGGCAGTGGAAGGAACACCTTCCACTTGAATGGTTTATTGCAGAGCGAAGGCGCACACATGTTTGAAATTAAAAAAAGGAGCCAACACGAGCCAAGCAGCAAAAAAAGGAAATATTCAAATTTGCCAGAGCACTCATATCCACGACCGACAGGAGCCATCCTCCATATCCATCCAGAGAGGAAGAGAGAGAGTCAGTTTGCATGGCACACATAATGTTTGCTTTATTGCTGCTTCGTGTGTGCCTGTGTATTTTGGTCTTTGCTGCCACCCCCCCGCCGCATGCTTCCCTGTGTGCACACAAGGATTCCCACTCTGGCTGTATCGTCCGTCCACCTGCGAAGCCGACTTTACCCAAGTGATCTCTTGCATGTCTCTAAATCAATCTGGAACATATCCCTCATCAAACACAGGACCAAAGAGTGCCTTTAAACGACTTTAATCGTGGTGGGTGAGTGAAACCAGATAGCTGTTCATAAATTAAAAATTATCCTCCCGCCTACTCCCCCTCCCCGCCGTGTCACTGGTAATTACAGTGCGTGCATTCATTTCAGGGGAATTTGTGCCGTTTTTTCTCCCTGTTTGCCATCCCGTCCGCATCCACTCTGTGGCGGTGGAAATGCAAATGAAAGCATTATGCTTTTGATCCTTTTTAATGACTCCATAAACGACTAGTATCGGCTGGGGCCGAGCACGTAACTGACAAGTACACGCGGATTATTCGGATATCCCGCGTAAGTGGGCGGACAAAAATAATGGACCGCGGAAAACGCATTCAGCCCCGGTCGGACGCTGAGGGCGGTGAAAGAATGCGAGTAACGATTTCAATAAATATCGAATTTAAAAGCCGAAAATATGCTGTTAATGATTCAACCTGCGGGGGTGGCACAGAACAACCACATTGACAATTGCCTGCGAGATAATACCTGGCTATCAGGGCCCGAATCGGTTGGGGTTAACCCGGTGAATCAGCAGCAGCAGCAGCCGCCGCCTACACAATTGGCTAATTCGACAGAGATGCTGTCGGCGGGGGTAATGAATGGAATTTCAATTTATTTTCATTTGAATCAAATATACGGGTGGCTTTAATTAAAAAAAAAGAAACAACAACTCGCACGTAAAACAACACAGAAGCTGTTAATTGCATGACGGATCAGGGTCTAAGCTAGCTTTGGTCAATTGATCGGTGTGCTGGGAACAAACTAAACTGGGGCGAATCGACTGAATGCCAAATGTGGTACAAACATTGGACATGAGGTGACAAAGCAGGAGTTTCAACACAAATCCAATCCAATCTAAAGTCGTTGCAGCAGTCTTTCTTTAATTCGGCCGCCAGCTTAGCCGTAGGAACTCAGGTGTCTAAGACTGCATCGGCCTTTGAGAGTTGTTCGTTCACTCTACGGCTACAGTCTTTCGTGCCAACAGAAAGGAGGCGAAATATAATTGAGTGGCACTACAGCCCACAAGGGACCAGGGCATAGCTTCTGCAACAACTACTCGTATTGTGCGCTGTTCTCTCACGAGTAGAAGGGACCTACAGTTTTTTGCCGACTCCAAACGGCTCCGAAGCTTTTTAAGCAAATCGAAAGAGGTGGTGCCGTGAAAAAATGCGAGGTGTCCCATCCGAGGATCGAACCTAGACTTTCTGTGTGGCGGTCGACGCACTTACCACTACGCCACGCGACCACAACTGAAGACAACTGGCATCTCGTAAAAGGAGACAAAACCTGGGAAACGCGATTTAGCTTGAACTGGATGTCGTTGAACACAAGACGTGGCTGTATGAACCCAGACACATGCAAGGAAAGGTGTAGTCCTGCAAAGAACATTCACTTTGTGGATGACAAGACACCTATAAATTCATACACAGGCCGCTGCTTTGAGAATCTACTATCTCCCAAGCTGAAGTCTTCGCCATAAATGAAGCAGCACATTGTATTAACAACAGACACGTAACCAATTCAAAAAAATATCGATACTCTCAGACAGTTCTAAACAGACAGACAGCCCTAAGCAGATTCACTTTCCCCGGAGGGCTGTCAGGGACTGTCATAAGGTTCTCAGGAAAGGAATGAAAAGGTAGATATCCAAAAGCTCCGTTTACTGGTCCTTCCCCCTAACATTGACGTGCAACAACACACAAAGAAACTGGCAAACAGATCCATCGCATCGAAGTATGGAACTATCAGGAGGGACTCACAGACTGAGGGCCGATCCCAGAAGAGCCAATGAGGTTCAAAAAAATGACCATGGCTGACCCTAGGGTACTGTGTAGCTCACGAGCTAGCCACTTTATATACAACTAACCACCAAAACTGCAGACACTGTCGACAAGCAAAGGAGACCATGGACCATCTACTTGTCAACTATCCAAATATCATACCCAATAGATACAAGACGACAATAATAATAATAATAATTGAGTGGCACTACAGCCCATAACGGGCCAGGGCCTAGCTTCTACAACAACTACTCGTGTTGTGCATGCTATTGTTCTTCACGAGTAGAAGGGACCTACAGTTTTTTGCCGATTCCGAACGGCGAGATTTGAGAAGCTTTCCATAGACAATTAATACTCTTTGAGTGTTGTCAGCAACTCGAAAGAGGTGGTGCCGCGAAAAAATGCTAGGTGTCCCGTCCGGGGATCGAACCCAGACTTTCTGCGCCGCAGTCGATGCACTTACCACTGCGCCACGGCGACCACAAGTAAGATCATATAAACAGAGACAGACGAGCAGGACAACCCATATAAAGAGATTATAAACTTTCTCAAGATAGCTTTGATGTCCTAGGTGAAGGAAGGGGCTAAGTGATCTCATAGCCACTCCCCAGTATCTTTAATTCAACCCAGATACAGCATCATGCTTAAACCTTGAACATGGAACAGTGTCACGTCCACTTTTGACTTCTTCTCCCAGCTCCCAAGACGGTCTACTCTCGTTGATCCACCAACAATGAACTCATTGCGACCTAGAAGAGAACTTAGACAATTCGATGCGCTGTTGATTTAGTGTGGGCTTTTGATCAAACGTGGGTCGATCTGTGCGAAACTCCCAGATCGACCAACATTTCGTGCGAAACTTCCAAATCAACCCACGTTTTGTCAAAAGCCCACACTGCTGCTAGCTTCCTTGGATAACATTGATGTAACTGAACGAACATAACAAATCATCGAGAAGTCGGTCAAAATCCATCTGGCGATGAATGAGGTCTGAACAAAGTATACGGCGTCATCGAGGAAGAAGGCATAATATTGACGTCTCGATCTAAGCGTCAGGATGGGCAGCAACTTCCACTCTTCCCTATTCTGTGAGCTGAAGAATCAATTGTCTTCTCTCGAAAGATGTTGTGGTGGCTTGATATAATGCCCTCATTATGCCTGTCTTGCTCTATGGCACACAAGCGTAGACGTTGTTTGAAGCGAATGAGGAAGCTCTTAGTCTTTGCAAGGGCCTTAGAGGAGGAAACAACTCAACAACGAATGGTTTGCACTGGAAGGATGATATGGACCTAGGTAGTTGTATGGATCGCATAGACAATGCTGCTCCAGCCCAATAAGTCTTCCAATCGCAGCCAACAGTTGGCACACACAAGTGGACAAGAAGCTCAAAGAACTTGCTTTGCTTTGTTTAACTTGAGACATCTCAAAAGAGACCTTCCCGCCTAAACACGTATTTTTTTTTGAGTCCCAGACGCAGCGCACCTCCAAGAAGAAGAAGTAACCGCTTTACCCTGTACCCTCAACGATGTCTCCAATGCGATCAATGACATAGCCTGAAGAGACTTGTTTTCCGCGAAGAACGAAACCTTTTCCGTCAATCCAATGGTTAGAGCTGGGCACTGAGACATCTTTCATTCAGAGGAGACCAACTGGCTCATCTCTATAACTCCCTGTGATGTTGTTTAAATGCAGCCGCTGTATCAACCTTATGCCCTAAATGTATGCAACACAATGCTACTGGTGCGAGCTCAGCACAAGACTCTGAATCGCCTCTTTGACACTCGTCCCTGGCAGTTGTCTCCAGCCCAGCACCAAGTCCTCGCTCCATCGCGCCACTCGTCCAACTCCTACAACAACCCTAATTATTGATTTCTTCTGAAGAGGCTTTTACCTACCAACTGGTCGACTTATTAGATAACTCCACTCCCTCCGCACAACTCTCAAGTTGTCCACACGACCGCTCTTCAGGTCTTACGAGAATGTATACAAACATTTTTTTTCGCCGCCTGGACACCATCAAAAAGGTATGAAGCGGGGACCACGGGGCTTTAGGTCTTCACCGTCAGACAAGCGATTCATTAATCCTGCCACTTTCCACTTGTAATTTCGATTGCTTCATAAATCCCTGCCGAATGAGTTCCTTCAATTTCGTGCGTGCTGGCAAGCGTGGAGCGTGGAGGAAAAAAAGCAAACGACCACTCCTGCTTTCCGCCACTCTTTCCACTGGATCAACACAAAAGGCTACGCCACTATATTCCGAACACATCCTTCGAAATAAAATTTTCTAATTTTCTATCAGACCGCACACTCCCACGACCCACATCACCATCCCTCCCCTCCCCCCTCACCGTACCACATAGCAGAAGGTAGACGAGTAGCAGCAAGCAGGTCCTTTCATTTCGCACACCCATCATGCGTAACCAGTGAAAAAATATGCGGAGAATATTTGTTATCCTAAGGGTTTAACACAATTTACAGTGATTCCATTTTGAAAAGTTCGCCTGCCACGCCACGTACATAGGCGAGCGAGTAGCTGTGCTATACGGCTGCGGAGGGATATGATAAAGGCGATGACTTTCAAGCGAGGGAGAGTGTCTGTCCCTCGCCCATGCCCCGGCAAAAGGGTATATCCTATCCAATATCCTTGGGAAGCTTCGCATTCTAAATTCATTCATTCAATTTCTTGTGTTTCCTCGTTTCGTCATCCGCTTTCAATGTTTTCTCCGTGCGTCGGTGGGTGGTTGTACCTCTGCAAAAAAAAAAAAACCCTCCACACCACTTGCACACTCTACATCGGGATTACAGGACGATCATTCGTATGGGCGGATGTGCTAGGCGAAAAAAGGATATAAAGTGAAATCAACCCGCAAACGACATGCTATTGGGTGAGTGAGCCAAATGTTTCACATACGCAGCAGTGCCCTTTCAAAAAAAAAAAAAACTGGAAAAAAAGGATAAAGGACGACGACGACGACGAGGATGATGACGAAAAAAAGGCGATACGAGAGAGGTTGAATTGAATTATGCAAATTACACTCCGTGCACACACCCCGTGGGGTCTGGAGGGGTGAGAGGGCGGGGAGGATAAACGGATGACAGCAGAGAGTGTATGCGAGAGTGTGTGCTAGAGCGTGTATCCTTTGAGTGATTCTTGCGCGGCCATTTAGCAGAGTTTATCAATTGATTCCATTCGACATGCTTCGCTTGATTTCCAGCTGGCTGCCGGGTGGGCTAAGGGAGGCACCGTGACGTGCCCACTCCTCGTGAGTGAGGCACTTACAACTTATGTGCTGCGTTAGGAGCCCAGCACACACTTGTCGTTCGTTGTCTCCTTCGCTGCCGGTCGATGGGCTGGCAAATTGCATTTGTATCGAGCATTTATGGAAGAGTTTAAAATTCATTGGAAACGGAATGCAATTACCTTGGGCAATCCGTGCTGTTGCTGCACACGGAGAATGTGCCGTTGAGAATGTAATTAAGTGAGGGACGGGAAGGTGAGATCGATTCCCTCGGAGGGTGGGTGAATGTCTTGTAACTTGGATTTGATGCGTGTCTTGGCCACTTTGCAGTTGTAGTTTCTGATGGGACCGGGCTCTGATTGACATGTCCAGTAATTGCGAATACCTTTGTGTTTGGGAATGTGCTGTCCTGAATTCCTAATCGCTTCACATTCGCTGGTAATGGTCCGATTGACTGTGGTATGCATGCGGGCAGGCGAAAATAGTCTGTCCTTCGAGGAGTGTGGTTACACGATTAAATCTGTCCCGTGTGCGTCTCCATGGAATTGGTCAGTGAAATGGGAAAGAGCTAATTGTGGGGCAGAGACAATTTGCAGATGTTGAGTGAATTTGATGGAAGTGTGGATATAGGCGCCCACCTGAGTGTAGTCTTCTGGTGGATGTGCCCTGGGTGAGGTCTTCTGTACGCGCTGCACGTCTTTCGACAATTTAGAAGTGCAACAAGTCGAAAAATTATTCCTTTGCCTAAGTGGAAATGAGTGGCTGGCAACTTGCCCTCTGTCTCTAGAGTTTGTCCGATTTCTGACTAGTTATACTTCTTGCCAGTGCTTTCTGTCTTTAGGGTTATAGAAGTTGCGTTATGTTGATCATGAGATTTGAATCATATAAGAAGGGACAGGCTTGTAGACTAGGTAAGAACCAGAATGTCGAGAGAGCAACGAAGGCCAAAACGGTTTGACATCAGAAAGCTACAATCGCAGATCGCTTGAACCCTTAACGACCGAGTTTCCCTGAAACTCTCTCAAAGTTCGACGCTGCCGGCACTAACAATAAAAGAAGAATGGAAACGTTGTCAAGAAGCCATCAAAGAAGCTGCCACTGATAAGCTGGGTTTCACGCCACCACCCAGAAGGAGCCCATCGTTTGACGACGAGTGCAGGCAGGCACATGCAGCTAAACAGGAGACCTACAAGGCAACGCAGCATCGAACAACGAGAGCTTTTCGTCAGCTCTACGAACAGAGAAGAAGGGAAAAGAATCGGCTTCTCAGAAGGAAAGAGAGATGGAGAGGTGCTATAGGCGGAATGAAGTCTGGAGGCTTAACCAAAAAGTGAAACAGCTATCCAAAGCCTGCCGGGACCAAAATGGACAAATGGTGGTAGAGTCGCAATCGATGCTGAGAATCTGGAAAGATCATTTCTGAAGACTTTTAAGCGGCTATGACTGCTCAAATCCCGCTGTTAGGCAGAATGTTCCTTTCAATTTGGACGATAATAGGCCAGAATTCCCCCGTCCCCCCGACTTAGAAGAGGTCAAGATAGCAATATCGAGACTGAAGTCGAACAGAGCTGCTGGAGTGGGTGGAATCTCCGCAGGATTTTTTAAAGCGGCTGGAGATGACCCGGTTGGGCGCATACACCAGCTCATCTGTAAGATATGGTCGGGGGAAGCATGCCTGGTGAGTGGAACCCCTTCAACTGCGCGAACTATCGAGATCCTCTCTACCGTACTGTGCCTGAAACCGTTCGTCAACAACCTGATAGGTCATTATCAGTGTGGTTTAAGGCCAGTGAAGTCCACCATCGACCAAATCTTCACTACGTCACTAAGGCAGATCTCTAGAAAAGACACGCAGAGTGCAAATCGACACTCACCACCTATTCGTCGATTTCAAGGCCGCATATGACAGCGTGCAGACGAGCTATACAGCGCCATGTCTAGTTTTGGCATTCCTACCAAACTCGTCAGATTGTGTAGGATGACGATGGAGAGCCCTCGCTGCTCCGTCCAGGTTGGGAACTAACTCACCGAGACCTTCAATGTCAAAAAAGGTTTAAGGCAAGGCGACGCACTGTCATGTGACTTCTTTAACATCATCCTTGAGAAGATCGTGCGTAACTTACAAGTCAACATCAAAGGCACGATCTTCAAAACTCCGGTCAACTGCTGGTTTACGCCTACGACATTGACGTGATTGGAAGGAACACAGCGAGCCGTCAATGAGGCGTTTGCTGGCTTTGAAATTAAAGCGGCTAAAATGGGTTTGGCGAGAAATGAAGGCTGTCATCGAGGAAGAACACACAAAACCGACGTTTGGGAAAGAATGTACCACTAGGCAGCAGAAAGCAGTCAAGGACTTTGTTTACCTCGATGAATAGAGAAAGAACATCAGTACCGAAATCAAACGTGGACTCACTCAGTCCAGTACTAGAGCCCTCTTTCGAAGGACTAAACTGACTTTGTACAACAGCTTGGTCATACCGTTCCTCCTTTAAGGCACGGAAACACTTCTGAAAGCGGATGAAGAAGCCCTTAGACATTTTCCAGAGAGAGAGAGAGTTCTACTGCATACTACTTTTGGTCCTGTTTGCGTTGATGCCATCTGGAGGAGATGATACTACGGCGAAGCTTTTAGGCTGTACGGTGGCTTGCGCCTAGTCAAGTGTCTTTGAATACAAGATGCCTAGGTCATATAGAGCGTATGGGCACGACTGCTCCTGCCCAAACATTTTTGAATCCGAGCCATTGAACAGTGCAATAGAGGGCGGCCTGAGCTGAGACGGCGCACTCAAGTGGAGAAGGACCTCAACTAACTTGGAGTGCGCAACAGGCAAAAGATCATGCTAGCTGGAGAGGCGTGTTTGTGGAGGCCCAGGTCCACCACAGACTGTAGCACCAGTAAACGAGGAAGAAGAAGAAGGCTTGAAGATGAAGCAGCTCAAGCGCAAAGTTAACCTTGGGCTTAAATCTGCTCGAGCAACGAAAACCAAGGAACAGGAACAGGGAAACTGCAAAAGGATTGCTTGCGAAGAAAGTTCCTACAGCACTGTAACACTGAGACTCAAAATTACCTCAGGCAATTAGGCGCAAAGATCAAAGGAAGGGCTCTGCACGATCGTTGACTTCTCCATAGGCATCGCAGAGGTTTCCATAGCTTCAGGGTATTGGTAGGGTCAAGAACGCCCGTCGTGTCTGTTTACAAATAACGAAAGTGATGCAGTAAGCTGCGCTGAGACCTACATACGTATCGGCACAAATTGGAATTTGCAGACAGTCCTTATGACTTCAAATTTTTTGCATGTTCTCAAGATCATCTGAAATATTGGCAAAAGGTTACCGAAATGGCGAAAGGACACAAGATCTTGACGAAGGTCTTCTTTACATCTGATAAGGTTCATTTTGATCTCAGCAACGAAGGGTTAAGAAGAGGGTGTAAAAATACGAGATCAAGGAATTTGACAGATTGGAAGCGGCCCATTTAAAACCTCAATAACTAAGAAGCCCTTTAGGCCGCAATGAATGTTTTTCTGACCCAGTGTCCCACAGTCGTGGATGACCAAATTTCTCTTAGGAACTTTGCGATTCGGAAAAGTGGCATAGATCTCCTCTAATTTGTCTTCTTTCCCTGAGATCATTCATCCTTCAGCGCTCACAAAGAATATCCCTTTCGAGAGAAAAAACTTAGGTTCACAAATTTCCTCCTTAAGTCGACAAGTTTCAATTCCTTCCCCATCACTGTAGCACACAAACCACTCAATTTGTCAAATATTCCATGATCCTTTCTCTGCAAATGCCTAAATTACACACAACTGTGACAGCCTCCTCGGGAGCACTTGAGGAACTTCTTCTCGTTCGCCCACCCCACGCCGTTCACCGTTCAAGTCATTACACCATTATTCAGGTAGCTAACTGCACTCGATTTGTATTTGCTCTCAGCTTCCCCAGAAGTAGCAGCGCTCCATTGTCAATGTCCTGGCGCTGTTTGTGGATAAATATGCGATAAACCGAAAAAACATCAACTTCGTGTGGGAAGCCATTTCCAACAGCCACCAAGAGCCACAAACCATTCAATGTCAACGAAAAAGCGAACACCAAGTGAGAGAGAGAGAGTGGAGAAAAATCAAAACGAGAAACCGATTTCCTTCAATTGGTCCTCCGCATACACACACATCCGCACACCCACACATGTAGATTTATCACCTCGTTCGATGTCAAACTTGAAGTTTCCCACCCTCTCACCCGCTTTTTCGTTGACTCCCATTCGCCCAATCGTTTTGAATGCCCCGATAAATAGCAGCACAAGGATCTCGATAAAAAAGCATTTTTCATCCCTTGCCCCCCCCCCTCCCCCCTGTGTGTGTGCCGCGTTGTATTGCGCGGTGAGTGGGTGGGGGATGAGGGGCTGCGTATAAAGGGAGTTTTCATCTTGAAAACAAATTTACTGGAAAATGGTAAGCACTCGGGCGCCCGTCGCTCTGCGGACTCCTGCGCGCGTCTCCTTCAAATCGCATGCAAATGCTACACACGGCGACTACCCCCCATTACGGAGGGGTTATTGTGTATGGTTTCGCCGTTTTTTTTTTTTTGGATACCCGCCGCTCTGCGGCGTGAAAGTGAAAATATGCAAATGATGCTCTCGCTTTAGGAGGGTTATACGGTGATTCTGGCAAAGAAGTGTAAATCGCAAGAGCAGATAGGACCGGCCATAAACTTTTGTTAACTTTTCGCCAAATTAGATGTCATCGATTGGAAATTGATGCCTCAATTGGAGAGGCAACGGCAGTCACGGCGCAGCAACAGGCAAGCGGTGGCTGATGGCCATCTCGTCTTAATCTTCAATTCACAGCGCTCTTGGAAGCGATTTTACGATCAAGGGTCCTTGTTGCGGCGCAGCAGGAAATAAGCCAGAGGATGAGCGCCGAAGAATGAGGAGAAACTTTAATTAGAAATTCACCCCGAGCCATAAAGACTATGCTCTCAACGTTTCGTCGGCGTTTCTTCACATCATCACACCTTCCTCCATCGCACCCACCGACCGCTGCTCCTCTGCAGTGTGTTTCGGTGTCCTGGAAAATTTATCGATTACCATCGATGTGCTCGCCTCCCGTACACACAACTTAAATATGAAACCTCCGGTTTCGGCACCTTGTTGCTGTACCCCGGGCTCTTTCCGGGACTCCGGCAGTGACTAAAAGTTGTGGTCAATGGCGAAGGAGATGGTGACGGGGGGCAGGGTCCTTTAAAAATTATTGTATTTGCTCAACATTTTGTGCACAAACAGGATATGCAGGGGAAGTGGTGAGATTAGAAATCTGTTTCGTATGACAGAGCACCGGTCGACCTATTGGATGAAAATTGGATTTGCCGACCTAAAATGACCGAAACCGAAATAATGAAATTTTGTGAATACCTAGGCAGAAAGAAGGAATTCTCTTCAACGCTGACCGATAGAAGGATATCCCACCCGAATACCTGAGCACATGCATAATTGGGTTTTAAAACTTTCCTGCCACTCGGTGAGGTCGGGCGTGCATTAACGGTTCGATGAGGGATTGGATATTCATTTAGTTGGGACTGAAAGTCTCATGGCTCTGCAGATGGAACCTTCTCATACCTTATGACTCAAGCGTCGCGCCTTAAAGTTTCCCTCGCGTGTGGTATGTCTCTTGCCTCTGTTGCAGACTTCACTCCTCATGCCTCAAAACTACTGTCTTGGGTCTTTTGTCTCTTGCATCAGTTCATACCTTGAACCTCTAGTCCCTTGCATCAGTCCTCTTGGCTCGTACCTTGAACCTCAAGTCCCTTGCATCAGTCCTTCTGGCTCGTACCTTGAACCTCCAGTCCCTTGCATCAGTCCTCCTGGCTCGTAGCTTGAACCTCCAGTCCCTTGCATCAGTCCTCCTGGCTCGTACCTTGAACCTCCAGTCCCTTGCGTCAGTCCTCCTGGCTCGTACCTTGAACCTCCAGTCCCTTACATCAGTCCTCCTGGCTCGTATCTTGAACCTCCAGTCCCTTGCATCAGTCCTCCGGGCTCGTATCTTGAACCTCTAGTCCCTTGCATCAGTCCTCCTGGCTCGTAGCTTGAACCTCTAGTCCCTTGCATCAGTCCTCCTGGCTCGTAGCTTGAACCTCTAGTCCCTTGCATCAGTCCTCCTGGCCCGTACCTTGAACCTCCAGTCCCTTGCATCAGTCCTCCTGGCTCGTATCTTGAACCTCCAGTCCCTTGCATCAGTCCTCCTGGCTCGTACCTTGAACCTCCAGTCCCTTGCGTCAGTCCTCCTGGCTCGTACCTTGAACCTCTAGTCCCTTGCATCAGTCCTCCTGGCTCGTACCTTGAAGGTCTAGTTCCTTGCATCAGTCCTCCTGGCTCGTATCTTTAACCTCTAGTCTCGTTCCACTTGTTTCATGTATCGTACCTCAGGCCTCATGACTCAAGTCTCGTGACCCATGTGGCGGGTCTTTTATCTTATGTATCGTGTCTCAGGCCTCATACTTTCCGTCTTTTGTCTCTTGTATCAGGCCTTGAGTCTTCTACCTCAAGCCTCGCATCTCCTCCCTCAACACCAACTGTTTCGTGTCTTTTGTCTCTTTCATCGCCCCTCCTGCCTCAAGCCGGGAGCGACTTCTGCCCTCTATCTTCCACCTTCATCCTCCCCATCCGTTGCCACCTTGACCGCACACGAAAATGATTGCACAAAGGACGACGAACGCGTCTGTGTATACGTATTCATCCTGTGCCTAGTTAGTGGCCATTGCCTCGTCCCCATCCGTCTTAAAACGTCAAAGCGAAACAACAACGCCACCGACTGACTGGCCTCACAACAAAGGCTTCAGAATCTTCGCATCGCATCCATCAAACGCATTCCAGAGGTTAAATGCCGCTTCAAAGCAGCGGGAGGAAAATATTTCTTTTCTCTGGCGAATATGAAATAGAGGACAACGGCAACAAAACAAAAAAATATGCAGTTTAATGTCAAGGCAGGCCGTCGTCCCTGGGAAACGGCATTGCTGTATCCTTTGACTTTGACAGAATGGGTGGGGCGGCGACGACGACGACGACGGCGGGAATTCTACAGATGATACTAAAACGCACAGCACAATGCTTCCTGGCGCCTCTTTAGTCCGAAATACACGCCAAAGGCTCTTATGCAAGACAAGCTGCTGTTGGGAGTGTGTTCTGTTAGCCTTATGTTGGTAGCTTGCTGTGGCCAAAATTACCCTACCCCCTCCCCCTCTCCCAGCCAACTCTCTTCACTGTATCATGATGTGTCTCTGGGGAGAAGGACACACGCAGGGTGCATGCATTTAGTTCAGAATTCTTTCTAATATACAGCTACATGGCCGCGTGGCGCACAATGGCACGAAGAGGAAGAATGAAATATCAAGGAATTCTTTATCACCCCCTCCTCCCCACACCAGACTGTATGAGAATGTGTTTGTCCTCGTCACCACTACCACTGCCACCACCACTCTCCGACCATTCCGCAATAGATGTCCTTTGAGATTTATCGGATTCCCTTCCCACCCGTCTCCAAAGGACACGCGTGTGAGTAAGGGAGTGTGTGGCCTAGAGAGAGGGCGCGCGGGGAAGTGGAATGGGAAATAGGGGAGTCCAACCAAGAGTGTGTTTGCATGTAAAAAGGGTTGAATAACGTAATAATAAACCGTATCAGGTCTCCACTCCTCGCTCGACGGCGAGCGCAAAAGGGATTCAAAGGAAAAAAAAACACGGATCCTGATCTCCTTGTATAATATACAAATCCATTCGATCCATTGTGCACCCCAAAATCCCCTTGGCGTACTGTATGTTGCCATACCACTGGCTCCGTCGTCGTTCAATCAACGGCAACCATTGCCGCCGTACAGTACTCTCTTTCTCTCTCCCCGTTCGGCAGCTAGCTGTATCATAGTGGAATCAGAGGAGAAAGCATGCCTCTTAACAAGGATAAAGGATAACTTCTGAACCGCATACACATAGCCAGTCATTGAGTGTCATACTTTATGGACGTCGTCATCGTCATCGTCATCGTCATCGTCGTCGTCGTAGTTCTGAATCGATTCGATTTGGTGCATGAAATGGAGCAGCCAAAGCCTGTCTCGGTCTTCCGTATAATTCAGTAAATCCTGAGAATAAACGGTGGCGGCGGTGGCGGTGGTAGCGGCGGCAGAGAGTCTCAGTCCCCCCCACACCCAAATATGCAGTCAGCTAGTCAGAGTACCATAGTGAAGGAATTTCAGAAATCCCATTTATCATTCGTATTCCAGGCTTCCACTTTCATATGCACGACAACTGCATGCAGCGGGATTGTCGAGGATGCAAGGCAAATGGACGACTTTCTGCGAGATCCCTGCACTTTGTGCTGATGTTTTGTGTGGGTGTGTATGCTTTGGCAAGTGTATCAAAAGTGGATTCCATTGGCCGACGTTTCGTTCGTTTTTCATTCTTCGTAAAACCGAGTAATGGCTGTGCTTTGTGTGAGATTTTGAAATAAATTTCCAAGTGGTCACAGACGCACTGACTGATGGACAGGGCAGATAAATGGTAACTGTCGTGTCGTAATCAAATTGAAGATTTCAAAAATAAGAGAGATCTCTGGATAAATTCATAAATTCACCACATAATTCAGGCAGGCTTTTACGGAATGTCTTCCGTCGTTAGTGAATGACAGAATCCTCTTATAATCACATTACCAACATGTCCAAACGCTTTACAACCCTCACATCACACTGTCCACTGCTGAAGGTCCACCTCCACCAGCAGCTCCTTCATCCGATTGCTGCTATCTTGAAACTAATAGTCGTGATTATATGAGATCCTCTGACAGATGCATTGTTTACTCCTGCAGATCCCCCCACACCCGTCCATCCCTCCGAGACAGAGGCGGGGGACACAATTTAATGTTTGCAGATTTGAAAGCAATTATCCGGGCCGGGGTGGACTTGGGGGGCGCAGACACATGCACACACACGTGTAGGATATGTAAATCTTATCCCCAAAGGCGAGAGAGTGTCAACAAAAGAGAAAGAGAAACCGACCGACATCCTGTTGGAAGGGAAATTAAATTCTTGGCTACAACGTTTAGTTATGCCTGCGTTGAGGCTGATTCACAAGAATTTCGCCTCGATATATGTGCATTCGCAGGTCAAAGGTGTCCTTTCGTCCTCCTCCTGTGCACCTCAGCCTCAGGTCCTCTGTGCATCTTGCAATCGGTCTCAACTAATAGAGTGATGAAATGTGTTGCTTGGATGGAGAAAGCCGATAAGTTTGAGCACAGCTGGGGAGGGTGGGCCTAGATGCTCTCATCCTTGGCATTGTAATCATGTGTCAGATGTACAGGAGGATACATGCTGGCTTTCGACTAATATTTACAAAACCATTACACGAGAGTTATTTCATTTAAACATTCTGCCACAAAGCTGACAGGACACAGGGCGGGTGGGCTGCTAATTCTCGAGAATTATTTCAATTAGGGCGCACCCGTCCCCAGACATGCGGAAAATCTCTGTCTGCATCTTTGGGGATGTCACTTATTGCTTGTTTTCATTATTCTTTGAGCAGCCCTGAGCCTAAGGTGAAGTGTACAGCTCAATTTATGCACTTCTCATCACCCTGTTGTCCTGAATTTATGCCTTATTTGATTAAAAAAACAGAAACTCCAAAAATATTTTAAATTCCAAAAAAATTACCAGCGCCACCTGCCCGTGACTCCCATTGCAGCGCATCAAAACCCAAAATTCACCACACATCCAGCTAACCACAGACCCTTAAGTCCACCACATCATCGAACTCATTTGCTGACGTTGACGTCCACCTCCACAACAAAATCCCGCAAACGTCAACAAAAATTCATCTGTCAGTGAAAACCGAAGCAAATTCGTTCAAGAACAAGTTAAGCGAGCGAGAGAGCAAGTTTTGGTTGGTGCTTCTCTTGCAAACAATTTCCACTGTCGCCTGTTACCACACTTGGGATAGTTCCTGTGCAGTGCATCTCCCTCAGAGTCTTCCATGAGTTGATAAGAATCCACCAGCAGCATTTGTGACCGCTTACCACTTGCCATTCTTGTGAATCTATCGCGTACACCAGTTAATTAAGTGAAGAAGCTAGCTGGGGAAAAAAAACTAGACAAAACATCGTCTCTCAACTGATAAGTCAGTCAGTCCATCATCATCGTCGTGTATACACGTCACTAGATTTCTTCTTTTGCCACCACCAACGTTGAGAGCGTGGGCCGTGCGTATAGTTTTAGTGAGTAGTTTGGTTTCGAGCAAGAGCGATGGCAATTAGACCTGGAATGGGACGTAAGTCCTCGAACAAGAACCCACCGATTTTGAGCCACGAATTTGTGATACAGAATCATGCGGACATCATCTCGTGTGTTGCAATGGTCTTCGTCATTGGACTGATGGACGAGGTGAGTTTTGAAGACGGCAGTCCGGTGGATGAGCGTGGACAATTTCTTTCACTTTGCCACGTATCCTATGTGTTATGCGATGGGTGTATGTGTATGTGTGTGTGTGTGTATGTGCGTAGCCTTAACCTCAAACGCATACCATTGTAGCCGGGCAGTGAAAGATATTGCAATTGAGGCACATTCACCTTCTTTCTACTGGCTAACAGAATGGTCAGCGGATTAGGTGAAAGTTTGCTTGCTTGCGTGTGCACTTTTCGTTCAAACTGACAATTTTCATTTTTTTTTTCTTGTCTTTAGACTACGGCTAAGTTTGCGAGTCCATTCGTGTCACTGCATCATAATGTTAGCGGCGAGGATCCAAGTCATGAGAATCCAACGTGAGTTTTGCATTTGGTGAAGGTGAGAGATGGAAGTGTAATCTTCTTTTTTTTTTGTACATTGCAGAGGAAAGCCATTCACCTACACATCCGGTGTCAAGGACCAGTGCGCTATCTTCTTCTATACGTTGACCTGCATCATCATGCATGCGATCCTGCAGGAGTTTGTCTTAGATGTAAGTATGGTAGGGGAGGAAGTGGGGAAATCCTTTTTGACTGGTTTTGAGTGGAAGATATCGCTCGTATAGACTTGAATCGTTGATTTTATGAACTGGTGTAGAATAATTCCGTCGAACTGATCGCTCACTATCTCAAGAGTGCTTGAGAGGTGTACGTGCATCTAGGGCACCTTTCTGTGTTAAGATCTTGACCTGTTTGCTTTCGAAAACATGCGTTATCTTGAGTTCAAGCCTGTACAATCACACAACGTCATTCGGCAGGTTATGCTTTACAGTTCTTCTGCTGTACACATTCAGTTGCATGATTTCTAAAAAGAAACTGGAGAAAAGGCAACACCTTGCAGAGTGGGAAGCGCCCTGAAGATAGGCATTGGACTTCCCGGTTCAGATAATGAATGGAATTTGCAAGAAACTGGACAAGGAATGACTTATACCAGTCTTAGGGCATACTGAGGTATGAATTAACATGAACTCTGCTAGAAAGCTTAACAAGAAGTGTATTAACCGAACCCAAAGGATAAGAGAAAAGAGATTCTCTCAGTCTTAGAGTTCACAGGCCTCAGAAAACGCATGAAATCTAGAAGTAAAGTGGAAAGAAAAGGAATTCTTTGAACTTTAGAGTGCACTGGTAGGAAACTGGTCAAAAAAGGAGATTTTGTACAACCTAGAGAGAGCCTTCGAGAACTTTTGCTCCCAATTCCCCTGGAATCGAGGAGGAAAACGATCAACACTGGTCATCTCTTAGTCATACCGTGTACAGACATCTGAGCCTAAACGAAATCTAGTTTAAAACTGGATAAAAAATGGTTTATCTCTGTCTTACGATATACAGACGTTTGAAGTGTGAAATCTGCTTGAAGACTGGACAAAAAGTGACCTTTCGCTGTCTTAGTGTCCACAGATATCTAAGGCCAAGACTAATGTGTACGCAAAGGGACATTTTGGAGTCTCCGACTCAAAATCCTTTCGAAACCCAAACAAAAACCGATTTCTCACACTTCTCAACCCAACTCCGAACCGAAGCCATATAGAATTTTCCGACAGACAAACCCAGGCACACCAACTCACAAGCACCCCCTCCATCATTTCAGAAAATCTCAAAGAAGCTGCACCTGTCCAAATTCAAGCTGTCCCTCTTCAATGAATCCGGTCAACTGGTCGTCTTCTACATTCTGTCATTCCTGTGCGGTGCCGATGTGATCCTTCGCGAGGGATACTTCAGCAAGTTCTCCCTTCTCTGGGAGGATTTCCCCAACCACCCGATGATTTTCCTGCACAAGTTTTTCTTCATCGTACAAATGGCCTACTACCTGCACATGCTGCCGGAACTGTACTTCCAGAAGGTTAAGAAGGAGGATCAGCAACCGAAGATCATCCACGCCATCACTGGATTCTCCATCATCTGCTTGGCGTACACATTTGGGTGAGAACAAGCAAAGCGATTGTTCCAGACTCGGAACTCATCTGTTATATTTTGTTTATAGATTCCAGAGAATCGCCCTCGTCCTCTTGACCCTGCACTATCTGAGCGAAATCGTTGCGCACATCTTCCAACTGATCGGTGTCTTTGATAGAGACGAGAAATACGCAAGCATTCGTATCGTGAACAGCGTTGTCTTTGTTGTCGTCCGCTTCGCCACCATGGTCATCGCCGTGCTGACACTGTACTATGGCGTTGCCAATACAGAGCAGTCAACCCGTGGCTTCATCGCCCTGATTGGAGTCATCATTCTTCAAGGATATCTAATCTTCTCATTCATCACCGAGCAGCTACGTGCGAAGCGAGAGCGTCAGCGTGAGGCGAAGCAGCAGTCTCAGGCAAAGAAGAACAAGGCCCTCAAGGAGAAGGCAAAGCGAAAGAAGGAAAGCGATCTACCCGAAGCTGATCAGTCACCCAGTCCAGTGCATAGCGGCAAGAGCAAAGTTAAATAAATTTCCCAATCTAGGTCTTCCCCAACCTTCCCTCTCGTCGTGCGTCAACTTCACACCACTTCCATGTCAAAGAAAATCAAATCAAAAGCAAACAACAAAAACAACCAACTGGACGTGATCCCTGCCCATTCGATGTCTGAAGTCAGTTTGATGTCAGTTGTTGTGCCGTTGCAAGTGCAACAACTCCGCGTATTATTGTCCATTAAATGGATTGAGTTCTGTTTTTTTTCTTTCTCTCTCTCTCTTTCTCTTAAACCACCATATTGCCCCCCTTCCTTCCTGTCTCCACATCCGGTGAGGGATTGCGCGTGTCTAGCGAGGTTATCTTGAATTTATATTTTTTTTTACTTCGTGTATATGTTTAAGCAACTTACTTCGTCCTTCGTTTTCTATTGATTTACACACACACACACACACAAGATTGTAACGGTTTTGAGTCGACCCGCCAGGATTAAATGCATTTCTCTTTTTTTTTACTCTGTTTTCTGTTTTTTTTTTTTTTTTTGATCGAAGAACAAGCAAACACAAACTATTTTGTACAAACGAAAAATCAAGAAGAATGAAAGAAAAGAACAACTGAAGAAAAACAAAAAGAAAAAACTTTTTTTATGAAATTGAAAAATAAAAAAATGCAAAAAAAAAACAAGAAAAAAAAACACGCATACAATGTTATGATGGAAAAATAAAAAATAAGGAAAAAGTGAACAAAACTCTGCCGGCCGAAGCGTTTTCATTTGATGTTGCCAGTTTCGTTGGACGTTTGTTTTTCTTGTTTAGCAGCTCAATAAAACACCGACCGACACCGGGGGCGAGGGCGGGGAATATGCGGTACGATATGCTCAAAATCAGAAGCTCTGCCCGCTCGCTGATAGTCGGCGAGTGCATAATTAGAAACGATAAATCTGTTGTTTATGCTTTTATTCATCGGCGCCGACGTCGAGTCACTTTGCCAAATTTCCTCTTACGTAATTGATTAGCATTTCATTTGCATTCGGAGAACCGGTTTCGCTACAACAAGCTGCGAGCTTGAATGATATCTTCAGAGGCGAACAGTGTTCGATACTTTTTTTTTCGAAATTTTGATTTATCTAGAAACGCGAGGGGATATTTTTCAAGTTTCTACGAAATGGTAGATTTTGTTGTTTTGGTTGAGTGCCTTGGACTGGGGGGAAACACTGCATCGTGCATGGGTGTCAACAACTGTTGACGGGCTTAGAAGAAGCAAAACCAAAAAAGAAAACTGGATTAACCACTTGGACGCCGTTATAAAATTCTCAGGGTCGTCGAGGTCATAAAAAGGGTGCTTACGGCTATGTTGTTCTCGAGGGGAGTACAGAAGAACATGGAAATTTGTTGTGGGTGTGCGTGTGGGATGGATGAAAGGATACAGTCACCCCGAAGACGCTAATCGCATCCCTATGGACATCTCTCGTCCTCGTTTGATGTAAGAGGCATATGAAATTGGAGACTTAACGCGGAATGGAAGATCGTGGTCTAAATTTGCTGAACTATAGTTTTGTAGTTCTAGTGGCTTGTGACACACTGTGTTCGTGAGGTCCGAACGTGCAACGAGGTCTAGGTGATGTGCAAGAGGAGGAGGTTCTTCTTTACTAGGCGACACGCAATTTCTCTTAAGGGGCATGATTCCGATACTTGCGGCCCCTCAATTGAGTGATGCAGTTTTGTAGATCTTAATGAGACTAAGAAAAAATTGTATGGGTTGGGGGGGGAGGGGGGATGGATTTTGTGTTGCAAGTGTCTAGTGAAGTGTGGACACATGAAACACTTAAGATGGAACAAATTTAGCACGAGGAGCCATTCGAAAGAGGTGCGTCAACCGATTTGGCGATTTAAATTGGAAGTGAATGGGAAATTATTTTGGCAGCTGGAGTGCAGCAGGTTCACCAAGAAATTTTAAAGCAAACAATTTAGAAGGAAGGATTGATTCAAGTACTCAAATAAAGGCTTGTCCTTTACCATTTAACCCTTTGAGGGACGGTCATTAACAAGGGAACTCGGGCGTTTAATTTTGCTGCCGGTATTGTTGTCAAGATAGACGAGACAAGGCTTCTGACAGAATAAGCTTTCAGTTGAATTCGAAATCGTTCCTGGTGTGAAATAAAGTTGGATGAAAATCAATTGAGTTCAACTCAGAATTTGAGCTACGAAGTGAGTGAAATGAGTGAAATCGTAGAAGTTAAGTTTGATGGCGTATATCTCGGGAATTCTGCGTTCAAGGTCCAAGTGATATGAAGGACATTTGATGAAAATTTTATGGTCTGTCGAATGATGGGAACTTCGGGATAGTTGTTCCCCCTTTTCAACGTATAGAATTATGAAGAAAAACAAAACGCCTTTAAATACAAGGTTTCTTGTGGCCTGAGATACATTTTTGAATCGGTTTCTGTGGTCTCTGTACCAATTTCTTTTTCATATGACAGGCGAAAACTCCATCAAACGAAAGTCGCTGTGCGATGGACCACTTTCAGCTTGATATCAAAATAAGCTTCTCACACTAGTGATAGTAAGCTTCGTCTTTGACCCACATTTAATGCCAAGATCTCTATTTTGACAAGGGCTATAAGTTTTCTTTCATTTGATGTATAATTTTTCGTTTTCCAAGAAACGCGCTCCGATAGAACAAGTGCTTCAAAATGATGCTCCTTACCGAACTACTAAGTTTTGACTCAGCCGGTTTCAGTCATCATTTGAAGCAGCATCTGTTTGCAATTCAAATCTCCACTTAATATGAGGAAGAATAAGGGGATTTTGTGAATCACAATTTCAATGTCCTGCTTTAGTTGCAGTTAATGCCCTGAAAAGGACATATTCCGACGAATGATGGTTATGAGTGCAGATTTAGATTCGAACGTATCCTCGTCTGCGCTAGGGACTAAGCCTTCGTTAAATAACGTCTTTATTCATTAAATTTAAAAGTCGCGTGCTTTCTCAAATTGTCGCGTTATTTGTGATGCTTAGAAGTCAAGTGAGTCATCAACTGATTCCTCAAATGAGTCCACAAGTGATTCCTCAAGCGATCCGTCAAATTGATTCCCCAAGTGAGTCCTCATATGAGTCCTCAAATGAATCCACAAATGTACGAGACAAATGCTTCTTCAACTGATTCTTCAATATGATTTCCCAAATGGTTCCTCACAGATGACTTCAGACTTGATTCTTCAGATGCTTCCCCAACTGATTCCTCAACATTGATTTCTCAAATTTAACGCAAATTTAAAGCAAATTTAAAGTATTAAGAAGTCAAGTGAGTCATCAACTGATTCCTCAAATGAGTCCACAAGTGATTCCTCAAGCGATCCGTCAAATTGATTCCCCAAGTGAGTCCTCATATGAGTCCTCAAATGAATCCACAAATGTACGAGACAAATGCTTCTTCAACTGATTCTTCAATATGATTTCTCAAATGGTTCCTCACAGATGACTTCAGACTTGATTCTTCAGATGCTTCCCCAACTGATTCTTCAACATTGATTCTTCAACATTGATTTCTCAAATTTAACGCAAATTTAAAGCAAATTTAAAGTATTAAGAAGTCAAGTGAGTCATCAACTGATTCCTCAAATGAGTCCACAAGTGATTCCTCAAGCGATCCGTCAAATTGATTCCCCAAGTGAGTCCTCATATGAGTCCTCAAATGAATCCACAAATGTACGAGACAAATGCTTCTTCAACTGATTCTTCAATATGATTTCCCAAATGGTTCCTCACAGATGACTTCAGACTTGATTCTTCAGATGCTTCCCCAACTGATTCCTCAACATTGATTCTTCAACATTGATTTCTCAAATTTAAAGCAAATTTAAAGTATTTAGAAGTCAAGTGAGTCATCAACTGATTCCTCAAATGAGTCCACAAGTGATTCCTCAAGCGATCCGTCAAATTGATTCCCCAAGTGAGTCCTCATATGAGTCCTCAAATGAATCCACAAATGTACGAGACAAATGCTTCTTCAACTGATTCTTCAATATGATTTCCCAAATGGTTCCTCACAGATGACTTCAGACTTGATTCTTCAGATGCTTCCCCAACTGATTCTTCAACATTGATTCTTCAACATTGATTTCTCAAATTTAACGCAAATTTAAAGCAAATTTAAAGTATTAAGAAGTCAAGTGAGTCATCAACTGATTCCTCAAATGAGTCCACAAGTGATTCCTCAAGCGATCCGTCAAATTGATTCCCCAAGTGAGTCCTCATATGAGTCCTCAAATGAATCCACAAATGTACGAGACAAATGCTTCTTCAACTGATTCTTCAATATGATTTCCCAAATGGTTCCTCACAGATGACTTCAGACTTGATTCTTCAGATGCTTCCCCAACTGATTCTTCAACATTGATTCTTCAACATTGATTTCTCAAATTTAACGCAAATTTAAAGCAAATTTAAAGTATTAAGAAGTCAAGTGAGTCATCAACTGATTCCTCAAATGAGTCCACAAGTGATTCCTCAAGCGATCCGTCAAATTGATTCCCCAAGTGAGTCCTCATATGAGTCCTCAAATGAATCCACAAATGTACGAGACAAATGCTTCTTCAACTGATTCTTCAATATGATTTCCCAAATGGTTCCTCACAGATGACTTCAGACTTGATTCTTCAGATGCTTCCCCAACTGATTCCTCAACATTGATTCTTCAACATTGATTTCTCAAATTTAAAGCAAATTTAAAGTATTTAGAAGTCAAGTGAGTCATCAACTGATTCCTCAAATGAGTCCACAAGTGATTCCTCAAGCGATCCGTCAAATTGATTCCCCAAGTGAGTCCTCATATGAGTCCTCAAATGAATCCACAAATGTACGAGACAAATGCTTCTTCAACTGATTCTTCAATATGATTTCTCAAATGGTTCCTCACAGATGACTTCAGACTTGATTCTTCAGATGCTTCCCCAACTGATTCCTCAACTTGATTCCTCAAATGATTTCTAAAGAATAATATAATACCGTCGCGTCGCGCCCGCCTGAAACGAAATAAGAAAACCTGAAAAGAGCAGAGCAGAGGCCTACCTAGCCTCAGGACACCTGTTTGGGTCCTGAGGGGTCCCCTACCTAGCCTCAAGGACACCGGTCTGTCACTTGAGGGTTCCCCTACCTAGCCTCAGAGACAGCTGTTTGCCGTCTTGAGGGGGTTAATTGGAAATAAATTTTCCCGAGAAATGTATAGTTTGGTATGCATGCTTTCAACCGAGAACCGAAGTGAGTAAGGTAAAGAAATAAAAGAACAAAAATTCTTACTGATTGTTTTTGTATGCACCGAAGTGCCTGCATTTTTGTGTCACGTAACTGGAAAGCTGCAGACATTGTTGGACCTCTTCTGGTCATCGTACGAAAAACACTTTTGGGCCCTTACACATATGCGAGAGACATGGTAGGTCGTTAGACCACTTTCAGCCTCCTCCCAGAGGGAAGAAGCCACCATATCAGCTCACATTTTCACTTTCACTTACACAAACACACAATACAGGAGCAGGAGCAGGCACAGGAGCAGGAGCAGTAGCACGAGCTGGAGCTTGGTTTCTGGACTTGGAATCTAATCCGGATTCTGATTCACCTGATGTCCGCTATTCTCGCGATCGATTACGACCGAAGCCAAAAGGCCAAAAAATGCTTTGCAGCAAACTTCGAGAATTTCCGACTAACCAAACGGCTTACAACGAGAATAAATGGCCAAGGAATGGTTATGAAAGACACGTGCACGTAAGACTTAATCTAAGAACGCAGCTGCATTAACGAGATTCTGCGCTGAAACAGAAGGGAAAAGATTAGAACCCTACCTATCCTCGGGAGCACCGGCTGTGCTCCAGAGCGGTCCCCTACCTATCCTTAAGCACTTCTGTTTGAAGCACTCAAGGGGTCTCCCTACCTATCCTCAGGGACACCTGTCGGGTCCGCTGAGCGGTCCCCTACCTAACTTCAAAGAGACCTGTTCCTGTTTGGCTCTCGAAGTCCTACACCAAGTCGCGAGCTAAACCTATACAGACTTCTCCACGCAGAGAGCATTTTACCACCGCCACAAAAAACAAAAAAAAAAAAAAAACAACCGCCTATATCCTCCCGCCCGAATAACGCAAATGTACTGACAGCGATAAAAGCTTTCTACATGGCTAAGTCTGCAATTTCTAAGCCCTAGATCTTTGCACAAGAATTTTGAAAAATCGACAAAAGTGGGAGCATTTTTTGGAAAATTAAGAAAATTTCGTGCTTAAGCTGTCTACCTAGCTATCTCCCTCCTAAACTGTCTAAACCTACTCTTGATCTGCGTTCGAGCAAAACCAAAAATTGTGCAAAGATATTGGAATGAAGTAATTACACCGGACTAGAACTAGAAAAAAAAAAGCAAAACATTCTGAGTCCCTACCTATCTAAGCTAAGTGCCTGACTAAGTATCTCCTACTTAAAGTGACTATTCCCTGTCTAAGGACGGCCCTATCTATGCCTAGCTCTTTGGCTGTCCAAAGATTTACTCAAAATCTGCATCGCATCTAGCTATCCTAACTAACCTGTCTAACCTAACCATCCTGTCTAAGGTATTCTACCCGATCTGTTGATGTCCTTTGATAGAAACAATCCAGGGGGGAACAGACATCCTGGAACCAAGTGCATGCATACCCTCAATTAAAGTTTATTTTCAAAGGCAAGTAACGATAGTCCTGGCCCGTGATAAGGACAGAGATTCCCAAGTGTTTTGAACGAAATTTCTAAGCCCTAGCTATGCCTAATCTAAAGAAACTAAGTCTGAGGTCTTGCATTGAAAAATATCAGAAAGAAAAGCGTTTGCAACGATTGCAAGGAAAGTGTCGAACAACTTAGAATTAATTAAGCAATTTAAAAAGCAACGCGAAGCAAGTCAAAGCCTAACAGAAGCTCCTTAAGCTAAGTTTAAGATTAAGTTAAGTCGCGAAGTATACTAGAAACCTCAGACACTTCTGTACAAATGGAGCTTCTGTGTTTTTCTTAATACAAAAAAAAAAAGAAAAATATAAATAAATATGTTCAGGAAACGGCTTGCTTCTGTTGGACCGCTTGTGGTCATTGTTGAACTGCATTCCTGCATCTTATCTGATCAGCAACGAAAAAAAAAAAACACTTTTGGGCCCTTACACAAATCGCAAGAGATGTGGTAGATCGTGAGACCACTTTCAGCCTCCTCCCAGGGAAGGGAAGAAGCCACCACATCTGCTTGCAACACACAACACTTCACTACTGCCAATCTGGTTCTTTGGATATTTCTAAAGCGCTGCCTGCCATACAGGATCTTGAGGAATACAGCAGTCAAACACCATCGCGAATGTCTTCGACAGCGAGGAGAACCCGAAAGGATCGCGAATTTCTTAAGTCTCTACAGAACCGACTATAGCAGCAATAAATTCAAAAAACGTCTGAAATCGAAGACGAAAGTGGATCACGATCAAAATTCAAATCGAGTTCCAAATCGCAGACGAAACCAGAATCAAAATCAAGGCAACATCTTCTTGACCTGGCCCTTGAAGCGAGGTGCACATTAAGGAAACCTTGGCCATTACCGATCACCTCAGACGAAGCAGTGAGGTTTTCTTCGAACTCTGCGGACACGAAATTGCAATCAAAAGCAAGTTTTTGATCCGAGGATGAATTAAGTATCAAAAGCGCGACTAAACGAAGACTATCTCGAGGACAAAACTGTGCCCAAATCAGAAGCCACAAAATAGACCGAAATCTAGAGATCGTTCTCAGTTTGGAGGAAGACCGATGAAACCGATGAAACCGATGAAACCGATGAAACCGATGAAACCGATGAAACCGACGAAACTGATGTCCCGGCAATAAAAGATTTTCCCCAAACTAGCCCCAGGAGACAGAAAAAATTCACGTTAAGTAGAAGAGGCTCGAAAAATAAGGGATCCCTTCCAAAGCCCCTTGTGCAAAGCTAAAGCTCTAGAATGAAAAAAAAAAATGTTTCTAACTTAAGAGCGTTCGCTGTCTATACTTATCTACGCAGAAACTCAAACATCACTCTAAGAAGCGCCGAGGGGCTGTTCTCGAACTGCCACAGAATCAATCAATAGTTCTAAAAGCCGATCGCGCTTAAATCAATTTGAGTTCCTGCACAAAAACGAACAAAGCCAAAGCACCCGTTCGTTGTCTACTCTACTTCAAAGCGAAGCCATTCTCGTCAACTCCAGCTCGTCTAGCTGCAACCACCAACTTCGGTGAACTATAACCTTACACCGAGAAGTGGGAGCGTCGACGAGCACGAAGGAGAAGTCTTCCGACTACAACTAACTACTGATGCTTACTGCGAGATTTCGAATAGTTGCTAAACCTGAAATCAACTACAAGAAAGAATCTACGGAGAGGTAACCCAAACATCTCTAAGAAGCGCCGTATGACATTCAAACTGCCACAAAATAAATTAATAGTTCTGAAAGTCACGCTAAAAGGAAATCTGAGTCCCTCTGCAATCTACACTACGAAGGGGGCATACGATTGTCCGTCTTAACTCGAAGGCAATCATCTATTTGCTATCTTGGAGGAGCACCAGTTTGTTTACAGTCACGAGCAACAACGGCGGAGGCAACTTCACATGAAGAGTTGAAGGCCCAGACAGGCTTAGAGGATGGCGCTTCCGATCGCTACGAACGAACAGGATGTTGTCTATCTTAATGTGATGCATATCATCCGTCCGTCGTCTACTATACTACTCTACGAGGGAAGTCTCAGTTCAACGTAATTCAGCGGAAGTCGAAGGAGAACACTTCTGACTCATATGATCGAACAGGATGTTGTCTATCTTAATTCGACGCATATCATCCGTCCGTCATCTACTCTACATTTCTACAAAATGGATGTTGTCTATCTTAACACTCAATCTACAGCGAGCGGATCAAATGACCCAATTAGATTTTTTTTTTTTCAAACGTTCTTGCAACTACTACCCCACCACCATAAAAAGAACGTAAGTTTGCTAATTCTTGTAGCTTTGGATTGGGCCACTGACCGTGCGGTAGTTGTAGTGTCATTACGATGCATATCATCCATTTAATAAACTACTACGAGAGAAGTGTCCATTCCATTCTAACTTCGTTCGACTGAATGCGCTGAATGGCTTCCAACTACTACTAACGAACAGGATGTTGTCTATCTTAACTTGATGCACATCATCCGTCCGTTGTCTACACTACGTTTGCGAGGGAAGCGCCTTTTCAACTCTCGCCGCACGAGCTCTATTCAAGCATCTTCGGTGAAGTGCAATTCCGCACGACGAGCCCATTGCGCAAACAATCCTGATGCTATCAACCACAAGACTGGCAAGGGAAACTAAATACTACTAGGGAACTAAATACTACGACTATCATCACGACTCGCCCGGAAAGTTGGAAAACTGAAAGTAGAAGAACAAACCTGAAAAACGATGAAACAAGCAGACCTGAAAAGAGAGAGAAGTGAGAAAGCCCTACCTAACCCAAGAACACCTGTTCGTGTCTTGAAAAAGATTAAGAACCTAAGATTCGACGAAGCGCGCCTGCCCGCATCATGCTAGCTAAATTTTCGACGCGGGAGTCATGACTCAAACGAATGTATATGTATGTGCGCATATATAATATGTGTATATATTACAAAAACTATTGTGCATAGAAAAGAAATACTTAAGTATACTCATTTGAGCAGATCCCACCAATCATCAAGCCACTTGTAGTCCGCTTCTGTCCGGCACCTTCAACCATGTCAGCTACCATCCAGAAAGAAGGCACCACCAACCATCTCAGGCACCCTCGAAGACGTCAGTCAATATCAACTATCGCAGATGTGAGGCACCATCGGAGATGTGAGGTACCATCGACCATGTCATCCATCGTCCAAGAAAGGAGGCACCATCAACCATCTCAGGCCACATCGAAAACATCAGACACCACCATTATTGCAGCCACCATTAACCTTCGCAGATGTGAGGCACCATGGCATATGTGAGGCACCATCGGCATCATCGCGGATGTGAGGCACCATCGACCATGTCACCCATCGTCCAAGAAAGGAGGCACCATCAACCATCTCAGCCACCATCGAAGACGTCACCCATCATCAAAGACATCAGCCACCATCGAAGACACCAACCATCAACCATCAGACATCACTGGTGGGTGGTGGTGACCCCAACATGCACCCGAGGACATGAGTACCTGGGAAAAAAGATCAGTACACCCCAATTACCTCCGATGTACACTCTGGGACAACTCACGACAGACTAAACTCGCTCCCGCGCCTGGACCCCCTTATATACCCTCGGAGCGGCCTCTCCGGCCGCTCTTAATTTTCCGATATTTTTTCCCTTTTTTCACCTTTTTCCCTTTAAATTTTTGTGTTTTTCGATATTTTGGCTCTTTTATTGTATTTTTCGCACTGTCGGAGACTCAAAAATTGCTGCGGCCATATGCAGGGAGATCTGCCTAGTGATCTTAGCCATTTTTGAAAACATTTTTAGGTGATTTGTGACAATTCGAAGTGGATTTTGGACATATTCCTGAAATCTGAGCAGATCTTAACACTTACTTTGGGACCTGGAAACACCAAGACTTACATATATACGGAAATCGTGGCGTAATCTATTGCTTTGTGCAGTTGACGGAATGACATGAATAAATATTTTTTTTTTCCTTTCCCTACACTATTGATCAGGGCCAGTGGCAGGTGCCTTCAATGGGTTTGCCACACAACACACACTCATTGGTCCTGCTACACTGGAGAACGATGTGAGAACTTTGTCATCTCATGTGGAGGTGATGTGAACAGTCTACTAAGATCGAACGAATTTGATTCTCCTAGACCTTGTGGGGTTTTCTTAAGTCAGACGTCCAAGCGAATGTGCCACAAGTCACAGAGACTTTCTTCCTTTATACCTTCGACTCGCTCTGTGCCTTGAATTCGGACACTGAAGGCTACTCGCAGTGGAGTGACTGACTCTTCTTTGAGCAGTGATGACCACTTTGTTGTACGAAGACGTTTTAAAGATGAAGAACTCTGCATGGCGGTTGGCAATTGGGTGCCACTTCAGCCACTCAATCGAGGAGCCGCAAGTATCGGAATCTTGCCTCTTAAGGCACCCTCCAATCATCAAAAGCCAGTTAAGTGCATGCGGCACATGACTGACAATAAACTTAAGTGGACACGCAGAATGCCTTGGAAAGCCACTGTGGCACTCTTCTTCTGCGTATTGGAAAGGCATTCTACACTGGACTTGTTCTTCTTCTTGTCCGGGGTGGACCTGGACCTCAACCAACATGCCTCACCAGCCAGCACGGTCTTTCGCCAGCTGCCGCCAGTTGCGCACTCCAAGTTGGTTGAGGTCCCTCTCCACTTGTGTGCCCCACCTTAGCCTAGGCCGTCCTCTGTTGCGTTGTCTCAATGGCTTAGATTCCAAGACTTTTTTGGCCGGAGCAGTGGTGTCCATGCCATGGGTCCATGGCCTAGCCATCTTAAGCGTTGTATCCACACTGTACTTCATGATGTCTAAATTGACCGCAGTTTTCATCTGTACGTCGGACGTAGAGCTAGATACGAAGTTCACTTGATAGGAAGGGACGGTGCGCGCAACGCTTTCATTCCACTTTTTGGAACACCTTGGACCTGGATGAAGGGCTGGGTTTTCTCTCCTTCATAGAGATCCAAAATTTGGTCAAAGGTCTGACCTGCTCCTTCTCTTACCGTTCAGCACTGTCAAACCAACTTTTGTTGATTCCAATTGAAATCGTCTACAAACAGACATCATTTCCATCACAATTCAGTCTCATAGTAAGTGTCTACATCTTACATCTGCTCCTTGTAGCAGCAGGAGTGACCGGACTCTCCCTCAGCGGAAAGTTTTGATGACGAAACCTACTGCGTGCTTGATTGCTGGATAGATGCACACAATTCAAATAATTTTAAACATTTCGTCAGTCTTCAAGGAAATACATATCGTGTCCATATTCAATTCTCTTCTGACTCACACCGCCAGCGTTTCAGGTGAATCTACGCTTCTGCTAATTGGCCAGCACCGAGATCGACATAAAGTGCCAAAAATAACTGCGACCGAAGCACGTCTCATTCGATCGGCGGCTGAACGTTGCCGTGGTTGTTCTAAATTCTACGTGTACTCCGCACAATTGATTCAATGTCTGAATTTAAGTTACGTGCTTGATTTTGTATGTGTTCGATTTCGGTTTAGGTTGATGGGGGCTGCGGCAACGGTGTGATGATGATGATTTGTGGGTCAAATTCGATGATAAACAAGAGATAGTGCTCGGAATGACCTCAAGATGTGTTTGCTGTCACTTTTAATTTCGTGTTTGATGGGCAGGGAATGGTGTTCTCTTGAGACGGACTGCAGAAACGTTTTTTCTGTTCTTTGCTCCACCAGGGCGTCGTTTTCAGCAGAAATTGGGGATGGAAAGGAGGATAATGGACGTTAATTATCAGCTAACGAGGAGAAATTTATACAATAATTAGGAATACATTTGTGGCCTTATTTTATTTCAATTTGTTTGCCATTTAGGCTGATTCATCGTGAGGTTTGTTTATCAGTAGGTTTTGTGGACAGATCTGACGTGACTTCAATCAAACCAATTTGTAATTTTTGTCCAGTATGATTTGGCAATTCATCGTCCAAAGACTCACACCATCACAACAGCGTCTTCAAATTGTTTACCTGTATTACAAAAATCTAAGTTCTGTGATAAATGTTTTTTCGCGGGATTCAAATTGAAACCACAATTCCCAATACAATACAAAATTTAAGTTCCAGTCAACATTAGTGGATAACGATTAAACCCCACCCAGAACGTCGTGAAGAGACTCTAGCAGCTCTAGCTGAGAGTGTTCGCGAACCGTGAAAAATCGAATTGTCGTCGTTCTTAGCAGCCGTTCAAGTAAATGGTCTCCATAAGCTCTGGTTTCAACAAAGCCGCCGCTGCGACCCATACAGCCCATAAAACAACGAACTTGTTGGGAAGTCATTTTGCTAGGCACTTAATCTCACATTCATCTACGATAAATTCGCTGCCAAGATAGTGAGATATCACACCTTTGGATGTATAAAGTCTCAGGTCTTCACAAATAAGCCAGCTACGATTGACACTTTAAAAGCCGTTGTTAAATCAGCAGTTGGCTACCCCAGGAGATGCGCCAAAGCCATTCATCTCAAGAAGACCGCGTAGCACTGTAAAATGCCCGAAAGGAATATCACGTCCAATAAAATGTTGTGCACAGCCTAGCTACACCTAGTGGACTGTTAAAAGCCAAACCTCTATGACAAAGCCAGATCCCCCATAAAAGGAGTTGCTGTCAAGAGTGAAAAGAATCCAAAAAACTGACTTTTTCGATACCAGAGCTTAAGGATGTCTAAGCACGTTCTCGTGGTTCCGTAACTAGATCATCCTACGTTCAACTTACGTTCGCATTCTATTCCCTTTAATGTGCTTGGTGTGGCCAATTGTGGACAACTCTTCATTCAGGCAAAAAAATCTCGCTGTACTACTGTCACCTAAACGAGTGTTGACCTCCCTTTCAAGACAGGGATTCTGTCTCCGTATCTTCCCTGCTGTGAACGTTTCTTCTTTTCACATTCTCTGCCATTCCACAAGACAGGGATACCACTTAACATGACTCATCAACTAACCTCTTCCATGGATGAACGTCAATACAACGCCTTGTGGTTGGCATATCGAAGAATGTCTCGGTAAGTTGCTATTCGTAGACTCTGACAACCTCCGGCGCTCTCATGCGCCCAACGTCGAAACTTCTTTAAGCTGGCTGCTGCAGTTTTCTGACTTTGAGAAATCATGCCGTGAATCACAAGGTTAAGGTCAGATTCGACGCACCAATGACCACGCGGTCGATTTGGTTGTTCAACCATCTGAATGTAATCATTGTTGCTTCGAGTCATTAAGAGAGGAACGTTGTGCAAGTAACCATCTCGCGCTGAGTCCATAAAAATGCTGAGGGGGCTTAGATTTCCGAAAAAATTTTCACATTGAATACGTGAACGAGTGCTGGAGTCATACTTCAGTCTGAAACAGAAGGAGATTGTCTGGGAAATAGCCTTGTTTCAGTTCGACAGTGGGCATAGAAACCCGAAGAGGAATTCGATTCCTCCTTCGTATAAGCTTCTTACTTGGTCAACTATCAACTGGATTCTGCAGAAACGTCACCCTCAAAGGGGTTTCAGAGTTCCTTTGCAAAGAAAGTGTTAACCATACTTAAGCACTTTATTCCGACAAAAGACAAAATCACCCCCAAAAACCCATCCCATCTATTGGAGCACGAAATCCAGGTACAGCACAAAATCCGCTTCGCAGTCAGGCTTGAAATCGTGTTGCAAAGTGTTCTCTGTACACCGCCATCCTCTCCTCGCACACTTCATCATTACAATCCCACAAATTAGTGCAAATAATTGAAAGAGCAAGCTTCTGCTTCGGGGGCTAGACTGTGGGGGCTTCACCCTGTTGTGATTGCAATTATCACCTGGTGACTGATTCTCATCCAAAAACTGATCAAATTTCCTCCTCCCTGATGCAGGATGACCACGTCTGAATGTGAAATGGAAGCGATTCTATGTCAACATCGTAAAGATGTAGAAAACGAATAGACAACAACTTGGACAGAGACAATAAACCCATTGACACGATTTTTGAAAGTGTACTCGTCCCCCTCCCCCCAAACCCCTTCCACGGCGATCTGTTTTTCCAATCGAATTTTCAGTGACCAAAGGCAGAGAGATGACAGCAACGAAGGAAAACGATTGAGAGAAGGTGAATGACAAGTGAAGGATATGTTTAGCATCGATTTCTGAGTGCCCCTTGACGGGGAGAGACAGAAACCAGTTCATCTTGTGGTTTCTGGTCGTCCCCAGGAGCGAGTTTCAAAGCAACGGTGTACTGAAAGAAATCATTTAACGATGGGCAATCAAAAAACCCGGTGTGTTCGCATTCCGGAAAGCAATTAAACGAAGCAATTCCATTTAGCAGCAAAGCAAGGAATCGAAACAAAGAACATCTCTCACACTATTCAGGCAGCTAATCAAATCGCCACCAAATATCAAACTTAGTCATAGTCCAACCCATTAAGCCGCCAGCCACCCTTCCCAAACAACATCTGCCCCGCAAAGAGTGAGGGGAGGGCAAGAAGGTACCGAGAACAACATCAGCAAAATAAGAAAACAACAAAACGAAGAAAAGAAACAAAACCGCGAATAGAAACAAACAAAACAAAAAGCTGACTAAGGTACACGACGAGTAAAAGCAGAAGAAGATTCTTTCACTCCAGCGACGCCTTGTCGTCGTTCCAGCAGTACGACGTCAGTCGTCGCCGCTTAACACAACAGCAATCAACGTCTTTGGTATAAAAGGTTAACTCTTCCATCCGGGCAGGTTAGTTTCGGCCCAAACGTCGTCGTAGAACCAATCTCGTCAGCTCGAGTATTAAAACGCGAGTAGCATACGCAATCACCCATATTTTTGGATACACATTCAGTTTAAAGCCGTCGTCGTCGTCGCAAATATGAAGATCACCTGTTTTGTGTTGTGCGTTCTTGGATTAGCCGCCCTGGCAGCAGCAGGTAAGGAGCATCATCTCTCAAATTCACCACAGATCAGTGTGTATCAAATGGATTTGGTAAACAAGCGGTGGGGACCGAATTACGTCAGCGCCCACCGCTCGACCCTGAAAGATACTCAAAACGGAGATGTGTGCTATAAACAAATTTTTTCTTTAAATCAAATTCGAAATCCGTTCGCCAGCCACTTGGCGGAGTGTCTGTCGTTGCAAAACCTCGTGTTTAATTTTGTCATTGTTCAATGATCGGCTTGCACGATCGGCTGCGGTTGGCAGAGACCCACAGATCCGCAGATCCGTGAGTCATCGACAAATAATCGTTCAGCGATCTCGAAACGTACACGATTCTCGCTAGTACGCAGCCAAACGAGGAAGCAATTCTTTTGACCCCGACTCTTCTTCGTCTCCGCCTCACGGTGTGTGTGTGTGTGTGTGTGTGTGTGCACAGCAAACGGTGAGAAGAATGTGACCGAGATAGCCGACGTGTCTTATTAGCCATTCTGGACACACGTTCCGAGAATGCCCCTCCACCACACAGCACAGCGCAGCACACAGAAATGCAAGCGTCACGGAATTCTCGATCACACCGAAGAGACTTTCAAACGAACAACTGAACTAGATTCGGGGGGAATTATCTTCATCTTCTTTACCATTAACCTCATTGCGCCGCGACCGAAGCCCAAACCAGGGCAGAGACTGTCTGCGGAGAGGCGGAGAATAGCTGCGGCACTTAATTCGCGTTAATGGCATCAGTCGGCAATTAAACTAGCCCGCCGGACGCTCCGCTGACATTGCCGAAAAACCAGTTTCGGCGGTTCCATTAATTGCCACCATCGCACCGTTCGTTGTTTTCGGTGTTTGGAGTTGAAAAAAAAAAATCCCCGAACTAATGAAAACACTTCGGACTTGAATGTCAAGTCCACCAAACACAACAAAGAACAGGGAACTCATCAGCATATCACAGACGAAGGTCTTTAGGCCCCCCTCACACAACCGGCTTTGGATTGAATCCACTTGCGAGACCTCCTAACGTGTTTCTTCACTCTTCCAGATTCTGAATTCGGCCAGTTCGTCCCAAAGACTTTCTACAAGCTCGACGCCGAGGGTCACAAGTCGAACATCGTCGAGATTAACCCGCACGTAAGTGTTCGCCGAAGCGCGGCTTATTTGCACTTGTAATCATCTAATGTGTTTGCTCTCCCGCTCTCTGCGTTCCACTTGTTTTCCCCTTTAGCAAGCTAACATTTTGAGGCGTCTGAGGAGGCAGTCATCGTTCGGTGGATCAAGCAGCAGCAGCAGCTCATACTCCACAAACGGCGGTCCAGTGTACTTCACCACGCAACAAGTCGTCCAGCGCACTCCAGAGTAAGTTCAAGAGCTCGGCAGCGATATTTGCGCACGTTGTCAATATTTACCGAATCGATGATAATTATTGTGAAATTTACAGTCTTGCCAGCCGTTTCGGCGGTGACTACGGAACCACCGGAAAGGTAGTCAGCTCCACCGGAATCATCCAGGATGGACGTGTAGTTTACCACAAGACCAAGACCGATAACATTTAAATGAATTGTTCTGTGATACGTTCGTCTCGAGCGGATGTTTCAAAAAAAAAAAAAAAACCTTAAGAAATAAACATTTTTTAACAAAATAGCCAAGGGGGAGACTTTTTTTGCGGGGACGGAGTACGTCCCTGTTCCGATTGGCGCCCGATCAATTGCTCACGAAGCAGTCAGTCACGCCTGTTACCTCACCAGTCGGATGAGTGACTGTTTATGGCGAATTCTGGGAATTCCGAGATCGTTTCGCGATTTCACTGGAAATGGGTGAAATGATAATCGTTTAGTGGGCAGGTCATCACACTCTTCACCTGTCATGGGGCTGCTGCCGGGTGGTCGTCTAAACTGTTTGCGGCTTGACTACTAGTTCAATAAACTCTAGGAATCTCCCAAATGACACAAAAGAGAATCTATATTTGAAAAAGAACCACTGTTCCGTTCACTTGAAGAAAGAACTCGCTTTTCGATGATCTTTCACACGATCCTCACGATCACCGGAAGTTATCCTCGCTGTTGCTGGTGGAAATGGACTTTCCGTCGTTGACTTTGGTGGATAAGTGAATGGCATCTCGGGACGGTTGTACACATATCCAGCGAACACCTCCACATCGTCTGGGTCAATCGGTGGTGTCTGGCGGACGTATACAGTGCCCTTCATCGGAAATAGGAACGGAGGAAGTGTCTCAAACTGGCTCTTCAAAATCTTCTGTTCTCCGAGAAAATCCGTGTCACTCATGATTGGATCCTGCAATGGCAAGGGTGGTACCACGGTCTCAAGCGTCTGCTGTCGACAAAGATGATCTGGCGATGACAACGGGACGGCAGTAGCTGGATCATCTGAAAGGCAAACAAGATAAATTCAAATTGAAATGAATCTCTGCTAATTTGTGCACGCACGAGAACTCCGTCCAATAAGAAGAAGGACAAGGATGAGAGCGCCCCGGGAGATTGACATTGCTAATGAAGCCGCTTGGCGTCAGCGTTGGCTTAAATATTTCATGAATTTTCACACCCTTTTGTGCGAACATTCGTGTCGGTGCAGTAGGTTTGTTTTCCTCCAGATAAGAGTTGAAACTGAGAAAATATTTGCTCACGTTTTCAGGGAGTGGTGGGAAGGTGAAATTGTAGGAGGAGCACATTTGGGGGAAATTAGCTTAAGGCTTAACCTTCTTCAGTTGAATAAGATCCTTCTTTTGGAGGTGCGAAGGCGGCCAGAAGCTGTTGAGACGTAAGTTCAGGGAGAACAGCTTCAATGCTTTCAAAACTGAGATCTACACGATCAAGAGCGGCAAGACCCAGCACGATGTATCCAAACATTCCAAATTTATGATATTCTGAGCTCCTAGACACATCCCACAAGGAAACTGTGAAGCGGGCGACATAGCCAAAGGAAAAGGAACAATTATTGAGCAAGCGAAGCACTGAAAACCAAGATATTCCAACACCTGAGGCAAACATGACCAAAACTAGACGCCAATTCTAAGCCGAAGGAGATGGAAAATCAATGTATCCTCCAAGGAGTCCTCCCCAAGCCATTGCGTTAGTTCACTGACTCTGCTCCAAATGCAGCCCCACTTAAGTCTACTCACTCAAAATGTGATAACAGACACTCCAGCAATCTGCATACATTTCCTGGGAAGCTTCAATATTTGCAAATCCCACGCGAAATCGATCGTACAAAAAAAAAACAGGCTTTTACGGCTTCCAAGTCATGGACAAGCCGCAAACAAATAAAAACTCCCTCCATCTCTTCACACCGCACGACATGACACACTCAGCGGCTAAAGTTTGCGCATTTTCCTTGCAAATGCTTCAATGCGATTAGTCGCCGCAACTCAGAAACAGTTGTTGCCCGTCACAATAACACTCGTTACAATTGTGCTCAAATTGAATAATCAATTACCGATGGCTCAGCGCAGCGGCTGTTACGAAACGAGGTTGAACAACTGGAGTAGTGGGACTTGTGCGCAGCCCTGTTCCACACACACACCATTGGCGGAACTACATTAGTGGGATTAGTCGAGAGGAAGATGAATGAAGATGTCGCGAATTGAATTCCCGCAACGGAAACCGTTAGACTGAGAAAATGCAGTTTGTTATGTGGACAGAATTGTGATCAGGTATCTTTGGTCTTGAGAGAGCATGAGCATGGATTTGGAATGATAGACGATCTGCGAGACTGGAAGGGATTGTCAGCAGCAAATGATCCTCGACTTTGTAGAATTCTATAATAGGACTGATCGCCAAAACTTCAAACGACTATGGAGTCGCTAAATCGTCAAAGGGCGGGTGATGCGCCAGGGGAGTGATTGATCGTCAACCTCAAACTACGTATAACTTCAAATGATCTTCGAAAGACTTGGAATGATCGCACAATTCTTATGATCGTGAAATCTAAGTCACCGTTGACTCTGAGACTGATCTTCAAAAATAAAGGAGATTAGACAAAAACAGGGGATCGTGAATTTCAAAAGGATCCACGCTTCCATCAGGCAATCTTTCAGACGCCACATGATCGGCTCCGATCGGCTCACTAAATGATCGTGGATTTTAAATGATTATCGACCCCAAACGATTATCGCAACCAAATGATCATAAGCTTGGACTGATCTTGGACTTGGAATGAGAATAGATGTAAACAAGTGATTAACTCTTGACCTTTGCGCCACTTCAGTGCGCTCTTAGCCCCTGTATTGCAATAAAATCGAATTGGCCAAGAGATCGGTGAGCAACATTCGTTTTAATATCCACGGAGGCACAAATTTGCATTTCAAAGTCGGTGTGGAAGCTACGAAATCATGGTGAGAGTGAAATATTAGAAGGATAAGCGCATCCCCTCCAGAGGATGCCGCCACAAATGCCAGTTGTCGAAAATGAAACAAATTATGGCAGCTTCAGTCAGATAATGTCTAGAGTGAGTGGAAGTTTCAGAATTTATTGCCTCCCACCTCAGAATTTCACTCAGCAACCATTTGTCTCCACATACTGGAGAACAGGTCCCAACAATAAATTCCCCCCTCCCCCCCCCCTCAAACCCCAACCACAATTTATTCGATCTCCCATCAGACGACTAGGGAGATTGTGAATTTCCCACCACCAAAAATTGAAGGTCTATCAACCAAAGAATCGAATTTCCTCATCGCCGCAAAGCCGCCACGAGTCAAAAGAGACCTCGAAACGAAGCAATTTCACGTTTTTGTTGCATCTGCAGGGCTGCTGCCCCTCCCCCCTCCCCCTCCCTTTCGACATCTTCACTCTAAACGCTCGCTTACATAAGGACAGCTCTCGCACAACAGGTGCTCCAGCTCCAATCGGACTTGAGGGCGACAGCAAAGCCGGTTCCTCTCTCAGTGACGGGACATTTCATCTGTCCGGCGTGACCTCGAACACTATGCCAATTACGTGCTGGACTGGATTGGGCTGCCCGGCTCTCGGTCGGCAGATCTTGGAACATCCAATGAAAGAGAAAGAGCCGAAAAAGTTGATCGAACATCCATTAGATAATTGATGACAACAATGGCAATCTGGTTAAACCGGCGCGCGACTGCGTGTACATATTTCCAAATTCCTACTGAAACGCCGCCGCTCCGACGACGTCGACGTATGCGAGCGTGGCGGTGGCGCGGCGGCTCGTATGTAGCAAGTGTACCACGTGCACGGGGAGGGTATATAATAAGTGGCCATCGGAATCCAGTGCTCAGTTCAAAGTTTACTTCATTCGCGAACATCTCATACTCGCCGCAGCCAATTATGTTCCGATTCGTGGTATTGGTCTGCGTCTTCAGCGCTGCTGCCCTCGCCTTGCCCGCTGTGAGTGTGAAAAAAAAAACGATTTTCTTGTGTATCTTCATTTCTTTTTATTGGTTTGTAAAGCGAAAACAAAAGTGATAATTGCGACGGTCATTTGGAGTCTAGGAGCGTACGCACTTTGGGCGCTTTGTTGAGCGATCCATTTCGCACTTCTCGAAGGTGCTGCACTTCACGTTGCCACAATACGTGCCCGAGCCACCGGAATCTGCAAAGGAGAGGGAACTCAAATCGATTCTCAAGCGACGCAGAGACTTGTAAACTCACTCTTGCTGCCGAAGGGGCTGCTGTTGCCTGAGCCAGAGTTGTCCAGAACGTTTGGCTGAGCGCAAGAGCGGCCGTTGCAGAGATTCGGGCAGCACTTGCCTCCAATGGCACTGCATTCACTGTCGTGCAGGCACTTCGGGGTGCAATTCTGCACTTTGGTGTACGATGGGCAATCTGTCGGGAAAATCAAGCAGATGAGATCAAAACCAATTCGCATCTCTCAGGAGATCACTTACCTCCAGCCGCTAGTGTCAGAGACACGCACACAGCAATCACAGCCAGGTAGAGCACGAATTTCATCGCTGGAAAAACAAACAATTGTTTAGTGTTGTTATGTGTGGCTATTGTGTCCGTCGGCTTACCCATTATGTACGACTGGTTTCTTCGAGGTTTTGTCACAGACTGAGTGCGCTCTATATGCACAGGTTGCTGTTGAGTTCAATAAATGTCTTAGGCTATTTTTCTGAGGCGAAGACCAGTTCCGTCATCTCTTATCACGTCGGTTTGCTTGCCACACGGGAAAGCGAGACAACGCTATCAACCGAGGAACCAGTTCAAATGCCAGATAACGATCAATTAACTCAACGCTTGTTAGAGTACTCGTCCAACAACGCAGTTCATGCATGCAATTTGTAGTTGTGCCCGCGCTGGCATTTATTGCTGATGATCTCAGAGAAGTTTAGTAAGAAAAACAGTGATTGCCAGTGCGTAGATCATCACTGCAACGATAGTCTGTGTGACAATCATCATTGCGGTGACAAACAGTACCGCAATAGTCTGTACGAGGAAGAGCATTGTAGCGATCTTCAGTGGAACGGTGATCAGTCGATGATCATCGGTTGTCCGTCAAACGATCATCAATCCACGATCACCAGCGCCAGGATTCTTAGTCACCAGCGACACAAGTGTCAGTCCGACGATCGCCAGTGCAATGATCACAAGTGCCACGATCGCTAGTAGCACAGGCACCAGTACGAAGATCGTTTCTGCTACGATCGCCAGTGACATGATCACAAGTGCCACGAACGCTAGTAGCACAGACACCAGTGCAAAGATCGTTTCTGCTTCAATCGCCACTGCCACGATCATCAGTTAGACAGTCGCCATTGCTTCAAGCAAAAGTGCCACGATCGCGAACCCAACGGCCACCAGTTCCACTATCGTTAGTCGCCACGATCTTCAGTCTAACGATTGCCGACGCCGTCATTTAAATTGACTCAGACTTCAGCGCTAATGACCGTCTTGCAATTAAGCGCCGTTTTCTCAAATGATTTCTCTCGAAACTGTCTAATTAGTGGCTCTAACAATCTCAGCCGCCACACATTCCATTTCACAAGCCATCTAATCCACTTTTCTCTCTCCACAGCCGCAGGGAAACTCGGAGAACCCCCACGTTCGCCAAGCGCCCCAGGACCCAAGCATCTCCTCAGACAAGGCCCAAGAGGAATTGGAGCGCTTTCAAAACGAGAACGCGCACTACTCCTTCGACTCGGCCGTCAACGATGACATCAACGATCAAGCCCTACAGCGATCAGAGACTCGTGACGGCACCAAGGTAACCGGCAAGTACTCCTACAGCGATGGCTACGTGCGCCGCACAGTGCACTACGTTGCCGACGAGAACGGCTACCGCATTGTGAAGGAGGAGATGCAGGACATCGGCAACGGGCCAGTCTTCAACCCCGACGGACAGGCCGATGTATCCGGCTCACAGATCGGCTCCTACTCAATCAAGCTGAACCGCGACGACGAGGAGAAGCACTACAAGGAAGTCAAGCCCTAAGGAGCCGCGCTCGAACGCGCCTCCGCATTAGACTGAATCGCACCGCGCTAGTTTTAAGACTCTAGAGGTTATGATTGCAAGATAAGATTTAATTCAACACGTGCTATAACATCAACATTTATTTCTGTGTGTTTCAATGGTCGCCGCTGGACGGCGCGGAGGCGGGCGTTGGTCGCTCACATCTCGTTGTGCACGGTGACATCGCACTCGCCGCTGATGGAGCTGCTGCTGTTGGTCGATATGATTAAGGCCTTCTCCGAGTCGGTCAGGTTGATGAATTTATTCTTGGTCTTCAGCTCGTTCTGTATGGACGACAGCAGGTCGGGCGACTTGGGACGTTTTTCATTTTGAATCGTGAAGCTGTTCTGAGGGAGGTCCTCGCTGAGGTGGCTGGTAGTCGGCTCAAGCTCCTTGTGTTCGGCGACCTTCTTCTTGAGTCGCTTGGAGCCCTTCGTGATCAGCATCACGGCGGGCGATTCGTGGGAGAGGGCCTGAATGACAGTCTTCAGCAGTTTGGGTGGAGTCTCTGGGGTCTTCGGGTTGCCGATAACCACGTCGGCTTGCATGGCACTTCTACGAGCCTCCTCACGCTCCCTGGCGGCGTTCTTCCGCATTAGGCTGCGGGCGCGCTTCTTCAAGATGGCTTGGGCGTTGGGGTAGTAGACGATCACCTCGTTCAGGTCGGACTTGGAGAGAACGAAGAGGTTGGCGTACCCCTTGGATCGTACGTCCGCTGTTCGGCGGTCGGCTCCGTTGATGCCCAGGAGACTGATCTCCCCGAAGACGGAGCCTTCGGAGAGCGTGGCAAGAACTATTTCATTGTTGGGTCCCCCCATCACCTGCACCTGGCCCAGCTTGATGATGTACATCTCCCGGCCGACCTCCCCCTTGCGGCAGACGTAGTCCCCTGGCAGGAAGGTGACTGCCCTCAGCTTCAAGACCAGGTCTCGCAGCAGGGCCTCTTCGCAGTCGGCGAACAGTTGCACCTTCGAGAGGGTCTGGATGTGCACCGAAATGGCGATGTCTGTCTTCAGGTTAATGGGCAGGGAGTCCAGGATGTTGCTTTCATCTGAAAAGAGTGTCCTGAGTGAAGACAGTCGATGTGAAGGGAAGTGCGGCCTACCCAAAGTCCTCTGCTGATCCCAGGTGAACTTAAACCACATCTTGACGCGGCGCTGTACCTCTCCCGGCAGATTCAACCGCCGCATGTACTCCAGCGTCTCATCTTCCAGTTGGCGGTACTCGTTCTTGTTCCTGGTCGCCGTGGAGATGATGTCTCGGATTTGCCCGATGAGCAGGGCGAACACGAACACGCCCATCAGCCAGGCGGCAGTCATAAACACGTACTCGCCCTCCTTCTCCGGCTTCGGGTTCTTCCCTGCAAAACGAGACGAGACAAGAATTCAGCTCAAGGTCGAGACACATAATAAGCACCCTCCCGCGCCTACCAATCGAAGTGGCCGTCTTCGTAGCGAAGGCGAAGCACCGCACGTACGGGTGACCTTTCCCACTGAACACCCAGCGATTCGTTCCGAGACCTGAAACGACGAGAGGTGAGAAGTGAATTTACACAAGCGATGTTGACGCGATAACAGGCCGCAACCGGCTCACCTTGGTACGAGCTGTACGCGTAGTAAGAGCACGCGGTGAGGTGTATCATGTACAGCATGTAGGTCAGTGTCTTCGCTACGCGGACCTAAAACGCAAGAAAATTGAAAAACAAAAAATCGAATCGGCCATCAGGGGCGCGGCAGAAACTCACAAAGTGCGGGGAGGAGATGACGCGATCGAGGAGCTTGAAGACCTCCCAGAAACTCTGAATCTTAAGGAAGCGCGGGAACCTCCAGTACACTGCCCCAGTTCCGAATTTGAAGTAGAGCAAGTCCAGCGGGAGGAGCGACAGCAAGTCCAGCTGTGGGCGGAGAGGGAGGATGTATTAGGCTGACGTGACTGAAGAGGACGAACATACCTTGAACTGAAGTTTCCTCATGTAGTTCTTGCGGGTGAGGGTCTTGTTCTTCACCCAGAAGCCCTCGAAGAGATACATGACGCGGTGCTTGAAGAACACAACGTCCAGCAGGTAGATGAGGTCGGCGCAGAAGTCACAGATCAGCCAGGCGTTGGTGTTCTCCGGTGTCTGGAAGGGGAATGTCGAGCGCAGCGGTATCACCCAGGCGTTGTAGAGGAAGCTGATGGACACGACACACAGCCAGGAGATGTAGATCTTGCCTTGGGGGTCGAGGGTCTTCTCGTTGTTGTTGCTGCCGCAGAGGCTTGAGCACAGCCAAAGGCTGGACTCTGGATTGTCGGCTTCGAACTGCCTGCGATTGTTGTTGGCCACCTTCGGGTTGGAGTGGCTGTCACCCTTCTTGGGTTGCTTTGTGATGGAGACCGGAGCTGGGGGTGGTGGTAGAGGGGGAGGGGGAGATGGCGAACTTGCACTGCTTGAGGGTGTGGGGGGGAGTTCCAGTCGCGACTTGACTTTATTGGCGCGGGCAGTGAAGCGGCGCACTAGGTGGCGTACCTGATCCCGAAGGAACTGCTGACCATCGGAATCCAAGCTGAAAGAAGAGAAAGTCTGTAGTCGCTGGATAGATTCGGCTCGTCCTTCACTTACCTCCCAGGGATGGAGCGGTTGATGGCGTTGGGGGGAGTATCACCGTCGTTGACGGCCACCAGCTCGCTCTCCAGCACGCTGTCTTGGGAGTCGGGTGTGTTCTTCTCCTCGTTGCCCATATCCGGGGACTCGTTGTAGCAGATATGGACGTCCTGCACATCGTCCTCCGCCTCCATAACAGGCTCCTCAAGTGGCTGCGAGCAATTGTCAAACGTCTCTTCAGTCTGAGACGACTCCTCTTTGCGCACACCATCGCCGACACCCAATGCCCGTCCCGAGCACTCTAACTCCTCCACGGGCACCTGTCCCGGCAGCAAGCACTCGTTCAGGACCTTCCGCACGCTCTCCGGACTGACCAACGGCTTCTCGTTCTCGTACTTAAGGATATGCTTGACCAGGGCGTGGGTGCTCTCGATGTTCGAAGCGTTCTGCTCCGCCTCCAGGCAACCGATCTTCCCGTTTCGAAAGTACAGCTTTGAGTTGAGGAACCGCGGGCTGCCGGGTCTGCTCCGCTTGTTCTTAAACGAGTTTATCTTGTACGTCGGACTTTTCTGCGAGTTCCTGCGTGACGAGGGTGGCGACTTCTTCGATGGACTGGGTGTTTTGTTCTCCTTGTTGGGGCTTGAAACTTCTCCCGACTTCTTGCGTTTGTCCTCCATCTTTCGGCGCTTCTCCCGCGCGTACAGCTCCTTGTCGCGTTCCTTCTCCCTGCGAATGATGTTCTCCGTGACCGTGAGGAAATCCTCGATCTCCTTGATGTCCTTGGAGATCTCCTCCAAGCTCTTGCGCACCGAGGCCTCTTTCTCGCTGGGTGACGAGTACTTCACCTCGTACCCCTTCGAGTTGATCACGTTCCTCATGAACGGGTGCCGCTCCAGCGTCTCCGAGAACATCGGCGACTTTGGTCGATTCAGACGCGTAGGCGGCGGCGAACTCATCTTCTTGGCCGACTTGCGAAAGTCCTCGTACGGGAAATTCTCCAAAATGTTGGGCGATGACTTCAGCAGAGACTCTGACTCGCAGCCGAACGGCTGTCCAAAGAATACATTTAAAGCAAATCTAACTAAGCGACGAACACGACGATAATCCAATCACAGTACCCCGCGCTGCGATACTGAAGCCCATTGCCGATTCCGCGGAACGCCAGCCGACCGACTAGATCGGCGCAGCATTTCGCACACTTCGCTCCGATAGAGGCAGCAGAACAGCAGCGTGCGTCACGTCGCCGCCATTGGACGCGTGCACGCCTTCTGACTATCAATTACATTAATCCGAGGTTTCAGCAGTAATTATTTTGTTTTGCGCTGCACAAGGCAGGTGTGCGTTCGCGCCGATTCGGAATCGACAATGGCTCAGCCTCCTCACCCCGCGCCCCATCGCAAGACGCTTCGGAGACCGAATCGCGCCCAAGGCCTGCTACACTCACCTTTCGCAGCAATCCAACATTGTCCATCGTTGGAATTTATGTTCCTCCTCTGGGCTGATGTCCGTGTCCACGTCCGTGTCCGTGTTACCGTGTCGGCTGGAAAAAAAATCGTTTTTTAGTCATTTTTATTGCCTGCCGCTTGATGGCTTCTTTTGGGGAGGAGGTTTATATGGGCGGACTTAACAGCGAAACAGCCATTAAGACGGGCCACTTATGGGGGTCATTACGGGGCGCTGTTGCTGGCTGGCGGGGTGTTACCAGCTTCAAAGTGGACGTGTCCCTCATGATGAGATGAGAAGTCAAGCGCCTTTGTTGTGTGTTTGTCTCTGAGCGCAGACAGACGTCAAGGACATCAGTGTCATCCGCCAGTGTCATCAGTTAATTGCGCTCTGTCCTGCAATTAATCACGAAGGTATCGATTTTTTTAGCGGCTCTCCTTCCGATGCACGGACGCAGGTCAACGTTAACGGGGATCGCGAAAGGAGTCTCGTAAAATGAATTCTCGAGCACAGGAGTGAGATTTTCACTGAAATTTGACACCGAATGCTGGTCTTCTTCGCAAAGTGTGCATCCAGCTGAGTGGTGGCAAGTTTCCTCCTGCAAAATGTGTCTAAAGGACAAACGGATTAAAAACTTACGCAAACAGACCAAAATCCGCGAAGATAACTAGACAAAATTGCAATTTTCTTCCAAGCAGACGAACAACGGGTAAGCCAGCACTTCCATATTTGAAGTGAAGTTTGGATGAGTTCTGCAGAAACAGCTGGCGTTTAACACTGCGCATGTCCTTCCGCTGTCGGCTGGCGTGAGTTCGTGACAGAGATAAGGATATCAACTAGTGGTGGTTGAATGTCAACAAGGGGAATGTGAAAAAATGCCTCCTTCCACACACGTGGGGGTTGTTGACTTGCGGCGAGTGCAACGGAACGTGTGTCATTTGTGAGTGGGATCAGAAATGTGACATGAACGTGATTGGATGAACGCAGTGAACCGTCAATGATGAATGAAGGAATGAATGAGTCAAGGCTACGAACACAACATCGACGTCTCCGGCAGTGTTGCACAAGGGGCAGTAGAAACTTCGACGTTCTCAGGGACTTCGTCCACTTCGGCTCCGCGGTGAGTAGAGACAGGAAAGTCGGGACCGAAAACAAGCCTAAGATCACTTTTGCCAATCGCTGCTTCTTTGGACTCAAGAGGCAATGGAGTGAAAGAGCCCTCTCTCTAAGGACTAAACTGGCTTTGCATAACAGCATCGCAGTCCTCCTTCACGGGGCGGAAACTTAGACGCTACTGAAAGTGGATGAGGAAGCCCCTCTCATATAGACCTTAGCCCTTACGAGGGCAGCCTTTACGAGAGATAAGTTCTGCGTACGATTTTTGGTCCTGTTTGTGTTGATGGCGTCTGGAGGAGAAGATTCAACGACGAAGCTTGTAGGCTGTACGACAGCATGCGCCCGGTCAAGCGTCTTCGGGTACAACGCTTACGATGAGTAGGCCATGTAGAGCGAATGGAAACCACAGCTCGGGGCCAAAGAGTCTTTGAATCCGAGGCATTGAGACAGCGCAACAGAGGACGACCTAGGTTGAGATGGCGCACACAAGTGGAGAAGAACTTCAACCATCTTGGAGTGCGTAACTGGAGGCAGCTGACGAGAGCTCGAGCTAGCTAGAGAGGCATGTTGGTTGAAGCCCAGATCCACAACGGAATGTAGCCCCTGTAAAAGAAGAAGAAGGAGGAGATACAACGACAAAACTACGGATCGCCGACACAAAATGTAGTATGTGTCATGGGGAAGCTTGAAGGATAATTCCAGTCTAGAGACCTTTTCCAAAGATTTCAAAGATTTATAGAAGACTGTCCTAAGAAACAAGTTCCCAGTTCTATTCAGTTCCCAATTGGATCTACAATCGTTCCTAGTTAGATCTACACTCCGGTCAGACCTAGGTTCCCGTCAGCCCTCGATTCCAATAAGATCTAGTTTCCCATAAGATCTATCCCTCAGTTAGATCGAGTTTCTAGTGAGATGTCCGTCCGCCCAACTTCGGATTTTCTTCTTCAACCACTAGTTATGATTGCACTCGTCGAAGAGTGGAGCACTAAAATGCCATCAACTTCCGACAAACTTTAAAGCCTCCCCCCCCCCCCCCTACCCCATCATACAATCCCTTCTTTCAAAAACTCTTTATTTCATTCACTTTTCAGAATCTACAATCTGTTAGCAAAAAACCGATCAATCAGCGCAAGACAAGCAAGCGGTTGATCTGTCGGCACCATGTGTCCAGAATTCAGAATCGTGGCCTCGTAGAAATTCCTCGCCTTTGTCACGTATCCACGCAGCCGTCCATTGACCGTGAACGGTCTCCGCGGAGCACTTCGGTACTCCTCGGCGCCGCTCCACTTCATCTGATGGAAGGCGTTCTCCGAGAGCGGGTAGGCGACAATGAAGTCCCAGTTGCCGCTGTAGTACATGATGCGCAGACCGGCTTCCAGCAGGCGTTGCGTCCAGTGCATTGCCGTGGTCATGAAGTCGTTAATGAGACGGGTGTAGACTGCGTTGGGCCCATAAAATGGATTGCTTCCCACATGGAGGGCGTCCCGGACCTGCGGAGGGGAGATGAGTGGACGTGCTGACGTGCCTTCAAATTCAACTCACCTCTGGTTGATTGATGAACTCCAGGTACGGGTATAGATCCATGGCTTCTGGACGCTGGATATTGTACAGGTTGCTGTAGTTGCTGTGCTGGACGAACAGGTGCAGTGTGGAGTCCCAGTACTGTGAGAGAGGAGATGTAAGTCAGACTGATTCTTTTCGAAATCCCCACTTTTCTTACAGCTTTTGCTTTTTGCGGCTCATCGATGTACGCCCGGATAAGGTTCTCCGTCACCCGCATCTCCTGGTAGCCGGGTCGGCCAATCAGCCCGACCTCGTAGGCGAAGGCGGAGTAGTCCACCATATTGTACGGATCCGAGAGAGCGTTTCCCATAGCCAGACCCTGAAATCGCAACAGTGCGTAAACAGACCACGAGACCACTGCTTGATGCACCTACCTTTAGATTGATTTTCAAGTAGTTCTGGGGAATGCCATTCTGCTCGTAGATCACGTCCGCGATCGCTGGAATGTACTTACCCGCGAACGACTCGCCCGTGATGAACAATTCGTTCCTCTGGAGGTTGGGGAACAGCTTGTAGAACTGCAGCAGTCCGATGTAGAGGTGTCGCGCCACCTCCGGAATGGTGTCACAATATCCGTCCGAGTCGGTGAAGCTGAATCCGGTCCCCACGGGATTGTCAATGTAGAGCATGTGGTAGCGCTTGTGCCACGAGTAGGGGTTCTCTAACCAAGTGAAAGCAATCGGATTAAGACGTCATCCCGCATTCGTGTTCACAAACCTTTCAAGCGCAAGCCGTTCACCCGGAAAGGGCCATTCCCCGTGAACACCGCCAGCAGCGACGACACCCCCGGTCCTCCCTGCAGCCAGAGAACAACAGGTTTCCCGTCACTTCGGCTGCCGTCGCCCGCCTCGCCGCTGACGGACTCATTCGCGGACAACTTCTTCAGGTAGGCATGATCAAAGTCGGTGTCCTCCGTCTCGCCCAGTCCCGGCTCATCGTCGAGGTCATTCTCGCCGTCGGGCAGAGTCCGCTGTGACCCCTCGGCTGGGAAGAACCAGAAGAACAAATTCGAGTTGTGCTCCTCGTCCACGGTCAAGTAGCCTTTCATCGCACGAAAAAACTGGGTTAGATGGCGTTGCACGCATCGACAAATTTCTCCGACTCACCGGCGTAACTCGTGGTGTTCAGGAACAGATCCCTGCCGACGCGAGCGAACCTTCTTCCAGTCGACTGAAGGCCAGCCTCGATGTACGGCGTCAGCAGAAGTCGTCCGTCATCCAGGTCGTTCTTGCTGAAAGCAAACCCATCGGAGGGCAACTTGGGCACTTCAAACGTCGGCAAAAGTTGCCCGCACACCGTCGCGAGCAGAACGCAGACACATCCGCACACTGTCGCCACCAGAACGATTTGCATCTTGATTAGGGGGAATGAAAGGAACAATCGATTCGCGCCCGCGCAGGGTAAGTCCTCAACTGCCTTGGCGACAAGGCGAGCAATAATCTTTATACGGCGACAGCCGTTCCTCATCTATCCTTCTCCCGCTACGCCCGTGCTATCGACACTCGCTCCCATCCATCTCCCATCCGCCTCGCGCCGACATTCGCTGGCCACAATCAGGCAAATAACCACAGGTGGGTACAGAATTTAAAGTGGCCCCGCGCTGTGGTAATCGTCGTCACCAACAACGGCAACGGCAACTGGCAACGGCAACAGCAGCAACGACTACGGCGACGTTCAATTGCCTAGAACTAGAAGCAATTGTTCGGGTTTTTGCCCGATTACCCTTTCCTCTATTGTTTACATAGCCTGCTGGTTCTTAATTAGTTTTTGTGTCGCGTTCGTTTTGTCTTCTTCCGCTTCTGGTGCTTTCACCAACTCCCTCCCATTTTTCGTATCGTTTGTGTGCATGTGTGTGTGTGTGGATTATCTGTTTCTTTTATGCTTCACTAATTATGTTTCTTTTTTCTTTCTCTTATCTCTATTTCAAGCTTTCCCCATACATCCTGGTGCAAGTGAATGGTGATGAGGTGTCCTGGGAAGCAGGCAGAATTCTGAGCAGATGTCGGTGTGTTCCTGCGTGCTGTGTCAAATGTAAAATGATAGATTCCTAGACTTAGTCAAACAAATGTTTAGCATAAGGACGAAAAAAAAAACACTCAATAAAATGTTAAAACCCACACAAATTAATTTGTCTTTTATTCAAAATCAACCTACAAAACTTTTCAGCTTGGGTGTCCCTATATGCACATCCTTTTCCCACATTGAAAGGATGTAGAAATGGTAAGCTCCTTTCGCTCTTTCAGATGAGCCCAATTACGCTCTCTTAGCACATTCCAATCCTGAAATAAAGGATATCAAAGATATCTGAAGAGCCCATAGGCAGCCTACTGAAATTTCTGGGCGCCTGGTATTTCACCACAATTTGTTTCCAATTTTCTGCATCAAGAGCCAAACCGAAGCAACATGACGTCTCTTTCGTGCAAGAAATACAAGAAACCGGGATTTGTTTTTGCGCCTACAACGTTATCCTTCAAAATTTAACCTGAATAACGGAATATTTTTTACTTTCACTGGATCCATATAATAGAGGACAATTTGATCTACAACTCCACATATTTATTTTTTCGAAAGGACACCCCATTAAGGAGTTATGCGGTATTTAAGTGAGTCGAACGTACAAAAAAATACCTACTAGAATTTCTGAGCGCCTGGTAATTCAGGCGTAATTTCAGCACTTTCGAGTAACTTTCGTGTGATGTTGATCAGAATTGAAGTCCCAGCTAGGAACATGACTACTCGTGGGAGCTGAAGCTACATATAAGGTCTCATCTAAAGAACAAAATTTCAAATCCTTAATGTTTTTTACATTCCTTTAAATTTCCACAAGAATAACAGTAAATTTTTATTTTCTTCTGTAGTTTTCTTTTAGAAGACATTCCCCTCTACAAGACCTCATATTTATTTTTTCAATCAGTAGCTCCCTTACGGAGATATTTGCAATCAAAGTCGCTCATAAGTGCAAAGTATACCTACTACCATTTCTGGGCGCCTAGTACTTTAGGCAGAATTGCATGAAAACTTGACGACGTCATGTTGCTGGAGAGTGACTGCTCCAATATTCATGTTTCATGTATTAAATTGTTGGTGCGGACCTTGGGTAGCTGAAAACATGTGCCTCAACTCAGCTTTCTCTCTCTCTCTCTCTGTGTGTGTGTGTGTGTGTGTGTGTGTGTGTGTGTGTGTGTGTGTGTGTGTGTGTGTGTGTGTGTGGGTGTGTGTGTATGTGTGTGTGTGTGTGTGTGTGTGTGTGTGTGTGTGTGTGTGTGTGTGTGAGTGTTAAATCGCTATCACACACAGATTTGCAATCAAAGTCAACTGACTGCTCAAATTATACCCACAGCATGTTCTGGGCTCCTGGTATTTTACACAGAACTGGAAGATTTCACAAAAAATGTTGCCAGGGACCAGTTTCATGAAACCAGCTCCATCCATCCCGCCTCATGCCTTTTGTTGGAGAGTTTTGAGTCTTTTTGAAAGGTATGAACAATAGATAGTCCTGTCCACCGATGATTCCAGGTCCCTGCCTAACAATGATTCCCAGGTCTACTTGAAAAATTCAAGGACTACAGCGTCTTTGCATCGAAGTTGGTAACAGCTCCCATCAGCTCGACAAACGAGGCTACTACAATCATTTCCTAGAGACAAACGACTTCAAACTAGTCAAGTTATGGGTCCCACTTAAGTGGGTATGGGAACATACTGTGATCCTCTTGACAAGAGAGAGGATGTGTACTTTTGGAAAAAGGATCAGAAATGGGAAGATTGGTGGTCATAAATTATGATCGCTCTTCTTTAAGAAGGAATGTAGAAAATGAGGCCCTGCTTGAACTTAAGTTCCTGTTGTGCCTAAGCCAAGTCACTGTGGTGTCTTGAACAGGTAGTGGAGTGGTGTCTTGACTCAAGCCGTTGCTGAGCCTTGGTCAAGACACCACTCAAACTAAGCCAAGTTGCTGTAAAACCGAGCTCGATCATTGCTGATCCTGAAACGGTCGCTGTAGAGTTCAAGTAAAGCCGCCATTGATCCTAAGAGAGATGCTCATCCTATGACATTTCCCTAGGCGAAGGCCAAGTCGGTGCAGATCCTAAGCCAAGTGGAGAGTTGCGGAGTTGCTGAGCCTGTGACATGTCGCTGCTGAGCGAAGGCCAAGCCACTGCAGATCCCAAAACAAGTGAGAAAGCCAAGTCGATGCTGCATCTAAGGCGATCGCTGTCGCTGGTTATAAGCAAGGTCTCTTTTGAGCCATAGAGATGCTGAGCCTAAGAGATTGGCTAAGCCTTCCGCCAAGCCGCTGCAGCTCCTTAGCCAAGTTCTAAGCCGAAGCCAAGTCACTGTTGAACCTATACAAAGCGTCTGCTCAGCCTCAGAGATTTTCTAAGCTTATGACATGTCGCTGTTGAGCGTCCGCCTAATCGCTGTTAAACTCAAGCCAAGTCGCTGCAGAGCCTAACCCTAAGCCTAGGTAAACTTTCTCTTACTTTTAAGACCCTTTATTAGCAAAAAAAAGTTGCATTTAGTCGTTCTTTCTGGAACTTGACTAACATCGTTTTGAGCATGCCTCGCTTCTTAATCCTTACGTTGAACATAGTCTGCTCTTTTTAAGGCAGATTTTGTATCGAAATGACCCTCCACAGCTTCTCAAAACGGACGGATCTCCCCCTTATAATGGTAAGTAAACTCTTTTCATGGTCTATTGCAGGTAAAAACTCAAAGATGGCCCACAAATTTGCAAAAGATCATTCCTGAGATTTCTAAGAGACCGACATTCACTTGGTAAAGTGAGGGCTTAAAACAGACTCAACACAAGCCTCCTGAAATTTCTGTTGCCCTGGTATTTCACTCTGTTCGAGAATAGGACAAATTCAAACCAAATTTGCCAGTAATGATGGGATTTGGAGTTTTTTCTAGTGTGTCGCACACTTTTCTCGAAAATTCCACCCGTTAACGGTAAATTTCGATTTGCTTTTTAAGTTATGGTTGTAGGGCAGAATCCAATCTACAAAACCTTATCCTTACTTTTCTAATCAGACCTCCCGTTGCGGAGTTATGTACAAACAAAACTTTACGAAAGTGAAAAATATACCTGCTGAGATTCCTGATTGCCTGGTATTTCACTCGGAATTCATGTCGATCGATGCACAAAAATGATGGTGGTGAGAAACTTAGCTAGATGATGATGATGATGATGTGTTTGTGTGTTTTTCACTCTGTGTCTGTCTTTCTTTCTCTCCCTCTGTGCGTGTGTATTTGTGTGTGTGTAGATGTGCGTGCGTGTGTGTGTGTGTGTGTGTGTGTGTGTGTGTGTGTGTGTGTGTGTGTGTGTGTGTGTGTGTGTGTGTGTGTGTGTGTGTGAGTTTGTATGTGTGTATGTGTATATATATGTGTGTATGTGCGTGCGTGAGTATATATATATATATATATATATATATATATATATATATGTGTGTGTGTGTTTGCGTGTGTATGTGTGTATGAGTGTGTGTCAGCGAGTGTGAGTGTGTGGATGTGTGTGTGTGTGTGATTGAGGTTATATGTGTTGTGAACTTAAATTCACTCATCAAACCTTATTCCTTTAAAATTAGACCAGAATAACGGTAAATTTCCTTTTTTCCCTGAACTCATCCTTTGAAGGACAATCCAATCTACCCAACCCCATATCAACATTTCCAATCAGACGTCGCATTATAACGATATTTCCATGCAAAGGCAAACATAACCAAAAAATTATACCTACTTCCAATTTCTGGGCGCCTGGTATTTCACACCGAATTTTCGTATTTTCGGGCAAATCTCACTACCAACTCTGCTCGAACATGCCTGTCGACCTAGCAAAGTGTTGCTCAACACCATCAATCTTGGTTCCCTTATGGCGCCTTCTTCCCCTCGCTTAGATTCCGATCTTCAGAAAGCCTCCTAAAATGTATGTTCTCCTGATGATTTGTCGGATTTTGCTTTTTCAGGCGTCTTATGTGCACAGTTAGCTTAAAGTATTTCAGCCATCCCATATGGTCTAGTGGCTAGGATATCTGGCTTTCACCCAGAAGGCCCGGGTTCGATTCCCGGTATGGGAAATTTTTTTTCGTTTTTTTTTTTACCTTACCTGTCGTCACCCGGCCGCCTCCACACGGAAGACGCCCCGGGGATGCATGCCTTTGACTGGAAGAAAAAAAGAACTCACTTTCTCCTATGTGTATGTATGTGTATTTTATTAGTTTAGTACTTCTAACAGACAATCAATTGCGTGTTACTCAAGATCAATACAAAAAGAAATGTAATCGGACATTGGGGAGTGGTTAACGGGGGGGGGGGGGGGGGGGCTTCCGATGCGGCTGTTGTGTTGATGTTCGATTGCGGCCTACTTCTTGGACTTGTCGTCCTTACTCTTGTCGGACTTCTCCTCCTTCTTGTCCTTCTCCTTTGCCTCCTTGTTCTCCTTGTCCTTCTTGTCCTTGCCGTCCTCCTTCTTGCCCTCCTCGGCGTCTCGATTCGTGAGCTTGTTGTTGATCAGGTTGTGCAGAGCGATGATGGACCGCACCATCGAGGCGAGATACACCACCAACATCTGGTCGTTCGTCTTGACGTACATCGTCTCCATGAACTGATCGGAGGTGATGTCGGGCAGCAGGTTGAAGATGTCCTGCAGCTGGTAGACGATCTGGTGGTTGATGGGCAGCTTGCCGTCGCCCACTTTCTGCAGGTAGTTCTTGATGTCCTTCAGCTGGGCGTTCAGACCTTTCAGGCCCTGCAGCTGATTTGTGATCTTCTGTGAGAGACTGCCGACCGTCGTGTCTTTGATGTCGCGCAGCAGATGCTCCACGCCAACCTCCTCGGCCTCTTCGGCGCCGATTTCACTGGGTACGTGTTCGAATGTCTTGCTTGTGGGGGTGCCGTCGTCGTGCACTTCCTCGACGGCGATGTACGCTTCGGTTGGGAGACCGAGATCCTTGGGCTTCGCATCTATGATGACCAGCACAGAGTTGGGGCAGTACCGACGAATCAACTCGTTGATGGCGATGTCGTTCTGATGGAGCTTGGGGCCGGTGTGATACCAGCCGACCACTCGCTCGCGGGCATTCACTTTCTTGAACATGCCGTACATATTCTCCAAGTAGTCATGATCAAGGAACCAAACAGACTTGTCTTTATCATCCTCATCGAATGGTACTGCGGGGGGAAACCGAGAGCTCGTGAGTCATTTCGGGGTCAATGGCAGGAATGTGCACTCACCTGCAAAGCTGTTTGAGACGTCGAGGACACCCTTAGATCGCCAGCAGCCAAGGAGCACGCCGACAACGCGTTTCTGGTTGCCAATTTTGCCCATGCGATTGAAATGATCAACCACACTTAGCAGGACCAAGGGATGAACTATGACCTTGCTTACGGTGACTTCGGCGGAAGGCATTTTGCTCTTAATTCACTCTAATCGGTATTAACTAAATGCACAATAAGACAAAGGATGATTCGTTTTTCTGCGGAGAGAGAAATGCACATATATCTGTGGAAATGATGATTTTACGTTTTTCTCTTCTACACGAAAGCGGCTCTCAAACACGAAATGACAGGCAACAATTTTTTGGACAATGATGTCAGTGAAGTAAGATGTGGTTGTAAGTTGGGGGTTTCGAAGAATTATGGTGGAAATACAAGATGGGTTGTAGGATTTTTTTCAGTTTTTTTACTTTTTTCCAATCAAATTAGATTTCTTTCGATTTCTTGAGATGAACTCTAGATATTTGCTTGCTGTTTGATGTCTTTGCTGTAATTAAAGTTCATGTGATGTTCGAAAAAAAATTCTCAATTGGTTTCTAGTTCGAATGCGCATCTCCGAACGCATACCGACGGAGTCCAAGGCATGGAACTCGAGCTGTCAAAGAGAAATGTCATAATCACGTCTCTAGCTGAAATCTAAACTTCTTTTTTTTTTTTTGAAGAAAACCTCTTAAGTAATAACTTACAAAGATGCCTTTCATGAAAGGAGCAGCCCCCGTCCGAAGGACACTGAAATACCTCAACGCTGGAAAGTTAGTCTTGAAGGATAAGGTGAAGATTTTCAGTGTCAACTACAACACATACGGCGATCACCATCACGGTGCTCGGTAAGTTGCCCAACGTTGTCCTTTGCTCTCGCCGTTCACGACTCTCCGCGCAGGGACTTCGTCTTTTGGAACATCCCTCAGATTCAGTACAAGAATCCCTCAGTGCAAGTTGTCACATTCAAGAACATGACCCCATCGCCGTTTGTTCGATGCTACTTCGAGGATGGCAGGGACATTCTGATCGACCTCGACAGCAGAAACCGCGAACAGATTCTGGACCATCTCATAACAGTCGTCGGCAAATCAGAGTAAGACACCCGAGACTCCATGGCTCGTCTGTAACCCGTTTTTCTTCAATTCAGAGAACAACTGGATGCCGAAACCCGCCTCGCCGAGCGAAAGGACAACCCAGCGAACTTCGGCGTCGGGTGCGATCGCCACTGCATCTGCGAGATCCCCGGCCAAGTGCCGTGCCCCGGAACAGTTCCCCTGCCCCAGCACATGCGTGGGAAGTATGTTTTCAAGCTGAAGCAATAAAAGAGTCGATCTTTCGTTTGTGTTTATGGATATAATTTATGTTTGTCTTAAAATATTATCGTCACAAGATTATAAATAGAACATGTAGTCACGGTCGACTCAAGAACTGAACACAGTGGAAGAGGACTGAAAAATAAAATCGGGAAAGCCTTCACTATCGGCGCTTGGGGCGACTATTTCTGTTGTATGGCCCCGAGGAGCGATGCTTGGTGAACTGCATTCTCGAAGTGTAGCCACCCCGACCGCTGGCCGCATCATTGTTCTTGTTGAACTGGTACTTCTGGATCAGGGGCGGTTGTTGGGAGGAATTGCTAGTGAGATCTAACTCATCGTCGAGGGTGCGTTTCTCCAGGATATTCAACTTTGCTTCGATTGCCCGGATTGCCTCTTCTTTGCTGATCTTTGAGTCTGCTGGACGGGTGCCAAGCGCTGGAATTTCTATTCTCGGTTTGGGCTTTTCGAGTTCATCCTGAAAAAGAGAAAACAAAAAAGTTTCTTTAGTATGCTTAGCACAGACAGGAGGACGAAGGGTGACTTACGTAGTTGAGATTCTTTGCCAAACGAACTACGAGGAGTTTCTTCCCGATGTACTGTCCGTTTAACTTCTTTAGTGCATTCATACTGGCTTCAACCTAATGAAAAGCAAACAATTAAATGGATTTTCACCGAGGGCATGATATGCACTTACAGATTTATACGTGACAAACGCATATCCTCTTGACTGGCCAACAAGAGGACCATTCTTGTGGAAAAGCATGTCAAACTTCTCAATCGGACCGCATTTTTGCACAATTTTTAAGAGTTGATACCAACATGAAAAGAAAATCACAAAAATTAGTTGCTTTGCTAAGTGTAGAGCAAGGTGGCAAGTGGCAAAGTGAAATCTTTTGTGCAGAAAAAAACAGAAATAATCAATACAAGGCCAACTTACTCGGTGAGACGTGAATCCAGGTTTCCAACCCAAATTCTACGTTCGTCTGCGCCCTGGAAGAACAAAATTTATCAGATTCCTGTTCAATTTAAATGCTGCTTCTCAAATATACCTCACTGGTCATTGAAATGTTGAAAATTTCTGCAAAATTCTCAAAAAAATCGGAGCAGCTGCGAAGCAAGTTGATGTTGTGATTGCTAAACGTTTTATTTATGACACATCTGCCATTTGCTGAAATTTGCCATGAAGTTGGTTGTGGCTGTCATTGCCTGAACCGATGACAGCTGAACATTCTCTTAAGGTGGAATCACAATGACGACTAAAAGTAAATTCACTGCAGTTTCAATCATTTTATTTATTTCTCTACCTAAAGTTGTAAATAAAAACTTGTCAACATGGTAAAAACAAAGTAACATCAATTTAAATAAAAAAATATATCGCCTAGTCATCTATAATGAGTCTGATCAACTTAATATAAGGGAATTAACTAAATATTTTCATTTTTAGTTTTGTTTGCTTCTGTATTCTGGATGAACATTTAACCAGAGTGCACTCTAAAATAACATACATACATATATAAATATCGCGTACATAACTATCTGCTACGTTGTGTGCTTAAATTGTGTGTGTATGTGTAACAAGTCTTATACAATCGAATCGATCCAAAAAGTGATCTAACAACAGATTAACACAATCCCCCGCCTGCCTTAGTCTCTATCACTATAGTCTAAAATCGTTTTAATGTTCCATCACTTCCAGGAAGCAGCTTCCAATGGATCTGGCAAAGAAATTTGTCAAAGAGCGGATGCTTAGAATCTGATCTCCTGTTGGTTGATTTTTTCGAACACCTCTGCGGTGAGGGGTTCGTACTTGCCCTTGGGCGTCTGATAGTAGAGGGGATCCTGGATGACGCTGGGGTTGAAACCTTCCTTCTGTAGGTCGACCTTGCGAAGTTTGAAGGTTCCGGTCAGATCAACTTTCGTCAGGAACCGCAAGAATTGTGGCCTCGCGTATGCGGGCAGTAGAGTCTGGAGCTCCTTGGCGAACTTATCCAAGTCCACGGCTCTCTCTGGGTCGTAGATGGCTGCCATGCCGGCCCGTCCCTCGGTGTGGGGAATGGAGACCCCATAGACCACTGTATCCTTGTATCCAGCCACATTGCTGACCTGAGCCTCCACTTCGCTGGTGGAGACATTCTCCCCCTTCCATCGGAATGTGTCACCGGTGCGGTCCATGAAGAACAGATATCCACACTCATCGGCCATCAGAAGATCGCCGGAGAGGAAGGCCATGTCTCCCTTCCTGAAGACGTCACGGACTATCTTCTTGGCTGAGGCTGATTCGTCCACATACCCCAAGAACTCCCTGGAGGGGTTGCCCTTGATTATCTTCCCGATGAAAACCCCCGGCTCGTTCGGTTTGCACAGCTGGCAGAGGCCATCAGGACCCCGAATCGGCTCCCCGGTGTCCTGGTCGGCGCGGATGATGGAGATGGGGTAGATCTTTGGCAGGATGCGAGAGACGAAGCCGATGGCTCCCACGGTGTTGTCGTTGTTAATGATGTTCGCGTTGCCCTCAGTGGCGCCGTAGAATTCTCCCACTTTCGGAATATTGAAGCGCTCGACGAACTGCGGCCAGATCTGGGGACGCAGGCCGTTGCCGAAGAGGATCCGTATCTTGTGCTTCCTGTCGTTCTCCGAGGGCGGGGTGGCCAGGATGTAGCGGCACATCTCTCCAATGTACTGCCCGATCTGTGGAAATTCGACAATTGGAAAATCAATCGCTTCAGTCGATTGCGTGCGGTTGCGTGGCTTACCGTGGCGTTGAATTTGACGCAATCGGTGAAGTAACCCGACGCCGAGAACTTCTTGCGGATAGCTACCGTCGCCCCGAAGAGAATGGCCTGGCCCATGCTCATGACGCCGCCCGCGGTGTGGTAGAGCGGCAATGGGGTGTAGAAAATGTCATCTGGCGTGAAGCCCATTGTGTAATGAATGCCAGCGCAGATGAACAGATACCTAGAAGCGAAACCGCAAGTCAGTATATTTGTCAGTCGCCCCCTAAAGGGATAAGTGCACACTTACCTGGAATGCGATATGACGGCAGCCTTGGGCAAGCCTGTGGTGCCGGAGGTGTATATGTACACCAGCTTCTCGTGGTGATTGGCTGGCTCCACGGACGAGGGGACGTGCTCCTTCGAGGCACTCTGCAGCAGAGTCGTAAGATCTTTAGCCAACCCAGTCACCGGCTTCTTCTCCTCGTTGTTGAACTGGTACAGCGCCAAGGAGGAGGGTAGCTCCCGGGACACACTGTCGATGGCCTCTGCGAAGCTCTCGCCATAGATGAGCGCCGAGCACTTGGCCACCGTGATGCTGTGCATGAGGGAGGGTCCTCGCAGATTGGAGTTGATCAGCGGCGTGATAACGCCAAGTTTCGAGAGTCCCAGCCAAATTCCGACGAACTCCGGCCTGTTCTCCAGCAGCAGGGCCACCACATCGCCCTTCTTGTAGCCATGGGTGTGAAAGAGATTTGCGATACGGTTAGAGAATTCGTTCAGCTGCTTGAAGGTCCACACTTCGTCTTCGAAGAGAATGGCCGGCTTTTCTGGATGCTTGGCAACGTTGATGTGGAAGATGTCCGATATGGTGAGGTTCTTCTTTTCGTATTTCTTGATCAGAATGAGAAGCTTGATGTAGGCAATGAGACCACTGGAAGAAGAGAAAGACATACGATGAGAGAGGGTAACCCTGGAGTGGACAGGTTTCAACTTAAAATCTGATGTTGCGTAAGTTCGAGTGGCCGAACCACTTGCTCTTCGCATAATCTGCATGTGATTACCCAAACCTGATATGCTTCGAGTGTGAGCCAGAAAAATAATAAATCGGGTTGGGCTGGCATTCCGGTGGCGAGATTGGTCTAAAGTTTCGGCGGGGGGCGAGTGGAAATGTTTTCGCCGCATTTATCTAATCAAATGTACTTGTCAGTCGATTCGTGGACAAGTGTGAAGCGAAACATTTTCGGTCTGGGTGCACCTGGGCCGCTGATAACACGCCTAGACGCTGGCAGTTTTGTACACTAGGCCAGTAGGCCATTTTGGCCTTCAGAATGGAAGTCAAGGATATAAATAATAAAAGCATTCTTGCACCACACACTGTGATGTGAAATTGAAGCACAATCACTGAATGCTTCAGTTGAATGAAGCGTTCATCCGTCTCTATTGACCGTCCACACTGTCCACGTGGAGAAATGGATAAGAACGGAAGAAACTCAAGGAGTCGCCAATTTTAAGGCTTCAGGTTCGAATGGATGGGAGCAATGAAGAGGAAGCAGTGTTCTTGAAGTCGTCGGGGATGAAAGGTGAACTAAGATCTGGCTCAAACTAACCATCGGTAGGTGGCTGGGTTAAGACCCACTTAAGACCTCTCCACGCTTAAAGAAGAGCCAATGACAGCAAAATCGTGGCCAAAACTGACAATCTCCCTTCTTGCGAAGCCCGCGGTTCGTTGAAGGGTCATGAAGACGGCAGTTGAAGTGGAAACTGTCAGGAAGCAAAAAGGGTTCCATCTGCCGATTGGGACGTTAAACCTAGAGAGAGGGAAAGGGTGACAGACGCAGACATCGGAGTGTAGGATTGACTTAAATTCAATGAGTGGCGAAGTTTAAACCTTCTCCCTACGCCCCTGTGCCCAAATGCTCTCTCTCTCTGATTTCGTGACACTTAAGTCGTCCGCCAGTCGCATAATACGCCAAAAAGTGTCTTGTTGACAAACCCCATTGTGCCCACAGTGACCCTAATTAAGGAGTTTGCTCTTCGAACGAATGAATAGGAAGTTGGCCTTGTCACGTCTCTCTCGTCCAAAGCCGCAACACAAAGTTGAAAATCTTTGAAAAATAATTGCCATGTACCACTCCATCTCACTTTGAGTCGTTTCCAAATGCCAGCACAGCCTTGGGCAACACAGCAGCCTCTGATAGCGGTTGAGGAAACTTAAAAATAGCTCCGCGTGTGTGTGTGTGTGTTGCTTTGTTCCGCTTGCTTTCGAAGCGGACGATCAGCATACGATCAGAGTGGGCAGCAGCCGTGGTGACCTTTCGCTGCATGACGAAACGAACGCTGGCCCGACTTTTACAAGCGCGCAAGCGCACAGCGCAGCGAATGATTAAAAATCGGGGTCAATGACTCGCCTATTTATTCTGGCGCACAGGCAATTGCAAGCGACATACACAACCGCTAGCTGGCTGGCTAGTGAGTTTTCTATTTTCCAATTGGAGTGCTTGTGGGAAACAGACCAAGATGACTTTCTCTCTCTCGAACCCGCTGAACCAGTTTGGGACGATGCCGCCGTGGTAGACCACTGGCAGCGTCAATTAAAATCTCATCGATTTTGAGGCGAAAATTTCGATCCATACCCAGTCAAGGTCGCCTTTCTGGGGCACAAGCGAAACCGGAATCGCGAACACACTCAATCCAGCAGAGCTGCCATCCCCGATTTGGCATTGAGAATATTTCATAACGCGTCTGCTTGAATTGTTTTCCGGCTCAAACAATTCCGCACACTGTTCGTTGTGTGGAGTATTTTGCATAGCTGCCGCGTGTGGCGTGTGTGTCCAGTGTGTTTGGGTCTATCCACTCCGTCTATGCATGACGGGGGTGCCGACGTGCGGTGAATACGAATGCGGGAGCGGAGCTGCGAAAGGCACGCGGGCACTTACAATGCCCAGCGTCTCCGCACAAAAATCGGATTCCAATAAAACCGAGAAACACGTAACTTCATCGAGTTCATTCGTTTGACGTATCCAATGCCAATGTCACCGCGGGTACATTGATACCGCGAAGCGATCAACGTGGGAAGTGGGTGAACGCAGTAGCGCAGGGGAGCAAACCTCCAGTCGGCAGGCCGATAGCGAATTTAAATCAGGCCACAATCGCAATCTAATCAAGTGGAGGCGAGTGCTTTCCACGCATGTAAACCGCCTGGAAATGATCGATTTGAAATTCAGATTCTAGCGGCGTGCGGGCCATTCGAGTCCGACGCAGTTGGACCCGTCGCCGACTTTCGGTTTCTAACTCCAATATGGGCAGCCGTTGTGTGCCCGTGCCTCTGCTGACATCTTCAATGCAGAATGCAAATGTAATTAGCACGATTGAGCCGAGCGGTAGGTCGTCGTGAGGAGACGGTGTAATTAGTGACCGTTCACGTTTGTTTGGCGGGGCGCAGTGAGCAGATAAAACTGCCTCCGTGTGGGGTTCTAATCAATTATTACAATTGAACGTTCAATTAAGGCGGTAATGTGTTGATAGATTTTAAATAACTCATTTTACAGGCCGTCTTGCATGTGTTTTACTGCCTCGTTTGCACCTCCATTTTGGGGGGGCCGTGCGGTCGTGTCGGACATGCATCGGAGTGCATCTTTAGATGGCAGTCGCACATGCAATGGAGGTTGTTGCACTGATCTTGAAGTTAAACTCGGATGGAATTTCAAATGTTTTTAGCTGAAGTGCTGGTTTTTGGTTTGTTTGCATCCGTTCCGACACTGGAGCAAATTTTCAAAATCAGGTCAGTCCGGGGAAGGACCAGTGAGCTTGAAATTCAGACACACTAACAGTTTCTTGACGATAGACACGAGTCCATTTTGATGACTAAACGTGGTGAGGGGAAGCACTGACAAGTGACTTCTTGTTCTTGTGAGTGTGAAGTCCGAAGAGACTCGGTGTTAGCTTCTGTCTTTCCTTAAACCACGAAACCCACTGTCCACTGTCGATCGCGTTTAGTCAGTACGAGAAAATCACAACTTTTGGTCTTAATAGTGAACTCAACAAAGGCCACAAGGGTGGACGTCGTGCACTTTGGAGTAAGAGTAGAAAGTAAAACAAACTGGCTTTGTAAGACATCTGGATCATCCCTGTCCTGCCCTAAGACGCAGGAACCTGAACGTCGTTGAAAGCGAAAAAGGGCGTCTTTGATCGATCTCCGAGAGGAAAATTCTGCCGTGTCTCCGATTCAACGACAAAGTGCACGGAGGACGCTCCTAGTCAGACGTCTACGCATACAAAACTTAAGCTGACTAGAGCGAAGGAACATTACAGCTCAATCCCGAAGAGTCTCAAAGTTTGAAGCATAAGAACAATGAAAAAGAGGAAGTTCAAGTGACGGTGCACACAAGTGAAGAAGGGTCTCAGCCAACTTTGAGAACTCCTGCCTAAATTCTGTGCTAGTGGGAGAGTCATGTTGGTTGAGGCCAAAGACCACCTCAGACTGTAGTGCCACTCAAGGAGGAGGCATCCTTCCGTCCACCAATTGTACAGATTTGACCACGTGTTGTCCACAAATCTCTACAATTGGTGGGCTATTGAGTTAAGACAGGCATCACTTATTGGAGCCTTTAACAAGACGAGGTACTTTTCGAGGGGGATGGATGAAGCACTATATTAGACACAATGATGTGGCATTCGTGATCATCGAGAGGGAAGCCCTGGAAATGTATGATAGTAGGACGAAATTCAAGGTGCCCACAAATGGGCCAATTAGTGTCTAAATTTCAAACAAAATGTCAGACATGGACGTGCTCACCGTGACATATAGGCATCAGAATGAGCTTCGACAAACACGCCAAAGGTTACTGGTTCGATTTCTGTTTTGAATGTTCATCACACATCGTTGCAAAGCCCCATCTCTTTCGATTTACTGACAACATTCAAATATTTCTAATTGGCTATGAAAAAGCTTCTCAAAATCTCGCCATTCAGAGTCGGCATGAAATTTAGGATCCTCTGTAGTAGCTGCTGTGGAAGGAAGGAAGAAGGAAGAAGGCACTTTCTGATACCTTGTAGAATGTAGCGTCACCCAACACTAGACGAGACATAGACTCAAACGGGAATCAAGAAGAGGGGCTTCATAACTTTGGTGGTGACGGGAAAGCAAGGAAATTAGACATTTTCTCGCTCGACTTCTTGAAAAATCGTTCATAATCGATGGGGTTTCGAAGAAGAATGAAAGCCGGACAAATTCTTCTCGAAATGACGTAAAATGTTTCAGAGACTGGAAAATCTGCTGCTGTTGCTATGCGCTTACTCCCCCCAGACCGTTGTCTTTATCTGAAGCAATCTCCTCAACACTCATCTTCATTCGTCTTGATCTAGGTCTTAAGATCGGACTTTGGCCATTCCGCTTTACCTCAACGGCACGATTCAATTCATTACCCTATCCCGACCTATCGATTATCCTTAAAATTCGACGGAAAATGAAAAGTAAAGCCCTGTCTTGAAATTAAAAGCAGGGAAGTGGGTTCATCTTTGACTAGCTTATACCTTTTGTCTACATCACGGACAATCTACGGATCTGGGAAGATCTGGTGAGGTGTAGAAAAGGAACTTCAATCAGCTCAAAATTTAATTGGAAAAGGCATATTGTCTGAGGTTCACGTATCCCGAGACTGGAGTGCCACGCAGAAGAACGAGTTGCTTGCCTCCCTCGGAACAGTCTTTAAGTCAACGAATGACGTCCTTAGTTAAGCGTCGTCTTCTCTCTCCGATCTAAATCGATGGGACAAACAAATTCTTTGCGGATCCTGCCAGTTCTTCTATTTGAATCCGGGTGCTGGACAAAAAGCTGTGAAGAGGGGTGAACGGAGAAGGCGAAACCGCGAACTCCTAGAATTGTATCATGGAGTGGATGTAGTTCAGAAGGCGAATGGGGCTTGACCACACTAGACCAGCTTCATAGAGTTACAAAATACGACTCCAATGTCTAGTGTATACAGAACCAACCCTAGGATGTATATACCGTGTAGCCTGTGGACGGGCGGCAACAGCAAACCTTAAGCGTGGAGGTGAAAAAGAAAAACGTCCTCTTTGCAAAGATCGGAAACACTACAGTCGCGATCGTAAAAGATGAACATTTCGCAAAGTTTCGGGCTTACGTAAGTAAATTCGTCAAAGGAGGGAGTCCCTTGTCTTCACGAGCGTGCCCATATCAAAGATGAAGCTCAAGTCTCAAGCATGAAATGGAAAACAGCGTGCCTCCATTCAGACAAATGAATCCAAAGACTAATCTGCCACCCAAAACAAAAAAAAAAAAATGTCACACGTCACTTTAGTTTGTCACACGCCACCACCGGCTCAGCCATAACAATTTGAATACACGCACGACAAATATGGTGGCAAATGAGTTTTTGTCCAAAACACCCAAAGTCTTCCGGTTTCAATGAAATTGAGTCAAAATTCCGAAAACCGGTCGCCGTCGCCACACAAACACAATCGCACTTGTTACGAAAATCTAGACCACCATCGCCACCATCAGAGATCGACACCAAAGTGTCGGCACTCACCAATCCGCTGCAAATCCATGACTTCATTGCACTTAGCATGGCAATGCGGCTCCAAAACAAATAATTATCACCCTCTGGCGGGCGCGCACACATAGCCGCCGATCGCAGAACATTGTGCAAATCTCAGCGAATCGCTGACAAACGTGATTTGGCTGTGACGCGCCACTCAGCACAATGTTTCAGGTGTAACGAGTTTGTTTAAGGTCTTTGCTTTGTAATTGACGCGCTGTTTGTATTCGAAAGTGTGTTGTTTGTCACTTAGCAGTGAATGGCGAGCGGAGAGGTCAAAGGTAAAGGAGGCCCCGAAATGTTTGTAATTCAATCGGTTCCATTGCGCAACACACACGGACTCTCACACACCCGCCAGATGCTTCACTCCGCGCACACACGCTCCTTGGTGCCATTCAACATTTTCTTCTTTTCTTTCCATTAATCATTTTTGCTCTTTCACTTTGCACACTTCTCTCTTGTCGTTGCCTCCGTCTGAAAAGCATTGTGTCGATTCCCCCGCGAGATCTGAATAGTTGCATTCTCAACTTCCTTCTGATGCACGGGTAGGCGCGGGTGCATCAGAGACCGTCGTCGTCGCTTAATTGAATCAAATTCACTTCAGGTGGTCGCAAAATTTCCACTAAAAACATGCAAGTGCGTTTGAAAAACTTACGTGACGTCCCGCTTGGTGGTCAGTCCCGCGATGTAAAACCATCTCCAGCCAACTGTCGACAGCAGGATGGCTATAAATGCAACCAGCAGCGCTGGCAGACCGTACTCCCAACCCATATAGTACCAAAGAAGCACAACAGCAGCGATCAAAACACAAATCCCAACCGAAGTTGCGGCCGCTCGACAAAAGACTGCAGCTCTTGATCGCTCTCCACCACGATCGCTGTCGTTTTTTCGCTGCTTCTCGGGCGCTTGATACTCGTCGTTGTTGTTGTTGTTGTTGTTTGGAATTGAGGCGTTCGATGTTCCGTTTCCGTATGTTGCCGCTGCGACTGTTACAAAGTGTGGAGCTTCAATTGAGTTCCCATTTGCTTTGCATTCCCCACTGGAAGCTCTCTCGATGTCTATCGAAATGTGCTCGCCGGCTGCTAATGCTCTCGTCCCTGGCTGCTGTTGCTGTTGAGGCTGCTGACGATAAGAAGTGTAAGTGGAATTGAATAAACGATTGCGATACTTAAGATAGTGACGTTCAAATAAATGACGTCATAATATGAAATGTGGTGATCGCATTGGCAGGTGACTGCTCGAGCGGAATATGAAGTTTCGCATTAGCATAGTTTTAGGCTGACCGAAAACTTTGTCTTCACACACTTCGTGAGGTGGGGAATTTTGTGAAAAAAAAATCAATAGCAGGCAACTACGACAACACTGAGGAGCGAGCACTTGAAGGCAAATTCTCAACTAAACACACACACATTCACACACACACATAAATGAGAAAGAGTTTAATGCTTGTGCAAACCGTTGGTGTGTGCGGCGGATCGAATTCGAATGTTTGTTCCGGAGTTTTGTTTACTTCGAGAAATTTTGCAGTTGCTCGGATGTTGATGGACACGCGACAAGTGCTTCGCTGAATGATTGGAGGACAGGTGGGTGGATGAAAGAAGCATGCGTGGGATTGGATTTTGCGTAGAAGCGTGTAAAGGGGTGTTTGCTTTTCAAATTGCCGCAGCTCCATCTATGTGCGGATAGAGGGAGCAGCAAGCACTTGAAGTGACTGAGGGACAAGCAAACGCGAGAGGACTAGTTAAACGTGCTAAACATTGACCTGATTTCGAATAGTATTTTAACTGTCAGCCCTGTCCATGTGTGTGCCCATCAGGAAGCGATTTCCGTCAAGGATGCTTTCGTGCCCGGTGTCGTTGCGAATCGAAGAAGGAAATCAGCTCATCCAAATCACGTACCGTCTCACTTATGTGGTGCATAAAACGGTAGCCTTGACCTCGAAATCGTTATGCGTTCAGTTCACTCAACTTGCGGCTACTCAGGATGCAGATGGATGTTCGAGTGGACGGCGTGTGCCTTGCATGTCAATGACGGGAACTGCTCTGAATCTGCTTCTGCTGCTGCTGCCGATGCATGCTTTCACTTCACGTGGGCACGCGGAGCGTCTCTAATCACCGCCACATCATCATTTGCATTGTAAATACCTTCACCTACAGGTTCAAGACAAAGCGTATTAATGACATATGACGACGACGGTGGCGCGCTGAAGATTTCGAAACGGCTAACAAAATCGTAATTAATGCACGACAATGCGGGCATTAAGCGCAATTGCCTCAGATTTTGACCTCTGACGCGAATGGGAAATGAGTTGAAGTGGAAATGTGGGGTTTTTTGTAATCGGGAAGCGGGGGGGACAAGTTAGACTTCGATTCGAGTTTGTATTTCCTGCAACGCTCACAAGATTCGGGCGTTCACGTCGTCATCGCGGACAAGTGATTACCACGGCAAAGTTATAATTGATGGAGTCAACAGAGCTCGGGCGCAGTTGATCTCTGACATTTAGCTCAAGGTGTGCACACGGAGCGGCATGCGAATGACAAATTCACAGTTCTCTCTTTTCAGATCCCAAACAGTCCCACCCGCAAATCCATGGTCGTCCCACTCGTAAACATTGACGTGATAATTTAGAAGACGAATGGAAGAAATTCCCTTCGGTGTGTCACAACTCGTAAACGATTGCCGATTACCGATTGCACTGTAAGCCGAGCAACAATGAGCAGACAAGGTAAAGAGACTAAGTCAAGCGTGCAAGCTGTTCATGCCCCGGCGCTTCAAAGAAAACGAGAAAAGCCACAAACTGGAACCAATTTACACAAATGAACTTCAGTTCGGGCGCGGGGCTGTAAACACGTGTACTGTGGGCACTCTCTCTCTATCCGTTGCCTAGATTGAGGTGTACCCACCTTCATTCACTTGACAAGGCACACCAGAGTCGAGGCTTTCGCTTGTAGGATGTAAATTGTTTTCAAATTAGGGGGCCACCGGAGTCACATCTCGATTCAAGCGCTAATTGGAGTGAGTGGTATGAAAATTAAAACGTTGTGCAATCACAACAAGCAGTAAAACAGTTTTAATCGCCACTGCTGGCAAATACACACGCAATGCCAAGTTTTTTTTTCACATTTTATATCCCACAGCAATGGACCAGTCTAGAACCAGAGTCGTTGCTGTTAGAATGTGATGTTGGCTTGATGCGATCAGCGAGTGTGATGATCGTGCCATCGATCAGTGCTCGATGATCTTCGCCTCTGATCAGTTCACGCCCGTATGAGTGATGATCTTGCCTGCGATCAGTACTGATTTCACCTGCACGTTTACCCTCAAGGTCGGACGGAAAATTGCCCAACACAATATTCCGCAGATTTTTGTCAGCGCTAATAAACGGAAAGAATTGTTGCCAGTCAACGGATGGTTGCCTACCAATTTGCAGTTAATGGTTCACAGATTTTGCGGTATTGATTGCGACACACGGTGACGGTGACGGCGGCACGAGACCGCGGAACACTTGCATGCAATTTGAAGTCAACTGGAACAGTTTACCCTAGCTAGAAGCAAGTTACCAACAGTTTACACAGATTTCGTTCTGACACACAATTATGTCTTCAGCAGCCTCCGAAGTAGAACACACAACAATTAAGTGAGATTTACGAGTGTTTGCCTTTTGTTACTGGACTGCGACCTCAAATGACTCAAGCAACTAAACTATTGACCAGAAGCAACTGCCTGAGAGGGGGGGGAATGAATGATTACTGCTGCGGCTGCTGCTGCCTTGTTGTTCGCCTTGACTTAATGCCCGAAAGCTTACAGAGATGGAGAAGTGATGACGATGACTTTGGCAACTTTTTCTCAGACTCAAAATTCGCCATTCGACATTTTTCTCTTTTCGCGTTCCCAAGTTTGCAGAGTTTTAGACGTCGCATTAGACGAAGGAATACTTCATGGCGGCATCATCTTTTCATCGCTGGACTTTATCACTGAACGAAACCCCCCACGAAGCGGTTGAGAATTACGGTTGCACGAGAATTTTTTTCTTGGAAATACGCGAACATGACTTAAGGTTTAGATTCGGAAGCTTTGATGGAACAACTGATGTTCACGTTGCTCAGTTTGATGAATGATGTCGGGTCCCATGATACAGCCATGTCAAGAAGTGCATGCACACAGACATTTTTTCTTATAACAGCAGCCTTCTGAAAAAGCCCTTCAGATAGAAATGAGCCTCACACACGAAAATATTTTCTAGTTTGAACTAAAATACTAGCTTGTAGGCAAGATTTCTGAAGGCACTGTCTTCCGTCTTTTGCGATTTCTGCGTCATCGAAATTTAAGGCCGGAAGATACCCAAAATCCTCCCGGTTTTGAGATTCTCCAAAGATTTTTGTACATGGACGGGAAATTTTAAAAACACCCAACCTCTCACCAAATCTAAGTCCCACCTCTGACTAAGCTAGGGCCAGACCAACTATTAAGTGTTTGTACGCAGCTTGGGCCAAAGTATGGGAACTCCTGTACCTGAATCTGCAGCGCTGGTCTACTGGGATTTCTTCGATACTTGCGAGGGTTATGAATTCTTCATTTCGTACAAAATTTTTTCGGCTAACTCTCCAAACACTTAATACCTTGCACAACGAAAAATATTTCTTGGACATGCCACACGGAGGGATAGGTCTTTGAGTGTTATCAGCAACTCGAAAGAGGTGGTGCCGTGAAAAAATGCGAGGTACCCCGTCCCGAAATCAAACTTAGACGTTTTGTATGGCGGTCGAAGCAGTTACCACTACGCCTCGGCGACCGCATGTCCTACAGCTAGAAATTTTTAAAATCAGATGATCATGCCGGAAAGCAAGGAATGCAGATTGAATCTGAACTAGCAGAGGGTGTGGTATAATGCGTGAATGACAAGATGGTCTAAGATTGTTTTGCTTTGCGGAACTTAGCAAGGATCCAAAGTATTTGAAAAATGATATAAGGCAACAGTCAGAGGAACCCCCTAGAAATACCCGAAGAAAGTTGCAATGCACTTACATCTAGAGGAGTCAAAAGCAAAAGAAGGTTAAGCTTCTGCCGAAGTTGAGATCTGATCAGAAGCTGCTTTTCTTTTTCTTCTCCTTTTCGTGGTGCTACAGTCAGGGGTGGACCTGGGTCTCAACCAACATGCCTCTCCAGCCAGCACGATCTTTCGCTAGCTGCCGCCAGTTGGGCACTCCAACTTGTGTGTACCACCTTAGTCTAAGCCGTCCTCTGTTGCGTTGTTCCAATGGCTCAGATTCAAAGACTTTTCGGTCCGGAGCAGTGGTGTCCATACGCTCTAAATCTAAAATCGCACGCAAAACTTTTCTCTAAGGGCTCCCTTATCCGCTTTTATAACGTCAAGGTTTCCGCGATTCCGCGATCAGAAGCTTCTAAGGAGTTAAAATTCAGTATCTCGGAAAATGCAAGATCTAAAAAAACAGGAGAGACAGCCATCACTCCTCGGTCAAGGACTGAGATCCTTATGAGCCTTTTGCCTTACAGAATGGAGGGGGAGACATGGGCTGTATCCGTCTATGCGAAAGAGATGTTGAACAATCAAAACAGCAGCTTAAGTCAGAAACAGACAATGAGAGCTTTTTTTGAAAAGAGAGTTCCTTAAATTTGAGCCCCCGTATGACTTATGTGGGAACATTGCTTTGCCGTGAGCATGACAAACAGCAAAATATGCAAATTACAATATAGTTGTCGTTGTTGTGGAAATGGTACAACACCACAACGAGCATAACACGACGGTCGGCACCATCATTTGAAGCTGATCACGATGTCATTAAAGTAGGGTCATGAGTTCAGGTAATACCCAATCTGGTCATGTGGCTTGTAACGCAACTCAATTCAATTATGTTTCAATTCCCATCACTTTAGGTATTATGGCCACTTAACAACAACGCGGATCCGCTGTAAACAAATTCTAATTAAGGCCAAGGGAGCTAAGATGGTCCTTGAACCTCTGGGCTAGAGGGGCCAAATCTGCGGTGTAAAAATCAAGTGATCGTAAACCGATCTACGTAGATCGCGGAGGAAAGCTAAAATGATTCTAATGACTGCAAGTCACCAGTATCTAGACTTAATCAAGAAAGAAAGGCGGATCTGACTCAGCAAGACAGGTTTAAGGAAAATGTCACAATTTGCACTTTAGAAAGACGAACAGTCTAAACTTGATTGATGTGATGAAGCAGCTCAAATTCTGATCATTTCTGATATTGCCATAAGCTTCTAAAAAAGTGAGCCTAACTGGTTTTGTTTGAATTAAAATAAACAGCCAATCCAACAGCGCTATACAAGATGTCAAGAGGCTTAACAGAAAAAATTGCCCTATAGAGCGGAAATAGTCCTCTCAATTCCAAACGAGGCTTTCTCCTGATTAGGCCACAAATTCGTCACCATCATCATCAGTTTCAGGGACCTGCATGCCCTACTAAAGGGTTCGCCAAGGAAATGCACGCACGAGGGACCTCCAGGCCGCCAGATCCTCTTACCCATCAGGAGCTCTTACCATCAGGAGCCATTTTGTCCTTCGGTCGCCTACCTTTTGGAATCGTATGCAAATTCAGCAAAATTTCTCTCAATTCCTAGTCAAGTTGAAAACACGGTTGACTGTGATGCCTTAAAACTGGAATTGTCCTGCAAAAGTGAAAAGAAGAGGTTCCCCTTTCTTTCCTAAGTAACACTCCGCTACAACGAAAGGGAAGTTTATTTCTGTCAGACGTCACTAATATCACTGATTGCGAATGAGCGTGCTACAGATCACGTCGTCTAATTCACGTATGAACGACAAACGATTTAGCAGTCAATTCTTTTTGTGAACCGAGAACTTCTACAACTTCTGTTTCATTTCCTCGCTTCACTCCGCGGTTCAGTGCAAACTGTTGCTTCCCCAAAGAAAAGTTAATTTATCGACCAGAGTTCGCCGGAAAAAAAAACTGCACCACCGTCACCACCACCCATTAAGACAGCAATCCAAGTGAAGCCATGGATTCGATTCACTCATTAACTTGTTCACACCTTTCGCACGCCTTCACCGAACTTTCTCAAAGAACCACAAATCTGGAAGGCGCCCCACAATCACTCCGAAACCAAGACTCGATCAGGTGTTTAGTAATAATCTAGTCCACTTAATGGCCCCTTCTCCCCTCCAGACGCAGAGAGTATCCGGCACGCAATTCTTAGCTGCTCAGCACTCACTTAAGCGTAATTGCGAGCAGCGACCGACGTCGTCGATGCACGAGTTGCTTTGTAAGTCATCTAACTGCCGCTGGGCGCAGGTAAATAAACTCTTTTAATTGCTGATTGTTCGCGTAACGGTTGGGGCGTTTATGCAACCGACAGACTGTTGCTCATTGGCGCCCGACGCGTCTCACAAGATCACTTCAGCTCGGTGATTGTACCCTTTGCTGGGCTTGGACCGGAAGGGACTGAAGTGAAACTTCAAAAGAAGAAAACTCTCGACTGGAATTTTCACTCTTTGACAAGAAGAAAGCTCAGTGCAAGTGGGTAATTGTTTGAAGTGGTGTAGAGACTGCAGAGGTGGGCTGGTACAGACAAAGCATAAGCGGAGTACACAAGAATAGACGGGGCGGAGGGGGCCTTTGTAACGCTTTTAATGACCATTTTGTTAAATTGATGATGATCGCATCGAGGGACCGTGGAAAGTGTGCGTCTTGATGGATCCGAAGATTCACACACAACCCCGCTGCATGACTTTAAACGACTTCAAATGACGTCGTGGAATGGGGAAAATGATGAATGGTTCTCGCCCATCGCTCGCGTTGCATAAGCAGCTTGCGCTAGTCATTCAAATTGTCGTGCCTGACTTTTCAATTACACTCGTTGGCTTTGGCTGGGAAAATTGTTTTTAATCACACTCCTGCAACGATAGCCGGTAATTACAGCAATTCAATGCAGCCAATCGCTGTGGGGCGAAGGGAAGTCGGAACGGAACCCTAAAAATTGGGTTAACTGGCCCGGTTCAGAGATCCTTGTGACACCGACTGATTGATTAACCTCCGATCTGTATGTAAAATACAAGCTTACAATAAATTATGAATCAACAGTGACACTAATGCGCAACAGAAGCGTCAACGTTCGGAGGCAGACAGACGCGCCGAGGAATAGAAATTATCGCGAAATTCATTCACCGCAAAACCGATCCATTTAAGCGGCAACATCGGACGTAGCAACTGAAAGCCAATCGCCACTGCCGTCAGAGAAAGACACAACACAACAAGCAAACCAGTGTGCGCTGACTTGTCTATCAAGTTCCAAGTGAATAGGTGAACCTCAGGGCAGCTGTTGACTGATAGCCATACCCGCTCGTTTTAATTTACAGCGAAGTGCATTTATGGACTGTGATCGGATCTCGCATTGGGGTCATGTCCGCCGAATATATGCATTCATCAACAACAGGGGGGGGGGACTCTTACGAAAGCAAAAATTTTTGACTTTGCTCTTCGCATCAATTTCGTGTGGAAATGTAAACATCGAAAGCCAAAAATCGACTTGACGCGCACTCCGCTCTTCCGCCAACAGATCGAGCAAACAATGTGTTTGCTTTCAAGGAAATACACAAACTCTCCCCCCCCCCCCCCTCCCCCCCACAAACCCTTCTCCACAGCTGCTCGTGTGATGAGCGACCGCCTTTAATGATTCAACCGCAATGCAAATTTGACAACTTTAACATTTTTTTTTGGAAAAGTCAAGGTTAGCCTTAGCCTAGCATGCCCACAGAGCCACTTAAGAGTCTGCTTAATTATCCACGCGACGAAGAAATGTGTCGCCGTTGCTTTGAAACTCGTTCCAGACGAGATATCTATTCTCGAAATATTTACAAAATGAAAAAAAAATCGCCGAAATCACCGAAATTGCTGTTCAGGTTGTTCCACCACTGGATGCTCAATTAAAATTCAAAGTCACGCCTGCACTATGTGGCCCGAAACGTGATATACGAGTGTTTTTCGGTGGACTCTTCAACTTGGACGCTCTCAACAACGACAATGACGACGTCGTGTGATGTGTGTACACTTGCAATTACATTGTCGTTATCCGCCTCGCCTTTCTGTACAATTGTTGAGAGAGAGATTTTCTCCTTTGTGCGGTTTGGCTTTTGTTATGATCAATGGAGGATCATTAACCACCAAGGTGTCTGTCTGTTAGTCAGTCCACAAAAGACTGCTGTCTGATCTCCGACACATGACTAATCACCGCCAAGTCATTCAATTCAGATGATGATGGGCTAGAACAATACGACTTCAAGGAACCGATCACTTGTTGATTTGCGCGTCACAACTGACAGCAAACCAACGCAGTCGCCCCCAGCTCCTGACGCAGGACACACATTCCCCATTAAAGTTCCCAAGAAATGAGCCAAATATTCAGATTTCACTCATGAATACATGATTTCTGTTCGACCGCCGTTCGTGACTCGAAGCGAAACCTAATCACACTAATGAGGGTTTTTTTTGGTTCAACAAAAACAAACGTTAAGAAAATCGATCGATTTTGGGTGTCGGAAGACTGGAATTAGGGATGTGTCTTTGACAAGTATCCTTCACGCCTCGGTTGAGGAGGAGAGGCGTGGAGAAGCACAAAAATCAAAATGAAACTTCAGCCAGTCAGTCGGGCACAGTCAGAGGGGTGCTGGCAAAGCTAAAGCAGAGGGCTTTGTTTTTCAGGTGGATTGTGGTGTTTTTCCATTCGGGGCAAACCCAATTACGAGTTGTTTGGTGAGAAATGAGTTCAAGTTCGTGGCATCAGCGTGTGGCGCGGGATTGATATTTCGCTTCAGAAGTGCGGAAAATGTTAGTGCTGGAGATTTTTTCTAGTGTAAGTTGTTGCAGAGAATTTTAAGTGATATCTGTTGTCTGATAATTTGCTTCATGATTTGTCTTAAATAATCTCGGAAATACATAAGTGGCAAATAAATGTGTGTTTTCAAATGAAGAAAATGGACTGTAATTAAGTTTTGATTTCAAAGGCGTCTCTCCTAGTAGCACTAAGTCTTGGAGTTAAGCAGACACAAGTGGGAGAACCGTAGCAGAGGAGAAATGCCTAAGATTTGTTCAAGGAAACTTTGTTAAGTGCACGTTGCAAGTATGTGTAGTGAAATCTTCTGCCTAGTTGGTTGCCTCGAAATTGAGCAAATTTATGCCACAGACAGTGTTTTAGAAAATAATTGAGCTACGGCTTAAAGCCAGAATTAGATCCGGACTTAGTGTAGACTCTGGACTGGATTTTACGAATCAAATCAATTTTAAAAATATTCTTGGTATCTAGAAAGTGAAAGAAATGACTTTATCAGTACTAAAAGAGTTTCTGCGCGTCAATCAAAAAATTTCAGAAGTTAGCAGCCTTTCCTTAAGCGATTTCTTTCGTGGCTGCAGGTGAAAAAAGAAACCGTTTCCCATCACACATTAAGTCTCTTCTAAACTAGGGCAGTCCTACAGAAGACTGGGTTTCTTTTAACCCATCAAAGCTGCTTTGCCCCTTCTGAAAAAAACACGTTTTCTGTAGATCTGCAAAACAGGCCTTCTTGTGGCACTACATCTGCAAAACAAAAATAATTGAGTGACACTACAGCCCACAAGGGATCAGAGCCCAGGGCCCAGCTTCTTCAACAACTACTCGTGTTGTGCATTCAATAGTTCTCTCAGGGGGGAATACAGTGTGTTGTCAATTCCGTATGCTAGAATTTAAGAAGCTTTTCACAGATAATTAGTACTCCTTAAGCGTTGTCAGCAACTCGAAAGAGGTGGTGCCGTGAAAAAATGCCAGCTCCGTCCGGGAATCGAACCTGGGACTTTGGCGTCTGAGTCGACGCACTTATCCACTACGTCACGGCAACCACGTAGCCAACAATCTGTTGGCCAATGCTAGTCAAATAAACCATTTCCTTCCACTCCCACCAAATTTTCAACACAACCTTGCTTGTTGTCAATTCAGGCTTTAATGTTGCTTCTAATCGATTGATTTCTTTTGTTGGAGGTTCGGAAACACTGCCCTGGAGCACTTAGACTCAAGAACTGGTCCATTGTCTTTCCAGGCACCAACCTAAATTTAATAATTTTTCTTGGTCTTCCTTGATAAAGAATCTAGGTTTTCAGCCCACACAACATCGGGAACTTTGATGTGTGAGTCGACGCACTTAACCCCTAGATCAACTCAAATTTGTGCCTTCCTTAGGTTTGGAAGCAAAAAATAAATCACAAGGGACCCGGTGTGGAGATTGCTGTGAAACGGACAGTTCGTAGCTTAATTCGACCAAAGTGGCAGGGGTGTTGTGTCACTAAATGGAGCCTTTTTTTCTGCACTTCGGCGTCGATTCGACCTTAAAATTTGACACACCAAAGCTTAGTCACCCTTTTGTAGTCAATTTAGATCAGTCCTTGTGAACCACATTACCATTCTAACCGATAAGACCGTGTGTACTGATGGATCCATGTTTCATCGCCGATCACGATACGACGCAGAAACTCCTTTGGATTGCGCTTAAATAACTTCAAAGACTGCTCTGAATGAGTGATATCGCAGTTGGGCGTTTTGTTCAGGGTGACGGTGTAACGCGGTATCCAATATTGCCAAACGGACACAGTCTTTCTCATCCATCACGTGCAGTCTTAACCGACTGTCTGTTACTACAGGCTCTAAGATTTTCGCTATCCTATGTGTTAGCCATTTTCGTGGTATTGGCGTGCACCCAAGTGAAAACCAATTTGGTTGCCTTCGTAGGAGAAAAGCCATCCACAGCCCTCTTTGGTTTTTCCTACCGGTCTTCGTCTTTAATTTCCTTGAGCGGTCCCCCTAAAACAAGAATGCAATCGCCGGTCGCTATTACTTTTTTTGGCATGTTCCATGTTCGAATTCGATTCCGCTGGAAGTTTGAAAGTAGTCGTCTACGAGAATGGCAATTTTTCATGCGACAAGGGCTACGTCTCTCCTCGTGAGAGAACAACAAGAACGCACAACACGAATAGTTGCTGACGAAGATATGCCCTTGTCCCTAGTGCAATGTAGTGCCAATAAATTTTTATGCGTTCATCTGTAAGACTACGAACTTATCCAGAGAACGATCCACGTGGCTGCGATTTACTTCCATAATAAGGGTGCATTACGTGAAACTAGCATCAGTCAACCGTAAGGACTTTTAATTCGCGTGGCATTACAAGCGGCTTGACTTGGTCTTTGGGGGTGGCTACCATCGCACACCTTCCTTCTGTGAATAAATTAAATCAATCAAAATCCATGAAGGACTTTAAGAACAACAATTGTGTTGTAAAAGATTCCGAGGATTTTGAAGGGAGAAAAGTCTTCGAATCTGAGCCATTGGGGCAAGGCAACAGAGGACGGCCTAAGCCAAGGTGGCGCACACAAGTGGAGAAGGACTTCAACCAACTTGGAGTGCGCGGCCTAGGCTAAGGTGGTGCACGCAAGTGGAGAAGGATCACAACCAACTTGGAGTGCGCAACTGGAGGCAGCTAGCGAAAGATCCTGCTGGCTCGAGAGGTATGTTGGTTGAGGCCCAGGTCCACTCCGGACTGAAGTGCTACAAGAAGAAGAAGAAGAAGAAAGAGGGAGAATAGAGGTTGAGGCTTGGTGAGGGATAAATTTGTGAAGATGGGTTGAAGGATGTTTGACGGTCTAGGGTATGGAGGTTGGGAAACACTGCACTAGAGCACTCAGACTCAAAAACGTATCCATTGTATTAGGGTCTGGAATATGAAACAACTTAGAAAAGGAGCTTGCCTTAAACGACCTGACATGAGCAAGAACGAATTAAGCCTCATCGAGGCTTCAAAGAGCATTTTTGGCACAAGAAATGGACCTGGACAGGGAATTGGACGAAGAATTTGGTAGGAACTTGGATAAGAATTTAGACAAGAACTTGGAATAGGCCTTAGACAAGGACTTAAAATTACACATAGGGCTTAGGCAAGGACTACGAAAGGAAACTGAACCTTAACTTGATCAAGAATTTTGAATTAAATTTTGGATCACGAAAAACTTTCTTCAGAGATAATGTGACCCACCGATGGGTTACAGTCAAAACAAATTCTGCTGACCATTGAGTAGTCACACGACCTTCGGACTGCCCGCACTATTTCCCTATCTTTCGTCTCCTGTTTTGTGCTACGGTTCACAGAGCTGCCAGTATTCTACCAGAATGCAGTTTCACTTCTTCCGGACGTAAATTCACACTTGAGTTATTTTTTAATTTATGTGCCAGAGTTTCAGCCGTTTGCGTAGAGGCTTCGAAGCCCCGTTTAAACGAACAACACAAACTCGCTCGTGTTGAACTTTTGTTTTTTTCCCCTCTAGACTTTCGTTGCTTTGTGTGTTTTTTGCAGTTGAGGGGAATAGATGTGATGTTGACGGCTACAACAGACTTCAAGCATGTCATATCTGTAATTCTGGTTACAACTTATTTGACTTGATAAACAACAAAGTAGCTGCTTTTCAATTAGTCAAAGTTTTTATAAACTTCGTACAGACGAACTTCGAAGTACACATGTGCTAACATCTGATGCGAACCGACCCCCTTGGGCGAAAGTATGTGAATATCTCACTCGTATCTCGATGCATATTTTTAACTTGTTTTGAATGAATAATCGCTACAATTATCGCATTCGGTATTTCCGGATCAGCTTTAGATTAAGAAAAGTTCTCACTTTGCCCAAGCAGCAGTCATCTTCAAGATAAACGGTCGAATGGGGCAAAAATCAAATCACCTGGTCAAGCACCATCGCAAACTCTTTTCGAAATATCTTTTCCCTCAACAAATTACCACGATAAACAATATCTACTTCAGCCACAAATCCACCAGTAGGCCAAGTTCAAGACCTTTGCAATTAATTAAAAGCGAAATAAAAAAAATCACACATCTACTTCAGAAACGATTGCCCAACACATCTGCATATTGATCGGCTAATCACGATAATTCGATTCGGAAAATCGTACCTCAGTGTCCTCGTTCGTCATCTCGATGAGATATGCACAGAAAATGAAGGTCTTCTAGTGGACGGCCGGGCGACGGTTCATTTAGTAAATCCACTTTATGTCCGAGCACAGACACGCGCAACGCACCCACTCACACGGAATAACAGTTTCTGCGGATTTCAGTTCAAAAATAAACAACGTTAAACCGTTTTGAGGGACACACTGTACATCGTTTTTACTCCACGAACACCGAAACCAGTACCGGCTCAATGCAAACAACCGTCTGCTGCAGTAGATCACTGGCAAGTACAGAAGAGCCTCAGCGCGCCGCGGAACTTCACGCTGCTGCAGCCTGCCGTGATCGGGTGACGTACTTCCATGAAAGAAAGCTCTGCTCTCGTGGTGTGCTTTGGATGAAGCTTTGGAGGGGTTTGTGTGTGTGTTCGTTTACCACGGGCATTGGATGGCAGTGGTAAAGGCAAGACAAGTTTCTCCCTTAATTACTGGGAAACGAAAGTACCGAGCGAAAGGAACTGGGTAATGCATCGTTTTCTGCATGCCTCGACATGCGCTGATGCTGCAGCGGAGCGTGAAAGTCGATCGTGGGACTTATTCGGAAGAATCTACTTGTCCGCGGCAAATCTATGCGGTGCCCTAGAGACTAGCGTCAAACGTGCGGAAACAAGTAAGTCAAAGAGAAACAATCGTTTGTGTGATGTATTCGCATCTAAACGAATCGCCGACGCCGCCGCCGCCGCTGCAACAGAGAAGATTACAGAGTCGGTTAGTTAAAGTTGGTGGGGCCGTCATTAAGAGGGTTTCTTCGCAGGTTTTTGGGTTCCTTTTTGGACTGGGTGCCTCCATAACGATTTTCATTCTTGTCTACTACTCCTCATTGCTGAGATCTGAAAGGGACAATACGGCGCTTAAGAATTTTGAGAAACTGCTCGAGCGGCAGAACGATTCCGACATTTTGATGACATTCTAGAAACGTAAACAGTTTCAATGGAAACACAATCCAGTCTAATCAAGATTTCTCTATCTGAAGTTCATATTGTTAATGAATGTGTAAGTCGGGTGCAGATGTTTTTTTTTTTTTGCCAAACTATGTCTCCGAAGCAGGGTTGTCAGCGAGTGTGAAATTCGAACAAAGTGAATTTTGAAAAGCGGAACATTTTGAAAAGCGGAACATTTTGAAAAGCTGAAAATTCGGAAAGGTCAGAAAAAGGCAGACTGAAATTGGTAACGGCCTAAAACAGGAAAAGTCAAGGGGTACACAAATTTTGTACAAAAGTCTAAAAATTCTGAACAGCCTAAAAGTCCTAAAGTTTTCAAAATAAGAAAAATCCAAAACGCTGAAAATTGTAGATAGTTCCAAACTCCGAATACACCAAAACTCCAAAAGAATTCCTGAAAGATTAGATTTTTAACGGTTCCAAATTTTGAAAGGGGGTGTATTCCGAAAAGGCCCAAGTTCAAAAATTTGGCGATTCGCAAAATAGGAAAGAATTAAAGTTTTATGATAAGATCAGAAGTCAAAAAAATCTCACTGATCCAAATTGACCCGAAATTCAATAGGGTCCACATTTGGAAAAGGCCAAAATAGGCCCAAGGGTTGAGAATTGGCACCGGTGACATTTTCAAAAATCACAACATTTGTAAGACGTCAGAGTCCCTTGGGAAGCTTCAGTAATCAGAAAGGCCCGAAATTTAGGAACACAAAAAAGCCTACATTTCAAAAATGCGATAAAACCCACTTTTCGAAAAGTCTAGCAATTTTTGATAGATAAATACCTTTCTGACGCACCTACACATGTATGTACGCCCGATGAGTCTTGCTAAAGGGGGTTCTTGGGGACCAGATGCTCTCTTTCATATTCTTAGTCTTTCGTGTTCGGCATAATCTTTTGAGTTTCCCTGAAATTAGACATTTCATTCCGCCTAAGAACCCTTCCGATGTCAAACAAACAAAAAAAAACTAACTTTTCCTTTTTTCCAGATTACTGGCTGCGTGGCGACAGGACTTGGCATAACAACCCTGATCTCTCTTGCAGTCGGTGTCATCTACTTGATTGATCCTCTCCTGAGGGTTTTTAATTTCACCTTCAATCACACTTTCGAGCATCCCCCCACAAATGGCACCCTCCTTTAGTGTAACCCCATTTTCCTAATGTGTTGTATTTTTTCTTTTAATTTTCTTAGAATAAAATGTATTTACAAATACGCCCTCAACTGGCTCTCCTTAATGTGAAAATCTTCATTGAAGCTCGCCCGGTTGTACTGTGAGCCCACATTGCCGCGATTCATCAGCCCGAAGCAGCCGCGACGATAGGCGATCAGCGCCCCAAAGGCAATCGGTATTCCAACGAGAATGCCAATCAGCATTCCGATTAGCAGGCGACCATCGTTTTCCGGGTGGTTGTTGTCGACGCAACGCAGAGTCGTCTCCATGGTTATGTCAGTAAGTGGCTTGGACTTCCACGCGATCGGTGTGGCACAGAGGAGATCCTCCGTCAGCTTGGGTGTGGTGTCGTTGATTTGCTTCACCAGGACTTTGATCAGCCAGCTGTTGTCGCAGTTGCACGCCCAGGGGTTCTCCCGCAAGTCGATTGTCTTCACTTTGTCCCACCTCTCCAGGAGATCGTGATCTAAGGTTGTGAGGTTGTTGTTGTGGAGGAAGAGCTGAAAGAGGAGCAAATAATGGTTGAACTGCTGGCGAAGACTGAATGGTTTACCTCTTGGATCGGTGGGTAGTCAAAGATGATCGGGTTCACTGTGGGTGTGGCGAAGGCCTTTGGATGGATGTACTCAAGGTGAGGATTTCCTTGCAGGACCAGAGTCTTCAAATCTGCAATGCACAAGTAAATTGAAAAGAAATCGCCGTGAGAGTCTCTGCAGCTTACTTGACAACTTGCTAAAGGCTCCCTCCCCGATTCTCACCAAGTCGTTGGAGTACGAAATGCTGACGTACTCCAGCTTGCTCATGTTGGGGAACACACTGTAAGGAAACGGGTCAAGGAGTGGGGTTGAATTTCTCCTGCGCAGCTTAACTTACTTATCCTCTTCCATATTCTTCATGGGATTCTCATCGAAAGTCAGGCGTTTCAGGTTGGACGCGTATCCCAGTCCATCGGGCAGTTCATCCATTAAGTTTCCACTCAGAATGAGCGTCTCAAGGTCCTGCGGGGCGTGCAGAAGATTGTCCGGCAAGTCATCCAGCTCCATGTATGACAAATCAAGGGTCTGCGAATGAGATGAGTCACCTGAAGAGCTCCCGAGGTCTGCGTGGCGCTTACCTTCAAGTAATACAGCTCAGCGATGGCGATCTCTGACGAATGATCGATTCTCTGAAACGCATTGGCACTCAGGATCAAAACCTCCAACTTCGGCAAATGCATAAACAGGCTGGAGTCGAGTGAGTGCAGCTCGTTGTGTCCCAAGTCGAGTTCAATCAGCTTCTTCATGGGTTCATAGTTCTTCGTGTCGTACAATCCCTCGAACGCCTCCGGCTTCAAAGTCTTCGTTGTCAGCTTGTTGTAGGATAGATCCAATCGCGTGAGATTTGTCAAGTTTCTGAACGCTCCATTCTCGATGTTCTCGATGAGATTGTGACCCAAGTAGAGATTTTCCACAGTCATGGTGCGCAACACGGGCACCTTTGTCAGGTTGTTGTACTCCAGGCGAATGGTGACAAAGGACACGTCACCGTTGCTGAGTACATTCCACTCGTCGTCGCTGAACCACTCCTTCATTGAGCGATTCCGACAGTCGAGCTCTTGAATTTTGATGTCGCAGGAGCATCTTTTGCAGAGGGCACTGTCTTCTGTGGTCACTTTGGGCTAGAAAATAAAGAAAAGTGAAAATAATCTGAGCATACTTTTAGGTGATGCGGGTTGTGTCAAACTCTGCGAAGGAGTGTGTCTGTGCTAGGGAGTGTTCGTTGAATTGTGATGATGGTGAATATTTGTTAGATTTCGGTTGATTTGAGAAGCAGAAGGGACGGGGGGAGTTCGAATTCCCCTAAAGAAATGGATTGTGATTTTAGTTGGCCATAGCTGAGGCAGCTTCAGAAATTCGAGTGGGAGGAAATTTCAATGGCTAATTGGAGTGTTGTAGCAGCAAAAACAACAACACTCACTCACTTAATCACACTTCACCGCCCAAAGTCGATTTCATCGCAACTTTTCGCGTCCAATTAATTTCCTTTCGACTTCAGCACAACACCGATTAAGCGATTGATAGGAAACGCAAATACAGATAACATTGACAACGTCCCGCCTGCCACACCTTTTGCGCTACAAAAATCGCCACAAAGTGTTATCTATACCGTCCACCGTCGATTTGATGAATCTTCAAGTTGCCCCCGTCAAACAGACTGCACACTCCATCCACACTGGGACCGATGCAGGTTTTCGTATTGACACTGTGCACTATCTTGCAACAAGAGCACCTTAACTGGAGTAAACATTTACCTTGACGGTTGTGGTGGGTGCAGGCGCTGTTGTATTGTCTTCTCCGCTGACAGTCCCGATGAGGAACAGTCCGATCGCGGCAAGGAGGAGCAGTCTCTGCTGCATTGTCGGCCTGCAAGATGGACAGAAGTTTCTTTTCAGTCGATTTCGCAATAATACGTGATTCACTATAGGGTCTGTTATCGGGAATGTCTTATCACTGCGATAAATGGCCGCGATTAGGCATATGGTTCAGCCGAATTAAGAATTTGGATAGTTTTCGGGTGATTTGGGATAAGTTTGTCACCTTTTCTCTGGCAAGGACACTTGTTTACGTAAATTTAGATTTTCTTGTTCGCTTTACACTGGGAACGGAGGTAAATGGTCTTGACACTGACGAAACCGTCTCGCTTGCTTGGGACTAGAAATGAAACTAATCGATCCTAGCCCCTTGAAGCGAGTCTAAGTTTTACGAGACCTTATCTAATCTTATCAGTTTTGTGTGTGGAGAGCGAGAGAGAGTTGATTTCTGTTTCAATTGTTGTTGCGTCATGTCCCACCTGAATGGAATCCACCTGCTTGTAGAGAGAGAGTGGGTGCTTGAGTGGGCATTGCTGGTGCATTGCTCATCGAATAGAGATTTGGGGCCATTGTGGAAGCTCATATATGCATTGAACTGTGCTATCGACGACTGAAACTGCAATCAGTGATAATTTAGAGACACATCTGCATTCCAATCATCGCATCACAGCAGGAAGACACTTAAGCGAGTCTGGACGAAGGGAATTGTTCGTAGAAAGTTTGGACGCTATCGAATGAAGTTTATAGAAAATTGAAAAGTCTACTGCGGGCGCTGACAATTGTTGACCACAAAATCAGGAAAAGGATTGAGCTGCTTCTGCGATCGTGGCGTCAAGAAAAAGTAAAGAGATGGCGAGGTTCTTCGTTGACCTCGAGATCGTAACAATAATGTCCTAGCGTATGAAAAAAAAAAATTCGAAGAAGATAGAGAGCAGAGAGAGACTAAGGAGACGGACAGAAACAAGTAGAAACTAGAAAATAAGAAGCGATGAGGGGGACAGCAGAGTTTTTAGCGGCCATTAGCGATCGGAGAGGAGGACACGTGGATTTTTGAGGCTGCAATGGGGCAGAGGGCGGAGTAAGCGGAGTATCTGAGAACAGGAGAGCAAGCACAATTAAGAAAGAAATTAGCGACAAGCTGAAACTGGTGACAAGCCCAAACTGGCGACAAGCTGAAACTGATGATAAACTGAAACCGGCGACGAGCTGAAACTAGCGACAAGCTGAAACTAGCGACAAGCTGAAACTAGCGACAAACTGAAGCTATCCATAAGCTTAAACCAGTGACAAGCTTAAACTTATGGCAATCCTAACCAAGCTATAAGTTGAAATTGATGAAAAGCTCAAACTGACGACAGGCTGAAATTAGCGACCATCATTGCGTCCAACTTTCGTCTGCCTTTCCAATTTCAGCTAAATTCTCGCAACCTCTTCGGCATGCACGACGACCCATGCACGACAACCCACAGAGTGAATGCCTCCCATGTCCAAATAGATCAGAGATGAGAAAATGGTCCAAGCCGTCAAAGAATCTGCAGACCGAACATCACAGAATTTCTGGGAAATTTCTCAATAGCCGCCTTCAAAGTCAATGCCGCTCATCGTCGTGTGAAGTTGCTTCCGCTGTGCGATCTGCTTTGGCGAGTCTCGTCAATATTTTGGTTGTCATTGAACTCCGGCGGAACATATGGACAGATTCATCCATTTCTAGCCACCAGCACTCCCCGCCTCTGCACGAATTCATCCATTCCCACTCATCACCGCTCCAAGAATCACCATCTAGACATGTCCGCCCGTTTTGTCCCCCTCCCCCCCACCAAAAGCGAATCCCTTTGGCATGGACACATATCTTAGGAAAAATAAACTCCCCTTCCCCCAGCAAAAAAGAAAAAAAAACAACAACAACACATCCCATCAACAAAACGATTGAAAAGCAAACAAATCAAAGCGACGCGGCGCGGCGGCCATCAGCAAATGGGCATCCATCCACTAGCGCGGCGTGGCATATGTGGTTTCACTTCGCCTCCGCCTAAGTTGCGACTAGCTCCCATCCAACACCATCGCCCATCAGCCATCACTAGCCAGCCACCGAGTGAGCGTGTTTCCCGAAAAGCATCATCATCATCAGCAGCAGCAGCAGCAGAGGCAACAAACCTCCTGAAATTACTATTTGCTGTTTTACATCACTCATAAACATCCATCCATCTATCCATTCATTCTTCGGCGGCCGGACCGGAACCCCTGCGCCCCCGCCATCACCGCCCCATCCCCATGGGCTTGCTGTCTAGTAAAAATTTCTTGTATGCATCGTAAAATTGACGAACTGTAGTCCATAACTCCGCCATGGGTCATGCATTTCCAATGAAACCGGAGCACACGAAGGAGTGGAATCCTTTTATTTCTCTCTCTCCCGGTTTTCCCCTACGAGGGAGTGTTTATGTTATTTCGAATCCCTAATGGAATTCCTGATGCTACTAGAGTTACTAGTAGCGTCCTCCTTCATCCCCGGTCCCATGCCATCCTTCACCAGAGCACCACCTTACCAAATGGCCCGCGGGGACTGATGTGTTGTTTGGGACCATTCGAGTCATTAAGAATAATCTCCGTTCGTCTCGCAGATGCGAGTCCATAAACAACGGATTAGTGTTCTAAAAAAAGACTCCAGCCAGTAACCCAACCGCAAGTAGGAGTCTCAGGGAGTCTCTCAAAACCTCGCCTTCGACTGTGTAGTCTTTGGCGTGTTAAGTTTTTTCTTCTTTCTTTTTTTTTGGAATTTAAATTTGACTTGAGAGGACGAGGAGTAGCACTCGAGAGAGACGAGAGGTTGCTGTGCTCTTCGGCATCTCTGAGTGTCGTGTTACAGTTACAGGACACACGGATGGGAAATTGGGAAATTTATTCTCATTATTGGAATGGGAAGGTCCTTGGAGAGCGCGCTGTGTTGCACCGAATTTGACAAATGAAGTTCTCTGCTGGGATGGTGATCAAGTGATTTATGCTCGCGTTGAGTGTATGAAGATGTTAGGGGACCAGCATTCTGCCATTTTTTTAACGATCACTTCGTATTTCGTCGCGTAGGATCAATTCCACCTTTCACCTTCTGCTTGCCAGTTCACGATCAGTTCGATCAGTTTGTCCTTGTTTGACGATCTTTTCCATCATCATTGTATAGAAGGTCCAACTTCCGTCTGTCTTCTCACGATCAGTTCCTTCAGCGTGACGTATGAGATCCACCTCCTGCCTGCCTCTTCATAACTAACTCCACCGTCACGTAGACAGGATCAGTTTGTCGCACTAAGAGTGCAATTTCTGTCTTCACATCTGAGGACCATTTCCTCGCAGTCAGCTCTTCCTTTGTCAAGGATCCCAAGGCCGAGCTTAAGTGATCCCCACTCCCAAGAAATCCACCCTCCCAAAAGGACCATTTACCGCCCCCTCTTAAGCGCACCCCATTCCACGCCCTCCCCTCGGTGAGTGATGAAACCGAATTCGAATTCCTACACCATAAAACTTTCAGGACGATTTATGTACCCTTCACACGACGACGCACAGCGTTCTCCCCTGATGGCGTGCCACAGCAGCAACCAGCAATGACATGAAATTCCGACATAAATTCGATTTAATTTCGGTCGGCTGTCCAAAGATTTTTCATCCGAGCGCACCAAAACCATCACCACCGCCGCCGCAGCCGCCGCAGCCGCCACTGCCGCCACCCATCTACGGCAAGTGTTTTCAGTGTTTTCCACGAACGCGCAGACTGTGGGAAAATACTGAAAATGTCTCGCGGTCTGCGCTCCACATAGCTGCTGAGATCAATCAACGCTGTAATCCGCCTGCTTTCGACCGACTCCTCTTCCGTCGTTCTCAGTGCGTCATCTGCGGCAGTGAGATCTTACGAAAGAATCCGCGCACTGGGACTGGGACTGGGACGCGTTGCATGGTGGAGAACGGTGTCACATCCCCCTCCGTCACGCGGAGCAGCAGATGTCTGCTCGTTGCGCCCTGTGCCATGTTGAGATGTGCGTTTAATGAGCATTACTGTCGCATTTGCTTGCCACTGTGTTCGGTCACATAAACTATTGCGAGGATCACCGCCCCGATCCTGGCTTAATTAGGAACTCATCATGGTGTCAGATTGCCTGCCAATGACGAGGATTCGGATCGTGGCCGAGCATTGCGATGGAATGCAAGTCTCCCATGGCAGGTAAGAGCAGACTTGGCGTGTGTGTTCCTTGGCAACTGGTAACAAATACAGCAGTCGGGAGCACGAAAGGAAGGGAGGCCTCAGTCGTCGGTTTGCGAACATCTGGTCGCGGGCAAAGAAAAACATTGGGCGTTGCTGTGTAAACAACTTTTATTGAGTCGGATGGAGAGTCGAAGCACAGCGCAACCGAATCGAACCTCATTTGGGTGGCTCTGCATTACACAACTTAGTCGCGCTGTGTTTATAGCTGCTGAGTGTCCAACGGCGATGAAAGACTGGAGAAATCTATTTTTTATTCTGAGTGGAGAGGGAAAGCTCCTGAATTGAGCTGGGGAAGGGAGTCTGCATACAGTCGGTCGTTCCTTAGGAAAGGAAGAATTCAAAGGAAGCATTCAATTTGGAGCTAGCAGATGTAGGCATAGAAGGAGGAGGAGTTCGTGATTCTAGAGACCTCATTCGACTCTAGGAGCTATGGGGGCTGGGCTACAAAATTGTTAATTTGCAGTTATAAGGTTTTCCCGCGCACCTGCAGTTCTCCATTGGACCCCAGCACTAGGCATGTGTTGCCTGAGAGAAGACAGGAGAGTTAATAGTCTAGAAGTCTCCAGCGCCTAGACCTCCTTATATGCCCCCATCCCCCACCCTCCCAGAGGCTATATAAGAATTTCTTCCATCAGATTTTTGGGTTTTTTGATGCTTTTTGACCGTTTTAAGATATTTTTCGAATTTTAAGAGGTCTGTGGATGGTAGAGGCAGGTGCGGTAGGGTGCACTTATAGATCTCTGATACTTCTTAAGCGAACTTTCTGGTGGTTCTGGTGATTATAGGTGCTTTTGGGGATATTTCACGAAGTTTCTCAACATCGTGGACCACCTTCCCTGCGGAGCCTTAAATTTGCAGATAGGAGACGTCAGAATAAGAAGTCGGAGACCATGAGCTCTACAAAGCCTTCAGTTTGCTGTTGGGACTAAATATTTGGTTTGTGGTAATGTTGCCTCTTTAGCTGATCTACGTAAGCTAGGCAATGTTGCCTCGAAGGAAGCTTCTATTTCGACCTATAAGGAAACACAGGTCAGGGGCTGCTTGGTCTGCAACGACAACGACTTCTCCTGAGAGTCGTGTCTCATTCATCCAAAACTTTTTATATTTGGCTCCTTTGCTTCCGATTCTCGGCTGCTTTGACAAGAAACCGCCAACAATATGCCGCCTTATCAAATAGAATCCCTCTGCAACCAATATGCCTGTCCTTTTATTGGGAAAGTTGCCCCGAAAGAGTCATCAGCTAGGAGACACCGAAATAGCAAGCCTTGGCCTCAGAGCTCTTTAACTTGTGGAAATCAGTTTCAGAAACCATGTGAAACAAACGCTCTCTATTCTTAGAATTCACGGAACCCCCTTCAACTCAACTGTCTGCTCTCACCTAAGCTAGTGATATCGCCCCCAACCCAATCGACACCCTTAACATTTTAAGACGGCGATTCCCTTAATCCCTTTCCCAGGCAACACACACTCCCCGACGATAGAAACCTGTCAAATGGTGCTTCCCCCACGCTCCAGCACCTTTTATCTCACAGCCCTCCCCAAATCTAATGGCATTCAAAAGTGACGAAACTAGAAAACAAACTGTCAACAGGACGAGTTATTAAATATTTTCTAAGACGCACATCTCGGCTCTCCCCTCGATGGGGGAACTGCGGTGGTGGCACCCCTCCTCACGGTGGTGGCAGCACATCACCTATCCGTGGCACATCGTGGTTTGGGTGGAATTAATTTTCTCCGAGATTTACGATGATAAATGAACAAGAGCGTTTACTAAAAGAAAGTGGGGAAAGCGAAGCAATTAAAAATGGCATAAATCAAGCGAACAAAATCCACTTAGAGGGCCCCGACCGATTAAAGGGGTTCCGCTGCTGCGCGGGCTCTCTGAAGAGGCACTCCTTAAGGATCTCGTCGCTGCACAAGAGGGATGTGGATATGTGTGTGTGCGGCGGCTAAAAATAGGACTTTCTCTCAACTCCAGGGACGTGCATCCTTGCGGATTGAATTTCAGTGAACCAGGCACCCCGGTCACAAGACAGGTCACCGCCGCCAGTGCCGGTGGTATGCTTTGTCATCTTCAATCTGACTGACGTCCGACGAAATGGAATTTTCTATGCGCATCCAGCAGAGGCAGAGAATTTCTTTTGGGAATGCCCTAAGGGGTGAGGCGAGGGGAGGCGGTGGGTCTAAATTTAGAACGCGCCCCATGCGCCGGCAGCCGATTGAAGGAGACAAGTCGGCGAAACTGCTTGCAAATATCGTTTTCTCTCCGTCTCATAGTAATCGGCCCCGTCATCGGCAGAGATAGTCGGCAATAGTCGTGAGCAGATGCAGCGTGCCTCGCCGCAGCATCCTCGTTTGTCGTTCGCCGTCACCGCCGGCGAGAGTCAATGGACAAACGACGACACATGTTTCGAGTTTTGTGGAGCTATAAAATTTCTAATTTCACACGCCGACGCCGGCTACCGGTAGACGCTCAATCAGAAGCGTGCACGTGGGGAGGGGGGGACAAGCGCCCGCTGCAGGTTGTTGCGTCTAAATGATACGCGCGGAGGAATTTCTAATTGCATGCGAGCAGGATCCATTTATTTGGAGTAAATCTTCGAGATGACAGCGTTATGGCGCACAAGGAATTTTCGCAGCCATTTGCAGGAGGAATGCAAGAAAAGTGCGGATGTGCGTGGAACGATTGGAAGAACAAGGGAATTCCGTAGCGCCGGGGTTGTAAAGCTTCTTCGGTTGGGAAAGTCCCAGGGCTCAAGCGCCAAGCGTGCGCGCTACCTGTACACCACAAGAAATTTATCGCGTACTTTTCCAACTTTATTGCTCTGGTTTTTTTTTTCACCCGCTTGCAGTCGCTTTGTGCCGACAATGGTGATGTTGAAAAATCCACAATTAGGGTTCGGAAAGTTTGCCTACGAACGCTGATGAATGAATGTTCCAGGAAATGAGAGGGAATCTGAACGTATTTGAAGAGGAAAGTGACGAATTGAGAGAAGTTAAAAAAAAGGAGATTTCCAAAAGGCAGCTTAAAATCTACGAATCTCTGGTAACTGCCAGAAAGTGAAATGAAATCGACTGACAACTAATTGCAAGGTTCGTATACGCTTCTCAAAGGTTGCAATAAAGTTGACTACAGCTTTAGTCCACCAAGAAGACTCGCAAGGTTGTTCTGATGCACAATGCGCCATCCGAAATTCAATGAAAGTCAAATAACAGTAAATTTGAAATATTTTTCAATTCCTTATGTTGCCCTTGTTTTAAGCTACAAAATCGCCCTCCACAGTTTTGCCCTCAGAACTACCGTTTTGGAGATATTCCATATTGAAAGCGGCTACGGTGATGCTTCAGAGACTTATGAGCGAAACGAGGGTATTCGCTCGAAACCAGCTGGCAAATGGAATACCAAATCGACTGATAAACTGTCAATTTTGGACAAATCTTTGATACGTGGGGTTAAGTTGTGTCGCCGTCCTTAGAGAGCGTTTCAAATAGAACTTGTCTGCTGCTTATTCTTAACTTTTTAAAAAATAGACAGCTCCTCCGTTGTGCAGTCCTTCTTTAAAAACCTGTCCAACAGAGGTCTGTGGTCAGTTCTTGATTGTCTTTTCACCGACTTCTTGTAAAAATTGCTAAGATTTGACTCATCTGCTGACAAATTTTTGACAACCCCTCCGTAGTGGCCTTTGTGCCCGTGTTCAGCTGTCATTCCCTGCTGCCAATACTTGAGGATTTTGTAAGGACAGACGCTACAATATATTGTCCTCCGTCGAAAAAAGACTTCGTCTGCTGTCAATTCGTGAATTTTCTGTCACGACATCCCCCCGTCGTTGTTACTTCCTTCGAAAACGTACCAAATTGAACTCCTTTGCAGTCAAATTTTGAGGTTTTTATAAGAGCAACTCCTTTCCTGCATCATTTCCTCTCGAAAATTTCTGAATTTAACCAAAACTTGGTGACTATGCGAATTGTGCGACCTTTCTGCTGAATGGAAACTGAAATGAAGTCTCAAATCGACAAGAAATCTTGCTAATTTTGTCCCTTATTGCCGGTTTTCTGGCCTGGGCACACGCTCATCAGAGGAACTTGAAGCTCCGTCTCTGTCAGTTCTACAACACTTCACAAGTTTTTTGTAGCCATGTCTTCTGGAATTTGAAGAAAAGAATTCAAGACAATAAAACTGAGAATCTTGTCAATTTTTACCGATCCAATGAAGACGAGTGTCAACGCTGCCAATTCTTGTGTCTTCAAGAAGGTAGACGGTAAGACTTGTTTCCATCGGCAGTCCTAATGTCAAATCGGCAAAGAAGCCTGATTAGGCTCCTGTAAAATGTGTCAATTATTTGTTGTCAATTCATGTCAATTTTCAAAAGACAAATTTTCCCTCTGATTACCATTTTTCCCAACCCACCACTGAACTGAAGACTGAGCTAGAAAATACCCCTTGAGTGATGCATTTAATTACTCCTCGCACAATGCGCCATCCTGTCATTTCTGCCACATTGACAAGCCCTCAGCCGCCTTTCACCTATCAGCCTAAAACGCATCTAAAACAATTGAAGTCTAAAAATAGGCTTAAACGTGAGCCCTCCAAAACAGAAGGCGCATCCTAAGCAAACACACCTCACACACACACACGCATCCTCATCTCCACTCCCATTCATGCCTTTAATCGGATTGTAAGCGTGAAGTTTCAGAACTGACAGACTTAGCGCCTCATCCCTTTGCAGCAACCATCCATCGACAGAGGCGCTAGAAATCACAAAACTTCACACACATCACCCATCCCTCGGGCCTCAGGTCTCTGATTCTGTGGAAAAATATAAAAATTAGCATTAGGAGCGCTCTATTCTGTGCATTGTTGACCCCGGGGCCCATTGTCCCTGCCGCTGGCCTGGAAATTCAGGATTTTCTCAAAGGAACTCATATGGGATGTGCGCTGGTTTCCCCACATATGTTCTCGATTGGTCTCTCTGCGAGTGTTCGTCGGCGCGGAGAGTCCTTGCGCAGCCATAAAACCCGACGGAGATATTCGCACGTGGTGGTCCGCCGGCCGGCATGCAAAATGCACCGCCACGCATCAGCATAGCGCCAGATTTCAGTGTTGCATCACAGCGGGACGTGGAGTCTGTCTGGCCTGAGCACACGCTCATCAGAGGAACTTGTAGCTCCGGTCAGGCAAGAGTGCACCCAACAGCCCAGCATCGGTGCACTAATGAGCAGGAATCGTCGGGGTCTTGCCGAAAGTCTGCACATCTGCGATTCAAAAATAGCTGCCGCCGACTCATTGATTGATTTCAATCCAGCAACGGCAACAGTTGTGCCAGGGTCAGCGCTAGGAAAATGTGTCATCACGGGGGACGCGATGGCTCGTCTCGTGCTGTTCCACTTGAGGCGACGTTGAACAGAGTCTACCCACCCCACCGCCACCATCAGCATAATCTGGCGCTCTTCAGAAGCTCATAATTTATCTCGTAATTACAATAAACGGCGAGTGGTGGAGCAGCGCGCCGCCTGCGGAGGGACGACTGAGTGCGCTCGCCTTCCGTTCGGATTCGGTTGCTCCTCCGTTGAAATTCAATACACTATCTGTTTTGAATTAGTGACGCCATGTTCCCAGCTCTTGGATCTGACAGAGAACACCATTTGCACTGTCAGTGTCTATCCGCGCGGGCCACTCTCGGACCCCGATCCCTTTGTGCGCGCTCGGATTCGCCTCGCGCAAAGCGGTTGGTTACGCCGGATGATATAATGTGACAATAAAATGGAACGGCAGCGCTGCCGTTTGCTCAACTTTGTCTTCGTGATCTTCACATTTGGGGCGCTGCGCGTCTCTTTCTCTCGAGGCTGCCTTGGACAGCCGACGAACTAATGAAAGATGAAAGGAGATCGGTTGGCGGTGGCAGTCGCCATTTTCTGTGCTTTTATTTACAAACAAGCGTTTTTTTTTCGCTTTTCATCGTCTCACATCCTCTGCCGTGGTCTTGCCTCTCGGTCGGCCCACTTGGCTTGGCCTTTGTTCGGTCGGGGTTTTTTGTTTGGGAGACGACAGCGACGACGACGACGACGACGACGACGACGAAAATATGCCCTGTGTTGAAACTGTTGGCGCGAAATTCTTCAATTCTTTGCCTCTGTGCGCGTTTTTTGGACTTATTTCGGGGTGGTGTTGTTTTTTAATTAATTTTTGAAGAAGCCCGTTGCTGATAGTTTTCTGATTGTTGGGCAGAAATCGATGAGGATGATGATGTGTGGCGGAACGTATCGGCTGTGTGGAGCTATAAATAGGCGGAATGGAATGGAAGCTGGATGTTAGGATTTATGGGTGGCGATCAGGAGGAAAATGATGTTTGGAAGAATCGGCAAATGATCGATTTGAGGGTGAATTTGGAAAGCTAAGAACGAGGGGGAATCTGATGCATAATTGATTGGCTTTTAAAGAAAATTCGAATCACTTTGCTACTGTTTTCATCTACAGATAGCCGGAAGATAGTTCAGAGGGAGGTTTGTGGCTGAGTTGAAGCCCGTGGCTGAGATGACCACAACGATCGAAAAATTGAAAGAAGCAGAGAGCTCTAGATTCGCAGATTCGAGCACAAATGCAGAGCTTACTAGAAAGATCAGTGGGATCGTCTACTTTTTTCAAGCAAGATCGTTTTCAGTCAACGAGAACTTCTTCTTCTTCTTCTTGTGGTGCTACAGTCCGGGGTGAACCTGGGCCTCAATAAACATGCTTCTTCAACCAGCACGGTCTTTCGCCAGCTGCCGCCAGTTGCGCACTCCAAGTTGGTTGAGGTCCTTCTCCACTTGTGTGTGCCACTTTAGCCTGGGCCGTCCTCTGTTGCGTTGTCCCAATGGCTCAGATTCAAAGACCTTTCGGGCCGGAGCAGTGGTGTCCATACGCTCTACTAGGGCTGGCCATCTTAAGCGTTGTATCCGGAGACGCTTGCCTAGGCGCATGTCGCTGTACAGCTCGAGGAGTTCCGACTCCGCATGGCGGGATCTTGAGGAGCCTTTCATAGCCAATTGATACTCCCTGAGTGTTGTGTCCCGTCCAAGAACTGAACCCAGACATTCTGTGTGTGGGTCGACGCACTAACCCACTGCGCCACGACGGCCACCAGCCCGTCTAATGTGTGTCTTTCTTTCCTCAGCAATTTCGGAAGCAAACGGTTCTCTTAACTGAGTGACAATCTTAAGCAAGGACTGCCTTAAGTCTGAAGTTTGCCACTTGAGTTTGTTTTCACTTGCGGCAAGGACATCTGCGTTGACTTCAAAATTGATTGATCGAATAATTCCCTTGAAAATCATCAGAGACTCTCTGATCTAGACACTCCCTGATCACGGTAATCTTTACACTGAATACAGACTAAGTTTAACCTGACTTTCCCCGGTTCCTTAAATCTGTCTAAAGAAGTCTGGCTTTCGTCGGTCACATAGATCATCTTTTGGATCAAGATGCTTGTGAAGTCTGGACATGGATCATCTTTTGTGTCAACGTATGAGATTCTTTTAACAACAAAAACCCGAAGCTCCCGTAAAGACGCAACATGACCGCAGATGCAGGAGACATTGAATTTTACAACTGGAAGTACCGTGCCCGAGATCGTTAATACCACAAGACTGTTCTAGCTCAGATCCTCTACGAATCTCAGGCAAAGGATCAAGGATCAGTACTGTGGTGTTGGCCCACTTGACGCTTAATTTCTTTCTTTTCAAATGCGAGGTTGAAACCGGGTGAACTCTCCGTTTTGATTGGAACAACATCAATTGCCTCTGAGTCTCTCTGAGTGGTTGCAAATGATCGTATGATCCCCACCATCACGAGGAATAATGTCCTTCACGATCTATTGTCGTCACTGAATGTTTGAAATCAGTGTGGACAGAACTCAGATGGACAGGCTTCCGGTACAGTCTAGTTTTCACTTAACATGTACTCGCCGAATCTAGTCTTCCATAAACAAACTGTCTTAAAGAACCCTCTAATGTCTTCAGCGACTCTAAGAAAAGGTTCATTAAGCCTCCTCGGTACAAAATTGATCAGTGATCGTAACGGAAGGTGATCCGAACGCGATCCTGAAGAGAGAAAGATGGAGGCATCGTCTTGCCGGACGGATTTGCTTCCTTTCGCATGACTTCATACACTTCAGTCTCAGAGACTGGGCTTAGCGCCTTAGTATTCAATCATTTTTAGATCCCAGAGACAGGGCTTAGAGACTTAGTATTCATTAATTTTTAGATCCCCGATCGTTTACCCGATCACTTCTTCCCACTCCTTACTGCTGATAACTTCAAAGAATGTCCTTTAATTTCCTGCACATCCAGAACATTTCCCAATCCCTTTAAAACCCCCGAGAATTTCCTCTTGAAAATCCCAGTGATTTCCCATAAACCACGTCCTTTCCGCGGCGCGGTTTTCCTTCATAAATCTTCAACGGTAGCATCGACGACGCTTCCTCGGAATAACCGCAATTAAAAGCAAAATGAGAAAAAAAAAACCCTCGCCTCTATCTCTCTCTCTCTCTCACCCTCCTATCAGGTATCGTTCACTTGCGGATGGCTTTGTCAAGCCACAGATTAATGTGGTGGCAATGCAATGCCCCGCCAACGCCATCGGAATCGTTGCCATTTCCAATTCAAACCGGAAGTCATTTAGCCGAACATAAACTCCTTGCACTCTCACCAACGATGAGACTGCTGCTGGTGGCTTGGATGCAGCCGCATCGTCGTTTCTTGGAAAACATAAACCAGCACATCGCACATGACGGGTGTCCCAGTGAATCCCAGGACCCAGAAAATTGGAGCACAAGACGACAGCGCCGATGGTGGTGATGGAGGAGGAACAAAAATCGTCACAAAATAATAAATCACCACCGGATGCACTGAAGGCTGGTTGGCTGTCCCTCGCTCCCTCTGCTTGGGGGTCGTCTTCTGTCCTACTCCCATGAATGTTCATGTCTCCAGTTTGTCCCTCGGTGCGCACAGCACAAACCGGAGGAGAAGAAGACACCCAGCACGCTGGAGACACTCAAATGGGTCGTGAAGCGAAGACGAGGAAAAAAGCTCGAGTACGATGGTGCTACATATATATTTCTTTTAAATAGAATAATAGTTATCAACATATACACAGATAGAAAAACAGATGCAAAAAGTTTTGAGTCGACGCGTCGTCTCGTCGCTGGTCCCGGTCCCGTCCGTCCGTCCGTGGTCGTGGCATAAAATTAAATTACTTAACCTAAATGGAAATGCGAGTTGGAAGATACTTTGGTCAGCTGCGTCACGATCGGGGTGGCGCAGCGCGTCGCGGCTCCTACGACTTGTTGTGGGCGTCGCCCTCCATTCGCCAGACGCCGAAGAGGTAGCTTAGCTTCTCCGGTGGGATGATGGGGCCTGTCCGCCGGCCCTTGGTGTCATCGTTGAGGACGGAAGCGCCGACGGCGAAGCCGCCCAAGTTGCCCGTGTTGCCCTGCGTCACGCCGTGGTTGTCCAAGGCCTTCAGCAGGCTGATCTCGCTCGTCGATAGAACTCGGCACAGGAAGTCGATATATCTGCGAAGAGAGAAAGGTGGAGGAAGGGGTTAAGCGGGCCGTTAGGGGATGGCTGGGCTGGGTGGGGTGCCTACCTTGTGGCTAATTTCAACGTTTGGATTTTGCTGAGTTTATCGCTGGGCAGCGTCGGAATGATCTGTTGCAGGGCTTTGAAGGCGTCGTTCAGGCTTTGGGTGCGCTGGCGTTCGCGCACATTTGCCATCACGCGCTGGTTCTGGAACTCCTCGGTGTCTTCCAATTTGCTGGACTTTCGTTTTGTCCGCCGGCGGGGCTTTCGGAACTTGGAGGGGTCGCCGCCGCCCGCCCCCGACATCTGCTGAAGGTCCTCTTCGTTGTGGTACATGTACGCCGACTGTCTGTACTCCATCTCGTCCCTGTCCGAGCTGGAATAGGTGCTGCCGTTGAGGGAGTTTGTCTGCTCGTAGTCGAAGATCCCCTGGGGTTGTGCCGCCGCCGCTCCTGCGTTCATCTGGCCTTGGGCCATCCCGTGCGGCACCATCTCGGGTGGCGGGTGGTGGAATGGTTGGTACTTGAAGTTGTCCTGGCTTGTCTCGCAGATATCCTCATCGTTGCCGCTGTACTGGTTAAAGCCCGGCGACACGTTGTTCGGCTGGCCGGCCACCTCGTCCACCGTCGTCGGCAGGTACTCCACAAAGAATTTCCCGTTGGCTGTGGCCGGATTCTGTCGCGGAATGTGGTGGTAGTGGTCGCCGTCGGTGTACATCAGCGACTTCTTGCTGTCGTGCAGCATGTCCGGGCTGCAGTCGAAGTCCTGTCGCCGCTTCCCGTTCTCATTCATGAAGTGATGCAAGTCGTTGCTGTTGTATACTCCATTGTTGTTGTTGTTATTGTTGTTGTTGGCGCTATTTGAATTTGGGTTGATGTCGCTCTTGAGCGGTGGGGTGCCGTTGGGGGTGCTGTTGGTCGAGCTGAGGATCTCGTTGCTCGGAATGTTGTAGTCCGTGTCTGGTTCGTGGTCCATGGGACCGGCGGTCGATGCCGCCTGTGCGTATCCATGTGGCGCGGAGTATCCTTGCATGGGCTGCTGCTGCTGCTGCTGGTGCATGTGGAGGTAGCTCTGATCGACCTGGATGATCTTGATCACGTTCTGGTTGAGGTTCATGATGTTCTCACTGTTCTGGTGGTGGCTCAGGGGCTTGTAGCTTATGTCGAGTAGCACTTTCGGTGAAGCAGACCGCACGGACATTGCTCACTCACAACACTGATTCTTCGAAAGGGTCGCTTCTTTGGTTTGTTTTGCGCGATTTGTTTAATTTTTTGTTTCTTTCTTTCTTCAAATTCAGACACTTTTCTTCGTTTCTTTGGGGTACTGTCGAGAGTCGAGAGGCGATTTGTTTGGCGATTCACTCAAAAATTTCTCCGCACGCTCTACGAACTGTTCATCATCACCGAACGAAAAGATTAACACTGATCTCGGTATCCTTGTGCGCATCCTCAAAATAGCCCAGCTGCGCATCTTATGTGCAAGCTCGCGTCGCGGTACGAACTAATTACCCGCTGGAGCGAGCGAGATGGCAGCAGCATGATGTCACGGTGGTTGTGATCATGCCCACCGCTCATTGGCGTTCGCCAGACAGAGACGCCAAGCAGGGTGAGTTGCTGCGCCACGCACCAATCACGGCGAGGCGCATTGGAGTGAGGGAGATGGTCGCAGAGGTTGTCGCGCGAGCTTTGTTATTTTGTGTGTTTTGGATTGGTGGCGACGGCGACGGCAGCGGTGACCTTTTGTTTTGGACGAGGAGTTGGTGGGAATTTCGTTTTTTTTTTTTCGTTTGATTTGATGGACGGACTTTGTTTGCTGCTCCGGGGAACTCCGCGTCATTTGGGTTTAATTGATCTTCGCGAGCTAATAGGGAATGGCGGCTGTTCGGGAATTTTTATGCAATAAGGAATTTTTGTTTCTTGATGTCGATCAAGGCCAAGAGGAGTTTTTGCGTTTCGTCCTTGATTTTGTGCGCTTATGAAAATTCTTGAGTTCCGCGATCGCAAATGGCAACAAATTTTGGAATTCTTGATGGACCTTGTGTGTCGGTTGGTGATGATGAATATTCCTCAGAATTGTTTTGGAAAACGACTCCAGTGCTGGAATCTTCGTGTGTGTGGACTGGACTGTGATATCGTCTTAGTCTGAAATTGCAATTTTCATGGTTTGGTGACCAGGAATGCAAATGGCCAGAAGAAGACAATCAAGCCGTTTCTGAGTCTAAATCAATAAGTTGGAGGCATGCCTTGAATTCCGAACCAACTGAGTTTTCGTCAAACTTTATTCAATTTTGAGAGGAATCAAAAGTGCTTCCAAATCCGAAGCACAGGGAAAAATTTTAAATGTTTAGACGTGTGACAAAAGTTACAAAGAGATGCCTGTCTTGACATTATAGGTAACATGGACACTTACCTCCCAAACAGTACTAGAAGTTATCGCTAGGTTTGCAACCTATTCAATCTTCAACAGAAAGACAGCTGCTACGTATGCCATAACATCGCAGCTAGGCTCAAAACAGACGTTCTAGTGAGTTACCTTAGGCTACACAACGCAATACCTAAAAGGGACAAGATCTGTACAATGTCGGACATAATGGCTTGGACGCTCTTTCGTCAGGTTATCGGATGTTGAATTATTTGACCGCGAATACTAGTCCAATTGTGTTCCAAATCTTAACCCAAAAAGTCTAATTTGGTATACTGATGGATAGAGAATGGTGTCTGGGCACCTTAGATCCAATACTAGAACAGGAGGTCAAAACACAACATAGCTAAGACTGTGTCAAGACAGCCAAGGCACACTTAAGCCCTTATTGGCCAATTCTGTAACCTCAAGCACTGTAAAATGTTGAAATCCTTCACCAAGCACAATGCTGTGCAACTTGGCTGGCTCCCTGGACACACTTGCAGGCAATTGATTCACTGATGGCATTCCTAGGGCTGGTTGGTGTGGGCGAACTAGGGCGGGTTGTATCAATTCGACCACAGCAACAGAAATATTTGTCGAATGGGAAAGAAAATTTCGCCTGGACCACGCCTGGACTAATGGACTAGATCTAAGGCAATTCAAATGTTTAAGCGGGTCTTCTTCCTATTAGGAAATCCTTCACTTAGACCAGGAAAGAGGACGAAACATCATCGACCACATTTTGTGTGAATGCCAGACATTGCTCGGATAATGGTTTAGGAAGCGTATTTTCCAAAGGGAAATAAAGACGTTGGTGGATTTAAGAACAACTCCATCTTTTTGAGAATATCAAACCTAAGATGCATCAGGTCTGTATACGTTAAGGGGTCCTTGTCACAGAGACTTAGGTGTACCAGAGGAAAAAAATGGCAATACTTTTCTTAAGATGTGGATTTCAATGCTTTTAGGTCTTCATCCTTCACGGTTAAGATTTGTTTCCTCTCTGAGACTTAAGGGCTTCTTAGGATGATAACTATTAATTGAGTGGCACTACCTACACGAAGAGACCAGGGTCGAGCTCCTACAATAACTACTCGTGTTGTGCGTGCTACTGATCTCTCACGAGTAGAAGGGACCTACAGTTTTTTGCCGACTCCAAACGGCGAGATTTGAGAAGCTTTTCATAGCCAATTCATACTCCCTGAGTGTTGTCAACAACTCGAACGAGGTGGTGCCGTGAAAAAATGCGAGGTGTCCCGTCCAGGAATCGAACCTAGACCTTCGGCGTGTGGGTCGACGCACTTACCACTACGCCACGGCGATCACCCTTTTTTTGTGTTTAAGTTCACTTTAAAATTCCTCAAACGTCATTGTGTCTAGGATGAAAAAACATGCTTTCCACAATTTTCTCTAATTTTGACAGAAGTTTCCTGCTACACATCCACTGGGTCTTTTGGTGCTTCAGCGTGGAGTGCATGGAGTTCCTGACATCGGGTACATGCAATGAGGGACGAAATGATCGCAAAGAACTTGAATTTGATGATTACCTGACATCTTAAGAGGACTTTCATATTTAAATCCTGAAGATCCTCTGCTCATTTAATTGACATTCACATTTAAAGTATTTTCACAGACGTTCCATAAGTGGAGAGAAGTTTTCCTTTGATTTTGAAGTCAGTTGATTGAAGAGGAATTCTTATTCCATGTCTGAGTATCACTTCCCCATTCAAATGTAATTTATGTACATTTTGCCTCAATTTAGTTTTGCCATGGCCACAATGTGTTCCAGGATGCAGCACAAGCAGCCAAATTGTCTTGCAAGAGCTGAAACTGGATTTTCACAGTGTTTGGCGTCTCAAATTTGGTGTCTCAAGAAGACACTTCATTTTCCCGATCTGGATGAACTCGGGATTTCGTTTGTTAGGAGTCCTTAAACCAAAGTCGTTCTTGCGATCGGAGGGTGAACGTTTGTGTTTCAAAGTGTCCAAATGCCTTACTATAGGAATTATTGCAAACCTGTCTTGATGCTTTCCTTAGATTAGGTTAGAGTATCTGTCTGCCAACAGGACAATGGACCGCATTTTGGCCCAATGAAGCAATGTCCGCTGTCTATATAGCTGTTGAATCGAAGACTAACTTCCCCCCTCAACAAGCCTACAAAAAAAGGAATTTTCAAACAATTTCTAACAATTTTTCTCATTGATCATAGGAAATCCTTTACGGCATCGACTGACACAGCAGTGTGTAGTGGTCTTGGCCTTGCTCCTTAAGTTTACTTTTTGCAAATGTGCTTCAGGTCTTTTGATCACTGGATTCGTTTCTTACAATATCAAGAAGTCTTGCAAAGTTTTCAAAACTTATTCATGCCTCCTAACCATTCCTTGGTTTGTAGGCTTAAGGGAATCGGCTCAAGAAACTTGGCCCCCACGACTTCCTCGCATCAAAAGAAGTTCTTACTCCCAACCACCTTAAGTTCTTCTATTTCCCGTCTGTTCTCACTGATCTGCCTGAGTCTGAGGTGAACCTCCGCTTTATTTCCTAAGACAGTCACAAAGGATGTGCGTTCAGTGGTAAAAGTCATTTTCGCGATAGTGACTAGATGATGCTGAGCCTAGACTTCTTTTTCTTGTGGCGCTACAGCCCAGGGTGTGATCTGGACCTCAACCAACATGCCTGACTGGAAAGGCACGATCTTTCGCCAGCTGCCGCCAGTTGCGCACTCCAAGTTGGTTGAGGTCCTTCTCCACTTACATATGTGCGCCACCTTAGCCTAAACCGTAATCTGTTGCGTTGTTCCAAGACTCAGATTCGAAGACTTTTCGGGCCGGAGCAGTGGTGTCCATACGCTCTACATGGCCTAGCCATCTTAAGCGTTGTATCCACAGACGCTTGACTAGGCGCATGTAGCTGTACAGCCCATAGAGTTCGTCGTTAAATCTTCTTCTCTAGATGCCATCAACGCAAACAAGACCAAAAATCGCTGAGCCTAAGCTGGGACGTGACAAAACTTTTAATGCTGTTGCCAAGGGGCACTGTGCACTTGGCACTCATAAACGACGTCTAGGCGTTTCACATGGTAGCTCCAAGAGAGGCTATAGGACGCGTTACCATGGCTACTCATTGGTTAGACTGTGGGCTAGACTCTATCATCGCGATGCAAATAATATCGAGCTGAGGGGCATTTTTAGATTAATATACAAATTGTGATGGTTTTCTGAAAGAATCCACATGCTTAGAGGTTTAAGAAGAACAGGATAACCAAACGTCACAATGGGACTACGGAGACCCTCGTCCAGTGGAAAGGTACATTGTGTGTGTTCATTTAATTTGAATTTAAGGATTCGTAAGCAGACTCCCAGGCACCACCAGCCCCCCCCCCCCCCTTCCCCGATGGAGGTACGCTGTCCCCCTACTGCCTCATAAGCAATTTCAGCTCTTCACGGCTCTTTCAAACTCATTTGCTTCATTTTGTGGAAAGCCCAGATGGCTTATATTTCAAAACAGTCAATTTGAGGCCAAAAGCTTGGGTCTTTTCAAGCAAATGTGTCCATTTGAGACAATGTACGATGTCATTTGATCCCTCTGCAGACCCTCCATGTCCGTAAGGCCGTTCATTGAACTCACAAGTCCTATTCCTATTTGCAACAAAAATTCGATCAAATCGCTTATTTTCCCAAACTCCCACCACTCTCCTCCCTAATCCTCACACCGGATGCTAGTAATTTCCAGGATGTAGGTATTTATTCGAGTGAAAATACCCGGATAAGCTGATATACATATATGTAGCGTGGCGCGGGTTTTCCTCGCGCGATCGCAAAATACCCGCAATAATGACTAATTATGCAGATGCCTCGGTGTCTCCGCGTCGTCTCGGCGCGTTTCCGATTTTCCTCCTCAGAGTTTGCACAGTCGCGCGAGACGCCTCCTGCGAGCTACCTGCCCTTTGTTTGCTGATTGAGTTCAATTAATGGAATCTCTCGCCCCGACGACCGACACGGCGGAATCCCCGTGTTCTGGCTGTTTTTTGGGTTTTCTGGTTGGGCTATCCCTTAGGGCCGCACGATGTGTGTCGTCGCCGCGTCTGATGGATTTGTCGGCAACCGCAGCACCACTGCAACACTGTTGCACCAACATAATTGAGTTGCCAACGGATTTATGGGCGCCGCGGCCGCTGCAACATTGTAGGCAAGTGGAGGACCGTAAAAATTCGCAATAAACCGTCGCAGTAACACTTTCATCTTTCGTGTGACAGATTCAGTTCGCAATTTGCCTGCACACTGTCGCTGTCGCCCTAGTCGCATGTCTGACTGGCGGTTGGTGCGCTTGTTGCTGCCGTTGTCTGGACTGGGTTACGCGCAATTAATTTGTGAAGCAGGAAATAGTTTTTATGTGCGAAAAACATAAACAAAGGGGATGGGGCTAGAGGGGGATGGTGTGGATTTTTTTCTTCATTTTTGTTCGGTGTTTGGGGGCGGGACTACAACTCCATTCTCGCGAGACTTCAGAGGAACGGTTTAGGAACACGCTGTGATGCAATGGAGGCTCTAAGACCCTCGAACCCCCATAGATGGCGCGGGGAACGTAGCCGCGACCACAACCGTTGGCGGAATATCGTAAATTCGTGTGGATTGGATATCTCGTATGTGTCTGAAGGATGATGTGGTGAAAGAGACTAGCCACCGACAAGTTTTCACCACACGATGTGTTGCTTTTGCTTGGTGAGGGAAACTAACGAGATGACCAGGAATCGTGGCGCAGTGCTAAATCTTAAGTCAAGGAATCGAGATTACATGCATTAACTGAAGTCAACTCAAACTCTAGGGGTTCCCCCATTTGTGAGAAAACAACCATCACAAGTGGTTAGTCCAGAGGATAGACTCTGATCCTCTAAGGACTGCAGTGCATCCTTTGAGGTTAGTTGAGGGAACGACATGCAGATGAAATGAGCGCAGATTCTGAAGTCCACAACGAACAGCAGATTTTTTGACTCAGGGACCTCGTCTCTTACGACATCAACAAGTTTTAAAGGATTTTCTTCTTTCCGACGTTGGGGGAGTGGGGTGGGATAAGTGGGTGCGTCGATTCCTACGTCATTACTGCCTATTCCAACCACTGCGCGTGTATCAGCTTTCTGCATCTGTGGTTAATTATGCTGATCCTGAACTTACTGTCCAGACCAACATTTCTCAACCACTGTAGCACTGTCATCAGAGGTGAAGCTACAAAAAGCAGCACCCGCGTGAGATGACGAGTGCGGGTAGGTGTCGTCCGGACGAGTTGAATGAATTTATGGCTTGGATCTCCCAAACAACAGACCTCTGGACGATTCCCACAAAAGGCTTATGTCTCGGGTTGAACAGAGGACAACTCTACGTTGAGGCGAAAATGTTCTGGGAATCAGAAATCCACAGACAGGAGACAGGATGCAAATTAAATCCCGAAATGTCCAACATCTGGAAAAACTAACATTCCGAAGTACTTTGGGATCGAAATGAAAGGACCTCCACCACGGTCTGAGTCGGTGCACTTACCCACTAGGAGATTCTTCTCTCTTTGTGTTGCTACAATCCCTTTTGTCCTAAAGATCAGAACTAAGCTTTTCGTTGTTCTTTGTCGACATCAGGGCGTAGTCCCAGTATGTCAACCACAAGTTCTTGATCAGCGAGGACTCCTTTCCGTTCAATTTGCCGTAACCCACTGTCAGAACGGCGTGATTCAAATCACCCAAGCGATAACAGCCCGGCTCATTGTAGAGGCTGAAGCTCTTGTCTGATGCAACGATGGCTACCAAGGGTGCACCGTTGGTGTGAACCGCCCTAGTGGTCTTGAAGGCGTTCTTATTATTTAAGGACACATTCACAAAGCTGAGATCTTGGCAAGAACGGGAGTCGATGTAGCAGATGCCGTGCCGTGGGAAGTTACTGACCCTACTCCCCCTCAGTGGGGATACCGCCTACTTTTATCATCCATTCATAAGCGTGTCCTTCGTCCGTCATTGGAATATTCTTAAAATGGACATCCCCTCAAGGACTAGACAGCACCGAGTTATCGGCCAATAAAGGCAACAAAGCCCAGAAAAAATGTCCTACTAAGGTTCCTGTTGCTTTTGCGTGTCACCTGTTGGCCTGATGTTTCTTGTTGCCTTTAATTTCTTGAAACTTTGCAATGCAATGGACTAGGAACATATTTCTTGTGACTCAAGTGGTTGCCATAAATGTCACTTTTGGGTTGCTGTCTTCCACAAAACTCCAGCAGGCTTCTCTGCTATACACAAGAGATGCTCAGTATCACCGGCTTAACCCCTCCACTTACCTTTCAACAAACTACCCGATTAAGCAGCTCATCCAAGTCCATCAGAAAATCGCCGGAATGCAGATTGAATTCCAGCCTCCAGTCAAATTAAGTCAGTAAGTCCACACAACCCACAGTGCCCACCTCCACGCAGCCCGAAATACAATCATTCCCCATCCACAAGCCTAATTCCCAGTGAAAGCCACCAGCCTACCCTCATCCCAACGTCAATTGTAATCCCGTTCAATCAAACGGCCGCCATAAAACCCAACTTCCTACCCACATCGCCTGGCCAGTCCTGCGGCCCGCAGAACACATCAAATACATCTCAATGCGGCTCAAATAGAACATCGTGCATTGATTACCGGGCCCCCGGTCTACTGCAGGCGTCCACGCCACAGCCCGTCCCGTCCTGCGCCCAGCGGAACACCATAAACTAAGTGGCCATCTAAATAAAGACAAGAAAAATTATGCTTCCATTTGTACACTCATTGAAGCCCACAGAAATCCAGCCGACGACGATGACGACGGCCAAGCAGCAACGTCGTCGTCAGCTCCCAAACTAGGTGCGGCGTTCTCACATCCCTGCCAGTTGCAGTTGGTAACCGCTAGTGTCCAATTTTTCGCATTAAATCGGTAGTCGCTGTTGATGGACTCGCACCGGCAAGTGAGAATGCGTGCATCAAGAGCTGCTGGTCCGCGCTGCTGGTGCGCGCCACTCTCCTGCTCCCCAGAAGCACCTCGGACCTGTCCACCGCTGGGCAGGCTCTCCGCTGCGCACGGCGAGCATGTCATCGGCACAATAATAATAACAAATGACAAATTTCAATCCCATCCGTAATTTGGTTAATGCAATCGATTGGCGCTGCAGCGGCCACGACGACAACGACGCGGACGACCACGTCTCCCAGAGCACGACGAGCAAGACGCGGACCACTGCAATGATGATGACAACAACGCGGAGCGTACGTGAAAGATAAATGCAAACATTACCCGGCCAACACGGTAGCGAGCCGGGATTATTTATCAAGCGGCGGACATGCGTCTGGCATATTTGTGTTTATGCGCGTTGCTCCTCAAATCGGGACGGACGAGGCGGAAAATGTGCTTTCCACAACGAGAGTGGACTGTAATGAGGCTGTCCGGTGATCAGCCGGCAGCCAGTTGGACACTTGGCCGCGATACGGGATCGTGAGAGGCAGCCTGGCCAACTGGTCTCAAGCTCTATAAACTGACTGGCGCTTGTCACCGGCAAATGTCCCATCAATTCCGGGCCGAATTCCATGCACGAGAGAGGATAAGGTGCGAGTGGCAGCCTAAGTCCGCACTCGCCCATCCAAATTATCGAACTGAGCAGCAGCGGTGCCCGGTCCACGCGCAACGCACTCCTCCTGTAATTATGAAGGATACAAATTGACGGACATTATCCGACGAGTGTTAAGTGTCCGTGGCGAGCATTGGGCCACGAAATGAAGTTCTCACTGGCGGCGGCGACGACGACGCGGAGCAGCGTCTGGAAGCCTCGGTGAGAGGTTTATTGATCACGGGCATTTCTCAGCGCGGATTACGCTGCGCACCGCGCTGGCCTATTCATCAGGCGAATGCTAATGTCAACCCTCAGCTGGGTGCACAGTAGCCGTCACAGGCCCAGAACCAGATTCCGCCGCGGAGACTCTTCCCGCGCCGCACACCCCATGCGAGGTGCACGAGATATAAATCAGTGACACCCCGGACTGCGGAGCGGAGCCGCTGTTGTTTCCACGGCTGTTTGCTCTCCTTACTGCTGCAAGTGCCGTTGACTAATTTACAATAATCTCGTTTCAGCCCGTTGGCCCCTTGGACTTGTCCCCCTCCCGCCCGCCCTCCGCTCAGTCACTAATAACATTAGAGTTATTAGTACGAGTGCTTGTCGGCGATAAATAACCTTACGCGCTGCGACTTGAGCTGAGGCCGTGCGACGGAAGCCAGGCGGGGCGAGCCAAGCCAAGATAAGTGTTGAACTGACCAAGACTGACCAAGATAAGTGTTGAACAAAATCTCAAACGAAACGATCTATCTGCTCGGCGATACAATGTTTGCGCGGAGTGGCGATAATTAATTCGCCGAAACGATAACGTGCGTGATGTGGGGCGAGGCGAGTGTTGCATACGGTTGCCGTCGCCGTCGTCGCCTAATTGCTGCGGAAATGTTGATCTGACAAGGACTTGGAGGAAGTCCTTGAACTAAAAACCGTGCGTTGTGTGGAGTTTCAGATGACAGATGGCCTGTTGAGAGGGTGGACGAGGAAATGAGGATTCTTCTGCATGAACATGAGGCGAGGTGTGGGAGTTTGCAGATCGAAAGGGGTTATGTTTTAGAATCAGAGTACAGACGCACAGAACCATACAATCGGACACAAGTGGAAAAGGAGTCTTGGAGTCCCCAACAGTTGGCGAGAGATCATGCCAGCTTGAGAGACTTATTGGTTGAAGCCCAGGTCCACCTCGTAGTAGCACCATTCAGAGAAGAAGAACGTATTCCCTTACAATCTGTTCCTGCGGTACGTTGCTCCCGGCAAACCTTCTGTTTGACCACAAGTTCAGTGTATTAAAATATTTTTACAAAGTTTTAACTGAAAATTTTTGAGGACTTTCCAAAACGTGGCGTGGTTTTCCACGGTCGAATGCTGTTCTTGGATGTGCTGTCCCATACAGTAGCAACTTCACCTTCTTGGGCAATCCATTCAGCCTTCACTTCAATAGGTACTGGAACGAAACCCAAATCTGGCACTCTTCAGGGTTACATTGGAGTGAGATCTGACCTAAACCAAGTCTCTTCGGCTTCTCCTTCGAAAGCCGTTCTGTTTCATTCGTGACTACAACCTTGATGTTCCTGCGCCTTCTGTTATGTTGACATTTAGTAGCCTCCGTACCAGGGTTCGTAGACCGTACGAGGATTCTTAATGTCCTGACGCCCCACTTCTGGCAGTAGGAGTAAGTGTTTGTGCTCTGATTTGGATTGAGGACAATGTCTTCGAAGAGGCAACTGTTATAAGATGAGGTACATGGCGATTGGACCGCAGTTTGATTGCTGAACAGAATTGGGTTCTGACTTCCTTTAAAATGATTGCTTGGACGCTTTGTCTTGTGGGATCTCATCCCTTTCCTGGAGAGCAGCAACTACGGACAATGATGATGAGTTTAGCGGGGAATTTCATCAAGTTTAAAATAAGTCCCTCTTTCCGAACCGGGTCCAATAAATGGAGCAGGCCACTGTGACTTAGTGATTGGTCGAGTTGGAAGAACATTGTGATGGACCCAATTTAGGCGAAGCAGATTCCAATTCTTTTTCTTGGAAGCTTATAGTGCCTGCCAGCTTTTTAAGGCTCCCTTCTGTTGTGTACATCCAACTGATGATCTGTGGTTTAACGTTTCTACCATTCGCACAGTGCCAATGTAGACGATTTTTTTTCCCTCTATTGAGTTCTGTTTCTAATTGAGCTTCCTGATGGGTGTGATACTAGGATAATGACACAATTGGGTTTCCGTTGGGGGGGTATGGGGGTATGCACACGAGGCAACGTCCTTGATCGCACTCAACATGGCGAGCTGCCAAGGCTGTCCTCGTCCGTATATAGGTCAAGTTGACATACAGCCTCCCCGTGGCGCCTCCTGAATAGCCATCACATCATCCGTTGTGTGGTGTGACTGGCCTACTAGTCTGTAGGTTGTGCATGAGGCTAACTCCCTCACCACACAAAAATAACCGAGTTCAGGAACAAGAACATGCCTCGGATATGGACGGATCCAATGTTGACGACCCCAGCAGACGAACAAAGGACAACGATTTTCGGTTCTGCACGTGGAATGTGATTTCCTTATCAGGGAACTTGCGGAGGCCCTTGACTGCTACAAAGCAGATATCACCGCCATCCAGGAAGTGCAGTGGGATGGGCCGGGCAGAAAGAAGATGAAGAACTGCGACATCTACTGTAGCGACTGCTACAGGGAGAGAAGACAGCGCTTATTCGGTTGCGGATTTGTTGGTCGAGGCAAAAAGTCTTAAGCTACGATCCCGTAAGCGAACGCCTCATGACAATCCGCATTAAGGCTAAATTCGGGACCATCAGCCTGTTTTGCGCTCACGCCCCGACAGAAGAGAAGGATGACAACGGCAGGAATGAGTTCTATGATCTCCTAGAAAGAACATACGATGGATGCACCAAGATCTTTCTAGGAGATTTCAATGCGCAGCTGGGAAAAGAGAACATCTTTGCTGGAGTCATCTGGAAACACAGCCTGCACGACACCACCTCCGGAAACGGACTCAGGCTGCTGGACTTCGCCGCGGGGCGGAATATACGCGGTTCCCACATCAACATCCATAAAGGAACTTGGTGATCCCCTGATCAATTAACCGTCGCGATCGGCGTTAGACACTCCTCCAATATTCTCGATGTCCGAACATTCCGGGGCGCCAATATCCAATCGGATCATCACCTTGTTGTAGCCAAGGTTAGAACCCGGAAACGGTTTGACGTCGGAAAGCTACAATCGCAACAGATTGCTGGACTCTTTGCCGTCCGAGTCTCCCTGAAACTCTCCCAAAGTTCGACGCTGCCTGCACTGACAATAGAAGAAGAATGGAAACGTTGTTAAAAAGCCATCAAAGAAGCTGCCAGGCTGGGCCTCAACCAACAAGCCTGACTGCAGAGGCATGATCTTTCGTTAGCTGCCGCCAGTTACGCACTCTCCACTTGTGTGCGCCACCTTAGTCAAGGCGTTGTCCTCCATTGCGTTGTTCCAATGGCTCAGATTCAAAGAGCAGTGGTGTCCACACGCTCTACATGGCCTAGCCATCCTAAGCGCTGTACCCAAAGATGCTTGACTAGGCGCATGTCGCTGTTCATCGTTAAGTCTTCTCCTCCAGATGCCATCAACGCAAACAGGACCAACATTCTCTCAGGACTTCAGCAAATAAAATCCCAAACGTTTATTTCAAATCGAATTTTTATTTAAAAGCAGACAAAATTGAATAAATATGTTGTTTGTGTAAATGATTTTTTTTTTCGTTTTCTTTTTGTATTTTAACAAGTCATTCTTTGCATGTATCTCCTATTCAGTTAGCACCATTCAATTGGAAAAGAAAATAATTCGCTACACAGTTTTTTTTTTTGTTTAAAAGGATTTTTTCTTTTTGTGTTTTTTTGTTGGTTTTGTAAATGGAATGATTGTTGTGGAAAAAAATGTTTTTTTTTTGTAATCGTAAAATTGTAATAATAAATCTTAGTACCCATATGTTCGAACTCTCTCTCTCTCTCTCTCTTTGCTCTCAGATTTTCAACTACAAACAAAAAAATATATTTACAATAAAAAACAAAAAATTCGCTAAATTACATCTAAAAATGGAATTATTGCAAAAATTCAAAAAAATTACAAAGAAAAACCTCTTATGCAGCATAATAAATAGTGGTAAATAATAAAATCTGGGATTTTTCTGGATTGAAATCTTTGTTTTGCGCTGGCGCGGGTGTGTGTGTATTTTGCCACTTTACTGGTAAAACTTACGCTAAAAAACAAAAAACAAAAAAAAAATGAATAAATGTATGTGATCTACTGGTTTTCAGAGTTCTGATGTAATGCCATAGTGGTACACAACTACTTGATGCAGATGCGCTAAAAAAAAGAATTAAATAAATAAAAATATAAAATAGACAATTAAGTTTAAAAAAAAAAAAGTGGTTTTACTGGCCTCCTAATGAGATTTTCGTTCCTAATCTATACTCGCTACGGTTATGATTTGTATAAAAAATATACACGCACCCTGTGCTGGGGCGCGTGTGGGTACAAGCTAAGTGTGTGTTCTAACCTAAGACCTATCCTGTAATAACTGTTCTTTTGTTTCTTGTTAACTGGCTATAGTATACTGGCAATTAAGTTCCGTTTTCTGTGTTTTTTTTTCGTATAAAAAATGATTTATAAAGTGTTTATCCTACATGTGTAATATCATTGCCACGCCCCCTCCACTTTGTCTTCCTTCTCCTCCTTCTCCTCCTCCTCTCTCTCTCTCTCCAATTTGACAGGGAATCCATTTGGCTGGCACTACTGGCTTGCATTTACATTACATTTGACCGCTCAGGGGACAGACTCAGCGGTCCCAGGGCGTTCGAAAACATTTTGCTAACTAAAATAAATAAGACAGACGATCGCAGATCTAGATCGCCGCTGAAGTGAGAGAGCTGATAGAAGCTGATAGACGCTGAATAGACGAACTAGACGAAGACGTGAAGATGCAGCTGCGATGAAGCAGATGCAGATGCAGATGCAAATGAGTGATGTGATGTCGATTGTTGCTGGCTGGTTGGTTGGCTTGTTGTGATTGGTGTCAGTGTCGTCGCATGTGCAGTGAGAGATGATCCGAGCGGCTGAACGATCGTGTGCAAAGTTTACATCGGAACGGCTTCACGCCGGTGTGCTTGCGGAAGTGTCGAGTAAGCTCGTCGGAGCGGGCAAAACGCCATATGCACCCCTCCCATGTGCACACATATGGCTTCTCGCCTGAAAACACACACAAAAAAAAAGCACATCAATTGCTGAACGTGATGGATGACAGTTAAGGGTGGCAGAGGACCCTGCTTACCTGTGTGAGTCCTTTTGTGAGCCTTGAGATGGGAACTTTTTGTGTAGACCTTATCACAACCCTCGGTGTCGCATTTGTGCACCTTGCGGTTCTTGGAGAGATCACCGCCATTGGCGCTGGCATCGTCCGCCCGACTGAAGGCGCCGCTGCCCAGCATCCCACCGCCGCCCACGATACTGCTGAAGGCACTCTTGCGGTTGCCGCAGGCGCTCCCCGTTGACGACGTGAACGAGTTGTATGATGGATTCAGTGCTTGCGACGCGGCCGCCATCACCTTCCACGGCGACGCCGAGGCCGACGACGATGAGCCCGACGAGGGCGCCGCCGCCGCTGAGCTTAATCTACTAATGGCAGGATTCGTAGTGGGACTACTGTTGCTGTAGCTTCGCGACGATACCGGGGTGATGGAGAGCGCCGACGGTATGGCCGCTGATCGTGATGAGATCGGTGGTGGTCGTTCTGGATATTTGTACGGATTCTTGAAGAGACTCAGAAGGCTGAACTTTCGGTCGTAGTCCTGAAAGAGCGACCGGGATGCAGCTGCGGCAGCGGCCGCCGCCGCTGTCGATGTGGTCAGCGACGAGGAGCCGCTGTTGTAACCGCCGCCATAGTGATTGTTGTTCGCATAGCTAATGCTGTTGTTGTTCGTCTCGTCCTTGAAGCGGCGGTAGGTGAAGAGGAACGGTGTGGCCGCCAGCAGGGGAGGGATGGGTCGCTTCGATGTGGCCGACGACGCGGATGAGAACGCTGACGACGATGTCGGTGAGTAGCTGCTGTGCAGCGCTGATGTCGACGACGTGAACGACGACGCCGACGCTGATGATTTGTGATGAACATGGTGATGATGAGATCCTGCGAAAAGAGAAGCAAAACAGAACTCATTAGAGTGACGTCTTAATCGGGGGACATCGAGGCTCCCCCATGGCCTATGAAGACATTAACGCCCGCTGCACAGTGCAGTTCATGCGCACTCCACATGCGGGGCCAATGCCAGTGGCTGAGAGCATTCAAATCAATCGCAATAAATCGCCATATGATTATTGGGGGGGTACTTAGGAATAAATTATATTCGGCTTGTGGTCCCTGTCCGACGGACGGGTTATCGAGTTACCCGCACACAGACGCCCGGCCCGAGATCGAGAGCTGCGAGGCGAATGCGCACTCCATTAGGCCGCCACCGCGGCCACCACCGCTACCATTACCGCCGCAGCCGCTAGCAAGACACGTACGGAGTAAATTAAATGCGAACTGGCAGCACTTGGACTGCGGAGTGCAAAGCGTGAAGCACACCTAGCTCTTTATGTACCTGTTGGCAGATTCGAGATAACCCTTTAAAATATGAGAGCATTTAGATGCCAGATGCGCACGCTTTCGGTTCCATTGTCGCCCCACGGAGCGAGGAGGGTGACGATTTAGGCCCCGTGGGGGGCCAGAACCACGACAACGCGACGACGATGGCTACAGCATCCCATGGACGGCGGTGCGGCGGCCAAGTGGCGGTCATCTATTAAACTCACACTTTCGGATGCGAGAGAGATGAAAATCAATTTACTGTCCAGAGGTGTACCGTAACAGGCACACACACACGCGCGCGCAGAGTCTATGCTGCTGCACAGCAGGCTAGCTGACCGTTTAATTAACCAAATTCTCACATCTCGCCTCCTTGGGAGGGGTGGCGGCCGGTCGGCTGCCTGCTCTTCGCGCGCCGCAGAGAGAGATAATGGCGCGCGCATTTTATGATTGTAATTGGAAAGCAGCACTCTCAGCGTTAATAGTCCAATAAATATCATCAGCCGATTGGCCAGGTGTTGCTGCTGCGAGGCCGCGGCATCGTCGCGGCTGCCGGGTTACACACTTGCCACGCGGTGGCGGCAGCCGCGTGGACAGGTGAAAGGATGCGTCAATGCTCCACGTCCGACCTTAATCCCTTCCCAACAGGGATCATGAGATTCTTATCCGTTGACGCTGATCATCCAGAAGACATCCCGACTGCGCAACAAGCCCAAGCCGTCTGAAATATGCGCTTAATTGCGGGACGCTACGCGATGGGAATCGAAGCAGTGATTCATTAGCCGACATGTTGTGATCTCGGATGGATCTCCGTCCCCGCAGCAAATTAATCATAAAATCAATAGACAGCCGCAGGTTGCCACAAGGATAATTGCAATTATCAATTCAAGGCATTCGACTGCTGACTGCTGCAAGTCAGATCGCAGTGCGCGCGCGCACGGTGCGGCTGCTGCCGGTGCGCGTGCAGATTAATCAGAGTGGTTACACACATGCGGACGACCGCGACGTGGTGCCCCGAAGAGATGAGCCAATGATTTGTGTGCGCAAGCAGACCTCGGCACGGAGCTGTGAACTAGCGAAAAAGTATCGCGGTAGCGTGCGTGAAGCACCATCAATAGGTGGATCTAATTTGCGCGCGATTCGGGTGTTGCAGCGCACAGAACCCGTGGCGATGGTGCAAATTATGAAATGATTGAATCAGCTTCAATCTGTGGCGGTGGCGGTGGCGGCGGCGGTGACGGCGGCTGAGAAAATTGATTTAGTCGCTCCCCGTGGCGTTGCGCTGCGGCATCTGCTGAGTGAAGTGAAGTGAGGAAAACTTTCAATTGAGGAGGTGAGTGATGAGACTCCCAGCACCCAGCTGTGTCAACCAAGGGTCACTGCACTAGCTGGGAGTTGAATGGAAGAGGAAGAGCTCCGCTAATTTGAATTGATTGTCCACCAATATGTCACCGATGAGGATTCTCATTGTTTTCACATTCCACGAGCTGATTAATCTCTCGCCACGAGTCCGTCCACAAGGGCGCCGAATTTGGAAAAAAAACAGCTCCATGAATATTCATCGAGGCTTCGAGTCGGGTAATTCCGCTCTTTCTGGCGCATTGTGGGGAACCAATCAAGCTGGGAGGGTTGGGTTGGAATTTTGGTAAAGTCTAGGCAGAAGATCGGTATTGTGGCATGTGGAAGGGATCAAGTTGACAATCACTTTCTGCGATTCGGAAGAAATGAAGAGACTCGCAGGTCTGAAAATATTTGGTGCTTTTCTAAACTTTTCTGAACAAAAAGTTTTCAAGCGATTTTGAGTTGTGGACCTTTTTTGTTATCCGAGGGCCAGAGGGAGAACAGTTTTTCAACTTTTCTGAACTTTTCGGAACTTTTCTGAACAAAATCTTCAGAAGTCTGCGAACTTGGAGAGTGTGGAATATATTTCTGAGTTCTGAATGATATGGAATTCAGTGGGTGGGGGGTTTGGGTGACCCAGAAAGATGCACTTTGAAGAGTGTAGTCTCCAGTGTGAGCCATAATCTGAGAATTGCTATTTCAGGTAAGATTTGTGACACTTATGGGAGCTATCTGAATAAATTTTCGTGAAAACTGCGATTTCTAGGAACAAAATCTTAATGGAGGCCACGTTGGAATGTTAAAGAAAGTCTTCGATATTTATGAGGGTGAATTTCTAAACTTTTCTAAACAACATTTTGTGTAGATTTTAAGGTCGAAGAGTACAGAGCTTGTTCTTGATTTAAGGAAATAAAGTATCCTCATGCGAACTGTTTTCTAGAAATTTTCTGAACTTTTCTAAACAAAAATTTTTGTGCAGTCAAAATTTTTGAAGTCCAAGAGTTACATATGTAGGTATTCTGTAGTGCATAAAGTTTCGGCGGTAGTTATGCAAGTGGATTTCTGAGCAATTCTAAACAAAATTTGGTTTATGTCGAAGAGGTGGTCTTAAGTGTAAATCACTTCCTAGAACCTAACAGGCCACAGAGTGGCATTCGCCATATGAGAGTTAGTTATGTTTTCTGAAAACAATTTTGTCAATACTTGTGCATTTTCTGAGTTTTTAGGTTGAGAAGAGGCGCAGCCGCTCTTCAAAGATTCCAACCACCCAACATTTTGTTCCACAATTGATGACAGAAATTCACTACCAACACTTTTCTTTTAAAAACTTCGTCGCTGTTAGAACTCCTATGAACGCACCTGCTGCAATTACTTCGTCACCACTCATTGGTATGTCCACACTCCCTGACCAGTCACGGAAAGCGGCGATGGACAATAGAACGCCGGGAACATTCACCAGCCATGTCCAGTCACTGCTGCGAAGGTTGTCCCTCGTCCAAGAGAGGCAATCTACAAATAGGTCAGTTGACAACCACGACAACCCGGCAAAGGCGGACTTGGACCCACCACAGCTCCAGAAACCAGGCAGCACTGCTTTACGACGCCAATATCCGCCGCCATAAATTTCCGTCGTCCACACGCGGCGCTCGCAGCTGTGAAAGCTTGCACAATCCGCGGCGGCGGCAACCAATTTGTAGAACTAATTGTGAATCTGAATCAAAACATCGTTAGAGCAGCTGAAAAAAGGCCCACAACGCCGTCGCCGCCACTAACTACTGGTTGCCACATTATATCGCGCTAAATTGAAGCATCACGTATGAATCCCAATTGACGGGCGAAGAAGGGAGCCAGCGCCGGTCGGTGCGGCAAAAGTGAATGTTGTTGTCGCGTCCTGATTGTGAGATGCCACCACTGCCGCCAAGCTTCACGGATCTAAGATGTCAAGCTCTTTAATAAATGACCATCGGCACAGTTGCCGCCGTCGCCGCCGCAGCAGCAACAGCCCTCACAGCTCACACCGAGACACAAACACACGACCACCGTGGGGGCTGGGATGGTACGGCACAGCCTAGAGCGGGAGAGCGCCGATCAACAGTCGCTCCACACCATCGCAGCACCGCTGCGAGCGCGGCATTAGCATTGCAAAACTAATCGACGGCAATTATAATTATTACAATTGCGTTTACATTTTATTGCGAGCGTATCCGCAGTGGCCCCGCAGTTGGCTGGGTGGCTGGATGGATAATTAAAATTCACTGGGGGAGGGGGGCCATAAAAACGGATGCATATCAGCCGGGCAGCAGCCAATCGGGTGGCAAGCGCGCCGATAATCTCTCGAATTTGCATGCGAATTGCTTGAAAGTTGTCACACAGTCACAAAGTAACACCAGTGCTCCGAGTGTGCACCGAAGACCAAAAGTCACACCGAAAAGTGGCAGCAGCAATGGCGGTGGAGGCGCTCGCGCCAAGTGCGGCGGTGTCAAAGAATACTTATGGCGATTGCTCGCCCGATCACGATATAGATTTCGATGATATTTTGTAATGTCACAATTAGAACAGGCCGCCTACGAGATGGATGGAGACGGGGGGCTTGCTGGTTGCACGATATTTAGCCTGGCGGCTGCGGCATACTCGCCGGGAGACGATGTTCTGGCATGAGTGAGCGCGACAGAAATTGAGATGTCCCTGTGCGACGACAACGACGACAACGACACGGGGTTTTGTGCGAGACATGAAATGGCATCTGAGGCGGAGGTTGAGGCAGGGGCCGTGGTACTGGAAGCTGCAGCACAGTAGCAAGTACATCGCGAGTGGGGCACGTTTAAATGGCGAGCAATTCAAAAGGACAACATTCAAGTCGTGTGAGGTGTCGCGAAGGGGATGATCGTAAGAATTCTGATAAGGAACTGCAGGGGCGCTGTAGAATGTGGCAGCAACTTTATCTCTGAGGATTCGGGGAGCATTCTTGAGATGAATGAAGTGGTAGTGGAGCTGAAATATTGGCCTCTGTGAAGTTAGGTGGCTTTTTAAAGAGATCTAAGCAACTTGAAGGGAAGATTCGAGAAGCCAAGCAAATATTTCTGACTTGTAGGAGTACACTCCTGCGGCTCTTTCTCTTTGAAGCATGTCTCAACTGGTGCTCCCAATGGCACTTCCTCTGCAAGGTTGACTAATACCTCGACTGTTGCCCTGACTCATGGATTGAATGGTGCTTCAAGTGTGCCCCCTGACTGCTGTTTTGATTTTTGTTCCAACAGTGTCCTTATTAAGCTTTGACTGGACGTTCGACAAGTGCTTCGATTGACCGACCGTTTCTGCTGATGCTTCGACTGATCCGCTAACTGCTGCTTCAAATAGATCTCTTGCTGCTTTGACTAGTCCTTACACCTTTCTACTGACTAGTCTCTACACCTCTCTCCTGACTCGTCCTAACACCTCTCTCCGTTCGACAGATTCTTCGACTTCGACTTAGACTCGATTTGACTGTGGGGCTTTGGTTGCTGCTCCGACTGTGTCTCTAAACGGGTTTTCGACTACTTAGACTGCGTCTTCGACAAATGCTACTACTGGAGCTACAACTTGTCCTTCAAGAGGTCTGCTAATTGCTGCTTCAGATAGTCCTTTGACTCCTGCTTTGACTGGTCCTTTGACTGATCTATCGACTGTTACCTCAAATGCTACTCTCACTGCTGCTTTGCCCAGTGATTCTAGTCGATCTTTCAACTCATGCCCTCACTTCTGGCTTCTACAACTGCAGTGACTGCCGTTTTGGCCTGCCTGCTATAAATAGCTATTTGATTGCATCGTCTGTCAGATCCAAAACAACGCCGAAGCCTTCAAAAGTGTGAATTAAAATCTAACCCCATCCATCGGTAATTACTTCTCCTCCACCTCCCAACATGGCCATGACCAACTTGAGCTCATTGTTGCCCTCCACACAAGATAGAGTCGTTACAGTGAGAGGAAATCGATCGATCGATATCTGAGCCATCCAATTTGACAGGCCATTGTGCGCGTCAACAACTCCTCTCGGTCCCCATTGAACCGACCACACAGCTAGCCGACACGCAGCCGTGCACACCGACACCCACCCAGATCATCTCTCGCCCCCAAACCAAACCAAAACCAAAGCCAAATCGAAACGTCGATAAGTGACGACGCCGCGGGGACGAGACGGAACAAGAGGGATGAGATGAGAGATGAGCCTCCCAACGCAGACGCGGCAGACACCTGCCTTTCACTTTACGTGTTGGCCATCATTTAATCAGTGATCGGCAACAAGCGCACGGCGAGGTAGGGCGCTGAAGTGGGGTGGGGAGGAGGGAGGCACAGCGAACGAACAACTGCGAGAGAGAGAGGAGAAATTCATGTTGTGTCCACACAAACACACACACAGTCAGAGAATTAAGCGAGACCGGGCAACGCACTTAATGCCCGTTTGGTGTGATTATAACGCATTAATAAGTTTTACTTTCAAATAAATTATCCATGAAGATGAAGCACGATTCGCATCCCATTCGAAAGCCATTTGAGGTGGAGCACAGCCGCAGAGAGCGGCCCAACGCGTGCAGAAAGGAAGCCGCAGACGCGCGCAGACGGGGCGAAGACGACGACGACGACGATGACGATCACAGCGCGCAGCCGAAAGCAGCGATTTATTCGCCAACTTGCCATTTGTAATTTTCACTCAGCAATTGCTTCAATCAACAACACACACCAGCGGCGACGGCTGCGGCGGCAGCCGGCTGGTTGGATTCTCCGCCGCACGCACCATGCGAGAGAGATAGTGTCTCCGTCCGCCTAGCTGCAGCATAATAAAACTCTGGCCGACCATTAAGAGGGTAAGACGCGTCTAGGAGAAGTGCTAATCGCCCAAAAGCCGGGCGCTGGCCGCAGCCAGTGATGGTGCGCCGCTGGTGCGTCTCCCCGAGATCGGGCTAAAATGTAACCACTCATGTCCATATTTAATAATTTTACGAGCCGATGATGATTTTTATGGCACCTACGGCAGATGGCGCGCGTAACATTGTTGTTCGCTGCGGACCTGGGCGACTGCCGCTGCATTGAAAGATAATCGCATTAATTAAAATAATAGTACGGTGGTGTGCGCGAGCATGATGAAGAGGCGAACGGATGCGTTTCCCTGCGGAATGCTGCGTTCCTGGATGGCGAGGGGACGTTTGCGGCAGCACGCGATGAACGACAACTACGTGAGGAGCGCTGGATAAATTCAGCGTCTGCTGCATAATCGCTTCAGAATCGTCTTCCGGCAAAGTGGGGTCAAAGCGGGGAGAGCCTGCCGATGGGGAACTAAGATCCTTGACATGCGAGTGAAGATTTTCTGACCGTAAACGGATGATCTGCTGTTTGCAGGGTATCAAGTGAAGGCTTCACAGTCCTTAGAGGTTGAAAATGTCGTGGCTTTGGAATAATGGCGAAGTCCTTTGCAGGTTCGACTTGTTCCTCCCACAAGCCACTTAGAAGCTTCGGCTGCTGGTTCAAATACCGACTGATACTTCGGCTAGACCTCCAATCGGTGATTCGACTGATATCTCAAGTATTTCCGTGACTTTTTCTAGGACTCGTGTTTCGGCTGATGCTTCCACTTCTGCTTTAAATCGCCTTCTGCTTCGAATCGCCTTCTGCTTCGGTTGTTGCCTCGGCTGTTGCTTCGGCTTCTGCTCCGGCCATCAATAAGTGACCCCTCTGTGTCGCCGACCTGCCCTGCACAGAACCACACATCTTAGGTTAGACAACCTCGGAGAGCTACCACAATCGAAGCTTCTTTCCGGAATTGGCTCTCCGTTGAGGCAATCCAATCCTTTCACCCACTTCAAGGGCTCCATCTTTCACACAGTGTTGGTCATTTGTCAAATTTCCCAAGCAAACTCGTTGCCTTTTGGCACAAACAGACACCTACGATCGACTTATGGGAATATTCTAAAAATGCTCTTGGCACGTCCACGACCCACAACTCCACCGCAAAGTGAATGCTCACGAGGCAGGAAGCCGACTCAACGTCGAAGTCTGTCACAACCACAAGAGAAACATCGCTTCTCCAGCTAACCTCAGGAATGCGGTGCCTTCGGTGTCGGCAGCAGCGGCTGACTTATGCAACTAGTCCTCCAAGACCCCCTTCCCCCCTCCCATCCCTCATCCAGCGGCGTCCTCGTTCGAACATAATCGCTTTTTAATTGTTCCCCTATCTATCAGTTTCCCATTTGAATTGCAAAAAAACTCCAAAAAAGAAGGCAGTCAGCCCGCCTGCCCACAGGGTGATCCCTGGTTCAGCCAGCGCGCTCGGAATTAAGACCACTCACTCGGGCAAATCCGCACCACTTACTCCAGAAATTGATGAGCAGCGATTCGTCGTCATCATCATCATCATCGTCGGCGTCGTCGTTGTTGTCTCCTGATTTGAGGAGGCCATCCGTGTTCGCAGTCACAGGCACGACGACGACGCGACCGGCCGTCTTGTCTAATCTAAACAACGACTAATTGCCACATTTACTGAGACTTTGAATAGGCGCTTTCGCAATTAACTCCAATAACGAGTCTATGATAAACTTGGTAATTAATTGTGCTTAACCGGTGTGTCTGTTGATCTGGTGCACCACCGGGCTCGTGTACCCCTGTCTGTGTGTGTGTGTGCGTGTGTGTGGAAGAGATCTGCGGTCGTTGCTGGCTGGCTGTGACTGGCATGTCTGTATTAGCCCCCAGAGGTGTGCCCGCCAGCGGCTTAAACGTCATTTGTTTTGTGCAGAAATGTACGCGCGGAGGCCGTTTTCATGCGCACACATTCAGGCCGAAAATGTGAACTGTGCTGCAGTGCCGATTAGAGAGAGATTACAGTGGGGTGTTGTGAAAAGGAACAAGTGTGTTTTTTTTATCCGACTTTGAGATGGAGACAGTTGCATGCGAGACTCCGATTCAGTTTTCATGGGCCGACTGAAGATGGTTGAATGGGGCCAGCTTTAAATTAAGCGACTTTGCAGGTGGAAGGGGAATTGTTTCTGAACTTGTAGGCATACAATGTTGGCTCGGAGGTCTGCCTGTTCAGCATTTTAACTCACGATTACCTTTTGTACATCAAATCGGCAAGAGGCTGATGAGAAATGTCTAGTCGAGAAAATGATGACGAAAGTGGAACAGACGCGAAGCACGACAAGTCCTTCAAAAGACCACTCAGACGTAGAAACAGACAAACAAAAGGAGCAATCATCCAGAACGGCAGCAAGAATGCCTTCAAAGACGGCCGTGTTTTCCGACTATTGGTGATTCGACTGCTGCTTCGACTAGTAGCTCAACCATCCCTGGCTTGGGTACGCACGAGCTTCTCCACTTAAATGCCTAGATTTGTCTAGGATTGTCTTCTGACTGGAGGATCAACCGATCCTTCAATTCTTCACTTGAGTCTTTTGACTGATCTGGATGCAGTGATCCTAATAGTGCTTCGACTGGTCATCCGGCTACTTTTTGGCGGCACGACTGTCTGGCTACTATCGCTGCGACTCATTTTCATTCGAATTGAACTTTGACGGGTGTATCAGTAGACAGCTACTTCAACTGATTTCGCAATGACTGCATCGGCTAAATTCTGTTTCGACAGTTTTTTCCATTGGGCCTTCTCGTAATGGCCATTCGCCTTGATACTTGACTAGTGCTTAAGCTGCTGCTTTTTCGGGTGCTTCTTCTGTTGCTTTGACTGGTACAGTGTTGAGCACTATCACTAGAGATGCCACGATGGCAGTCAGACAAGGAGTTCTAGTCCCCAGTCAATTAAGCAGGATGTACGAAGCCTTCCTAGTCCATTTTACACCAATTTTCAGACCCGCCTAAGCACTTGTCAAAGTTGCCCCGGCCCTCAGGGAAGCTGTACGCCACTCTCCGTTCGTTTGCATCCCAGCTTCAGCCATCACCCAATGAGCCACAATTTCAGGCCGCTACTGTGCCCACAAGTGCCCCGTCATCCGTCACCAACTCTCTCGGCATTTGTCCCCCGAATCTCGACCGCAAATGATCCACAGCAGCACTACAGAAAATCCATTTCTCATTTGAGCGGAAAATCATTTCAAGGCGTCCGGCCACCGCCAACACCCCCCAACACCCTGGCCTATCACCGTCGACGTCGCCACCGCCGCTGCACTGGGTGCGCATATTATTATTAAGCCAGCCAACTGTAAAGCGGGCCTCTGCTCCGCACACATCGCCTCTACAATTACTTCATTATCTTAAATGGCTTTTATTGGCAACAACAACTCCGCGGATGACGGAAAACGGCAACGGCAACGGCAACGGCAACCGGCACCGGGGCAGCCAGCGCCAGAAACGGCAACGGCGACGACCAAGTGCAAACACTCACATCCGATTCCCCAGCTTCGCATGTACTTGCGAAAGGCGTTAAAATTCATTATGGTGATCTCGGGAGTACAACTCTCGTCGGAGTGTGTCTGCTGCGGGGACGGTGTGTCTCCAGTCGCCATCATCAACCGTGCCGCCACCGCCATTCACTTGTGCACTTGAGTGGCAGCACCGCGCACCAGACTCGAGCAACTCGTCGTCACAGCAGCGCACTTCCATATGGCATGGCGGCTGGGGTTTCTTGTTTTGGCAAAGTCCTGCTTCGCGGTCGATTACACCGCGCTGCAAGAGTAGCCGCCGCATCTTAGTGACCTCTCCGCCTCACTGTCTGCCCCACCGACTGTACGGGCGGAACTAGGCAAACAAAAGCGCCCGTGTTTGTTTGTCTGCTGCGCGCGCGCACACGGCTCCTCATTTATGAACGGCGGATAATTATTGCAATTATATCCACTAAATTTGGAGTACGACGCGGCAGTGGCAGCAGCAGCGGTGGATATGCGTTTCGGTGCCGCAGAGTGAAGGTCTGTTGCACAATAGACGACGCGCGCATTCGAATCCGTTCGCAGATGATGCAGCTTGCTGCTGCGAATGATGATGATGGCGATGGTGATGGCGATGGTACGCGCGACGAGCAACAGCAGCGGCAGCAGCAGCACGAAGTGAGAGTGTTGGCGGAGTGCGCGACTGCGGCTTACTTTTGGGGGCCGCCTAATGAAAATCGAAAGGAGGAAGAGCGCAAGCGAGCACCTACCCCAGCCAGCTACTTATTGCCGAAATGCGCCACAACGGCGATGGGTGTAGCCCAACATCACTGAGAGATAATGAGACCGTGCGCGTGATCGTGATTCATGTGCCGTTGGAGCTCATGAGGTGTGCGCTGTGGTGGGGGGGGGGGCTGCAGTGATGCACCTGCACCGTGCTGCGGATGATGTTGCAGAATGGAAAGGTATCGGTGTTGTTGGCCTGTCACCGTGTTTTGCTTTCTGATGGAAAGCAATCAGCGGTGGTAATTCGTGAGGTGGATGAGGACTGTGTGCATGACTTGAATTAAATGCTTGGCTAGCAGAAAGTCTGATTGCACACACACGCCACGGAGTGTCTCTCTCTCGCCTCGTGTGCGCGGATGGGTGCATCGGTGGAAATGAATTTCTTACAAGTCAGCCGACAAGTGGTTGGGTTGGAGCGATTACACACCCAGCTGGGCTTATCCTTGATCTTCTGCGGTGCCGCGAGCGGCTAGAGATGACGGATGACATGACCTGCAGGAGGGGGTTGGCCAGTGACATCTTGGGAGGAATGCAGAAGGAGGCGCTGCAGATCGATTGGGATTCTCGCACTGGGTCAGCAAGTTCCCATGAACCGCTTAAGTCGTGCGCCCACTTCGCGAGCACACCAACGCCATAAAACCGAGCGGCAACGGACAATTTGTCTCCCTCGCGTATATATGGAGTGGTCAACGCAATTTCGTTGGTAGGCCGTATTCCATTTTCGTCGGGCTCCCCCAGATCTGTGGCGCGCGCAACCATACCGGGAGCGAGATACAAGTGCCTCCTAGCCGCCATTCAGCTGCCAGGCGATCTCTGACGGGCGCGCAATCACCCCGCACACACACACACACACCAAATCTAGATCCAATCCACATCCGCGCCGTTGTGGTGCTAATGAAATTTATGTTCGCATTGAAATGGGATACATTCTAGGTGCCGCCGCTGCCGATTCCCACACACAACAGATCCGCAAGCGATCGGATTTTCCCAGGAAAATCCCCGATCCCCCAAAATGGAATCCGATCGGTCGCCACCGCGATCAGCTGAGACTCTCGGTCAAGAGTTAAGTTTTATTGCACCTGTACAGCAATCGGGATTAATCTAGATATGGGCACGCTCCTGCCTCCTTAAGGCGATCCCTGGTGAGCGCGCCACCGATCGCCAACTGCCTCCGCCGATCGCAGTGACAACGTCGATAAATTTAAATTAATTTCGCACTTGCAGCGGTCCGGAGGACATCAGTCAGCCGCCTTTGTGGTAAGACTGAGCCCTCTTCGGCATTGAGTTACGCAATAATCCCTGTCCGGGCCAAAGCTGGTGGTGACTGTGTCTTTTTGTTGTGCCGTGGGATGGCTCGCAGCGCTACATCCAGTACATCGCCTCACTGCGCCACTGGTAAATCCTCTCTCAATTTGGCTGTCGGAGTTTTTAAATGCCATCTAATAATGGTCACCCATGGAATTCTCTTGCCTATTTGGCCGGCGCGGAGTGATTTTCGCCTTTTTTCAGTGCCGATCGGCCGTGCTGCCGATCCTGCCCTGTGCGCTGGTCTGGTGTAGTTTTGCGTGATTTCAGTGATAGCTCCTTGGATGCATTGGGTTACACATTGGCAAGATAATTGCTCTGCACTATGCTCTGTGGCAGCAGTGGCGGTTGTTCTCGGTTCCCAGGTCCCAGTGCCCAGAGTGTCTCTTGTCGCGACGCGGCGCGGTGCGGCTCCTCTTCGGCTGTTCGAGGTGTGAAAAGGCATTTCTGGGCAACATTTTTGTGTTGTTGTCTTGCACTCGGCGATCGTGTACCGAGCTGTGTGTAAGTATGCCAGGGGCCACAACGACGACGACGAGTTGAGCTTTTTCGAGATGCGCCTACATATATGGCGGACGGATGGTCGGCCGCTAGTTGCTGTGCCTATGTCCATATATTGCCCAGTCGGACGGGGTACAGTTTTGTGTCTCTGCACTTTGTTACAAATTTTATGCGCATTTGTTAGATGTCAATCGTATCTCAACGAGAGCGCACGGTGCGGTGGGGACGTGGCGGTCGTCGTTGTTTTTGTTGCGCGCCTGCCTGTCTTGCCATAGGTGACGATTGTGTGGTGCCGACTCAGCAAATTATCGACTCGGAGTTCCTAAACTAAATGAGATTTTCCGCATTTTTCGGCAAAGTGTAAAAGATGACAGCGCTGTGCCTAGGAAGGCGCGCACGTTTATCATCGAGCGAGACAAGTTTTGCCGGCGGTGCCGGGCTGTGGTGCTGGTGGAGAGCGGATGATGGTGATGAGGCGCGGTTTTTGGAGTGTGTGTGAGAAGTGAATGGATTGGGAGACGAAAGGAATTATGTATGACGGGAGGTTTCTTTGAGCAGATTGCGGGCACAGGATGGAGTCGGTTGCCCTTTGAAGGCGGGGATGTGAGTGGTGGCTTAATGGGGATTATAGGAGGACGGGAAAATGTCTTTTAATTTATCCAGGATCGAATGTTGCAGAGAAATGGAGATTGAGGCCAATACATGGCAGAGCCTCTCACTTGTCAGTTAATGACTTCAGCTCCGCCACACAGTAGTGTGCTTGCGAGCGTCAGTAATGTAGCGGGTTTGCTCTTAAGTCCGTCCCGTCTGATCGCTACAATCAAAGCGAATGGACAACGCTATCAATTGAAACTGCCATCGCGCACATCCAAAAGCCAATTTCATCTCAAATTACCATTAAAACTCATCCTCAGACATTTTCAATTAGAAGCTCCCCCCGCGATCACGATAACCTCCCCCCCCTAACGCCTTCATTAGAAAGTAATCTCAACGCGGAGCACATTCCGCACATTGGTCGCGGACAAATTGAATTCCAGATGAAAGGATATCTGCCTTCGAGTGAGTCTCTGCTCGGCCAACTGAAGTTCCTCATTACGATCAGTTTATTGCTTCCCATCATCACCTGGCGCGCTAATTAAAAGCAGCGCGCTGCTCGCAAACTCTCATTAATCGATTTCACTTTGCTCAAATTTTCATTGTTTCCTCGTTGCTCCTGCCGCCGGGAATTGACATTTAATTGCTCCCCCCCCTCAGAGATTGAAACAGCAGCCGCAACACAAACGTCGTTATCTAGGGAAGACATATCGCGGAATCATCTCTGACCGGAGATATAATTCAAGTTGGCCGCTGAAATAAATTAGACGGGGGAGGGTGGAGAGGGGAGGGGGGGGGACGGAGGAGTGCAAGAGTCGCACAGATGTCTGAGATTGAATGGACCCGACGAGGTCTTTTGTTTTGTCTCCGCTGAGGTGACAATTAATCCTTGCCTGGCCCTCAGCCACGGCAGCCACTAGCTGCTCTCCAACGGCAGCGACACGGACATCGACAGCAACCAGCGCAAGACAGACGACGATGGGGCATTCCGCTGGGGATCGATTTGCTCAACAACACTGATTCCCTGTTCCAGTCCCTGGTCAGAAGCAGCAGCGGCGGTGGCGGGCACAACAAGGCAGGAGGATGCCTCTTCCGCGCTCAGCCTAGCATCGCGTCTTTTTTTGTTTTGTGCCACCACATAGCGCCTCTGTCGCGCACACCGTCTCGGGAATGGCAAACATCGACATCGTAAGCAATTTGTGACGACGTTGATTGGTTTTTATGATCATTCCGATGACTAATAAAAACCGCGGCAGGAGAGCTTCCAACTCCGCAGCCAGCTCAAGTGGCAGAGTGGCACCAGCACTTGAAAGTTAATTCAACTCGCGCAGGTATTCCTACTAATCAGTTGTAATTGCGATTCCATTGGGGCCGAGTTGGATCGCCTAGTCAATCAGTGGACCCCCCCTCTCCCCACCCCCTCAACCGCAACAACGAAATCCGTTCACATGTCGCTCTACCAGAAGTGAGAAGCAATCCATAAACTTTGGAAAGTCATTAGCCGCAGTCGCAGTCGCAGTTGCAGTCACAGTCGCAGCCAAGTTGTGATCGGGCTTCAAGCCCGGAAGGTACGCATGCCATACGCAACATCGAACCACTGGAACAGTCGATAAATTAGAGGCGGACTCGTGTGCAGCTCATAAAAGTCGACCAGCCCAGGGCATGTTAATGAATGCGCCATGATGGCCTTGAGGGACGGCGCGCTACCGCCACCACCACCTCTCCGCCGCCAGTCGGTCGCCATCTGCAGCCCATTGTTAGCGGCGGCGGCGACGACGACGACGCCTGATTAATATGCATTCGCAATCGAATTGAAAAATGGCACTTTAGCCGTGCGCAGGCCCGCGATGATAAATCTGCAGCGCTCTGCAAGCGTATGCAAATAAAGCGATCCCCCGGTTAGAAAGCCATCCAACACCATCGGCTTGAGCGCACCATCGGCAGTCAGCAACACCAGCAACGCACCGAGATCAGGATCAGCTACCAGGCAGCATCGCGCCGTCGCCACAGCCGACTCAACCGAAAGGAATTAGGGAAAGGAGGCGTTCGCGTTGCATGCACCTTTGAGTTATCGAATTTTAATTTGGTCATAACTCAATCAGCCCACTCCGTGGCACTCTCTGCAATCACACACAGCCGCACGGAGCCACACACGCCTGTGCGGGCACTGCGGATCGCGGATCCGTGGAGCGAAGTGCATCATCAATTGTCGGAAGAGAAATCAATATTTTACGTGACTTACGTGCGCGCGATGGTCTCTCTTGCTCGCTCGCTCTCGCGCGCTCGCTCTCCGCACAGCGGACCGTGTGATTTATTACGCAGCGCGCACATGGCTGTGTGTTGCAAACATTGGCGGGCTCCGCATCCGCGAGCGCGCCCGGACACCGAGTTTCGAAATTGAATTAGGGGAATCGAACTTTCTAATATTGGGGTGCTGATGGAAGAAGAAGAAGAAGAAGACTGCGCGTCGGAGACAAATTGCACTGGGCTGGCTGGATGGAGCGCGTGCAACACTTTCCCGTAGACGCGCAGTCGAGGTGTGAACTGGAGCCACGGCCGCGAGAGCACGCACATCGTGATTCATGTGACGGGTGAGGCGTGCTTGCGAGGAGTGCAGACCAACCGAGAGTCAGAGATGCGAGCGGCTGTGTAGTGGGCACAGGCCGGATGCGCCCGAGGGGAAGTCAAATGCGTTAACCCTGCAAGAGTGCAGCAGAAGAGAGTGGGTGGATGTGTGGGACGATGTGTAGGGACAAGTCCTGGCCGATGGATGAGAGAAGCGACGGTCTGACTAAACACGAGACATCCACGGTGTTGAGGAATGTCGGAGATTCACCACAAAGGAGTTCAGTCCAAATGAACCTGCCGGCTTCTATTTGTCCAAAGGGCCGGCTAAGGATGTGGACACACAAGCCGCACGATAGCTGCAGGTGACAGTTTTCCACAGGCATCAAGCCTCCACTTAAGTGACAAAAGCGCCGCCCTCACCCACCAAGGATGTGCAAAAGAAACCAATCTACGACGCCACCTTGTGACAGGAGTGCAGGCCTCGAAGACCAATGGTCATCGGGAGACCATCGATACACATTTCCGCAAGCGCTTAGTTGCCATTTAAGGCATGGTTTCGGACCAAGATGTTGCCTTTTCGTAGGCCCTCCATTGACAACGAAGGATTTCAAGCAAAGGTTAGTTAAAACCCCAGCCCCTTCCAAGAACATAAGCCACACGCTCCACCCAACCGCTTTGAACAAGTCATTCCAAATATTCGAGACACCGTTTAGTCTCTAACCCGCAAGGAGAGACGACAAAGAGCCGCCCATCCCACAGCCTTCAGCGCATCTGACACCAAGTGCGACCTCCCGTCTCATTTCCATTCCCAGAAACCAAACCAATATGCGCGACGGCACCTATTCCCTCGAACAACCTGCGTCGTCGGGCGACCACACATGACACATCATCACGCCGTCGCAGGAGGCGGAGGAAGACGAAGAAGATTTTCCAACGAAAGTGCACTTCATCTCGACATTAAGTGACTGTCACGGCGGCTGTGGCGGCTTCTCGCACCCATATCTCTCTCGATGTCTGCGCCGAGGAGTTCATCTCTCTTCACGCGACCTACATTCGATGCGATGTACCAGCCCTCCTCCCTCTCGCCATTGCCGCGAGCCATCCTAGATCCACACGACCAATCGAAATGAAACAATCAAAACGCCGCTGGGAGACACGGCAATCGTAGTCCTCCCATCGAGGTGGGAGAGAGCCTGTAGGGGGGGGGGGAGAGATAGACCCACCCAGCCCCCTACATTGAAATCGTGGGAAACCGCTCGGCCGCACAGCCGCTCCAGAAACACCACAACCACCACCACAATCACACGGATCTCTAACATCGCGCACCATCGCCATCGCTGTGAGCCCTCTGGGGACACACGAAGGAGGAATACCCATCGTCGCATGCAGATCTCTGGCTCTCTGGCTACGATCCTCGGTGGCTGAAGCTGCCACAGTCACCACCGCCATGCGACTTTAGCCAAAAGTTCAGCTCACATTGCATCGGAAACATCGATCTGCCGGCCCGATATCGATTTGTTAAACATGTCTCTTTGGGTTTTCAGCAAGATCCAGCCGCGATACTTCGCTCCCAGACACACCGGCCGCGGACCAGTGGGGAAATTTATTATCAGCAGCGGCGGCGGTGCTCTCCCTCGCGTTCGCGAAATCGATCAGCTCAGATGCATAAATTTGTAGCTAATCAACCCATAGGTGGTCAGATGTCAGGCCAGAATTAAAATATCCCCCGGGGCGGCGGGCGGCGGGCGGCGGGCGGTGAGCGGCGAGGGTGAGCTGCTCCGCCAATCGCGCCAATCGATCGACATCCACTCGGCTTGCCGTAGACTCCGTATGTCCAACAAGACTCCGACTCCGGTGGCGGCGGCGGCGGCGGTGGCGGTGGCACACCGAGGTCTCTCTTTAATGGGATTCCATGAATGCTACAAAAGGCTTAATTAATTGTGCGAAGTCGTACATGAGGCGGTGAACCGTCCGGGGCGGCCCCGAAGTTTGCGATTCGAGTTCGGATTCGAAAACAGATGTTGGCCAGTGATTGCTTTGAACCTTGTCTCTTGTCTGCACCGACGTCGCGTCGTCGTCGGTGCAGCGTGCGCACTTGTGGGAGAGTGGGCGCTGGCGAGATGCCGCACAGCCGTGACCATGAGAAAATCTCAGGTCCGCGCGGACTCTTCTCAGCGGTACTGCCGTGTGTGTGTGCGGGGCGGTACAACCGCCCGCGGGTGGGGGAGGGCTGCAACAGCGGTAGGCTCTTAATTAAATTTGCGAAATCCCACCGCAGCGGCCATGTGTGTGCGGCGGCAGCGGCGGCGGCGGCGGCGTAGCCCAGATGGTGAATGAACTGCTGCGGTGACTCTACGGGTTTCATGGAGTGTGATTCCTTTATCTTGGCTAGCTATCTCCGGAGTTGCGCGCACACTTGCGGAAACGTATGGGCAATTGAAAGCCCACCGTCGCCACCACCAGCACCAGCACAGTTGAAGACCAAGAGGCAGAAAGCCACACGGCCACAGAGAGAAAAAGGGGGGCAGCAACAGAAACGCGCGTTGGTGGCGCGTTATGATGCGCACATTAGCTCTTGCGATTTGTTGCCTTTGTTCACGTTGCATGTGGCATGCGTAAATCGTTGTACGTGCGCGCAATTGAATTTTAATGAAGATTCCACCTCCCGCCGGTGGCCGTTCGGATCCAGCGCGCGCTTCATACAATCACTTTTTTTGCGCTGTTTGCGCTGTTGCGCTGCTTTGCTCCGCCCCGGCGTGGTAACGGCGCGAGGGGGGGGGAACTCTCAAACTTCTCCCTACCTCTCCTATCTCTGCTGCCGAAGCGGCGGCAGCGGTGGAAAATCAGATTTAATTGTGCGCGCGGGAAACATCGATTCACAGTCCCGCCGCCACCTCCTCGAGATGTGTGTGTGCTCCACAGATGCCTGGTCATGTTGCAGCGCGCTATGGTTGGTGGACCGATAAATCGTGCTGAAGGTGAACTTTTCGCGTCGTCCTCTCAAAAGCAAGATGCACCGCGCACACAACATTCACATCGCATAATGGGCCATCGCTATGCGGCTCTCTAAATACTGGCTGCGGTTCGTGGCCCTGGTTCGGGCGCAGACCGGGCCAGTCTCAGCAGCAGGGTGTAGCATAATAGTTCCTCTTCTCTTAACGGATTTTGCACGCTCTGTATAGCAGGCGGTGGTGGCACTAGGTTCCCTCCAACGCCACCGCAGTCGTGTGCATGGCATACAATTTGCGCCATCAGTTCTCATCGTGGTGGTGGCGGTGCTGCTGCTGCTGCATGGTGGATCTTCTGCAATTTCTTGGTCGCGTCTTTCACTCTCGTTCGCACTGAATGGCGGAGAGTCTGTTGGTTTTTCATGCATTTTTTGATCGTCTGCGGTCGGTGGGAGATGCTGCACTTGTTGACTTTGCTAAGAAGTGGCGGAGAGTAGAGGCGTGGGGTCATAAAAATGAGGTATGGAGTTTGCCCAAGACTCAAATAGGAGTGCGTAGTCGAGAGGCGTGTGCCAAATTTACCCTTAAATTCGTAGGACAAAGGAAAGGGACCAAAACTAATAATCGGAGGATGTGTTTGAAAGAAGTTCAAAATTTGCAGCTGCACAAAGAAAGACCTAAATTCCCAGCTGTTGGGCCTAAAATTTTTCAGAACGTGTTCCAGTGTAGCCCAAAATTCACAAACCTGTTCAAATGATTCCTGGAGATCAACCCTTCGCCGGTAAGGCCCGAAAGCCTAAGTTGTCCTAAAGAATGGGTACGAAATTTTCAGTTTTCCAAAAAAGGCCTAAAATTTGCAATCGTCTAAATGAGACTCAGATCAAAAACTCTGTCTCTCTATGCATGGTCCAGAAAAATAAATTTGGTCTATTCAAGGCAGAAAACCGTACCCACGCTCCTCGCTCACCGCACATCAGTGTCAGAGAGTCCACAACTCCACCACAAAGTGGTCATTAAAAGTTTACAACGACGAATCGGACGATTATGTCAAGTGGTGAGCATAAAACCGATTTGATTGGATTTTTATGAAGCCTCTCCCAGCTACCGTCTTGACCCAGCGCGCCCTCAGTCACATCAGAAGCTCGACGTTACGCCAATGAATTAGAATAAATACCCAGACGTGGATTCCATCGAGTAGATCCATCGCCCATAAACCCGAGAATTGATTTACTCCACCAACCAGTTGTTGATGTGATCGTAGGTCCTGATGGGCGCTCTGTAAGCTGATACTTCTTGGCATCGCCACCGTCACTCTCTCGACGCCCAGCGACCACTCAAACTTGACCGTAAAACTCCGCTAATGAACTTTTATATCTCGAACTGATTAAGTGCCGTCCGGCACTTGTCTCGTCCATCGCAGCCATTTAGACGCACGTAAAGTCCAGCACTCAGCTGCAGTCGTCGTCGACGCCCCACGCTGGCAGAAAAACCATCTCATCTGGGTGCTAACACCGAACCCATTCGTTTTGTGCTATTTTAGCCCAAAAACTAATCTTTTTCCCATAGCCAGGCGCGGAGGCGAAAAGTCTTGTGCGGCGTGGTTCCCATGGGATTGATCGCGGCGCGGTTCACGACGCTGCTGGGTGGGTATACACCCCATCCGTCGACGACTAAGCAAATAATGCAAATCGACGCAAATAAACCCTAGAAACGACGACGACGACGACGGCGTGGCACGACGACAACAACAACAACGACGACGATGATGATGAATCCAACACCACCACCATCACCACGACGACCAGTGGTAGCGCGAAAGGAGCCCAACGTGTACACACCACCAACGAAAGTCAAGATTATGGTTATGTGCGCGATGAAGGTGATCGTGTACTCGATTGGGTATTACCGGTTCGGGTAAACCTCCACCGCAGTGCTGGAGACTGGGAAGAAGGAACTAGAGAAGCGCGTTCGTGACGCCGATATTCCCCACACCACGCCACCACGGTTGTGATGACCAATGTTCTCACAATGTTCGACACGAGATGCCGAGACGGGGCATCGGGGGCGACTGCACTCTCCACAGATTCAGCGTCATGCGTTGTAACAGGATGCGCACGAGCACGTTCGCAGTGCCCTACATACAATTAAGGCTTATATCGGTGAGTTTACAAGCCTCCAAGCGATCGTTTGATGCACAAAGTGACACCTTTCTAATCGGACCGGTCCGCTGCTGCACCACCGACACCATCGTCGCCGCAGGCACACCGTGGGAAAATTGAAAATTTTCCCAATAAGCGCTGGAAAATCCGCGAGACCAACATCTCGACTGGGGGCAGCAATCGCTGCAACAGCAGCAGCAGCCTGTCTGCTGCGCGAGCCAGCCTGACGGTGGCGGTGGCTCTGTGCGCAACCGCAAACCAATTATTTTTTATCGATCCGCTTCCAGGGTACTGCGGACGTCGCTGCGGACAGTAGGCAAATGATATTTACTTTTCTGCATCATTACGCGCGCGACGCGGGCCCGCAACTTGAATGCAATCATCGCACCGATCACGTACGGAGATCCACTTTATCAGGACAGGACAGCTGGTCGGTGGTTGGAGCCAGCAAGATGACAAGTTCACCCACAATCATAACCGTTCGACTGGATTCCGGGCAGACAGCTGCAGCCGATCCACCCAGGATCAGACGCACACTGAGGGGCGTGCTTAGATCATGCAAACATTCGATTTATTGACACATTTATTGCGTTTCCAGCTTAACGTCCGCACACACACGGAACACGCTCCTGACCGTCCATCTGTCTGCCAGGTTGCTACATCTCGGCAGTCGTGTCGTTTAGAGTCAGCGCAATTATTCACTGTGGCGCGCATGGAAATGAGGAGCGCGACGCTGCGCTTGCGCATTCACTTTGGGAGCACACGAGTCAAGCGGTACAACGCGCCAAGATGCGATCTTTATGACAGACACACCAACAGTCCGTGGCCGCAACGCGCTGCGCCGTCAGCCAGCCTAGGCGGAGACTTAACCTCTCCAGTGTGTGTGTACATTCTGCCGGGCGATGATGTTTGCTCTTCGTCCGACGGCGGCGGTGGTGCATCTCGCCGGCTAATGAGCCTTGTAAAGTTTACAAGTGCTGTGTACCTGCAATTAGCCGCTGGAAGTGGCCGTGGGGATTCTTCTAAAAATTCTGCATTCGCCCGAAGGCGCGAGGGCGCCTCTGCATCATTAGCGAATTCAGGTGCGCGCGGTGATTTGTATCCGTGGCCACGGAGGCGCAGCGCGGTGCGACCCAGCGTGGCAGTGGTGCTGCGTGAGCAAATGTCTTGTGTGGCGGTGCGGAAACGAGCTCCCATTGAAACGAGATGCGTGGTCAGTGGTGGAATTACGTCGATTTCCGGTGGAGAGTGCGGACGATGCCTCATTTGGGAACTTGCTTCGACCGCAGGCCACCGGCTGCCTTCTGGGTGGTGGCAGCAAGCGTCAGTCCACTTGCACTGTCAACTACCGGACAGCTTTATAGACGCACACCCACACTGGGGCGGCTGCCGCAGTCGTAAATTAGCGAATAATAAGTGTCCGCACGACATGTCCAAATGACCGATAAATCAATCGCCGACGGCTGTCCGCCTCATAGCCGACACGCCACGCCACGACTGACTGGCAAACGCGAGAAAACCCCCGTGGATTGATTTGTGAGAAAATTAGTCCCAATTTCACGCGCCTTCAGGCCCGCGCTGGATGCCGACTTTAATTTACACCCGGCGGGGGTGATGTAGGTCGTCGTCGTCGTCGTCGCCGCCGCCGCCGTCACTTACGTCTTCTCGTCTGACCTCGTGCATTACACACAACTGTAACCCATAGGACACGCATGACTCCGTCATTACTTTGAGCTGTCAATCTCGTTCGCACCTCATTCCGGGCGGACAATGCGCGCGCCTCCACCGTCCCGCCCGTCAGATGACGAGCTGCCCCCAAAATTGTGTCTAAATGCCTAACAATCCGACAATTTTCACACTTCAGAGCAATTTTGAGCGCGTCAGCGTTCATTGTGTTGTGCCACCACACGCCACTTGGAGTTCGGGATCGGATCTGTCAAACATTTCAACACCTCCTCCTCCGCATGCACACACCCATTCAGACAGGCAGCCAGGTGGGCAGGGAGAGACGTAGCGACAAGTAATCGGACAGCAGATGGACATGGATGGACAGACCGACAGACAGACAGACAAACAGACAAACAATCGGAGGCTGCCGCTGAACAGGAGACAAAGATGCGGCGAGACAGATAAGCGCGTGAACGCGCGGCCGCAGTGCGCTGAAATGTATGTGAGCGATAACACCACACAAAGCCACGCAAAGTCTGGTGGGTCATTCAACAGGCAGCCAGCCAGCGCAACGCACCGCACCTGCCACCGCTGTGCGGGCTGGATATTGTGCTGTCACTTGCGTCCATTTTGGCCGCAGACACGGCAGCCGAGCCGCGCCAGAGAGACTGAGAAACGAAGACGACCGCAAAGCAGGCGAGAGAATAATCGATCAATTTGTCGGTCCTGAATCAGGGGCACCGTCATAACACGGAGATGACGTTTATCGTGAGACGTTAAGTGGACGAATTATGACAGATTTCATGCGCGTTCGCAGCGGTGCCTGGCAGTCAGTTGATGCAGATCCCGTAATTAGCGCTACTTAGCGAGTGGTTTGAGGGTCTGCCTACATGGGCGTTGATTGGTGGAAGGGGTGGTGCCTTCGGTGTCGTTAATGCGTTGCAAACGGAGAGTGTTTGCCGGGCTTGAGATTATTGTCCTTCGAGCTGGATTCGATCGATTAGCTCTGTGGAAAGTTGTTTGTTGCGGATTTGGTAATCGTCGTCGTCGTCCTTCATGCACTCCTTCATCTGTCCAAGAGTAGGTGGCGTCTCTCCATTGTCTCAGTCTCTGACTTAGCGGTGTCTGTCAAATGTATCAGACATCCACCATCTAGGACAAGATGGCGTTGTCAGGGTCACCGTGTCTCAGATAGACGTTGCCTGCTACCTTATAATGGCAAAGTTCAGAGTGCCCATAAGGCTCGTAAAACGGGTCTAAGAGAAGCCAATTCAAAGTCAGACTCTCCCCAACAGTTCCTCGTCTGCTGGAGAGAATTTATTTCCCACCGTCGGACGCCCAAGACAATTGGCGTCATTATAACCAGAGTGTGAACAACAGAATCTCGAGACAAACCCCAGACGGATCACGAGATATCCATCACCGGCGAGCCGATCGTGGCCAAGTGGCCAAGCCTCGGCTAATAAGATGACTGGATACTTCCAAGTGGAAAATTCATCAATTAACACAATCAGCCCCCCAGGGTTCGACTGGACACCGCACTGCGTCAACGAGCGAGGCGCACAAGGCAACGACCGACGACGATCGGAGAGAACCGAAAGAAAAAAAATCGCCATCGGTGGCGCGCTCGCGAACAAAAGAATTTGCACTCAGCTCCGATCTCATCATTTCGAGGAGAAAACACCCAAAGCGCGCCTTTGTCTGGGCGATGGCGTCGTCGCCGACTGCGTTGGCAACACCCAACCCAGCTCTGACTCCAACTCTCCCTCGTCTGCATGTCTCAATTTCAATTAATCACCTCCCCGGCAACGACCACGCCCGATTCATCTTCCCAACCTCAACGCGGGCGGCGATCCCCACCTCAGTCGCTTTTGTTGGCTACTGGCGACGAGGTGTGCAAAGATCCGGCGCACTTGGGGGGGGGGGTCTGTGGGGGCACTGAATGCCGTCCAAAAACAGGGTGCGCTGCTTCCTTAATTGAAACAGAACACTCCAACCAAGTCGTTGGCGGTGGCGGTAACAACAACGGCGGCGTCGTTTGGCTTCACACCCTTGGCACTCGGATGACTGGCGCGATGACGGAGTGAGTGCTCTGAGTGCGCGCGCGGTTTCTGTCAAGCCTCTCTGCGCCAAGACAAACCCATGTCAATGCATCTTCAGCTCCGACGGTGGCATGCACCGCGCCACACCACTACCCACCCATGACAGGTGTGATATTTCTGCGCATGCATGCAGCACTTCACCGCAGCCGCCCTCGCCGCCGGAGGATCCATCAATCAAAGCTCATTAAAACGAACAACCGCAAAGGAATTACCGTCACATCTCGAGTGACGCAAGACTCCTCTCAACGCCGTCGTCGCCATCGTTGTCGTCGTCCTAGGCACAACAGTCGGCATACTGCAGAGCAAGTCGAGAGCAACCCATTCCATGTATCAATTTCCATTCGGGACCACGGACCAACCGACGACGAGGCGGTGCGAGCAAGGGGGCCAGCAGGAATTTACATGTTCATCAAGGTTGCACACCTCTTCACATTAAAATTCAACTCGACGACGACATCGACTCAACGGGAAGAGACCACCGATGGCTGGTGAAACAGCACCAGCGGCACCAGAAAGCCTACGAATCGCGCGCACAGATGCAGATGCCGAGAGACCTTTAAGATCAATCAGAGCAGATAATGGGGGCTTGTGTTAGACTGGCGAAAATGTAGATCGACGATCCGCTCCGCTCCGCGACGACTACAACTATGACCGGCGATTGATTGACGATCATTCAGAATTCCAGGCCTGTTACACTTTTAATTTCTCTATTGGCTCCAGGTGCAGCGGTCTCAGCGGGCCAATGCCAAGCTGTCCGGCGGCGGCACTCGCATCGATCTCTTATCTCAGATTGCACCTGAAGAACAGCGCAACGCGGCAAAGCGTCGATTCTAGTGCATGTCCGCACCACTACCGCCGCCAATTACACACAATGCTAGGTGAAGAGAACTGCAACCGTTATTTCGGTTGGCTGCTGTCCTTGCTGCTGCTGCTTTCGTCGTCGACGTCGTCGTCGTCGAGATAAAAGCAATTGTGCCGGCTGCAGCACGATCCGTCAGTCAAAATTTGCCTGTGCCTGTGACTGTGACTGAGACTGTGTCAGTGTCTGCGCTGTGTGATGATTACGTAATTTTGAAAAATTTGTAACATATGTCGCGCGGTGGTCTCTTAGTTGTCCTGCGGTTCTTTGGTGGTGGTGACAGAAACGATCGCGTAATTGATCCGAGCAGCGTGCACCAGACCACCACCGCCACCACTACCGGCGGCGGATGGATGGACGCTGCTGGGAGAACGGATAGACGACGGATGTAAAGAAGCCAAGACAGCAGCCAGCGCAACGATGAACCGTTCCGTCCGTGTGTCCCCTTGTCGGGGATATCTGAGTGACCTCGTTTTTTCGGTTGGACCACTTGAGTTATTGTCTCTTCGGGTAGTCAACATAAATAGATTCTGGTCGTTTCTGCGCAGCGCACGGATGTGTGTGGTGTGTTTTCCTTCAATTGGCCATTTCAAGCATTTGGTCCGCGTTTGAGCAATCGCCGGTGCCACCAACAGCCTCAGCGGCAGTAGTCGACACTAACAGGCAGCCAACATGGAGCGCTGCAGCCAGCAGCAGCTCGTCGAGGAGTTATCGAAATTTGACGATCGCCACCACTGCTCTCTGGCACAACGTGAGAAAATTACACGCCACGCGCACGGGGCCCAGGTAGCTCTCACATTTGGACTCCAATTTAGGAGATTTGGGGTTCTTTTGTGCGATCGCGGAGTGCATTATTTTGGCTTGTATCGGAATCTGAAACACATCCACTCCGCCGGGAGAAGCATGAGTTATGCCCGGCTGTCGCTCATGAAGTTGAACACCTGAATGGTGGTGGTGGTGGAGTGCTCTGCGATCTGATTGGCTTTCTTGTTCCGTTTGCAACTGGTGTTGTAAATACTCGGTTAATGGCTATTTATGAGGTGAGTGCTGGGCAATTTTCGATGTCTCTGATGTGCTGGCGAGATCGGTGTGCAGTTTGTGAGACTAGAGATCGAGGTGCGTTTCGCAGGGATAGCTGCGGACAGAGTTGGAGCAAGATTTGAGATATTGTTTGAATAGGAAGGCTCGCAAGATCAGTTTGAAAAGGAAGGCTGGCAAGATCAGTGATCTTGTCGAAACTTCCTGTAGGCAATATTTGATTTTGAAGGACCAATCGTGATCGTAGCAAGCAGATGACATGACGACTATCTGCTGACACCAACCCAGGGCCTAGCATGATCAGTGATCTTGTAACTTCTTGTAGAAGTTCGTACCTTCGAAAGGGTAACGGAGATGCAGTCAACTCTGAAAATCTGGAAGGACAACACGAAGACTATCTGGTGATACCACCCAGGGCCTAGCATGATCAGTGATCTTGGCGATCAGACCATTCGATGCCCACCTGCGGATACCTCTTGAGGGCCAGTAATAACGCCTGATCTTGAGAAATAGCTTGCTTTCCAGTGGGATTTCCAGTGATCCCGGAGATTTTAAGGATCCATCGAATCCAGGAGAGTTTGAGATTCATCCGCTAGGGACACTCTTGACACGATCTACTTCGCTCTACACCTGTACGGGAGGGAAAACTGTCGAATGACAAACCAAGCCCAATCATGACATCAATTGACATCCCACAACAGCAAAAAAGCAAAAAACCCTTCAAACCACAAATTCAAATTGAAATGCAATCAAATGAAGCACCCGGACGCACATATGATCCACGATAACGTGCACCTTGGAAATCACGTTTGAACGTCACAACGCGGTGTGTATGTGAGCGAGAGAGAGAGAGAGAGAGAGAGACTCCTCCCTCTACAACAACCACAAGCCTCTGAGGTTCTGAGTAACTATCGAAGAATCCCCATCACCGTCGGCCGCAGCACCATCTTCTCAGCTTTAGATATGCCGCTCACGTCCTTCCATTAGAAGGTCCAGTTCTAACTGCCTGTGCCCGTGCTGCGTCAAATAGAACGCGCATGTAATGCCATCAATTGCCATAGAATGACAACAAACGCTCGCGACAGTGTCTATCTTCTTTTGCCAGACATGCGAACCGCGCGCTTGTGCTCACAATGTGCCTGAGACGGTGCCAGTGCCTTGTGGGATCTGCCTTCTGATCTATTCTCTGTCCGTGTGCTGGCTGTGCACCTCTTTCATAGGTGGGGTGTCCAGTCACTGCATAACTTCTCGATCACGGTTAATTACATTTAATTGAATGTGACGCATGCGTACCAGCGCTGGAATTTATCTCATTCTTCAACCCCCCCCCCTCCCCTTCTCTCTCTCTCTTTCGGTCTCGCCATTAAGCGAAAATAATTACGAGTACTAATTGAGATTACACGGTACTCGCCTTAGTGGCGTATCATCGCATCCTAAATTCCCGCGGTAGTCCGTGCTCGGAAATCCAGATATAATCGCGTATCCATCAGATATCTGGGCGCGATGCTGTCCTCTCCTGACTCCTGCCTCCTGCACTTAATGAATCGCTGTGCATTGCCGTCGGTATCTGTGCGCGAACCGCTGGGGTTCGAGCTGTTCGAAGTCACGTTGCGGCGGTGGCGGAGGCGACGATGATCAGCGGTGATCGGTGCCGATTGGCGATCAAATGCCTAACCATCGGTCGACTCACGGGGTTTTTGTTAGCGACATGCCAAAAATTGTCTCATCATGAGCGCGATGAGTCAGCGGACGTGCTTGTCTGCGATGCGGCGCACCATCGCGTGGCCTCTCGTCTACGGCTGACTGGAGCGCGGGTATTTTTGGCCGCGACAGATGTTGATGATGGCGACGGTGTAAAGGTGCGATCCCACTAATAAACGGGCAGTTGTTAACTGATTGTCGTTGACGACAGCGCGGTGATCGATGAAATCGGTTAGTTGGTCAGGTTTTTAGGCGGTGGCAGTGGTTAGCACTGTGGACTGGACTTTGGCGGCACTTCGGCGTTGAAAGCAGGCATCAGAATGGAGATCGGAGCAACCTCGAGGTCATCCCCATTCGTTCCAATCATGGCGTGATACATCTTCGCAAGAATTCGCAGCAAAAGTTACGCAACACGGACATGCCGTGCACATTGACCCACCGTCGCGACTTACCCAGATTCCGCATCAAAATGCCACGAAATTACCACCAGCACCGATGCCGACTGGACCATCTGCATCTGGAAGAGCAGCCGCATCCCATCCAGGGGCCACATAGCGAGCACGGGTCGGGTGCGGGCAAAAACACGCCGGAGACCAGCACGCCAGAGCAGCGTTCGCATTTGCGTGATCAGCAAACAAATTGAAAATGACTTAACCGCATTCGGATTGGAACAATCCTTTTAGCCAAATATGTAAGCGCATTACAAAACGCGAGCCTGCAGCGGCTACACGCCGGCACACATGTCCATTCCCACATAAACTCCCCAGGTAGGCGCGCGCTCGCGACCGCGTACAATTGCCGGACAACAGGCGAGCACACACCGAACACACCGAACACGCCGAACACAGCCCGGGATGGTATTTAGCTGCCAGAAATTAGTATTAACCCAAATGTGCCACCAGAAGTGGTGTGTTTTGGTTTCATTTGACCAAAGATGGCTTAAGGTGGCGACGAGGTGGTGGGTGCCTCCGAACAAAATCAGAGCTGCGCGCAGCAGAGAGCAAATATGGTTGGACGGCCGGTTCGGTCATAATTAAGGAGAAGTCAGAAGCCGCGGCAACAACGTCCGCACACAGCAGCTGCAGTGCCGCCACCGCTCCGCGCGAAAATCAATCTGCGGACACACCGCGTCCGCGCTTCCCTTCCGGACGCCGGACAATATAAATACTTTAACCTCGGACTGTGTTCAATGCCCACATAGGGGGAGCGTTAACAACGCCGTCTCGAAGACAACCAAAAAAAGGCCGCCAACAACTTTGCACCACTGCCGCGCTCCAGTTTGCACAAGCTCTTATGAATTTTTATTGATCTCAAGTAGATCTCCCAGGCAGTCGTCGCTGCCGCGGCCATAACAGATGGGGAGCCAAAGTGGCTCCACATGGCCAGCCTACCTACCATTATGGCGCATTGTTATTGCGCGGGTGCAATCGCTTAAAACACCACCATCCAGTCGAGAGCCTGGGCCGCTAAAAAAGAGAAAGGCACGAGCACCTCTCCACTTAGGCACGATAGCTCCGCGCCATGCGATTTGGTCTTGTTTTTGTCGATTATTCGGTTTGGGGGGGAGGGGGGAGAGAGAGAGTGCGCATTGGCAACACTGTTGCGAGGCACTTCAGCCAGCCGAGTCTATCAAGCTGAAGCCCTCCACTCCACGATGGCAATCGACAAATTCGCACACAATTTGGTGAATCAATAATTGAAACGCGTGGAGGCGGCTGCGGCTACGGCAACGACTACAGCGCAATGTCGTCCCTCAGGGCACCTCTCGTGCAAGACACGCCACAGTGTTTCTTCACACGCAATTCACCCGCCGCGACGACATCTCACTTTCAGTGAATGCGCACCGCGTCACACCGCGCCGCGCCGCCGTACGACATCATACGCTTAGGTGGGCCACTGATGGGGTGGGGAGAGGGAGGCAGAGGCTTATGTGTGGTAATTTAGTTTATTTGGCGCTTGCCAAACAGAAACACACGCTCGGCGCAAGACGACACAGCACGAATGTCCCGTGATGCATGAACCCTATTAACAACTCATCAAATGGAACTCACTTGTCAATTCTACCTCTGTCTTGATGGGCGCTGACGGCAGCGGAGGCGGAGACGGTGCGGCATGGCGTGGCGATTTCTGCGGCGGTTGTGTAAAATGAGTGATGAAAGTCGTAAAACGCATTGAAGCGCGCGGAGCGGACGCGAAGATGTTGAAATTTAATGTCGCGAGGGGGGAAGTCCTAAAAGAGGACTGAGGGAAGTGGTTTTGACAAGTTTTCGACAAGTTTTCGACAAGTTTTCGTCACGGATTTGATGTCCAAAGCAGTGAGATTCATCAGAGGGCTGCTCAAGATTCTAAAAGAGACTTCCAAGCTCCTGAACAAGTTTTTCGCAACGTTTCTCACGCAACGTTTAAATTGGCTAAAGCGACTTTAGACGAGGCAGTTGATGGGCAGAGGAGGCGCCTAAAGAAATCTTGAAGACCTCAGCAAAGGCTTTGAAGAGTTTTTGACAAGTATTTGAGAATTTCCAGTCTTCAGCACATATAGCTTAGAGCTTGATTTGGTGCAGCATCAAGTCACGAATTGGAAACTTGATGTCCTTAGAAGGACAACCAACAAGCTTCTCATAGATCTGCAACACAAAGTCCATTGCGGAAGCTGTTGAAAGAACGGCAGCTTTCCACACCTGACTACCACCAAACCGGATCTAGCGGTCAACAAGTCAATTACCATCACCCACCGACACGGAGACCACCGACAGAACCAATCCATTGATGGATACCACCACCTGACCAGACTCCACCGTCGACCGACGGCTATTTGAAGGAAATATTCTAACGCTGAAGCGGTTTCAGTCTCTCAAGCCCCACTGCCAGCCGATAGTCCGCCGAGTCGACGCGTTATCATTGCAGAAGGCGAACGTGTTTTAATTGCAGCCCCCTACAAACTTTTGCTCTTAAGCGAACACATGCAGGTCATGTCTGCTTAACAACGTTCCCAGCGCGAAGGTTACTTCGAAATCAAATTATTTTATGAGCCACAGCTCTGCTCAGGCGCCCGGCATGCCATGGGGACGGAGCACCGCCACACTCTGGTGATATAGAAGAACACTTAAGATTTACATATTCGCTCTTCGATCCAAGATCCAAGATCCAAGACCAGGATGCGAGTTAAATTTATTACGGATATTACTGTAATTGGAGTCGAACATAAACTCACGGAACGCAACTGACTTTTAGCGATGAACTGACGAAAGCGGGTAATCAGCGCAGTGCTGTGCTGTGTGCTGACCGGAGCTGGGAAAGGAGCGACGGCGGCGGCGTCGCATCCGATTTGCATTCTAATTCTGCTGATGAATGTGGCGACCTTCAGGAGGCGTTACAGTGTGCACTATGCAGACGCAATTCGTCTGTCTGTGAGGCAGGGTTGATTGGGTTGCCGGGTGGGATGGTGGTTATCGGATGTGTTCAACTTGGTAAATGACAGCGTTTCGGATGTTCACACATGTGGGACAAGGAATTAGAGACAGACAGGCGCTTCATATCAGTTGAAGGTCCACTGAAAATTTACATTCGACGACGGTTAGAAAAAATTTATCAAAAAATGAGTGGAATTAGAGGCAACTAAGTGCCCAGGAGCGTCCGGTCTTGGCTCGAAAAAAAGTCGAGTAAAGTGAAAATATTGGAATACTGAGGTTTAAGCTTTTTTTAAGTGACACTGCAGCCACTCAGGGCAACTGCTAGGGCCTAGCTTCTCAAGCACCTTGTGTCATGTTGTACGGGCTGTTGTTGTCTCACGAGTAGAGGGGGCCTACAGTTTTCTATCGACTCCGAACGGCGAGAGTTGAGAAGCTTTTCATGGGCTATTTTCTATTGGGGCGTTGTCAGAAATTCGAAAGAGGTGGTGCTGCAAAAAATACTAGATGTTCAGTCCGGGAATCGAACCTGGGATCTGGGGCGTGTGGGTCGACGCACTTACCCACTACACCCCCACGACTGAGTCTAAATTGTGAAGGAATGCCCACAGAGATGGCACTTAGCAAGGCAAGATATGGGAGGTGGCATGTTCATTGCAACAGAAGACGGGAGCGCTTTTTAAACTTAGTTCGTTCCATTCCAGGAAGCAGCCGAAAGCCCAAAAATCAGCGCAATCCACAAATGTGTTGAATGCAAACAGTGGGATAGCGCTTAAAGCAGTCAAGTGTTAACTCAACTTCGGTGTGAAGAGTTTGTCTACCTAAAGTCGGGAGCGAACGACACCACCACAGAGATGAAAAAAAGAAGAATCACTCTTGCATCGCTGTAATTAGGGCAACAGATGATCAGAGCCATTCCTTTGTCCGAAAGGCAGCCAAGAGGATGCTTGATCCCTTCGAAAAGAAAGGACTTCGCACTTTAACCATATGCCCGTATGCAATGAATGTGCTTGGAGGAAGGAACTAAACAAGTTACCTTATGGACGGACTTGAGTCCTTTGTCTCAACTGGCTATGTCATTTAGACAACAATGCCCGAGACGGGATAGTGGCTTCAAAACCGAATGCAAAAGAGAAAACGAATCTAGAGTCGCTCACAGCTGAAAGCAAATGTTGGTTAACCAGGTTTAACCCGAACTGTAGAGCCTATCCAAGGAGAACTAAAAAAAGGTTCTTTTGCTTCGTGTGGCGCTACAGTCCCGGGTGGGCATGGGCCAATGCCGCTAGCTGCCTCCTGCTGCCTATTTCCAATTGGTTGAGGTGTTTCTTCTCTTGTGCACCACCTTAGCCTAGCCCGTCTTCTGTTGCGTTGTCCCAATGGCTCAGATTCGAAGACTTGTCGGGCCGGAGGAGAGGTGTTTATAGGCTCTACATGGCCCAACCATCTTAAGCGTTAAAGCCGAAGACGCTCGACTCGGCGCATGTTGCTGAACAGGCCGAGAAGTTCCTCGTTAAATCTTCTCCTCCAGATGCCATCAACGCAAACAGCGCCAAAAATCACACGCAACACTTTACTCTCGAAAAGACTAAGGGCTTCCTTATCAGCTTTTAGTAAATCAGCTACTTCTTCAGAAGTAGAGAAGAAACATGAATTCAGAATTTAAAATATGTCGGAGACTATGACATAAGTGGCTGATCTGTGGAAGGATCTTCTGTGGAGTCCATCTTCGAAGACAACTTTCTCAAACTTCAGCCCTCCAAATCTGGCTGAGAGTCCAACACACAGTCATGAGTGACTGATGAGATGGAGGCAAACGAAGTCGTTGTGGTCGGTATCCAATCCGAGGATATGAACTTGAGTTAATTGTTTCAGACCAGGTCAACTAAAGAGACGCTTTTCTGGTTAAGAGCCAGTTCGCGGCCCACCAAGAATCTTGAGCAGGACGAATATGAGGTCTGTTCCTTAGGGGACGCTTACGGGCGTGCAGTTACACTTAGGACAATTTTTAAGGCGCTAAACTTACGGAGCTGACTCCTAACTTTCAACCCATGGAGTCACACCCTTTATGTCATACGCCTCATTCAAAAACTTGCCCTCGCAGTACGTGCTAAGTAACGAAAATCTTTTATGAGCCGAAAACGTAAATTACGGCTTCGTCAAGCTGATATGGTCCAAGTTCAATTCTGTGCACTCATTGAATCCAAGAGATCAGCACTTAGAGCCCTCATTGGATCACTTCGAAGGCACTGTAGCAACAGAAGGCATTTGGGTGAATTGCGGCGTTCTTTGAGGGAAGTGGAAAAGCGAAAAGCGCCTCTCACCTCCTCTTTTCATGTGAAGCCCTTTCTAGAACGAGGGGAACATATTTGGGTTCAGCGAAGTGGGGATAGCAGTATCCGCCAAATTGCTAGCCTTGTGAAACGCTCCAAAGGATTATGAAGGATTTCTGCTCCATAGGGAAACAAAACGTGCCTACTCGGGCCCGTATGTGGGTTTGAACGTTTGCCAACCTACTTGTCAATGTCTGTGATGGAAGTGAGAGGCAAATGGACACTTGGGAACGGAGTTCATTTCGATCCAATGTCCAAATAGAAACTTAGAGTTTGACATATCGTCGTGGTCACCCGCTTGGGATCTTCAGAGATTCCCAACAGATGCAAAATTCAAGTCAAAGTCCGAAAAAAAAATGTCAAAACTTACGTCAAACATCTGAATATACCTGACAATCCGTAGACTGCTATGTGCCTTAAAAATAAAAGCCACCTGGGACTGGAAAACATTTGTCATGCGTCAAATTCGTCCACGCTTCAAAATTCGACAGTAAGACATGCGCGACCTGACAATCTGTCCATTCACCACAACTGTCAAAAATTGCATAAATTCGCGGAGAATCCGTAAATTCCGACTTGGCATCGAATTTCATTCGATTTTCACAATTTTTTGTGGTATTTATTCATAAGACGCCAAGAGAATCCAAAAATAACTCCCCGTTACCCCTTTCATTTGCCCAACTGTAGTGGACCGACCGCCGCGGGCGGTGAATACCTGCGCGTCGACTAGGCGGATTCCATGAAGCAGCGTGCGGCCACAAAATATCGCATATCGGCTGGCAATCGATGTCTTGGCTGTAAACCACGACGAAGAAGACGACGACGACGACGACGACGACGACGACGATGATGCCGATGACTATGACGATCGGTATGACAACGATGGAAGAGATGATGTCGCTCTGACGAAACACGCTCTGCTCCCAAATGGGAACAACATGCTCTATTGATTATGATTTGAAAGGTGGATCCCGTTAACGTGTCATCGGAGAGCAGAGCCGCGTCGGCGCGGCGTGCCCCTCCGCTGAAAAGGAATTCAGATGGAGACAACATGTCTCCCCATGTGAAGCATCTGCCTCGTATCATCTCCATCCATTCACTGACGTCGACGGCGATGATGCCAGCGGTCGCGCAGTGTTGGTGGTGAGGAGGATGGGGACGGGTGCCGATGCTTGCGGTTGTGTGATGGTGATGGTGGTGGCGGTGGCGGTGGCTCTTCTTCCTCTTGTTCATCTTCATCTGCCAGTTACGGATGCTGGCACAAAACAATTTTGAATGCGATCACGAACTTGACCTTTCACATAACCCACAGCAGGCGAAGCGCGCAAGAGAAGTTGCCGAGGCTGCACCAGCACCAGCACCACCGGCACCAGACTCGGAAGGAGGATAGGATGCGACCGGGGGTCTTCGAGTGTCTTCTTCGGCTCGTCGTCGATGTGAGGCACAAGCAGCAGCGGATCGGATGATGGTTTTGGTTAGTGCCCCAAGCTTCAGTGCATGATGGGTTTGGTAGGCTACCCACTTCCATTCTTCCCTAACCTCCGACACATTTAAATGATGACAATTCGTCGTCGTCGTTGTCGTCGACGTCGCTGGAGTGCAGTCTTTTTCGGCGTTTCGGGTGGCGGCAGTCGTCCCATGCCGCTGGCAAAGGTTAAGCCTGAAAAAAGCTGCGCGGGAGACCGTCATCTCTCAATCGTGGCCGTCGTCGTCGCTCCATCTCCATCTCCGCCTGTCGTCGGTGGCTTCACCTTTATTTATGAGCCGGAATGGGATCTCTCATAAATCACTCGGGAAATCATCCCGAAAACTGTGAGAACCAAACTGAAACCGAAGCAAGTCTTCCAGCCACAGCGCGCAGACGGGCGGTATGAGGCACACGATGCACGCCTATAGGCATATCACAATTAGTTAGCCGCGCCAACCCATTCCGGCCGCACACTGGCTCCTTCTAGGGACGCCCGGTAATTTATTTTGTCCAAATCCGAGAGAGCTCTCCGCGAGCGACTTGTAGCACTGCATCGGAAAACGCCTGACAACTAGATCCGATAATCGCTGTTGACAATCTCCCCTGGTCGGGAAACGCCACAGCAGCCAGGCGGCGCGCCGGTGCACCGGTGCAGCAGTAGGAGCGGCGCGCAGCATCTCCATATCTATAACTCACTTTAAGAGCGGGCATTAAACGCGGACACGGGTAGAACATGATGTCCAAGCACCGCAATAAAATTTATTTTCAAATTAAATTCAGTCTAAGAGGGTCCGCGCCGCGCACACACACTCCGCTCTGCGGCCCACTTGACCACTCGCCGTCAGCAGGAGTAGTTGAATCTCGGCGCACAACACAACGGCAGACAATCGCGCGGCCGCATCTAGCGAAGCGGAGCGTTTGGCGTTAGCTGCTCGGATGCATCATCAAAAGCGGCAGCAGCCAGTGGAAGCGCCTCTCATAGAACATCGCACGAAGATCGCGCGACGGCGATGGTGATGGCAACTACGAGAAAAGCAGTTCAAGAGGCGGCCTCCTTTGAACTGGGTGCACATGCAGCATGTACGCTTTCGTCTCCTCCGTCCCCGAGCGGGTCTCGGCTAAGATCGCCGTATATCGCCGCTTAGTTGATCTGATTTACCATCCAACTGATCGCATCTTTTGGAGCGTCTCGTCTCGTCTTGTCGGCAGGCCGCACCGCAGAAATGAAATATCAACGCGTGTCGAGTCAGACTCGCATGTGCGCAGGCGCGCAGTCACACAGACACCCCGGATTGCGGCGGCAAGGCGTTCGCTTGATTGATTTGCCGCCGCCGCCGCCGTCGCTGCTGCCACGATCGTGCGAATGATCTCGTGTAGAGTGGACCGATGGACGTCGGTGGATTTGGGTCAAGAGAGAAGCTCCGAAATAAAAGGTCAACTCAGAAGCAGAAAACAAATTAATACGTCTAGAGGCGTGTCGATAACTTTAGCGGTGTCCTCCTTCTACTAAGCGCCTCCAGTCACGATCAGCACCTAAAATCAGAGACGATGGATGTCCAAGACCAGGCGGCAAGCGGCGTCAACGCATCTCGGCCTCGATGCTGCCCAGCCGATTCAAAATGTCAACCCGATGGAATACCCTCCAGGGGTCGAACAATTTAATTCACAAACACGAACAGATTGCCGAAACGCGGCACGTCGGGAGGACGCAGATGACTCGTGTTAATGGCGGCTTAAGCAAACATTCCCGAACCGATGTCTTGTGAGCAGCTCTCACGAGAGGATACCCGTCAAGACCCTATCCCACGGAGGTGTTCGCCCTGACACCACAAATCGAGGTGCAGCCATTTCCCGAGGAACCCCACGAGGTGTCCAAGTGTCAATCAGTTCGAATTAACGAGCACCCACCCGAGTCGACCCGTCAGACACCTCACCGTCCGCACCAGGAAGCCCAGCCTGAGAGGCCGTCATACGCGCCCAGCGCCCCGTCGCACTCCACAGCGTCACAATGATTAATCCAATCGATTAACCACACGGGCACGGATATTAATCAGTCTTTTGTCTGCAGCTGGAGTCCGCTGAGGCGGCTGCATACGCACGCGCACCTAATCAACTCGAGCGCCGCGTGGAGAGCCAGAACATTCTCAAGGAGGCCCCACAATCGATGGAGTGCGCTAGCAAAAGAGAAAGGCAAACCAGATCAACTGCATATTTCGCGCCGCTGCCGCCGATGGAAAACCCACCGCCATCGCCACATCGCACCGAGGCGCATACCTACCCGGTGTAGGACAAGTGAAAGACACTCAGTGTGACACAAAAGTCGCCAGCGCGCCCGCCTGCCGCCAGGGAATCAAAAACAAGTCACGACCATATGACCAAACCCACATTTCGTCTTGAAGAAGATTTTTTGCCGAGAGAAGCAGCCACTGCCACCGACAGTGGCGGCACCGCAGCCATCGACACCGCCGAAATGTCAGTTTAAATCGTCGCTCCTGATAATTACGCTGACAGTTGGCTCTGCCAATGTGCCACCGATCGCAACACAGCCTAGGTTAGGCGCGTCGACAGTTTGTTCTCCGCCACCGCCGACGACGACGGCGATGTCGCCACGATCATCATCGGCGGCGGCGGCGGCAGCGGCGACGACGAAGAGAGCCCAACTTGGGGTGACGCCTGAATCGTCAGTGCCCGCGACATTTGGCGACAACAATTACGTGAAGATTCGCAACAGGAGTTCGGAGTAGAGCACCGGGAAAGGGAATTAATGCAGAGACGAGACGCCGCGCCGCACCGCGCCGCGCCAACAATTATAACCTCCTTGTGTCCGCTGGGAATCATCGCTGTCGTTCGCAGTGTGGCGATAACTGCCTACCTGCCTAGCTGGACGGCTGCGCAACCAAGCCTCCCGCCCGCCCCTGCGCCCGCCTAGCTGATTGCCCGCTAGCCAGGCAGTTCGCAGTCGTCTTCCTAGTAAGCGAGGTCTACATTCTCCCCCCATATCGGCAAATCGAATCGATCCAATGGACACCACCGACTGGTGTCTTCTTTTGCTCCCAGCCATGTACGACATGCGAAGAATCATCTCGAATGTAAATTTATGGCACGCACGCATGAGCTTCACGCATAGTTCGCTGAAAAACTGCCCACTGGCCGCGCAGCACGCATAATGTGCGCGGTGCGCGCCTGCGTACGCAATGCGAGAGAGCGAGGATAATTAAAGCGTTTCGTCTGCACATGCAAAACGTTGGCGGCACAACGGTGCTCTGGCGCAGACAGGTCACTCTGCGCGGTAGCTTCCGCGAACTGTGCTGCACTGTGTTGCGCTGCGCTGCGCAATCTGCGCAAGACAACAGTAATTGCCCTCTATTGAGGCATGGCCCAGCCACTGACTGCACCGCAAATAAGGACTTATGCTCTTGTTAACCGCGTGCGACCCGCCATCCGGCCGCCGCCGAGCTTAGCAGCTCACCCGGCTACCTCGAGTGGAACCCACAAATCACCCCGCTAAACAGGGGCCCGTAATTAAAATGGCTCGCCCCTCTTCTCGCCAGCACAGACAGACGCGACGCGACGATATGAAAGCAATCTCCGGCAAGCCGTGGCCATGTGTGGCGTTGGCGGCAGCCGACCAGGTCTCCTCAAAAATGCATACGCGGACATAAGGCCGGCCCAACGTCCGTCTATGCATGTAAAGCATGTTGCTGGGATTTTTTCGCCATCGCTGGCCGGAGAAGGCGCGCACGCGCACTGCGCTTATGAATCAAAGAAGCCCCAATCCGGGCATTAGAAGTGCACTGCCGCTCGGGTACACTTGCGCGTCATTTAATTAGTGCACGGTCCGTGATTATGTAGAGCGCTCGTGCTCTTGCTCCCCGCCGCCGAGTTGAAAGTTTCCAAAGGTCCCATTCGCGGCAAATGTCTGCAGGAGACGGCCGTCTATGCCTTATGTCTTCATCGGCCATGAGAGACTGCCTGTGACTGACTTTGGTTCTCATTGCCGGGATGTGCTCATGCGCTCTGAGATGCTGCCACCGCTGACGCCGCCACCGCCGCTGAACGCTCATAATGATTAGCTGCTCTCTAATGATCCGCCTGTCCGACAAATGGACGATAATGGCGGTAAATCGTTTTCGTGGCCAATTAGCCCCGTGGCCAGTTACACAGTGAGCCACAGCTAGCCGCCGAGACAGCTAGCGAGCTAGTCGGGCGTTTGCATGTTGAGCTGAACTCCCCGTCGAAACGCGGATTTTAATTAATTACCGCGATCCAATTGGGGGCCAATTACGGAAAAGCGTTTATTGGTTTTCGCTTGGCCGTGAATGGGTCGTGTGTTGGTGTGGAGTGTGGAGATGGAGGGCGCGACAGGGAAGATTGCAGCCAGATACCGTCGAGCCCTCCCTTTTTGGCCGAGAAAACTAATGGGTTCGAGATTGTTTTTTTTTTTTGTCGGAAATACGGTGCAGCTTGGCGTGAGAGATGAACGGTCTGATGATAGCTTAAGCAGAGGAGGTGCTGGGGACTAATTAGGTTTGACGATCATGGGAAGCAACGGGGTTTTGGGAGCATACGGCTTGAGTGTGGAATGCGTTGACGTTGGGAGTGAGGATGGGTGGGGATAGGAAACAGTCACTAAAGAGACTTTTCTGAAAACGGAGGAAAGATAACTTGTTCTGAAAGACAGGCGGAAACTGAGGAGCCCATGAAATGGACAGACGCTCGACAGTCACCTCGGTAGCTGGCTTCAAATTAGGGCAAAAATTTGGAAATGTGCCTCTCGATCCGCTTAGACTTCCAGCCTCACGTCCACTTTGTGTCATTCTGCACAGAAATTCCTTAAAGCATACTTTCAGTGGAGGCTTAAGGTGCGCCCGCCACAGGAGCCTCCTCAAATCTCTCCTCACCCGAGAAACACCGGAGACCAGGACAAAAGATGATGTTCTCGCACACCCCAACCTGCACAACGACTTGGCATGTAAATCTACCGACAAGCACCCGCATCTTGTGGTCCAGACAGAAGAGAGACTTACCCCTTGGTGATCGCAGGCTAAGATCCACTGGTTCCACTTGCACTGGAGGGCCCTCTGCCTGCAAATACAAAGAAAACGAGAAAAGAATTAATTTTACCATCAAACCAGGAAACACACACACACTGCCGCCTCCTCCTATCCAAGGCCAGGCGTCAGTTTTCTGAATGAAACAAATATATCGTACTTAACACATTTCCCTACAGGTGACCGCAAGTAAATTGCATAAGGGTCGACCCAAAGCAAGCCTGCCTACCCTGGCTGGCTGGCTAGTTGACTGGCGATGGCCCTGAGAGTGAGCCGGCGGCGATGCCGCAGCGATTCCAGTAAAGTGAGTTATTAACCAGTTCCCGTGCGCAGATATTAATTACTCTCGAAGTTTGCAACTGTCGTTCGCGTATGGTCAACGGCGGCGCGTTGTTGTCGCTGTCGTTGGCGAACAAATCCGATGCAAAGTGATGCAAATTAAATGCAACGGCTGCAGCGGTGCTGAACGGCGCTTGGCAGTGGCATACTGCCTCGATCTGGACCGGCCAGGCCAGGCCAACAACCACCCCATACGGCGCGCGCAAGCGAAACAACGAGTTGTGGGCGATGCTGAAAATTAAGAGCACGCTGACTGCTGCCTTGACTCTGTGCGCAGCCCAGATTTTGATAAATGACGGCGGGGTCCTCCAAGGAGGCTGGCCATCGATTGCTACTCCAATTTAGCCAGTGGTCGCATTAATCAAGAATCAGTAGCCGGGGTGACGGGTCGCACCGTGGTGTCGATTGTACGGCTTCTTGTTGTGGGCGAGGGTGTGAGCGGCCCCTAGTCGGTGGTCACCTGCGCCACCTTCGCCGCCTTTAACAGCGCTTGGGGAGGCACCCGGTGCTCTAAGAACTTAATTGCAAAGCGAATTATTCCAACCGGAAGCTTTCGCCAGTGTAAGCTGACACTTAACTGGTTTACAGGTGCTCGCATGTCTGCAGGTGACAGCCGACGGTGTCGGTTGCGGGTGGCTGCCGGCATTAAACCGATGGTCGCGTACAATGTTTCATGCAAACGAGGTGAGCCAAAGCGCACACAATCATCGCACGTGTGCATTAGGACACCAGCCCTGACACCCCACACGCCGACAATGTTGCACACGCCAATGGCCCGACGCGACGCTACTCAGTTCCGCATTTGCCAGGGCGGTCCTCCGCGTGCGACGTGCGATGTGCAACGTGTGGCGTTTATGATGAATCAAGCGAAACACAATTCCCATGTGTGCAGCGGCCGAAAAGCCTTCAGCTGGGATTAAGATGTCTGTTGCTGGACATAATCCGCTCGTTGGCTGTGCTAATCCAACGCAACCGGCCACAATCTCATAACTGGGTGCACCGCCACGCCACGCTACGCCACCAGCGCCGACCGCAGTAGCCATGGCGAACAACAGACAGCCGCCTGCCTGCCAGGCAGGGCCACGAAGGCGGCGGCTGCGGTGGTGAGTCCGACGGTGACTTGACTACAGAGGCGGCGGTTGGAGGTGGTGCTGGTGTTGGCGGTGGCGGTGGCGGTGGCACGAGCGCTAAATTGGGTTGGTGTCGATCGATGTCAACCTAATTTCTGGGCACCCTAATCAGAGTGGAACAACGCAGCGACAACATCGATACCGACATCGACAACGACAGCGATAGCGCGACGGCGGCGACAACGACGCGAACGTGCGATCTATTCATGTGAAAACAGGCAACTTAAGTCACTCGGAATCATTGTCAACACGAGTTATTACCACGGTTTGCACGGTTCGACAATCCATTGTGTGCTGGCTGTGTGGCGGCGGCGGCGGCAGTGGGACACACCCACGACCTTGATGGGATATAGAGTGACATTAGCGATGGCTATGGCTGTGGGTCTGTTGCTGTGTGTGCGACGCAAAGCGCGCTGCTTCTGCTGTTCGGTGCACGTGAGTAACTTGTGCTTTTGTTCAGAGTTCTGACGCGACGTCCACCACACTGCCACCGCCCAGATTTTTTTTGTTGAACTGGTGGCGGGACTGTGATTCGCTTCATTTGGCGGGTGATTTAGGAACTTTCTCGATTGCTTGGTGTTGTTTTTCGTGATGTTGGGATAGCATGACAAAGGAGATGGAGACTGAGGTATGAGCAACAGCTTGAGGGAGGATCGACAGGAAATCTCAACAAAGCGAAACTTTAAGCCGTTCAGGTGATAATTGCAACAATCTTGGTGTCACACCGACAACAGACTATCGTGGACCAGAAAATATACACAGAGTGACTTAAAAATATCTGCGATCCCATTGAATGATCAGGGATCATGCAGCCCCATCAGTCAAACTGCCTTCTGTTGGCTTAAGCTTCGACGCAGATGTCAATCAAAAAAAAATTGACGTCTGACAGGATGTCTTGTCTCTTCCAATGATCGCCTCCGTCTCCAACGATCCAGCAAACTTTCAAACATTTGTCAACTGCGCAGCTGCAGATCCCCTACTTTGTCACCATAACGAGCATCCTCCATCAGTCACACAGATCGTGGGAACCGCCATCATTTCGCGTGATTTTCGCGGTTTCGCAACAAGATCGACTACCAGCCGCCTGTCAAAGTTCACTGGCCCCCAGTCACCCGCCAGAGTCCAGAGCCGCGGAGATTCCCCGATCACATTCGCCGTGGATTGCATTCAATCGAGCTCAACTGTCAGCCGCCATCAGACATCACCGACACCGAAGGTTCCTCGCACAAGGCAGCAGCAGTGCGACAATCACAAAAAAACAAACGGCCCCCAAAGCCTTAATTGCATTCCGACGGAGATATAAGTCCGCGCGCCGGCAACACAATCAATTCAATTTAGAATCTAATAAACTGGAAAATTACCACACCTTCTCGGCTGGTTGATGGTGGTGGCGGCGGCGGCGGCTGCAGAGGCGGTGGTGGTGGCGGCAACGTTCAAGACCAGGAGGCCGTCTATCGTATGTGGCACGTTCGCGCAATTTTCTTACAATTATCTACCCCAGAGCGCATTCTCTTTCTTTCGTGCCGGTGGACAATAAATACCGTCGAGGCATTAAGCTCCCGCGGCAAGTACTTCCGCAGGACCATTCGCGGCCGATATAAATTTCCTTCACAAGGGTCTCTCTCGTGTCACTGTTTGTGTGCGAGTGTGTGTATGTGTGTGTGTGTGGGCTGAGACCGTGGATGGTGCGGAAAAGGCAGTCTCTCCTCGAGGCATTGTCAAGTGATTTACCAGTCAGCGATGTCATTCGCTGTCAATTACATTCCCGGTGACCAGATTTCCACACCGCAACACATTATCTATTCAATAAAATACCCTTTTGTGCGCGCGAGTTCAGTGAGTTTGTCACTCTCTCTCTCCCTTTCCCCGGAGTCCCTGGCACACTCCGCAGCAGGTACACCAGCCTCAGCACCATCATCAACGACCAACAGCAGCAGCAGCAGATAGACTCACAGTCCCGTGATAGACTCAGTCGCACTTATTACCACACATTTACGTGGATCGTGACAACTAGCAGGTGAAGGAATTACCATATGACATGCAACACAACAGCAACAGCGGCAGTCGAGTGCACATAGAGAGAGACAGAGCGAGAGAGAGCTCCTCAGTTCACCGGATTGACTCCGCCATCATCATCGCCAGCGCACCACCTCTGCAGCAACAGCGGCAACAGCAGCCCCCGAGACGGAGCGCAGCCCGTAATCGCATTTAACGCTAAATGGAAAATTTATTGCGGGCTTTATTTATTGACTTTTAACGGCAAATGATAGACTGAATGGTTTCTGACTTAATTGCTTCACTGGGTACTTAAGTGGCCCGAAACGTGGCCCAAACAGACACTGCAACCAAACTGAAAAAAAAACCTCGTGAATAGACCACCGCCGCACTGGCGTGTTGGAATGGGGGGCGGGAAGTCGCAGCGGCGCGACGGCGGGAACTGTTCTCGGAGCTCACTCCGGCAAGGACACGCACGGACGACGGCTGAACGACAACGACAACGACGACGGCGATAGCCATGTCTATGCTGATGCCGATGTCGGTGCCGATGTCGGTGCCGTTGGCGGCGGCGGCGGGGGCGGTGGTGGTATTGGCTCACGGCATTACTCAAAAATTACGGAATTGGATCTAATTGAGTTTGTTTAACCACATGTTATTCCGCCTGACTGGCTGGCTGGCTGGATTGTTGGCTGAAACTCTGTGCGAGCGGCCACCACCACGCCGGTGGATTCAAAAGAGTTTCCCAGAGCACGCACGCAAGCCAGAAAGCGAACTGCGAGCCGACATTGCCGGTCGTCTATGGCGTCTTTGACGTTGTTGTCGCTATCGACGTCGTCGACGATTTGGGAGGTAAGCCCCTTTGGAGCACCTGAAGCTATAAAGCTCTTGACAGTGCTTTGTTGACATACCTTAACGATTCTGGGGAGGCTTTCGAGTGGTGGACAAAGTGAATGGGAAAACCGCGCGCGCTCCGTTATTGGGTCAATGTTTATTTTCGCGGATCATTAAGCGAATGCCAGCGACAATCGTGGTGGCGCCTTCTTGAGATGTCAATTGTTGATGTGCTTGGCATGTCTATGCCACTAATGTGGAGACTATATGGAGAGTTGTGCGGTGAGGTGGCGGCAGTGGGAACTGAGCTTAAGTCCATGGAGAAATTGAGATGTCTGCGATTCAGGAGCTCGCTTCAAATTGAGGATTGGATAACCGATCATGCTTCAATTTTGTCGAACGTGTGTGTTGAGAATTGGAGATCATACGTGGCGTGAGCAGCAATCCTGAAACATGGCCCCACAGCATGATCAGTGATCCTCTTCGAAGATCTGAGATGCTGGTGCATGATCACCAGAATTTCAAGCCAATGAGGAGCACGATTGGAAGAAGGGCTTGAAGAAGGAGGAGGAAAGCGTTGGAGGATCCGATTCTGTTCAGTTTTGATCGAATTTCTTGACCATTTTACCGATCCTCTTTCAAGATCCCCGGAACCTAATTCAAGTGAAAAACGATAACACACCACGAAGCCCCGCTGAAAGCCACGTTGAAACAAAGATCTTGTTGCATTCTCTTTGATCAAATCAAAGTCCCCTCCTCACACAATCCACACGCCTAATGCCATCATAATCGCGCAGCGACCTCCAACACGAGGTCAAGCCCGACGATCATCACCTTCTCTCGAGTGACAAGCACATCTGCCGATTGTTATCCGAAAAAAAAAAAAAAATCAACTTAGCAGCCACAAGCTCGCCTCGATTAAGGTTAAATGATCAGGTAATCGATTATATCACGCAAAACCTCTCGAATTTTTCGTCTCCCCTCCACCACAGTTTTCTCGTGCCAAACCAGTCGACCCATCGTCGACCTCAACCACCACCATTCAACCAGCCAGCCATTCCCACGTAACCTCCTTTCCCTGTTGTTGTTTACACTCGATATCGCCGCAGCACAAAGCTCCAATTTGATCCGCGCTTGATCCCCCGAACGACTGTCAAGCAAACCATTTATCACGCACACTCTGAATGAGGGCCCGATTAATGCTCCGCCACGACACGATCCGCCTTTCATTTGCACGCCGATCGAATTAATTAACTGATCCTCGCCCCATTGCGTCCCCATCCAAGCCGATTTATTAGCTCCGATTACCCCCGCCGATAAGCGCGTCGTCTGTCGCTCGACTGCTCTTCGGCTGTGAAAAGCATGCAACCACCGGCTTGTGTGTGTGTGTGTGTGCGCTGCTTGGCTAAAAGCCCCAATAAACTACCGCCGCCAAGGAGGAAGTGCACACGCGCTTCTCTGTCGCAACTGCATGCGGAATCGGCGGATCACTAATCGGTGACGGGCCCACTTTATCAGCTTCGCGGAGAACTTTCGGAAATGCCGCCGCCATCGCCAACGTCATCGCCGTCAGCACCATCACGCTTGACCCTCGAAAATGGAAAAATGCGTTCGAGTGACTGTGAAAGTCCCGTGCGTTGTTGGGCTTCGTCGGGTGTCGTGCCATGCCATTAAGGTGGTGGCGGAGCGCGCTAATGACTTAATTATGTTCCGGCAGAGACAAATCGAGGAAGCACCGACTAGGGCCGCCGCCGCCGCCTGTCCGTAATTCAATCATAACGTTCGCTGTGCGTGAGCTTCTGGCTGCACAGGTGCTCGTGCACACCCAACACGACGACGCTCGATCTGAGGTAATCGATCTGTGGCGCAGCGCTACCGCTGTCGCCACCGCTGCCCCAGCTGAACAGCAACATGTAAACAAACCCATTTCGAGAGTGGACTGACCGTGTGCGTGGTGGGGCAGCGCGGGCTCGTTTCCTAGTGCACTCCATCCGGCGTGCTTTGATTCAAAAACTCGCCTCTTAAGGGGACCCACTCACGAGCATTGTCATCGGCATCACTGTCACCGCAATTACAGTTGAGCGCGGGGGAAGGGGACTGCGGTGCGCGGCAAAAAGGTCGAGAGATCGAAGGGTGTAGCCTTGTTACGTTTAACGATCATATCGCAACGAGCGCAGCAGCAGCGGCGGCGGCGGTGTGAAAAATTGTGTTCAGTCGCTCGTCAGATTCTATGTGCGGCCGACTGTCAAGCTTTTGGCACAGTAATTAACTAATTAAGGTGCCGGGAGGTTCTCGGGGGTTACGGAGCGGCTGCAAGGCTGCCTAATGGGTGGTCTTGGCGGCTTCGGTGCCTAATGGTGTCGTAAAAAGTGAGCAGTAATTGATATTTTCGGAGCGCTGAAGGGCTCCCTGGAGTGCCCTGGGAAGAAGGTGTGTGCCGCTATGCGGGTCAGAGTTCTTAGCTGCCGATCTTATGTCGACACAAATGGTGATGATGGGGGGCAGGGGGGAGGGAATTTGAATTTGAATGACAGCTGGGCATCTGGAATTGAGAAATGACGGATTTTCGTTTGACATTTAAGGGCAAGTGGGTCAATGGTAGACTGACTGAGTAACTGACCGTGTAGAAGGCTGGGGGGGAATTGTGGTGAAACACGATTTTCTGTGGGAGATACTTTAGCCTACGAAAGAGGGAAGGAACTTCTTGTCTTTGACAAGATTCTCAAATTTCGCCGGTTGGACAAATTCCTCGCATCTTTTGAAGGCTCGTAGACGCTGTCACATCTGTTAAGAGACGTCTTTGCCCGCCCATCCACCGAAGGCACTGTGCCAAGGAGACGCCGCACTTTCCAACAAGTGCATGAGTAGCTTTGCAGAGACTGTCTCTGCTCGCGTGTATTTCCCGTTCATCCTCTGACAACAACGGCGCCTTATGGTCGTTCAACTTCTCTCCACCGCCACTTCACGGATCCACCTCACCTCGTCGGACACATGTTGCCAATGTTGCCGGTGTGTTGCTCATAAATTTATTAACAGCACCGAGGGATTATTAATTTCGCATCACGGCGGCAGCGGCGGCGGCCTAATAGAGCTGCTTGTCGCTGCACTTGGTGGCTGCGCAGGAGAGGATACTTCACGGGTGGAGATGGATGGAGACCGTGAGGGGAGGCACACAATATGGCACACGCATTACCTTGTACGCTCGTAGTCCCATTTTAAAGGCCACTGCTTTATCGATTGGGATAAATCTTCGCGGATGCGGCCGCGGCAAGGTCTCTCGCCCTGACACCCGTGCGTGTGTGTGTGCGGCAACACCATCTGCAGCTCCACCACCGGCCGGGCCACGGCTACTGCAATTTATTCAAGAAAAATGATCGCTTATTATTCATTTATTCAGCTCTCTTATAAAATCGATTTGTTACTTTTTAAACGGCGCGCGGTGGATGTGGCCGACTTGTTGTTCGTGGGGGGGAGGAGGGTTTCGTATCGGAACGCGCTTAAGATACAACAGATACTGAAGCGATACAACAGTGAATAGTTGTTACTTCTGTTGGTGCGGCGGCTGCTGCTGCCGGTGGCGGATGGTGTGGATGCTGCAGCGGTGGAGATGTTGTCGCTGTGTCGGATTATGAAGAGATTGCCGCGTGGTCGTGTTTCCTTTTCCTTGTGATTTCTGATCTTCCGCACTGCCGCCGCTGCAGCGATCAACTGCCTCTGTGCACCTGTGTGTGTGTGGAGTGGTGTGCGCAGCTGTGGTGCAACGCACCAGGCGAGCAGAGGCAGCTACCGGTCATGGATGCGATGGTGGCCCGAGTCACACAAATTGATCACTAAGTGATTGGAAATTAGTCCGAGGGGTTGGACGAGCACAGCCTAACCGCAGCGGCTGCGCCTGCACTGCTTGCCAACCAACCGTTAGTAGCCGACGACGACGATGATGACGGTGACTGTGGTGTGTTTGTGTGTTTGCCGGGCTGATGGTGGAGGCACGCAAAAAGCTGGCGAAAAAGCGGCGAACCCGGTGGAATCCATTACTATGTACGACAACGGGCGAGTATTTATAAATCACTCAGTACGCGATCTCCGAGTGATTGGCGAGATATCACGACTATTTGTCTGGCATTTGTTATTAGAAACCCGCCGCTTGAGAGTCGACCGCCACCGCTACTGGCAGAGCGGAGCGGTCGGCGGTGGTGCGTTTACGGGCAGCCCGATCGATCCTCCTTCTTGCTGCGACTGGTTGCTGGTTATTTCGTATGCGACGTGGTCATTGGTGACAACTTATCGGAGATTAATTTGCACTAGGCCTGGCCGTGCATCGCCGCACGATGAACGATTGCCCCGTGATGGGGCGACAGGGAGAGAGAGAGAGAGAGATGCTCCGCGGTGTTGCGAAGCGCGATAATTGAGTGAGCGGTGCGGCGGAGTGCGGAATCTGGTTTTTCTTGTGGACAAATCCTGGCTGCGGCCACGGCGGCGGTGATTAAATCAACACGTCCGAGGGTAATGTGCAATAAAAGACCGATTCCTTTAAATTAGATTAATTGATTGGCCTCGGTTCGGGTGACGATGGTGACGGTGTGCACTCGCACGTTGGCGCAGCTGACGGCGCCGTCCGGTGCTGACAGGTGGATTCGCGTCGCTAATCATCGCGTTAAGATGTCAGGTGTCCTGTTTCTGCTCACGGGTTAAGCGGGAGAAAAGAGACAAGATCACGCGGAAGCAAACAGTTCGGGTTGCGGTACCGCTCCTCGGCGGGACAGGTAATCTTCGCCCGCGCTCGCATTGGATGTATGAATGTGACATATGGTCCGCGGTGTGTGAACTCTTCTTCCCTCCCCGCACAAGGTACACGCCAGCACATGATCGTTACCCACTCTCTCTCACTCGCCGTGTTTAATCCTCACCGTGTGTCTTCGCAGTTGTTCCGCCACCGCCACCGCCACCGCCGCCGCCTTTTGGAACCGCTCTGTGTAGGAGGAGGTAGAGTCAGTCGGTTGAGAACAGATTGGAGTGTACCATGTGCATGTTGTTGCAGAGGATGGCAAACAGAAACGAACGAACGAACGAACGAACGAAAAAAAAAACAACAAACGGATAGTTTAGCCGAAATCGTGATCGCTCAGTCTTCGGGCCCCGGTTCAAGGTGAGACGGAGAGATGATAGCAGTGTGTCTACAGCGTGTATCTACCGGTGTTATTTTGCACTGCACACCACACCGCTCCGTCACTGAAAAAATCAGTCCCAAGCCTTGGTCGGGCCGTCCCAGAGCAGGCCACAGTGCACAGGAGAGGAGAACATTGTAGGCACAACACTGAGATACAACGGCGCGCATTCACTTGGACAGAGATTAACGTGAATGTTTCGATGTTCGGTCGTTTTGTCATGCTGGCGTTCTTCACAATTGTAAATTTGTTTTGCGATATTTTCACCTGGGACGCCCTACTGCGGTCTGTTAAGAGACGAAAATGAAGCAGAAGACAACGGCACAGCGACGGCACAACGACAATGACGACGATAACGATGACGGTGGTGGTGGTGGGTGCGATGTTGACTTGAGGTCTGGTGGTGGTGGTGGTGGTGGTGGTGCTTGGGCGGATGCCTGTTGGGGTCTACGCTTGCTGTGCCACTCGCAGGCAGTGGCGGCGGCCGACTACGAGACTGGCTGTGATTAATTTTTCGCGAAACACTCGAGAGAGTGAGACGAGAGTGCGCGCCTCTGCTGAGTGTGGACGGCACTGAGACGGCGATTGCTTGAAGATTGCGAGATGGTGCGAGGGATTGGGTGTCAAACGGTGTCAGGGATCCAAATTTAAGCGGGAAGATGGACATTTTTGGCGTGAAAAAAGGCTTATTGACTGGCACTACTGGTAGCGCGAAATTGGTCTGTCTAGGACAAGACATATCTTGGACGGCTGATCGCTTTGGCAACAGGAACTACACCCAATTGTTGACCTCGTCAATTTGAAGTGACAAGTGGACAGCAACCATCCTCTAGGACCTAAAGTCAGGAAGAGGTGCAACTTTAGAAGAACGTGAACGCGGCCTCTAGATAGCATAAGTTTTGTGCTCACGAATCTTTACCTCGATGAGCACTCTTCAAACTTTCACAAGAATGGTCGAACCATCTGGGTTCTGATTGGGGTCAGAGAGAAGCATATTTTGAACAGAAACCTCGCACATAGTTGAGACTAGTCAAGGAGCACAAATAGTTGGGAACGGGCACATTCTGGACGGGTATGGTGTTAATCTTTCAAATTGCTTTTCAAAGGCGGATGCTAACTTAATCCCCGTTTACGCAACTCAAAACCTCGTCAAGCACTCTTCAAGCTTTCACGCGAGTTTACGCCTCAAATTGAAAAGAGAATGTTCAGCAAAAATAGCCCAAGCTACGGTACAAGCCACCAGAATTACCGCATCGCTGGAAATAATCGTCGTCCGTCCTCCGCCTCACGCTTCCCCTCCACTCGACAGTCACAGTCCATGATGAATGTGACAGCAGCAGCGCGCGCCTTTCACGCTATCGGTCGGTTATAAGCTGTCAAAATACGCATTTCAGCGAGCGTCTTAACGACCGTCAACGCTTTTTAATTAGAATACCTAATCACGGAGCAGGTCTTCTCTGTTCGGCACCGGCGACGCCAATTAGCGGGCGCCTTGACTCTCACTCGCTCGCTGGCTGCCTGACTCTCCAAATCCAACCAATGACCCCTTTTATTGCCAACAGGTCAGGTGTCGAATTGATTAAAGACGCACAGCCCAGGCAGAGGTTGTGTTTTTAATTCACTGATTACCTCGATTGGAGATCGCTGCTGCCGCTGACGCCGCCGCAGAATGAAGCCTAATTAAGACGAGCCGTGTGCCCGTCTAAATCCATCGATTTCGTCATTGAGGCGTGATTAATGACACTCGGCCTTGAACCCTTAATTGCTGATCGACAGGGCGCCGCCAAAGACGGGACGGGGAGCGAGAGATAGTCACATCACATCCGACAGGAATTCCCCAGCGAAAAGCACGCCAATTCGAATCGAGGCATGCGGGACGTTGACCTCTAACCTATTGACGGGGCCGCCGCGTCGCGTCCATCTGCTTCTTGCCTGAGAGAAGAGCCGTCGGCAAAAGTGCCTTTCACACAACAGCACGCCACACTCCACGCCAAGAATATAAACAAACGGCGACGACGACGACGACGATCTGGAAAGGTTCACCAAAGCGTCTAGGGGGTCAACAGACTAGTGTCGTTCGTTCGTTCGCGCGCCATCGCTTTGTACTCGCTGAAACTGAACTGCATCTCAGTGCGCAGAAATGCGTACCACCTGGCGGTGGTTTGTCGAAAATGCCAATCAACGTGTGCAATGAGAACTCAGCTGCTCGGCAGGCACTTGTCCGCTGGAATACATCTCTTCGCCCTCGAGTTGCGCCGCGTCTTTCTGTGTCTGCGCGCGAATTGGGCAACTTTCATTCGGATTCCACGGAGCGATATGCCCGCTTCATCGGACCAGTCCATCAAGGCTCCTCCGGAGTGCAGTTAGAGTGTACTTTGGGACTGGACTGGCGGAGGACCACACGTCGGCCGCCAAATTGGAGATTCAGCAGCAGCCCCACCAACTCTACCACCGGACAGGCCACTGGCCCGGTGAGCATTTCTAATTTAAACATTGCTTTGGCTTGTAACCGCTGACAGGTTTGGAATTCGTTGATCTGTTTATGTCCAACGGGTGTGCTATTAATAATAACGTCGGCGCATGTGTGCTCCCTTCCAGTCGGCCGCTGACTGACGCTGACTGGTGGCGGCGGCGGCTGCAAAACCAGAGATACTGGCCGTTTCGAGTTTATCACTCGGGAATGTGATTAGAGCGCAGCCAAATATGTGGCCAGAGCCACGGCCTGCCAACGCTGCACAACGGCCAGCGAGCAACCGAACTGGCAGCCGGTGGTGAGTTGTGTGTGAACACCCGTTGGAGAAACCCGTTCGCGTTCATCCCGCCGGGGATTCGGAATTGCTTCGCACAGATGTGCGCACCGCGCGCCGTTGATCTACGCAAAGCATCAGCAGCCCCAGTGGGGTTTGGGGAGCTGCGCGCACTCAGCCCACTGAGCTGGAGTGGAAGTGCTTATCAATGCGTCAGTCCCTGACTAGCAGACTGACAAGAGAGGTCGGCTGAAATTTGGAGGGACGTCAAAATATCTGGCGGTACTCACCTCCTTGGCTGGCAGAGGGTCTGGTCCAAGTCCATTCTGAAAAAGAAAAGAAGAGGAACATGCGTCCATTAGACTGAGTGTGTGTGAAATGGGTTGGGAGGGAGAGGGGTGAATGAAGAGGGGTGGACGATGATGATTCGGGTGGCAAGGGATACAGTTTGTAACGAGGCTTGAATGTCGAAAAGTTGGAATTGAGTGGAGAAAGGCTTAAGGATGCCCGTTGTTGGGGGTATCAGTGAATTCTGAAAGCGACTATATGAGGAATTGACACAAGTCTCAGCGGCAAGGTACTCAGACTGGGTGGTAAGAAAGCATAAATTACATACAAAGGACAGGGACGACCGAGACGTCTTGATTTTCTGACCAACGCAAGTATTGAACTGATCTTCCCAACGGCAATGTTGCCAGCAAGCGGCACAGTTTGTGGAAAGTGTCTCCTTCCTGAGATGAATCTGATGGACAATCCTCTAAAACATGTTCGCTCCTTGCTCCTCGAAGGAAGCTCCCTGCATCTATCTCCAAATCGCTACCCATTCCACCGCCTACCAGTTGCAAACCAGTACACCTACTTTTACTCCGTCTCTCTGTCTCTCCAGAGAATTGTGCAATAAATGCATTCATTCGTGAATCTCCATTAAGTCTCACCGTCATCCTAGAGCCTTACAAAAAAAAAAAGCAGCCAGTCGTTAGACGAAAAATCAATTTAAACCCTCCCAAGCTACCAAGCCTCCAGCGCACGCTCATAAAACGATCACAATTACGCCAGACTGCTGGAAAATGTGTGTGGCGCCGGGTGGGGGAAGAAGTCTTTAATTGGTTCATGGTGTTGTTAAATCTGAAGACGAAGCACGTTCATCATTACCTCGCCAAATCCGAAAATTCAGCGAAGATATCTCACTCGCCCCTCTCACTGGAGCCACGTCTCGGGGAGGCAGGAAGAGAGCGCTAAAACATGAGAAATGAGTGAGTGAGCGAGTGCGCTGATTTTGTTTACAGCACTTGCTCCCCCACCCCCTCTCTCATGAAACCACCAGCCCACCAGTGAGTGCTTTAAAGCGGTCTCTAATTGGACAGTACCCCAGAAGCTACACCGTTAGTCTGGTTTAATTACACGCGGCGAATATGTTTTTGATCCTGCGACCGCAAAAACGCTAAGCACAGCGCATTGTCTGTGAGCCAAGCAGACAGTGTGTCGCAACTCGATTCCCTTTCCATGTCCTTCAATCAATTAATTGACACTTCTCTAGAGATCGCCAGCCAAAATCTGCGACCCCCTGGAGACGTGTGCTGGTCGCGCGTTCCAGTTTCTCCAGAGCGGCCGCCAATAATTTGAGCCCAAGACCAATAAATGAGATTCATGCTGAGAGAGGTCCGAAAAAGCTGCGCGATCGCGCAAAAACCGACCAAATCAAGCCACCACAGATCACAATCCCAAAATGCGAGCCTTACCAAATTGGGGGACACACCGAGCACTTGTCGATTGGTGCTGCTGTGAACTGGGCCCCGCGACGGTGCTGGAACGCGGAGCCTTGTGTGCGGCTGACCGGAGTGAGCACTTAGTGCTGCGCTGCGCTGCCGCCTCTATTGTTTTATGGAGCGCAATGAAAGGTGGCAATAAAGAGTTCGTTCGCAATAAACCAAGACCACCACCTGCAGACCGCTGCTCTCTTCTTTAGCTTCAGCTCCAGCTCCAGCTCCAAATTTAATTGTTTACTTAAGGCGACGCGATCTCCGTTGGTCTCGCCGCGGACGGAGACGTTTGTGTGTGCGCTGCGCGTCGTGTGTGTCACACGGCAGCGGTGGGATTATTAAACTGTCACCGCGACGGCGACGGCGACGACGTACGGTAGCCGGCGATGTGGTCGGCTGCGACCGATAGTGATGCTTTTATTGGACTCACGCTTATTAGCATCGCAGTGACACCAATTAAAATTCGTTTATCACGACCTGGACTGTGCTGAGCGTACGAGGCGAATCTGAATCCAAAGCCAAAGCCGAATCCGAATCCGAATCCGGTTGGTGGCTTCGTGAGGCAGTTGAAGCCGGACTGAGTGGTTGAGAGCGAGGAATGTGTGCCGAGATCAATCAATCAGCGGCCGTGATTGATGATCAAGTGTTTCTGGGTTGATAGGAGAGCGGGACTCACTTGGGTCTGCAATCGGATGACTTTGACGACAAAACTGTGGCGACTAACTACAGCGGCGGCAGGTTCGTCTTTCCTGAGAAATGACCGAATTTGGATTGACACGATGCAGGTGACCTAGATGTTGTAGCGCACCGCGACAGATTTATGGTCAAAATGTCGTGTCCTGAGTGCACAAGAGCATCGAGCGGAGGTTGTCTGCCAAAGACTGAAAAGACTTGAAGGATGTCGAGGCTCTGACAGCACTCTGTGGCTCCAGTTAATGGCTTCATTGAACGCAGTTTCTCGTGTCTAACATAAGTCCTCGTGTCTGAAGAGGATGCGAAAGTCTTCGTGCGAAACGATGTCAGCTTGATAGTGCTGCAAAAGCCTCTCTGCTCAGCAAGACTTTAAGGGATCTCGAGTTCAAATGCTCGGGTAGACGAGTTCTACTGAGAGGAGGAGATGCAACGAAAGACTCTGTCCTAGGATTTCTTGGATTTCATATTCTCGTGAGGCTATGCGTTTAGCAAGGCCTGAAAAGCCTTTACGCCTCACGAGGCCTTACAAGTCTTCAGAAGGCTTAAGAAATCTTTGCGAAAGAAGACGAAGAAAGGCTCCTAGTGCCCGCGAGGCGATATAAATCCTTCTTCTTGGCTCCGAATCTACGACAGGCTGCTGACAAGACTGCAGAGACCGTCGTCCATATTATGGCTGTCAAAAGATTTTGTCAAAAGTCCCTCCAAAGTGGCAATGTTTGGCTAAAATCATCCTCAGCAAGGGCCCATCTCCACTTGCCGTTTCCCAGAAACTCGCCCTCACCTCAAGCCCACTCCCCACCCACTTTTGTTGCACCCCGTCAGCAACAAGCACCGAGCGACGTGTGCAAATGCTCCATCATTCATCCAGCGACCCACAATCTGGTATATTCCGGCCAAATATAGTGATCCCACCTCTTCCGCCTCACGAAGCTGTCGCTCTCGGCTCGTGCACCATGCCCGCTACCACCGCCGTACCGCCTTTTTATTTTGTGCCGACGCGACTTGTTATGTATGCGCGCCTGCGCACGCATGTTTTCCCCCATTTTACCATAAAATAATAATTTTCCCATTTTCCCCTGATGATCCTTCGTTAATTTGATGTGTTTTGCAACCGCCCCGGCCGACCGGTAGGCCGCGCAAAGTGATTTACGAGCACGGCGACGCATTCTGAATTTTAATTTAGCGTCGTGTGGCCCGGCTGCTCGCCGCTGGTGACATTTATGTCCTCTCCGCGCGGGTTACCATTTGTGTTTGATTTTAATTGACGACAGCGATGGGGCTGACGACGACGACGACGACGACGACGGCTGGTGATGGCTGATGATAATGGTCAGCCTCTCGATACGGCGGGGAATGCAATTTTGGCGTTAAAAAGCGAATTCCCTGCTGCCACTCGGAATGCCCACGGACCGAGAGAGAGGTGCAAACAAAGAATTTCATAATGAAACGTATCCGCGGCGGCACGTTGCGGGGGAAGCCACATCTAGTCAGTGACCAAGGAATTCCAAATCAATCACCGCCGCCACAGTCGTGGTGTTTGCTTTGCGGTGGACTGAGGGACTGGCGAGGAACCGTCGGACTTTCGGGCTCATTTAACCTCGCAGCCACCGACGCTCCATTTGGTCAGCGAACAGACGCGGTCCCTGCCACAGATGCTGTGGCTAGCTGGACGCTTGGTGCTCCTGCTGGTGGTGCTGTGTGTGTTTTACAAATGTTTTCCGCTGATGGAGGTATAAATGACTGTTTTCCGCTGGGGCTTTGTCGTCTGTCGTGACAGTTGTTGCATGCTCTATCCGCGGCCTGTGAGGTGATAGATTTGTAATTGGCAGCGCCTTTCTTTCGCCTGGTTGCTGGGAATGGGATTCCGATGCGCGATCGTTAATCATCCTCTCGCACACGGTGGAGGAGAGGAAATCCTCCACATAACCCACTGGAGCTGCTTTCAATTAAATATAGACGCCATTGCAGCCACATGGGGGGTGCACCACGGACACTTGTGCGCCCGCCACTCAAGAGCCATCCCACGAAATTGCTGGGTAAATAAATAAATATGCGAGGGCAGCGGAGGAGGGGGCGTGTGGCGGCGGTGAGGAGTGACTTATGACTCTTCAAACTATCCTTCAGTGTGATCAGATAATGGGCTCATCTCATGATCACCATCGCCACCGGACCGCTCGCCGCCGTGCCATTGAAAGACAGGTAGTAGTTTGAAGCGCACTCGGCGGCGTTGTGCACAGTCATCGGGTTGGGCGACTGTTGGGTTTGGCTGTCGGTGCCGCTTCTGTGTGGGGAGATGCTTCAGTGATGAAGATGATGGGTGTTTAGATAGGACTGATTTTATGGCCCATTGCAGCTGCGATTGGAACTGGACTGTCAAAAATCTGACGGCCAACTCTGCACTTTGTCACGGTAAAATTTTTTTCTCGCTGGAATTCAAAGTGTTGCCGTGGCACGTCTTGCGTCTCAAATTGATTGATGGCATGCGACGATGATATCTGTCATTAGCTGCTGACCACTAATGATCGCAGCAGAGTCCAGCACGTCCAGTGGCTCGCGGAGGTATCTAATGAACTCGACCACGACCAATATGGCACACATGACACCAACACCGTATATCCTGGCCGGAGAACAAGGTGCCGGCCGAGCAGACAGATAGGCAGCAAATTAAGCACAGTCAGGCAGCTAGCCATCTAGTCGGAAGGCCAGCTGACGGCCGGGCATCTACAAGCCAAATTGACGTCCTACAGCGGTTGCAGCGGCTGCAGCGGCAGCAGCAACCATGTGAGTGATCACGGCATGTACACGCACCGGGATGATGATTGAGTGAACGACAATCCTTTGGCAGCCACCAAATGCGGCGCGAACAGAAGGCAACGATACAGAGTCAGAGCCAGATCCAGCCAGAAACAGCAGCAGCAGCAACGTCGTCGATGACAGTAAAACCGCTAAGAGCGCGAGATTTATGAGATCTTAAAGATTTATTGGCCTTACGGATTCAGTTACAATCGAGATGATAAATTGCCAATGAGTTCAATGACGATTCCGATGCGGTTTGTGCGCGCAGACCGGCGGCGGCAGTTGGTTCTGGCAAGTCGTCCAGCTCACACATGGACATTAGCCGGGCTGTCTGCTCATTGTCATGTCACGCTGCGGACGCGGATGAAGTGGTTCAGGTTCAGGAGCTGTCAGGCCAAACGGGGCAATCTGCATGCCGGACACGCTGACAAGTATGTGCCCCAGACCGGGCGGGAACCCTCGTGTCTAGCATTTCTGACGCGTGTGACACTTAATTTTCCTCCGTCACATGGGTTGACGCGACTCGCCGAGGGTGGCTGTGTCCCTTCAACTATCAACTGTCAACCGAGCCGCCACCACCCAGGAGGAGGAGGAGCAGCAGCAGCAGCAGAGGCGGCAGACATGCGGCAGGAGACAGGAGGAGAAGGATATGCAAAGCACACCATATGAGCCGTCGCGCAGCGTCCAACGCCTGATTTGAATATGAAAATGTGATCGCGCAACTATGCAGCGGAGCGTGTTGGTGTTGGTTGCACCGCGCGAACCCAATGCGGCGGACCCCAGGTGAGACAAACAGGTACGCTATGGGCTATGCGCGCAGTGCGACTGTTCGCGTCGGATCGCGTTTTATGATTTATGACTGTACACCTCTAGTTTTCGCGCTGCCGTTGCTGCTGCTGTTGCTGTTGCTGCTGCGACTGCCGCGGTGGGTACATGGAAACGCGGCCTCGACTTGCAGTGGATACACGCCGCCATCGCCATTGCAATCGCCACCACTGCTGCCGCAGCACACAGATTTGCCTATACAAATGGCCCGGCATCGAGAGTTGGGTGATTTGTTGTGGTCCTGCGGCCGAGACAGTGTACGAGGGGACCCTCGGGTTGTTCGCGCGATAGCTCGCAAATTTGATTTGATTTGTGATAGATTGAGTGTCATTACTTCTTTTCTTGACACGAAAACTTTGACACCTCGACGATCACGGCGCGGCGGCTGCTGCTGCAGCGAGGACAGCGCTCAGACTGTGCAGCATGTTAAATGTGTGTGCCCTCTATCTCCATATTAGGCGGTCTCTCGCGTGGTTGCGATTGTTCTCCGACTGATGGCGGTCACATGGCGCATATATCACACTCACAGCGGAGCGGAGAATGCATTCACACCGATGGATGCTGGGTCGGATGGATTTGGACTGCCAATTCGGGAGAGAGAGCTGTAGAGCCCGCTGCGATTTGGCGCTAACGAGTGCAGTAATTAAATTAATGAAGGGGACTTGCCATGGCCAAGTTATTCGCACAGCAACAGCCAGCCAGTCAGCCAGCCAGCCAGCCATTCTCTCTGGGACGTGAGTGTTCCTTTTGCAGCGGCGATCGCGTCTAGCCTAATGCCCATGATCGACCGGAGAGTCGTAAACTAAGGGCATGAATGAAAGAGGGGTTTTTTTACGATGCGCGAGTGCAAAGGTGCTTGGGAGACGGTTGCGCAATATGTCCAGAGCCACAGCCGAATCCGGGACTGGGTCGGATAGAGGCATAAATTACTTATGAATGGACTTCTGTCAATCGGCGGTGCTTTCGAAACGGTTTGTGAAAGTCTGCACAGGACCTGGAGGGTGCACAGTGGAATTCCGAGCAGCTGTGGAATGATTGATGGCGTGCCACAAATGTGTTCTCTTCCTGCTTCCTCATGGCGAGCGATCAGACCACAATCTCCGCCTGATTGCCTATCAAATCCGGGCGCAATCTCGTGCCTGATTGAATCTATATTAAGTGCCGCTCCGCACTCCAATCTGAAATCAAAATTGACTCGCCATAAAATCTCGCACGCCAATTCCATTCCCGCGGGTCCATAAAAAGTCTCCCATTTCCATTTCTATTCAAATTGCACTGCGGGCCGCCGCCGCCGCCGCTGCCACCAACAATGTTGAAGAGGCTTTTAATTAAGGCTTAGTCCACATTTACAAGCCCATAAACGCGAGCGGTCCCCATCCGCCGTCGCTTCGGCATCGCTTTGCCGATCATTTTGCCGTCGCCGCAACTCACTTCTTCTTGATGTGAGAATCCCGTCGGCAAAACCCCATGAAACTCCCCGTCTACTGCGGCACACACTGCTGCAGAGTATGGAGCACCCCTTTGAAATGCCTTAATCGCGCCCCAGCCGGACCATGGTGGTGGGCGTAGGTGTGGGCTATCACATATCCCGAGCTCGATCGTGTAGTGTACGCGAAGGCAGGCTGCCAATTTTCGAAGGTGGACCGGATTCATTTGCTGCATACGTCGGCCACTCTAATTGGCCATCATAAATTCAGATTCAGTGTTCCAAATTGATCTGATAGATTCTAGTTGATCCAGCCGTGGCCTCCGTCTCCGTCCTCAAGTGGACGACGGCGATTCACATCGTGCAACGGCGCACACTTGATGCTTCGCCCGTGCCGCTGTTGATTCATTTTATGTCAGAGCTCCTCTTCCCACTCTGGGAGATAGGATGGCCACTTAGTGTATGTGTGTGTGTGTGTGTGTGTTTGGGGATCTTTAGTGCAATTTCTTGTCTAGCTAATGCGGAGAGGAATTATCCCGTATCTTATTAGCATGTATTTATGAGAGATACTCGGGGTGCTGTTATGCCTACGGGGGCCTTGCAACGATTTGTCTTTCGGATGCTGTGGATGGGTGGAGGAGGAGGACAGAGGATGGGTGGGTAATTGAATGCGGGAAACTTTTCAATTGAAGATTATTGTGAGTGTGCCATTTGTAGTTGGCATTGCTAAATGCTGGCGAAATGTGAGGCAACCCACTACCGCGTTGAGGATGTCATATTTGTTGCTTGTTAAATACCCCTCTTTTGGCTGAGCTTCGGGTTTTAGGACTTTAGGGAATTGGACAGATTTGTGACTCAAAAGCAAAAGAGACCTAAACAACTTTTTTTCCGAAATTTTGAAGAATTTGACAAAAAGTGTCCGAAATTTGTCTTGCGTTGCGTCGGCAGAAAATGTCAATGACGTAAAACTTCAAAATTCTCAAAATTTGCACAAATTTTCGCAAAACTTTTCCAATTTCTTTCGGTTTACTTAAAATTTTGCCTAAAATTTGCAGGGACTGTCAGAAATTTGTTCAATATTTGTGCAAAATATGTTCACAATTTTGCACCATTATCCGTTATTTGTTCAAGTCACAAGTTACTGAAAATGGATAGTTTGTGGTAGAACAGATTTGTCGAAAATTTGTTCAAAATTTCTGACTGATACGAATTTTTTGAAAATGAGTCCAAGCTTTCCCACATTTTTCCTATAAACTGTTTGATCAAAATTTGTGAAAAACCCAAACAATGTCCAAATTAAAATCGGATCGATAAGACTGAACTTTTTGGACCTTTTGTGTGTCAGAACTTTGTCAAAAATCACAGTTGCTTTTTCCAAATTTGTCTGAAAAAAGTAAATGTTGCTCCAAAAATTGTACTATCCCCATTTCGTCTCATATTTGTCCACGTTTTTTTTTTCAGAACCCGCCTATCCAAAACTTATCAAAATAAGACCAAAACTTTGGAAAGTCTTACAAAAGGCTTGTCCAAAATTTATTTAAAGCTTGCCACAAATTTTGGCCAAAACATACCCAAAAATCAAATTCAAAATCTGTACAGATATAGTCTAAAATGCCTCCCACTAGCTTCCCGACTCCAATGCCGAATCTTATTAGCCACCTCATTCCCAGCTCAAATAGCCGGCTTTGCTGTTTTCAAGTTTCTCTCATTCTGTCATGTGTCCATCTAACATCTGGGGCGATGTCCTTGTCAAGCTGAAGAGCCATCTTGCCCATCTGTCAGAATCTGAAGTTTCATTGTCCATCTTGAGGCACTCGAATTGGGTGGCTCTGCGGGCCCACCTTCGTCTGTGGCGAAATCACTTCACAGCCTTCTCGTGCGGATCAAAGCGAGCGCTGCTTCGGCGCTGATTACCCAACCTTCACATCCGCATTGTCGAAGATGTTCCCACCCGTCCGGAAAAAAACAAACACCACCACAAGCGAGCCGTTTTGAATGGGAGACCTTCCCTCGCCAGAAGTGTCGTCGTCCCGCCCCCACTCCCCGGCACCGTTTCTGTGCCATCTGCTGGACCCAATCAATTACGAAACAATTAATCTATTTGCATTCAACTTAGCCGCTGAATTCGCGCAGCAATTCACTCGCCCAATGACACATTCGTTTTTCGAAAGTACAATAGAGCGACGGCGGTGGTGGTGCGGTGAGGCACGGCGGCGAGCCGGTCCACCCATCCCAAGCGATGATGATGATCGCCACCGATTTATCGCTTCAATGGCACCGACCAACCGGCCAACCGACCAAGCGACGACCTCAGTCCGTCTCCTCGTGTGGGGTGTGGGGGTTCTTGTCTTTGTTTTGTTTTGTTTCTAATTTTTTGGGTTTGGAAGACTCAAGTGCTTTTTCGCGGCTAGTCACGTTTTGACAATTTACGGTGTACAGCCGCCTCATCAACAATCTATTAAGTACTGCCCCAAGAGGTCCTCGATGTCTACCTACACGACGATGACGACGACGGGGAACGAAGACGACGACGACGACCAAGCCGATCCGACGAAGAAAAGGAACACAGCGCACAATAAGGCAAACACAAGAGACTAAACGCTTCGTGGCCTTCGTCGCATTTAGCGTTTTCGAATCGTCCTCACCCTCCGCTGCCCGCCCTCCACTTGAAGGCAGCAGTCCACGGGCGTCGGGCAGCAGTTCCCAGCCACCTTTGGGGAGGGCAGTGGAAGAGAAAGAAAGAAAAGACGAAGTTTTGGAGGATAAGAGACATAGGAGACCGCCCCACGGCACTGGCACAGGCACTGGCTCTCTCCTCGGCGGATGCTCCTATTAGACTCTAAACACGATGGAGATGAGGAAGGCGATATTGATCGCAAACAGATGAACCACTGGAACACCGCAACAAACACACAAGTCATTTGTAGTGATTACTCAAAGGGAGATGGACTTCACTGCACGTCGACGGGGCCAACGACAACATACCCACCACCGTGAGACACTCATCAGTGCCGCCGCACACTCGCCGCTGTAAACTCAGCGCGGCCGCTCGCCCGAGATAGCGATCTCTTCTCGGAATGCACTCGAAGCACGGGCTTCTCCTGCTGTTGCTGAACACATGTGTGTCCGTCCGTCCACTGGTTGGGCGGGAGATGAATCAATTTTGTCACCAAACTCCATTCGGGTCGGGCGGACCCCCCATCCGAGGACGACGACGACGACGACGACGACGACGACGACGCTTGTGACATGAAAGCGGATAATTAACGGTCGTTTAATGAATTTATGGCCAATTAAGAGCCAACATATCTGTCTGCCCTTTCGCGGGGACTAGACGCACCGCCGCCGCTGCTGCCGCCGACACCACCGCCACAACCGTCACCATCGCCATCTCTCCTTCACCTCGGTCCACAGCCGTTGCTGCTGTTGTGGCACTCTCTCGATTTATGACCGCCGCGCTACACCTGCAGCATGTATTTACACGACTCCCTGTCCTGGTTTAGCGGTGATGGTGACGGTGACGCGGCGAAACAAGAACCAATCCAAAGTTATGTCCTGGTTGCATAAACACACACTGGACGGTGGCAGCGGTTGTGGCGACATCGGCGGCGGCATCGTCTGTGGCGGCAATGTCGGCGCAAAGTCGACGATTTCGGTTATGACGAAGTTGGCGGCAGCAGTCCGCGACTCTCGTTGGCTAAATGAATGCGGGCAATAGAAAAGCCGAAATTATGACCGAGTTATGGCCGATGGCGCAGTGAAATATGCTAATGCGGCCGCAGATGACAGCGGTTGCATATATCACTTTACCGACCGAAGACGCCGATGATGGGGATGGCGACGGCAACGCCGTCCAACCGGTGGGCAGCGATGCGAATCGCAGACTTGCTCCCATTACAAACTAACAGTTTTAATTGCATTTCGGCTATTAATGGGGGATCGAGTTAGTTTTACGCGTGGCTTAACTGCCACCGGCATTGATGGGCCCCCCGCGCGAATGGGATGCCATCGCTGGCATGCCGTAAAGCCAGTGAGAGTCTCTCCTTAATTAGAAAAAACTCAGTCGGCCTTATCGCAAAAGTGCATTTTATGGGAGTTTGCCATAAACTTTAGTGTAGCTGCGATTCCCGCACTTCCCACGTCCGCTACCGGTGGTGCTGGTGGCTGCTTATAGAAAGTTTCGATTGCCCGAATTGCCTGAGAATAAGTGCGGAGACACTTTTCAACCGGAAAAAAAGAGCAACCATCCAACGACGGTGATACTTTGTGAGTGGAGAGCGGGTTTTATGAGAACTTTAATGTCGTCAAGGCTTGAAAGGGTGAAGACTAAGATTCTAATCGTTTATGATTTGCGTGCCTCAGCAATGACGCGTTTCGCGAGTACGTGTGAAGCGACGGCGATTGAATGGATCAAGTTCGGTTTCAGGTTTGTCAAGCCGCAAGGAGGCGTGTCTTAAGGTTTAATGATTTTAGACGGCAGCTAAGCGGTGCTTGTGGTCAGGATTGAATTTGTTTATGAGCATCGAAGGACATGATGCTCAGGAAGATGGACATAAACTGAAGCATCGTTGGAATAGAGGAAAGTTGGTTTTTCTTTCTAATCACTCTTGAGTAAGAGTAAGGGCTTAAGTTAGAAATAATCCAAAAAGTGGAAAATAGATGCCCTAAAATTTGTCAGCAAGATGTATCCAAAATCTGAGTATAATTTGTATGCAGCTTGTCCGAAACTTGACATGATTCGTTCAGAATGCGCCCAATGGCTGCACAAATTTAGGAAAAGTTTGCCCAAATTTATACAGATTTTTTTAACATTTTCCCAAAGTTCCAAAATGTGTCCAAAGTCGGTCGAAAAATGACAAGACAGTGTCCAAACTTCGCCAAAAATGTATTTTGTTGTCTGTCCAAAAATTGTGCAAACTGTGTTTGAAATTTTTCATAATTTGCACAAACATTGATCAAAATTTGTTCAAAAATTGTCTAAAATTTGTCCACAATCTTTCTTGGCAAAAACTGTCTAAACTTTGTTTGAAACAATGGCTGAAAATGTATGAAAGCAATTTTGAACAATTAATCGAAATTTGTCAAAATTTTGTCCCTGACTTTCCCTTTTGCAGTTGTTTTCGACAAATTGCACCAGAATTGTGGTCAAAATTCAGAATCTAAGAGATAAGAGGTGATTTCCGTCACATTTCGACAAGTTTTGGAACAACGTTTGGTCCACTTTTTGAGACTTGAGAGACAGCAAAACTTCAGAACTGGACAGAGATCTGCCTAAAATTTGGAACATTTACTTTTGCATATACAATGATATTGCTGTGGTTCTTCGGCGTCGTATGTGTCTCAAATTTAAGATCCACAAAAGTGATTTCTGTCAAATTTAGATCAATTTAAGAACACTACCCCGTCAGACAGACAAGAAGGACTTTAGGTAAATGGAACAAAATTTGATGAAAGCTTTTCGAGGAACGAACAAAACTTACCATGAAAACCATTAAATAGTAAGACAGCAAACGAAATTTTGATCGCCTCCTGCTGTCGCGAGTAGCGCAATCGCATTCAAAACAGTCCGTTCACATGCCCAGCGCATCACTACACAACACTGCACCACTGCCGATCCGTTGAGGTGGACACGCCCGCAGCGTGCTTGAGATTCTCAGCGGCAATGACACGTGCGTTTTTCTCTCCCTCAGCGTATTTTCAACCGGAAATTGATCGACAAAAACGCACAAACAAAACGGAACGCAAAACGCTGCAACACAGAAGAACTTTATCTTCAGCGTGAGAGCGTCGTCGTCGACACTTTTCACAAAAATTTCTCGGAATACGATGAAAACTTTCAGAGAAACAAAAAGAATAAAAAAGACAATGAGGAGGGTAGTGCACACTTTAACCACGAATCGCACTTTCGATTGGGGAGACGGGGGCTTAATGGGCACAGAGCAGCAGTCGATAACACCAGAAAAACCGCAATCGAAACCGAACCGAACAAAATAATTGTCATCAACACAATGTAAGACGACGCGGGGAGCAACTGCTGCTGATGACGATGCTGATAAAACTTATCACACGAGGCGTACGGCTTTTATCTTTATCTTGTCGCTAGAAGCCGCAAAGTGCTACAAGCAGCGCACATACCAGACGGAGCAAGAGCAGAGAATTCCTCAACGGCAGTCAGTAAGTCAGCAAGACAGCACCAAGTGCCCTTTCGACTGGAAGGCTACAAGCTGGCGGTTGACGGTTGCACGACGGTGGTGCTGGTGCTGGTGCTGTCGGCGGTGGTTGGTTGTGGTGATGATGTTGTGAGGGAGATAAACTGGGGGATCGTCGCATAGTCCGGTTCACGGGTGTAATGACATAACAAGCGCACGCGATCAGCGATTCTTTCCTCCTCCCCACACACACACAGAGGCACACACGCAGACGGAAAGGGGGAGACACATGCAAATCGGGAACAATTTAATTATCCGCGGGCGGGAACTGGCATAAATCTAATTCCAGACTGAGGGATGGTCACCATGTGACAGGTAGTGCTGCATATCCGGCACTTGAGTGCGCCGAGCGTTGAGTGGAGACAGCAGACGACGGTCGCGGGGGCCGCGCTGACATTAGTCCAATTGAAAATATCCGGGCTGTGTCGAGGGCTGACTTAAATGCCGTGTCCACACCCCAGCGATGAAAGTTTTGCGCGTCGCGGCACAGCACAGCACTCGTGGGTGACCTTTACGACATACAATCCCACCGAATACACACAGACACAAGCACGCGAACTTGTTGTTCACACAAGCAGCAGTCAGTCACACGCGCACCTGTCAGATCAAAACTGATGCGGCACAGGTGTCAAAATAGTCCACAACATCACACACTGTTTGCTAAGCCTCTCTCTCTCGCTCTCTGTCAGTGAGTCGCTCCCCTTCTACCCTTCTACACCCCATTCACAACCACTGCTCGGCGTGCATTCAAGTGCAACGATGACAGAAACGGAAGAAAAAAAACGAAATTCACCGTAAACAAGCCTCACAGCCGCTCGTCATCCCGTTCTCTGAGTCATGCCCACCGCCGCCGCTGCCGCTGCTGCGATAACACACACACGCCCAGGTTCACACGCGCGTACGGCAACACAGTTCGCTGGTGTGGTCAAAAGCAGGCGAAAAAATAAATAAAACCAAATTCAGCGCAAAAAAAAAAGTCCGTGAGGAGCCGACGAGAAGATGAGCACGGAAGGCAGCACACAACCAAAACACACCAAAAGACGAACAAAACTAAGCGAGAACTGAAGCAGGGCAAAAAAATAGCGCAACAAAATCGAACAAGAAATCAAAGAGCGAACGCCGAACGCACGTTATGCCGCCTCACGGGACAGCTCAGTACTGGCTCTACCCGGGTTCCGGCCGAAGTTGTCTACCCCCAGTCGAGTTTTACAATATCTTTCAGCCTGCACACCGCAGCAGTGCTGTTAGCCAGCCATCGGGCCAAGCAGTCAGCCAGCTAGCCGACCAGCCAGTCAGCCAACAAGCGCGGCCAACCAACAAACAGTCACCCAACACTCAGCGCAAACCTCACGAGAGATTGTTTACCTACATTCCCTGCACGCTGGTGATGGTGCTGCTGGTGGTGCACACACCACACCACATCCTCACCCACCACCAACATCACCAGCACCCGTTGCCGCAGAGCTATAATCACTGTCATCATCATCATCGCCATCGCCATCGCCACCATCGTCATCCATTGCCAACAACGGCAACAGCGACAGCACCAACAGCAACAACGGCAACGGCAACTGCAACACACATCAACACCAACACCACCAGCGAGGCATTGAAGTGTCGTCTCGACCTGAGCGTTGGTTTAAGAGCGAGAGATAGAGAGAGAGAGAGCACTCCAGAACTGGTTTAACCCCCCAAAGTTGGCTCTCTTTTGGCGCCGTCGTCGTACCGGTGGAATTGGAGAAATAACAGTAAACAAAACGCTTTCGGTGCTCACCCACGTGTGACTGAATGAGAGGTGGTGGGAAAGAGAAAAGCTTTCGGAAAGCTCTTCTTCGTAACAGGTGGTGGGGAAGAAAGAGAACTAAACCGTGCGGAATAAGGGTGGAAGTGGGCGATGTTTAGACAGTTGACTTGTGAAAAGTACGGAGAAAGCAGAAAAAGGATCGTCTGGGGGAGGGAAGGGCGATGTGGTCTATTTAAGGCAACCCCTCACTTCAGATGGGTTTTAAAAATATCGCTGAAACGACGTTAAATGTGCTTCGAGGAATTCGCCAACTTAAGGATCACAAAGCTGGTGTCACTAAACGGACGAATTTCTTGAAAACTCTGCCGATGGATCAACGAGAAGTCTTCTGCTCGCCGATCACTGCGTCCGTTCCTCTAAAATATTACACGTTCATTTTTCTTACTTTTACGTCATCAATAAATTCCCGCGATCAGTGAAATCATATAAGCCTACTTTCACCGCATGCTCCACCGCGATCATCCTTAAACACAGACCACAGGATCCTTGCTCAAGGTTGCACACACACACACACACTTTCGCCCAACGCTCCCTCCATCACTGACCCTAATAACCACCCTCTTACTTTCGATCACTTTCCAGGACCCGCCAGAGCAACAAATTAAGCGACCTTCCCACGCATTCACCTCACCACCACCTGAACACCAAGTGAAATCTGTTCTCTTTTCAAGCAGACCATATCCATCCATCCACTCCAATCCACCACCATCTCTGCGGCATGCACAGCTCTCAACCCACATCGCGCACACACTGTCCTCACATCCCCGACAGATCGCCGGGTCCGATCCAATCCAATCCGATTCCAAACATCCATCACGAGCAGAGGAAAAGTCAATGTGATTAGTCACGACCTTTTATGGAATCCACCACGACGACAGTCGTTTGCATGGATGGGCCACGGTTGCTGCTGGTGCTGCTGCGTGCTTCACGTTTACGAGTGCTTCCCCTCGACTTTCCCCATTGATCGGGGATCCTTAGGTTTTCGGTCTATTTGCGTACCGTCGTTGGTTGCTGTCGCTGTGGTCGTTTCCATGTAAATCGGTAGCCATCATCTCGAAGCGACGACGACGTGGACATGGTCAGAATGGTTCCCATAACCCATTTCCATGTCGCTCAGTGGCGCGCGCTCGCGCGCAGACCTCACTCGCAGCACAGTCTCTCACACGCAGGGGCCGGGGATGGGAGGCCCATAGGAGTCCCATGCAGACACTCGCCAGGGAATAGCCACCAATTGAAAGCGCACATCGATCCCAGTCGTCCGTCCGTCTCCGTGGCCAGACCAAATGCAGAACACGGAGCGAGAGCGATTTAATTGATTGATAACGTCATTTTGTTGCGGTGGCGTAGATACCAGTGCGCGACTGCATCTTGTCAGATGTAACGGCTGGCAGGTTGATCTCTGTCTAGCGCTGCTCCACGATTTTGTCGCCGCATCCAACTGGGGGGACACGAAATCAATTTCGCATCTCACCGAATGCCAAACGCAACCAGCCCACCACCGCGCCTCCACCACCCCCCACAGTTATCAGCATCACACCGCCACCGCCACCGCCACCGCCGCTACCATCATCATCATCATCAACGTGATCATCGTTTCCGTCGTCGCATGTGGGAGAGATGATGTTGCAGCGCGGCGACGGCGCATACCACTTGATCCAATTTCGTGAGGCGATCTCCGCTTTAGGATCCGCCAGGCAAAAACTCGTTCGCAGTCGCGTTCGCGTTCGTGATTTTCAGTTTTCCCTTGCTGGCCGCCGCAGGACGACGACGATCACCGCGACCGCGTTCGCTCTGGTGGCACAGAAAGACTTAAACTTTAATTGAAGCGGAGCAGCACTTTGGTGGTTCCCACGCCTGATCGGGCAGCCGCAGCAGCCGTGTGCGCGAGAGCGTGTGTGAGTGCCGCTGCACGGCCAGTTGTAATGAAGTTATGAATCGTGGGCCACTGCAGCAGTGAAACAGTGCTGCATGCAGACCATGTGGGAAGATGAGAGGTATCACATAAATCTTTTCGCATTTGGAGGGAAAGAGTGGCTTGGCGCAGTTGCTGGCAACAAGTCGTTTAATTTGAGACCTTTGACTTGCCGGCGGGCGGTGGGAGGTGTGGGACAAAGTTTCTAATTGCGAATGTCAACCGCAGTGTCCTCTTTGAGACGTCGCTCGGCCATGTGTAGCTAAGTTGTTCAAAGGCAGTCGACTGGGTGGTGGGTATGTTGAGCTCCCACCGTAGCTGGAGTGTAGTCGTTGCCATGCACTCTCCCGCCCCCCAAGGGCGAATGAAAGTTAATTAGGCGACGGAAAAGTTTGCACCCTTGTGGAGAAAGTTCGCCCTTGTGATCGTAACTTAAATTGTGGGGAAGAGTGGATTTGGATGTTGCATTCATTACGTGCAATTAGAATGGACGTTCCTTACTGTGGATCTGTTGGTGGGTGGAAGATGGAGAGAGGTGAGGGGGTAGTAAACAAGAATTCTAAGAGACACGGGCAAAGAGAGTCGCGCTCCCTGAGTCTCCACGACGAAGAGACGCGAAGAGAAACAGAGGCAGAGCTTTGCATAGATAAGGGGAAGATGCGAAGATTTGTGAGGCACTTAGAAGTATACTTTTAGGTGGGTGAATGCTTTTTGGGGGATAGGGTTATAGAATTATGAAGTGTACAGTTGGGAGCAGGAAGAAAATTGTGGGATCAAACTTACTCAGAAAAACAGTGAGTCGCACGTAGCTGCTTGTGATTTTGAACAATCTCAGCATTCTGCCTTCTGACTGGGGTGGAGTTTGATTGAAGTCTTATCTCAAGTTGGCTCAAGGCGCAGTCTGAAAAGATACAAAATAAATGGATGAATATGATATTGTGATTATAAGACTTTGTGTAGCCTTCGTTCAAGGCAGATGAAAGTGAGAAAGAAGGCCCCTAGTTACACGAAGGAAATTATTTAAAGAAAAGATCGGAAGTCAGAAAAAAATTCATCGGTGAGCAGATATTCAAGATCCTTGCCAAGGTTGACAAGATCATTGCACAGACAGACAGGAGCTTTGGAATGATAGACCAGATATATGCTCAGACGTTGATAAATCAGGCAAGATCATTAACCAGAACAAATACATTTGTTGACATAAAATAGCGGACACGTTTTTACAATGGACAATATTGATGACCAAATAAACAAAGCACATAGATAAGAGTCCAACCAGATCCAAACAGATCGTTGTCCAGACCTCCAATAGATCCTTTTCCAGGCGGGCGAGACCCTTCCCACAACAGACAGACTGGCAAACAGGGCAAACCTATGTCAAGATAGATCATTCGTCAGATCAGATAAAATCGTTTTCTAAGCATTGAAGATCTTTGGACCAAGAGACAAGATCATTGACCAAATACAAATAGTTCTTGGCCAGGCAGACAAGACTTAAGCAAGTAAGACTCTAATTAAGAAACTCAGTCGAAGGACTGGCCTTATAAAGAGCCTGATCATCCCGGTCACTTTATGGCGCGAAAACCTGGACGTTACTAACAGCGGATGAGGAAGCCTTTAGTCTTTTCGTGAGAAGTGTTTTGCGTGCTCTATGGACTCTACAGCGACAAGCGCTTGGTCAAGCGTCTTCGGATACAACGCTTGAGGTGGTTAGACCAGGTTGAGCGTATGGACATTACTGTTCCGGCCTGAAAAGTCTTCGAATCTGAGCCATTGGGGCAACCCAGCAGAGCCTAGGCTAAGTAGGCGCTCACAAGTGGAGAAGGACCTCAACCAACTTGAAGTGCGCAGCTGGAGGCAGCTAGCGAAAGATCGTACTGGCTGGAGAGGCATGTTGTTGAGTCCCGGACTGTAGCGCCACAAGAATGATAAATAATTCAGTGGCACTACATCCCACAAGGGACCAGGGCCTAGCTTCTTCAACAACTACTCGTGTTGTGCGTGCTACTCTTCTCTCACGAGTAGAAGGGACTTACAGTTTTTGCCGACTCCGAACGGCGAGATTTGAGAAGCTTCATAGACCATTTGAGTGTTGTCAGCAACTCGAAAGAGGAGGTGCCGTGAAAAATATGCGAGGTGTCCCGTCCGGGAATCGAACCTAGACCTTCTGCGTGGCGGTCGACACGCTTGCCACTATGCCACGGCGGCCACGAGGAAAAGAGAAATTCAGTCAGGCAGGTGAAATCCTTTGCCAGAGAAACAACTTTTTAAGACGGGAGGCAGTAGTGTCTAGTCGCATCGGTGTTAGGCTGATATAAGCAATTGTCCCTCTAAGACAAAAGTGATCATGCATTTAGAGGGTTATTACAGAATTCTTCTTATTCTTTAGCCGGTGCTAAAGTTTCGACGGGGATGTCTATACAACTAGGACAATCTTGAACAATGTATGTACATCCAGTTTCCTACACTCAGCTGATTGGGATCCCCTTTGAGTATGGTGAGTCAACTGGGCTCTGTCATCCGCCACCTTTTTTCTATGGATTAGAATGATTCTTACATCAGATGACTTTCTAACCAAGAGCCTTGTTATCCATTCGGTTTTATATGGCTTATTATCTGAGTCGAGAAATTTGTTGTTTGACTAAGTCGATGTTGTTCTACACCTCGCAGTCCTCCAATTCTATCTTCAAAACTTCAATGATCGTAACCCACAGTCAAATCGTAAAATTGTCAATTTCCCTCGATTTGTATGAATGGTCTCCACATTGGGCAACAAATAAACAAGAAATATCCTTAAATTTGCACGTTCGGCGAATGCAATATATATCCCTGCACTTGTGGGAAGCCTGCAAGAATCAGCACCATCGTCAAACTCACTCGTTCATTAAATCTCCGTTACAGTGCAGCTTTTATCATCATCGAGGTTCAAACATTAACCCTACGGAGAGCATGAGTCTTAGTTTGGTATTTTACATAAAAAAAATAAATCTTTCGAACTGTGAAATTGTCGGGCCTTCCACATCTTTGCAACAGCCTTCTGAAAGATCTAGTGAAAACTGATCAACTTGGCGTGATCGCAGCACATCACAAATAAGTCTCATGGAAACCTCAACCTTACAATAAATTCCCTGTTTAGGGCTTGGGTCGAACTAAGTGAAACAGTAGCGTCAGCTTTACCCTATTGATCTACCTACATACCCACACCATCGTCTGCTATTGTTGCTCGTTAAACTTGCGTGACCGTCGACCTAGCACGAGCGTCAAACTTTTACAAGCACTCCAAAGCGTCAAACTTACACGATCGCTACACCTAAACGATCGTAAAACTTTCATGATTTAAAACTCGAGTGATTACCCAACATGAGCATTCCGTGAAACCACCGCGGACGTCAAATCGTTAAACTGACGTCATTATCAAACTTGCACGAAATTTTTAACGTTTCTCCAGTTTTAGGGGGCCACTCCAAATCTGCTTATGCTTAGGAGTGCGTGACGTACTATTCGCATTTTTCAGACGGTTCTATAGTCGACGTCATCTAGGAATGAGTTCAAGCTCACATGCGCAACCGCCAAACGTTCGTCAAAATTGGTCAATCATTCATGATGCCAAGTCAGCGTCAGAAAACTCCTCCCACGCCCCCGATCACAAAAGTCACACATGCACTGCTCTCACAATCGCCAGATAAACATGATCGTTCGATGCATTCAATTCAGACTCTCCTGACACCCTCCGAGATCAAACAAAAGCGCAATTAATTTGCATAATGCTCAGAAATCTTGCGACGTCAACGATTCTGTGCTTCTCCGAGTGCCTTAGAAATCATCTGACACATCGCCCGGCACCCGTTCTATCAGATGCAGCTGGTCAGAAGATAACAACCAACGTCAAGGGTTCTCAAACAGACACTGTGCATTGACGTTCATTTCAGATGAGACGGTGCCACAAACTCGTTTGCACTTCGCGTAAATCACCGATCAGGCGGAGAATTCATTGAATCGAATGGACTTCTCTTACGGCACGCGCTGTTCAGATGAAATCCAGTGACTGACGTCTTGGGAGTTTCTACTTATCAGCAACTTCAGCGGAAGTCCACCGGCTCACGCGACTAACTAGGAAACCTACCAAACCCCCACACGCCGGCCAACAAGGCCTGTGCGATAAGCGCGCATGTGAGACGGGTAAACCCACAACAGAATAGCGCACGTTGTGGGAAGCCGATTTTTCATACGTCACCGTGCCACACCGTTTCCAGCGTAGCGCGGCCATTTATCAGCAGCCCGTGGCATGTGAAGCCGTGTGAAGTGCAACGTTATGGCACACTCGACCTGGGACAGTTTTTATTGCGATCATCCGTCTGGTTATGCTAATCCCCGGGGCTGGGGGTTGATTGCAATCACTGTCAAGTGGGGAGAATGATGAGTGCGATTATTTGGATTGACTGGCAGGTGAAGGGATGGCAGACGAAAGGAGCCTTCAACTCCCTCTCTGCTCCTGTTCAACAAATGGCCAACTTTCCGCCAGTGGTCACCTAAGTTCGTTTGTCAGTCGGTGAAAGATGAAAAACCAACAGCCCCAACCCTAGCCATAAAGTTATTCCCAAATCCAATTCGCACAACAAAATGTTCATCCTCCACCCACCCACCCACCCACTCGCTCACAGAGTGCGCAACAACCCACAAATACACTGGATACACTCCGTGCGGCCAACCGAATGGGGGAAACCCTGCATTCAAGAGTTTCTAAACGTTTTCCCCTTCACCAGCACTAGCACCCGCACTCCGTGTACGCCGGTGTCCTTCCAGGGAACACAAAACAAAACGCAAACAGAATTACAGAATTAAGACCGACAGAAGTGAGCGCCACCAGACTACCCGACCACCGCTGCACCAGCACCCCACAACCGCTGCTTATAACAGTGGTCTGGCGCCATCCCGATGTCCAGGTATGACGCTGCAGGAATTCGAAATCAGAGAACGAGAAGGAGCTACACCCGGCAGTGCTCCCGATGCCCGGTGGAAATGTGCAAGGATGCGAGTGAAGTCGGATATCGAGGGCATTCATCATCGACCGACGGGGGGTAAGGGTGCAGCCCCCCCTTCACTCCTTTTGCGGGAATTTATTAGTTCGCCAAATTTATTCTCGGATTAACTTCACCTTCGCATAGGAGGTGCTGCCGAGGATACACCCAGCAACACGCCTCTGGCAGAAGCAGCAGCAGCAACAGCAGCAGCAGCAGTAGAGAACTCTTATCGCGCACCCCAACTAGCCCCCAGTAAGCCCGTAATTAATTAAGTGCTCCGGAAATCAGAATATTTCACGAGACGGCAAAAAAATACGCAAACATCTATAAAATAATTTATCCGATCCATTTGAGGGGGAATTTCTGTTTGTTTCGCGCGATATTCTTTATCGCATCGATGGTCGATTAATTACGGATTTGCCAACAATCTCGGATTTGTGTCACGGATCTGGCGGGTGCCTCGTGCCGCCGCACCGGGCAGGTGCACGATACTTGATGGTATCGTCGCCGGGGATTTGTGTCTTTGATTGGACGACTTGGGAAATTGAAAGAGCCCTTGACGGTGCCAACAACGGCCTCAAGGTCTCTCAGCTCTAATCAGCGCAACAGCTCATCCACGGTTGCTGGCCGGCCAAAAAAAAAAATATTTCCCATTCATTGCACTTGATTCGGTTAAGTAGGCCAAGATCAGCAGAATGCACGACTCGGAAGGAGGAGGGTTGAGACCTGGCATCGCCCCCCCCAACTGGAGGGTGGGCGAGTGCTCCTCGTGGACGTTTGAATTTTTCAGCAGCCTCTGCCGATGGGAATCGATTCTTCTTGTTTTCCGATGAAAGTGCAGCCGGGTTGGATGGCGCTTTGCCCTGGACAGAGGAAATTGAGGATTGTCTCGTGCCGTGAACTAGATTAAAACGAGAGATTGGCAAACAATTTGTCAAATAGAGTGGTCGAGCAGTAGGTTGCCGCTGGCAGATGTCACCGACGTGTTGTCAAGGTGCGGAATTAAATTTTGAAGCAACTTGCCCCGGTAGTTGACTGGATGGCGGGCCTGTTTGCCAATTTGATTGTGTGCGGTGGGAGTGGGGGTGGTCAATTCGAGGGTGGAATTGAAAATGAGGTATTTGACCGACTTGGTGATGGTTCCTCTGAACAGTTGAAGAAGTTTCTTGTGTCTTAGGAGGCAGATTTTTTTTTTTTTATTTTTCTGGGTCACAAGTCTATAAAGAATGCCATTCTCTGGTGGCGCTGTCCTGTCGTCCTGTCTTGCATGAAGTTCCGTGTTTTGTTCAGAAACGTCTGGAAGCAGTTCTAATTTTCTTCAAAACTTGTCTCTTTTGAGTCAAAACTGTCGTCCTCTCTCAATCTAAATTTCAGTCTAAATTTGAATTTATATTATAATTTTTCAGCATTCAGTCAAAATTCGCGGACGTAGCCTTTGTTATCCTCCAGTGGAGTCAGCTCTGCAACTTCAATCAAAGTTTCAGTTTTCAGGCAAGAATGTCTGCTTCTCTTCGTTGAAATTATGTCTCATTGTAGTCGAAAATGCTGTCCACTCGTTGACACAGTTCCTATTTTTATTTGTAAACAAATCGTATTTTCTATTCCCACACCGCCACTTCGAAATACAAAAACCAACCGCTCGAGAAAACATATTTTTGTGGCTTGTTTTCCACCTGTTTTGTGACGTAAAATATTTCGCTTCCGTTCATGATAGTCGCTCCCTCGCTCAGCATCTCTCTCAAAGCATCTCTCCGCCCGTCCGCAACAAAGTTCAAACAAACAAAACTTGAATAAGTTTTCATCTCAATGGCACGATGAAAACGTCACCAACCCAACCGACTAGCAGATGTCACTTCGAAACAACAAATTTGTGGTGGAGGTGGATGACTTGTAGTTTGACAATGAAGTGCGCACGGTGAATATGAATATGAGATAAACCCGATTAAATACGATTTCGTTCTTGTTTACCTGCAGATGCTCGTACTACTCATGCACACAGGTACGAGCGTACGAGCGCAGAGTGCTCGATAAAAATAAACAAAAGAGCTGAAAACCTGTTTAAAGTTGAGGCGGTTGAGGAAAGAATTCGTTTGGGTTTTACTTTCAAGGCACCGACAGAGTAAGCGGATCAAGTGCTGTGCTAGAACCTGTTTATCTGGGCCAGGTGGTTTTGAAATCTACCTCAGAGACCTCAGATATATTGTTATCTTCGGCTTGAGACGACATTTTTGTGCGAAATTGGGGTTGGAGTGGGGTTTTCGAAAGACAAAGAGAAGTTCTCGGGATTATGATGGAGGTCGAGTTTTGTGAAAGTTTTATTTTCTTGAGGGATTGGATTGAAAACGGACTTGTTTTCAGGCAGAAATGGACAGACGAGTTTTGGGAAAATTGGTCTTGGCGGTCCGACCTCCTCCAAACTTCATTCACAAGTATTTAATTCAAAATCACGTTCATCACACATCGGAACCATGATGATGAAGGTAAAGTCCATCTGGTGCGATGGTGGCTACCAGACCCAGGTGTTGAGGGCACTTGACTACCAGAGGCTATATTCTTGTGCCACTGGAAGTTTCCTGGAACTTTCGGTTTCAGCCCGGCCTTGCGGTAGAACCACCGATGGAGTCAAAGTCAATTTAGTCGGATGGCGGTTACCAAACTCAAGTGTTGAGGGAACTTGCCTCGCAGTAACAGTTTGAACAGGGGCTTTATTCTTGTACCCCGGAACTACGGCTTCAGCCTGGGCTTGCGGTAGATCCCCTGATGGGAGTATCGTGGTGGCTGTGTATAAGAAAACCCAATATCGAGGGAAGGTTCCACTAGTTTGAAGCTGACTCTTCCGCCTTCTGACTCAGGCGAGACGGGAAGGGGACTTTCCCTGTTCAGTGTGGAGTAGAATTCTCAACTGAGTGCTGCGAAGCAGAGGGAGACAGAGATTTCAGAAAAACCTAGCTTCGTTCCAAGATGGAGTGATTGTCCATCTAGCCTGAACTCAGTTCTGTCTTCCTCTTGGCAAGGCCCTTAAGGTAGATGATCACCTTAATCCAAGTCTCAAATCTGTATTCCTCTATTCTCTCATGAAGGTGACTCCACCATAATCAGCTAGGTTACCGACACCGCATGTATCCGGGACCTCTGCCTAAGGCTAACTTGTTTTAGGCTAACTAGATGTAGGCTGTACAACGCTTAAGATGGCTAGGCCATGTAGAGCGTTGGCCCGAAAAGTCTTCGAATCTGAGCCATTGGGACAACGCAACAGAGGACGGCCCAGGATAAGGTGGCGCACACAAGTGGAGAAGGACCTCAACCAACAACTGGCGGCGGCTGGCGAAAGATTGTCCTGCCTGAAGGGGCATGTTGGTTGAGGCCCAGGTCCACCCCGGACTGTAGTGCCACAAGAAGATGAAGAAGGTGTAGGTTGTGCGTAAGGTCCTCATTATGGAATGAAAAAACTGAACTGCATCGGACAAGGTCTTACTGTTGACGGTTTGAATAAGGGACAAAGAACATCAATTCTGGCGTGGAAAATAAGATCCTTAACCAAACCATGCGCAGGTAACTTTAGGCACCCCTGGACTGCTTCAGCAAATCAATGAAGAAAACAAGCTTAAAAATGGTCGGTATTATAAACCACAGCGCTATAGAAAGCGAAGGCAGGGCTTAAACGGATGTGGATTTGTTGCTCGAGGCAATTCGATGATGCAATCCTGTCAACGAACGCCTTATGACAATCTTAATTTAGGCCTGACTGGCGTTGATCCCCTATAGATAGAGAGAAGGACAATAACAAGATTGATTTCTACGATCTCCTAGAAGGAATATATGTAGGTTCAATATATCAGCTAAGCCACCAAGCTCACTCTATGAAATCTCTAAAAGTTTATTGCCAAAAACGCCATAAAGACCAGAAGGATCGAAACATTTTTCATTGAATTTTTCCATTAGGATCCTAAGAGATTTGTAGAAACTCGAAGCAGGGCTTATTTTTTTTTTGTTTAAGCTTGAAGAACAAACTTGTGGGAAACGGAATGGTGTTACAACTTCTCACAATTTGATTATAAAAACGAAACCCTTAAAACGTAACGCATGCTTGAATTGAGTTTTATCGGCTTCCAGTCAAACATTTTCTTCTCATAATCAAAACTGGCATCCTTTGGTAGAGGCAGAGACTTAATTCAAACTGTTTCAACCGCATATAGCGTTTTTTAATGACATCCTTTTGGTGGACGAATTGTACTCAACGGAGTCTTTTCTTCAATCGCACAAATATCCTCTAAGCACTTTTCCATAAAGCAACAGAAACAATTTTACATTCTTTTCTTAAACTACCCCTTCATTGACTTGGGAATGCTAACTGACTTGTCGTGTCTGAAACCTGAACATTGCGGCAATTTCTGACTCTAACACCAATTCGATGTCCAGTGTCCCTCTCCTGATTGATGACGAAATTGAATTACTCCTCTGAATAACACATTTATCTCTCACCCGCCCCATCATCATCTCCATTCAATTGGAAATCCTACAAGATATCCACCTGAAGTGCATTTTGCACACCACACAAGACATCCTTCCTTTCACAAATCACTGCTCATCAACAACATGTAAACAACAACACCCCCGCTTCCAAATCTTACACCCTTTGACGCTCGCCATTCGGCATATCTTTCCATCTTGACAAATAAGAACAAAACCGTTTTGTTGTAATCCTTAACCACCCTAATCACCTCACAGCCAAGGGGCACAGTGCGCGCGAAATACATCTTCGTTCTTCCTTTCTCACAAATTCTTCCCTCTCTCTCTCACACTCTCTCTTTTACATCGTTTCATCGTATCCCTCATTTGCAAAGGCCAGTAAACACTGAGAACATCCGTGCGGAGCGGAGCAGCCAAAAATTGTGTCCACCGCCATCCGTGCCATAAACAACAAGCCAAGCGCATAAACGACGCTCAGTCATTCCATGATGACAACGACACGACCAATACGACGACAGCAATCGTGGCGATGCGAAGACCTGGAAGAGGCCTGATAGAAGTGGGTATCCCAAAATCATAATCATCGTCATTATCATCATCGTCGTCGTAGTCTTCTTCCTGCCCAACCTACCTCAATGATCAGAACCACCAAACCTGGCCCTCGCCCTCCGCCCTCCGCTCCCCCTCCAAAGCGTACCGGTATTATGATGAGCTACATGTTTTGATAGCATTGAAATCAAGAGCACGTTTTTATGTTGGCCTAGGTTCGGGTCGGTTGGACTCTTGTTTACACGCTCGCTGGCCCCCTCCGCGGCGCGTACCTGTTGTGTGTCGGAAACGACGGAGGAAACCTGCGCACTCCCGGCCGTGTGCACGTCACCTTCCCGAACGCATCCACTTCCATCTTCATTCAACAGCGCCGCGCCGTCGACGTGTCTCGGCCGGCAACATGTTGCCGCAACACTCACCAATGCTTCGTGGCTGCTTCTGCTGCCGTTGGCACGGTGGAGCAGCCCGTTCAGTGATTGCTTGTCCTCCACGTCGAACGGCAGCATAGCGTGTGATGTTGAGACTCGACAATCGTATGGCGCCGCGTATTTCTAGACACTTTTGTTTTCGTATTTTCTTTTGATATAAACGATTGCCAATTCCCGTTCGGCAGTCAGTCAACGTTGGACCTCAGTTACACTCGCATGCAAGTGAATGCAGAACCGCTGCACCGCGCGCTCATTGAATCTCTGTCGTGGTCGTGGTCTGTCCCCGTCTTATGTGCCTCTGTGTCTTTCTTGGTGTGTGCTCCGCTGTGTTCCGCCACGCTTTGTGCATTGCATTCAATTAAATTCAATTTACGGTGCGTTAAGTCTTGAGTTCGTGTGAGTGGTGATCTTGAGGTGAGCAGCCGTCCGTCTCCATTCCCCGCCAGTGAACATTTTCAAACCAAAAAGCATACGAAAAATCAAACGCGTGCTGCTGTGTGCTTTCTTTTCTCTTTGTGTGAATTTATTTATACCTAGTGCATGCGGTGTAAAAATAAATTGCACCACACTGTCTCGTCTGTCGTCTTTCGTCCGCCGTTCGCCGATCGCCGATGGCCGTTTGTCGCTCGCGCCCGTATGCTTTTACACAAGCGATGTAAATTAATATTCAAATGCCATCGTCCACCGTTTTGATATCAACGATTGCCTGCCTCCGTCAAGTGCTGCCGTCTCTCTATCTCACTCTGATTCTCGTCTGTTTGTTATGTGTATCGGACCAGCCCTCCGCCCATTCATATTTGAAACGCGTAGAAGCTCCACAATTGAAATGTTTACCCAAATGATACATATTTCTCAAATCGTAAACAAATGAGGAGAGTGTGTCGTCCGCCTGCCTACGCTCTGCCGAGAGTCGACACGATGACGATCGCAGATTGTGCATGCGGTGAACAGTCGAAGTTTCAGTCAGTCACTCCGGCCGCAAACCGGTCTTGGCGGTGTCGAATGTTTGACTTCGGCTTCAGTGTATCGCGCGACTTGCCCAATTAACTGAGTGAACTAGTTGTTTGAAACCAGATTTTGTTATTTTTCGATCGGTTCGTTCCTCCTTGATAATGGGGTTCGGGAACTCGGCAATAGAAAGGCGTTTTTAAATTAAAACAAACAACATACACGAAGGAGCGATGGATTGTGTGCGATTTGAGGGAGATTACCTTGCAGTCAGGAATCACTGAGGGTGTCTTTGTTTGAGATTTAAGAAGAGAAACAAGTTGTTGAAACACAACGTCGGCTTACGACAACCAAGTGATGAAACCCGGATTTGAAACATCTCGAATTTTCTTTTTTGAGAAAAATGTCCAAAACTCTTGGTTGGATCTTGGTATTTCGTTTGTTCAATTTGTCAAACATTTCTTTTTATTATAAAAGGCATAAATTCTGAGCTGAGTTGCCAAGTGTTTGACAACGTTTACTGCACAAATTTTCCGTCAAAAAGTTCAAAACTTAAAATTTGTACCAAATTCATCAACGATGCTTATTCGAAATACTGTCACCCGTGCGAAGGAAAAACGTAACTGCCTTCAAAACTTCTTGTATCGATATTAAGGAATGAGCCAAAAATGTACGAAAAACTCGTAAATGGTTTCGTCTGCATTCAATGTGATTTCTTGGAGTAGAGTAATATTTGAGTGAGAATGCAGAGAGCATTGGATGTCTTGGAGTGGAGTGTGATGATGCGTACCCACGTAACGAAAGGACTTTCTAAAAGTACGAGTTACAAAATCTTTTCTGTTGTATGGTATCATTAAGACTAAGGCCCAAAAAATTTCTCCAATTGGAGGTTTTGCAAATAGCAAAAAGTTCGGTTTCAATTACCAATCTTCGAGGATGCAATCGAAGCAAATCTAGCCTAAGCCGAATCAAAAGTTTGAATTAGGGGCACTGGCAGTTGACTGACTCAAGAAATTTGGACATATCTTAGAAGACCTTGCAGATAAGGTAAAAGAAGGTTTTTTTTAGCCATACAGCTGGCCCAAAATCTTCATTGTCTTAAATCGTTCAAAATTACAACAGTTTGGATTTAATTCCAAAAGAATCTTCAAACGAAACCTTCGATTTTGTACCTTCAAATTGAAGAGCGGCCTAAAAACCTGTAAGATCTGGAATCCAAAAAGTTTCTATTGGTAAAAACTCTACATAAGTTGAAAGAAATTTGCAGACTTAAGCTATATCAGCCCAAAAATCATACATTGCCAAAAAAGAAAATTGTTCCAACAACCCTGTTTGGAACTGATCAGAATTTAAGAAATTGTAGGAAAAAGAATTTTGACACAAGACGCAACGTAAAACATTTGACAAGTGATCTAAGAAGCACAAGATATGAGCTTAACTTTAAGCCTTAAAAGATCCAAATTCTCTTCCACAGGACCTAAAATGAAATTTGGAACTATTTTCTTCACCGAATCAGAACTGCCTGGAGTTCAAACACTGGATACCATTTGAATGACGGTACCTTGAACATCATATATGTAAATTCTTTGCGGCCTAAAACTACGATCACACTAAAAACTGCCTACAAACTCTACACTGACACAGAAAGCATTAGAAAAGACGAACCAAACTTGGAATCTTAAGATTCTATTCCTTTGGGGCCTTAACGTTTGTCTGTGTCAAGTCTCTATAAACCTAAGCAAACCATACGAAAGGAGGCCTAAAATTCCAAAATCAGTCTTCATCCGTTCAAAGCTAAACTTTCTATTAATTCCACAGTCAAAGCAGCTCAAAAATCAAATAACTCCATTTCCAGCGAAATCCAGTTTCAATTAAATCAACAAATTCCAGCAATCGGATTTGATTCAATTAGTCAGAAAATTGAAAGAACTAATTAATCTAGTGTCGACACAGATCTGGGACTTGGCTGAGTCATTGGGAAACTTTCACGATTCTCCCGCAGCTTTCGGATGAACGTTTCGTTTCCTCGAAAATTCCCTGTTCTCAAAAATTTCCAAGTCTCTTCAGAATCTCCAAAGCAAAACCTTTCCCAGTTTCACAAGCCCGGTCGCAGTCGGTTACAGCCTCCACCGAGCACCAAACGTACACATTGATTAACAAGATTTGCCAAGAATCAAGCTCCTCTGTGGCGACGGCGGCGTCATCGTCGATGGTTCAACGTACGTCTCGAATGCAACAACCGCATCTCTCTCCCGCTCTGACGCAGTGGCATTGTTTGCCAGTCGCCTCACATTTCAACCGCGACACCAGTGCAGTCGCAGTTAAGTTCCATCATTGCGCCACCAGTAGGAGAGAAACCGGTTGACCCGCCGAGAGTATTACTCGTCTCGGGTGTTCACAAACCGACAAATAGAAACCTAGTCCTCTCCTCAGTGCATCAAATATGAGTACATACGTGGAGTTGTCCCTTAACGACGCAAAAAAAACAAAAAATGCCATCCAGGAGGTGTGTCTCTTCTTGTTGTCCCTTTTCTTTGGTCTTCACTCGATTTTCTCTGTTTTCTGCTGTTTTCCTCCGTGTTTTTTGATTCAGTGCGCCACGGGCAACGAAAGACCTTGCAAAACAAGTCAATGATCCCCAATCAAGTTTATGTGTTACGAGAGTTGTGAGAATCCCCTCAGAGCAATGGGGTAATCCATAAAGTTTACCATTCTTCCTTGCCTTCGTCCTTTTGTGTACCGTGTCTCACGGTGTTACTCGGTGCTCTCACTCTCTCGCTCGGTGTAGATCCCCAAATATCCTTAAGGTGTTTGGTCGCGATTTATCTTGATTACCAGACTCTTCTAAATACGCGGATTACAACAGCGAGCGCCGGAGAGATTAAACACTGACACACTGTCGGAGGTGGGGTGCGGGCTGTCTTCAGGTGCGGAAGCGCTTATTATCTCTGACGACCGGTTCCCCGCCCCCAATTCGGAAGGAGACGAATTGCTGGGGGATTTTTGAGGAGGAAAAACATCAGTTCTGCTTGTTCTCTTGTTTATCTGATAACAAATACGATGCTATCAGGTGACGCGCTGACGTCGTGTCGTCGTCAGCGCTGTTTTACAGATAGTGCGCGGCTTTTCGCCGACTGATTGCGTTGTGTTCGGTTTTCCTGCGGACTGACACATGTTTGCTTGGCATTGCAAAACATGCAACGCCGCCAGTTGTCATGTGTGGCAATATGAATGAACTTCATGGCCAACACCCCCCCCCCCCCCCCGCACCGCATACAGTCATCACCAGGCATTCGCAAACTACCTGGTATCGTTGGAGGGGTATAATTAAACTTTAACTCTTCCACGAATGGATGATGTACTCCCATAAACCCCCCCAAAGCCCCCCGCCCCCACCGGTTCGCAACAATCAGACGGGCGTGTGGGAGCAGTTTAAAATTTCTTTATGTGTATGGCTCCGACAGATGTTCTCGGCTGGAGTTGGAGCAGCGGCACTCATAAACTTTGATTGGCTAAATTAACGTTTAATGCCGACTGATAAGAGCGGAGATCTTTTCTCGTGTTCTGCGTGGTGTCTGACTGTTTGGCGGTTGTGGCTCCCTTCTCACAGGTATGCTCGGGAATTCATGACTCCTTGCAGTCGTTAATCCATGATTAATTCCCCTCTTCAGAGATTGATCCCAATTCGAAGATGATGGCGGTGGCGATAGCGATAAAAAGTTATTTTTAAGAGAATTTTGAGGGTTGCTTGATTTGTCACGAGGCACAACGTGAACGTCCTCCGCCACCCACTCCTAAACGTGGCTCATTACAATCCAAAACCACCCTCTCGAAATGCGGTCACAAAAAGTCAATTATGCGGTATTTATTATGCAATAATTGCCTCCACCAAATCTCGCTGGTTAGAGTCTCATTAAATCGAAAGCCTTTCCACTTAAGCGCCGTGGAAGGGGAAGGGGGGGGGGGGAGCGAGGGATTAATCCGTTTTCGACATCACAACAATGCCAGACACACAGCCATCAGGACGAAGTTTTGTGTCTCCGTTCCACTCTCACCCCCCATCCGTGAACCAACCTTAAATTCGAAGCTCACCTAAATGGTCTTTCAAAGGAGCGACCGGCTGTTCGGCGAGGAGGAACCCGTCAGGTTAGGCACGCAACCAACCCATTGTTAGGAGAGATGGGATGTGTGCTACAATAGCAACACGTGATCAAAATTTCTTATACGACCACCGCGTTTGGTTGGCCTCTCTGGTGGACGATTGGGCAGCTGGGGGGTGAAGGTGGGTCACGAGTGCTCTCTTCTGACTCCTAATTTCGGTCACAAGGAAGAACATGGACCGGAACAGCACTAATATCGGATCACAGGATGACTTTTAACGCCTAAGCTTTGGCGTCTTGTCGTCTAGTGTTTGGGGGTGCATATGTATGAATGTGTGTGTGTGTGTGTGCTCGAAGGGACACACACAAAAGGTTTAATGGTGTTACCTTTATTGGATTGACATTAAGAAACGTTGAGTGGATGTGGGTTGCGCGACGACAACGACGACGACTACGGTCGAGAAAGGTGGTTGGGAGGGCACGCAGCAAAGCACAGAAAACCAGCAGCAGCAGCAGCAAAGCAGTAAATTTGATTGGCTCCCTCGCCATTTTTTTTTCTCTTCTTGATCTAGGATATAATTTGCAGATCACACACAAGGACACGATTCTCGTTTGAAATTGAATTTTGTTTTATTGTCACTCACGTATGTGCGTCGGAAATGATTTCAACCCTCGCCCGCGTTGGACGCACTCAAATTAAAGTACATCGCGCATAAAACAATTGAGACACTCCACTGATTGTGCAGTGCGTTGTTTGTACTGTCGCAGCGTCGAGGCCGTTTCAATTTTTCAAACAGAAAACTCTTAACTGCAAAAACAGAAAAAAACAAAGACAACCACTTATAGAGTGGAACTGAATCGAAGTGCAAGTGCATATCATCTACGGTGTAAGGCAAGCAACGACATGGGTCTACCCAGGGGATTTCTACTGGCCGCAGCGCTAGTCATTGGTGAGTCTTGGTTTTCTTATATTTTGCATTTACTTGTGTTTCGGTTTTTTGCATTCGTTTTGCAGCGCTCTTCTGGGACAAGTTATGAATGGTCAAGTAGTTATGGCTGGGGTTCAAGTAAAGCGTAACAATTGCAAGTTGTTTTTTTTTTGTGTCAGAATTGTGCAATGTATTGGGAATTGAATGCCAACTATGTATAATTGAACGTGGTGCCTTTACAAAGAGAAAATCGCTACAAAGTTGTACTTAAGAGTCAGAAACTTATTTCTGATCACTTTACACGCGGTTTGGAAAACGGTTTAGTTTGTGTATGAAATAATCTTTAAAGTCCTCAAAAAGGGTCGGTCCGAAAATGTACAAAATCTGACCAAAATTTGTACTAAAATCTTCCAAATTGTGTACTTTTCACAATATTTGGATCTTATTTCAAACAGCGTTCATTTTCGATCAACACGGTCTGATCTTCGATTAGGAACAGAGGCCTAAATCTCCAAAATCTTGCCAAAAATTGCCCAAAATTATGATAATCGTACATGCTCTGTTCTAGGTGGACACATTTCACACATTTCACACGGAAAACCACAAATTTGGGAAAATTATGATCCAATTTCTTTTGGCCTAAAAACTCCCTCATTTCTTGCTCAAAATACGACATCGAACACAGTGCATCCCGCGTGAACATAGTCCAAAAACGCATCAAATGCAACCTAAAAGTGTCCAAAAGCACCTCTCTCAGTCGAAGCACAGGCTTTCTCCTAGTTCCAAGGTCAAAGATGTACAGAAATTGAAAGTGAACACAAAGCACATCGTGATAAAGCAAATTAAATACGCCTCCCCACCCCCATCCCCAACAGCTAGAACAGATTTAATGAGATTTTCTTTTTTTTATTAATAATCATGCCGGAGACTACCACATCACAATGACCAGCGAATTTCATAAAGATTGACAGAGTTTCATAGCCGCCTTGACAGCAGGTAAAATATACCTCCCTTGCAGCCTCATCGCAAAGGATACTGTATCTGTGTTTTTTTTCTGGTTCAACCCTCAAAAAATGCCCCCATGGGGTCGGGGGAGGCTATAAAAACGAAAAAAGAGCCCGGTCAGCATGGGAATGCACCCAAGTGGAATTATCTCTCTCTCTCTCTGTCTCTCTCCCGACCCACCCACAATCGAGGAATTCACGACTAACGAGACACAGGGCCGACGATTCAAATGTAAATTTAGAGTTGAGGCAAAAAAAAAAACAAGCAACGACGACAGGAGTTCAAGTAAGCGGGCAACTTTTCAAAGGTTCATGTATGACTTTGGTGATGAATGCCTGTCCTGGGCTCGCATTCCAGCTCGTCGTCGGCACTGACCAACATTCGCCAGAGGAAAGCAATTTTAACAATTTTTGTTTAATTTAAATTTTAATTTCGCTGAACGAGCTGCCGCCTTTTGCGCTACGCCCAAAGATTTATCCCGGCCTTTTTTCGGTGTTCTTTTTTTTTAATAAGCGATAAAAAAATTGTACGCAAGGGAGCAGCACAATGATGGGTTATCCTTTTTTAACTCTCCTCTCTGTCCGCTCTGGCCACAGGCTCTCATCCACTCCGCCCCTCCGTTCCCACGGTTGGACTCAAGCAAACCGGCTGCAGGCTATTGAGATGATTTGCTGGCAATTTCCCACCGTCGCGTCTCGTTCTCAGAGTCGGCGGCGGTAAAATTAAATAATTTCCTTAACAATTTAAATTTTAACTTTTACTCTCTGCCGCATGGGAGCGCGCCGATCTTTTAATCATTATCCTTCTTCTTTCCTCCAGGACTGATGACTTCTCTTTGCAGCTCTCATCTCCTCTCTCTGTCAGCCTTTTTTTTTGCCGCCACCACCGCCACGAAGCGCTCCCCAGTTGATGTGTTTTGTTAACATTATGAAAATGAATCCTTTTATCATTAATTTTATTTGAATTTTGCTTTACACTCATTGCACACACTCTCGCGCACGTCCCCGACCGGGTGCTGAAATGGATAAATCCCTCAAAATATGGTCCTTCGAGCCGGAGCAACATCATCCGCTTCTAAAGATTCATGTCGAGAGGTTCATTTTCGAGTGAAACCCCTCCAACTGAGACCCAGCCGCTGTCTTAACCCCATCACACCGACAACAACAACCACAACAGAATGGACGTTAAATCATCAATGAATTGTTGATGATAGAAAAATGTCTAATTAGTTAATTTATATTAAAAATTATGACTTTCGAGAGGATACGCGGCGAAATTGTCCCTCGGGTAGTTGGGTTTAGGAGTCATCCGCACCGTCGCCATCAAGAGCTAGCATCTTCGTCTGTAAGAAGACGACGATGAAGAATGTTGTCGAGTGGGTGTGGGAGGCCGGAAGGCAGAGGGAATGAAACGTGACATTGTTGTCACACATTTGGGGCGATAAATTATAAAATCCTTTGGCTCTGACGCTCCCTCTTTTAATTTCCCCAACCGCCACACACAAGAAATCTGCACCAGAAATGTGGTAATTAATGGAAAATTACTTCATTATTTATGCAAAGATATTGTGGATCCTTGCAATGAATTAATTTACTCAACAGTGCCATGGAAATACCTTGATGGCCAAAGTTTACACTCTCGCTCGCTTAGCGACTGACGACAGGTCGATGAGCGAGGTACCGACTTTAGGCTGTGGTAGTCATCATCATCCACATAGCTATCGTCGACGTCGTTGGCGCTGTCCTCGTCCACCTGTCAGGACCCTACCAGAGCAGTAGTAGCACACCACTGCCGCCACCATCATCATCACCGTCATCGTCATCGTCTTTCGTAGCCGTGGTCGCACGGTGGTGTTGATGCCGATGTTGGGGGACAAATTTCCGAGGACATTCTGAATAGGATGAGAGCGAGTGGGGTGACGTGAGGAGGAAAGAAGAGCAAGACTGCATATGGAAGGGGATGGCGGAGCAACATCCCTCGCGGCGGCAAAATTTCGTGAAATCACTTGAATGTCGTCTTCGTCTTCGTTTCTGTTCTCTGATTGACTTATGCATGGCATAGTTGATGAACTCGGATTATTTAAGAACGTGTGAGAGTATACTTAAGTGATTCGAAAACAAGGCTTTCTAACTGGAATAGGGGTGCTAGTGGTGACATTGCAGCAGATAAGTTCTACTTGTTAGACAATCTGTCGTGCTTTTGTCTGGACAGAGGTCACTGAAGCTGTATTTATTCGACCCCTCTTCTGGACATTCTAGCTTCTGAGACAACCAATATCCTTATTTTTATATTTTGCGTGGTACGGCAGTCCTTTATCTCCAAGTAGTCTCACTCATCTGCCATACTATTCGTTGTCCCCGTAGATGCTTGCATAAGCTAATGCTGTCATTAACTCGGCAACTGGAATGGACTCATTCTTCTACTGCCCAACAACATCATCCCAAGCACAATTTCCATCCCAGAAATACAAGGAGCCTCTTCATCGCCTCTTAATAGCGTTCACCCCTTAAACGTTTACACTAGAGGGAAGAACTGGGATGACAAGACTGATTTATGGTACGAAACCAGTATGGCTTGGGTGATATTGCTCAGGTGCGTTTTGAGCCAAAAAACCGTCGTTCAGAAGTCCCCGCTTGCCAGGAAGAGAGAGTCCCTGAACACCTCAAAGTTTTTAATGCTCATTGGGACAGTCTGCTTCAGATTTCGGTGTTTCGGTGTCCAGGTTTTTACTTACGATTACTGCCAAACAGGTCTTGGGAGTTGTTTTCGTTCCGTCATCTCAATGTCGTCCCAATAGAGAAGATCGTGACTATAGTCTGAGTTTCGCAGGATCTCCGCAAGAATTACGTTGAAAAACTCACTTGTCAATGCGTCGCCTTGTCTAAGACTACTCGATGAGTTCGTTTAAGACATCGATGGAGCAACAAGACTGCTCCTTCCTCATCCTACACAATCTAAGGCGTTTAGAAGGACTGCTAACACCAGAAACGGCGTTGCATAGTTCATACCTCGTCCTGTTTCGTTGCAATTTTTGGAACTCTTCTACAGAATCTGTTACAGTGTCTAGATCACACGTCGCGTGAACTTCTCCATCCATGAACCACTTTAATTGTTTGCGGAAGGCTTCTGCCGTTCACACAAAATATCAGAAAGGGACTGGACTACATCTGCCCCATTTGATAAACTTCCAGTAGCTCCAAAGGAATAATGGCTGCGCTCCAACATTTTTCTAAGGAAGCGCCAAAAACTTCATGCATAGTTGGCGTAGAATGTGTTTAAAACCGTAGCCTACACCCAGGCTGATAGAGGAACAATTTATTGGTTGATGCCCTTGTCCAGTTTGAACGGTTGAACATCCTTTCACCAGCGAGTGCAACAAACTATCAAAATCCTAGCCACACTTGTCTGAAGGATGGTGCAGCAACCAAACATCACAACCCCAACGCCCACTCGAAATCCCTCACAGCCGTATCGATAACGCGAAAAATATTGTCTCAACGATCACCGAATTAATTTTAATTAAATGTTATATAAAATCCAGTTGGGCAGGCGGACATTTTAAACAAACCCCCACAGAGCGACGGTATGAGCCACTCGTCCGATAATTCACATTAATACTGTTCGCTGGCTAATTAAATTAAATGAATTTATTGGCGGAAATTGAAAACGAAACCACCACCACCTCCGACGCAGCAGCAAGCTCGCCGATGGCATATGCGCGTCGTCTCTGAGGGTATGTAGGACTTAAGTGGATGGGGAAGAAAATTGCACTACCGGCCCACCCACGAAGGATGTTCGGCGATCGCACTTCATTATTTGTCGAAAAAACACAACCGCATCATAAAAGAGTTCACGGGAGTGTCGGCTGGCGCTGTTTGAACGGTCAGATGGACACCGGCTGGATGGACTGAGTCGGTGGACTGACCGGAGTGTAGTGCAAGGAAAATAATCATAATGAATTATGCAGCGGCGAACGTATGCTAATTAACCGTCGAATTGGAAAAGTTGAAAACTCAATTTCGGCATCCATCATCGGGCTGGAAATTGAGGAGAGGCGAGCGAGCGAGTCTTCGAAATGCCAGTGACAACGCCAACGCCAACGCCAATGCCATCATCATCAACGCCATCATCGCCATTGACAGCACATCCATGTGCGATGGGCCGCATTATCAATTGATGTGTGCTGCTGGTGGAGTGGAGCGCTTCTGGACGGCAATCGCCAGCACTTTGGCGTGTTTAACAGAACAAAAATAATTAACTTATATCATTCGCACGCACAGAGCCAAACTGTGCGCCGGATGGTCGGCTGACTGTCTGTCCGAATGGGTAGGCGGCTGACAGGGACCGCGGATGAGCAGAGCCGACAAACCGAGCACTGGGTGCTGGTCGAGAGGCAATCGATGCACTCACCGCTACAGCCGCCATCGCCGCCGCTGCAGTGGGTGTTCACGGTGACATCAGTGAAGTGACATCCACCGTATCCGCTCGCGGACAATGCGCACCCGTGCCGGTAGTGGACAGAAGAGCTGGCGGTCGGTATTTGCCGGAAGAGCACCCATGCAACTGCTAATTGCTGGTCCACCACCGCAGCCAAGCCACACCATCTTTAGACAGCCGCATTCCAGTACACACACATGTCTCCCCATTCTCCCCCTCACTTGGTGCCATCGCGGTCGCAGCACATGACGGTCCTAATTAACGAAACTAAATGCGAATTAATTAAATATCGATCTCCGAGCTACGGCGGACTGAGTTTTCTGTCATTTCCGACCCAAAAAATCCGCCAGACGATTGCGCTGCTGAACGCTTGGTCAGCCATGAACTGACCAAAAGATCCTCCTAGGTCCTGCCGCAGTGGCAATTGCGAGGTGAGGCCAGGCGGGCTGACTGCAAGCGATTCCATTAATTGAATTAAAATTAAAAAACAAATCGTCGCTTCACCACCGTTCCTCCACTTCCAGCGTCACCATCGTCATGGCCATTGCCATCAGCATCGCCGTGGACGGAGTGAAACTGTGTAGCGATGGCCATCGGAGCGTGAACCGGGCCGCCACTGCACTGCACTGAAAACGACACGGATTCCGTGGTGTTCCGGCCGTGTCGTGTGCGCGCTGGAAAATTCGGACTCCTCCCGATGCGGTGGTGGTCACCTCCCATGATGGAGTTTTTTTTTTCGCAGCGAAAACATAGGTACACCGTGTAATGGTGTCAAAACGGGAGCGCATTACTGCGGAGCCATGGTTACAGCTCAAAGAATGCGTATGTGTGTGTAAGGGATGGAGTGGCGGAGGGTTGCATTAATTTAATTCAAATTGAAAGAGGGACGTATGGACATCCTGATGACAGAGGAAATTCGATTGGATTTGGAGCATCAGGCTTAGGATTGAACTATCATCGCCGCGGGTGGTTTACCCGAGCGGGGGGTGTAAATAATTCAAATTCGTGTCAACATTCGGGGGCAAATCGTGTTGAAATGTGTAAAGGGTGTTTCTAATGAAATTTCGGCAGAGTGCAGAGGTGAGGTCGCGCCACAGGGCAATGACTACCGTTCATCGATATGTCAGTGAGAGTTCAGTGCCGAGGATCGGAAATGAGCCTTGAAATCAACACCCAACCATGGGGTTGGGGTGCGCCCAAAACGGTCGGATATGAATCCATTCACGGAGGGAGTCTGCATAAAATTTAATTACACGTAGTGTGCTGCACTCTGGCTTTGTTTTCACTGAGAATTCGGAGATATCCATGAAAATCAGGAAGATGGTAGGCGCGCTTGTCCAATTATATTTCACTCTTCCCCATCAGTGGACATCAGAGAAGTGGGAACGACATGGGAAAAAGATTGCCTATACAGCGAGCTCTGAATTGAAACCAATTAAAACTGTGAAAGAACTCGTTCAAGCCAAGACCCTATTCACCGCTTTCAGGTCAACGACATGCGTGTAAAGGGAGGGAGAGATGTCCCCAACACATGTCGGTGCGTTCGTGTGCCCCGCTTTGTCGTTCGAATTAATTAACGTTGATTGAGGAAGCATCTCCTCTTTCATCTGCATCCGCCAGCACACAGCAGCTAAGTCCAAAGTCAATCATTGAAATTCTCAGGATTCTCCACACACCCACCATCGTCGGAAATCCATTAAGTGTATCTGTCTCTCTCTCTATTTCTCACCCCTTCTAACCGGCCCGCTTCTCTCAACTCTTCGATGAAGCTATGCAACGGCGGATGATGTGACAGCCTCTGCTTTTATGTTTAATCCTTCGAGCTGAAGCATCCCTCTACTGGGGGGGAGGAAGGCTTCAGTTCAGGGTGAAAGTCGCCGAACCGAAGTCCATATTAAAAATTCACACATCACAAAAATCGCGCACCCCACTCTGGTAACTCGTTTTTGAAGAGCGGTTACAGAGCCTATCCTGTTTGTTGCCAGTTTTCCTTTCAAATGGGTTTGCGAAAGGTCGCACTTCACAGCTTCTCAGTTTTCTCTCCCCCCTAACAAAGGGACTCAGCTTCTAAATCTCCTGAATCGATTCAGTGTGCAAGGACCTAGTCACTTCCATCCTTTGATAGGCTTTCTGCAGTCTCGGATGGAATTGAATTCATCTGCAGCCGAAAAACTCCAGTTTCACAGCAGAGAGAACACAGGCCGTGAGTCGTCAAATGCCGCCGCCACTTTGATTGGAGATGTCACATCATTCACTCACAGTGACGGGGCAGATGAAGCACTGTGCAGATGGACCACCCTCCGATGGGGGGGGGGGGGGGGATCCATCCCTATGAACAGAGGGTTGCTGCAGCGAGTAAATCATGGAAAAGTGGGTGGTTTCCTGGGATTTGGAAGTAATTAAAATTTTTGCCGCTGCATGCGGCACTGGGCAGGACAACTGCTAAGAAGTGACAAGAACGTCATACACATCCTTGGACTTACCAAATATACCGTGAAATGAGGAGGGCGAGGGAAGGGGACTGAAGAAAAAATCGTAAAACAACACGAAATGAAGAATGAAAACTTTCTCCACAGTTGAGTGATTCTTCCTTTTGTGCGAAGCCAGTGGACGAGGGGATGGACGGTGCGGATGTAGTCCCCAGTGGCTTCTTTGATTTCTGTGGATTTGATAATTAATCCACTGAGCTAGTGTTGCTGTGACGGGAGTGGAGCGATGAGGGGGGGGGGGGGCGAAGGACCAAAGAATAATGGAGATGTCGCACAGAAAAGTGTTGATGGATGGCGTCCCAACGAGTATCCTGAGGATTCGGTTTCAGTTTCAAGAATCTTCGAAATCAAATCAATGTTTATTAATGTTCTAAGGGGGGATGATTGGATTAGACTAGAGTAGCTGATGTCTCTTCTAATCCGAACCATTGGAACCAGACTAAAGAGGATGCTCTCTCTTTGAGCTGTGGATATACCCCGGATTGAGGGAGACTCCATCAACAGAGCTGTATGCATGCGACAAACTGGAAGTACAAGCTTTTAAAGACCCAAGTTCTTAAGAAAGCACCGACTCAACCCACATGGTGGGTGAAAGTAGGGCAGATGGCGAGACACCGCCATAACTAAACTGTAGCGCCCCACACGAAGAAAAAGAAGCACCTGCTGCTCCTTCCTAAGCATCACCTCATCAGATGGAATTTAAAGCGAGAAAGATCCTTCAAAGGATTAACGGGAAAAAATCACCAATGACCCACAGAACTGCCCGCCAGTCATGCAGGTTAGCCCGTATTTTCCTCTTTACCCAGCCACCGTCACACAGAAACCAAGCTCCTTATGTAAATCTTCTCCTCCTCCCCCCCCCCCCAAAATAGGGAATTAAAATAAATGCGTGTCATCTCCGAGAAAGAAACGAGCCCCGACGACTATCACAGACACCGAAGGACGATGTGCACACACATGAACTTGATCCATGGCTTCTCAGGGATAAGCAGGAAACAAAAATGCTCCGACATGCCATTTGAATTCCATTATCCTGCCGTGGGAACGCCCCGTTTCCCGGACACTCACACACACGCCTTACGTGTCTACGTTACATTTTTCACCTCACTCCCGGGTGTGGTGTCTCCCGGTGCAATCATCGCCTATCCACACACCACCTGCGACCCACAGTGACATGCCGCATGCACTTCAGTCGAAAATTAATCAGGTCACGGTTTTTGGCAGCCTTAGAGGGATAAATAATGGCAACCGCCTGCATCCACATGCATCCATATTCATAACCCCCCACCCTCGTTCGTTGCCACTACAGGAGTTGCATTGTCAGCGTCAACCACAAGGACAAGGGCGGTGATGGGGATGCTGGCGGGAAAAGCTGAAGCCCTGAACGACGGCGAAGCGCTCACCTCGATCGCGTTCAATTGTCAGTGTCGTGTAGTCGTCATCTCGCTGTGATCCTTTCGAGGGCTCCGCCGTGCTCAGCAGTTTTTTACTCCAACCATAAATAAGTGAACATCCCACCCGAAGCAGAAGGAGCAGGACGAGCTGTCGTTGTTGTTTTATTTGTCCTCCCTCTCTGACAATTTTTATTTAAAACAATTGACTGTCAACAGTGGCACAATGGCAGAGAGGGCTGCGGCGGCTGCTGCTGCTGCCGCTGCTAGTATTGCCAGTAGGCCGGTACCGCTGCTGTTTGACGCTGCGTGTGAATGCATGAAGGATGTGTTCTCCGAAATGTACTCGTGCGCTCGGTCTGTCGATAAATTCCACACAAAGCAAAAAAATGATAGGAACGGGAACGAAACGACAAATGAATCAATACTCGTCGTTCACGAGTGGAGGCTGCGGTAGCTGGCTGAGGGACGGGAGGTCCTTTGTTTGTTGTTAACAAATGGCATGATGAATTATTTTAACAAAGCAAAAGCAAATCGAGCTGAATAAATCAAACAGTTTGCATGGAATTACGTTTCGTATTCCCCGCCACTGCATGACGTGCGAGCGTCTGCCGGCAACGACGACCGGGGATGGCGGTGCGAATCTATGGGCGTCGGCGGGCGGTGGTGGTGGTGGTGGGGGGTTTGGTTGGATGGTTGAGTTGTGTCAATTTAATATTCACCAATTAATTTTGTGCCAAGTGGAGGGGTGAGGGTGCGAGGATGGAGAACACACCAACAACAACAAAATTGCAAACAATTTTTGGGGAGAAAAATGTTTCTCCTCTTTTTTTTTGGAAAGGAATTTTTTTGGTTTTTCATTTCGTCCAGGACTCTTGATGGCACAGTGCTTGGTGCACAAACAATTTATTTTGTTTGCATTAAATGACATACACCCACACAGTCCAACGCACACCCATGCGCCCTAACACAGTGGCAGTTTGACGATGATGAGGCACAGCGGCTGAGGTAGAAGTTCATTTGAAATTGACATTTGAAAGTATTTTCATTCCTGTGGCTGCAGAGAGGCGGAGCGGGTGGTTGGCTGTCGAGTAGACTGGTTATTTGAAGCCGGATTGATATGTTCAACTGTTGGTGCTGCGGCGGAAGAGGAGTGCACGGCATTTAACAGGCGTCATTATGGGAATAAAAGCCATTCATTTCCCCACCCAATCGGACGTGTGGATGAGCTAAAACAGCATTCAGGCGGGAGAGTGTAATTTTCGGAATTGTGATGGAGGTGTGCTTTATTGAGATTCTCGCGCAGCCTGCGAGATTTTTCAATCAATTTGCGAAACCGGCTAGTCAATCAGATTTATGATAATTCAAATGAAGCCGAATGGACGAGCGGGGTTGGGGTGAGAATAGATTAATTGGCTGCCAGAGCTGATGATGCACTTGGACTGTTTTTTTGCAAAAATAAAATAACTTTAATCAATTGGGTTGTGTGAGTAAGTCTGACGCATTTACTTTGTTTGGATTCGTCACTGTGGCGTATACGTACTTTTTTTTTGCTTGGAAATGGCAATGGTGACAGTTTGTCGACCCATTACACCGACTGCGTGAGGCTTTGACCGTGGTCTACTCAGGCACCTAGACGACGATTTTGTGCAACTCCTTCTTCATCACTAGGATGTCGAAAAAGACTTTGAAACTGATCTAGGAAAGCAGCAAAACCGAGAAATGCATATCCATTCTGACCTGGCTTTGGTGTTGTTGTCCGTTCCAGACAATCTCAACTACATATTCTGGTTAGACTCAGAGACAGCGATGAAGCTCCTTTTTCATTCACTGAGCTAAGAGTGTTGGTTATTCTTTTTTGGTTCCAATCTCTGGAAAGAAAGGTTCACGGAGTGTGTAAATCTCTTGGACAACTTTTCGGCTTCAATCCAAAGACCATATTGATTAGTTCAAGTCCTTTGTTGCCCCATTTGCGTACACCAACCTTTAGACTGTGACTCGATCGGAGCAAATAAAAAAAAACTTAAATGTGCATTCAAGTATTCTGAACGTCAGTCCGCTTTCCTTCAAAACTGTTCAACATTCTTGAAGCCCTCTTTCACAGTTTTGCTGAGAACTCCTCCTTTGCTCAAGAACACCGTGTAAAATGTCCAAAGGACTCGAATTTGTGTAGGTTCCTCAGCAAGATAACTGGAGTTCAGTATATGATCCCTAATGTCTGGAAGGTTCCACCTTCGAAACAAACCAATCACCAACGATCGTGCATTCCCTTAATTTTGTCCTTCCCGGCAATCAAACCCCATAGAATGGTGCAATCACTTCCCAAAAGAATATATGCTTCGCTTTGGGATGTCTTGCAACGGGGCTACTAGGAACCCATCTCAACAGATAGGAGTGACTGCCTTAGTCAGACCCAAAGACCCACTGCCATTCTGCTGTCCGTCAATGCTGAAATCATAAAGGCAGCTCCCTCTATGACCTACATCTCTTTCTGGGCATGACGTAATAATAATAATTAAGTGACACTATCGTCGGCCAGGGACAAGGTCCTAGCTTCGGCATCAACTTCCCGTGACGTGCATGCTACTGTTCTCTCACTAGAAGAGGCGATCAACAGTTTTTTGCCTTTCCGCCATTTGAGAAGTTTTTCATAGACAATTGGTACCCTTTGAGTGTTGTCAGCAACCCTAAAAGGTGGTGCAGTGAAAAATTCGAGGTGTTCAGTCCGAGAATCGAACCTGAACTTTCGGCGTGTAATTCTGCGCACATACCCACTACGCCACGGTGACCATCATGACCATTTGAAAACTACATCGATCTTTCCATCCCTCTCATGCCAGAAGGAGTAAATTCCGTCGAATATGGCTTTCCCTTCCAACTTCCTTTTAGCCAAACTACCGTGTACACTAGATTTGGCTTCATCATCTCCTTCTCCAACCTCCAGAGTTAAAGGCAAATTGAGCTCAAACTCAAGTCATTCATATAAACTGGGACATGCTGAGTATCAAAAAGAAAACACATGACATTGAAAGCTGAATAAACCAGATTTGTGGTGAACAACAACTCAACAACAATCCACCACACATTTCATTGCAAAGAGTGCATTTCTCTGTCTCTAGATTGCTGTCATCACAGGCCATCATCATTATGATCATCATCATAATTCAGACAGCAATTATGCCCTTACCCTGCCGGCAAGGGATCTCTCAAAAGTAAAAGCATTCGCTTTCCCACTACCTTCAATGCATTTTAAAATGACGGACTAACCACATTTAATTGTTTCCTTCCCGCCCAGCGATACGGACCTCGCTCTCTCCCACTCTCTCATCCCCCGACCAACTGAAGGGATCTCATCAGCATAGCAACACCACATTCTGGCCACAAGCAGGCAACAGTAATGTATTTTCCATATCACCAGTCATCGCGCACTCCTCTTCAAATGTCGTCTTTTCAACGTCATACACAAAACAACAAAAACCGAGAAAGAATAACGAAACAACCAACCTAGCTAAACATCGTCACTCCCATTCTCTAATGACGAAACTAAGCTGCACTTGTGTCCTCCTCCCCTCTATTGTCCTTCACTGCTATTTGCCGATCTGGGGCAAAAGGGTGGACCGACCGGTGAGGGGAGACAAGGTGGGGAGAGGATATAAATAAAACAAACGAAAACCGTGTATGCACAACGCGACGACGAAAAGAATGTACTCTGTATCCTACACACAACAGTTATTCATCTTAAGTGTTTCTAAAACAAGGATTTTTTTTAAATAAATGCCCATAAACTTGAGCAGGGGGCGGAGGTGGGGGTGGTGCAGTCGGGATGGGCTTTTTTAGTGCACGTCGTTGTCGCTGAGCAGAGTGAATCCTTCTCTCATCCATCCAACGATCCGAGCATCCATCCATCCACATTCATCTACATCCTCGACCGTCCATCCATCTAACTATTTGATGCGCTATACCAAAACAGAGATGGCTTCTCGCAGACTGAAGGACTTAAGGCTGGCTGGCTGGCTGGGCGGCAGGGCACACAATAACTACAAAGGACGCCAGCAACAACAGAACCCGGGTGACAATGAACGACTAAAAAACTAGGAACGGGGCGGCCGACGACAGAGCGGTGGAGGAAGAGGACGGGGATGAAAGTTTTTGTTTGCTTTCAGCACCTTTTCGTTAGCAGTGTCAGTCGGCAACGAAAATTCGCAGCGGCCATTGTCAGCGAGCATGCTGTAGAGAATTATGTCAAGTGGATTTGCAGCACGACTCTGCTCTCCATCTCTCGGTCTCGCGCGCTTGACACCATCCCGGAGGGGGAAGGGGAGGGGTGATTTGGTAAGTGGGAGGCTGCGAAAGAGACTAAGACAAATGTCTGAATGTTTGGGTCGCAAACGTGTAAACAAAATGGCACACGACAGAGAGGGCGAAGAAAAATGTAAACTAAATACTTCATCTGCGAGGAGCAGTTGCCTCCGCTTGACACTCAAATTCCTCAAGAATTCCATCCATCCACCACTGACAACGATGGAATGTCTTGTCGTCCGTGTGTTGGGCCACCCATCCGGCCCCATGCTTGGGCAACCTTGAGCAGTCCAGTGGCACTCCGTATACCCAGCTGAGCAATTATCATCATTTTGAGTAGTGCTGTTGTTTGTTGTGTGCCACCACCCTGTGTCACAACCACGTGTGTGTAGGGTATGCACTCTCATTGTTATGACTGAAGTCGAGCACGTCGAGCAAGAGGTGGGCCGATAGTAATTAAAGGACAATTAGACTAATGGACTGGAAGAAAATGACTCGTCAGTTTTAGAGGACCCCTCTCAAGTATGTAAATTAACTTAAAGTTTTTCATTCTGAAGTCTCAAGGTCTGTTCACAAATTGTTCGGACTCGTCGTGAAGCTAATGATGAGGAGGGATGGTTGTTAGCTGTGTGGAGTGATGAGAGTTCAGCTGAACTCCTTTGGCAGATTTGCCAGATGGCTTTGTGCTGCTTTAATTGGAAAACCTTGTAAACTGCTTTTGTGTGTGTGGCAGGTAGATGGTGGAGGGGGGGAATACAATGCACACTGTATGTCTGTTAAGCTGAAGAGAGAACAAGATGCATCTTGTGTCAACAAACGATGAACAACGAGAGGTCTGTGAAGGATCTTGTCCTTGTACATTAAAACGCCTCCAACCGTCCATCATTCACCATCGATGGAACGTGTAAGGCATTTTTGTCAAATATTGGCGCCCGTTCAGGGGCGATAATTCTGCATTCTAGAACAACAGACAATGGCTTTCTTTAAATGACTTGAAATTTCATCAAACTTCTCAATTCGAAGCTAGTTGAGATGCTGCATCTTCACCTTCATGTGAAATTCCCGAAAAACTGGCGCCCAACGAGAAACCTAAGGCCGCTGCACACGAATTGTAGATAAGTAGCGAATTGGATGGATTGGATTCTCACGAGTGAAGTGAGAAATGTCCACTCCACTTGTGAATTTCGGTGTCGAGAACCCTCATACTCCCATGCAACCAAAGCGTTCTCCCATTTCACTCCTTCTCAAACCAGTCACAAGATTTCCAACATCGACTTCCAGCCGACAAGTCAGAGGTAAACGAAAACGTTGTCTTGTCTCAGAAAAAAGTATACAAATGACAGCAATGAACATCGATAGAGATAAACTATTTACGAGAACTTTCCTTCCTTGTGTAAGGGATCAGCTCTGTTCATTGAACGGTCGCTCTTCCTTTCCGACCTTCCTCCACCAATTTGAAATGAAGGCAAACTTTTCCACCCGCTTTTCCACCCACGAAAGTGCAACAGCATCACCACTCCTACAGTGCCATCATCAACTTCATGCCAAAATCAAATCATCGAACAACCTAACAATGGAAAATCCACAAGAATAGCAGTCACTGTCCAAGCCCGTTGGGAATGTGAGGTCGGGGGGTGCATACTTTTGAAGTACCCTCCGCCTCGGATGCACCACCACCGGACCGAAGCAGCAGATACAATAATCCCGCAGAAAAAATGCGAAGCGAGAAACTTTATCTCTTCCACTAAAATGACAAAAATCTTCAAACTGTCAAGCGATCCACTGGCGAACCCAGTTATCCTGCGTCTCGACGCATATTGCTGTGTGTATGCGTCAACTGACAATGGAAGAAATTATGTTTTCCGAGCGGAGGAATTTGAGAGACAAACTCACAAAAAAAACGCTCCAGCGAGGGGAGCAACAACAACAAAAAAAGAAAACCCATGCGGATAATATACGCGACATGAACGGGGAATAACGGTAATATTTCATTGTCTCTCGCTCTCCGAGGCAGTTCGCCTCCTCCTCTTTGCTGCTGCTCCTCGTTGCTAACAATACGAGGAGCGGTCTGAAGGGTTGTCTGCGAAGTCCCGACCCTGGCGCTTGCGATAAAAAGCGAAATATTTCTATTTGATTCGCCAAAAGGAGCGAACTAAGTGAAATGCTGGTTGACATTCTTCTTCTCTTCTTCTTTTTTTTTCTTCAGTTCTTCCTGGTTGTATGAATGTGTGTGTGTGTGTGGTGAGGGGTTTTTTTTTGTCGTCCCTAAATGTATTGTCTTCTGATGGCAGACGTTTAATTTCTATCTCTTTCTCTTTTTCTCTCCTATTTCTTTTTACAGTTGCATCCTGCATGACGGCGGTAACGAATGCCGAGGAATGCGGCCAAGAGGAATTCGCCAAGTGCTCAGAGGCCCTGAATATGCTTCATCTAACGTCGGAGTTTTCAATTGGTGTCTCCAAAAAGGAAGAGCTGGACAAACTTTGCCTGTAAGTCGACGAAAAAAGAAAATCCGAAAAGAAAGAACTGAATGCTTTTAGTTTTGGGCGGGTTGTTAGCGGGAGCAAAGCAGAAACAACCTCTAATGGAATTAATTGTGACCAATTGATGTGGCCTCCTACTGCAAAGCAGCTACCACCTCCTCCCCATCACCCCCACTCAGTCCCCCATTTGCGCTCCCTGATATAAGCTCTTAATTGGGTCGGAAAACACGAAACCTTTTCCAGTGATTCCTCTTCGGCTAATTCGCACATGCACACCACCAAACGAGGACCGGCTCCTTAAAAATTGCAGCAGATCTCAGGGCAGCTACCGTGGCCGAGGCGGAGGTGGTGGTGGCGAGAGAAAAAAGAGACTACGAAAGTTTCTTCGTTTCAAATTGGTTTTGCCTCCTTCCCGGCGCCAAAAACCAGCAGCGGTAGTGGTAACACTTGCAATGGCATCCATGGTTCTTCCTTCCGTTCAAATTGATCAAAAGGAAACCAGAGGGCGATTTAACCTTCCTACGACCACCCACTCAGTCAGTCAGTCACCCAGTTGGACGGTCTCACCTACCGCGTAGCCACCGTGCCACTGCCATTGCCATCGACACTGGCACCGTTGCACTATTTTCAATTCAAAACATGTTCATTCTGGATTTTTTCCCTTGTCGGCACGAGTATGAAAGGACGAGAGGGAAAAACACAAAAATACCCTTGAAAGGAAGCGGGTTCCTGCAAAACATCGAAGCTGCGCAACCAGAAAACAAAAACGGGACAACGTTCCCTACGGTGGCTACGATGGCTACGATTACTACGAGGACGACGACTAGTAAGGATGGTCCCCCATAGTCTATGGTTGGGTTGGAGAATGGACAAGGGAAGAGCCTCGCATCCTCTCATCTCATCCCCGCCAGTTACGGGGTGCTTTCGATACATTCGTGGGACTTAAATTGAATTTATAACTTTTTCGCAAAACAAACGACCATTGAGGGCGGGCCGGGTGCACACACGACTCCTGTGCCCACAGACATCCGCTGTGTCGTTTTTGTTTTCTTCTCCTGAGGGGGTTTGCGCGCTCTCTTTGCCTCTCTCTCTCTCTCTATCGATGGACGCCCCCTGGCTTTTGTTTGCTGCCATGGCTCGGCGATGGCGTCTTCCTTCGATGCGTATTTGTTTTGGCATTTTGCAAGGATATTAGTGAATCCTTATTAATGCTTCGGAATTCATGACTTATTGAACTGTGTTAAAAGGAAATGTCACTCGTCCGATCGACGGCCGAGACGACGCTGAAGCGGACGGCCGAAGAAGTCTTCCAGGGATAACGAGGGACAAGTATTTAGAGGACAAAAAGAAAGTAGTTGAGCAGCAGCAGCAGCAGCAGCAGCAGCAGCAGCCGAGGCAACTCATTAAAAATTCTAATCGGATTTTTCCTGATACCCAATGGGTCACGAGTTTCCTCAATTTTTCTACGCCGAGCTATATGGGTCGGACATAATCTAATTATTTGCGAAATTCAAATTCCAGGACGTCTTTATTTAGCTCAGCGGGCCGATTCAGGTGGGCGGACGGTCGAACGAGCTGGCCGCCTTCGTCTTTTATTTGTCTCGGGTTCGTATTGTTGTTGTATTTTTTTTTTTGTTTCTTCTGTCCCAGCTAATGATCTCAGGGGAGGACTGGACTTGCGAGTATAGAAGTATTTAATATTCAATGGGGCGGCCCATAGAAGAGTGAGGCGGGATGAGCGGGGAACGCTGAGGATTGGTTGTCATGAGGATAATTTGGGGTGCTGCAGCGTGTCGGGCTTAAATTGAAAGTGATCTAAATAATTGATTGAAAGGAAAGGGTTACTCCATGAGTTGTGTGTGTTGCATGGTGACGGACAAGCCCATGACATGGGCTCCTGTCAAGTGAGAGGACATTTAATGGTTGACGGTATCGCTTTGGCCATTAGTCGAAGGATGAGACATTCAGTCATCAGGGATTTCCCAGTCGGAGCTCCCCAATGACAGTTTAGATTGTCTTGTCAACAAAAATTCTTAAAAAGGACTCCCAGAAAAGGGATATCGTCCTTAATGGAGATATTTTTAGACGCATTAGATGACGTTTTAAATGCAAGTGAACACAATGTTATTAATTTATTTAATTTTCTCCAGGAGTTGAGTCAGAATTTTATGCAAATAAAAGTGTTCCAAATTTCTCTCTCATAAATTTTGGTCAAAATTTTGAACGCAACCGGAACCGATCCAAAGTCCCAGTTGTACGTCAGAATCAAACAAATTCCAATGCATTTTAGGCAATCAGCAAAATTTGGTCAGAATTTAGGCAGACCGAAATTCTTTCAAAAATTGACTCAAATTGGACTAAAAATAAAATTAACATTTTTTTTACATGTTTAAAGGAGAACTAAAGTTCCTTAGGAACTTGTGCCAAATTCTGTCAAACAGAATCTACCAAAATTTTACTCAAATTTAGTTCCAATCGAAAAAAAAACAAATTCCTCTAATCTGCACAATCACGCCTTGCCCGTTGTTCACACGAGCGCACTCCTTTCACTTTCCATCTCTCAGAAGTCCTCGCAAATTTCAGCGATTTCCCATCTCATCGCTTGAGGGTGTCTACCCACATTATCACCGTCGTCGTGTGTATGCCCACTTAATCGACTTGTGCATCCCTCCAATCTACTATCCATTAAATCCCTAAACCCTTTAATGCCTCTGCAGTCATTTTTGTCATTTTTCCTCTTGAAATCGAAACCCTCCATTAGCCTCCTTATTCTCTCGTCACCACCACCATAGACAAACCGCCGGCGTCACCGCCACCGCCACCACCATCACCACCTCAACCATCTCATCATCTTCCTGCGAACAATGGATTTAACGTTGCACCCCATCTCCCCATCTGCAAGCACTTATATTTCTGCTGCATCTACACACACCCACCCACCACCACCAACCTCTCGACAGCTTGTTGAAGAGCATCGAGGCACCCCAGCGATAGCTTCTTCTCTCGAATTAAAATGCAGTCACCCGGAAGCGGATAGAAAAATGAAATTTACTCGCACACCACCCACACGGCCCGGTCCCCATTTCCGTCCTGTTGCTCGTCCATCATGCGGCAGCCATTACAGCGTCAAACGCTAACAGGTTGTTGAATTGAATCATTAGAAGTGCTGGTCGTCCGTCACGATACGACACGATGGGAACGTCATATCTGTCTGATCGCCCACCACGTCAACTGCGACGTGTCCCAGTGTCAATCACTCCCTCCTGTGTCTGACAGAACGTCCTTTTTGCAGTGTGCGCGTTCCTTTTGCAAATGCAAATTCCAAGCCTTCCCCCCCCCCCCCCCCCCCCCCAAGGCTCAGTAGGTGTCAGAGCACTTGACACAGGGAGTGCTGCATAAAGGATGGCGGAACAAGGAGCAGGAAGCAATGAAGAAGCCAACGTCAAACCGACGCGAGCAAATGAGCGTACGTGCATGATGAATTGCATTCTTATGGGCTGGCGGGAGTATGGGAGGGGGGGGCAGGCGTGCGACCAAATAATGTAATTAGGGGTAGTAAATTCCTGTCGATCTGTCACTTAGTCTCGTCGGTGGGATGGGGATATCCGATTGCACCTTCATTAACCACTCTCACCAAACACCCTTTCCCCCATCTCTTATGATATTGTATCCTTGCAGGGAACTGCGTAAGGACGTCCGCTGCATACAGAGCTACACACGACGATGCATGGACTTGCAGCAGAGGAATGCATTTAATAAATTATATCACGGCATTAATCAATTCATTCGGGATTTATGCAACAAGGGTGAATTCCAGGACGGTAAGTGTCCAGCAAGAGAGAGAGTAATTAATTTTCCCTCTCACACTCGAGCTGTGCTTAATTGTGTTTGAATTCCTGCATCTTTATACTGCCCGCACAGAGTATCTGAAGCACGCCGCTTGTTCGGAAATCGCCAAGAGGGAGTTCGAGGTCTGCTCCACCAGATACCAGGAGACCATGGTCTTCATGAAGCCCAACAAGAACCAGGAGACTCACGATAATATCACTGTTAATGAGAACATTAAAACGATATGTTGGTAAGTTGATTGCGGGCAGGGTGGGATGATGAATGGATCAACCGGATTGGATTTTAACTGAATGCGTCTGCGGGTGGGTGTTTCATTTTTCTCTACAGCTCAATAAACCAGCTGGTCGATTGCTCAGAGGATGCTGCGCGCAAGATGTGCGGCTCGGATGCGGCGAAATTCACACGAGAACTGGTGGACAAGTATGCAAATAGCTTGACAAAGGTAAGAGCACTCCAGCGACATGAATCTGATAGATTTTCAGCCAAAATCCTGTGGCCTATCTCCCACACAGACATACTGCGAGGAATACACGCGACATCCCAACGCGTGCAGAGATGGCGATGGCGATAGCGGCCATCGACTCCAGCAGCTGCCCGTTGTTGGCCTTCTCATTGCCGCCTTACTTGCCACCACATACCATCGAACAAGATAGATTTAAGGGATTGGCAAATTTGTGCAACAACGTTTCACACAACGCACGCCACCTTACTCCACACACTCATTCAGACACACTCACACACGACACCACACAACTCGGCAAAAAGCAATTTCGAAACTTTAGTCAATTTTTCTTAGATAAGATAAAAACAAAGATGACAGCAACTTAAGGTCGCATCATATCAAGCGAGAAGCGTCAAATGTATCACACATCCCGCCTACAGCAGGATGCCCAAGAACTCCAAGCGAAATGAAAATAAAAAACAAATGTAGCCGCACGTCTCTTAGCAGCAACTTATCAACGTATCAGCAAAACAATAAAGGAACCCATCCTTCGTAGACACAGTCCTTCACATTCTTTGGGGTGGGGGGGGGTGGAGGGAATTGGGTGCTATACGAATTTGAGACCAGAGTTGCTTGTTGATGTAAAAACGGAAAACAAATGAAAACAAATTCTTTTCGGAGGGGGGGAGGGATGAGAGGTAAGGAAGAGCAAACGTATCGTATCGTTACTATTGTAACGGCTTTCTGATTAGGAGAACATACAAAAGTAAGCACAAACAAGAGAAAAAACGAACACCCCTCAACACAATGACAGGTGGTGGCAGTGGCATTGAATGAAAAGTAAAAAAAAAAAAAACTCACACAACCCCTACGCACAGAGAGCGACACTGCCACATACACACACCCCCGGGCAACAGAAGACATCCGACCACCTGTCCAACGTTAAGTAGTTTTAGAAAAAATTTAGTTTTATGCAAAGAAACAAAAATAAAGAAATAAAATAATTAAGATACGCGTACACATACACACACACAGACAAGCAAACACCACAGCCTGTATGTGTATTTTTAGAAATTATTTAAAACCAGTACCTTAAGGATATTGTGTAATTGTGTAAGATGTGAAGTCGCTTAGTCTTAAGTTTCAAGCGAAACGGTTTCCTTGTAAAATTCAATTTTGCGTTTCCTTAAACTAATTGAGTATTCTAAGATTATGGTTAGTTTTCTGTTAGATGCAAATTTTTTGTTGTTTTGTTTTTTGTTTTTGGAGGGACTCCCTCCTTTGCAATACATACATAAAAATAAGAAAAAAGAAAATAAAAGACCAAAAATTACTTTAAACAAATTATATATATATACATAAAAACAAATTAAATGATATACAAAGAGGAACACACTGTTATAGACAAAATGTAGATGAATTGAATATTTTTAGGATTTAATGATGAAATTTTTTGAGAGAAAATCTGCACACTATGAAATTATAGATTTATCATTGCATTCAAAAAATCCTATTAAATTTTGTCTAGTAAATTATTTTTAGGGCTTTGTTATTTATTGTTGAATTTTTTTTTCTTGTACCTTATTCGGGATAGATCTTAAAAATGCATCATCATTGGTTAGAAATTTTTTGTTTCCTTTTTTTCTTTAATTTTTAATTCATTTCATTTATTTTTTTTTTTTCATTTTTACTATAGTGGCTTAAAGTGAAAGTACTTCACTATAAAAAACGTAACATTGAATTTAAAACAAGCTATGCATGCGGTGAAGGCCTGTGTTTTTTCTATACTTAGTACTTCTTCCTAGTAATCAAAAAATAAATATCAGTTTCTTCGTATGGACATCACTTAAATACAACCTAAAGCAAAACTTCGGCAAAAGAAAAAATTAAAACTTTATTCAAATGACCATTTATTTGTGGCTCAGACTGTCGGCCAAATGAGCGGTTGCTCGTTCAATTTGTTCCCTTGAGAAAATTGGCTAAAATTGTGGATCCAAAATGAATTGTGTGCCTCCAACCTGCGATTAGTCAGACTGCGAATGATCCTCCTATCGGATCGCCCTTTCATGCGCACAATTTGCGTATTCTTGGCGTTTCACTTCTAGACTTACATTCAATTGTGCGTATGAAGAGGCTAATCGGTACATTTGTGTAGCATATTTCAGTTTATTCTATATTAATCCGGCATATAAGAGGAGATCATTTGTACCATTCTCCCTCTTTTTTTTCTTTTGTTTGGCGCTACCGTCTAGGTGAGACTAGGCCTCAACCAACAAGCCCAACTTTGCACACTTCGGACCGAAACTGTAGTGTCCGTTCGCTCTATGTGACCCAACATTCGATTCGAAGACTTTGTGCATACCGTTGTACAGTCCCTACAGTTCGTGGTTCAATCTTCACCTATAGACGCCTTCAAAGCGAAGAGGACCACAGATGGTAAGAAAAGAAGGGCTTCTTCATCCACATTCAATTGAGCCCATGTTTCTGTGCCATAGGACAGGACCCGAGTGTTATAAAAAGTCTGCTTGGTGTTTCGAGAGATGGCTCTGTTACTCAATGCCCCTTGAGCCCAAAGAAGTAACTTACCAATCGCTACTTCTTTGGGCTCAAGAGCCAATTGAGTATCAGAGTTATCCTGCGCATGATCTCGAAACTGGTGTTATTGCCCCTCATTAATCCAGACGAAATCCATGACTAACTCAAAGTTTGTACGACGCTCTGTCCGTTCGAAGTCGTTGTTCTGGGTCCTTGGAAAGCAAAGTTGCTTTGCCCCCATTCACCCCTACACCCATTTTAGTCGCTTCTGCTTAAATGCCAACAAGTGCTTCATTGGCAGCTCGCTATGATGGTCCGACCAGGACAATATCGTCCGAACAATCAAGGAGAAACACAATCTTTGACGATTGTGTTGAAATTTGAGTTTTGCTCGATCTGACACATGACAGCATTCATCTTGTTCAAGATCTTTTTCAACATTAAAGTTCGTCAACGACCTTGACATCTTCAACGATGAAGCAGCGACTGTTCTCCATCGCCTTCCTATATAAGCTGACGAATTTGACAGGAATATCAAAACTTGACATTGCATTGTGTAACTCGTCTTTATGCACGCTGTCATATACGGGCTTGAAATCTAAGGACGACTGCCACACCCTTCCCGAACTAAACACCTCAAAGTTTTTCACGTCCCCACCTCTTTTGAGTTGCTGACAGTACTCAAAGTACCAATTGTCTATGAAAAGGGTTTTAAATTTCGCCCCTTGGGATCGATAGTGAACTGTAGGTCTTACTTCATGAGTAGTGGCTTAAGAAGCTATATACGCCTCAGTCCCTTGTGGACTATAAAGTCAGCCAAGTGTTATGATTTTCAGATTGTTTAGAGGCACTGTTTGAAGCTCTTCCCCCATTCTTCTCTTTTCTAAAAAAATCTGTCTTTCATTTGGAATTTTGGAAGCGTTTTTCAAAGTTTGTAAAATCATGAAATGCTGAATAAACGCGGCCAATAAATTGAACAATGTAGTGGCAGCCGAGTTTTACAATCCTTTGAGTTGAAATTCTGGGGTGTGACGTGTTTTTTTATTTGTTAAATTTATTTGAACTTACAAATTATTATTATTTTTTTTTATTTCTCATAAAAAAAAATTCTTGTACTCGTACTTGTTATGAAAATAAAACCAACCGTCTATCGCATGCAAAACTTGTTTTATACTCAGTATTATGCACTTGCAGGGTTGTTTCCGAGATGCACTATTAGCCACTGTATGTACACATATTGTTCATTTTGTTAAGTACCAGAGAGAAGAGAAGAGAACACAAATGTTGATGACAATTTTGACAAAAATATTGGAAAAATAAAAGTCATTAATGAGAGGAATGTAAAAAGTGTTTTCGTTTTTTAATTTGTGAAAGAATTGTCAGACTTTAAGGTGACACCAGTTTTTCGAAACTTGAAGATCATCAGTGTCTAAGGAAATCTCAAATGGTAAGTGACCGCCTCACTAAGTCTAACAAATCGGATCGATTGTATCCTATTTCATTGTGAATTGTTCCTCAATTTGATGTTGCAGAGACTCTCTTGATCCTCGAAGAAGACATATCCCCACAATTATATAGCGGTGGACGATCAAAAGTCGATGTCAGATTCTTTTTCGTGGGGAAAGGATTCGAATTAAAGTCCAAAAATGCCTCACCAAAAACCAAATTCAACGCTTCTGCTTGACGACGCTACAAGTTTGAAGAAAATCAATGAAGTTTAAAAATCTTGCGATTTTATCTTTTCAAGATTTTGATCTCTTCGGGACTTTTAACATTGCGGAACATTGACTTTTATTTATTGCGTCCATTTTCCCTTGAGCGCATGGACGTTAAACCTTTCCCTAAGCTAGACAAAGCAGCTCCTTAGTTCGTTTTACAGTCGAAACCTAATGTGGGTGCTATTTCCACTGACTTCTCTACAGACTTCCCATTTGTTCTATGTTTTGTTTGAGCTTTGCTTATAGGCACCCGTCTTGTAAGGATTGAGGAATTTAAGAGGTTTAGGTTTTCCTCAGACCAACTTCGCCTGATCTCGAAGAAACAGTGACAACTGTTCATCGTTACACCACCCGACTAGTTTCGTACAAATGGCAGTGCATCATACATCTTCTCGATGTACGCTCTCATTGCGGCCTAGAAGTTGTAGATGTCGATTTGCCCTTCTTTGACTTACTGCAGAAATTTCCCTACCCGAAGACAACTTTGATAAAAGCCTGTTGAATTCTTAACACACGTTTTTCGGCGTTCATTCCTGTGGACAACAATGCCCGTTCCTCTCCACCTGTCCGAGTCCACCCCCGTTCTAGTCCACAAGTTCTAGTCTGCACATACTAGTCCACCCGTTCCAGCAGCCTTGTTCGTTGCAACAATGCAGTTTTTGATAACGTTAAGGTCGGGAAAGTGTCTTCATCATTCTTTGGTAGCTTAACAATGCTTCTCTTTTTACAATTTTCAATTCCAAACTGAGTCTTATAATTCAACTTAAAAACGCTCCGAGCTCTTCTGCAAATTGCTTCCTTCCAGAACCACTGCATATTTTAGTTCCCACTGATTCAGTTCAAAAATCTCTTAAATTTCGATTTCTAAATGTACTCCGGAATAAACCAAATAAGTCGCTCAAGCTTGCTCCCAAATTTTTAATTTCAATATCCCCACAAAGCAAGGAAAAACTGTCGTCGTTAAGTGACTAATTTCTTTGAAAATTATTTTAGCCTCCACTTCAAATTGTTCCCCTCTTTAGATCAGACCGATTTCAAGTCAAAACCTGCATCGAATTCCCCGCTTTCTGAACTCCTGCTCAATACTCCTTGTGCAAGAGTGGAAGACACCCCCCTCCCCCACCTCCGATTCCCAATCACGTATGACCTTTCCTCTTATTCGATAAACAACACCATCCGACTCTTTGGTTTAATAAGAATTTATGAATCGAAGAAGAAAACCCTCGGGCCTATCTATGCAACCAAGGACCTCACACCGCTCATAACTCCTTACCACTTAACCAACCTCCACGGGAAACGGGCAACTGTTCCTGCTGCCGTCGCTGCTCCCCCTTTACACCCCTGAAACTCTCATTTAGAAGTCCCATTATGTCGCCAATATCCATTTGTAGCCAACCATCTAACCAGCAGCCGAACCGGAGGCGCGCAGTGTGCACGAAAGCATGTCCCGGATAATTCCTCGGCAATTTAGCCGCACTCACAATCTCGCCGTAATGGCTCTTGTCGGGTTGGCCTTCCCAGCGGGCCGGAACAACGACGATGCCGGCGACGTAGACACGCGCTCTCCAGTGTCTCCTTGCAAATAGCACCTCATTACATGCCCCGTCGTCGGTTAATTAATGTCTTGCTGTGCGGGCCCCTGATTTGATTCGCCGGCCCCCATACGTCCATTAGCGCGGGCGAATTAGGAAATCCTGTGCACCTCCGGCGCCCCCGACTATCGGCCGTTTTGGCCCCAACCGATTTGAGCTGAAAGGCGGCGCGGAGATAAATCGCTCGCCGTCACGTCCTCATTGCACCCGACGGATGTGCGCGGGTGGTCGGGGTCGGGCGCTGTCCAAAGAACATGAAAATCATTTATAAATATTACAACTAATTGAAAACTAAAATAATTATTTACATCGGATAACCGGGTAATCCCGTCGCGCAAATTATTCGTGCTGCGTGGGCAGCCGGGGGGCGCGCGGGTGGGGGATCGAGGGCATAATTCCATCTATTTCGGTTGTCCGAACATAATCGCTAAACAAATCACTAATAAATTATTCGCATCCGAATACCACATAATATTTCGTTTCGGTCTGGGGGTCATTTCGCATTCAGAGGTCGCCGAGCGAGCCGACCGGCTAAGCTCATATCTGCGCACTCACCCCTGCCACTGGCTGGCACTGACCTCGCACACACAGGGGCTTATTGGTTAAAAATGGATCGGGGATCGCCTGCGAAAAATGGTCCTCGTTGCACACGACGGCTGCTGGTGGTGCTGCTGCGGTGCACGGTGTTTCGTTTAATCTCAATTTAAAACAAAGCCCCCAGTGTGTGATGGTGGGGTGCGCCGTGCTGGCGATTGTGTGCTGCTTGTGTGTCCCGCAGTAGTCCGCTGGTCTGTCCAACGGGTGAGGGGACGGACGGGTGGCCGAGAACAATGCCGAAGCGCACGTATGAAGGTATGCTCTGGCATCAGCGATGCTCCGCAGACATGTTAATGGGAATTTTTTGGGAATCATCAGGTTTTAAGCGATTTTCAGAGGTTTGTAATGATGCGCTACTGTTGGTGGTGCACTGCATGTGCGGGTGGTTGCTGTGAGGAGGCGGTGGAATGGGTGAGCAGTCGGTGGGTGAATCCTATTTACCTTTAATTAGAAAAATCATCAAAAATTAATGCAATTTCTGATGAAATTCAAAATTAAAGGCGGGCGCGCCAATTTGCTGCGCCAGCAAACTACACGCGGCGACTCGTTGCTTCGCTGGCGGATTAATTGAAGTTCCAACGTGCGCTCATATTGGCAATCGACCGCGAGAAAAGGTGCCGGCGATGGTGGGGAATTTGAAAATTGGGTAATTTTGATAGGGAATGGATAGACGATGTGCCGACGGTGGGTCCCAAAGGAGGGAAAGAAGGCAAGTTGGGGAACCTTGACCTTGTATATGGGCTGAGCAGGAGACTGCAGTGTTTGTCAGTATTTTCCCAAAGGACAACTAGAAAGGTGGCACTTCTTCTTCTTCTTCTTGTGGCGCTACACTCCGAGATGGACCTGGCCCTCAACCAACATGCCTCTCCAGCCAGCACAATCTTTCGCCAGCTGCCGCCAGTTGTGCAATCCAAGTTGATTGAGATACTTCTCCACTTGTGTGCGCCAAGGAAGGTGGCAATATCTACTCAAAATCCTTTTAGGTTTAAGTTCCTTGTGCACGCGACACAAGCCGGTGAAGGAGGCTACAAAAGGTGATGCAGTCCTCCTTCGTCGAAAATTTAGCGAAGACTGAGGAAAAATGTACAATCACCTGAACCTCACAAACTGCAGAAAGAGAAAACTGCAGAAGTAGGAAAAGAGAAGGCTGCAGAAGGAACATAAACCTTTAGTTCTGTTTGAATGCGGACCGGATTGCAGATGAAACAACGCACAGTCGGATAATATTCGAAAGGACCCTCGAAAAAGTCTCACTGAATGTTGCGAGGACTGCAGACGAAAAACGGAAGCCGATGGGCCAAATGACAATGGGTGCAGACATCCTTTCAGTGTCACAGGCACCAGACGCAGCAAGACTCAACTGTCAAGCTTTGTATGACGGACTAAATAATTTCCTTTAAGTTCCCAAGACAACGCGGGCTCTAGTCCTGAAATCCAGTGAAAAAATACCACTCCCACGTAGAATTAAAAAAAAATCCCGTCCAGTCCAGCGCTTCATAAGCATCGCCTCAAGCACCAGCAAAAATCCCTTACACAAGTACAACGGAGAAGTTCATCGAAGAACCGTAAAGTGAATATTCCCCGTAACTGCCTAGAGCACAGACTCCACTTCCGCTCCGGGGAGTCACTTTTGAAGTCGAAGGAAAAAATGAAGCCCCCACGCCTCTTACAGAGATAGGAACTTCCTAAGCACTTAATCTGAACAGATTTCAGTGCCTCGCGTCTATTATCGCCTATCCATGAGATGGGGAGATAGCCCCCTCCCCACCCCCTGTATCAGTGGGGGAGATTAACAAGTGAAATTCCAAGCTGTTATCTGAGTTGACAACTATTCGAAGGTTCTTAGATTCCCCAGGTAGCACGCACGCACACAACATTCTCCCCCTCACTCTCAATTGAATCTGTCCTGGAAAGGAGACACCTTAGCCCACACGAGCACACATCAAGGTGTCATACCGCAACCGTAGCGTATGACAAATATTCACCATCCACCCTGTCGAGTGTCGGTACGGTTAGCCGAGGCATCATGAACTTGATTCGGATTTAATTGAAATTAATTGCATCAATAGGAATCATCCGGGAGAAGGCCACAAATCAGATTTCCAGCGACACGGATCATCCCACTGTGCAGTAGGCCCCGCAAAACCGAAGGGAAAACCTCATTTCCACGTTCGTTTCCTTAATTAGAGCGACTGGAGACGACTCTCATGCGCTAAGAGGCGCAAAAAAACCCTCCTCAACCACAACCTTCGCTGTCATGCATCTTGGCCTTCTGTCAAGGATTCAGAGTTTAATCAAATCCCCACCGCAGAGACTTTCAAATGTTGCTCGCGCTACCTCTGTCAACCAACATCGACGACAAATGCGACAAGTATATGACAAACTACGATGAGGTTGGAACAGGGCGGTGGTGTGCGGAGGGGGTGGAGAGGTTGTGGCAAAAAAAAAAAATTAACTATAATTCCAATTGAAAAGTGCATAAAATATTCACTCGTTCACACAATAGTTTCCGGTGGTTGATCCTGCACAGCACAGGGGAATGTGCGCGCGGTGACGGCGGAGCAGGGGTGGAGTTAGAGGACCACCAAATTCTCGTGAGTGCAGCACTTTTCGGCATCTTATACACGTCACCGGAGTCGTCAAAGTTGAAGTTTTGCTGTTTGGCCCAGCCAACCAACCAGCCAACAAGCAGCAGCAGCGGTGACGACGGCAGCAGAAACCAGCACAACCTAGGGGACTCCGCGGGGAAATCAAACATTTTCGGAAGCTTAGTTGTCGGGAATAAGAAACTTTGTAGTTATTCTTGTTGTTGGCCGAAGTGGTGATGGGGGTTGCGGTGGGCGGGGGGGTGGGGGGGCTTAAATGAGAGCAAGGGAGGGAGAGGCGCGGACTTCTGTTGGACATAGTATGGCAGTGGTAAAATGAAATTTGTGTTTGCAAGGACACTGGGGGACAACAGTCATTACGACATCTATTGCTTCAGCTACAGCTACAGCTACAGCTATCACTTCGGCTACCTGCAACTACAACTTAGGTTGTGGCTACAGCTTCAGATGTGATGGTGGGAGGGAGTGCCACTGCAATTGGTACTGCTCCTATCACTGCCAAGGCGACTGCCTCTGCGCTTCTGCTGCCGCCACTGTGGTGATGCATTCGTTCGTCACAGCTACTGCTTACACCGGTGCAGTGGCACTCGGTCGTCGTCTTTGTGGTTATGAGTAAAGTTTTACATGTCTCCTTGTGTGAACACACGAGAAGATGACGATAATGGTTTGAAGGACACAAAATGTTGGTTAAGCTTCAACCGTGTTGGGGATTCGTGCGCGGTCTTAGAGGATTAAACGTGCGAGAAGTGCCCTCACCCAAGTGAGTGGGGATGTGTCAAAAGAAAACTTTCCTCAAAGACGTGAGGATGCATGTCGCGGACGAAAATTATTCCAAGAGAGTGCTGGGGATTCTCAGTCCATCTCCGCCTGCCACCTGTCACAGAGGGAGTCTTCGCCTAGTGGGCTGTGACATGAGAGACATTTTTTAATTGAAGCCCAGATGCAGAGTGTGGCCTGCAACAGGACTAAGCTTCAACAAGAGAGTTGATAGTTGATGCCTGCAGTCTGAGTCTTTGGCAAAAACCTTTTGGACCTCTGCCGACAGAAGACTGTGACAAGAAACAGATTTTGACAGTCCCCCTCGGACTGTAGGCTATGACAGGGGTAGCCTCTGAAGATACAAAGTTTTTGGAACTTTTTGCCAAACTTTTTTTTTCAATGATGCCCAAGTCGGACCCTGACTATAGAACCACCACCAGAAAACGAAGAAGAACTGTGCGATGAGGAAATCTGATTGTTTCCACAAATCCAACCACAACCACACAAAAGACTAACCGCAAGCGAACGAAGGCTTCCCGGAGCGTATTCCCCGACCACTTGGTAGAGCGCACACAATAACTGCTTGCAATCAAAAGATCTTCAAACAACACTTTACCCAAGATATCGCACGCCCGGCATGCTTATTTATCTGTCGAAACCACCACAACCTCGGGAGAGGGCTGCCATGGAGAAGAGGGAAACTGAAGAAAAGTTCTCCAATCTGGTGCAAGAAGCAAAAAAAAAGAGGTGCGAAGAACAAAACTAATTCCATCCACGAAAGTGCAACTGTCTAACCAGCAAAACATCCCCTCTTCAGACACACACACACACAAACACAGACAGACAGAGGCTTAGACACAGGCGCACAGCCTGGCACTTCACTAAGTAATGAGTTTCTTTGTGTAAAGGCCTGTGTACACGATTGCGTTTTTCAAACACTCTCCCTCTCGTCTGTCTCTCTGCGAAAAAAAATATCACCACCGCATTGCAACAGCAGCCGCAGCAGCAGTAGCAGTAGCAGCACACAATCGAGGCAACTTTAGAAGGACAAACGGCAGCGGTAGCACCAACGCCATCATCACCATCACCGCCGCCGCCGCCAGTTGCAAGGAGCAGTGCAACTCTCTCTCCCTGCGTGAAGAGAAGAAAAAACAACCTCAAAAACCATTTTTCACAACTTGTGGTCCGCATTGTATCTCATTCCTTTCATTCCTGTCGCTTTGATAAAAGCATTACTAACTAAAATCGCTTCGCATTATATTTTCTTTCATCCCGCCTCTCGCCTGCCCCTCACACTCTCGCCTGCTTGACCAACAAAATAAAAAGTTTATTCAAAGTTTCAGAAAGAGAGAGAGCGAAATACCGGAGATTACTTGTAGTCAATGCCAAACCGAGCGGCAAGCGCAACCGACGAGCTAACCATCGTCAAGGATTATTATTGCGAAGGGGTCATGGGGTCGAGGGAGATATTTCTGTTGGCTTCCAAAGGTGATAAGGTCGGACTGTGCTTCACCGCACCCCATGGACACAAGCGTTCCCTTTATTAAATTTATTTTATCCAATCTAACGGATTGACAAACTCTTAACATATCTCGATATAAAATATTTACCGAACGGATGAAGATGAGAGCGCCCGACGACGGTGAAAGGCACGCCGAGGAGACAAAACTAATAATATATCGCATTTCATTGCGCTGCACAGTGATACGAGTGCAGCACAGGGATGTGTGTCCTCGGCGGGATGTTCTGTGCACGAGGATGATATCAGCTATGTCCTCGAAGGAGGAGGAGCAGGGACTTTTAGGATAAAAATTTTTGCCATTTAAGAAAATCCTCCCCCGAGATCACCGAATGAAACAAACTTTTATATTCGTCGCTGGCTTGAACTAAACATTTATCCAGCCGCCCTCTTGCCTCTTCAGCGGGCGGGCGTTTCTCCTGACGAACAAAGCGAGTACGATGATATACGGAGCACGACGCGCTGGAGGGTTCCTAGAGGAGTATCCTTTCGCCGTTGCTGCTGCTGCACAGTGAAATGGAAGATAGACGATTCTTGGTGTGGATCTTCCTTTTCCCTGTATGCGAATAAATTTCACCGCCTCCTCCACCCATCGAATGTCAGCCTCACCGTCTCCGGTAGCTGAAGTAGAAAATTTGTATTTGGTGTTTGGATTTGGATGCAAAATATGAAATGCTCACGTGTAACCTTTTCCCCTTCACTCTCACTCACCACCACCATTCCGAAATGGGGAGCACCAGGGCAGGTATTGTACCCGGTGATGTATGCAAAATTTACTAAACTGTAATAAAAGTTTTATTTGATATTTGCGGTGGGATTTACAATAATTCTGAGTTGGTGGAGTTCGATGGAGGGGGTGGAGGCGCAGCGGGGATGAGAGATCTTGTGAATTATGGGAATTGTTGTATCGTCTGCGTTTGTTCGTACTTTTCGGCGGCGGAAATTGTGCTTTACGCAGTTTGCAGCAGCAGCAGCAGCAGCAAGAACGTTCTCAGCCTGGCAGCCGCAGCAACACCAGCAGTAGTCTATTATGCGGAGGAGAGCGCAATTGTTTTCTCAGATTGGTGGGTTCTTGGAGATGATGATAGTGGAGGCTATCGAATGGTTGCACACCACATCGAGAGTGAGTACTTTATTTGCTGAATCACCCCCAACTGGGCGTGTGTGTGTGTAGGGATCGGAGGCGTGCAGGGGATAGAGTTAAGCTGAGTGTGCAGGAATCGGAGCGATGGTGGTGGATTTTTAAAGAAGAAATGATTTATGAGAGTTGGATTGGCGTTCTAGGTAAGTAGATCGTCAGAGGAGGGGAATGACGGAGTCAGATGTGTGTTGGGGCTTATTGAATTTTATAGCCAGGCGGCATCGGTGTTCGGGTATCATGAACAGGGTGGGCGGTCTGGGAGGAAATTCTTTCGATTATCCTCGTCAATGTTGCTATTGTCTGGTAGTTTAAATCTAGCATATCCGCCACTGACCTGAGACAGGGGCGTTGTTGAACGTGATGGCGGGTGGTGAGTATGAAGCGAGTGGAGTGCAGAGGCAGAAGTGTAAGGGTGTAGAAGGAAGATAGGGTCTTGAAGTGCTGTCGAATGGAAATGGTGGAGGTGGCAGAGATTGAAAAAAAATCAGGAACAGGAGAAAGGAGCTAAGAGGCAAACGCATTAAAGGCGGCTGACGAAGCGGCAGTGAGAGAAGGATGGAGAACGAAGAAAAGTAGCCAAAGTAGAGGAGGATGGAAGGAGGAAAGCCCCCCTGAAGTATCGTAGAACAAAAGTCGTTGCTGAAGAGGGTGCAACCGAAGTGGATAGAGTCCAACAATTGAAACTTTGTAAATTGCAAGTTTTTTTTTCCGGAGGAGTCAACTTTAAATTGAAATTTAATTCAAGCTCAAGTCAAATATTTGACAGTTCCCGAGACGTATGTGTGTTCTGGCAAATTCCGAAAAATGAAGCGAGGAATGTAGTCTTTTGCAGTTTAATGACGGAGGGAATAATGATGGTGGGACATATGATGCTAGCTTGTGCTCTCCTGGTCTCAATGGTGATAAAGGAAGTCCAAACAAGCAAACGAATAACCTTATCAAGCTTTCAATAGCTCAAAAGAAGTAGATCCGAGGTGTCTTTAAAAGCGGATGCCTTCTAAAATCTGTCTAGATTTTTGAACAAATCTCCTTTTAGCCCTGAAGTTCTAGAAACCCTTTAGGAAGATCTAAAACGCAGCAAAGTCTGGCAAAATGTCTTTATCTTGGCACCGATATACCTTGAAAATGCATTCTCTACCTAACCTAAAGTCTCTACGCAAAGTTATTTCATACCTTTAACCCTAAGGGCGGAATTCCTTACACTTCTTCTCCAACCTCAACCGTATATGTGGCACCCTTTACCTATTTCAACAACGTCCTACATCTTCCACGCAGCTTTCCTTAGCATTACGCCTTAGGCCTAAATTACGGCAATCCCTGACAGGCTTCCCCTGTGTGCGGCAAACTCAGACAAGCTTCTGCAACGTATCCCGTTAAAAACACAATGCGACATCCCCGACTAAGCTTCTTATTCCTAAAGTGCACCTTCCTGTGGTAAGCTTTTGCGTCTTTGCCCTAAACGTAGTGTTCCCTACACACAACGACAGTCCTTTTTAAAAATTCCACATCTTAGCACCCACCTTCTACTCTTACGAAACTCCATTTTCTTCGGCATTAACTGAAGCGCTTGGAAATCCCTTAACAAATTTCCTCCTTAAAAGAAAGATCCTTTCAGCTCTTATAATTGCAGTTTAAAATCACTGCTCGATGGCCTTGCATCAGGACCCATTAGCATGACAGTGGCAATCCTTTAAGGATCTTTAAGCTGTCCACCACAGTTCTTGTGTCTTTCCCCATCAGCTTTGTATGCATGTTGGTGTGTGTGTGTGTGCAGGACGTTATGGGAGCCATATTTAAACTTTGGAACTAGTATTTCTTAAATAGTCCCTGGTTACGTTACACTGTCCTTCTACAATTCCCAATTACAAAGTTTCGTTTTTTTTTTTTCAGTTCTTTCTGCCCCCATTTTCTCCACCTCCCCTCAACGGAGGTTCGATTGCAGAGCGCAAGCAGCGCACACAAAATTAAACTATGAAAATGAATTGTCCTTCCGTGGTTGGTGGGAGCGAACACACTAGCAATACTTTCACGGACGACGGCGAACCATCCACACCCACCCCCCCCCCTCCCAAAACCGATCCACACACAAAACACACATATGGCCAATTGGTCCCCATGGATGCGGAACACAGGGCAAACGGAGAAAACTTGTGCCCAGTTATAAATCTTAACTTTTGCGACATACGAGGAGCTGGTGTGTGCGGAGAGTAAGTTCCGTTGTCCTAGGTTCATTTTCTTTGGTTTGGTCCTTTTTTGCGGATGTCCCCGGGGAGAATGGATATTTTCTTCTTTCACTTTTAGCTTCTTGATATTCATGCTGTTCTAAGCTGATATCCCCCGTCTCCCCACACTAGGCCGACCCGGCAAAGTCAGCCAGCCAGCCAGCCATCCAGCCGACGACGACGATGGAGTGCCACAGGAAGGACAGGACGTAGGTGAGAATGGATCGCTGCCCGAGGGCGAAGAGAATTTATGTTTCCTGGCACTCGTCCAGATGAGTTATGTCTCTATGTGTGTGGAACGTATATGTGTGTGCTTTTGTCACAGTCAACACACAGGACACCAGCTACAGCAGTGGCAGCCAAATCAGGATCCACCGCACCACAGAAATGTAACTTCAGTAATTACGAATATAAGCGCGCGGTCGCCGATAAAACTCAACCCTGGTGACACAGTCCTGTTTGTCTGGTTACTCTGGCGAGGGATCTATGTGTGCGTGTATGTGAGGGATTAATCTGTCTGGCAGGAGGCCCGTAAGTTTTTGTGCCCTCGTACATCGCACCAAGGCATCATGAATTTGCGTCAACAATAATTACCCGGTGGGGAGAGTGGTGGCGTTTCCCATGTTTACCTGAAGCTCGAATTCCCGCTGCGCTGTCGAGTTGGCAAATCGAAATTCAGTAGTTTGCGCTTTTCTGACAAACAGGAGTGATTCATGGTCCACAGTCCTCCCCACCGATTGCGGGTGGAACGAGTGCAGTTTTCAATTGTCTTTCAAGAATGCCTTCGATTAGTGTGGAATTGCCCGTCATCTGACGACGGTGTGGGGAGTTGGGGGCGGCAGAGGGAATGGATGGGAAGGTTGAAACATGTTGCCAGGGAAATCGGAATGTTGCCGAAGCAATAAATACCCATACGTCAAATGTCTCACTTCCCTGTCGTCCTGCCCTGGCTGGGTATGCTACTGGAGCACCAGCAGCTGCAGGAGCCACAGCAGGGTGAAACAGAATCGTTGAGCTCTGGACCAGAAGTATGCAATTGATTACGAAGGAAAGGACGATCGTATGTTTGTCGAGTCGCTGCGCCAGCAGAAGCAGGAGGAAATTGTAAGCCAATCTGCGGCAACCGGAGGATTATACGGAGTCGTTAATCCCGAGTGTCTGCGGTGAGCGGGACATTCGGGTGTCCGTTGGTTTGGTGTATCCATTAGCCGATTGATGCTGTGAGGTGTGATGCAGATCGCAATGTCAGGCCGCCGGAAGTCATCAATACAATGACGAACGGACTGCAATTGAATTTCGACATCCACTTATATGAGGAGCCAGGTTTGCGCGCCACCGTCCGTCACCGGTATGCAGATCCTGGGAATTCGAAATGTGTACTCTCAGTCCAGGATGCTGAGGACGACCGTGTGAATGAGATACTTAACAGTGCTCCGGTTCTCCCAAATCCAACCAATGGGGGGTAATCGACTGTGTGACGATAACTGTATGCGAGATGTGGTCTGCTCCTTTCTAGGCAAATTCGTCATACTGGGGCTGGGGGGGGGGGGATCTGCCTTCATGTGCAATTGACTTTGAATTCGAAATGTGTTACCTCCTCGTCTGTGGTTTGGTTTATATTTGACTGACAAGACTACATCAGATGCGACAAGATCGATGGGCGACATTAAAGAAATTTAAAGCCGAACGAGAACTGTGTGTAAAAGAGAATTCCAAGGAACCACTTGATGCACTTAATTCTTTTGATTACTCCTCTTTAGAGTGACTGCATAAATGAACAGCTTTTGATCGTCTGCTACCCCGCCTTCGCCCTCTCTCCCTGGGAAGTTAAAAGTTTATGTGAAACTTCATCAGAGTTAATGATTTCCACTCTGAAAGTAGCAGAGGCCTTCAATGAGCCTTCATCTCCCTGCCACCAACTATAATGAGTGACTCTGGACTTGGCACGCGAAAAGAGGAAAAATCTTATCTCCTCTCAAGCATAAACAACATCCTCGAAGGGGGAGAGAGAGAGAGAGAGAGATTTTCAAGAAAATTAATAAAATCCACTATCCCCGCAAAACTTGGCGCAGGTACGCACCCCCAGGGCTGTAAAGCCATAGTCCTCCACTTCACATTTCACTAACGGTCTATCTCTGGCAATCGCTATCAGGTGAATATTTATTTCATAGGAATTAGCTTCCAAGTCCGCACTTTTTGAGCGGGGCGAAATTCAATGTTATGTCAGAAGTCCGGTTTTTTTTCGGATCTCGCTGCTGCTGCAGCTTACCACAGCACCAACCACATAGTCAACGCGACACGACTAACAATTTAAATGAAAGAATAAATTCCTGGATTTAACTGCATCTGCACAGGACGATGGCGAGGTCGTCCTGGTGTGTCGGTGAGTCGGTGTGTGGTCGTGGTGTTGGAGTCTGATATTGCAAGTCGACGTCTTCCAACGACTCACCATAAAAGTCATGAAAGTTTTTTAATTTCCTCGTTTTGCTGCACTCTCTATTCCTTTTCATCTCTCACACACGCTCATCCTTGGTGCCAAAGAGTTGTAGCTGCTGCGACTCCTAGTCCTTGATGTGCGCCCGCCGCTGTCGGAGCAATATATTAATTCCGTAAAGATCTTAAGCTTTGTACAATTATTTCTTTCTCTTCTGTGTTCTCTAAAAGTACACGACTTATGCTCTGGGTGATCACAGGTGGGGGAGGGGAAACTTATAATTTGATAAAGACTGACATTTCCGAGGACAATCTTTGATTTATCTGTTTTTTTTTTTTGCGCTTTCACTGGTGATTGCGGTGCAGAAATCCGTCGAGTCATTAGAGGTTGCGTGCTGCTACTGCTGACGTCTTCAATTGCAGGCTTGTTGAGTACAGACTCATGTTATTTAACAAGCCACAACGAGACCAACGAAACGAGTGTCGAAAGGCGCCCACGCAGACGGAGCCTTTCCGCCTGCATAGTAATTTTGAGTTCGGGGAAATCGCTGGAAATGTGAACTCAATTCCTACAGTGAATTGCCACTTCTTTGTTGGGACCGGCACGCGAAGTGGCGTTGCATGTGTTTCAAGCGTTCCTTCAACTTCCTCCTTTCCACTGCGGAGTCTTTGGCTTGTTTCCACTGTTCGGTGTCAAGGCAACGCCAATGTGAGTGGAGTTATCTTTCTTCTAAGCTGTCCACAAGTCTGCGATAAGCTACTTCGATGAACACGCCTGCAGGCGAACGCAAATGTGACAAAAGGTGAACGCAAAAAAATTCCCACTCCCCTCGTCTTGACAAGGAACTTCTCTTGCTCCTTGAGAATGATGGCGTCGGCGAAATTACCACACATAAAATTGTTCGTAACGCTCGCGTCAGGGTAAACACTTAATAAACGCTCAACAAGTTTGTATGCGTTCGCCCCAGAGTCCTCCATCGCTTCCAGGTCCTTTGCGCGCTGCCGTCATTTCAAGTTGATGGCCGTAAATCACCTCAGTTTTCATTGTCTTCATTCAACAGTATATCACGGTGGAAGTGAAGTGCGTTAAATTTGTTGCAAATTCACTTGATGAGAGTCCCTGTGAGTTTTCACCTCCTGTGCGATGTGGAAATGCCTCCTTCGAAATGAACAATGAAAAATGACGGAAACAAAACTGCAAACTCATTGAAAAACTGCAAAAGGGGCGGCTGGACGGATGGTTTTAGTCCTTTTTTCAATCAGTTGGCAGAGAACGGAAGACGCTTTAAGTCTACAAAAACTTTCTCTATTAGGCCACTTGGTGAATACGTCATGAAGAGTTTCCATCTCCAACTAGACACGAGAATCTCTTTTATTCCATGCGACTGACTTCGTTGCCCTAACGCACGCCTTGCCTATTCCTCTGTCGGTACTACCGCTTCTGCAGCTCGTGTTGTACTGTGTTCTCGCAAATCTCTAAATCACTCTGTGTGTGTGTGTGTAGGAGGGAAAATATAGCCAGTGGGCATTACATTGCTTTGTTCACGGGCCGGATGTCTGGACGCTTTGTGTTTTTATTTTCTTCTTTTCTCACTGCTCTGCGGCCGGAAGAGCTGTTTTTTTTTTCTACCCGCGCCGCTTTATGTGTGATGCACTCCGTTCTTTGGAGTTGACACTTTCATTTCGTAATTAAAACTGTTGATGCACATTTTATTTCTATTTTTCCCCTGCTGCCTTGTACCTCTCAGTCGTACGGAGGGTGTGAAAGTAATTTTTAAAGTGCACTTGACGGTATGAATTTGTTGAGATTATGTCTGGTGCATTCACAAAACTCGCGGTCGGGTGGGGTGGAGGGGGGGGGAGGGGGGGGGGGAGGGAAAGCTAGTTTTCAAGCACGACATGTGAAGAAACGTGTAAAGACGGGTGATAATTATGCTTCATAAAGCACTTAAAGCAGAGGACAAGTCCCCGAATGAAATGAGAAAAGAGGTCTAACGTGGTGGAGCTAACTTATTCTATTTTTGTAGTGAGTCTCACCTTCACACTTACTCCGTGCGGGAAAGAACTCCGTGTGGGGGCGACGATTACTATCAGATTGACGTCTGCCTGCGAGATACGTACAGAGATATTAGTTCAAGCCATGAGTGGCTTTTGGAGATAGAAATTACCCTTTCGTAGACTCTCGAGGTTCAACAAACTTTGCTGGGGTGATGTCGGGAAATTGCCTGAAAAAAGAGAAGAAAATTAAGTATCCATTCAAATTTTCCCGAGTCAGTTGACTCACACTTCATCCACATCAGCAGCAAATCAGGACAACAAGGACTAGGAACAAGAGGCACTAACGTAGACTTCCTTCTTGAAGACACATCATGGACTACTACCGTGGACCTCTAAGATGGACTTCGTCAGCATTTCCCTAAACAAAGCACCACCTCTGAAAATAAAAAAGCACACAAATTGCCCCCATATGCCAGCATTCAGAGCATGACATGTAGGAGCAATTCCTCAAAGGACGGATTAGTACTGCTTTACAGCTAATGAAAGAAAGACAGCCTTGGAGTCAGCCCTCTGCCAGCCAAGAGATCGTTCGTCAACCTTTGGCTCACTGAGGGCAGACAAACAAAAAGCAGTCTTTCTTATCTCCAATCTGAACGGAAGTGGGAACATTTGAGGGGCTGAGTCATTTTTCAGACTCCTGAGTCATTTTTCAGACTCCATTCAGAGAAAGAAATTACTTGTGAGAGTGCCTACGGAATCAGAGAAACAACCAAAATCATCTGAAAACAGAGGAACAATCAATTGCGCCAATGAACCTGTGAAACCAAAAGAAAAACTTGCCCTACACCCTTCAACACACCCATTTAGTAATACGCGGTACAATAAGGACCCCCAGAAGCGCCCTACTTCGCCAACTGGCCTCCACTCACAACGAAGAGGTGGAATCCCAGGTGGGAGGCCAGCTGCGACCTGTAAAAGAAGGTTATACATTTTTTAAGGAAAGTATTTAGGCAACCTTCTCCCACCCCAGCTCCTATCAGACGGACCCCCTTTGCTACTTCCTCCCGAAGACCCTGATGTCCTTCATGAGTGCAACCTAATCCCGTCCCGAAGACCACAGCAAACGATAATCAAATGTGTACTCACTTTGATGATCTCTGATGAGGAATAGAGCTGCTCCAACGCTGGCCGGCTTGGTGACAACCAGACAGATGACCTACCTGCTTCGTCTGTCCAACGGGGGGTGTCCTCGATACAAGAAGAACATACGAAACCGAGCAAAACACTGATCATACCCCATTTGCGAACCGCACTCAGGGAAGGGGATGCTACTTAAACGATCAGAAGGTAAACACAGAATCGTCACTGAACTCAGTCTTTGAGACGGAGATGCTTTGGCGATTGCGATGCACATCATTATAAATGCAGAGAAACTCCCGACGAGGAGGGAATTTTGCAGCACACAAAAGGGAGACAGGGGAAACAGAAAAACACTCGCGCGCACCTCTGCAAACACCCAAAACCGAATTCACTCGCGATGGGCATATATTAAGGTATAGAAAAGGAAGATGATGGAAAGGCAAGAGATGGGAAAAGATTCGAGCTTCCGCGCACTCGTGAAAATTGCTCGAACATTGCGCACTCGCAACCCGTTTAGGATATGAATAGAGATCATCGTGAAATCGGAGAAAAACACTCGCCATCGAGAGACTGATCGGGAAATCCACTCGCGCACATATTTTTCAAACGCCCGAAACCGAATTCACACTCCTGGATACATTTCTTAAGCGCTACACACCGAATTTACTCCCGAACAGACGGACAACACTCGCGCACACAACTAGCTCCATCGCTCCACAGCACAGTCTATGCATTTGTGCAGGCTTCGACTTGTTCTGTGCAAAGTGCAAAGAATGCAAGATGGCTGCCTTTATTTGAGAAAAAATTGAATTGCATTAGAAACCACGAAAATCGATGGATTTTCGATGAAATTTTATGCAATTGATTGTATTCAAGTGTTTCCTTACAATTTGCACATGGAATTGAAGTCGAAAATTTGGTTTTTCTGCGTTTTTTCTTCGATTGAAAAAAATTACCTGTGACATGAAGAGCCATTTGGTTGGTGCAAATTTTGATTTGAAGGAAAAACACTTGAATTCATCGAAATTGGGGGAAATTTTATGCAAATGAAGGGATCTTACTTGCAATTTTCACTTTGAGAATATTTTTAAGTGGAATTTTGGGAGTTTTACTTAGGATTTCACAATTTAAAAAATTAAACAGTCAGGAAGAACTACACTCTTTTCACACTCACCGGAACTTTGCGGAGAAGAGTGGGAGATGATGGGGATATGGAACGCGGGGGGAGAATGAAGTGAGAAATGGACCATCTGATTGTTTCAATTTTGCGGCAGTATATATGTATATAAGAAGAAAGTGTGAACATAAGCAGGTGAATTGAAGGAAAATTTTAAGATTCCCATTCTGATAAATTTTTTAAGTAGTTTAAAAGGAAGGTGTGTTACTTGGAACTGTAGGCCATTGGAAGTTTAAAACAAAAAACCGAAGTTGAAGGAATAGACTTGTCTTGCCGGCAAATCTTTAGTCAGAACCAATGAATGAAATGAATGAATTTGAAAGAAACATTCGTTTGATCCATTTCCAAAGGACTAAAAACAGAGAAACATGAGAAAGAACATTTTTTTCATAATCAAGAAACTTCTTCATCACAAAGATGACGAATCGATCGACATACTCTGAAAGCATTCACCGCAAAGACCGGTAATGCTTGAATGCTGGTTTTTTGGTTGCATTGGATATACACATGGTCCTGTCTGTGCCACAGATGAAAGAGACGTATCGGACAACCGCAAGCTCTCTGCTGTACCAAGATATGGTTAAAGTCGGGAAGTCGGAACTTGGAAGATTGGTTAAAGTGACTCAGTTACAGCAACACTTCAACATAGTCGTAGAACTCACGCTTTCACACTCGACAAGAAGAAGAAAACGAAGTCTGGGGTAGGCGGACCAAGTCCTTGCGGATGTCGGACAGCTCGATAATTGAAAGCTACGACCATGACCTCATCAAACTTGGATCTGTCCTGCCCTTGTTCAGACTCAGTAATCAAGCATGTCGTCCAACCTTATGCACATAGGAATAAGACATCCTTTCTTCCTTGCCTTTGACTTATACTTTCAACAGTTATGACACACTTTCGGCAATTATTTAAATCGACTTTCTTTATAATTTCTATGGTTTAGAAATAAGCTTGGAAAACTTAACTTACCACCGGTACCAAGAACTGCTGCTTCCTAGTGGGCGGATGATGAAGGAAGAGACAGATTGTCTTAAGCTTTCAAACTTGACATCTCGTGTCTTTTTTGGAGTTTAAAGCCCTGAACCTGAGTTGTTTGCGAAGGAACTAGCACTCGGCTAAAGTGTATGTGACACTGACTAACAACGGCCTCCATAGTTCAATAGATTAAGAACTCTTGGGGCGCTACCGATTCCTGCCTAGATTATCGTTCTTTCGTCCATTTATCTGTCAGTCTTTATGTGGTTTCGCTAGGGCGGTTAACCATCCTGCCGTGTCTATCGATCCTACATTCTCATTTAAGGAGAAGTTCTCTATGTTCACGCCGATCACTGTCCTCCTTCTGAACCAACTAGGGTAAACTGAATCCCTATAATTTAAGTCACATTCGCAGGGCCGACCTATTAAGCCTGTTTGGTGGAATGACAGTCCTATATATTAAGGCACTAACTGGTAGTAACAGAGGCTTCACTCTGCTGCAAAAGGCGGCCCGGGACACATGAAACACAATTACAGCCTACGGAGGCCCTCACTGAGTGGCACTACAGCCCACAAGGGACCAAGGCCTAACTTTTGCCTTGTGCGGACTACTGTTCTCTCACAAGTAGAAGGGACTTACAGTTTTTTGCCGACTATTAACGCCGAGATTTGAGAACCTTTTCATAGACAATTGACACTTTTTGAGTGTTGTCAGCAGGTCGGAAGAGGTGATGCCGTGAAAAAATGCGAGGTGTCCTATCCGGGAATCGATCCTAGACTTTCTACGTGGCGTTCGACGCACTTAGTACTACGCCACCGCGACCACAGGTAAGAATCAACTCTTGAACCAAAATTCCAGCAAAAGTTGATTTGGGGCAGTGTTGTGCCTTGATCCAAGCAGCAGTAGAGGTCCCCCAAACGCCTCTCGACCTCAAAAAGAGGAGGGATTGTGATCTTAGACAGGCCTCACTCCATGTAAATGAACATCGAGGTATCAAGCCTCACTCTATTTCAGTCCTCCTTCCAACACCAAAGGTAGTCGAAGTTCTGATCTATAAACTCGAAAGAGGAGAATTAATGACATCTCCCCACCCATCACATTTAATGCATTATCGACCACAGGATCATCGTCACAGTCTGTTATTTGGCAAACAATTGCCACCAAGGTTGCGACACAATTGATCTCATATTTCGCCTCGGAAATCCTCATCATCGCGCGTACCCTCCTAGCACAACACATTCCCATCTACATCCTGCGGTCCATGAACAGAGATACAACCTCAGATTGGATGAACCTTCCCCAGGCGTCTGCCACAACAGTTCCACCAGCACCTACGCTCAACAACCAAATAAATGCTAAACGAATATCTCCCACCCTTGCTCTTCGCGGCTTGAATGAAAAAAAAAACGAAGCAACACCATTTAGAGGAATAAAGGAGCATTATCCTGACGTTTAGAAGCATCCCATAACCGTTACATCGCAGTAACTCCTCGTTAAATTCATTTCGTCTCTCGACGAAACGCAAACCTTCAAAGTCACTATTCCTTTAAATGTTAAAAATTAAGCAGTCCCTGTACACCCGCGCTCAGGCACACACACACCCCTCACACAGTCATCCGCTGGTTCTTAAATAATTCCAACCTCGTTGAAGTCACAAACCTCTGCCTCCACTGCCAGTTACTGACGACGATGACGATGCGGCGGCGGTGGAGTACGAGAACGACGTCAAACTGGGATGGCTCAGCTTGCATGCTCGGTGGCTCTTTGAGCGCGCGCTAGAAAGCCACAAACGTTTTAACAATTGCTCACTTGTTCTAAGCGCTCTGCGGGGAAATCAAAACTTGAAATTACTGCAAATGACTGCTCGTGTTTAAATGCAACTACCAATAAAAATTCACACGATGATGCTCCTGCCAGAGTCAGTGCTTCTGATGGCAGTGCTGGCGATGGTATGAGCGGGCGAGCGAGTGCAAGTGAGCAAGCGCTTCTCAAAATTCAATTATTTTGATGGTTCATTTACTGGGTACAAAGTTAAAAGGGTTACGCGCTGCAAGAAAATCCCACAAAATGCCAACAACAACAACAGTCAACCAGCCATCAAGCGGCAACTCATCCGCGGGGGCTTGTGTCGAAGTTGCGGCGGAAAATAAAACTGCAAACCTCCCACGGAATTGGAAGTGGAAGTCGAAGTTGTCGGATGACATATGCGCGTGGTGGCGGACTGTTCGATTAAGCAGCAGCCGCAGATCGAAGTCGTGCTGCAGCCGACGGCGAGTTAAGCCACAACCGACCAAAGCCAAGGCATGTCAATATTTAAGGATAAGCAGCGGCTACCTGCTTCGGAATACAAAGTCAATTGCACGGACGCTGCACGCAGCTGGTATCGAGGACGCAAGCACCTCGAGCAACACACCCATCACTCGGGATGATGAAGAACTTTATAGAAACTCTCACACCCACCGCGCGGACGGCGCGGAGTGTGCCAGCATCTGGTGGGTGCTGGGCTCGTTCAATTCCGTGCGACAGCCAGAACGTGCCGCTTCTGGTCCGGCTCCCGCTGCTGGCTGACAGCGATAAATGCATTCCAAATACATCATATCCCGCATCTATGAGCGACAGACAGTCAGGCACTGCACCCCGCACGGACTGCACCATGAGGTGGGTAATAAAACAATATGTCTGTGTGTGTGTCTGTGTGTGTGTGTGTGTACGAAGGAGCGGATTGCAGCAGAACTTCACTTACAATTGTGTGTCATCTGGATGAGCTTTTCTGTATTGTTGCATCCCACCCACTCCCCACCAGTTTTTTTTTTTCTTTTTCTGCACTGACTGCGGCGGTGTTACAGCAGTGTGTGTACGTGAAGGGAAGACATCTGTGTACAGATGTACTTGGGCTAAACCAGCGACGAGTGCCATCACGAGCATTGCATAGCAATTCCATTTTCGTGCAAGTTGAAAGCCACTGAAAGCCGAGAGTGAGAGCACTCGTTGCATGGATTTTTCTATTTTGTCCAATTTAAAGTTTTTTTTTTTTCTTCGTCGTCCTCCTTTGGCTTGCGAGAAGCCGGCATGTGTTGGGAATGTGGAGGATTTTGGGCAAAAACATGCTGCACGCTGCCGAGCTTCGCATTGGCTTCGTTGGGATGCGGGCAAATTTAATTTTTCCCCTCGGGGGTGGTGTTGGGAGGGGGGGGGGGGTCGTATGTAAGAACTGATGGGGGGTAATTATGACACCAAAGGACTATCTGTCATGCGACTGCAGCTGTCGGGTTCATTATTTCTGACAGAGATCTGAATGATAGCGGTCGTCGGACAGTGTGGACTGCTGGATGTGAGATGCATTAATGTAATTAGAGAACGGGTATGAGAGAACAATAGATGTGAGCGGTCGTTTGATTAATTCTTGACAAAGATGCTCCTGGGTACATCCTTGATCTGTATCCATCTCCATCGTCTCTGTGATAGGCACTGGAAAATATGGAATTCTTGCGGCACTTGAACCTTGCCAGACAATCACGACAATTGATCCGAGGCTCTTCCACTTTCTCTATCCTTCCGCACGCTGTTCGATCATTCTCAGGAAAGCTGTTTATCCGTGGCATCTTCAATTGTCTTGACTCTGGCATATCGAGTCTGAGATGCACAGCGACGACGACTGAAATGCTCATGGTGCTCATGGTGCTCATGGTGCTCACGGTGTCTTTAAGGTATTCTCCCACAAGGCATGTCCTTTCGCTATAATTGAAATTGAAGGACGACATGCACACACAAAGTCCTCTCCTCTCAACCCTCCTCCCACGCCCGGTCGATGTCCATCTGAGAATGATGTTTCCTTCCTTCTTCCGTTCGTCCTTCATACCCACTCTCTTGCTCTTCCTCCCACCATCTGTAGTTTGCCGCGTGACATCCCAACTTTACTCGAACTCTGTTTATGGGTATGTGTGTGTGTGTGTGTGTATGGTGGGAGTGGGGTGAGGGGTCAGAAGATTTCACTCATAAAAGGTCTCACTTAACGCCAATTAGCCAACAGTTGACCATTAAGGGCAAAATCACGAAGAGGGAAATAATTTCTAAATCAGCATTCACTCGGGATATCCGGACGAGTGCTCCCTCTCCAGCTGGACACAAGGTGTAACCAGGTTCCGAAAACATGACACGAAATGAATTCGTAATGAGTACGACCTGATTTTCTGGTAATCTTCAGGAAACCCTCTTGCTGACAAGATAACGTTTTGAGTGCGATTTACCTACCACGTCATGCCACTCTTCCTAATTTTATTTTTCCTTCACTTTGTCGTTTTTGTTTTTGCTGCGGGGGGGAGTCTGAGACACTTCAGTGGGCTTTTGGGGATAAATTCAGGAGTTCCAATTAAGAGATTTTTCCCATCGACTTAGCACACTCCAACAACCAGGCGCCTGTCTGCGTGTCGATGTGTGCGAGAGACCTTTTGGGACAGCCACCCCTACCGCTTGGCGAAGAGAAGCAACAAATGTCACGTATTGCGGAGCAGAGCCGGGGGGCGGGCGGGCGTCATCTCCGCTTGACAAAAGGTATAATTGAATGTGCCCCTAATGCGAATGACTGCCTAGACAGGCATCGTTCACACGCTCAATGCATCACACATTTGTGCCGGGCTCCCCCCCTCTTGTGTGTGTGTATGTGTGTGTGCTGTTGTCTGCGCTGTGAGATCCGTGTGCACTTAGTGCTGGCGTCGTCGTCGTCGTTTACCGGATGACGGCAGGCAGTATGTGTCGGTAGGCAGGATTGTTAGTTAATCCCACCGAAGGCGTACGTTTTAATTGCCTTTGTGGCGATATCGTGACTAAGTTCAAATAGCGGCTGCCATCCAGCGCCATTGCATACACCCGTTGCTGTTTGCCGGACACACGGGCGACCGACTGAATAGCACAGCCTTCGGATGAATTGCTGCAATGACCAACGCCAGTGTCGCACGATGATGTTTGTTGTTATGATGTTTGCAGATGTCAATTATGTAGCATTTGTGGCAATGACAGGGTGAATGTTGATGAATCCATTTGCGGCACAAATTGAAGATGAATGGTTGATAGTGATTAGATGCTGTAGATTATTTAGCTAACAGGTGTAAGCGTGTCTCCGATTACCGGTGGTGGCGACGGCTGTCATTTGGAATAGATTTGATCTGCATAAATGTTGGCTGAAGCGACGGCTGGACGATGGATGGGATGATTGGGGGATGGAGTTTTGCGACACACTTGTTGAAGAGGCTAAAAGGGTTTTAAAAGGGATATACATATGAAATCGGTGTACAAATGTTCAAATTGATATTTAAAATCAGTCGAAATAGCTGTCTTTTACATTTGTAGTTAATTTTCTCACATTCGTTAAGTTTCGTTAAGCTTCGTCAAGTTTCGTTAAACTCTCGCCAAATGTATCGCTGGCATAGTGTGTAGCAGGTAAGTGGTTAGGTGACCGAATGCACGCGAGTTACATATCTATCGCATTTGAGAGCTCAATTTTCCTCGATAAGTTTCAGGTTAGCTCTCGCTTGACACTGAGAGTTCTTTAAAACTTTTCCTTAAGAAATAGTTGAACCCCTTAATTAAACTACTTCTATGACGACCTTTAATTTGGAGTTCCCAGAATAACCCAGTCAAGAGACTTTTCACTGTGCTTAGAGATTATCAAGATCAGGTGCTAAGGCGTAAACTTTATTTCACCTTCAACTTACAGTTTGAAAGAGTGCGCCTTTGTCAAAATGTTTCTACCAACATAATGCCCCCCAGCAACGCAAACGTAACTCTATCTTTGATTTCAGGTCAAGGTAAAATTATGCGAATCCCCTCCACCTATGTCAAACATCAAGGTCAATGAATTTGAAAAAAAAATATCTGAATGTGTATCTTTAACCGTTTCCTCTTTTGAAAAGCTCACTGCACTTGAATGCCTTCGATACAGAAGCGTCATCAAAGGAACGAAAAAATTAAACTCACATCCCTGTGCGCAGTTCGCTCTATGACTTCTCGATTATAATCGTGTCTCTCCCTCGACTGACGCGAAATGAGGAATAAATTCAAAGGGTGAAAAAAAAACGATAACGAATTCTATCACTTCAAGGAGCTGCATATTCAAATCGAATTCTGCTGCATTGTGAAGCCCTCATGCTGGTGGTGACTGGAATTTCGAACCCATCTAGGAGACCCGCCCCGAGTGAAAATGTTCGCCGTAATGAATAAAATTAACGCTACGTAAACAGAATGTGCATCATTTAAGAGGACAGTGCACCAACGCTCTCCACGCTCGGTGGCCTCGTCGAGTGCTGCTGCTATCAGGCACCTCCACCTCTTCAAGCAGCAACAACAGTTTACATGTATGTGTGGCGCAAAAAGCCATAGTCGGGCTGAGAGAATAATGCGCTGACCTCACGTCGAATACTGCAAGCCTTTAATTTCTCATAATTTCCCATTTTCCGCCACTAATATGGTTTCGACACACTCGCACACACCAGCCGCGCCACGGCGCGCCGTTGACTGTCGGTCACCATTCATTTGACTCCATCGCCGCCGTTCGGCGCGGCCGTGTAAGAGCGCCCTCATCCGACACCAGTGCAGTTTCAACAGGATACCACGAGCATGCTGCAATTTTAAGTGGATTTTATGAATAATTCAACGACGCCTTCCCGCATTTCACTCAAGGTTCACTGGTTCTTCTACTTGAGGCCTTAACCTCTCTCTCGCTCTTTCATTCTTTTTCGCCTTTCCCGGCTGCAAAGTCACTGCAGCATCATCACTTGACTGATTGACTCTAGCAAGCAGGCCACAGAATGCTTGGTTATTTTTCATCCCGCCCGATCGTGGGCATAGATTAGGTGATTAAATTTTATCGGAGCCGGTATCGAGCGCACCTGGTCCAAGTGCAAGTACTCCTCGAAGCGAATGAATCAATAACGAAAGGTCCCTCCCCGTGGGAGGTCGAGGTGTTTAAGTTTTTCTTATGAATTCCAAATCAAGGTAACTGCAGAAGATGAAGATCAAAACGCCGTAAAAGGAATGATGTTGTGTGGCCGCCCATCCCCCCACCACCCGCTCTCTGAATCTGGGAAAAAGTTAAGAATCAAGAGGTGCAGTCCTCCGAATGAAAGATGCTACATTCGTTGATATTCCTTTTCCTTCGTCCTCTGCAGAGATGTTTACATGCCATCGCCGAGACATGGGAAGAGTCGAAGGAAGTTAAATTTTCAATTATACACTAGGAGGTGAAAGTTTGCCTCCTCACTGCACTGGGGACTGAAAAGTGGCTTAATGGTCTGGAAACTGAGTTGACTTTCAAACTTTTCTTGATCTCCATGCAGGCATGAGGTGGGGAAATGAACATGGAAGAGATGACGCAGGCGATGTGGAGCCGCTTGAAGTTGAATGGGTTGTGCTCCATCGTTGACTGATTTTGATACCCAAGATTTTATTCGGAATTTAATTACGGCCAGCTACCTCCAGTTTCGCACAGCAAATTATTAAAATCCAGTCTCAATCGCAGGCCTCAGACCTTGCATGACTCCAAAGTTGTGATTCTAGACCTTGACGTAAAGAAACGCTGCACAACACAGGCGATACAGAGACCAGGGTCTAGCTTGTCTTCTTACGAGTGGGGAGGACATACAGTTTAATACCAACCCCAAAAAACGACTGAATTTGGAAAGCTTTTCATAGAAAATTAGCTTAGAACTTATACCTGACGTCACCACTGTCCCATCCACCAGTAGACTCTGCATTCGTCTCATTTGGCACGAACCCCCTAAAACGTAATTCCAAGTTTGTAGCAAAATTTCTCCACGCCACTGTATCGCATAAATTTCAAGCACACTTGCATTTGAATTGTAACATGTTGCACATGGTTTAGCTGGAAGCACAGGCAGCAGTTGCAATTTCCTTCTCCCCAACCTCCCCATTCTGGCTCTGTTCATGGCCAATGATATTACAAATTCAATTTTGCAGAAATGATTCCGATGGAGTATTACACTCATATTTGTTCTGTTCATCACGGAAATTCATTGTCCTTGAGATTTGTCGTGCCACAGCCGTTGCCACCGTCACCGTCGCCCACTGATGTTGCAAGTGAAACTTGTTGCATATGAAACGATATAATTCCAGAGTCGGTCGGAGTCCCTCTGCCAACATCCTCCGCAAATAATTTACTTTGTCACCGTGGAAAAGTTCTCAAGTGATGATGGGAGAGAGGAAGAGAGAGCACGATTGTTGAACCTGATAGTGAGGAAAATAAGGGAAATTTTTGGAAAATGAAGGCATAGTCGGTGAGCGAGAGACTGAGTACACAACGAGAGAGTGAGCTTTATTAATATCACATTACGGATGGTTGCTTGAATTTGGCTGCATCCTGGAGCTGCAGCATTACCTCAGATCAAGCCGAATACCTCTATGCATGCATGACTCGAAGGACGAAAAAGTGGAGCGAGGAAAGAAATGCAAACAGCCGAAGCGAATGAAATTAATGAGCCAACAATGAAGTGAAGTTTAATTGATTTACCTGGTGCTTGCGCTGCTCGCTACTCTCTGATGTTCATTATTCTGATGGTTCTGGTAAGTTTTTTTTTTTTCTTCTGTTATTCCCTGTCTGTTCTGTTCGGTGTGTGTGCCTTAGGCTGTTGGCTGAGGCGACACGGGACTGAGGAGAAGAGGATCCTGGGCTGCGGTGTGCGCTGTGTGATGAGATGAATGTGAATGCATTCATCAGGATCTGGTAGCTAATGTGTATGACAGGTGTTTATAAATTGATGAATCCCTCTGTGCAGCGTGGATGATGATGTAGACCTTCCTTGAGGGACTTGGAGTGAGATGAATAATTTCAAATGTGGGATGTGAATCGGTTATTCATTTGTACAGCTTTGAAATCACTTTAAGTTATTGAAATTTGATGGATTTTCTGGGTTAGAAGATGGGTGTTTGAAAAGGGAAAACCTAGCTTATAATAATAATAATTGAGTGACACTACAGCCAACAAGGGACCAAGGCCTTGACTCTACAACCTCTTCTCGTGTTGTGCGTGCTACTATTCTCCACGAATAGAAAGGACCTACAGATTTTTGCAAACTCCGAAAGGCGAGATTTGAGAAGCTTTTCATAGAAAATTGATACTCTTTGAGTGTTGTCAGCAACTCGAAGGAGGTGGTGCCGTGAAAAAATGCAAGGTGTCTCGTCCGGGAATCGGTCCTAGACTTTTTGCGCGACGGTCGACGCACTTACGCCACGGAGACCACAAACCTGACTTATGTTTCCTTAAAATCCTTGAGGGCTGAGAAGGGACTGAGGGAGACATCAATCAGTAGTGAGACTTGTCCATTTCATCAACTTCCCATAGCCTCCCATTAAGCTGTCCAAAACCTTCCACTAAAACTGCTAAAAAAAAGATGTCATCCTGAAACACAAGAGATCCAACAATTTTCTTTCAATCCACCTGCTTAAGCTCAGAATCCATTCCTATATCTCCCCGCAAAATTGAAACAATCAGATGGTCCATTTCTCACTTCATTCTCCCCCCGCGTTCCATCTCTACATCATCTCCCACTCTTCTCCACAAAGTTCCGGTGAGTGTGAAAAGAGTGTAGTTCTTCCGGACTGTTTAATTTTTTAAATTGTGAAATCCTAAGTAAAACTCCCAAAATTCCACTTAAAAATATTCTCAAAGTGAAAATTGCAAGTAAGATCCCTTCATTTGCATAAAATTTCCCCCAATTTCGATGAATTCAAGTGTTTTTCCTTCAAATCAAAATTTGCACCAACCAAATGGCTCTTCATGTCACAGGTAATTTTTTTCAATCGAAGAAAAAACGCAGAAAAACCAAATTTTCGACTTCAATTCCATGTGCAAATTGTAAGGAAACACTTGAATACAATCAATTGCATAAAATTTCATCGAAAATCCATCGATTTTCGTGGTTTCTAATGCAATTCAATTTTTTCTCAAATAAAGGCAGCCATCTTGCATTCTTTGCACTTTGCACAGAACAAGTCGAAGCCTGCACAAATGCATAGACTGTGCTGTGGAGCGATGGAGCTAGTTGTGTGCGCGAGTGTTGTCCGTCTGTTCGGGAGTAAATTCGGTGTGTAGCGCTTAAGAAATGTATCCAGGAGTGTGAATTCGGTTTCGGGCGTTTGAAAAATATGTGCGCGAGTGGATTTCCCGATCAGTCTCTCGATGGCGAGTGTTTTTCTCCGATTTCACGATGATCTCTATTCATATCCTAAACGGGTTGCGAGTGCGCAATGTTCGAGCAATTTTCACGAGTGCGCGGAAGCTCGAATCTTTTCCCATCTCTTGCCTTTCCATCATCTTCCTTTTCTATACCTTAATATATGCCCATCGCGAGTGAATTCGGTTTTGGGTGTTTGCAGAGGTGCGCGCGAGTGTTTTTCTGTTTCCCCTGTCTCCCTTTTGTGTGCTGCAAAATTCCCTCCTCGTCGGGAGTTTCTCTGCATTTATAATGATGTGCATCGCAATCGCCAAAGCATCTCCGTCTCAAAGACTGAGTTCAGTGACGATTCTGTGTTTACCTTCTGATCGTTTAAGTAGCATCCCCTTCCCTGAGTGCGGTTCGCAAATGGGGTATGATCAGTGTTTTGCTCGGTTTCGTATGTTCTTCTTGTATCGAGGACACCCCCCGTTGGACAGACGAAGCAGGTAGGTCATCTGTCTGGTTGTCACCAAGCCGGCCAGCGTTGGAGCAGCTCTATTCCTCATCAGAGATCATCAAAGTGAGTACACATTTGATTATCGTTTGCTGTGGTCTTCGGGACGGGATTAGGTTGCACTCATGAAGGACATCAGGGTCTTCGGGAGGAAGTAGCAAAGGGGGTCCGTCTGATAGGAGCTGGGGTGGGAGAAGGTTGCCTAAATACTTTCCTTAAAAAATGTATAACCTTCTTTTACAGGTCGCAGCTGGCCTCCCACCTGGGATTCCACCTCTTCGTTGTGAGTGGAGGCCAGTTGGCGAAGTAGGGCGCTTCTGGGGGTCCTTATTGTACCGCGTATTACTAAATGGGTGTGTTGAAGGGTGTAGGGCAAGTTTTTCTTTTGGTTTCACAGGTTCATTGGCGCAATTGATTGTTCCTCTGTTTTCAGATGATTTTGGTTGTTTCTCTGATTCCGTAGGCACTCTCACAAACAATTTATTTCTCTGAATGGAGTCTGAAATATGACTCAGGAGTCTGAAAAATGACTCAGCCTTTCAAATGTTCCCATTTCTGTTCAGATTGGAGATAAGAAAGACTGCTTTTTGTTTGATTGCCCTCCGCGAGCCAAAGGTTGACGAACGATCTCTTGGCTTTCACAGGGCTGACTCAAAGGCAGTCTTTCTTTCATTAGCTGTAAAGCACTACTAATCCATACCTTGAGGAATTGCTCCTACATGTCATGCTCTGAATGCTGGCATATGGGGGCAATTTGTGTGCTTTTTTATTTTCAGAGGTGGCGCTTTGTTTGGGAAAATGCTGACGAAGTCCATGTTAGAGGTCCATGATAGTAGTCCGTGATGTGTCTTCATAAAGGAAGTCTACTTTAGTGACTCTTGTTCCTAGTCCTTGTTGCCCTTATTGGCTGCTGATGTAGATGAAGTGTGAGTAAACTGACTTTTGTTTTTTTCTGTTTCCAGTCGCAATCTAATTACAAGTTTTCAGGTTCAGATCAGACAAAGTTAAACCAAAAATGTAAATCAGCCTGCACTCAACACCGCTCCCAAATTCCTTTCAAACGCTGCATCGACATGTTTAAGTACAAACTTCTTAAGCTTTCAAACAAAACCAAAAAAAAAACAAGAAACGAACGACTGCACAACAGGACTCTTTACACATGCAAATTAAATGTAATAACCTTCACATTTTACAACTTAGTCAAGGACAGTTTAGCATAAATGTTGGGTACCTGTTGTTATGCTGGTCGCCACAGTCTCCTTTAGCTTGGCACCCGAGGCCAGGCCATAGCCTCTTCATTTGCATATTATTTTCACATGTAGCACATTGCATACGAGCACACATCTTTTGCCACCCTGCTCGGGGCAAGTCGAAAATACACACAAGCCTCTCGCTCGCTCTCTCTCTCTCACTGTCTGAACGGCAGTGTCGTCCGCCACGCCCAACACTTCTCAATAACATGAGTTACGACGGTGCCCCTTAGCAAGCAGGTTTGACAGAAAGCAGAGACACGGTACACACAAATTCATTCCTCCACGTTCTTCACTTGGCCGGAAAATGAATGACTGCAGGACCCCGGGCAAGGACGTACTCAGCGCTAAACAAAGACAATTACCCTGTCCTGCATTCAAAGCCAAGGTTGTTATGTATTCCTCTTTTTTTACGTTTCTGTGCCGTGCTTACGGAGGGAGGGGGTGAGGGAAATTGCTTTTCGGCTTGTGTCGCATGTATCTTGTGTTAATTGCAATGACAAGCGACAACCGGATACGATCAGGGTTGCGGCTCGTTTTTGAAATCAAATTAAATCTCTTGACCGATGGAAAGAAATGTTTAATCCTTTGGGAAGGAGTGCCTCTTCTGTCAGTGTCAACAAATCTCTGGAGTACAAAGAAAATCCAATAATTTGACACTCTGTGCTTGTGCGTCTGCGAGTGCCGAAGACAAAGTGTTACAAAGTGTACAAGGCTGCCGTCCCTGCGCTACACCCCTAAGCGCCATCGAGACCACAGGCATCATGTAAACACTCACAAAGATTCATTTAAAGTTGTTGACTGCTTGTGTTCACTTTTTTTTCTTGCACCCTCCTGCACTCTTCTGCCAATACAGTGCTTAGTGTGAGAACTCTGTGGACACACTCCCGATGGGCATTTCTTGACGAGAAGGCATAGCCTTGCAGCCACCTCATTCCAGGTCAAGTGGGCATGCTGCGCTCTCCCCCTCTCGCCCGACGTTGTGCATGGACTCCGCCGCACTTGTAACGGAAAAAAGTAATTTCGCAAAGAGAAAAACTGAATTAAGTTCTCAAGTGGCGGCCCGACGGACGACGGGTGCCTTCCTTTCCATATCCGGTAAAATGTTTGCTTTGCCAGGCGTGAAGCACAAGTGTCATGTATAATGCACGACGACGACTACGAGTGAAGGCTATCTCCGATTATGAAGACCGACTGCGCAGGGTGACCACGCCGTAGCAGTGAGTGAGTGGCGAGCCCTAAATGCAAAAATTATGAAATCACCTCCAGACACGAAAGTGCCAGACGGGCGTGAAGGTTAGTTGCATTTTATTCGACCACTGTGCACTGACTGAGAAAATCCGAGGATGGAACACCAAGTGCTTCCAATTAGGAGCAAATTTTTTAAGAGGCCATTTCTGTTGTCCTCCCTCCCACCCGTCCGCTGCCAGCTGCCAGCTGCCAACTGCCAGGATGCAAATGCAAACAGTCGTTGCCGTCCTCTATCAAATTCGAATTAATTTAAATTGTCATTCAAATAGTGTGCTACACAGGCGCAGCCACGGGGCACGTTGCACGGAGGGCAAAGTGAGAGAGTCATGTCGGTGCCACCTAGAGGACACTGTGTGGCAACAGTGACAGAAAAGTGGCTTCCTACTTGGACCGCATTACTCTGGTGATAGCTGTTGGATGGCAAATAGCAAAATGGAAATGAAGTCATACCCGGGAGAGCGAGAGTGGCATCGGATCTGTGATTGTGGCCTGGATGGATGGATGTGTGTGCCCAAATTGAATCCACCCTCGTTCTCGGACAGGCCGAGCCGGGCCGTTGGATACCGTTCATTTGCATTAATTATGCAAATGCAGGTGACACGTTTAATGCGCGACTGTCCAAGTTAAGGTGGATGATGATGATGACGACGACGCCGACGATGATGATGATGAGACTCTTGGTATTTGAGTCTCCATCCGGGTGTAGGGATGGCTTTTCGCTTTTGCGCCAGCCAGCTTCTGGCTCATTGGATTTGAGTTGGTAATTGAATTTTCGGTAAATTTATTTCGATTTGCTGCTGCTGCTGCTGATGCTGCGAGAAAAAAAACACACACACACACAAGCGGAATGAATGCTTTGAAGGACAATGCTGTTGACGGGGATGTGTAAGCACAAAGGAATCGCATGTAAACACTGGTAGGCAATGGGATTGATTTTAATTGTTTGAGAATTAATTTGCTCGTAATAGGGAACAATTGAAATTCCATTTTAAATGAATTCACTCGAGAAGGTGTTTACGTGTGTGGCTGTTTGTGTTGACAAAAACCGGGTGGTGGCAGTGATAGGAAACCTTTTTTTTTTCTTGCTTAGTGGGAATTTAATGAAGTCATTTTGAAAGTTTTTAAAAACGTTTTCGAGTTTTCGTAGCTTGCAAATCAATTTTCGAGATATGGACGAGTTATGTTCATCAGAACCGAAATCAAACGCAGACCCCACTCTTGCCAATCGCTGCTTCTCAATATACTTACTTACTTACTTACTTATCGGGCCGGCGACCCATGAAGGGTCAGAGCCTGAGCAATTGCTGCCTTCCATCGCTGACGGTCTTGGGCTCGCCAAGCTGTCTTACGTCCGCGATGACTTGGTCTCTATACCGGAGGTTCGGTCGTCCTTTCTTCTCGAACCAGGAGGCTCAGATTCGAAGACCCTCTTCGCTGGAGCGTTGTTGTCCATGCGTTCGATGCGGCCGAGCCAGTGTAGTCGACGGATTTTTGCCTTCCGGACTACATCCACATCCTGGTACAGAGTTCGCGGTTATGTCTTCTCCTCCATTCACCTTCCTCGCAGACGGGACCATATATCATATATATTTGGGCTCAATATGCAATTGAATATTAGAGGTATCTCTTGAAGGACAATTTGATAATCCCAGTCATCCTTTTGGACACTTGGATGTTACTAAAATCGGATGAGGAGGTGGATGAGGAAGTGGATGAGGAAGCCCTCTTTTCTATTGAAAAGTTTTTTGTACGATTTAAGATCCCTTTTGCGTTGCTGGCATCTGAAGGAGAAGATTCAGCGACGAACTTTATAGGCTGTACGGTGGCATACGCCTGGTCAAGAATTATCGAAATTCAAGAATTACAACGCTTAAGATAGAAAGGGCCATGTAGAGCGTATGAAAAATCTTCGAATCGGAGCCAGCGGGACAAGGCACCAGAGGACGACCTAGGTAAAGATGGTGCCCACAAAGGGATAAGGAGCTAAACCAACTTGAAGTGCGCAACTGGAGACATCTGGCGAGAGATCGTGCTGGCTGGAGAGGTATGTTGATTGAGGTCCAGGTTCACCCCGGACTGTACCGCCAGTAAAAGATGAAGAAGAAGGGCAACGTTTTAAGGAAAAGTGAATCAATTTTATCTCTAATGTCGGCTTGAGAGTCCTGAGCAATTTTTTTGAATTTTGACTGAAGAAATATTTATGTTTTGAGCCCCCGTTTCCGACGTAATTTTTAATGAAAAAATACAAATACCCTAGAGAAATGTATTCGACTGTTCAGCGAATTGTACAATTGATTATGTAGTGGACTAAACGTTGATAAAGGGAGTAAGTCTTTAAAGTAGCGAAAGTGTCTACTGATGTTCGGAAGTAATGAGCCCACTGCGGAGATAAAATTCACCCTATCTTTGGGCTTGGAAAACTTTTAAGGAACACAGCCCTCCTTCAATCAACTAAGATAACCTTTTAAATGGCAGGATGTTGATGGTTCCAGTCCTGCGATATGCCACAAAAACACAAACCTAAGCGGGTAACGCGATTTTTAGTTGCTGCGGGAGGAAAGCCGATCGTTTTATCTTGGGTCCAGTGCAATGATCGTTTTTGAAGGAGTTGAAGACATTACGACTAATGACGGGTTGTACAACAATACTGACTTTGGTTAACAATTTCAAAACTTTCATTTCAGCCGGATAGGTCATGTGGTGCTATGGCCAAGAATCCTCAGGAAGTACTTAACTCTGAACCCAATGAGACAAGACGGTGATGCAAGTGAACTTCTCTGGAGTAAGCAGCTAAAACGTCTGTTATTAAGCTTACTGAAGTCCACGAAATTAGAAGCAACTAGCATACGCCACAAGGCTAGACGGAAAGACCCAGATCCACCCCATGCTGTAATGCTAGCCTGAAAAGAAGATATTCAAGTGCTAGACGGTAAGGCGCTTTGGCTGAGACCCAGGTCCACCCTGGTCCACTCTGGCCTCGAAGAATTTCCAGTTTTATATAGATTTGCAGACCTCTTCATAAATATTAGAATAGTACCAATTTCGACTGATGTGGCTTCAATTCAATACCATTTTTATGGCGAAGGAAAATTATTAGGGAGGGCGAAATAAATATACAAATTAAGGTTTTGTGGACACTGCCGAAATTTCAGAATTAAGGCTGTTCTCCAACGGGCTTTGGAATCATCGTATCAACATTTATTTCATCTCAATTTCATTCTCTCAAAGTCGGTTTGAAATTTGCTGAAAACTAGTCATTCGGACCATATGCACCGTTTTCGAGGTTCAGTTTTTAAAGCAACACCAGGCACATCTTCTTCTTCTTCGGATGGCGCTACAGTCCGGGGTGGACTTGGGCCTCAACCAACATGCCTCTCCAGCTAGCACGATCTCTTGCCAGCTGCTTCCAGTTGCGCACTCCAAGTTGGTTGAGGTCCTTTTCCACTTGTGTGCGCCATCTCAATCTAGGACGTCCTCTGTTGCGTTGTCCCTGTGGTTCGGATTCGAAGACTCTTCGGGCCGGAGCAGTGTTGTCCATCCGCTCTACATGGCCTAGCCACCTTAAGCGTTGTATCCGTAGACGCTTGACTAGGTTCATGCCGCCGTACAGCCCATACAGTTCGTGGTTGAATCTTCTCCTCCAGATGCCATCAACGCAAACAGGACCAAAAATCGCACGCAGAACTTTTTTCTCGAACAGACCAAGGGCTTCCTCATCCGCTTTTAGTAACGTCCAGGTTTCTGCGCCGTAAAGCAGGACAGGGATGATCAAGGTTTTGTACAAAGTTACTTTGGTCGTTCGGGAGAGGGCTTTATTACTCAATTGCCTCTTAAGCCCAAAGAAACAGCGATTGGCAAGAGTGATTCTGCGCTTGATTTCGGTACTGATGTTATTGTCCCTATTCACCGCGGAGCCGAGATAGACGAAGTCCTTAACTACCTCGAAGTGTCTGCTGCCCATAGTGACGCTCTGTCCGAGACGTCGATGTTCTGCGTCCTTCTTCGATGACAGCATATACTTAGTTTTGCCCTCGTTTACCACCAGTCCCACTTTAGCCGCTTCCGCTTCGATGCTAGCAAACGCCTCATTGACGGCTCGCTGAGTTCGGCCGATCACGTCAATGTCATCCGCATAAGCTAGCAGTTGAACGGACTTGTGGAAGATCGTGCCTCTGGTGTTAACGTGTGAGTTACGCACGATCCCCTCAAGAATGATGTTAAAGAAGTCGCATGACAGCGCGTCGCCTTGTCTAAATCCTTTTTTGACATCGAAGGTCTCGGTGAGTTCGCTACCGACCTTGACGGAGCAGCGAGAGTTCTCCATCGTCATCCTACACAATCTGACGAGTTTGGTAGGGATGCCAAAACTAGACATGGCACTGTATAGCTCGTCTCTATGCACGCTGTCATACGCGGCCTTGAAATCGACAAATAGATGGTGGGTGTCGATTTGTACTTCTTGGGACTTCTCCAGGATTTGCCGCAGTGTGAAGATCTGGTCGATTGTGGACTTCCCTGGCCTGAAACCACACTGATAAGGACCTATCAGGTTGTTGACGAACGGTTTCAGGCGCTCACACAATACGGCAGAGAGAATCTTATACGCGATGCTAAGGAGACTGATCCCTCGGTAGTTGGCGCAGTCGAAGGGGTCTCCTTTCTTGTGGACCGGACATACGATGCTGAGATTCCACTCGTCGGGCATGCTTTCCTCCGACCATATCTCACAGATGAGCTGGTGCATGCACCCAACCAGCTCATCCCCAGCCGCTTTGAACAGCTCTGCGGATAGTCCATCCGCGCCAGCAGCTTTGTTCGACTTCAGTCTCGATATTGCTATCTTGACCTCGTCGAGGTCGGGGGGACGGAATTCTTGTCCATCGTCGTCCAAATTGAGTGGAACATTCTGCCTAACAGCGGGATTTGTGTCGTCATCGCCGTTTAGGAGTCTGCAGAAATGATCCTTCCAGATTCTCAGCACCGACTGCGACTCTACCACCAGTTGTCCATTTTGGTCCCGGCAGGCTTCAGTCCGAGGTTTGTAACCGCCAGATAACTGTTTTACCTTGCGGTAAAAATTTCGGACGTCATTCCTGCCATAGCACCTCTCCATTTCCTCGACCGCGCGCTTCTCGTGCTCTTTCTTTTTTCTTCTGAGAAGCCGGTTCTCTTCCCTTCTTCTCTGTTTGTAGAGCTCACAAACAGCTCTCGTCGTTCGATGCAGCGTTGCCTTGTAAGCTTCCTGTTTGGCTGCATGCGCCTGCCTGCACTCGTCGTCAAACCATGGGTTCCTCTTAGGTGGTGGCATGAAACCCAGCACATCAGTGGCGGCCTCTTTGATGGCTTCTTGACAACGTTTCCATTTGTCTTCTATTGTTTGTGCAGGCAGCGTCGAACTTTGAGACAGTTTCAGGGAGAATCGATCGGTAAAGGCTCTAGCGATCGGCTGCGATTGTAGCTTTCCGACGTCAAACCGTTTTGGCCTGTCTCGACTCCGTTGCTCCCTCGATATCCGGGTTCTTACCTTGGCTACAACAAGGAAATGATCCGAGTCGATGTTTGCACCTCGGAAGGTTCGGACATCGAGAATACTGGAGGAGTGTCTGACGTCGATCGCAACATGATCAATCTGGTTGACGGTTGATTGATCAGGTGATCGCCAGGTCCCTTTATGAATGTTGAGGTGTGGGAACCGCGTGCTGGCCACAGAGAGATTTCGCCCCGAGGCGAAGTCAACTAGCCTGAGTCCGTTTCCGGAGGTGTTGGCGTGCAGGCTGTGTCTTCCGATGACTTTAGCAAAGACTTCTTCTCTTCCCAGCTGAGCGTTGAAATCTCCTAGAACGATCTTGGTGTCGTAGCTGGGACAGCGATCGTATGTCCTTTCTAGGAGGTGATAGAAGTCTTCTTTACTGCTGTCATCTTTTTCCTCTGTCGGGGCGTGGGCGCATATGAGGCTTATGTTCCCGAATTTAGCCTTGATGCGGATTGTTATGAGGCGTTCGCTTACGTGTTGGAAGCTTAAGACTTTTTGCCTAAGTCTGCCTCGAACAACAAAACCGCATCCAAATAAGCGTTTCCCTCTCTCCCTGTAGCAGTCGCCGTGGTATATGTCGCAGTTTCTCACTCTTCTCTTGCCCGGCCCATCCCACCGCATTTCCTGGATTGCGGTAATGTCTGCTTTATAGCAGTCCAGGGCCTCCGCAAGTTCATCGGCTGCACGTGGTCTGTTTAGGGACCTCACATTCCACGTGCAGATCCGTAAATCATTGTCCTTTGTTCGTTTGCGGGGGTCGTCAACATTGTATCCATCCGTATCCGAGGCGTTCGGTCGTTTCGTAACTGTAGATTTTGCAATGTGGTCGGGCAGTTACCCCGACGCACACCCCCAACCTGGAGGACCGGGCCCTTTTTTATACCTCTTGGGCGGAGGTCGCACTTATAGGTTTAGCAAGTTGAGTTCGGATGAACAACAACCAGTACCCGGTGGCTACCAACGTGGAGGTACTATAAGCACCGTTGATGTGTGGGAAACAGTTACAACAGCTGGGCATCGCCAGGTTGATACCAATCAGTGCCTACCCTGTTCCCACAACACCCAGCCACCAGGCACATAGGTTCTTGAATATTGTCTCTTAATTTATTTCTTTAGTCCGGCCAGTGAGCATTGTAGGGTTTCAGCCAGAGTAATTTCATCTTCTTTTCTTCTAGTCATCAAGATCAAATTTCAGACCGCCGTCGACCTTTCGATCTCTTACCAGTGGTCCCTTTTTTTTCTCCATCTCCAATCCGAAGGCTGTGATTTTAAGTCCCTCTCAGGCTTTGTTGCTTGTTCTCTCGATCCCTGATCCATTTTCCTCATTGAAGACAACATTATCCGGGATATGTCTTAACCTTCATGCAGTTTCCTTGCGTAAAGCACATACACAGAACGCAAAACATTTCCTTCTGCGTAACACCAATTCCCTTTACTCTTTTAAACATTCGCCTACGTTTAGTGAAACGTCAAGCAAAAGTATCCTGGAAGGCATGCTTTTTGTCAGAAGTTTAGACCTACAAATTTAGACAAACCGCACTAGCTCTCAACTACGATGTCAGGACAAATTAAAATAACCCAGAACCAAGTACAAATCAACCTTCGGCACGCATGCCATTAGTTTCAAATCTCTGCTGTCCTGCGATTTAAATTGAAACGCCCCAGTCGCTGTTGAACATGCTTTAAAATCCAAATTTTAATTAAAACTTGCCCCTAATCAAACCCGATGTCTTCCGCATGGACACCCGTTAAAAGGTATCAACGGTAATTTTTTACCAATTAAAGCAATTAACACTCAATGAAGCGCTCACATGCACTCGTCAGCGGCTGATATTGAAAATGTTAATTTATGACATTACCACTGGAATAAACACATTTCTCATGGCTCCTATTCACCCATTTGTGAGTAATCGAAAAAAGAATAGAGACTCTGGCTTGACCTCTTTGCCACACCCACCCCCCAAACGATGATGACCAATACATTTTTTTTTCACAGCAAGGATATCAATATCCTGGGCTGGGACACTCCTGACACTGACGCAACATCAACAGCACCTCAAACTGACAAAAGCAGGTGAGGAGAAAAAAAATAAAACAGCCCAAGCAGGATGAAACAAGGAACATAAAAGTTGGCTTATTTAGAAAATGCTCACATCTACAATTGCTTCCGTCACCGAGCTTCAGAAACACACGCACGTAGGGCACCGAAGCAGCAAGGAAGCACAGGGACGCTGAGAATCAGTTTCAAGTCTGAGGACCATTGTTCTTCCTCGACAAAGGATACGTGTGTAGAAAGCCGAGAGGAGGGTGAGAGCGATAGCACAAAGGTGTGTGTGCAGTGAGTGTGATATTTCACCAAACACCCTTTCAGCTGCCACTGCTGCTGCTGCTGCTACTGCTGCTGCCACCTCGTCAACAAGCCAACCATCCACCATCACCACCAGGGAGTGAAAGGATGCATGAACCTAAAAAGGCGTATGCTGCCCTGCTGCTGCTGAATTGTTGCCTTTTTCGCTTTTTCACTTTTACTGTTCATTTTTTCTCATCGCCCCGCGCCGAGATGGTGGGCACTCATTCAGAACCAAGAACAACAAGGTAAATAACTTCAACTAAGTGGGGGGGAATGAGCGAGTTTAAGGTGAAGCATGAACGGTTTCAAGGTCAATGGAGGCTTAAGGGATTTTCGAAGTCATATTCTACGTCTTGAGATTTGTCGTCACTCGCCCCAGGCCCCCCACAGGACACCTGTTTGTGCTGATCGTCTTGACAACCCCGATTTTTTCCCCCTGCTAAGCTGGCAATTTAAATTCATTTCACATGGATACGGATGAGCACGAGGTCGTGAGCCACTTGGGACTCATGTTCGGGTTGCGTTCGGATTTCGCTTCACTCACCGGTCTCACCTTGTATTGACCAACATGTGATGCCGGAGTTAATGATCCATAGACGAGAGGCTGCCGGATACACACACACACACACACACACACATATGATTACGATAGATAATAGGACATCCGCCTAATCTGTCAGCGGAAACATCCTTGGCCACGCTCAAAGGCAAGGATATCCTTTCTTGGTTCGCAATCTCTGTTAATTATTCCGTTTCCCCCCGCGACTCGCTGCACTTGCCACCCGACCTTACAAAGAATTCCCAAATCACTTATTCCCCGTGCGTATGTTGGCGCTAAATTATTACGATTTCAGCTTATTCCACGGGACTGCATGCAATTAATGCCCCACGTAGTCCGTTGGAGGTTTTTCGTATTTTTGGTGTTTTTGGCATCCCTTTGACACGACCCGAGCCGTCAGATCCGAACGGGCGAGCACTGAAAGCAGAATTTTTGATGATGATGACGGGGCCAAAGGAAAGAAAAAAATGTTGAAACGAATCTAATTTTCAAAGTCAATGGCGGCAGTGGAGCAAGTCGTCGAAAGTGTGTAGTGTTTTATGGTCCAAAAATTACCTCTCTCCCTCTCGTTCTCTGGCCTCGGAATGGATGTAACGATTCAATCTCCCATTCACTCTATCTGTCTATGTATGTACGCCGGTCGCTCCGGGAGGCCGCTTCGCACCTCGTCGTTAGTCGGTAGTCCTGTGTTGCTGCCTCCCATGTAACTAACGCTTCCTGATGCATTTCGATAGTAAAAATGCTTTTAACATCCCAATGAAGAGTTCTCCTCTGGCATTTTATTGCGATGTTAAATTCTTTTTACGATTTTCTAAAAAGCGCCATACACAGGGAGGTTGTACCGTACATCCTCCACCCCCCTCCCCGCTCTCTCACGACCTCAGCACATCGTTTCTCATCTCATGTATGCCCCACATTGAGGTTGTACCGAGTAGTTGGATACAAGTGAGGAGAGAGCTGCGCATGGTAGTACTCGAAGTGCATGACGGCGCGGCGGCGGGCGACGGTAGCTTGTTGTGGGATAGAGGCGTCGCTTGTGCTGTGAATGCTCTACTTAAGGAATTAAATTTCATTCCCCCGGGGGGTGAAAGTGAACACACTAGAAGTGGCCATGATTTCTTGAGAGAGCGAACGATGCCTAAGATTTTCACCGCCCGTAAAATTCATGTGCACACCCTGTCGCCAAAGGATCTTTGTTGCATTTTGCCACTTGCTGGCTGCCGTGTGCAAGGTTGCATTGTTGCAAACATGCATTTTTTTCTCTCCCCTCTCCCCCCTCTTCCAGTGGTTTTTGTATATAGCAAGAGAATCTTAAAACTCCGAAATTTTCAAAGGAGCAGCGGAACAATCGCTTTCCTTCGGACTAAGTAATGAATGCGAAATTAGGTCAAATCTTGAGGGGATGCACGGTGGTCCGTCATTTAATTAAAAGAAAACGAAAACGGACAAAGAAATGCAGCAGCTTGTGAGAGTGCGCCAGCTGACTGGAGGTCTGTCTGATTCATCTCGCACCAAAAATAGCCCACATTGTCTATGCGCTCTGGGCAAATTGCAGCCACAGACCACCAGATAATATCCCTCTTCGTCACCGCCACCCACCTTTACAGCGAATTTGAGTTCAGTGGATGACTAGACAAACTGGAGCATCTTCCAAATCGATTGACACTCACTCAATTATGCAACTCACATCACAAAAGAGCCAAAAAAAGAGGCTCAAACGAAAGTAAATCTGCTCTCAACCCACAAAGATAATCTCTCTCTCTCCCTCGCGGAATACACTCAAGACCGCAAACGGTCTTATCTCCCCTTTGCTCGGTTATCATCGGAGAGCCGCTCTGCCTGTCTTCTTGCAGTTCCTCAGTCAAACTGTGGCCGCACTTCCCCAGCAAAACAGCACAAAAAAAGGCGCAGATTTATACAAAAACAAATCGCCAAGCATTTCGCAAGTTATCAGCATTTTGTCCAGCCTGCAAGTTGCACTATCGCCGCAGCATCCACGACAGAGACCTACAGTCCGCCGCGTCGTTGGGTATGAGTAAGATCGGTGTGTACATTTTTGGCTAGCAGTGGCACGTTATCATTTTTTTCCCGGTTTGTTTTACGTTTTCTGTGTTTTTCCGATGTCTTCCGAAATGGACGCGGTGCTGAATGGCCTGGAACACATCTCCTCGACGGCACACTTGCCCTGCTGTTCGATAGAATGCACAAACGGTCCGCGCTGCAATTCGAACTCATCAGAGGAGAACCCATCTCAGGCGGAGCATCAGCATTTGGGCGCTCAGCCCCATTACCAGTCGCTGCACTCGATCCTGCGGCGATATAGCAGGGTGTCTCGAATGGCTTCGTCGCCGGCCGGCACTTTTGAAGACAGCATGACTGAGATTGTGGTGAGTTTTGAGAGTGTACTCCCAATAGGGAAAGATTCTATTCTGTGACCCCTCCCTCACAGATGGATGATGTACCGTCGGAGAGCGAACCGACTACCGCGATCCTCAGCTACTGCAAGAGGAAGGTAAGAACTTCAAATTTCCTTCAGATTCCCTTTACAGTCTTTGCTTCATATCTCCGCCAGTTCCTTCGGCCCTATATGTCTATTCTCGCAATAGCTGGCTTGAATCCCATCTCAACCGACACGACACAGTGCAGGGCGTGTCTGAGCTACCTCCAGGCGTTCGTCATCATGATCATCATCTTCTTTGGATACTTTCTGCAATTTCTTGCTTCCTACCGGTAAGGGGACATGAAATCCTTGAGCTCCAGGTTTATTTCATTCCGAATTCCAGGGGAGATCGAGGATTTACGGGAGATCGAAAGCTGGCCTCAGCCTTCACCCCCTTGCCCACGATGACAGACCGAAGCTGGGGGGAAATTATCTTCGGTTACATCCTCCCGAAGGGCCTTCACTTGGCTGGCTTCGTTGCGGCCATTTACGTCTGCAAAATGTCCGACAAGGAACAGCTGCAGAATCTCATCGAGCGCGTCTTTCTGATGTCCATGAAACCCAAGCGTCTGTGCACGATTCTCTGGGTTTATGTTGGACTGGGAATGGGATTGCTGGCGCTCCTCTTTGGATACGTGGTGCCATCAGTGCTGATGCGTGAGCAGATAATACAAGTGGAATGGATGCCCGCGGAACTGGAAAACTATCAAGTCACTGTGAAGGTACACTTACAGTTCCACCACCACCTTGAACTCCCAAGATTTCCCCTGCTTTCAGGTTGCCCTGCTGTGCACTGTGTTTACTCAGGACCTCGTGGAAATCGTTATCCTCACTGGATACTGCATTGAGTGCTACCTTCTCCGAGTCCACCTGCAGACACTCTCCATGAAGCTGCTGATGCGCACCGTTGAGAGCCTCGATTGGATGAGAGTGAGTTCTGATCTGCCCTGCCAAGAGAATGTATTCCTAATTTCATCCCCGCAGGAAGTCATTGAATTCCGCAAGCTCCTCGATCATCTTAACAACAAGTTCTCGATCCCCGTTTGCTTTTTCATCGTGATGAATCTGTCCTACGCCTTCGCTGGCTTCGTCTTCCTCTTCAAGGACCTCGACATTCACTACATCGGCCTCAAAGTCGTCCTCTTGAACATCGCGAATGTGCTCCTCTGGCTCCTGATGGGCCTCCTGCCATTCTTTAGCGCCGCTTCAGTGACCAGAGTCTGCCAGATAGCCCAAGCCAATGGTCATCAGATCCGAGTGCGTCCCTTTGTCTACCACAACACCTCGTCAGAAGATCTCAACTCAACCCTGCTCTTCGCCTCCTCACTGAACATGTCTGCGAAGCTCTTCCGCATGCCGATCCAATCGAACTACTTGTGCTTCGCCATCCTCGTCATATCGGTGGTAATCCTCACTCTCGGTATGTGTCTCAACTTCTCGCTGGGAATCTTCTGAACAGACACACAATTGCTGCGTGCTCTCTGTGCACATGTGTAAGATTGCAAAAGTACGAGTATTAATAAAATCCTTTTCAGTCGCTGTATGCTGAGTTCCTTTATCCTTTCCCTTTAATGGCGTTGGCAATAAAAAGAGAACTTCCCTTCCAACACACTCCCTCTAAAACACTCGAAAAAAAAAGTCCGGAGAGACAAGTGCAAAACCATCCCTTGGAAATGACGAAAAGAGGATTTCATCTAAAGCTAAAGATCATCTTATCGCAGCGTGCGTCTGTGCTCCCATCGGGGGTGCCACTTCGGATGACTTTCGAATGACTACAGACAACAATCATAAATAATAGGAGTTCTTGTCTTTTTTTTTTTCTTCGTTGTTGTCTTCGGTTGCTGTTTGTTTTGATTCCACGTTCGTGCACATAACACACAGCACCCACCCAAGCTGGGAGCAGAATGTGTGTCTCTCTCTCTCTCTCTTCCCTCCCCTCCGCACTGGTCATTAGATTGTAAGCACCAGTCATTTAATTTCATTAAAATTGGCTTCGCAATGACCCTTTAAGCGTCGTTGTCGTCGTTGTGTCGTTTCGTTCTTAAATTTAATGTTATATCTCCCAGCAGTCCTGCACGCTGCTGCCAAAAGGTGATGTGGACAATAGCTGGCTGATGGCACCTTTAGCTTGATGTCAACTTATTGCTGGAGTTTAACGCTTTAATTGTAAAGTTCACAAAAAAGTGCAGAGGGAGAGAGAGAGAGAGAGAACGTGTCTACAACATGCCGCGATTACGGAATGGGCTATAAAGTTAATAAGATTGTGATTTTTGGCGGTGTTTCATGGCTTAAAAGTCATGGATTGTAATGAAGATGTTACTTCTGTTAATTGAAATGAACGTGGATTTACGACGGTGGAGGGGACAGAGGTTAGGGTAGGTTAAGTGCGAGGAGCAGGTTAGATGATGAGGTTGATTTTGGACAGGTTGTGTTACTGTACAGACCTTAGAAAAGAAGCTGATTGATTGAGTGGCAGTACAGTCCACAAGGGACCAGGACGTGCTCACGAGTAGAGGGGATCCACAGTTTTTTTGCAGACACCAGAACGGTGAGACAATTAGTACTCTTTCAATGGAGGCAACAACTTGAAGGAGGTAGTGCTCTGGAAAATGCAAGTCGAATCGGGAAATCGTTTAGTGCGTGAGTCCACTAACTTACCCACTACACCACGGGACCACGGCACTATCTCTAAAGCTGCAAACTTGTTTAGGGCTGATGCCATTTCATGCTTTGAGTGAAATCGCCTGGACCTTTTCCACTAAGCACTTCTATTTAAAAGAGATTAAACAAGAAAGATATTTCTAAAAGGTTTATGTCGCGTATTCCGCTGTGCTGTAAGGCTGTCCCGTGGCTCATGCGCTGCCCCGTGACTGATGCGCTGTCCCGTGACTGATGCCAGAAAGAAAGTTTCCCCGCCTCGGAAACCAGTACCCCATGTGGCGGCAGGCTAACTGGAACTCTCCGGCTTGCAACTGAAACTTGTTGATGTTGATTTCTTATTGGCTACCTGGTAAACTGTTTTCGCCACATATAGTTGTCATTTTTCTCCAACCAATGCGTTTGTTTAGCAGAATTAACTGTGGCGACCCCAATGCAAAATGTTTGAATTCTGAGTCAGACTTCCATTTATTTCAGAATCTTACCACTTCATCCTTTTCAATCTTGCAGCGCTAAGGATGAACTAGTTGTTTACATAAAGCTTCAACGTTCGACGTAGGAAATAAACTGTAGGTCCTCTTCACTCGTGGGAGGAGTGTTGTTGGCTGAAGTAACAAGGCCCAGGCTCTTTATGAACTGATTTTAAGAAAGATCATTGGGTATCCTAGCCTTGTGAGTAAGACGGTTTTATAATCAGCCGGCGTATTGTATAGTAGTAGGAAGGACATACTAAAGGTGTCATAAAACCATGCATAGTGTATTTGGAGTCTAAACGATTTTGTGGTAGCAAGCCTTGTCAAGCGTGTTTAACACCAGGATGTACATTTCGTTGTTGCACTACGCCGACTGTGAATGCTTGACCAGTCAGTATTTCTTCTCGTTGAGATCGCTGTAGCCTAAGACCAGAACTACATCACCAAACCAAGGCTGTTCTTCTACTCGATATAATACGTTTTATAAGAACCGAGACTGGAAGTTTTGTGCATCGATGACTACCGCAGGGGGGACGCTGCTGGTTAGGGTGGTCGATTCATAAAGACAAACCTTTTAACGACCATACACAGTAGAGTCAGCTGTTCTTCTCCTTATCAGTTGACAAGCGTAAAAATGATCTTGACCATCTCAGCCATTGTTGCGCCAATGAGCCTTCGAGAGTTTTAGGAGATGCTTTGTATAGTGATCTGCCGGCTTTCCGGAGGAAGTAAGCTTCCTCCGCGGATACAACGAGCGATAGAGAGAAGGTCCACAGAGCAAACTCTATGGTGGATAGACATCTTTTCTGTCGAGTAATTGATTTTGTTGCGTTAGTTTAAAAGGAAGTTCGATGACATTTGTGATTTCTTCTCCTTCTTCTTCTTCGTGTGGCAACTCAGGTAATAGGCCGTGTTAAGTGAGTGGACAGCGAGGCTCTTGGTCAGAAAGTCATCTGACCTAAAAGTCATTCTAATCCCAAGAAAAAAGGCGACGTGTGCAGACAGAGCCTTTGGTGACGTGTCCTCCTGAAAGGAGACCCCAATTAGCTGGGTGTACGAAACTGGAGGCCTGGGCCTTAACTAACATGCCTCTCCAGCCAGCACGACCTTTCGCTAGCTGTCTCCAGCTGCGCACTCCCAATTGGTTGAGGTCCTTCTCCACTTGTGTGCGCCACCTTATCCTAGGCCGTCCTCTGTTGCTCAGATTCGAAGACTTTTCGGGCCGGAGCAGTGGTGTCCATACACTCTACACAGAACAATATCCACCACAACGCGAGTGACTTTTGCTTTCAGCTATGTCTTTGTCCCATGCGGAATATACTGCCGACCGGTCCAGAAACTGATGGAATATGGAGTAACAAATGTGTACCAATAAGATTGCAACCGCGCACGGTTCCATGAACAATCCCCCCTCCCCACAACGACATTACAACAATTCATATAAATTCTCATATTTATTTATCTAGGTATCAAGAAATATGAACAGTTCAATTTCAAAAATCTCACATGACTAGCGCAATATGTAAATCCTAAGGACGGAAAAGGCAAAAAACGGAAAGAAACGAACCGGAGACCGGCGGTCCCCGACCAAATAACATTAAAACTTTGGTATCTTTTTACTTTTTCTCTTTTTTTGGTAACTAAGGAAATTCGAAATCATATAACACACAAATCTCTTGAAATAACACACGTGCATTGTCTTTTAGAAGCCCCTCTCCATCTGCAACAACTCTTCCCGTCACCACCCTAGCCATGGGGGGTGGTTTATCTTGTGTGGCGGTATAAAAGTCAGGTTCACAGGAAGATTAATTAAAGCATGCGTTCGTTGTAGTCTCTTGAGTGTGGTCTGAATGACCATGCCGTTCTTGCCCAGTAAAAATCCAGCCGGAATGTGTGCATCTCTCTCAGTATTGTCATGTATCATTTCGATGTAGTAGTCAAATTCACTTGATTCCGAATTAAACTCGGTTATAATGGCTGCTTCAGCTCCAGCTAATTCAGCGTTCACTGTTTTTGTGAGGAAAGAACATTCTCTGCAAATAGAGAAAGACAGATTTGATAAGAGGTGATATTTGTGTGCGAATTTATGACGGCCTACCCCCGTTCAATTAAGGCAACATTGCCACGTAGATCACGTTTGTTTGTTATCTCCGTACACGCGTGCAAAGGCACTGTCGGCACTAAGGCAACTCCTTCAAGTTTCACATTGAATCCAGTCCCGAAATCTTTTGCCGGTCGCAGGCGGTACGTGTACTCCAGTTCAGAGGGTTCGGTTATCTCGAAAAATATATCACCAGCAATAATATCCTGTGTGGTAACTGAATCGGAAAGTTGATGGGCACCTAGCAGAACACAAAACCAATCAGCAACGTTATCAATTAAGTCCGGAAACGTTTGCCACACACAAGAAACAACTTACCGCCGATAGCCGTAGTGCAGAATTTGTCAACTGAAAGTATGGCGATTAGAAACCACAGGAGAACACTTATCCACATGCATTGCAACATAATTATCGAGTCGTCGAGAATACTGTAGAAAACACATTTAATTTTGATTCATTTTCCGATCAAAACAATTCCACTCGACAGGGCACTGTTTAAGTAAAACTCGCTGACAGCTGACTCTCTGACAGTTGGTGGTGTTGACGTTTGTCCAAGGTGAAATCAGGTGGTGAACAGTAATCCCAAATCGAAGTTTTTTTCTCATTTCGTTACACAGTCGTCGGCAGAGTGGTTTCCGTCATCAGCTGGCGGAAATGTGGGCGTTTGTGTTTTTGTTTGCCCTTGTGCTGGGGTTTGATGGGGGAGAAAGTGAATTGTTCTATGATTTTCCCAAGTTTTGGACAAACACTGGCTTCTGTCCACCGGGTGAGATTACGCACGAGGGGATATCGGGCACACTGCTGACAAAGGAGGTGAAAACCAACTTGCACCTGATTGGGTCGTTGCCGAATGGAGCGTTATCGACGGTTCGAATTCACTGGCTGTTGGAACTAATCACCCTGAATGGCTTCGACGATCAAATACCGAATTATGACTTCTCGAAGTTAGATGAGTTGGTGTGGTGGCTGGATCGGAGAGGTATTGCACTTGGCTTTGAACTCATGGGCAATCCAAGTGAAATATTCACCAAAAACGCATCGATTTCCGACTATTTGTGGGAAGATCTCGTGTTTCAGATTGGAAAGAGATATTTAAGTATGTTGTTTGAATGGTCGAAGGTCATCTAACCTTTGTGGAACCTGTTTGCAGATCGCCTGGGGCCAACGAAGCTGAGCAAGTGGAGATTTGAATCATGGAATGAACCTGATTTGGTGAACTACAACATCTTGAACTTCGATCTTGAAAGTGAGTTCACCTTCACCATCATTGCACTAATCTAAACCTTGTGTAAAGAGTTTCAGTCCTATTTGGTCGCCATCCGTCGCGGCTTGAATGCAGCAACTCGTCGTCCAGCGAACACAATCTACATTAAACTGCATGGCCCAGCAGGGCTCTTCAAGTATGAGAAAATTCACCGCCTTTGCTGGGGAGCCCTGGAGAAATGCAATGCCAATCCTCGACGATGTCCCTTTCAGGTCTTAACCTTTCACCACAAAGGCTCTTCAAGTAGTGATGATGTAGCCATGGGAGGACTGCAACTGCTTCGCGAAATCTTCAAAAAATATCCCAACTTGACGACGATCCCCCTTGCAAACAGGTAAACTCCTCCCCCCCAACAATCAACTAGATGAAATTTTTCGTTCCACTCTTTTCAGTGAAGCTGATCCCATTTCCGGCTGGTCAACGCCCAGAGATTTTCAAGCAGACGTTCGCTACGCTACTGACGTTATCCTAATCATATTTAATCACTGGAAAGCTAAGCTGAACACGCAAGCATTTGGGAATCTCGACTTCATTAGTCACGACAATGCGTTCATCAGCTATCACCCACACGAGTTCACGCAGAGAACGCTGTTCGCTCATTTCCGGATGAACAACACTAAACCGGCCCCATATTCGTATTTCATTCAGAAGCCCGTCTATGCGGCTCTGGGCATGATGGGCAGTCTAGGGGAGCATGCTGCGGACATCGAAGACACGGAAGAGGGGATTCAGATTCTTAAAACTTGTGACGTGAACTGTACGTCATTTTTTAGCCTTGTGGCTGTGTCCGTATCTGAGGAGTGGTTTAAGAGACGAATCTTCGTGGAAACGATGGTTGGAAAGATGTTCTCCTGCGTTGTGGAGTACCTTGAGTACCAGAACACAGACCCATTCCATGTTTGGAGGTTTTATGGCTCCCCAGCGTATCCAAACGCTACTGTGAGGCAGGCCATGCGACTCCATGAAGGTCCAGCTCTGTTCACAGTTAGAATGTTTTCCAAGCCGGAGGTCTACGTGGACGTACATCTTCGACCTCCTTGGATTATGCATATAAGAATGTGTGCAGACACCGTCCCGCCTCCTGAGCGACCGAGGAAACTCCAGATAATGCCAATTAACAAACACGAACTTCTCCTCTTGTGGAGAGAGAAGCATCAGCCTCGTCGCTGCACACTCACATATCAAGTGTGGTTCCAGCCATCGAATACCACCGACTGGCAGGATATCACCGCGGGATGGCATATCCCATTCCTCTCCTTTCACTTTGCTCCCAAGAATCGAATTCTCAAAGGTAACCTCTGTCTGACACAAATTTGGCACCTGACCGACATTCTCCTTTCAGGCACCTACCTCGTACGCAGCATCGACTCCTTCGGCCGATTCAGCAACTTCTCAAAGCCAAAGCACTACATGTAAATATTTATTTAAACCAAACAAAAGTCTCTTAGTTCATAAAACACAAAGCCATTGCAAAGCACAATATATGGATCGTTTAAATGCAATGTTGCATTAGGCAAACAAAACAACAAAAAGCAGATTCTGAAGCCCGCAACTGGAGCCCCTAGGTGTCCAAAATCAGCCACTTTTCGTTGACATGCTCGATCTGTTTGGTGAGAATTGGATTCCTCACGCGCACTTTAATCTCGAGCTTTCCACCAACTGCTTTGCGGCCATCCATCAGCTGAAGGAGAAGGAAAATGTTAAAGAAGGTTGGGGAGGGAAAGTCAATTGCATACTCACATCATACGTGTCGTGGATATCACACTTGGTTTCGAGTGGCTGCAGTTTCACGCTGACCGTTCCAATGAGCACATCCGAGCGCAGGAAACCGCTGAAACAACACATTGGCAATTTTCGACAAATTCCACAGCATCTGGGGCATTATTTTAGTTTTGCACATATTTTTACTCTTGGCCAAATGTTTTTTTTTTTAATTTAAAATAATGTTTTGCTGATTAAATGCAAGGTTAGTAGTGCGTGAAAGCAAATCTCCTAAGCGGGCTTTGGCAATTTATGGGTTATAAGGACTGGTGTATGGTTAGGTTTCGGACAACTTATGATCCCCAGAGCTACGTGCATCTATTGGCAAAAGCTAAATGAGAGACTAAGGGAAGCGCGTGTGAAGTCTGCTCGCGTACTGCTGCAGTTGAAACTGCCAGATCCGCGGAGGGACATAATAAGACAAACATGCTTTCAAAGCAGAGTACGCGAACGTATGTATCTACTGTAGAAACTACATTCTCCACCACAATGCGTCTGGTTGAAGATACAGACAACAAGAGGAGATGTATCTAGCTACGTTAGTGACAAATAATTAATTCACCATCCAGATGTCGGTTCCTTCCACACAAATCTTAAACCCTATCCAATCATACGTCAAAAGCAAATTTTATTCTCGTGCGAAAAAGCCGTCGATATCGGAACAGAAAACTTACCCTCTGGAATAAACTTCAAACTTCACCGCCTGCCGTTTGAACAGCCTCTGACACTGTCTATTCGACCGTTGAATGTCCACCTTGAATCGCTGATTGTACTCCGGGCTGTCTGTGTCTTTGACAAGGGAACTCTTCGCCTTGAAGAAATCCTCCTGCAACAGAGAAACATGAGTAGGAGACCCCCCCACATAAGTTTTTGAACGCCAAACCTGTGGATAGGGAAATTCAATCTTCACATAGGTGTCAACGTCTTTTGGGTTCGGAACGTTATAATTGATGCCCCGGACGACCATGATTTCGACCTCGTTGTCCGTCAGATCTGTGTTGCAGTGGACGATGTTGAAACTCTTGGTCTCGTAGTGGAATTTCGGCAGCGGGAAGTTCTTCCTAAAGTCGCACGTTATCATTTCGCAAGCCCACGCACATGCATCATCACCTTACCTCTTCGAGTATCTGACTAAATCTAGATCCTTCTGGACGGTTAGCGCTAGGTTTTCGAATCGGTTCATTCCAGCTATGTCGCCCATAGCTTTGTGGTGATCTCTGCAGACCAAGCCAATCAGCTCAAGTCATTTGTGAACATTCAGTGACCTTACCTAGTATTCTTGCACATCATTAACTGCTTCGCCAGTTGCTCCTCAAGTCTCACGCCAATGTCAGATATGTCGTCATTAGGATCGCAGTCTGCTGGACTCACAATGGCGAACGACGCCTCAAGGTTCTCCCGCTGAGAGGGGGGAACAGGCAGCTGCGAAGCAAATTTCTCATCACCATGCCATCCAAAACCAGTATATGAGAGAACTTACCGAAGATAAATCCACAGGCAGCCCACTGCTGGCAGCATTCAGCAGCCCCTCGAAACCCTTGTAAATCTTGAGGTACTCCTTCGCCTGTTCGATCTCTCCCGCCTTCTTCGCCTCAATGGCAGCCATTTTGAATTCCTTTTGCTTGTCAAGCAGAATCTTCATCTGCTGCTCCGCCAGATTGGTGCTATGTTGGTTTCCCGACATACGTGTTGTCAACTCCTGCTTGGACGAATGATGAGAGGGTTTCGGGGTGCTTGCACCACTAACATCGTCCTCCGGTGTTGCAACTGGCGCAGGTTTGGGGGGGAGTACCGGTGATGTCACAGCTGGAGTAGACGGCGCTGCCGGAGTAGCACCTGTTGATGTCGCCTCTCCAGCTCCTGGCAGTGGACCAAATCCCGGTGGAGTTGGGAGTTCATCGTATGCCACCGGTCGGCCAGCTTTGTGTGCCTTTATAGCGTCCTCATACTGCTTCACTATTCGGCCGAAACGTCGAGCCTTGCTGGAATTGTTCTCTGCCTTCGCAGCTTCCTCGACAGACTTATATTTCTGCAGTCGCTGCTCAAGTGCTTCGAGCATCGTTGTGGCGACCTTGACCGGCTCTTCAGGCACTGGGGCGGGTGCAGCTGGTTCTGGCGTGGGCTCCTCGACTTTCGGAGGTTCTGTAGCAGCTGCTTGCATTTGTGCGAGGAACTCGGCGAACTGATCGGGAGGAGGAGGCATATCGCTGAGATCTACCTCTTTGCCCTCCTCGCACATCTTAATGACGACATCGAACTGCTTCAGCACCTTCACGAACTGCAAAGCCATTGCAGTGTCGCCAGAATGCTTTGCCGTAAGTGCAGCAACTTTATACTCCTGCTTGCGTTCGTTCAATTTCGCTATAACCGGATTCAATGGAGCAGCCTTCTCCTCAGGTGGAGGGGCCTCATCGGCCTGAGGTGGTGGGGCTGGCGCAGCTCTCGATGGAACCGCAGGAGCCGACCTCGGAGGCACTTTTGGAGGTTCTTCTGCTTGCGCCACTGGTTCACTAGATGGCTTAGCAGACTTCACACTTACCTCGGGTGGAATGTCGTCAACATTTATCCTGTTACCCGCAACAGACTGTTTCAGGAGATCATTCAAAGTCTTCAGCCCCCGATTGAATCGACGAGCCTTTGCCGATTCGCCAGCTTCCTTCGCGGCACTCTCCGCTAACTTATACATTTCAATGCGCGACTTGATGATGGAGATCGTGTCTGTAGTTGTTGTTGGCAGAAACACTTGTTGTTCTGGGGCTTCCTGCTCTTCCACCGGGTCCTCGGCAATCTCGCCCCCAGCGATGCCCTGCAGCTCACCCAACAACTCCGAATCGTCTTCATCATCCGAGAGTTCCTCATCACTTCCAATGTCTCGCATGCTCTCCGAAATCATCTTGTCTAGGTCAGCAGTTGGAATCAGTTTTGGCTTCGGTTTCTCCTTGGGTTTGCGTTTGTCACCGCCTCCCACAATTGCAGACAACTCCGCTTCCAAGTCGCTATCATTCTCACCATCATGCCCCCCGCCAGACGGGTCAAAATCATCTGAGATGTCCGTCAAACCAAACTAGACAACAAAGGTGATAGTTGAGAGTTTTTCCACAAGAGACATGAGCACACAGTAACAATGACTCATAACGTGAAATGATTCGTTTTTTCGACACACATCTACGTCTTAGAGAAAACTTTGCACTCACCTGCGACAGATCGTGGTTGCGCCGCTTTGGCGGATCTGGCTTCTTCCTGCCGAACATTCCTTAATTTGAATTCTGGAATAATTGCCTTATTCACTTAATGAGCTTCCCCGATAATTCCTTGCTCCTCCGCTTATAACTTTTGTTTTGGAGATGACAAAATCTTTGTTGTTGACGTCTTGTGATGACAGTTCTGTCTGTCCGCTGACGGAAGTTATGCCAAGTTCATGTTTCTTTTTTGTGGGGGAATCTCTTTTGGGAACTTGTTTGGTCTTATGCCGTTGGGCAAGAATTTAATGGAATTTTATGACTTTTTAAGGGGGTTAACGTTTGCTTTTGATTCATCCGAAAATGTAGTTAGTTTGAGCCTAAGATCCACTCTCTGGGGTCCTTGTTCGAATGACAGCGGGTGAGGAATAATTTCCGAACGCATGTCAGCTGGAGAGCTGTCAGATTGGGAATGTTGTGAAATTTAGCCGGTTTTTATCATCAAACTCGTTCACGAAAATCTTCAAATCCCTCACGAAGTCAAGTAAAATTGTCCACAGGAACAAACATGATGTCAAGAGCTTTGTTCTCATCCATTCGATGCACAGTCACAACGTTAAGGTTATCGTGCTTCTTCACTTAAACTCCATCGAACCTAACAAGTGTTTTGATTTAGCAGAAGTTCCCGTATTCCCCTACGTTGCCTTTCCCAAGACACAGCTTCGCAGTCAGATGCAAAGAAACACATCCCACATTCGGACCCTGAAGTGGAACATCATTCCAGGCTCTCTGCAGAATGGTGGGATCCCCTTGGACCCCTCAAGGGGCTTCACGCAATGAATTCAATAAGGTATTTCTCACCTTCCACCTTTACAAGATCCGCGTAATGAGGTGTGATTTCCAACAGAGTGCCTTTGGTTCGAGATGGTCTCATCACAGCTGGTAATGTGGATCCAGCGCTTCAGAACACAACGAAAGTCCTGAAGAATCAAAAGATTCTCGAGGTAGGCTGTGGCGGCGGTGTACTCACAGAGAGCTTAGCACGACTTCATGCTGATGTAACGGCGATTGACTTGAGCGAACCCCTGATCAGAGTTGCCAAAGAACATTTGGCCGCCTGTAGCCCGGAATTGAGCTCGAGGATCACATACAAAGTTGAACCTCTGAACATTCACACAATGGACAACTTGGAGAAGTATGACGCGGTTGTGGTGTCTGAAGTCATCGAGCATATTGACGACAAAGCTGGTTTCCTTACCGCCTGTGTTGATACACTCAAAGTAAGACTTTCCACCCCCCTCGATATGTTCAGATTGATCAGTTGTCTTCCAGCCAGGAGGATCGATCTTCATAACAACACTGAACAAGACACCCGTGATGTGGTTCACAGGAATCATTTTGGCGGAATATGTTCTCAATTTGGTACCTAAGGGGACTCATCACTGGGACAAATTGATTTCCCCCCTCGAAATGATTAGAATTCTGAATGCTCGTAAGTACACGGCTTTTAGGTGTCCCTATCGTCTTTGAAACATTTTCTTTCAGTGAATTGCAATACAGTCCAGTTAAAGGGGTGCATCTATGAGTTCTGGTCAAACAAATGGTTATGGATCCCGTTCGATAGCTTCTCCTATGGAATGCAAGCAATAAAGTCTGAGAAACCGCTTTGAATGGGTGGATGCTTTTCGCTACGGCAAAAGACTTTGAAGATGGAGAGGGTTTTTGTAGATAAAATCTTTGGATCGATTAAAAATACGGTTTATTAACAAAAAATGTACAGTACACTATAAAAAGATAACCTAAACATACATATATGTCCATACGTATACGTTTAGTTGTCGCTTGGTTTCCTAAACTTAGCCTTCTTATTCCCACCTCGATCGTTTCCGTCAAATTTCCGCTTCTTCTCGAACTTCTTCTGCATTGTCTGAGTCAAATTACTCTCATAGAACTCCTTCATCTCCTGATCTGTCACTTCAGTCGGCTGTTTGGTCTGAGTCTGCTGCACCTTTTCGGCTTGTTCGAGTTCAAGGAGCCTCTCGAGGCGGGGATTCATGCCACGATAACTAAACCTACCGTCGCTGAGACCCTCACAGAGCATAAAACTCGGTTCTATGATAAAATTTGAAACATGGTTCTTCATTTTCTCCGTGATTTCTTGAGAATACATCGCCTGTCCTTCGGCATCTTCTTGCTCCTTGTCGAATCGGGCCTTAGTGCGTTGCATGAATTTCATCTCGAGGATACCCTTTGAGAGACGGGCTCTTGCTGATTTCGAAGCCATGGCAAGCTGAATATTCCCTTAAATATCGCCAAAAGATATGATGTGAGGAACCAGAGTTAAACAAAACGTGCCTCAAATTGAGAATATAAACAAGAGGCTACCTGAAGTGACAGATAAACTGTCACTGCAATTGATGTAAACTGTTTGATTTATACAATCATTTCTGCTAACATTTTTTACTCTAAGATACTTGAGCTCCAGCTCTGCTGTGCTTCCTATATTATCGCAGTGTAATATGGCTTACAAAGCATTTAACGGATGAGAGCATACGATGACCGTCTGTGCCGCTTTGCTAAGCGAAATGTCTGTCAGATGTGTGTAAAATTGCAGATATCCCTTCTCAACTGGTGCACTTTTTTAAACTCTTGGAAAATACCTCCGTAATTTCTCCCATATGTTCCGCCTGTCGCGGATAAGAAGTTTTTTTTCGTACAGAGTTCACAAAAAAAATTTATGAACTCCCATTTTTGTGTTTTGCTTTCAAAAATCAAAAAATGTGAATCCAACTCCTTAGAAAATTCAATTTCAGTCAAACAGTTCTCGTAAACAGACAGCACCGAATCAAAATTTCCCACAAAACGGACAGCTCTGGAAGTTGTCAAAAACTCCACACACAAAACGCACATGGTTACTTTTTGTGCACCCGGACTATTTTGAAAATCAAAACACGAGTTTCACGGCAAAAAAAAATGAAAGTAAAGGCAGGAAATAAGGTTGAACTAGTAAAGGGCAAGAGTCTCAAAAAGCCCAAACTGAAACTAACCTCAAGTAAGTCTGAAATCCCCAAGAAAAAAGTGAAAAACACCACGAAAGTCAACGGAACAAGCGCGGTCGCACGCAACGAGATCGAATCTACAGAAAAGCCATCAAAACACATTTTGCAAGTCAATGCCGGTGAGAAAAAGTTGAAGAAAAACAAGGAAAAAAAGGCAAAGAAATCCCACAAAGAACAACTGGAAGGTCTAAAGGACATTGATCCGGAATTTTATGATTTTCTGAAGAAAAACGACAAGGAGTTGCTTGAATTCAATCTGCTAGACAGTGATGCTGATGACGACGATGAGGAGAAGAACACTAAAGGCAAAGAAAGGTCCAACAAAGACGACTCCGATGAAGATGACGAGGAGAAGTTTCACAAACCAAGTGAAAGCTTGGAAGTTGCCAGCGATGAGAGTGATTTAGAAGACGAAGAGGATGCCGGCGATGGCACACAGAAAATCACACTGAATTTGCTTCGTCAGTGGCAGTTGCAGCTACAAAAGCCAAATGTCCCCGTTGACGTTGTGCGAAAGGCCATCCAGGCATTCAGTTCAGCACTGGCCAGTGTTTCCGGTGACGATACCAAAATTTCAGCCTTCAAGGTTGAAGGAGCAGCTGCTTTCAATGGCGTTGTTCAACTTTGTGTGCTGCACATGTACCCGGCACTCACAAGCCTCTTGGGAATCAACGAGAGATCTAGAATGCCGTTGCACAAAACGAAGAAGTGGCCCAAAGTTCGCAGTTGCTTGCGCTACTACTTGATGGATCTGATTCGCCTAATAGAGCACGTGTCCAGTCCCAACATCCTCACAGTCCTCCTGAAACATCTTCATCAAATGGCTGGCATGGTGGCGTCTTTCCAAACTATCGGCAAAACAATTCTCAAGCGCCTTATAGTCCTCTGGAGCACAGCTGACGAGACAGTCCGAGTGTTGGCTTTCCTCTGTATTCTAAAGATCACTCGTAACCAACAAATGTCAATGCTGAATCATGTTTTGAAAGCGATGTACCTTTCCTACGTAAGGAACTCAAAGTTTGTGTCCCCCAACACCCTCCCGGCGATCAACTTCATGCGTCGCTCGCTCGTGGAAATGTTTGCACTTGACTTGAACACGGCTTACCAGCATGCCTTCCTCTACATTCGTCAGTTGGCCATTCACCTGCGAAATGCCGTAATTATCAAGAAGAAAGACAGCTTCCAGTCGGTTTACAACTGGCAATACGTGAACTCCATCCGTTTGTGGGTGGACCTGTTGGGCACAACGTACAACAAGCCACAACTGCAGCCGCTGATCTACCCGCTGGTTAGCATCACGACAGGCGTCATTAAACTGATTCCAACAGCGCAGTACTTCCCTCTTCGGTTCCACTGCATCAGTGCCCTAATATCGCTCGCAAAGCAGACCAACACTTTCATCCCCGTGCTGCCGTTCATTCTGGAGGTACTGAGCAGCAACACATTCAACAAAAAACACTCGGTGGTGTCGATGAAGCCGATGCAGTTCACTTGCATCTTGCGTCTGAACAAGTCACAGATGAATGAGAACGGCTTCCGCGACGAGGTGGTGGAGAATGTGTGCGGTCTGCTCCTGGAATATCTGGCCCACGAGTCTGCCTCCTTAGCATTCCCTGAGTTGGTGGTGCCAACTGTAGTGGCACTCAAGCAGTATCTAAAGGTGAGTTGAAAAAGAGGTCTTAAAGAATGAATGGATTTGACGCGATTTTTCTGCTGTAGGTCTGCAAGAACTCGAATTATTCGAGAAAACTGAAGCAGCTGCTGGACAAGATAACGGACAATGCGAAATTCATCGAGAACCAACGTCAGCGGATAACATTCGGTCTGAATGAAGCAAGTCTTATTCAGTCCTGGGAGACACAAATTCGAAACGGCGGCACTCCACTTGGAATCTACTACGCCAGCTGGCTGAAAACACATGAGACGAAGAAGCGTCGCCAGGCTGCAAACACCGACGACATTAATGACTACGACATACCGATGATTAAGCGCAAGAAGGGCGAACAAGCTCAACAGAGCGGCGATGACGGAGAGGTTGAACTTTTCCCATCTGACTCGGAAGGAGAAGACGGAGTGAATGGCATTCTGAACGGCGATGGTGATGATGCTGAGGAAGAGGCCACAGAGAAACCCAAGAAGAAGAAGAAGGAAAAGAAAGCAAAGAAACCCCCTGTCGATGCTGTGGTAGAGGAGGAAGATGACGAAGAGACAGCCGCTGTGGACATTGTTAAGGATTTGGATTTAGATGATTGGTAGTTTTTCTATGTACAATAAAATAAACTTTATTCACACATCGATTTGACTAGAGGCGTTCATCCCTTCTTGACTGGGTCCTTTCCGGGAATTATTTCGTACTCGTTGTATTTGGGGAACGACTGATAGCCACCCTCCTCCTTGCGCAACTCCGCCTCATCGGGCTTCGCACGCCCCTTTTCAAGCTCAGCCGCATTGCGCTTCTTCATCTCCATGATCTGAAGGTTCCTAACCATCTCCTCCTTTGTTGGCGGGTCATCTCTGTGAAAGAAAGGGAGATGTCACAAGAAGTCTTTATGTGTACCGGGGTCTTACCTGCGAAATCTTAGCCATGCTTCCCATTCAGCAGTCATCTCCTGATCAAAAGCCTCCTTATCAGACGGTTCAAACCACCTAGAGGGTTTGCGTTTCCCACTCGACGGATGCGGAGGGATCTCGTAATATTTGTTGCCGAAGTAATCCTCTCCCATGAAATTTCCACGAATCTGTCGCGGTTTGAAAGAGTTCACAAAGTTTTGAATTATTATTTTGAAGATATCACGCGTCTGTTTGGACATTATTTCGGCTTTAAATTGTTACACAAATCCTCATAATACAGATTGGTTATAAGGTGAGCAGCTGATGTTTGACAGATTCTACGATGCAGTTTTCTATTTGAATTCACCACGACCCGGTCACAGTGGCTGTATGAAATTTAGAAGATAAAGGGGAGAACTCTTCGGCAAGTATTGCATAAATTCCTGTTCTCAAATGTTTTTCGAAAGCTGAAGGAAAAATTGTAGGAATTGGTGAGCCGAATCAGGGAAAATGTCAAATTCCTCTCAAATTCACCACACTCATTCACAACTCGCTACTCGTTCAATCGCTTCCAATCGCTACTCGCTGCTTTTTTGAAGCTGAAATGTCTTCAGTGTTCAGTGTCATATCAGTCTTTTTTCGATTTTCATTGATTGATGTTGTTCCTCCGTGTTGCCGCCGTTCTCCGCAGGCGTGGTATTCGACTGTTAAGTTTTTAATTCATTTCCTGGAAATAACTTTTTTCCACACACACACAGTGCAATCGAATTGAAATTCAAAACAAAACACGAATATACCCCAAAAAGTTTGCAAAAGCAGCAGATTAAAGAAAAAGTGAAAATTTGGTGCAAAGAAACTACACACAGAGAGGAGAAAAAAAATTGTATCCCATTTGCTAATTGGATAGAAAAGCCTCGCTATACCGGTCGGAGTGAGATAGTGGCATTAATTAGGGTAAATCGCCGTACATTCTGCAGAAGTGACGTCGCGTACTCGATCGAACAGCATAGTTTGCGCTCTCTTTCTCTCCAGTTGAGTTTTTTTTTTTATTATCCTCCTCCTGCACACAAACATACAAATAAGTGCATTCGATGTGTCAAAAGTGAAAATTTTTCACACGCAGTGAAAATTCCGTATGACGATGTTAAGGAGGCATGCGATTGTGCAACGACCAGAGGATGTACCCTTGTGGGTGAGTTTCGTTCTTTCATCCGATCCCGAACCCGCACAGCTTATAGCCATTTTCCCCACCAGTTAATTCCCCTAAAATCGGATTAATTATAAGCCAATTCTCTTGCCTTGGCGACCGCTGGGAGAAGTTTTTTTTTCTTCTGTCCGTCTCTTTTGGGGAGATCAAAGCAAGACGAAGAAAAAAAATATATATACGGTTTTGATGTGTTTATATTGCCATCTGGGTTGCACCAGTGACGAGGGCTCCGCCAGCGGTGTGGTGGTCTCTTTTCCTCCTTGTTGTCTAACCGCCATTTTCTGTTTCCTCACTTGTCGTGGCTCCCTAGTGGTTGAAGTGGTAAAAGGTTTTCCAGCGTATTAATTGGAAAAGTACAATAAGAATAATTCCTCCTGCATCGGAATCAATTACGTGATTTGTGAGTTATTTGAAAATATTTCGATTTGTTGCGGTACCCGGTGGGGGAGTGAGTGAGGGACTCGGGCAAGCCCGAATATCGCAGATTTTGCCACATATTTCGTGCGATGGTATGATGGTGCTGGTGGTGGTGGTGGTGGAGTGACTAAAACTGCAAAAATCAAGATTAGTTCCTTGAGAATTTATTTTCATTCGAACGAATCTAAATCCATGGGAATTATAATTTTTGGTGTTTTGATTGGTTTTGCATTCCCATGGCCTGTCCATGACGGGTGGATGGCCTTGACGAACTGCGAATTCTTTGGCGAGTGGAAGCTCCTCAGATGTATTTTTATTTGCAACACTCGTACTATCGCTAATTAAGAGAGAATGTCGTGGTATGAGTTTTAGTTGGTTTTATTGTTCGCATGCTGTCGTCAGCCGACAGAGGGTGAAAGGAGTTGAACTGCAACAATCTTTTTGTGGCTTGTAAGTGGTGTAAGTTTGTGTGAGGATATTTACTTATTGTTGTTGTTCGTGTCTATGACTAATAAAGGGCCTTCATTATCGTTTTGAATTGCGTCACTTCGTGAGGCATATCTACAGTTTTGTGCGAAGGAACTGCGTGTCGGTGTTGTTTATGTGGATATTATATATTTGCCGGTGCTTGAGAGAGCTTCCTCTGAATGTTATCGTCGGAACGGCAGAATGTTTCTAGAATCTACCGTGATATTGTTTTAGCCGTTTTCGTTGCAGCAATCAATCAACAGTCTTTACGAACGTGACATAATCGCTATTTACTCGTGTCGCTAGATAAGAGAATACATCGTTATCGTGCCCTACACTAGCCAGTTGCTAAGATTATGCCATTGTTTAGGTTACCATTGCCCATAAAACAACCATTTTTGTCAGACTTCCCGAGCTAGCTGTTTTATGGTTATTATCACAGCTCATGAAGTGCTAACACCGAGCTTTTCTAGTCATGCACGGTGCGAGGGTGAAGAGTAATGTGTTCGAACAGAGTGCTTGAGCTCTGCGTTATGACCTGAAAATCTCACGTCTTGTGTTCTAGACACTAATCATCTGATGAAGGGTGCTGAAAGTTCAGAGTGCCATGGAAATGCAGACTATTTTCTCTTTGAATCAACGAATTCGACGCTGCCTTAAGCGTGAAAGCTGTTGAAGGTTCTAAATATTAACTAATTCGAGTCAGCTTCTCGTAGCTAACGCATTTGTTTTTAAATCTGCGCGTTCATCGGTGTCTTTGTTGTCACATAAATATTGTACTCTCTTATCCTCGGCTTTGTTCAACCTTAATTTCAATCCCTTATCCTGTCCTCCTCTCTATGCCCTACTCTGGTATCGTCCTAACCTTCAACTTGGTTTCACCGCAATGTTTTCTTGCTGTTAGTTAAACTTCATTTTTCTAAGCTGACGGATGGGCGCTTAACTGACAACATTCTTTTCTTTAATTTGACCTGTAATTGTAATGTCCGAACTGTGTCTTACTCCGACAATCCTGTTGCACGATCTGTTGTTACGTCTTGGCAGTGTCATGTCGATCATTACTTCGTTGTGACAATACTTGCTTCTACGTTCATGTTTTACTTCTTTTTTGTCCTTCCTGACCTGACCTGTCTTCTTGTCGTCCCCCGAATCTGAAACATATCATTAATGTTCTATTTTGGCCGCTTGTCCTGTAATGCAAGTGAGATGAATTCTATGCCGGGCTCCATTCCTAAATCAGAACAAACCATAGACTTGAGGCGCATCTTCTCGTTTTTATGGTGCTAGCCCTTGGCTTTCCCGAACCTCCTATATCGGACCTGAGTTCTAGAATGCTATAAAAATGATTATGAGCCATATATTCAAGCTTCCATATCGGGCGCCATGGTTAGATTTAAGGCATTCATCCTAATGTCATGTTCCCCTGTTTTTCCTAATCCAAAACCCCAAATGCCTTATCACTATTCGCTGATCTCTTGCTTCCTGATGTTTGCAGAGATTTCCAAGGGAAAAAATTTTGTTTTCTAAAACCCATACAGATGTAAAAGCAATGTGACTCCGAAAATAACAGTAAGCATCTTATGTCCGTAAAGTTCCAAGTTGAGAAAAAAGAAAACATTCGCACTTCCCTTGGAATATCGCTCAAAGCACGCACGATATGCTTCTTACATCTTCACTAGCCAGAGTGGCGCTACGTCCCAATATGACACACCTCTTCCGATCTCTGCATGCATAAAACTATGCCCATTTAGCGCCCAACACCTCACAGCTAGACATATTTCTTCCGGCCCTTTTTTTTGTACCTCCTAAATGGCGCGCACATCGCTCCTTGATCGTCTATCACCATGTGCTGTGCTCCACATCACACCTAGTGAAAGCCCTAATACCCCAAAAAATTCCTCCCAGATCTTCACTTTCAATTAAAAGAAAATTTCCTAAGAATCCCCCAGAACCCCCCATTAATTTCTACCTAGACAAAAACCTGAGCCATCTATTACTTAAGCAGCCGAAGAGCAAGAGGAAAAAAAGAGAAATTCAATACCCACAAAACGGTACAACAATTACCCAACATCAATCGTTTCCGAAGCAATGACTTTGGCTGGTTTAATTAATTTCATTCCGTACTTACTGCTGCTGCTGCTGCTGCTGCTGGCGGTGGCTTATGATGGCACATATGAGAGAGTGGTCGTTACGTTAAACGATGTATGGGTATAATTGCGGTTTATTTTTGAATCGATAACATTTACTCTTCAGCTCATAAGACTGTTAATTACATTCATGATCGTGCCCCCCACTTGTCGGACGTGCTAAGCACATCAAAACAACAAGAAAACAACGGACGACGAATTAATGTCTGCTTTTGTTTATAAATAGAAAACACTGCTGCTGTCGAAAATGAAAGACGCACAAGTGGATAGTGTGTAGGGCGGACAACAGTCCCAGTCCATAGAGGGCATAACAAAAGCGCTTGACAGGCCCAATCAATATCGATTGTGATGAGCGTGGATAGCGTATTCTGGTAGGCAGATTAAGTGACCTAATCGCATTAATTTCATTCGAGCGTTTGCGAGAAAAGTCCGCGTGACGCATGTGACTCCCTAATTCTCTTAACGCTGACGTTCTGCGTCGATTATGTCAGACTCGATGGCATCCTTGTTGTAAACACAAAGTACGAGCACACCAGCCGACCATTCATTCATTCGACACCGACGTGGTCTCCTTTCCATACGAGATAACCGATCTAGAACAAGTCGTGCTTGCTATCAAAAAAAAAAAAACAAAGCAACACACAGAAACGAAAAGTAAAGCAAGAAGTCATGCCTGCCCATCATGCTGCGTAATTCTCTCTACTAGCTCGAAAGAGGAATACGACGGCCCCTCATTTGCAATTCAATCCGTGAAACTGAGTCAATAGGTTGAACAACAATGATGATGATGATGATGATCGGGTGATTTTTTTTCTTCGGCGCGTTTCTTCTCCCCTCCTCCTCCTCCTCCGACGACGACGACGACGAGGAGTGTGTTTTCGTTTTCACTGACAGATTGATATTTGCAAAATTTTACGTGAGTCCGATTCTTAGTCGCACTGCTTAGTATGCTCCGCCAGGCAGGTCGCAGAAACAGAGAATCCTTGAAACAATTAAATTGCTTTTACGCGAATATGTTTTTCTCCTCATTCCAAGCACGACTGGTGCTGGAAGGGGCGGTTAAAAGCAACCTCAACCGGCCGACGACACGGTGTGCATTTGGTGGCAATCAAATTAAAGCCAATGGGTTGACGTGCAGTGGATCAAGTGACAAGGCTTTGCGAAATTCCATTCAATGCCGATAGAACTCATGAAGGCATATTGCGCGCTGCTGCTGGTGGTTGCTGGCCAAATGCACACAAGAGCGTTCTTGCTAGGCAACAATTGGACCGTATGCACGTTTCGTAAAGCTCGTGTTGTCGTCTCGTAGAACAGGTTGCTTGAAATGCTAAAGAATGATTTCTTTTTTTTTTTTGGGTGGGGAACAGGAAATGTGTTGGCTCTTTAAAAATTCACTTCCCCGAGAGAAGGAAATCATCATTCCTTCACAAATTGCTTCCCAGTGGCACTAAGCAAACGAAAAAAAAAGAATTCTCAAACTGCTGAGGCACCTTGCTGTGATGTAATTGGCTGCGGACTGTTGAAGCATGTTTCTCCTCTTCGTTTCTCATTCATCGCAGCAGAGTTGCGGCGTCAGAACATATCCGGTGCTCGCCTGACTTGTTGATGGAATAAACTTCATTCGATTCGCTCTAGTTTTGACAAGCGCTGACGTATTCAATGGCGAGTTTTGTTACGCAGCCGACTTTGTGGGTCGTCTGCTAATTGTTGGCTGTAAAAGTCAAGAAGTTGAAGTTATCCAGGACTGACGGGTGTGATGAATTGAGAACTTGTTCGTCAATGACACCAGAAACTGTCTGGGAAAGCGAAGTTGCCAAAGAAATTTGTTGGCTGAATTTGTGACAGTCGCACGTGTGAAGGGGTGTTGTTGTACACTGCTTGTTGCGAAGGGGGTTCACGATGTTTTTGATGTTACTGAGTCGTACTGGGTTACAGGATATGGCTCTAGGAACTTTGCTTTCCAACTTTCCTTGCAATCGACCCCTAAGCGGCTGAGAAGTTGCGGTTTTGGCATGGTTCTGAGGATTGATTGAATTGAACTAATTCCGCCTTACAATGACAAGGGTTGCGTTAGACCTATGAATGTTGCTTTGTGAGATAAATTAACAGCAGGCGAGAATAATTTCGGAAATGAGTACATGGATTGTTTTAGGTTGGCCACCATTTCTGGCTCTTAAGCAACCGTACTGATTGACACTTCATGGTCACGGAGCTAGATCCCGGCGACGTCAGGATCCCTGGAAAGTATTGAAGTCGTAGCCTAGCCGTAAACCTCCTGGTGAGTTGAAGTGTCGCTTGGTATTAAACTAGAACGATGGCAGAACCCTTCTTTCAACATCCTTTCTTTGAGGGAATGAATTGGTCAAGTTACTGTATATGGGGTGATTCACTCGACCGCCTGATGTGAATTCAAGTATATTCTAGCTGCAGTCCTTTGATACACCCAGCAGCTGAGTGTTTGCCTAACAATAACCTCTTTGACTCTGATGGGGCAAGTGTTCATGGCTGCTGGTATTCAAAGACAAGCAGCAATCTGCGCCGTTTATAGTTTATTTGCCGTGGAAATTGTTCAGCCACCAAACGATGATCACATGATGGATTTGATCTTCATTGTGTACAATCAAAGCGTACTTTTAGATTAGAGGCCTCACGTTTTGCTTTATATTTAGATGGCTTCTGGCACATGGTGCTCTTGAAGCACGTTCAGTGTGGAACTTGATATGTGAATACCAGTTAAGCGGCTTTTCCATAACAATTCAAAGATGTTGGGTGTCACTGGCGTACACTACCATAGTGCGTCCTAAAATATAAAATTTGCTAGAAAATTCCTTTGCATTGAACCATGCACCATTCTCCCACTTGAAGTATTACGTTCTTGATTCAGGCCGGCTCCCATCAAACACTGTTCAGCTAGAACTGGCACTGGCAGCACAAACCAATGAGAAACGTTTAAAGAAAAAGGTGCCAACCCCTACTCCTATCTCCTGCGCGTGTCTGCTGCAAATGTTTCCCAAATTGTCTTGCTACTCTGCCCTCAAAATACACTGAAAACTCCAGATGCTACGAAAACTTCAAAAAAAAAAAAAATCTGTTGCAGCACCTGCCGGATACAATTCTTCTATTTCACCCTCATCTTTGAAAAAAACTCCATACATCACAAAACCGCTCGAAAAAAATGTGTCACCTCTCAAGGCCGTCCTCTGCAGCACTTTTTGCAGATGCCTGCCAACAAGCTCACCGTCAAACACAAGAATTCGCTTCGCTTTCCCTCACCATCCACAGCAGCAACGTCCAACACAACCCGTTCAATTGACATTTATTTCCACTTGTTTATGGAAATTTATTTCAGCAAAGTGAAAAATATTTAAAAATGCAGAAATTCCTTCAAAGCACCAGCATCACCAGCGCCGCCGTCGCCACACCATCGATGAGGAATGGCCAATAAATGCAAACAAAACATAAGCGGCAGAGAGGAGGAGAAGAATAAACGTGGGCGACGACGACGGCACGGCGCAATAGCAGCGACCGCAACGAAAGGCTTGCCTGTCCGTCCGTCCGTCCGTCCGATCGTTCGTTTTGAAATAGTTTTCACCTCACGTTAGAGTCTGCTGCAGCACCACACACACTGCAAGCACACAGTTACAAATGCGGCGAGGAAAATGGCATTCCCCAAACGGCAGGTTGCAAATAAATGTTGCGCCGCACATCAATCTCTGAGTTTGGCAGGCCAGCTCGGCGGATTGTTGCTCTGCAGCCACCAAAACATTGCCAATGTCTCAAGGAGAAATTTCCGAAAGTTACCTGGCAAGATTCATTGAGAACAAAATCATGACAAAAACGAGCAGCAGTGAGAGACGACGGTGACGACGACGAAAAGCGAACAGCAGCAGCGCGCCCAGTTGTGTGTAATTCCTTTTTGTGGTACGGGTTTGTTTGTTGTGTGTTTGGCCGATCAACACACACACACAGAGGTGGCGGCGTTTTTTTTTTTTCTTGGACTTCATGGATGGCTGGAGCATGGAGTCGACTAAGATCACCGGTGGCTCCTAAGGTTTCTGTTGCCCCGAAGTGTGCGTGTGGGGTGTACGGTGTACGGTGTGCGCGGTCCCGTACGTGTTCACACACAGATGTCGGTCGAAATTATCACCTTTAATTCGCCAGCCAATATTAGATGACCGTGACCGTATATTTACTTTTTGAATCTTCTTTATCTGCGGCTTGCTCTCCTTCTTCTCTTCGACGCTTCGTTCTTGACTGCGTTCGTTTTCCGACGACTGGCGGTTGGTGACCTTAAAAAATGATGAAAACTTCAATGATGAAACCAGATGCGCACGGTCTGATTCTGCTGCTGTTCGTCTTCATTGCACCTTGACAGAGCAGTGCACAAGCCAATACATCACGGCTCGCGGTGTCCAGCTTCCCAATCGGTTGTGCAAATTGCTCCCGTCTCGCAAGCTCATAAAGCAGACGCAAAGACGTGGGAAATCCGCTTGCATATACAAATTCTGGCACAGTTTACATTGGGGGCACTGGCGATAAAGATTTGAGAGATTATCGATTGTGGACCGCGCCACAGAACGCATAGAACGTCATCGAATTTTAGTGAAATCTAGTTCATGAATATTTACCAGCCAATCGAACCAAACCCCAAACAAACAGCGGCGACCTCAGCGATGGAATTTTCGGCATAAATGGAACGTTTCTTTATGGGACAATATGTTTTGTGCCTTGGCGAAAAGAGAACTTTCTTATGCAAATGCGTGGAAGAAATTTGAAAGTGCGGCCGGGCAGTGGAGTTCGATTGGAATGCATGCGAGGCCCCAGGAGAATTCTTAGATAAAAGTGAAATCTCGAAAAGATTCCTCTTTTGTGTTCGCAGTTTCCGATTCAGTGAAGATTTCTCAGCCTTCTTAACCCCTTCAGTGGAAGCGATAGATACAATCAACACCACCGCCATCGTCAGCGTTATCATTATCATCAGCTGCGGCGGCAACTGTATTGTCCGCCATTGCAGGCAGAAATGTTCTCCATCTCCATCTCCCCCCCCCAAAACGAAACGCATCACTTGAGCCGGGTTCCGTACAGCACTTCACATGTCTGGATTTTATCTCTGCAACATAATTTCAACTGCACGCCTGTGTGCGCCACTCCAAGAGGGGAATACTCCATGCCACCTACTCGGAGTCGAGGCTGGGGCTTTTCTATAAATGCTTCGTAGGTTTCCAGTAATTATGCAGCAAAAGGTACCGAAAAGAACACACATACAGGCACAACGGTGTGCGCAATGCACCATGGAATACCAATTCCTTGGCTCTGCCACCTGCATTCTGCCGCTGCTGCTGGTGCAATTAGATGTAATAGCGCTGTGGCATGCTGCTTTTCGCCTGTTGCTGCTGCATTTTATCGACGATAAACTTTACCGTAATCAAAATGGCGGAACAGTAAACAAACTAGTATACTTGTAGATCGTACTGCATAAACGTGGCAGAGTCATCAAATCTTCGTGATTCAGAGGCAGTCTGATTGATTTGTCAGGGGAAGGAAGAGCAGGGGAATGACTACTTCAAGGGCTGACTAATTGTTGTCCCGACCCCGAACAGCTAATCAACGACCACAACAGGTGGAGCTGGGTGCGGTTTGTTTGACAGTTTGTTTGCTTGCCAAAAGCGACCCTAATTACATCAACCATTTGGGTGGCATATGTTTCAATGTCTCACACACACAATACGGCAGCCCGCCGCCACCGCCTCACCTGCATTTGTCAATTGTTCTCCTTCTCGGTAATTTGTTGCCTCTATTCTTCACGGTGGTGGTGGTGGTGGTGGTGGTGGAGAAAAGGTGTAGATACCTGAAATTTATTGTGGCATTGTTTCTGTTCCAGTTTTGACTACACATCGAGAGAGTACACTGCTCCCCAGTTACCGGTGTGAAGATGAGGAGCTTTAGGATGAAATGGCAAATATCAGCATCATCAGCGCCATGATCTTCAGTGTGGCTTGTGCCTGATAAACTTCGAAACCAGTTTGCGCTGCCGCACCCTATTTGCGTTTATCACATGTGTAGCAGGCGATTGAAAGCCGAAAAGCACCACTCTCTCTCATATTGAAGCTACCTATCTGTCTGTCTGCCTGGCTGTGCTCCTCTCCAATATGTCATCAGTGGGGGGGGGGGAGGGATGGGAGACTGACTTCAGCAGACACAGTGAACGCTGAACGGCCTTAACGTTTTGAAGGTATTTGAATAACGATGATGCCATCCCCAAAGTCGTCGTCACATTCATCGGAAATGTTTCTGTTACCTCTCCCTCGTTTCCTCTCTCTCTCTCAGTCACTGTGCCTCATTCAAGTTCGAGTTCTGCTTCGTTTTTATTTTTTTTTTCTTCAACTTCGACTTGTACCCAATGTTCGGTCTGCGGGGGGATACATACATATGTGTCATTCAAGTGAGAGAATGAATCGATTTTGCACGACAATCACACGCCGCAGTCCATGAATACAAATCGCTGGGTGACTTGTCCACACGTCAGTGGGTGATTAGCGGCAGCAGCAGTTTCTCAAGCATCCTAATCTGGTGTGGAAAATGTGCTGCCCTGTTATCCTGGTATGCACACTGGCCTCTAATCTATCATCAAGCAGTCAAACGATGCATCGTCGTTGGGTTTATGCAACCGCGAGCGAAACGTACGAGCGGCGTGTATGCCGCTCACGTAGAAACGCTTTTTTTTTATTACGCTGCCAATTGAATTTATATAATCGACTTGTGGTGGGTAAACCATTGAACTTGTTTGTGCTTCCTGTCACAATCGTCGTAACACGCCGCCGCCACCGCCGCTACAATTTTATTTTCCATTTTCATTTCGTGTGGCACTTTTGGCATGCGTTCAAAATGACGATGATATGCCTTGGCCGAGCAGACAGCCAGCTCAGAAAATATAATTCATTTCAGAAATTGGTGTGTGGTACTTAAATTCAATTTGTTTTATGTTTCCAATAAAACACAGACCTAAACATTCGCCGCTGCCGCTGCTGCTGCCCGCTACCACTGCCGTGCGGCAGCGGCGATTTGGTTAACATTCGGCGGGGTCATTCAGTGAAAAGTGAAATCTTACGCACGTGGGAAGTTTATTTATGTAGCAGATGGTACAGCGGAGCGCACGTTGGAATTGATAAGACACAACCGACGCGGAGACACGGTGAAAACCCTCCTCAGACTTTCGATGAGTTTGAAACCGCGTCGCCGCCGCCGGTGCTGCTGCGAGAGATCGATGAATTTTTAGAAAATTGTATATACGGATGTGTGTGTGTGTGCTTATCTGTAAATTATGAATTCCATGAGAATTGAGTTAGAGGGCTTATAATAATCCATGACTCAGTGTGACTAAACGCGCTCCAACTGCGAGTTGTGGTTACACGACAACACTTGCGTGTACATCGATGTATTTTGACGTGCGTAGAAAATATTTCGCTTTCAAGGAACGGTTGCCGATATAGAATGAGTGTCAAAGAGTGAGTCATCCGGTTCCTTACGATGACAGGTAGACAGACCCAATCTGACGTCAGCTAACCATCAAGATTATGACTTTGCTAATTGTTGTTTTGTTGGCGAAAAATTGAAAGATAAACGCAAATGGTATGCATTCTCGGCTCGTCTCGAGAGGCACGTGCTGCATGTGTGTGGGACACTGACCGGAAGATTCTTCGCTTCCGCGTCCAAACGATGGTTGGTGGTGTAGATAAGCTGTTTTCAATGTCACGGCTTTGTGTCTTGGTGGGGAGGGGGAGGGGATATCATAAGAATGCTTCCTCGAGAATCATTGGATAGCTGGATTGTAAACAAAGTCCAAGGCTGGGTGCTGTTGTGTGACTTACAAATGCGATATTGTGTGATATGGGTTTCGCGTCATGTGGCCCTGTGCAAGAAAATGTCACAGATTAGATGAAATATATCTTGGATTCGGATATTTTTTAAACCACGCATGGTATTAACTTACTTATCGGGCTTGAGGCATTTTGTTTGCTTGACTTGGTTTAGCAATGAGGAAGCTTTTACCCACAGACTCCAAGTTGATTTGGTCTACTAGACCTAGAGAAAGAGTCGCAAAAATAGGAGCTATGAAATAAATATCAGGAGAAGTTCCTACACGTCTCATTGGAGGAACATCAGAAGGACAGATTCTCCACAAACAAAAATGGGACAATCATGCACCCCCTAAACTGAGTTAAGTCCTCACTTTAACTTCTCCTTCGGAGGACCAAACAGATGAATATTCCTAACGAATCGTATAGCTTACCTATCAGACTGAAAATCTGTGAAGCGTTTAAGCATGGATTAAGTGACCTGGTGGTGGCGAAGTGGGTAAGTGCGTCGACCCCCAGGTAGAAGTTCTAGGCTCGATTCCCGGACAGGACACCTCGCATTTTTTCACGGCACCACCTCTTTCGAGTTGCTGACAGCACTCAAAGAGTATCAGTTATCTTTGGAAAGCTTCTCAAATCCCGCCATTCGGAGTCGGCAAAAAACTGTAGGTTCCTTCTACTCGTGAGAGAACAGTAGCACGCACAACACCGCTTGTTGTTGAAGAAGCTAGGCCCTGGTACCTTGTGGGCTGTAGTGCCACGCAATAATTATTATCCTTGGCAATCTCTGACACACTGTCAAGGATGTCAATTCATCGTGAGCCTTTCTACGGAACTGATCATTGTCGGTAGGGAACTCCTCCTCATAGAAAAATCAATGGCGTTACCAAAATTAAAGCGTCTTTGGATCGGAGCCAACGGAAGACATCAGAAGTCCCACTGCTGACGATATACTAAATCAATCCGGAACAGTGAGCCACCCCCTTATATATTTTTCCATAACTAAAACAATAACACTGATTCTAGACACATTTGGGAAGAATAAGTAATTATATGACTGTTGGATAAACTTTTACCATCGTTTAGGGAATAAAATGTCAAAGTCCCACACTAAGAGAAATATCGACAAATTTAGAGCAGGGCCATTGAATATCTAACTATTACTCAACTGACTTCTACTCACAGGCCTGCCTGATTTCTGAGTCTTATCGTAACCTATTCCAGTCTAGTATGTCGTAATTTCTTTGTTTTTTTTCTGCTTATTTCTTATCGTGTCTTCAGCAATGATCGCACACATGACTCGTTTGCTGTCTTATCAGCAAATTGTAGGCGTATTGAATGAGCTTTTTGCAAAGAATGCCTGTAAACTTGATAAACAACTTTTTCAAGTATAGATTTCATAAACTAATTTCATTTCCTTTCGTTTCGCCTCAATTTCAGACTTTGAAAATCAACCTCAGAACTGCACGAGAAGCACATTAAACTAGGAAGTACCTAAAGTCAACTTTGTCACAAACTACGACCACCTTCTCCACTTCCCGCGGTCGAATGTTGCAGAGAAGAACGTCAAAAGCAAGCAAGAAAGTAATCATATAATTTAATTAGGCGATTACTACACACATCACACATACACACGTGAATTGTGAAGTTAGGTGCCGCCACCATCATCGACACCGGCACTTGTCTGTCAAATTGTCATATGCAAATTGTTAGTAACGCCGCAAATCGAATAAATATCAGATTACATGAATTCAAAAAAGAGACGGAAACTTTGCCCGCACCGCCCCAGCAAAATCGATGAACTTCAGCGACACTGATTAGCGGAATCCTTTGGCTTCCAACAGAGACAACCACCGCACGCAACATTCAGAACACATCGTTCATACATACACGCATGTATATAGAGACACAGAGGGGAATCAACACAGAGCAGAGAAGAATCCCCATTAGTTTGCAGATTGATTTGAAACGAAACTAAACGACTGATTTTTATACAACAAATTTATTAGGTACATTTATATACAAGACGTCATTTGTATATAATCGGATTTATTTACTAGTAAATGGCATATCAATTGTGATACTTAACAGTGCAAGCGGGGAGGAGCTACCGACGAGTCCACAAGGAACACGAGTCTGCTTGCATTTGCTCGCAAATATGTAGCTTTCTGACTGGACGTTGTTATGTTTATTTTTTGCTCTAAGTGATTAGTGATATTCAATAACTACAAAATAGAGAATACGAGAAGGAAGGAAAAACAACAGAGAAAGATTTTGCTCAAGTAGTAGTGAATGTGAGGAGAGAGTGGAGTCCTTTCGAGAGAAAGACTTAGAACCCAATCCAAGATGTCTTTTATAAACAATCTGAAAAAAGTCTTCCACCTTGGCGGTGGGGAGGCGAAGAAGAAACGCCTCTATAACAACATCAAGATGGACACAGACCCGGCCGAGTACTGGGAAATGGTTGGGGAGCTGGGCGACGGTGCATTCGGCAAAGTCTACAAAGCTCAGCACAAGGAAACAAAGCGCTATGCCGCGGCAAAGATGTGCACTCTGGAGGACGAAGAGAATCTGAGTGATCACATGGTGGAGATTGATATCCTCTCGGAGATCAAACATCCCAACATCGTGGAGCTGTACGAGGCGTTCTCCCTTGAAGACAAACTGTGGGTAAGTTGCAATCGCGGTTATCCCTGCTGCTACAGCTCTGCAAACATGTCAGCATACTAACGATGGTTTCCTCTTTTTCCAATTAAGATGTTAATTGAGTACTGTGACGGGGGTGCCTTAGATAGTATTATGGTGGAGCTGGAGAAGCCACTGACAGAGCTCCAGATAGCTTATGTGTGTAAGCATATGACGGAAGGCTTGAGTTTTCTACACAAAAACAAAGTTATTCATCGAGACTTAAAGGCTGGTAATGTACTTCTGACCATGGAAGGCGGCGTTAAATTGGGTATGTACACCAGACAGAACACTCCACCAAGTGCCTCTCTTTAATTGAAGACGGGTCAATCTATTTATATCAGAGAGAGGGACATAATTAACAGTTAATGCCACTTCACTTCACTTACATGTGTTAACAATCCATCTCTCTTTCTCCTTCTTCTCATCCAAACTTCTAGCTGACTTTGGTGTATCAGCTAAAAATAAACACACTCTCCAGAAGCATGACACATTCATCGGCACGCCATACTGGATGGCTCCCGAATTAGTGCTGTGCGAAACTTTTCGAGACAATCCGTACGATTTAAAAGTTGATATTTGGTCCTTGGGCATCACACTCATTGAGTTGGCACAAATGGAACCACCAAACAGTGAGATGTCACCGATGCGAGTCCTTTTGAAGATTCAAAAGAGTGAGCCACCGAAACTCGATCAGCCGTCCAAATATTCCAAGGAATTCAATGATTTCTTAAGTAAATCATTAGTTAAGGTTTGCTGAGGAATACCATAATGTATGAAATTCATGCTGAGAGAGCTTTTCTTTCTTCTTTCTTTAGGATCCTATTTTGCGGCCATCAACAGACGTACTAAAGGCACACCCCTTCATCAACAGAGCTCTGGACTGCAAGCCAATCAAAGATTTGCTTCTGGAATACAAAGCCGAAGTCGTCGAGGAGGAAGTTGTCGACGAGGAAGCCGAGGTAAGATTCATGCCCTGTGAGATAGTTAGATCCAACTGTTCGGCTACTTTAAAGCAGTCCCCCGCAAGTTACCACTCTCTCACCCATCCCCAACCCCACCACAAAATTAGCAAAAAATCGAACGGAAAAAACCTTCTCTCTTCTTTTTGTATTTTCACGCTGCTTTTAAAACACAAAAATTTATCGAAACTCGCTTGTTTTCCAAAATACTCCACAAAAAAAAAAAAAATCAAAAATCTCGTAGAAAGCAAAGCGTCAGGCGAAGCGAAGGTCACTTTATCAGAGGGTTGGTAAGTCGTCGGACTAGTATAACGCATCCAAAAATACAAAAAGACTCAAAGAAACAATCATATAAATCTCTCATAACCTCAAATATTGTTTTATTTTTGTACATTTTGGACTCAGACTAGTCTGGCTGTATGAAGATGTGATTACTATCATCCATGTTTACATAAGAGCTCTTGTTTGCATTGTTTTCTTAAATTTTTCGGTTGGTTTCTTTTATATCATTTCTGCTGAGTGATGAATCTATTTTTAGTAAAAATGCGAACGAGAAAAAACACAAGTTCACGGGAAAAGTTTATTTCTTTTTTTTTGTTGTAGATTGTAGGCGAAATGGTAGATACCCTGCAGTTACTGATTCGGTTTAATGCCTACTCGCATTCCGACAACATCCATCAGTTCTGCCAGAGCCTCTCTTAGATTTCCATTAATTTATTTGCTAGACTCTTTTCCTTTTTTCGTTTGATTTCTGCGTGTATTCGCGGATCGTTTTGATTTCTCGAATGCTTCTAGACGAATCGAATGAGATTTATTTGTTTATTAAAATGCGAATGAATTTCCTTAGGAACCCCGCAACTCGGCACTCCCACTCGACCTGGACGATGACTCCTCATCACAACAGAGTCAAGAAATCGATAAACGTGAGCAGTTGCCTTTCTTTCATTTCCAGTTCATTGTGAAGATTTTGATTTTTCAGTTCCAAGCACTCCAACATCAGTGTCACAAACATCGAGAGATTCCAAAGAGTCATCACCAGCCATCCCGACAACTCCAACAGCATCAACACCACCACCCCTACCAGCACCAGCAGCAGCAGCACTACCGATGCCACAAACAGCCCCAGCACAAGCCCCACAAGCAAAATCAATTGATGCTGACAAAACGGAAGAGATTAACAAAACTCGAGGTAAGTCGACGACCCCACCACCGCCGCCGTTGACAGGAGTGCAAGAGAAGGTACCACCACCGCCAGCTGTTGTACAGAAGCAAATTAGCCCAGCACCGCCGTCACAAAAGTCAACATCGCCGCCGCAAGTTGCCAAGTCTGAGAAACAGGCATCCGAGGTCGATGGCGAGAGGAAGAAGCTTGAGGCTGTTGATGGAGAGAAAAAGGTACGTTGGAGCGTCTTTTTCATTTCGATCTAGGAACACCTTCGATAAGTTTTGTTCAGGCTAAGGTGGGTAAGAAAATTCCTCAACGATGCAGAAAGATGCCTCAAAGAAGCCGTTCCATCATTATTCCGGCTCCTACTGCTAGATAAGCTTAGGCTGAAATTCATTAGGGGAATTGCAATTCCCCAGTTTGACTGAAACTCTAATTCTCTTCAAGGTCAAACGGGTGAGAAAGTTTCTCTCCAGGTATTTCTTCTCCTGCTGGACGCACCAGGAAAAAACAAAAGTGAATGTTCCAGAGCATGTCATGCTGAGGTTTTCGTCCAGGTGATGATGACGTCGCATGTGGAGTTTTTAATTGTTTGCTTTTTGTATAACGAAGTCTGTGTTTTGGTTTCTCGGTTTTGAGCGCGTTTGGATTTCGTTGACTTAGGCACTCAGAGTGAGAATTAAATAATTTATAAATCACGCACACACACAAGGACAATGATGGAAAAGGTTGTCTATGAGAGTTGATCACTTATCCTAGAGCTTTTTCTACTCATGCCTTACTGTAGTTGAAACACTTCTTCTTGTGAAGCAAAGATAGCAATCACTTGTGAAGAACTCTTCACACTTCAATGTACACTTCTAAGCTAAAACAGAAACTGCCACTCGGGTCTAGAATTGTAACTTTCTCACGTCCATGGATGTAAATAGCTGCTGCTGTCCATTCCGCAAAACCCCATCACCAGCATCCATTTTAATGTTTTCTTTCCGTCCCACAGGTTATCAAGAAAGAAAAGGGTAAAGCTCCACCACCACCACTGGCAGTTCCACAGCAACAGCAAAAGAAGTCTCTAGAGTCACCAGAGATCAAGGACAGCATCGACGCTGCCCTCCTTAGAGACATAATAAAGCCGCCACCAGAGTTTGAAGAGGACACCGAAATGGTACCGGCCAACAACATTCAACAGGAACCAAGACGAAGTAGAGACGAGACGATAACAGTAGAGTTCAAGAATCAGAAGGATGAGAAGCGCGTAATTCCCATTAGCCGGAGCAACTCTGATGACGATCAGCAAAAGCCACCGTCGCCAACGTCTACCATATCGGTGACTTCAACTCCCTCAAAGAATACAGGCTCCGGTGCAACTACGATGACGTCCTCCAACACATCGTTGATCACCATAAACAGCAGCGAAGAGGACAAGCCAGTCTTGCCGAACAGCTTGGCGTCGAATGTAAGTCAAATTACCGTGGTCACTAGCACCCATCCGCCGGTCATAATCGACAATCCCCAGCAGAGGGTGGACACCCCAACCAAATCGACCAGCAGCAGTGAGGTTGTCATCGTGTCCAACGAGTTGAACAAGACGCACGTGAATGAGTCCTCCACGGACGACGACTACCCATCCCTGGACAGCCTCGAGCACTCACCACGAAAGCAGTCCAGCATGATCGTGATAAACGAAGAAGAGACGATGTCTAACATACCGAAGTCCACTGGCCCGCCGACGAATGCCCGCAAGCTGGACGAGAGTGAAGTGTTGATCGTCAGCCCGAGCTTTGTAGATGAGGACTCAGCTTATGGAACAGCGCCAGCTGCCGGTGTTGACAGCAATCTTTTGGACACTAGTCACGTATCTGTAGTTACGGTTGGCGAGGAGATCAAGGTAAAGGACAGCAGTCACATACGCGGAGCAGAGTCAAGCAGCGACATCTCGTCCGTGGGTGGTCCTAGCGAATGTAGCGACGATTTGCGCAGCAGTAGCGAACACATACTCACAAAGCCCAACAACAAGATGAACGGAGGTCAGCTCATAAAGACCGCTTCGGTGTCTGCCTCCCGAGAAGATGTCAGCATCATTGTTAACCACAAGAAAACATTGCCAGAGAAACGCATCTCGCCAGACAGTAGCGTGGGTTCCATGGAGTCCCGAACACACAGTGAATGCGGATCAGTCCGATCCAGTGGCGGTACGCCAGTGCGAGGAGTCATTAAAATTGACCGCAGTGACGCTGAGAGTATCGCTACGACCGCTAGTCATGATAGTCGAGAGCAGGAAGAGGACGTGATCATCCGTCGCAAGCCCTCACCTCCGAAGGTGGAACCGACCAAAGAGGAAATCGAATTGCGCAACCTTAGGAAGAAAACGCGCAAGCGCACCAGGAAGTTCGAGATTGACGGGGTGCAAGTGACCACGACCACCAGCAGAGTGATCTACGGCGATGACGAGACCGGTCGACTGTACGATGACCACGTGTTCAGGAAGCAAGAACTGAGAGAGCTAAAGATGCTGCAGAAGCAGGAGAAGAAGCAACAGAACGACTTGCAATTGAAGGAACAAATGGCCAAAGAGCAGCAAGACCGCCGCTTCGAGCAGGAGCGAATCACGCTGGAGAAGACATACGAAAGCGACATGGACACTTTGGCAAGGCAACAGAAGCAATTGATTGAAAAGACAGAGCAGAATCAGGAAGCGGAGCTGCGATCATCATCGAAACGTATCCGCTCAGAGCAGGAGCAGGAACTGAAGATCTTCAGGGAAAACCTGAAGCACGAGATACGACTGCTGAAGCAAGAGATAGACCTGCTGCCGAAGGAGAAACGAAAGGACGAGTTCAAAAAGCGCCGAGCTGCAATGGAACTAGATCACGAGGATAAGGAGCGACAGTTCCTGGACTCCCTGAAGGAGCGCCATGAACTGCTCTTAAGGCGAATCAGTGAGAAGCACCGCGATCGCCTGGCCACAATCGACCGTAACTTCTTGCAGCAGAAGCAGAATGCCATGCGCACCCGTGAAGCCCTCATTTGGGAGTTGGAAGAGAAGCACCTGCATGAGCGACATCAGTTGTCGAAACGCCACGTGAAGGATATGTGCTTCATGCAGCGACATCAAATGATCATTCGGCACGAGAAGGAATTGGATCAAGTTAAGCGTATGTTGCAGCGCAAGGAAGAGGACCTTCTTAAGAAGCAATCCATCGAGAAACGTGCCTTGCCAAAACGCATCCGAGCCGAGCGCAAAGCCAGAGACCTTATGTTCAGGGAGTCCCTAAGAATTTCAACGAACCTGGATCCGGAAGTGGAAAGGGAGAGGTTAAAGAAGGTAAGAATGCATACGCCCTGTCATGGAGCATTTTTTCTTATTTTCTATATTACAGTTCCAAGAGCAAGAGAAGAGGCGCTACAACCAAGAGGAGAAGCGTTTCGAAATCAAACACCAAAAACAACTTGAAGAGCTGAGAGCAACGCGCGAGGGCGCTATACGGTAAGCGAAACCCCAAGTATCTGCGAATACTGGTCAACTAACATCTCCTTTGATTAACAGTGAACTCGAGCAATTGCAGAACGAGAAGCGCAAGGCACTAGTCGAACATGAGAGTCACAAGCTGAAGGAGATCGACGAGCGACTTCAAAAGGAGTTACGCGAATGGAGGGAACAACTTGTTCCACGGAAGCAGGTAAGCACGTCTAGTCTGTAAAGGCATCGCTATGACGCGATACATGCATGCGCGTTAGATCGGGGACGGTACTCCTAGAACATCTGATGCATGAAGTTAATCACATTTTTCTAGGTTAAACTGAATTTAAAATTGAATCGTATTCTTTTTCTCTCTTTCTCCCCCTACTAACCAAATGCTTACCTGGAATCTTTTAATATTTCAATCGCTATCTTTAAACTCTCTAAAATCAATTAAACCAATCGCTTTAATAAATGGTAAATGCTCGCTTGTGGTGGTAAATGGGCAGAAAATTGTTGACAAGCTGGAAGAAATGGTGAATCGACACGAGGCGAAGTACGGACAAGTGCCCGATCGATCTGTGTTTGAGGGTGAATTCGTTGTGCCAGAGCACTTGCGCAATAGTCGGTCTATGCTGCGCGGCGGTTTCTTGGGTAGCCTTACGCGGTCGCGCACCTTCCTCACGCTCTCCACAGACTATTCGCAGTCTAACTTCAGGGGATCGGCACCCGATCTTAGTCGCAGTATGCCCAACACTCCCCTGTCAAGTATGAGGCAGCAGAAGAACCGCAGTATGGCATCTGCTGCGTCCGTGGATTCGGTTATCGAAGAGTCAACATCGCCGCAGCACAGCCTCGCTTCGACATCCAGCGGAAACGTGAGCAAGATCTACATTCGAAATCCATACGGCAACACATCCGATATGACTGTAGAGATGAGGCGCAATCAGGAGGCAGGACTGCCACGGTTGTCGTCGACGTTGCCGAATAAGAAATTCACTCGCAACAACGCACCCTCCCACATAACAACGGTAACTATAGGCAACGGAACGAATTCCGCACCCAAGAGTCCAGTAGAAGAGCCACCGGCACTGACAACATTCCGTCCGACAAGCGTTGACTCCTATGGCATTGTTGTGGATCGATTCAAGAGGCCAACAACAACATCTATACCGGCAACTGCTATCGTGCCATCCAAGACCAAAGAGAACATTTTGCATTCATCGTCTTCGTTTGCGATCAAACGCCCATCACTGATCGTTCAGCAGAGGGCCACATTGGGCTCGGCACAGTCGATGCACAATATCTACGACGCCACTACCAGCTCTCCAACATCGCCAACATCACCGGCTCCAGGCTCCATATCGTCTCGGACCAGCTGGGGACCGGTGCGTGGGACGAACAGCTTCGCTGATGGCGTCTCCCTATCGTCGCTATCCTCATACACCATTCCAAGAGTGTCACTAGCACCGAATAAGCAACGCGTCACTGTCAACGGCAAGAATCCGTCAGAATCTGGAAATACGCGGGACTCTGCAGCCTAAAACCTGCAATTGTTTCCTCTCTTATCCCATCTAGATCCCTGTCGCTTCATTTCTCCGTCACTTTGTGACTTTGTCTCTATCTCTATCTCTTTGTGTATTGATTTGTGTTCTGTCGAATTTTTTGTTTTCTACTTCTATCTTTCTTTGAGTTCAGTTGCAACTCACTCATTCCGTGCTGCACTGTCATGTCATAAATTAAGTCAAACACCAACTCGAAGTGCCAGCCTTCAACAACACGATGCTTTAATCTTAACGAAACCAAAATCAGAAAATAAGCGAAAGCCTAACGAAGTTGCCAAAATATTAGTAAGAGAGCGAGGGCACCCTCGCGCCTTGTTTAAGAGTCAATTTAATCGCATTTAAGAAACTAGAGGAATTTACTGTACATACGCATTGCATACTCACGCATTAGGAAATCGTTTGTATCATTAGTTGCAGCCACAAACTAACAACACACACACATTCCCCACATGCCGAATTTATTTTTATTGCACCTCAAAATTTCTTGCATTTAACTTGCTTGCTCGCTTTCCCACACTCCCCCAATGTTTCACATTTTTGTTGTGTTTGTTGTTTCAATTTTGTTGTCCCATCCCAAAAACAAAAAAAACAAAAATACATATCTCCCCGCTCGCTCCTCCCAATCCAAACAAACAAACCACCACTGAATGAATAACCATGGACCGCTCCCGCTGATTGCTACTTTGTTGCTGCGGCAAAACTATCCTAAAACACATCTCAATTTAACGGATTGAAATATGAATATATGTAACCGAAATCTGCTACTACTGATGGTGGATGGGAACTTGTGTTCGAACGTTTGCGAGAAAGGTTGGTCAATTGCTGATGCTGCATACACAAAAAACACACACAGTTATTGTTTATAGTTTGCAAGAAAGTAAATTTACAAAGCAATTGCTTGTAGATTTCTGAAGCGGGAAATTCACACAATTATAAAGTTTACCATTTTGTTGACGATGTTTGGATGTCTTCTGTGTTTATTATTGTTCGTGTGTAGCTTTAAATGTTTCCGGGTAAGAACCCCCATTGGAATGAACTTTTTGTAGTCTTTTATATCATCCCACGATTGGTTATTTCCATTTTGATGTTTTTTGTCAAAATCTGTTTTGTTACCCTAAAATAGATCCTGATCCTCCACTTCTAAACCACAGACCCAAGAGTTAGGTTTGAATTTAACTAGACTCCGTTAACAGCTCTGCTTCGAAGAACAAATGTTTTTAGCTAGTTTGGTCTTTCAATTCTTCCCCCAAACAAACGCAGTTCGCTTTTGGGTGGCGTTTACCTTCCTTCCAATCCATCAAGTTCTCCAAAGACGCCTCCTTTCATGAGGCATAAATAATGCTTCATACAATTCTGCTACCCTAATTGAAACAATTGTACTCAAGCGGTGAGGATCATCACGGAGGAGAGCCCTTAAATCGACTAAAACTTCAGTTAGATGTCTTCCCAAGAATACATACTAAGTTCTGTATGTGAAAAAGAGTTGCACCAGGATTTTTTCTGAATTTTCTCGAGACTGCGTGACTAATGAAGGAGCCTTTATTCATCTTTGCCGCATCTGCCCACTCGAAAACGCATAGGAAACTACTTTTTCAATAACTTCTGTAACCCCAGGCATGTATCTTCTTTTCTCTAATTTTTGTCAGACGCATCACTGGGTTAGGACATGAACAATCATGAATTTATCTCATATAACCCAGCATGGCGGCGCAATGTGGCTTCTTTAGTCAAAGTGAATTTTTTCAAACCTAACTTTGTAGCCAGAGACTTCCTTATTCACTTTGCCGATTGGTCTAATGTTCTATTCAGAAAAGTTCCTTCTTTGCATGCGCAAGGAGCTCCATTAGTCACCAAAAAATTTGTCAACTTGTCCAACAAAACCTCGCTCTCTATCCTATCCCGCAAACGGTATTAGTCTCAGACTCCCCCAAACTCGCTGTAGAATTTACTGCACTCACTCGGGATTTTTTGCAGTCTCTCACTTGTCGCAAGCGAATTAATACTCTATTCCCCAGCAGAAAATTCCTCACCAGTTGCAAAACGGCGTTAGCTCAGCAACTCTACGCGCAGAAGTTCTTGTCTCAAGAATCTCTTGATTCGCCGTCATAACATATTGATACAATCAAGAAATGTAGCCACCTGGGTATAATGTGTAAGTGCAGCCGAGTCCTTCGCAAGAAGTCTAATTTCAAATCCTGAATTAGACTTTCGTTCAGCTCCACCTCGAATTGCTCAGAACACTCAGGGAGTAGTCTAGAGAGAACAACAGCACAGACAACGAGAATATTTGTTGAAAAAGCTAGAACCACGTCCCTTGAAGACTGTAGCGCCACAATGCAGAGATCACACCACTCATTACTATACCGTCAAACTCGTTCATTCGTCTGAGATATAGGGAATAGTAGCTGAGTAGCCGAAAAATATTGATATTCTGAAACCTACCTCATTTGAACCTTCTCTCTCTGGGTGATTTCCCTGCCTTTTCTGAATAATTGAAGTCATTCCCGGCAATTTCCCTATTAAAATCTCAACATCCTCCCCTCACGGATATTCTGCATCTTGTCTTGTCCAACGTTATCCTCTCACTTGTTTCCTTTATCATCTTATCTTGTTGTGTATCGTCCAGCTCATCACTTTTGTGGGCTTATGTTCACTTTGATGCGATCGTTATTGCAGATGACACGAGTATATTCTTAATCTAGTAGATTCGTGTAGTCGTAAACAATTTACTCAACAAAGAGCCTAACTCCACCATCAATTTATATTCGTCCTACTAAAACCGGACTTCCTTGATCTAACAAAAACGTAGACTCTATAGTTGCTGTCGAATTCCCCCCTTAAGATAGACATATACAAACAAACATGCTTTGTAAATATATTTTCCCCATGAACAGAAAAAAAACAAATTGGAATTTGCTGTAAATATAAATCCGCTTATTTGAAATGCTAATAAATAGTTTAAATAATTGAATTAACATCCAACATAGTTTGTACATTTACACATCACACAGTCGCCGACTACAATATTCCCAAACTAATCACATTCTTCTTGTTATAACCCCTCGAATTGTTTAGCGTTTGGAGGAGACTTTCGCCCAGCAGGTGGAGGAAATGGAGTCATTGTACGGCGGCGGAACCTTGATAGTTCACATCCCATCGGACACCTTACAGCGTGACTTCACCGGATCGACGCGCAGTAGCTTGTCATCATATTCCGAAGGTTAACCTCGGTTAAGAGCTGAGCGGTAGTAGCAACGCCAACAACAACAAAAACAGCAGCAGCAGCAGAAGCGCTATGCATACGAATGATGTAAAGTTTCCCCCGTGGTGTATTTATAATTTATTGTATTTAAACAACAAATGCATACATGAAATCTTTTTTTGTGTAACAACACCTCTTCCTCCCTCCCCCTTCCCATATCTAGTGTGAAATTTAGAAAGTAAATCATTTTGTTTTTGCAACCAGCCCCCAACACACACACACACACCATAGGTTTCATTTGTTTTGTAAAAAAGAACTCTATACTTTAGTTATTAGTAGGTAGTAATAGTGTATAATGTTTGTTAGGTAAAAGAGAAAACGATGATGAATGATAATACCTAAAATATACATATATGTACGTGTAATCCAATTCAAATCAAACCACAATCCTTTGCAACAGTAGACGCAGACGCCCCGGAAATGGGGGTTGAGACTCTCTTTCGCTCTGACCCGTCACTGTCGTTCTACTGTCAATCGAAAATACAACAAACCGAAGTATAATTGTACTTGTGAAAGCCCAAATATGAATGAAATGCACTTCTTCCAAACCAATACCAATGCCAATCATACACTGAATGAATCAGATTGAAACTAAAAAAAAAAACTAATAAATACAAATTTAAGATACGAGCATATATTTTTGTAAAAGATTTCTAATTTTTCTACAATTAAACAAAAAAAAAACAACAAACAAGAGAACAACTTTACAAAAAAATGAGAGAAAAAAAAAACAAGGAGTAACTAGCTGTAATTATAGGATAACAAAAGACAAGAAACTTATTAAAATAATTTTTAAGAGCGTGCACCAATAAGTGTAGACAAACAAAAGGAAAACCATCTAGAAATTTTTTTGTATTTATATAATAATTCTTTTGAAAAAGATTATGTTTCCCCCTCCCTCCACCACCACCCCCTCCCCCCATCCCGAAGGAAACAAGTCAACATGAAAGGAAATCAAATTAAATAGTTTGTACATAGTCGATCCTTCTTCTTTGTCCTTTTACACCACCCCACAGGAATTCAATAAGAAAAAAAAAACTGCAACTCAAAATCAAATTTGAATGTAAATATGTGTCCCTTCTTTATTTCTCGTTAATTCATACACACACACACACACTTTCACAAAAAATCATGTTTTCGACTACTTAACAAAAACAAAAAACTAGTGTCCCCTTCTCTGTTTTGATGGATTTCTCTTTCATTATGTGTAATTAATGATTTCTTAATAAAACAAAATGATTTAAAGTTAAAGTGAGAAAGTAAGTTTTTAACAATCAAATTGTTTGTATTCTGTGTGAGAGCTGTTGCACGCCGCCGCCACCGCCTTCCGCCCAGCCCCTCCCCGCCCCGATCCTCTTCTGTGTACACCCGCATGCGGTGGTGGCACGCGCAGCTCAAGCACAATCTTATGAGAAATAGAAGAAAATATATTTATATGTTATTTAATTATTATTACTCTTTTTTTTTCTCAAAATGCGTTATATGTACGGAAATCTAATTAAAATAAATGTATTCAACAAAGTTATTATTATTTCACAAAAGTCACACTGTGTTTTATTTTGCGTCTGAAAGAGCTTGCAAATTTCCTTAAAATCACTTCTATGCATTACCTGGTGCAGTCCATTGCAATCGCATCTTGTTAGCCCGCAACCTTGCAGTCATCCTCTCAATAGTAAAATTCTACTACATTCCTTTTTCATCATCATCACCGCATTGCACGCATGAGAGACCTTCGGGCCACTCAATCCACCGCCACCGACACTTATCAGAAGCAATTTCCAATCGCAAGCAGAGGAGCTTATGAACTTGATACAACCACCACGCCCTGGATCTGAAGAGCGGTCGCCTACCTGATGGAGTTGGATCTAAGGCAAGCCTCGAAAGTCGTGATGAAGGTGGCATCCGTACCACATGGCCAAAACAACAAAACGCAGCCCTTTCCGTCCGAAAAAGTAGCCGCCCAACATTGAGTTTCCCGCACCGTCTCAGTCAACGGAACGGAGAAATAACATCTCGGCAGCTTGTATTCGCGATCTTATTCCATCGGTCACTGCCCAAATTTCATGATGGTCGTTTTTTTTTTCATCCCGAATCCTTGAAACCAAATTCAACCTAATCTAGCAAGTTGCATGTTATAGTCGAATTTGGGCTTCGATAGGAGCAATATGAGTGAATTCCTGTCATTCATGTATTCTGTTCGAATTTCAATCAATTACAAATCACATTTCCGACTTCAGAGCAAATGCCATCAGAGTTAGACACCTTAATATGCATCCTCTACCACCATTCACTCAATTGTTACCAGAATTACGATTGAGGTCGAAAGTGAAAAGGCTGCGACAGACGATTAGAGCAGTGCTTCTATTCCAAACATACAGAAATGCCTCTTAAAATGTGAAATAACCGCAACCACTGCCCAAGGAAGACGAACCAACACAAAACAAATTACTGTGACATGAAAAAAGTGTAGAATCACCACCAACAAATAACGCATCAGAAGAGCCCCGGCATACGCATTTTTTGATAATCAGTCGTAAATAGCCGTCTGTAGCAGTTGCTGTGACATAAATGTCGCTTCTTGGACAATGACATTCATCCTTTGCACATTCGCTCCAATCAACTCCAATCGTGCAGGTCGTATCCAGCGAAGTTCATTCGAGTATAGTCGTGTTTTGTTATTGGATGGCATACTTTCTGGCTGCAGTTTTATAAAAACGTTGGCTAAATTTTTGTTGTACACATCTGAAGCTACAAGACAATCATTCCTTTTCTTAAAATTTGGAAATTGAGGAAATACGAGAAAAATATGTGAAATGCGCTAGTGTGAATTGAATGGCATTACAGTCAACTCGGGATTAAGGCCTAGCTATTGTAGCTACTCGTGTTGTGCGGGCTACGTTTCTCTCACGAGTAGGAGGGACCTACAGTCTTTTGCGGACTCCGAACGGCGAGATTTGAGGAGCTTTTCACTCTTTGAAATTTGTCAGCAACTCGAAAGAGGTTGTACCGTAAAAAAATGCGGGGTGTTCCATCCTGGAATCGAACCCAGACTTTCAGCGTGCATGTCGCCGCACATACCCACTACGCCACGGCGACCACAGGACCACAGTGTAACGTCGGTATCTTTTAGGAAAATTTCCTAATCCTCTCAAATTTCACAGTCACTTCAGTTCACACCTTCACCACATAGGAATCATCAATTTAAACCAAAAATCTACAAAGGCGACACTCACAAACGTCGGCAAGGATATTGGTTCCTTGATTTAACGTCTCACCTGGAAGCCGTATAAACCACGAAATCCTTTTTTGTCTTATTTATTTCACCCACTCAATTCAACATGAGTCTCAAAATTGGACGTAGAATGGTTCATTTACACCTGAAGCAGTGAAGTCTCACCATTTATTACAGCCGCATGCTCACTAATTGCAAACATCTTCTAAAGAGTCGCCGTGGACTCGATGCGATCGCAATCACTCTTTCAACGAAACTTCTAGATTCCACACCACGGTCTTATAATTTCCGCTCTTGATATTTCATTTAAATGTAAGAAGATCCAAAACACTCGTATCTCAGAATTAATCTGAGTCCTTCTCACACACGACATGAACTTCTGCACACTTCCCAGAAATAATTTATTCCGACGGGGGAATCTTTCGGCTCCACAAGTCGCAGAGAGATTTTAACTCACTGCAAAAAGCCCACAAATCCCACATGAATCAATCGCGCTGCTTTCATAAGGTTTTTAGCACTTCCTGTGACCCTGAAGGCCCATAAAGAGGTGTTTAACTCGTTGCATGGATTCAATTATGTTCGTAGCAGAACCCTTTTCTAGCCGTGTTGTAGAAGAACTTCCGTAAGGGATTTCTTTAGCCTTTTTCACACAATTAATTCATTCATTCATAACTCGTTTTTCACTTTTCTTTTGGAAACGAAAGAGTTAAGAGGACTATTCTGTGCTGGTTTCGGTGAGATGTGAGGCAATACCTTCTTTCTTTTTCTTTTATTATTGATTTATGTATGTGTTACCTATCGCTTGTGGATACCTCTATGTTCAAGACAAACACTACTTACACTTCGCAACAGAATCTTCTTCACTTATTGCATATACTCCTTCATACATCAAATCGCCTCTGTTCTATATAGACTAGAGGAAATTCGATGTAGACCATTTAGATCACTTTCAGTCGTGCAAGTTGCTCTATCGTTGCACGGTCCTAATCATCGTAGCACCTCAGGTGACTTTAGCTTTGTGAAAATTTTAAGTAGAGGTATGAAGAGTCTTGAGTTCCATAGTATTCCTTCCTTTTACTTTCTTTTTATAAATCATACTTACCAATCACAAGTAACTAATGCCCTCCATTTTGTTTCTTTACAGGATGCTCATCTAACAAGTGGCTAAGATAAGGTCAAGAAAAAGTGCAATAACGTCCTCCAGACAGCGACATCAAGCCCTCCCCCACCACACCTTGCGAAAAATCACACATAAGCAAAAAGTTATGTTTAAGTTATTTAATAATTATGACACTCATTTAAATTGCATACATAAGCTAAGTCCATACTTAACAAGTTAAAAAAAACTGTTAGGCTTCAATAAGAACCAATAAAGAATTCCCTATATGTAATCAGCCATAGCTGAAAATCTGGTCTTTTATTTCAGTAAACCCAAACATTTTCAGCTAAAAGTCACACAGGTCGAACAATGACGAACGAGGTAAGTATCAACTCTAAAGTACCAAAACCAACGGCCTTGAGGCCCTTTTCACCTTCAAAAGTGTATGTGTGTGCACCAAAATCGAATTTCATTTCAACGAAGAAACGCAATTTTCATCGAAAATTCGACTCAAATACCAGGCGACCAGAACAACAGAAAAGGCAAAATACTTTCAAAAACGCCTAGGGGATATGCAATGGTTTTTTTCTCTCATCAGTGACATGATCTACTTATAAACAAAAGTCGTTGCATACCCTCTGGGCATTTTCAATTTTGCTCAGATTTCATGAAAAATCCTGCTGGGATACCAGGCTATCAGAAATTTTAGTAGGGGGTCAGATAGTATGGGAGCATTTATTTAAAGGCTCATATCTCAACAACGGTACATTCTACAAGAAAATGATTAAGACCGATTTTGTAGCTTACAACTTGCTCTCTATGAGGGAACTGATAAATGGTCAAATTAACCGTTATTTCAGTAGTTATTTGAGATATTCTAAGAGCAAACTTTTATTCTTTAGAAATCTTAATCGAATAACGGTAAATTTGTACATTTTTTATATCCATCTTGTAGACGTAGTCATGAGCTAAAATATCGTCCCTGGTCATTTTGTCGTAGGACACAACGTTCTTGAGATATAGGCAATCGAAAGTTACAGACGCCACATTTAGACTCCTACTACAATTTCTGGTGGCCTGGTATCCCAGCAGAATTTTTCATCAAATTTGGGCAAAATCAGCAAATCATGCCTTCCAAGTGTTTTTGAATGTGTACCACTTACTTTTGCTGTGATTATGGTCGTCTGGTATATTAGTTTAAAATTACATTTTTTTTTAACTAATCAACGGAAGTGGTCTCTTGACACACTCGCAATGCAGAATGGAGGTTTATGGGTATTTTATGAGCTTACCTTTCCAGTTCCGTATACTTACTTCCAAACCAAAGCTTTCCATTCGCTCCGGTAATTTCTTCAAAAGTCATCTCCATCTCAAACAAACCTACTGCAAGTGTAAAACAGACTCGAAAGTGATGACAAAATTACACTTATCTTTATGATTCTTTATTAAGCATAATCATGTGTTTTTTTTACAGTATGTATGTATATACGTTTTTCTTTTCTTTTTTATGTTTGTATGCATTCGGCTCTTAATCTCGGAAAAAAGTAATGCGCTGTGCTTATACTTGTTCAAAATACATCGAAATAAATACGGTAAGGAGGATACCATCTACATTGGAGGAGGGGATAGTCGGGGTGGGGTGGAAGTTTTTATGTTTTTCCTTGTTTATTTTTTTGCTACTTTTGCGCTCAACTTTAACTACACGTAATATTAGGATCGTAACTTAAAAATGCCAACATTCAGCTGCCGTCGACTTATCCCGACAGATCTCCATGGTCGAACAGGGCTTGATCATACAGCTGTGCTACCACTCGTCGCCCGCCGAAGAAGCGGCCGTGCAAGGCGTCCCGACCGCGTATCGCTTCGGTGGCGGCGGAGAACTCAACGAATATTTTCACGATGATTTCAGCGTCTTCGTCGTCCTCGTTCTCGGTCTGTTTCTCTTTGTAGATGATGACGCGGCTGACGACACCGAATTTCGCGCACTCATCTTGGATTTCCTCCTGCAGTGTCTCATCGACGTCCTCGGGGCCGACCATGTTGCGCAGGATGATCACTCTTGACTCTTGTGGCCGCATCAGACGTTGCATCACCAGCTGCCTGGCGCTCTGTCCTTTGATTGACATGCTCTCCTGTTGCTGTAGAGTCTGTGTTTCGCCTTCCTCCATCAGCTTCTTCTGCAGCTCTTCTTGTTGTTTCTCATGGGCTTTCTTGATTTGCTCAGAATTGTTCACGGCGACAACGGCTGCTGGGATGAGGGTTGCAGGAGTGGCGACGGTGGGAGCTGCTGTGGTGACTGTGATGATTCCGGGCGGTGCCAGAGCTGCTGGTGCCACAACGGCTGGCGTTTGGAATACAGCGGGAGCATGGAAGCCTGTTGTGGCTGGGACTGCGATTCCAGGGGCTTGCAGAGCGGCTGCAGCCGCCAGTGGAAGTGTGGCTACTTTTGGGATAACTGTGGCCATTGGCTGAATCGCTGAAAGGGCTGGAGTGGTTGAGAGGCCGAGGACAGCGTTGCTGGCAACTGCATCGAGGGCTTGAATCTTCGCTGTGGCAGCAGCAGCTGCTACCGCCGCTGCAGTGGGCATGGTGGAGTTTGTTGAGGGTCCCATCAAAGCGTTTGGAGGAGTAATCGAACGACCAACCCTAGAGGAAACAGACAAATAAGTTCCTGACAAGGATCTCAGATTGCTATGCGGACTCACCTTAACAGCTGCCCACCAAGATCAAAGAGATTCATGCTGGCAATGGCCTCATCCATGGCCTGCTTGTTGGCGTACTCAATGAAACCGTAGCCCTTGTGTGAGTGCAGGGAGGTGCCTTGCGCCAGTTTGCAATACAAAATCGGTCCAAATGCTTCAAAGACACTCTTGATGTCCTCCTCTGAGAGGTCTGGGTGGATGGATGCCACGTAGATTCGATTGTAGCTCTTCGCTTCCTCCTGAATTTCATCGATCACTTGCTGGGCCTGTGGCATGTTGCTGGGACGGCCAACTTTAATGTTGCGGCCACCCATTAGAGCACCGTTCATCTGTTCGAGGGCCAACTGCGCACCCTCAGGAATCTCGTACTCAACAAATGCAAAACCTTTGTGCTTCTGAGTGATTGGATCCCAGGACATGTTTATGGACTTGATGGGACCAAACGGAAGAAATGCTGCGCGGATTGTGTCCTCTTTCAGTTCAAAGGAAATGCTTCCTACGTACACTCTGTAAAGAAAAGGGAAATTAGGCGCAGTTGTGACGGAGGAGCCTAATGCCTGCGCTGGATGAAGACGTCAGATCTTATCAGCTAAAGGCACACGAAACCATGAACCGTCTGGTGTCTCATTAACTCGAGATCGTGTTCCAGAGGTTCACGGCTGTATTCACTGTGAGTTGTATGTTGTACATCATTCTAGACGCAATTTCGCCTGGAGAACTGATACAGAACTCACCTACACATCAAAGCCAACGCCTGCTGCCGTTGAACCTGTGTCCTCTGACTTGCCAGTTGCTAGAACAAAAAGATAAGTACACATTTAGCTACTTTCACATTTGGAATTCATGACCGTGACTCACCTGCTGTTGATGGGCGAGAGTCTGCTTCATAAGCACCATCTTAATGCTCTGCTCCATGGCGTATTTCTTCGCCTTTGTGACCGTGTCGTGCTGCTCGGACGTCAGCTTAGGCAGTGCACCGCCCAGCAGGCCCAACAACGCAGATCGTGTCCCCGGCCCAAACTTAACATCGCCAGTTTGCTTTAAATCATAGATAGGTTGTGATATGAAAGGTACTTTCGGTTCCGATTTGCCTAGAATTGTGAACTGTTATTTAGTAAAAGTCGGCCAATAGATCAATAGCTAAACATCATCTTGGTCATAGCAACAACAGAAAATCAATTCCTTCTGTCACGTGAATCAGTGAGTGAATCACAGAGTCAGTAGTCAGCAGTTAATGTCTACTAGCGTGTGCTGAGGAGAAGCAAAAAAAACTTGAAAAACGTTATCAAAGTCATTCGTGTATGGGATTCCGCGCGCACGGCGAATCATTCATTCACCTGCGGCATTTGTATTGTGTGTTCTAAGAAGGAAAGTGTGAAACAAGTGAAAGTCATTCCGTTACGTTTCTAGAGAGCCCCTAGAGAGTCAAAAAGGCAACAAGAACAAACAGAAACGAAATGGAAACACAGAAATATCTTTTTCTTTTTTGTTTCTTATAACATATTTTCGATGCCTGTAAGAAAGATAAAAAAAAGAAAAAAGAAACATTATTATAAATTTTTGTGGTTAATTTGTTTTGATTTCATGGAACACGAATCAACCCTAGGAGTGTGTGTTTTTGTGTTTTTTAATATTTGCTCTCTCACAAAGCCTACAAATTGCATTTAGATAGCGGATACGGATATTTATAGCACACACAGGAGGAGGAGGAGATTTTCATATTTTTCACACAACTCTTTCTCTCTATTTATTTGTTAATCCGTCTGAAAATAAGAGAGAACAAAAAGAAAGAGAACCGGAGAATTAACCAAGCAATGTTTTCCTAATTTTCATTTTATATAAATATGTAAAACAAAAGAGAACTGTATGGATCGCTTAAGTGTGTGTTATTTTTCTCTTTTTTTTTTTTTTTTCAATAAGGACGTTCATTAAACAGGACACATATGAAGTGCGGGTGTGTGTTAACGATGGAGGAAGACAAATGGACGGTGTTGTGTTAGTTTGAACAGAAGAATGCCGAACCAAAAGCTGAACCGCGATGTGTAATGGGCATGTTTTGTATGTTGTGCGTGGGTCGAGTTGTGGTTTTCCATTATCTGACTGTTACTGACGTTTTGTCAACGGTAGGAAAAAAACTTTTTCATCACTTTGCCTTCAAAAAGTCATCATGGGGTTGTTCTTAAAAATAGAAGCGGGCCAAGAATAATTCTGCAGACAGACATTAGTGACGTCTAAACTGATCTGCTGAATGGAAGCAAGGATTTGATTTGCAAGAATTTTGTTAGGATTTCACCATGACATGAGGACAGGCGCTTGGTGGAGATAGTTCGTTGTGAATCGAAACAGTGAGCTATGTCAGCGACCTTCCTCACGCTTGACGCTTGACACTTCTTGTACATAGAAAGCCGTTTACAAATAGCCGATTGATAAAAACTTGTGGAGGGAACAGAATTCGGTTTTTTTGCTGACGTTTGAAGTCGGAAGCAAAACTAAATATGATTCTACCGAATTCTGCACGACTTTCTTGCTATATGAATGCTGAGGCACACTATTCGAACGCAGCAAGTATGTCAGCAGCTCTTGACAGATTCATTCGTGTACCTGATTGATCAAAAAGGGAGAAAAAACAAAAAACACCAATGGCATGAAAATGGAAATAATTGTGAAGCTGTAGATTAATTTACAAGAAAAATAAAATACAAAATCAGTCAGAACATAAATAGGGCTTTTATGACGAGAATCCTTAAGCTGGCGCCGACTCTTAGCAAAATAAGGACAAGTGTCACTGTCCAGCTTGCTCCTATTGCAGAAACTGAAGAAATGAAGAAGAAATAGAATCTCTCAGACATCTGCCTTGTCATAGCCCAGTTTTTACAATATTAGTCTGCATTGCAGAATTGCCGTGGAAAAATGCGAGGCGTTCCGTCCGGGAAACGAACCTGAATCGACGCATTTACCCACTACGCCATGGTAACTAGTAGTATGGGAGACTGTTGCTAAAAACAGAAGACTAGTTAAATGAATTCAAATATTATACAGTTAATAGTAAGAAGACTTTAAGAAGTTGGTCGAAAATGCGCTTATTTTGATAAACGCTTCCCGGCAAAATACGAACAAAATAAGTTCAGACTGAGTTTTATTGAAGCAAAATAGTCGTGCACGTCGATGAGTCAATTACAGCCTTGGAGGGCAATGTAATGTGTGTTATGGTTGAGACATCAGTCGACGTTCTTTTACGAGTAATGACGATTCCAAATCGGAACCGTAGTATGAACAGCTTAAAGTGTAGATGTGGCAAACAATTGCATGAAAAAATCAATTTTCAACACTACCACGCGGCACGCTAATGAATATTAAAAACTGAGGTGATTGTGAAAATTTCTGACAGTTCTTGCTAGTCTCCATTTCAGCTATTAACAAGTTTGGGTGCACAAACTCAAGCCACGCACATTCGATTCAAGATTCAACTCTACATGAACACTGAAAGGATACGAACAAATCATTTAAAAACAAAAACCATCAAACAACAACAACCCATACAATTCCTTTTGCTTACAAACATTTATAAGTAGATTTTTTGTTAAAACGTATCGACCTTATTCATGGTGCAACACCAAGGTTGTATGTATGAAGCCACTTTCATTGGATTTGGATTGCGATTATTTTGGGAACGATAGTATTTTTTGTGATTTTGCATTTTTTTGTTTTAACGAATACAAAGTTATGTATATGAAATGAAAATCCTCTGAAACGATAATAAGCACAGTGGAAACAACTAAAAAAAAAACAATTACACAAATCTTCGAATGTGTGTGCGAATGTTTGGTGGGAAAGGCATAAACGTCTGCACACCCGAAGAGGGTATGCGTGTCGCCGTATTTACATTCTCACCAAACAATAGCAATAACAAACGCATTGTTTCAATTTCGCATTAAAGGTAAACTACAAAATAAATAAATTAAAAAAAAAGATTTGGTTATTAAATGAGAAAAAAAAAGAAAATCAAAACAAACAAAAATGTGATTACACAAACAAAAATATTAGAAAATAAAATAAAATTCTGTAAAGATATAAAAGCAGTCGGTTTTTCGTTTTTTTTTTAACAGAAGAACAGAGATGTCACACCTTTAGGCCCCAACTATCAAGATGTGGTGTAGAGAGGATGCTGTGCGGGAATGTGTTGCAGCGCGCGCATTTCATTCGATTACATTTTCTACAATAGGTTAACGTACGTATTCGTAATCCTCGATTAGAAACTTAAAAAAAAAAAAACAAACAGTTCATACAAAGAAAAAAGAAAGAGGTTATGTATGTTTTTGTATATATAAAATAGTACTAGTAGATTTATGATTCATTTCGCTGTTGCTGTAAGGATGGACAGTAGAGTATCTACACGCATTTTTTTTTTTTGATATTCTCTCTCTCAAGTGAAAGCCGATTTTTGGTTTGGTTTACATTTACTCGCTTGGATCAGGTCAGTTTCTATGCATATAAAGCCCTTCACCCTCACATATCTGAGCACATAGACATTAGAAAAATAATTACATTCAGTTATAACTTGTGTTTTGTATTTGCGACTTGCGATTTCGCTTTGCTAGGTTTTTCTGATTTTTTATGTGAATAGACTCTTTGGTTTTTTTTTTTCTTAAAATTGCATTTCTCTGGTTTTTTGTCTTGAGCGCTGACTAATTTTTTTTCAAGGAGCGCAAGTAGGTAGATTAGGTAGTGTCTCACCTGACATCAGCATGAGTCTGCAATAACTTAAGAGCAGAACAAAAAAGAAAAAAAAACAAGACCGACGGATTAGTTAAGTTAATTTTTTACATGTGTAGAGAGCTTTTTTTAGACTTTTTTTGTATTTTTTTTGTATACGTATAGATTTTTTTTTTTGCTTACTTAATCAAATTTGTCTACAATTACATTGAATTTTATTATACGTAACAAAAAAGAGAATATAACTTATGTTTGTTTACTTAAATGTTTGCTAAATTTAGGATAGTTATATATATATATTTGTTGATATATTGAATATATAGGTGTAGTTTAAATAGTTAGCAAAATATGTGCAAAAAGTAAAAATTTAACGAGGCGTAAATTTTATTTTACACAAGTACCTGAATCCGATCGCGACTTTTTAGTTGGGGATGCACCATCGTGAACTGCATCGTCGGAGCGGGGCGATGAACGCGATTCTCTTTCATGTGATCCCTGGAAGAAAGAAATTTACAAATTCTTCAGTCGAGTGCATAGCATAGTGTTAAAATAAGCACAGCGCTTTCAAAACACGTGACAGGTAAACCATTTGACATCAACATTAAAATGTTACGCAGTACAAGAATTAATAATTTAAATAAAGGTGAGATCATCGAAATAAATAAGCCTTTACATGTTTCCGAAAGCATCCATAAATCATAAATTCAAAAAATGATGAATGTTACAAGCGATATCATCATCACACATGCCCGCCTGCTTGCTATTGCCGCAAACAAAAAAAAAACAAAAACTCGTAAAAATCCATACAATAATGCATACATCATATTTTTATCTGTGAACTTAAGAAAAAATAATCGATGAGTGGAAAGGCACTTGGCTTGCCAAGGTCATGCGAGTATGCAGAGCGCACCCAATGAATCTTGAAATGTTCATTAAAATCTTTTCTCAATGGAGCTCTTTCACTAGAAAAACTTTTCTGCAATCTATTCATCGGCATTTAAGAAAGTTTAATTTATACGCTATGAAAACTGTGGAAAATTTGGAAATAACTTGTACACCAACATGGTGGAAATGTGAAAATGAAGGCACAAGAAAAAAAAATCGTTCGCAGCAGATTGTACAATTTACTCACCATATTTTAACGTTTTTGCTACAAAAAATCAAACAGAAATTTGAGGAATGCAATTGCCTTTTGTTTTTGACTATATATGCGAAGAATTTATTGCTTAAAAGCGCAAAATATCTGCGTTTGAAAATTCACAAGTACTCTGGTTAATCGCGTCAAAAAAAAATTCAGCAAGTTATACCCGCTTTGCACACAAATGTCAAATATTGACGCTTACCCTTAAATGGCGGCCATTTCAGTACAGTACGAACAAAGATTTGATGGAATACAGTTTGAGTAGATATTTTGGGAGAAATGAAAATCATTGCCAGGTTGATGGGAATGTTGGTTAATTATTTTACGTGCGACCCTACATTTGAAACTTTAATTATTAAAGTGACATATAAATATTTTTTTCGTTATTTTCTTCTGAAATTGGGTACAATAATAAATCTTTTTGGATGCAGGATTAAAAGAAATCATGCGAATTTCATTTTGCATAGAAAAATTAATTTCGCTCAAAAGAATCCACTTCACAGAGTGTCGTAACTTCACCGCCCCCCACAAGAAATACCAGAATACATACTGATGAAATCTTTAACAATTTCTCTACGCCCTATATGCACTTTTTAATGTTCAGCAATATCCACAAGAATCTCACTCACGCGTTCTCGATTGCGTTAACTTCAAAGTAGAACACATTCTATTCCCCGACCCCGCCTTTAATTCCTTTCAAAAGACGGAACCGATATAAAAAGTTAAATGGCAACCAATTATCTAAAATGGAAAACTGCAACGACGATTTCGCTGTGCATCCGTCAACACAAGGAGATCCGTGGTCTACTGTCCAGCGTCCATCGGTACGGCGGCGGCGCGGCATGTCAGACAGCATGTGAAAGGAAGACAACGAACCTCAGTGAATCCCGCATAGACTGAGTGTCTCTTGGTGTACGATTTTCTGTCAGAAAACTGTCATCGACCGTTGCACCGAAAGAGGTATTCAAGTTCCATAAATTCCACCCGCCTCCTGGTTGTGGCTCCTCCGCGTGCAGTCAACTGGTTGCGGAATTGATGAGATGCCTTGGACCTTTTAGTGTGTCCTTCTACTATTGCGACGATCAACCAATCCACAGCTTCCCTGTGTGGCGTGCCCCATCAAATCAAATCCATCTTTCGCATCATTGACTTGTTTTTTGCTTCTCGGCTGCTGCTCCCGCTGCGAGTGGTGTGTCTGTCATGGAGTGGAGCTGTCGAGCCCAACTATGTCTCCACTTGAATGTCAGGAATTTGTGCGCTCTGAATGTTTGTACCGACGTAGTATCCTTTTGCTGGCAAGATGATGTGATAATTATGCGCAAAGAAATTTGGCAATCAATATTCACAGTTACGCACAGTTCCCACATTTCCTCCTGGTTCGGCGGCACAGTCGTTCTCTAGGTTGCTGAACCGCTCGCCACAAATCATTTATTCATTCCCTGTCCTCGTCCACTTCGATTTAATTATGAAATCGGTAAAAAAATATTTGCTCATGATTAACCCCAGTCCCCAGTCCTCCAGTGCGCGTACATAATGAGCCTGCGAAGAAGTGTTTTTCGCCCATCCGGAAGTTTTCAGCCAACGCCGCGAGCGCGCCTTCGGATTACTCAATCAGTTGGCGGCACGCGGGGGTGGACGCACTGGTGTATAGAAAACGGAAGAGGAAACCATTCTTGGTGCGGGTTAATGTATGCGCCCTGAGAACGTTACTTCAGGGCGCAGGTCACACGTGCCCATTGATCGCAGCTCAAGGAAGCCGCCGCCGAAGTTCTAATTGCCCCCTAGCGGTATACGAAGGCTCGTAGACGTTCACATAGCTCAGAGAGCAAGGGACGGTACGTGCTGGGGTTTCGCGTCACACGCGGTCTCCTGTTGAATTGTCAATTAGTCCAACGCGTCGACGGCCCTTGCGACTGCATTTTTATGAGACTTCCCACATTCGCTGTTGGCCAACCAACTGAGTAACGGTCAGGCGTTTGACGTGTATGACAGGCAAGTGATTTCTATTGTTTACACCATTCGTCCGGTCTTCCTTCCGTTTTTGGTCGTCGCCGATATGTGTGTTGCACAGCGCTGCTAATGGTGTCAGCTGGAAGGAAATGTTGATAGCTGACCGCAGGTGGAATGATAATAGGCTACCAAGCCTGATAAGGTGCGTGTGTGTGCCACGAAACTGTTTTGCTGTTTCGTTGTCATTTAATTTGAAAATTGCACACGACCATCGATCGGTTTGCGGCGTATGCGACGAATGGAAAATCCCTAAAAGAATGGAATTGCCCGCTCCCTGACAGATTCCCAAACGATCATCATCAGGTTGGCTGGTTAGTTTGAGATTGAGACTCTGTGATTCTGTCTGAATCATTACCTCTGGGCTGTCTGCCTGCCTGGCTGATCTTCGTCATCATCTCATCACAGGCAGCGTCGACCGAGCGAGCCATCCATCGGTCCATAACGATCGTCGCCGCACATTCAAACGTATAAACTATCACGCAGTGCGTCCTCGTCTCCACGTCGACGTTTCATCTCTGGGATATCTGCTCTGGTCTGGTCCTTTGCCGTGCGATGGTTCGCAGCTAATGTGTTATTCATGAGCCTGCCAGTACGCGGGGAAAAACAGGACAGGAATTTTAGTAACTTATTCTTATATAGCGAGAGAGATAATGCACTCTTACCTGTAGTTCCGTACAGATCCTGTCCGCGTGTGTGTGTGTTGTGTGGTATGGTGTGTTTTTGGAAAGTTCAAGACTTTGACTTTCTTTGCTCTCGTATAGGTTATGGCCAGCGGGCCGGGCCACAATGGACGGTTGGACGGAGGCAAAACGGATTGCACACACAAAGCCATTATCGTCATCTGAAAAGAAGTTGTGTGTAGTCCTCCAGGTCTCGCTGATGACAAAAAGAAATCAATCGCAAGTTCTTGAGTCTTCTTGGAGTTGGAGTTCCCTTCCTCATAACGTCGTTCGTTCGTCTTTTCATCGGAGCGTTGCGGGAAGGATGACATTGTCTTCGTCATTGTCTCTTGAAACATTGATTGCCCGGGTGAATCTGTTGCAAGATCTTCTCAGATCTGCTGAGGTTAACTAACAATCAGCGACTCTTGTGCACACTTGGCGACCATCTCTCCCATCTTTGATAGGAACAGGACGCACGCACGTTCAACACTGACGGCAGCTAGGACGCAATAAAATAAATTTGTTGTTGTTATGTTTTTGAGTTTAGAGGGAGGCCCATTTTTTCGTCTCCTTTGCTCTCATCCATTCCTTGTTGTCTTTCTGTTCTCATGCCTCTATCGATCAGTTTGATTAAAGAGGCGGGCGAATGAGGAAAGGGTTTGTTGACCGAGAAGGGCGACACTTGATGCATATCTACTTCATAATTATGTAAGTAAAGCTCCCTCCCACCAAATGAAGACATCATCAAACATTTCCCTTGGATTATTCAATTACCCGACCTGAGACAGCGGTAATTTTGAACAACTTTGCCGAGCTCATCACTCGTGGCGGGCGCTGCAGCAATTCCATCTAATGAAATTTATTGCGAGGAATTACTCGTATTCAAGGCAAAAAACCTCATATCGCACATAATATTTTCAGACAGGAATCCCATCAAGTTACTGGCACGCTGGGAACCTGTAAAACCGCCTTTGGGGATGGGGAGCACCACAGCACAGCACAGCAGAGCACCGAGCACGCTGCCTGCGCGCCTTCACCTCAAATTCGGTCTCTATGCGTCGCGTCGTCGCTTGTCTCTGGCGAAGCATCTTCTGTGCGGGCAGTGGCGGGATGTTACGAACGTCAGGAGCAATCACAGATTCCAATGCAATCCCAGGGCAGCAGCTCAAACAAAAATCTCGCATTAAATTAACCGAATGCTGCAGAGGGAGGAGGTGGCATGGCGGGCGCGTGCTCTGGCCATCGCTCGCACAAAAAGACAAATTCTAAAGTTGTACGCGCACTCAGTTTTTTGCTGCCCCCATCGTTTATGGAGAACTTTTACTCCACCATCAGCCAGACGTGATTGCGTAGTCGGATGGGATGCGTATGAGTCTTCCCGCACCAGACGGCAATGACGATGACGACGGAAAGTAAGCGACTCCTCCAGCCACCGAAGCAAAGGATAAGGTTGCGTGCGTAATTTCTGATTACCAACTATTTAAGAGCGCTTCTCCCGGGGCAGAGCATGATCGATGCCGGGATCCGTAACTGTCAGCGTCCGAACAATACCAGTGATTTTGTGTCGATCGACGATGGACGACGTCAGTGGACCAACCACCTACTACAACGAATCGTCACCGCCACCGCCACCGAAGCCGCTGTGCCATCGATGGTGGGTTAGAATTGAATATATACGTGCATGGCTCCGCGATGATGATGATGATCTGCATTATTTATATGACTCGTGCTGGGATGTTTTCCCAGCGTTTTCCTGCAGCTACCGAGATGCCAGTTGCGTTAGCATGCAGGGCGAGCGGGATAACCCTTTGCGTGGAATTCAAGTTTTACTATAAGACTCCACCATCAGCAGAGCAGAGATCTAAAGTGTGAGAGGGAGAGAGATATAGAGGAGGTGAGAGAGAGGATGACAATGGGCCAGTACTGGTTATTGCACTTGGAATACAGGTACACCGCAGCTCATTATTAATTCGCATCATGGCCAGGACACGGCTATAAACAATAATACTGTCTGCCCTAATGGATTCCCTGCTGAAAATGCTTTAATTAGGTTTTGAGAAAAACGAAAAACTTCTGGAATTCCATTCCGCCGAGAGAATGCGATGCAATGTGAAAGATTAAGGATATTTCTTTTCTCTTGTTATTGTTGCTGCTACTGCAGCGATCTAGACTGTGCCGCCACCGCCGCTGCCGCGCTCAAGGCACTGTATACTCGCGCTCGCCTCACCTCGCCTTTCTGATGTCTTTTTGTTGGTGTTCTGACTGCTGTCTGGCTGGTGGATGCGGAGGAAGCTATACAGACACTACTGGTTCCTGGCTGACGTTTAAATATTGTGACACACGTAAAACGTACTCGAAATGGGATCATTCGGTAATTGCTGGCGATATCTCGTTATGAGGATGAGGTAAGAATGTATAGTTGTGGCCTGCCATTGTCTTTATACCCATTTGCCATTTACGGTTCTGTACGCTCTTGTGGGCCGGCTGGACTGGGCCTGGGATGGACTGGGAGGGCCGGTGTTGAGGGATAACCTCGGCTTGTGATCGTGATTTATGCGATATCTCGCGTGCTGCTAGACATCGACTTCTTTAGTTTGCATAGAAATTAAAATGAGGTTGCTTCACGATGACTGGAAGAGAGATTCAGGAATTTAACAATTTCTTCTGCAGAAATCGAGGAGGAACTGGAATGTGAACTGATGGGATGCTGAAGGAGACATTTTATGGAGGGGTTTGTGGCAGGAGCGGCATCTCTGTAGATTTTTTTTTGTCAGTTACGGATGAATATTCATCGAGGAATGTCCCTCCAGGGGGAATGGCGCTATCACCTGCTAAAATCGACAAGAATTTATTTGACATATTCAGATTTGATCTACATGCTGATCGGAATGGAATTCCTGAATAGGAATACGAGAAGAAGTGACGTGCCACACAATCCATAAATGTGTGATTAACATTTCGTTTTGGCATCCATCAAGGATGCTGGAAAGTTCGCACATATTCAGCATAAAACATAAGTTGGTGGCTCCTCAGATCGCGATGGGCAAAGGCTTCTTCTATAAGAGCCACTCACTGTTGAAGTGACATTCCTCCAGACAGTTTTCATGATCAGGTCGCTTTTATAACTTGAGATGGCACGCTGTGAAGTACAGAAAGTGTTTGTGGTGGAATTCCAGAAAAGAGTCTAAACACCAAGTTGCAGGACAACGACGATCACCAGAGACCAGAAGACACTTTGTCGTTTCAGATGATTTATTAATCCTTTTAGTTATATCGGCTGTGTTCATTTTAATTTTACCGAATTCCCTGATGGAAACAAAGGATATTTTGACCGAATGCCGAACTACAAATTGTGGGTGAAAGGAAATCTAACTAGAGGTTGTATTCTGGTGCCACGGTCTGGCCATATGGTGGAGAGTCTTTGCGGCTATTGCTTGAAATGCAAATCACGGGAAGAGCTGGTGCTTAATTGCACCAAGCCGTCTGACCTGACTGAGCCTGACCTGACCTCATTCAGATGTGCACCAATCATTCATCACCAATCAAGTGATGGGATGCTTGATTCAGTGTGGAGTTGCTCTGCAATTTGGTGGTGTAGTGTACTCAAGCAGTAATATAGAAGAGGCAGCAACTCCAAGATTTCAAGAAGGCATACGTTCAACTTAGTGGCTGCGTAGTAGGTAAGAGCGTCGACCCACACGCCTGCGTACGAGGTTCGATTCTCGGTCTGAACACTTCGCATCTTTTCACGGCAACATCTCTATCGAGTTGCTCACAACTCTCAAATGGAACTTATTGTCCTTGGCCGTGATCCCTCGTGAAGTGCCACTCAATTAGTAAAGATCCTTCTTAAGACATCTGAGCTAGCCATTGTGCAAGTTTATAAAATTCTGGGGCAACTTCAGGGTTTAAGGACAAAGACAACGTGGAATGATAATCTGTTAGACGTCTGCTTAACGATTATCAAATGTGAGTGACATTCAATTATTAGGCGATATCTTCTTCGATAAACTAGGGAATGGATATCCGTCCTCAAATCAAACATAAGTTTTCGCGAGGAAGATAACAGAGTATTAATCCTGATGCCATTTTCAAAGTGTGAATAAACCTTGTGACGTAATGGGCACTATCATGTTGGTTCAAGCAATCCAACACATGTGTATAAAACTGGCACAACTTTTTAAGTCTACTAAGCTAAGCTTCCCCTTTTGCTCAATGTTCAATGCTGTGGTACACTCGTTTCCAAGCATCAAATGTCAGCACTCCGTCGGCTGTCAATAGCACATATGCCCGAAATGTGAAATATGCGAAATGTGCAAATTTTATTTGAGGGCGTGAATTGTTGAATGTGCTACCAGGACAAAATCCGCGAAGCATTAACGTAGAATGAGTCTATCCTTCTCGTGGCTCCGGACACCAAATTCAAGTTATATACTACATCTCCAAAAGTTGTTGGAAGAAAAATACTTCGGTCTCCTACTTTCCTTAAGAGCACCATCACCTTTCATGATATTTGGTAGAGTATAATGTTCATTCCAGTCCTCCTTTACGGGGCGGAAACTTGCACGCTACGGAAAGCGGATGACAAGCCCTTAGTCTTTTCGAGAGAACAGTTTTGCGTGCGATTTTTGATCCTGTTTGCATTGATGGCATCTGGAGGAGAAGATTCAACGATGAACTTTAGTGGCTGTACGGTGGCATGCGCCTATTCAAGCGTCATCGGATACAACGCTTAAGATGGCTAGGTCAGGTAGAGTGTACAGGCACCACCTGGAGGTAGCTGGCCAGAGATCTTGTTGGTTGAGGCCCACGTTCACCTCGGACTGTAGCTCCGTGAAAAGGAAAAATTATTATGAAGTCGAACGTAATGACGTCGTTAGTTATTCCGAGTCCTCAAAGCAGCAAATTCAAAATTGCACGAGGATCTTTTACGAGTCGCACGGTTATATGGGCTGTCAAATGTATTATTTTCAGGTCAATATAAAACAAAAGAAGCAGAGTCTTAACATGTTTGTTGTTCCTAGTCCTAGCCGATTCCGAACGGAGAGATTTGAGAAGCTTTTTCATTGACAATTAGTACTCTTTGAGTGTTGTCAGCAACTCGAAAGAGGTGGTGCCGTAAATGCGAAGTGTTCGGTCCGGGAATCGAACCTAGACCTTCTGCGTGTGAGTCGACACACTTACCCATTACGCCACGGCGACAACCTAGTCGCATCAGAGTTCCTCTAATTTTTCTTGTTTGTCTTCACCATTTGCTAGGATAGATCTTTATTCAGTGAGCCCCGAATGGGCTGGTGCTTCTATCCCCAAATCAATCATTTTTGATGATATGTGCAACGTCTTAAGCAAGCTCTCACGCGGAAATCCGAACATATTTCCGGTATCGAATGACAGAATCCAATCAATTTTCGACTTTCTGCCGCGACAAGGTAAACATCTTTTCATCCACTCTCATCTCTTGGATTTAGCTTTTCTTAGCACACACCACAACATACCTGGACAATGTATCAACTCAAAACAATTCAGTTATGCCAAATCAAAAAATTTCCATTTTTATATTTAGATTCGAAAAAGCACATCGCACAAATAGGCAAATGCTCGCATATAGTATGTAGCGCTCATAGTCAGGCACTCTTACGTCATCGATCATTTATCCATTTGTGTGCTGCTCCTTGCCAAAAAAGAAATTAGCTCCACCGCTGCGCCTGATAGCCCGGACATTGGTGTGTTCGCTTTTAATAACTACACGCACGTAGACTTGGATCGCATCTCCCTTTTGCACATTGGCCCATGGACCAACCGGGCCATGGAATAGGCATTCACTTCAACTTTTGTTCGGGGATTTCTTCGGTCTTCTAATTTCATTTTTTTTTATTCGGTTTCGTTAGAACGATGCGCTGCGCTCCCGACTACGAACGAGAGAAAATCGTTTTTATCTATTTTCGGAATGGCTATTATTTTCGGACGCCCGAGGAAAGTGGATATGCAGCGGACTGATTTTGTTGTAAGTTATTTCTTTTTTTTCGTATATCATATCTTTTTTTTGAAAATATAGTTTGGGCATTGGTTTTTGTCGAATAGATACAACACGCGTGTTCCATATTCTGAATTTTCCTTAACTGAAATGTGTGTTGTATTTTTTGTGTTTTAAGGCTATTTATAGGCCGAATTTTGAGCAGCTGAACTTTTTTTTTGCTGTTGGATCGTGATGATGTTTTGATTGGTAGACGCCATCAGTGTGCTTCCGACTGACTAAGAAGCATGAGGAGTCTTTAAGCATGTGGTTTCGTTTAAGGTACCAGTAACTGATGTGAAGGAGTCTCTGTTGCGAATGGTATGTGCAACGTGAGAAGAGCTTGTAGGACAAATGCACTAATGCTGAATATTGGTTCCTGGGCCGGTTCTAAATGAAACTGTGTGTGAAATATACGTTGGGACTGAAAATCTTAAATATTGGCATAGCTACCCATGGACCAATGTTTGGACTGTTGGTGAGATGCACCCTACCGCGACGACATTTTAAAACTGAGCTAAAGATTTGTCCTTGACACAGTTCGCGACTGCATCGTCTCGCCAATTCAAATTTCTCTAGGAATCAATTTCAAAACATACGACATTTGCTATAAGACTATTAGACAGCTCACAAATTTCATAGATGATTTAGCAGAGGTATTTGCTGTTTATGCCACATGTAGACGTCTAAGATAAAATTGTAGTACTGTTTGATTGACACCAACTAATACATAGATCCCTTTTTGAGTTTCGTATGACGACGAAATGGGCTTGTTTCTTTGAGATCAGAAATCAGGATATATCCCCATTATTGTATTCAGTTGCAATTGCTGATAAAGTGGAGTGGGGGAGGGTTGCTCATCTGTGGTTGCATGTCATTGATTGTTTACATCTTGTTGTAAATTTCCAAACCCTAGATTTTGGCAATACTTTCGACGAGGAATTTCAGTTAATATACTCGTTCCGATAGCCACAGCAACGGTGGTTCTCAAGTTAAAAGCGATGCGTCATTATATTGTGCGACACAATAGATTGTTGCGTCGCTTTCAAATTGAGTGTCCTAGGATCTAGTACCGCTAGAAGCATCTTTTATAATTTACGCCGCCAGAAACGACGGAAAGACATGATATGCGCTCTGCCCAAGTGGCTACAGAGGTCAAAAACTACCTGGAAATGCTAAAATGGGAGTTCTCAGCCCAGTCGCCGTACTCTCCAGATATTACTCCTTTCGGCTTCCAAGGGTAGAAAAGCTTTGAAAAAGTCAAAAATTAAAATTTAGAATTTGCTGCTTACATTACACGAATAACAGAAGTTATTGTTGTCCAAGATTGGCGTCCTGAATGGCAAAGGACACAGTCTTACTGTCCTGACCGTTCAACAGGTGCCATCACAAAGAAAAGTGATCACTACGTCAAACAGACTGCTGGTTTGGAAATGCTTATATTTTCTGCAAAAAAATGGATAAAATTCCCTGCTAGCCTAAGCCAGGACATTGGTTCAGCATCCCTCCTGTTTCTTTCCCTAAGAAAGATTGCCTTAAGTGTCCTATTCCAATTTTCTTTAAGTGGCATAGCGCTTGTCTTGTGTCCACGAGGTGTTGAATCAAGTACGGTTCAAGGAGGTCAGGGACTACAATAAGAATTTCTATCATTTGGCTTTGAAAACACGAAGTCTTTAAATATGCAGTTGTTTCCCAACAGAGCCAAAGTCCACAAATTGGGCCACATTCCTGAAGCATTCCTGTGAGTATAAGTTACATATGAATTTAAAGCACATTTCATACGCATGCGACAGCTCCCTCGCCCGGAGCAACATAAACTTCGAAGGAAAACAAAAAAAAAAAAGAAATCCCAAAAAAAGTGAATCAGTAAGAAGCCAAAGTCATTTTGAAAACATCAACCAACAACATCACGGCTAGGTACGACCAAATATCGAAATAGATTAGACTGTGTCTCACTCACAAAACAACGAAGCATATCATCATCATTAAAACAATATCTTATACAGCACACTGCTATTCGAATATCTTTTTCATCGGATGCTCGCCCGCCGCCGCCGCAGCCGCCGCCGGTTCATACCTATACATGTGCTTACATTGGCCGCCCACCTTCCTCTAATCATGCTCTCTCTCGCTAGAGATGGCCTCAAAAAAGCAGCCAAAAAAGCTCCAACCAAAATTAGAATTTATTCTATAATTAGTATCTTCAAATTTTTGAAAACCCCTACAAAAACGACACGACGCGCGCTACGTGCTACGCATTGGATGTCGAATAACACGCTCGCGTATTGTCGAGTGAACGGGCGACAGACGACGGACGACAGACTTACTCGTATATGCATTCGTAGAGGCGGCGAAACTCTTACGGCTCCAGTGGTGCTGTGTTGCGGTGATGTTCCACATCCTTGGCCAGACTCCTTGTTGACAATGCGAGACACACTGGCATTTATTGATGTAT